>OY728158.1:816443327-817815249 GCA_963277665.1 Viscum album
ACTTGCGCTGCCTGAGGAACCGACTATGACTCATCAGCCGTGACGGTTAGATGAGGTGGTCGGAACACCAATCGGCCGAGGAAGAGGAGTACGGCGTGACCCGTGCACTATCGAGGGATGCGGGCCTCCTCTCGTCAGTCACGACAGACCTAGGGAGGTGGTAGGCACTCCATCCAGCCGTAGGTGGTGGAGAGGTGCATTGTCGCATGCCATTGGAGTTGGTGGCCAGCATCACCCAACCATAATGGGAGTCAGGACCCTCTCCAGCGGGTTATGTGTGCCACCTGGCAGCACCACGCGGAATCGTCGTTGCGGAGGAAACCGAACATCCACCATGGACATTTGGAAAAAACAGGGGGTCACTCTCCCAGATGGTGGCTAGGGAGGGCCCTGCCAAAGCGGGCCGCTCTACCTAGCCGTGGGCCGCACCTCACGTGGCCCGGCCACGTGCCCAGTTGGCCACCTACCTAGCGGGCCCCCTGCCCAGCGGTCTGCCTGCCCAGCTGGCAACCTTCCTAGCTAGCCGCCGACATAGTGGGCCTCCTGCCCACCGGGCCATTCCCCCTTTGCAGGTCAGGCCTCCACCCTTGTGGGCTGGGTTGTGCCCCATGTGGACCAGGCCGGACCGCAGCCCTGCCCATCCAAGTCAGACCTAGGCCAGGTGGGGTAGAACCAAACCGGGTCGGGTCAGCCAAAGCCGGGTCTGTCTGCTAGGGTCGGACTGTAATCGGGCCCAACCAGACCTAGAAACACTTAAATAGACATAACCTGAAATCTAGGCATCTGTTTGACGAACCATCTACAACGCTGGGATCCTTGGAGTGAGACAATACTTTTGGTATACTCCACTTGAGTTTTGGAAATATTTGGTGTATGTCCGAGTTTGATCAAAACCAAATCCAACTGGGACCTCATAAATAAATTTATTATAACTCACAGTCTGGGCATCTGATTGACACACCGTCTATTGAATTAGAACCCTTATGATAAGATAGACATTTGGGTTACTCCTTTGTGGAGCTTAGTGGCAGTCGAGTAATGACTGATATCTCGAGGGGAAGATTCTATGTAATTTGAGCACACCATGTCTGAGGAATCCTATGACAGGCTGTAACATGAAGAAATTACATCCATTATAAGTGGGTTAGAATCTAACAATATTGTGTGGGTCTGCACTCAGTGATCCAGTGTGGTACTTCTACCTTCGTGGTGTTACTTTTGTGGTATTCATCCCTCATGTATGAGATGAGTATCTCTTCATAAATTAGGTATATGTATGGGAATATACCAAAGAGGAGTTTATTACTACTTCATACATTGTGATTTGGGTCTTTCATTGTGATATTTTCTTTGTGGAACTCTGGGGGACCTACGGGGGTCTCAGGGTCCCTACTGAGTATTTTTATACTCACCCCTGCTCGGGCTATGCCCGCACCTTATTATGTCTTGTGCAGACGACAAACAGTATTTATCGTGGCTGAGGGAGCTAGGACTGGATGGTACCTAGAGGTGGACCATTTGGCATGGCATGACCCATAGACTACTATTCGTGAGTTGTGCCTAGCCTTCAAGTAGGATCCACAGTGGACGATCCATGAGACATTTTGTACTTTTCAGTTGTACTTGTACTTTTTCAGTTGGTCTTGTATTCTGGATCCTTTGCTTTCAGAACTCTTACATTCCACACTCTTATTACTACAAAAGTATACTTCATGGTTGCATCTCGTTTCATTCTAGTCTGTGAGTTTATACATGTTAAAAGGAAATTCCTTCCCATGATAGGGATACACCTTTTCGGTGTTAGTCGCCAGCCCCTGGCCTATGGAATGCAGGCTTGGGGTTGTCACAGAACGAGCCCCAACGAATGGGTCGTGAAAAATGATTCATAGGAAAATATATAATAAGAAAAAACTCCACCATTCTATAAGACCACAATATATCATCCATCAATGAGGACACCAACACAATTTAATGCGCCATGGGATCTGTAGAGCCTGACCAAAGTGGGGTCATGGATGATGGAGCAGAATGAAATGAAAGAGAAATAAAAGGAGAAGAAGTACCATCCAATGATATATAAAGGATAAAAAGAAACCCAAATAGGGCTAGAGCACACTGGAGCAGGCCTATAAGAAAACCTGGCCATAAGAATGACAATACTAGTTTTTAATGTAAAGATTTTCTAATGTTTGAGAGGCTTTTATATCCAATTTCGATTAGTAATTTATTCTAGTGACCTATATTATATTAATTTATATAAATTTTATCTAACTAAACATTATAATGATTCTTAAATATAATTTAAACATTAAAATAAATTAGATGAAAAAAAAGCTTTGAATTAAAATTTTGTATTTTCACTATTCAAGAAAAAACAAAACCCCACAGACAAATAACTATGATTCACCCTAAGATTATTTTGATGATACAATTTCAATAAAAATCGTATTTTGAAATTTAAATTTATTAAAGTTTTTAAAATTTTATTTAAAATAGGATCACTATTAAATTGTTTAAAAACTGTATTTAGAAAATATATTGGCCTTTATGCAAAAAAATTGGGTTTGTTATTTTATTATTCCTATCAAATATATTTGATGAATATAAAAAAATATTTGATTGAATATAATATATATATATATATATATTATTTATATCATTGATTAATAGTATATAATTATATTTATTAAGATAAAATTTGTTTCGTAGTATAAAAATAAAAATATATACTTTACATTTAATTATATTATATATTTTGTTTTCTAATTAATTAGAAAACAATGAATTTATTGTAGATTTATATAAATCATATACTTTCATATGTTATTACACTATTCATAATTTCTAATTTAACATCTATGGTATATCTTATTACATCAAATTGTGAAAATTTTATAATGTATTGTTGATTAGTAAAACTTGGTCTTGTGTGTAATGTAATATATCAAAGTCTATGTTGCATGTAAAAAAAGATAACTCAGTGTTTCATGTTGTGAATGATATATCACATATTATATTTAAAAAAATAAAAATTATATTGCAATGTCCTAGGATATTATATTCCCTTACACGCTTATTGTTGTTTTTCATACATGTTGTCGAATACATTGTTCATATTTCATATTTTTGTGGTGTTATTTTCTCTCCACTATAAATAAATTACATCATCATAATGTTTACTTGATTAATGTAATAAATTGAAAGATATTTCCTATGTTGAAATGCCACATTATGAGAATGGTTTGTAAAAAATTCCTCTAGAAAATAGAGAATGGGAATTCCAAAGTTAACATATACTAACAAATAAATATGTATCTATGTATGATAAAATTAGTGGAAAGTGGTTATATGAACATAGTGGAAATCATAATTATTTATAGGGAGTGATTTTTTTCATCTATCACAAACATGTGAATGATCAATGGAATGATTAGGGCATCAAATCCATAAATCATTGATGATTTAAAAGCCCATAGATTCAATAAATATAAAGGTTTTATAACAACAATTTTTTTTGATCATTTTATTAACATTGAGTAATTATTTTACTAAATAAGAATATAAAGAAATATACTTACTTGAAACAATTCAATTAAATAAGAAAAATTCCATCTTTGGGTTGTACTTCTATTAATTTCTAATTAATCCCTTACTCCATGAAATTGATATCCAAGGTTAAACCCATTTTTTGATTAACTAAATTTGTCCTTTAACATATCATAATAACCTTAAAACAAGTCATTATATTTTTATTTAAATATTATAGAGATAGTATATAGAAACTACATTATTCTATAAACTTAAATAGTTACACTACTAGTTCATTATTAGTATCCATTCATCAAATAGTTTGACAAAAATTAAATTCTCATTAACCAAGACATCACATAGGCTAGTGGTAGGGGAAAACCCTTATCATACATTGGCCTTGAGTTTATGTCCCATGTCCTTTCTGGGATTGATGTGTTTCACCTGACACATATGATTTCCTTTTCTAAAACCATATTAATATAATTTCCAAATTAAATATGATGGAAACCTTTGAAATTTAATCATTAAATATCATTTTAACTATGGTTTCGAACATTTCCCCAATATATAACTACTTCATCTATATATTTCCACTTATATCCAACCTTGTTGTAGATTTTATCCTTTAGAAGAGGGAATTGACTTGGGTAATTCCCAGGTTCCCAACATTTAAGGAAATTACCTAGAATTTGATCCTTAGAATGAGATTTATTTACATCCATTACATACTTGATTTTTACTCAGCAAGTCTTCTCATTATGTCCTTCTTCTCAACACATAAATAATTTACCCTTTCCATTGAGTTACTTTCCGAGGTTTCTCCTTCCACATTTAATTCATAATGTAAATGGAGCCTTATTTTCTCTATGGTATCTACCACTTTACCTTTTAGAAACCTGTATCCTTATCTTCTTTGGTGATTTCAGGAGTTAGTTAAATTATATATTGTTAATATTATTTCGGGAAAATTTATTAGGCATGAACTAGATATCCTTCACTCATATTAACAAAATCTTAATTTACTCATTATCACCACATTTTCCTTCAAGTGTAATGTTATCATTACTTCTTTGGGTTCCATCCATTTTCTAAAACCAAAAAGAATAGTGTGAGTAAAAATAGTCATAGTGACAAAAACATATGATCATTTGTAGACTATCAAATTCATGAACACTCATTTTCAATCTAGAAAACATAAGTTCAACATTGTCCATTCATTATAATTATCTATTCAACTACACCCGAATGGTTTGTAAAGAAAATATACATTACCCTAAGAATATCCCACCCGATTTTCAAACTATATGAATAGTAAAGCCCATTCTTGGCCACCCGGTTACGCTTGAGTTAGGACCAATATATATTTTTAGAGTTGATAACCCTAGGTACACCTATGCTAAAACTACACCCACTTTTAGTATCCATACATGGATGTATTTATAGGATGACCGAGATAAACTATATCTGACAAAAATATTATGATGTTCTTCTATTCTTATCCCTAAAATATTCATTAGGGTTATGTTCTTTATTTTATGTTTTCATAAATATAGTTCTCAAGGATTCTACTAAACCTTATATAATACCAACTATACTACCTGATCCTCAAAAATCCTTAGTCTGTGTCATGCTAAAATTAAAATATTATATGATACAAGTAAAATTTGTCCCAAAGGACTGAAGAGTTTAATATTCTTGGTAAACCAGATACATATATGAGTCTTTTCTTATAAATGAATTAGCTACTTACAACTTAATTTATTTGAGGATAAATTTATTCAATCTATTATATCCTTTCATATCTCTCTTAGTAACCTTAATGTAATCCTTTTGAATGAATGAAAATAAGGGTGAGATTAAATGAACAGTACAGGTTAATTCAATCAGAAGTAAAAATGAATTAATGAGAATAATCAATATGAAAAGTTAAATTAATGGACACACATTCCATGTAATCAATAAATTGACAGAGAGAGGATAAACAATATGGAAATAAATATAAATGAATACACATGGAATTTAAAATAAATTTATGAGGCATAATCAATATGGAATGGTAAATAATTGAAACCCATTCCATTTAATAAAAAAACTAAGAATTAGATGCATCAATATATTTTTTTCATAGTGAAAATATCATTTATAATAATAACTGAGTCAAAATAAAGGCAATTATTAATTAGAGGATTCCATGATTCCTAGGTAGATTCTATAATTACCATCAATAGCTTTCATGAGACTATTTATAATATACAGGGTGAAAAAACATTACTATAAGATAGCCAACTGATTCTCACTATGAGACTATCGATGTATCAAGGGGATTTCTATAATAGGTCCCCACCCATGACACACCTATAAAAATAATTCCTCATATATCTAATAATAGATTTAATTCATGAATAATGTGCATTACAAAAAAACAGTATTGTGTAAAAGATGTGGATTCATCAATATTTCCCCAGATATAAAATAACCTTCAATGTATACACTGTATGTAAGAATTGTATAATTTTTATTAAATAATCATATCCATGACAAATGATATGGATATTCTGGGGAGATTCAATGTTCAATAATAATAAAATCAAACATTTAAAAGGGATTAACAAAAGAATTATGATCGTGAATGCCAATACTATTCTAGGTCAAAGGACTCATAAAACATCTAGTGTAATATTTTGGATCATATCAATACAAAATATTCAATATTGAGTAAAATGAATGGGTGTTGTCACTGATGAATAAAAATACTATTCAAATTTCATTTAAAAATCTTATATAAAGAAAATATCATTTTCATTTTAAATTTTTATAAAATACACTTATTTGAAAAAAAATTAAAACATTTTCATTAAAAATTAAACTTTTAAACATAAAATGAATGTTTCAAAGAAACTATAAGGAGTAATTATTTACAATATATACAAGGTTAAAAGTGCATTCCTTTTATAAGGTAAAAGGTTATAAAAGTGCCTTGTTTGTAAAGAGACAAAAATATTCATTGAAAAAAAAATATAGAAGAAAAAAATTTGATTTTTTTATTAAAAATTTTTAAATGCTGAAATTATTTTTGATTTTTTTTAAAAAAGATTGTTTTTTTGAAGAAAATAGATTCTATGACTAATTAGAGTAATAATGTCATGTTTTCTTAAAAACATTTTCTAAATTACTTTTAGAACCTAAGAGGGGGAAGATGGATATTATTTTTAAAAAAATTCATTGATGACCCAAGGATAATAAAATTAGGTGGCTTTTCAGTTGATTATCCCATAATTTCCTCTAATGTAAATTCATGTTTATACTATCTCAAATAAATTGGGAATATAAAGAAAACCCTTAAAGATGACATAATGTTGATGTTCAAATAAATCAATGAATATGTTATGTGTTTCAAATTAAAATACACATAAAAAAGTCATAATAAAACAATTTATAGTAAAAACTAATTAAAAACCCAATCATGTAATATTAACGACATCGAGGAAGTAATATAACCCAATGAAAATGTGCCTGATTTGAAATTATTTAACCCTTGGAATCTTTTAACTCAAATACCCAAAGAAGAAATAAATGAAATTGAAACTAAAAACACCATTAAGATAAAATAAATCATGATATAATATATCAAAATGGAATTTTTATAAACCACACAAAATAAATAAGTGGTGAATATGGCACTTATCTCACATATGTAAAAACTGAGATGAAAATAACGTAGAATCCATTTTATTTTTGGGTGATTGTCCATTAACATCCTGTATAACATTTATTAGTATGTCAATAACTTATTAAAAAATCTCACTCATATATAGAATATCATATATTGTCTTATTATAATATATTATGAAACATGTTTTAATAATCATTCATCATTTTCATTGTTTTCATTGTTAATTTACTTGTTTTTAGAGGATGTTTTAACTTATTACTAGTAGTTACTATTAATTTGATAATGTATTCAACATATCAAGAATAAAAACCATGATTTAAATATAATATATATATTCATTATATATTCATTTAGAATAATTGAAAAAATGTGATGATTAGTAATGAAATGCAACGTTCATTGAGACGGTAGGCCGTACGTATGCATGAACACTACATTCATTTATTTTCCATTTATAAATTATGAAAACTAAATGATATATGTTTATAATATAATCTTAGTATCATATATATTTTATATATTTTATATATTTTTTTTAAATAATCTCTCATACATTCCACTTATAGCGTGAATGAATCACATCGCGTTGAGGAGTCCATTGGCCGCACTTCCACAAACGATATTATCGTATTCAGATAAAATGGAAATAATGATTGAATGTGTTATATAAAAATTATAAAAGTATAAAAAAATTAAAAATTAAATATAACTTATAATAATAGATATTTCATCATAATTCTCACCATGATAGGTGGTAAAGGAAGAAAAAACAATCATCATTTCGCGTGGCGGTGGTCTACCGTACACACAAACAGTAAGTTTGCTACCCATTAGATAGAAGTGTGTTTAATTTTATGTAGAAAAATTATAATAACAAAGTATTAATATATTTATTATATTTATTTTAGTATATAATCCTTGAATAATAATATTTTTGGGGTTTTGAGATGGGAAGAAAATGCTGGTGATCGTTGAAGAATGTTACCTCGTTTTCGGGTAACTGCTTTTGGTGTATAAAAAATACTTACTTCGTTAGATTTATTACAAATGAGAGGATTCTAGTATTAGGGGAGGTATTATGAGATATTATTTTATCAAATTTGATTCTATAAATAATGCTTTAATTTTGTGAATAAATGGGATGGTTGAGTTCTTTTTCATAGTGTAGGAAGAGTGACATTCTTGTAAATTTTTAAAAATTGAATTTGATCGACGTTTTTTCCATTTAAATTGACTGTAATAATATTTAAAATATATATAATAGTGATGATAGGTTAGATATATGAACATACAATGGGTTTTTTAAATGTTTATAAGTAGTTATGGATCCTCAGTTTATCATTTAATCACTTGAAAAGCTAATTTTCCACTTAATCAATGTATATAATTTTAATTATTTTCACTAATATTTTTGGTCAAAAACTATGTATAAAATAATATAAATTATAAGTTATTATGATTGTTAATATTTAAAAAAAATTCAAAATTACAATAATATAATTGAAATAAATTTATTTATTTTTAATCCCATATACATGGGGACAAAGTAGGGGTTTAAAGTAAAAATGTTCAAATGTTTCAGATGCGTTCATGTCCAATTTATTTGAGAAATTAATTACAATAACCTAAATTTTATTAATTGATATAAATTTTATCTAAATACCACTTAAAACAAATCCAAAATAAAATTTTACATTACAATTAAATTAGTTAAAAAATAATTTTTGAATTAAAATTCTTTATTTTTCACTATTCATCAAAAATTAAAATATAACAGAAATATACCAAAAATTCACCCTAAGTTAATTTTTACTTTATTATTTCAAAAATGATATATATTTTTACATATTAAATTTATAAGTGTAAAAATTATTGGATTTAAGTTAGGTTCCCCATTTAATGGCGGAAAAACTATCTTTAGAAAAATATCGGTTGTTATGAATAAAATTTGTTTTTCCTTATCTAATGTCTATAAAATATATTTTAGGAATATAAAAAATATTAGATTTAATATATAATATATATATATATTATTAATATATTTCTCTAATGGTAAATAATTTAATTTATTAAGAAAAAATACCTTTGGGGCATAAAAAATGTATTTTATATTTAACTGGTTTATATATTCATTTTTAATTATTTGGTATCCAATGAATTTATCATATATTTTTTTGAAACATATATTTTCATAATTGTTTACTACTATTAATAAAAACTCATTTAATATCTAGATTATATCTAATTATAATAAATAGTAATTGTTTAATAATATATTATTACTCAGTCAAACTCGGTCAAGTGTATAACTCATGCTGTTAAATAAATGTTTTGTTTCATGTAATGCAAGATAAATCATTGTTGCATGAATTTCAAGATATATCCAAGATTTAATTTATCCGAAATAATAATTATGTCATAAATTTTTATGATACTACATTCTCTTATGTGGTTTGTGTTGTGTGTCCTACATGTTGTCAAATACAATGATCTTATTTTAGAATTTCATGGCATTGCATCACCACTTCCTTCACATGTAACTTGGCATGTTTTTCATGTGATAAATCTTCCTAAATATAAATTAAGCGGGATGTCTTGGTGAGTTGATCCACCATAACCCATATCACATTATTTCCATTGGATTTTTTCGAGAAACCAATGAAGAGGTACATAGTTACATTATTCCATTTACCTGTCAGTATTGAAAAATGTTACATCATCACTATGGACTTATTCACTCTATTTTAAATTTCCCCCATACAAAGAACCTTGACATATATTCTTTAATATTATTCTTCATATTATCCCACAATAAATGTTCTCAAATATAACAGTTCATCTTGGTACTTCATTGATGGATAGAGAAAGACATGTTATTTGAATTCTCAAATAAATCTATCTTTATATAAGATTATTAAGGAAGATAATGAAAAGTTCCAAACCAAATAACATCTTCATCAATGATGTGGAACTCATGTAGCTTCCCTTCCATTACAATTTTCAACATCTTTTCAAGCTCTTGATCTTCCCTTTATGCCACTTTGATATTCTCTTGGATATATGGTGAGAGATCGTTTGGGAATGAAAGGATGTATTACTTGAAATTATGACTTCCTGATATATCCTTTTCCTTCACATATGTATAGGGACTTTTTTAACTCGCATCATGGATAGAGTAGAATATTCTTTTCAACTATGAGCATCAACTACCTTATTTACCTTCACAGGATGATAGTGAATAGGGAAACTATAGTCCTTTATTTTCTATTACATTCTCCTTTGATTAATCATGATCTCTTTTGTTTTATTATATACTTTAGCCTATTATGTTCATCATATATGTTACAACTATCACTATATAGGTAGTTCCATAATATATTAATGGAAAAAATCACAACTCCTATGTATAGATCATGCTTCAGGTAGTTCTTCTCAGGGATATTCAACTATCATGAGGTAAATGATATCAATTTACCATTCTTTATAGGAACATAACACATGAATTTCTTCAAAGCACCATTATATATGTCACAAAATCTTCTCCACTTTTTTGTATTTTGAGTAAAGGTGTTGTGATAACCCTCAACTTGATATCCTTAAATCTTTCCTCACATTCTTCCATCTAGACATAATTTACTTCTTTTCATTTTAACCAAGTTAGTATGTTAGACAATCAGAAGAAATATGTCCCTAAATTTTGTTAGTACCTTTATATATAAAGAAATATATTAATCTCCTATATCGATTATGTCTTAATCCACTCTTCAATTACTATTATTTTAGAATGGTCCATAAATATTCCTCTTCTTTAGATAACATTCCCCAAGAATGATACATCCTCCATATAGAACTCACATTTTTTGTATTTAGTGTATATTTTCTCCCCGCATAATGTCAGTATCACAATATTCAAATTCTCCTACTAATCATATTATCTATTGAAGTATTTTATAATATCATTTGTAATGACTACAATAAATTTGGAAATTTAATATATGAATAATCTCTTAATTATGTCTATAAAAATTGTTGGGTCATTAGTGAGTATGAAGGGAATTACTCTGAACTCAAAATATCCATACCTTGTTTGAAGTGAAGCCTTGAGAATATCATCATCCCTCAACATTAATTGATGTTATCTTGGAATAAGGTCCACATTTGGGAAATACATAGTCTCACATAGTTGATAAATCATTTAATCTATCTATGGTAGAGAATACTTATTCTTTATCATGATTTCTTTTGAACTCGTGATAATTAAAGATTATTTTCATTGATCCATCCATATTTATTATGAAGAGGATTGGTGTGCCACAAAGTGAAGCACTCGAGGACATTGATCCTTTTTTCATATTCTCTTGTAACTTCTTATTCAGTTTCTATTACTCAATAGTTTCCATTATAGATATATTTAATTAATATGGGGTGATATCCATGTATAATATTAATTGATAAATCAACCTCTCAGTCACGAGGAAGAACATGAAATTATTTAGGGAACACATCAGTGTAGTCCCTCTGAATGGGAATGTATTCAATCATGGTCCTCTTTTTTATCTCAATTATTCGAGTTAGATATTATTTTTCATAAAACAATAATATCTACAATTGAGATGGTGATTCTGAAATAGATTCACCATTCAACTTACACTTGTACAAAATTGAAGGATTCCTTAGAATGTGAAGGGTGTTGTAATTTTATCGACATTTGATGTCATATTTATATAAATATAGTCAACTAAATCCCAATATAGCATAAAAATTGACTAATAGAAGTAATACAATTTTGGTGGGGGTTTTTAGTATGAAAACATTACTCAGGGATGAGTGATATACATTAGATTCAATAATTTCCGCATTCATTATTCTCATAGTAAACTTTATCTTTATATTTTGAAGTGGTGTTTCAATAGTTATAATAAAAAATCAATATAAGAATGAATTCATAGAACTACAATAAAATAGTACATTATATATTTCTAAATTAATGGAAACCAATCCTATAACCACATCATTTTTAAGATCCACTACAAAATTAGTGAATATATATTCCATTCCTTACTTCTTTGGAGGTTGTTGTTGTATATTTCATCTAACAAATATTGGATTAGGGAATTTTATTTAATAATAAAAATGTTCCTTGTAGTTCAATCATTACTCTACAGGAAGAGTGTTAATCTGAACCTTAATTTCTTATTCCTCATATGTGGGATTCATATTATCACTTCGAAAATAATTATCCAGATACCCCACTCTTATACACATGAAGCATCTTCTAGTCCACATTATATAGTTCATGGGATGATTCTTCCCACACTATTGACATGTGGGATGTTGTGTTTTCTTTCCTTTATGGGATTTATCCATTGATCCTTCAATATTAATCAATATTTTTTTATCCTTGACCATGAGTACACTAAGAGCGACCAATATCCATCTCAACTATAATGAACCATGAGACAATCTCCTCATAACTGTCAATGAATCGAATCACTAAATATTTTCATAGACTATGATTTAATTAGCTAAATAAGTGATATACCTTGTTTTTAGTGTTCTTAAAAATTCAAGAGGGGTATCTTGAAATACCTATGATGTTTCCCTTATACACCATGATATATTCATCTTCATTTTCCTTCATTATAAGGAACTACCCTCCATTTTAATATGGAGTGTTTGGGGAAAATATTAATTTGAAAATATTTTCTTTAGTGATTCACATTTAGTAGAATCCATTTCCTCTTTAGAATTTTCATTATTAATTTTTTTCCACCACTGGTCAGCTTCTCAGTTAAAATGATAAAACACCATCTCAATGTTATCTTATTCGAAGCATTGAAGTTAAATGAATACATTATCAATAGAGTTAGTCTATTATACTGTGACTGTGGTATTATAAGATCAATTAAATATAGGAGTCTATTGTTCCATAATGTATTCAACCGAAACGTACTAACTATTTGGAGCAGGAGATAATTCCAAATAATTCATGTTTTTATTCATAAATTGATCCAGTTTTTCTAGTACTATCACTATGTTTTGATCTAATATTCCCATCATATTTGGAATTTAAATAGGGAAACTATCTCATTTTCTATCACATTAATTGTTGGGAAGGGTTCTTTTATTTTACACCATTAACTAAGAAAAAAATACAATTAGGGGGTATTGAATACTTAGATAATGAGAATATAAAATGGGGACTTTGAACATATAAGGATAGATATGTAAATGAAAATTATATCCTAAAATGTGATTCCTAATGTTTTAATCTGGGTTATACATGGTGAAAAAAATTATCCATAGGTCTCTTTCTAACATTTTTTAGTCCAAATACACAATAATAAGAAGACTATACTGTGATACAAATATATGTGACCCTATCCTTACAGAAATATTTTTACATGATTTTTATTATATATATCTATCAAATAAAAATAAAGGATTATACATTCTATTTCCAATGGATGAATAGGTAAACAAAAACAAAAACATGGAACTAGAATAAACATCTTTATATTAATATTTCATAAGTATCTCGTATAATCCTTTGATCTCCTATATATGCATTGTATTACCTGGGGAATATATAGACAAAAGGGATGAGCTAATAATCTTAGTAAGGGAATAAAAATTGGAATAATGTCTAGAACATGGGATTGAAGGTAAAAAAAATTATATAATAACAAGGCATAGAACATGAATAAAATTATGGAAGCTTAAAATATAGATAATGGAATAATATGATCATGGAAACATAGGAATGTATCAAACACATACAATGTGAAATAAATATGTGCCAAGGCTAACTACCAAGAATATATCACATAGTGGACCATGTCCCATAATACATTTGGTTTACTCCATTATCACATACATGAAATATCATGATACAATGAATTACCCAATTCATTAGAGAAAAATATGGGTACACCCATCATAACATGCTCATGAATATATGATGCACAAAAAAATAGAAAAATAAGTGATAAATATAAGGGTTACCCATGGAAATAAATTGGTATTATAATCATGTCCTAAAGCATAACTAAGAGGCATTTGAAAACGTTTTACAATAAAGAATGGATTTAATTCCAAGTTGGAAAGTAATAATATAATATATGAATTTATCATCATAAATATTTCCTAACTAAATTTAAATAATATAAAAACTATGTTTAAGAAACATTATAAATGAGCCACATTAGTGTGGTTTAAGGAAAAATATTGGAGGCTATTTAAAGTGGAAAATGAATTTTTTTTTATAAAACAAAAAATGACTAAGATATATTTTCCAAATTTAATTAGTAATTTTATTATAATAATGGTGGCATAAAATATATTAGAGAGTGCACTTGAAAATGGTTAAGAAAATGAAAATTTCGCTTTAATCAGGATTCCTTAATGGGAGGAATTGAGAAATGAACCTTATAAAATATGTATTCAATCATAACATAAACAAAAACTATGAAAGGTATATATATTTGGAAAATACACAAAAAATTGGATGAGTACAAAATAATAATTCATAATTACATCGAGTTAATGAGGGAGAAAGCATAAGATGAAGGAAAAAATGGAGGTTCAGAGCGAATCCCTTACCTTATATTCTAATGTGTTCTTTATATCCACTTAATTAACTAGATAATATTATTATATTTAATAATAATTTTATTCGAAACCACTTCAATATATATTTTATTTATTATAATTTTATTAAGTCAATTTATATCTATTTCAATGAGTTTCAATGTTAAATTTTGTTGTTTAGGGGGTGTTTGTTTCATGGTTTTCTTGTCAGTTCAATTGAGTTTAATTTTGGGAGTTATTCTAAAATAGATTAAAAAAATATATAAGTGTAAATTTTTTGGTACTAATTAACATCCAAATGCTTAAATGGTTCTTAATGTCATTTTTTCCTGATATATTTTTGATTCATTTGATAAAATGTTAATGATAAACCTTTAGATTATTTTGACAGTTTTTTGAATGTTAAGAACTAGTTTTGTTATCTAATTTAATAATAATATATATATATATATATGTTCAAGATCATTAAAATATTATAATAAAAATATTAAAAATCTCTTCAAAAAATTAAAATTGTTTTACGATCAGCCGTGAAGGTTGTAACGGAAAATAAAAAACAATATCCACAAAGGAATTGTGTTGACATAACACAGATGATGTTTTTATTTTTAAGATAATAGTGGAAGGGAAGAATTGTGAGGGTGGATATTACATTTAAAAATAACATTCCACTATATATAAAATATTGAGTTACCGTGTTTTTTGAATAGGATGGGTGAGATGAGGATAAGAAAATAAAATAAAATAAAAGAGAAAGAAGCATTTTACCTCATGAGTGTTTTCTCCTTGAGAACTGCCATAAAGAGCATAAAATTGGTGTTTTTGATAGACTAGAAATACCTAGAAATGGATAACATGCATGAGAGAGTAATTTGAAAGAATATATTATAGATGAAAATATGATAAGGTGTGAGTAGAAGAGGTGGTGAGGTGTAGTATTTATATGGGGAGGAGAGTGGTTCTTTGGATTATGTTATTAAATTTATTATTATTTTCGGTCAAGACTATCAATAGTGTTTATCAATATAACTAAATACATTAAATAATGAATTACGTTTTGAGATAAATTCTCTTACATCATCCATCACTAACAAATTCATTCATTTGGATTAAAAAGTTAAATACCATAAATTACCATATTTCACTATTCACCAAATATTCAACTATTTTAGAAAAATCTCAAAAATTCACAATAACCATTTTTCAATTTTTTGATTTCAAAAAAATTATTCATTTTTTGAGACTAATTTTCAATATATGATAAATATTTTTTTTACTATAATCATCAAGTGTTCAAAAAATACCATTTTTTATTATAATTGATTATATGAACCATTGAAAATATAATAGTTGTCTCATCAAATTATCTTATAATTATGATAAAACATAGTATTAATTCAGAAATCTATTTTTAAAAAAATATAATTTTTCTTATATCATTATTCTATTTATTAAATTTTAACTATACAAATACTTTTTACAAAAATATCGATAAGTAATTTATCATTTTTAACAGTTAATTACTTAACTATGACATAATTATATCATATTTTCATTTAAAATATTCATAAATTTTATTTATACATTCATATGTGATGTTACTACTATATTGGATGGATTACTATTTATAATGGTCATATTTATGTTTAAACAGTTAGGTTACATTTACATCGGTATGGGTTCCTTAATTTCTGCAAATAACACTTTTTCCATTATTCATTTATGATATTTATGTTTTTATTAGGTTATCTATGTGACTTATATGATTTATACTGCATAAAATAGTTATAAGAATGTAAATTTCATTTAAAAATCCATGTTATTTGTAGAGGTACTTGAATAAATCACCCATATAAAATCATATATTGGAACATTAATATGACTTAATTTACAATTACTTATTCATTGATAATTAACTAATCATTTATTCAATTTATATCTTCTTGGATCATTTTTTACATGTTTAATTACATAAAAATCTGATAAATTTTTTTTATTACAACAATGGTTACAAATTACATCATATAGTTATATGGATTTTTATTATTTCACCAATTATTGAGGTCATCCTTAAATTATATTCATTTTCAGCATCCACTCTATTTTCATTATCTATGTATTTATGTGTTAATATTTTTTGATTCATGATATTTTACCACATCCTTCATAAATGATTTTTCATTTCGTATTTTATCTTCACCTTCTAATCTGATCTTTTTATCTGGAGAGGTGTTGTTGAAAGACCTTGTTGATGTGTATTTTCACTTGGGTAAGGAACTCAAAATCAATTCTGATTCTAACTCATCATTAACAATATTTTCAAAAAATAAACGTGATAATATATTCCATGGATCTTACTTTTGTTTTCCAAAGCATCAATCACATCATTTTTCTATGTATTGAAAAATCACCACATCATATTTCACTTCTTCCAAGCTGTTTTCCACGCATATATCTTGCCCGATTTTTTATGGGAAACATTGGTTATATGTTTTTTGGAAAAATTTTTAATGTGTTTTTATTGATATATTTTCTGATTTTTGTATCACACTTTAGGATTATAATTACCCACTACAAGAAAAATTTTGAGGGTGTGGTATATCATATACTATCATAAAATTCTACAATGTTTATAGTATTCTCATATTGTATTGTAGTGACCTTATTTGAAACTATGAAAGGCAATATCTTTTATACACATTAATTAGTTAATTATTACATAAAATCACATTTAATACAACCGTAAAATCCAGTAAAGACTAGTTTGTTAATGAAATTAGATATTTATAAATAAAAAAATAAAAAACAATACATTTAAATTATTTAAAAAATCAATAAAATTACATTTTATTTCTATTTCATCACTAAAACTAAATAGTATAACCTAGGGATGTATAAAAGAAAGGGGCAAGCTATAGATCCCAATAAGGGTATAATCAACGAATAAAAAAATTATGCTTTTACATGTGAGTCAAGTGACATTTCAGGACGTCATATAAAGGTTAGAATAATAATCATGAACATCATAAAATGGTATACGATGATAACATCAAGGGAATAATTGAATATGGAAACAACATAAAACATGATATATTAAGAATAAGGAAATACTAACCATTGTGAAATCTCAAAATAGTGTTATTAGGATAATATATAATGCACAATAAATGGTATCTCATTAGATAAAAATTTAATCAAATTCATTGGATGGATATATAATTCCAAGCCCACCCGTCTCATTCATGTCAGGTCTATGAATAATTTTGTAACAATGATCATACATCATATGAAATCATTTCATGAAATTTAATCCCATGATTAAGTAGTGGTGATTATATTCATAAAATTAACCAATAGGTTTATTATATGTATATCTAGGTGAATACCATTGAGTGGAAATTTAAGCAGATATTCAATAAACAAATGTTTTGAATGAAAAAACTACCTAATTATTTCTACAACATAAAGGGTGAACATAATTTTCCATGGAATTATTTATTGGGAGTGAAATAGAATCTATCATTACATGGAAATAATAGAAAGAATTAAAGAGATGTCATGAAAATATTCCAATATAAGATATTGGAATTCGAAAGGGATAATATAAACAAATAGATTGAATAATTAGGGGGTGTAAGGGATTCTTAACCTTGATTGGGAACATCTAAAAGATTGGTAAGAGTTTCACAAGATATTGAGGACCCCAAGGCAACACTCAAGAGAGGGAATGTCATAGTAAAATTGTGCTACAAGAAGATTGAGTGAATATGAGTAGGAGGATGCGTGAATATTTGTAGAAGAAGAGTTATGAACTCTTTATTAATTTCATATAATTTTTTTGGACTCTATAAAATAAAATAATCCTAAAAAACCATCCCATGTTTTTCCCTTAGTTTCAACAAAAAATTAAGGGTTTCCAAAAAAATTCATTAAATGATCAAAATTCTTAAAATAATACCCGGACGAATGTGGATGTGAGTCATGTTTATAAATAATTTTTTTTAAAAAAATGAAATAATATTTTTGGGATTATTTATAGGAATATAAAATTAATTAAATAAAATTAAAAACACATTTTTTTAATAGGGAAAAAAAATTTGGTTCTTGATACTCCTTATATTTTTTCATACATCACGTTTGAACTGTTATGAGGTTGCAGTACATAACATATATTTATACAATATTTAATTTTAACCCAAAAAAGTCATTGGATTTGAAAAATTTAAAAAATTATCAACTTGATAATTTCATAATTTTTATTTCAATAATAAAATTTATATTTTAAAAAAATTCTATTAATATAAAAATTTATAATTTTAAATAAAAACCCCAATTTATTATAAAACACATATTTTTTCCAGGATAATAGTTTTCTTACCCTTTTATAGATTTGAATGGTATTTATTAAATTATATTATCATTATAACATAGATAAAAAATATTTAATAAGAATATTATATGGAAATATATTTTACTTAAAAATTAAAGAGTTTATCAAAAAGTTTGTTTTAATTAAAACAAGATATCATCTAACAATATATTTTTTGTTTCTTCGTGAAAAATTCTAAATTTAATCAACGAATAATCATTATTTTATTCAAAACAAGATATAAAAAATCATAATACTAGGGGAAATATACATAACCCCTTATTACACCCTCGTACACCCTAATGGTAAGGTGTGTGTTGGGGACACTTTATTAGGGTGATTCAGCAAACATAGTTTTTTCTATGATATGAAAAAGAATAAACATCCCCCATAAACAATTTCACTCATTTTAGTTGTTGGATCTCTGATTGGTCTTGAACAAGGGAAAATCCTAATGATTCTATCTTTCTCATAAGCTCTGATAAATGGGATTTGTATTGTACGATCCTTCTGGTTGAGGTTATCACTTCTTTCATCTATCTTTGTTGAATTTTATCATAAACCTTAATATAACTAATCAGAATGAACACTATACATTTTTTTATTATAAATATTTATGATGCCTAACAGTCATCAAAATATGATAGGGCATAATGATAAAAAATACCCAAAGTAGTGCATGTGATTTATATAACTAAATTAATTTATAATAAATTCATTAATTGAATATGATTATTTAATTTATAAATTTTTGGATAATTACATTTACACCATTATGAAATTTGACACTAAAAATTGTTATTTCTTCCACCAAAATAATTAGGGTACTTTTGTATCATCACCTCTTTGTGTTCCTATTATTTTTCATTAAACATGCCAACATACCAAAATACATTGACCATGTGAGTATTATTTATTTAAGAACATTGAATATATGATCTAAGATCATAAATGGTTGGTCATCATTTTAAAGATCATTCTATAAGGGCACCATCTATGAATTACTTACATGTGAGGGCTCTGATATGTACTTCCACAAGCCGGATAAATGAACACATCATGTACTTAGGATAGGCTTGGTGGGTGTTCTAGTTTATATACCATAGATATGATGTGATCAATGATCATAAAGTGGAATATTTATTTTGGATAAACATTTCCTTCTTCTAAAACCCCATGTCTTTCTTCCATGATGATATATGAATGAGTGATTTATTTCCAACCACAAAGTCTACAGAACACAAAACATTGTCTACATTGATTTTTTGTTTACTTTTCAAATATATCATATGATATGGAATGGTTTGAACCCTCTATGTCATATCTTAGACCATATCTGGTCCCATCATCTTCCACTCTAAAGCTTCATCTCATCATATCTTAGGCTAACACCACTTCACATACAGAGACTTATAAAGAGCCATTTGAATGACAAAATGGAAATTGTAGTTATATGAGAACTGAAATAGGGGAAGTTATTAATCCCAAAATCATTGAAAATAAATTGATCATTATCTTAGTATATCCTCTATATTTTGAATAGGTCTCCCAGCCTATCCATCCATTTCAGGGTGATATATAGTACTAATCACATATTTGTATCCAACTCTTATTGAAGGCCTATCTAGAACATTAACGTAAACCTAGGATTTTGATTAAAATGAATATATAGGGGAATTACATGAAGTCCTAACATTTTCATTATATATATCATGACTTGTTTGAAAAGGGAGAAATTTTCATTTATAACAGTAAATTCTGATGACATTATAATGTAATTGAATACCACCCAAATAGTGTTATTTTATTTTGAAGTATTGAGGGAACATGTGAAAAAATTAACATTCATGGATTAAAATTTAGAAACAGTAATATGTAATGGTCACATAATATACTCATAATTCTGTTGTTTTTTCTTGACTTATTGGTATACCAAGAATTGGGATACACATTCTACAATATCACTCGGCATGGTATCCCACCAAAACAGTTTCTTTAAATCCCTATAAGAATTAGTATTATCTTGCTGGATAGAGATGGATTAGTTGCTTTCATCATATAGAAGTTCCCTAAACATTTATGGTTTAATGGAAAATATATCAAGGTACCAATCCATATAACTCTTTCTTTAATAAATATGATCTCAATAACATTCATTCCCTTTTTCAGTAGAACCTAATTATTTTTTTGGGTACTCCATGATCCACTCAAGAATGGATGGGTAAATAGTTATTTGATTATGTTAGGATGAATATTCATTTTTTTACCATGTCTATACAATTTATTTCCAAAAATATTAAATCTATTTCAATCCACATCATGTATAGGGTTTTTAGATCCTTTATACCTAGAGAATCTGCCACATTTTCCTTTTCCCATGATAGAAATGGATTGTAAAATCGTAATCCTTTATCAGCTCTAACCACTTTAATTGTTTACCACTGATCTCCATTTTTTGAATATACACTTGATTATTTTATGGTCATGTTATATGTTATACTTCTCCGAAATGGGAAAATTTCACCAAATATTTAATGTAGATATCAAAGAAGCCATTTTTAGATATTGTTTTTGGTAGTTATTATCATTGATATGAAATTAGTGGGAGACATAGAAAATCACCTTGCTATATTTCATGAGTACACATCCAAATCCCATTTTATGCCTCACTTATGATCACAAATCCTTACCCACTATTAGGTAATGTGACCACATGTGTGGTGATTAGCCTCTTCTTTAACAATTTAAATCCCTATTAATAATCCTCAGTCTAGAAAAACATCACCCCCTTCTATGTTCTCATGGTTAATGGGATTGAAAATCATGACAGGTTTCTTACAATTTGATCATTGTAACCATGTAATCTGAAAAAAACTAAATATTTTCATCGTTCATGTTGGTCAGTTACATCCTTAAATTTTCACTATTTTTTAGGATAAAGAAATATCCACTTTTTGGGGTTAACACGCTTTGAGAATGATACTTTCCCCAACCAAAATACATATTAAAAATAATGTTCATTTAAGTTTTCCTTCTCTATGGTCTTTAAAAGAGTATTTAGATTATCCTAATGTTCCTCCTTTCTTTTATATAAAAGAATAATATCATCTATAATGAATATATTAAATTAGATGAGATTAATCCCTAAAATAGTCCATGATATTTCTTGGAAATTAGTTTTCACAAATGGGATCCCTATGAAGTCATAATGCCCATAAATAAAATGAAAATGAAATCATGGGGATATCCACCCTATTCACCTATAATTGAAAATATCCAGACCAATGATTCACCTTTGAGAAGTAATGGGTTAAATGTGACTGACCAAACAAGTCATCAATCTATTGAAGAGGACATGTGTACATTATCAAGATCTTATTAATCTTGTAATATTCAATGAAAATCTGTATTGACCCATTATTCTTCTTGACAAAGAAGAATGATGCGCACTATAGGGAAGCACTAGGGAATACAAAACCTTTTTCTAGATTCTCCTACAATTAAATCATTATGTCATCATGTTCAATAACATATATTATATATAGGATTCTAGAAAATGGAAAAAATCTTGATATAATCCCTATTTATTTCTCACCCACATGGATTAATGTAAGAGTATAAGTCTTTCTAGGAAATACATCTCTATATTCCCTTGTTGGGGTCATGTAATCATTTATGATATTCTCCTTAGTCTCAATCATTTTATCAAGATATAATTGATCATAGTTTATTAATTTCCATTATTATTATGATTATATCAACAGAAATTAATCCTCCATCTTACACATTAATAAAATTAGAGGGTGATTCATGATACAGATAGTGATTTTCTTCTACTGATAATTTACATTAGATCTATATAAGTAAATCCAATCCATATCCATGATAGAATTTAGTTCCACTAATGGGAGTATCATAAAGTTTTATAAAAATTTAAATTCAAAAATATGGAAATGGGATGAGATATATACTTGGGATGCAATAATTTCACCATTTTTTTGTATTCACTCAAAAATAAACTTCATTATTATGACGTGGTGTTTAAATATTTCTAATAAATATTCATGATATAAAAAAATGAATTGAAATTGATTGAAATAGAACATTATATATTGTTTAATGAATAACTGTCATACATATTTCCTCTTCATTTTCAGGATTCTCTATAGCTGGTGAAATTGAATATGATCACCATTTCTCTCTAGGGATTGTAGGATTTTATCACTAGTTATCATTGAAAACCCATAGATTAGTGAATTAATTTTCATAGTGTTGTTTTTTCTAGTAGTTGAAGCATTGGGTATAAGGCTAGGGGTTTATTAGATCTTTTTTTATTCTATCTCAATGGTTGGTTTCTACCACTGAAATTTATTACCTATGTTCTATTCCAGCCTGCACTAAACACATTCCACTTTCCACTTCATGATATTTCATCAATTATTTTTACCACACTTCAGACACGTGGGATATTAGACCTTAATTCCACCATGATATTTCTCCATCATGCCAACAGAAATAAAATCCATAACCTCTTCAACTCTTCTGAACCATGATACATATGAGATTCAACAATATCTATTTTGAATTTGGCTGTACATTATACAATTTTCTCATTACCATCACATTCTCAAAATTCAAAGGCTTTTCATAGGACTCCTTTCATCCCAAAAAAGTATAAATAAACATTAACTTTTATTTCAATGAGAAAACCAAAGGCATATAATATATGTTGTGGGATTTTTTCCTCATATGCTTCAATGGATTAGTCTTATTTTTTCTTGAGGGATAGGAAGTCCATCTAAAATTTATACTAGTGAGACTAAGGAAAATATTTATTGAAAAAAATTATTTATAATTATTTCTAATCCAACACTTTAGTATCTCCCTTAGGCTTCATATTTTTATAAAATTACACTGTTGATCATCTTCTCCATCCATATGATAAACAACCAGAAAAACCATCGGTTTCATATATAATTGATGTATTAATATTCTCATTTTAAAGGAGTCAATCCATTTTTCCATGATCAATGGATTAGGGGACCCATTAAAATTCAGCAGCCCTTTTTTGCATAAAGTAAGCCACTGCAACTGTTGATTTTTTAGGGGGATTTTTTTCCTATATATTCATTTTTTGATTAAAAAAAGTTAATTAATAAATTATTGTTATAATGTTCAAATATTCAACTTGAATCAGGTGGGGTATTAGATTTGGGAATCCATCACATTTCCCCTCATAATGGTTATTGACTCAGTTTCTCTTATTCCCATCTATTGACTGTATATAATGGGAATATTTGGGATATATATTTTAAAATATTAAACACAAAAACATGAAATTAGGATCATTTAAGGGATAAATCATAAATTATATATTCTCCTTAGATTATGAGTTTCTAGTTTCCTATCTATGTTATCTATGGTCTATTTCCTAACATTAAATTTTATTATCACTTTTTTCTATTCATAATGGTTCATAATGATATTATGAATTCTCTAAATTATATCGCATATCGTGTCAACAAATGTGTGTAAAATTTCACCTCTATAATTTAATACCTGATAATCAAGTCAAATCTGAATACACCATTTTCATTGTTACTACCCCATGGTACAACTATTCCAAAGCTGCATCAACTTATAGTATCCTAACATGAATCTTATCAGTTAGAACCCAATTAATCTATAGTTTATCAAAATTTTATAATGTTTTCCTATGTTTATTCATTAAAATAGGCTTTTAGTTTGGTATTTGAATCATAATTATCTGAAATAAATAAACATTCCTATGAAAGAATATATGAAAACACATAAGTTTTATACACCTTAATTGATGATTTATTACATAAAACCACACATAATAAAATTAAAAATAGCATGAATATAGTGAATTTAGTAAATTAGATACATGGATAAAATTTTTTATACAATTATACAAATTAATTAATTAAAAACTCCATAATATGACCAAATAAATCAATTTATCCTTCAAATACTCAAGGAGATAATGTTGGGATGTACTCTAAAATTGGGTGAGATATAAGCCCCATTAAAGAGATAATCAATGAATAACAAATGGTTATAAATTATATGTGAGTCGAGAGGAATAACATGATGAAATTGAAATGTTATATTCAAAATCGTGAATATTGTAGAATGATATAACATGATAACATCAATATAAGATTGGAAATTTTGAAACAACATAAAAAACAAAATCATATGAATACTTCCAGGACAACCAGTGAGGAGTCATAACATATAGTATATAAGATAAACTCCCATGCACTATATCTAGTATCTCATGTTATAAAAACATTATCCAATTCACTGGTGGTATATATAGTTCAAGTCACACTTGCCACATTAATATCATTAACATTTATACATGTTCCAGATAGGTCATACCACATAAGAATGTATTTTAAAAAATTAAGTACAATGATTAATGAGTAATGGTTAAATACATGTATTTAAACAATTAATGAAGTATATGTACATCTTGGTGAATATCATTGAGTGAACATGGGGAAATTCATTCACTATACAAATTTTTAGCATTGAAAAATTACAGGGAAATTTTAGCAAACTGAATTGTGGACATAATTTTTCATGGATGGATTTAATGAAAATTAAAGGGGATATATTATTACCTTTAAACCATAAGTAATTTAAGATGTATGTTAAAAAACATATTCCAGTATGATATATTATATTTTAAAATGAATATCAAAATTAATGTTCTCTAATAAAGAAGACAAGTGGATGTCATACCTTGAGAAGGTTATTTTAAAAGATGGGGAGGTATTTCATAAGAGATTAGGGACATCATAATAGGTGTCTAGAGAAGGAAAGGTATATTAAGTTCATGATCAAAAGATTTTCATTGATGTTGAGTTGGTGTATGGGGGTATTTAAAGGAAAAGATGGGGGAAATCATTACTAATTTCTAAAAATAGATTTTAGACATTATAATTCAAAATAATAAAAATAAGAAATATCCAATAATTCTTTCAGATGGTTTCTCCAAAAGAGGATTGGGTTTAAATATTTTATTTTTCTAAGAACATAACTTCTAAAAATAATTCCAATGTTGATTTCTAAGTGAGTCATGTTTATAAAGTATATATTTTAAAACATTAAAACCTAATATATGCATTCATAGATTCAATAAAGGATTATAAAATGAATTAAATAACATAAAAACACAATATTTTAAAAGGTAAGAACAATATTGGTTGTGGATACTCCTTATATTATGTGTTACATCACTTATGGGATACTATGATGTCATAATAAAAACATATACTTATAAAGAATATAATTTATTTCAAAAAATACAACTCTCTCAAAAAATTAGGTAATCTTCACGGATTAATAATTTCTATGGTATGACTTTAAAAATAATATTCATTTCATCAAACAAATTATCTAAATATAATAATTTAATCTTTTAAATTAATATCCAAATTTATTGAATAATTCTAGTTTTTGGGATGAAAACCAATTTCTTACCCTTATAAATACTAAATTTGGATTCATTATGTTATATTATCATTTAAACATACAACAATATTATTAAATAAATTTTTTCAATGGAAATAAAATTTATTTAAAATTTCATGAACTTCTCAAAAAAATAGTTTTAATTAAATCTATATATATTAGAAAAATAATTTTTTTTATTAGTAAAAAATCTATTTTTTATCAACTCATATAAAACTGTAATAAATAAAAGTGATAAAAATAATAATTAATTTGTTTAAATATAGATATAAAAATTAATACTACTATGATTTATATCCACCAATCCTTATTACACTTATGTATGTTCTAAGTGTATGGTGTGTGATGGAGACACATTCTTGGGGTGGTTCGACGAACATGGTTTGGGTTATGATCCCAATAATCTTGAAGTTCTCCTGGAAGTAGATTCTTTAATGATTCAAAAATTGAATATAATAATGTAATTGGTAATGTGAAAATCCAAAAAATTACATCTCTTATAGAATCTTTGATAATTGGCCTTAATAGTGTCTGATCATGTTGCTTGATAGAATCACTTCTGTGTTATATGTCCAATTGATTTTATCATAACCCTTAATATATACTAATTGTAATAGTCACAATACAATGACTATATAATGGATGGTTATGATTCACAATGGTATTTTATATATTACAAGCTATAAAGGTAGAAAATAAAAAAATTAATACATGTGTTCTCTTTAACTACATTACTTAATATGACATTCATTCATTCAAAAAATGAATTTCATTTATAAATGTGTAGTATGTTACCGTACACAATGTTTTCATGGTGAGATTATGATGATATTTAATATATTACATTTATTCTACTTTTAGATTCTATTTAAATTATTTTGGGAAATAAATTGAATCATCTTATTCATCCTTTCTTACATCGATGAATTTTATATCACGAAATACTAATAGTATTGATTTATCTTTAATGATCAATTTTATGGGAATCAGAACCTTAATGTATCTAATTGGACTCTAAATAATAATGTTAAATATAAGGATCTATCAATTTATAATTTTTATCTAGAGAGAATGTGTTATGTAATAGTGGTTTCAAGAAAACCTCACTTGAAAGTTATAAATGTCATAAAAAGTAAATTATTCACAAGAAATGTGGTAGTATAACAGAGTTTACGATAAATAATAAAAAACTCCACATGTTTTGTTTTATCTTATTTTTTTATTTAATTTTTGTTTTATGACTTTTGTTTAATATATTTTCAAATAAATGGATATCGATATCTTATCCATGATTTGTGTATCCTATATTCATTCACTAATAAAAATTCTCACTTATTCAGTGATACCTGTAATCCATTTTAGAAAAATTGTTGATAACATGGGCGATTTTATCAATAATAGGTAAAATTACTTACAAATGGTACACTTATCAATGCTAAAAATGTTCTTAATAAAGCCAACCTTTATAAGCTCCATTTTGTGATTATAAAGACAAAATTATTTTTTTGAAACTATTAAAGGCCACCATTATCAGCATTTTATTAGAATTGATAAAAGGTGTCTTGTATAATGTTTTTAAAATAATATCAAAACAATATTTTAGTATATAAATATAATTATATTTAAAGAAAAAATCTTCTATTTTATGAAATTTTATTAATCTGATACTAAATATATAATTACACATAATATGAATTATATTAAGTAAAAAACATTTTCTAAATAAATGAAAAATTAATATTAATTAATAATAACTAAATAGACAATTAAAAAAATTAGGATATAGAAAAACTAACAAACCAATTAATCTCTTTAGATAATATTAAAAAATGGCTTTAATATCAAATGGTCATAAATTCGAGGAGCTTATTTGGTCACCAAAATATGTTGAATGGAATCCTATGAATGGATATACACCATTTATTCCTGAGGGACCCCAATTACTATTTTTTCTTAGTCAAAATTTGCATGGAATACATCCAAATCCATGTTTTTGACATTTAAACTATAAATTTTTTATTCAATGGAATTTTACATTTTTAAATAGGGACTTTTTGTTTTGTTCTAGTGGAGGCTGAATTTATTCCATAATTATACTTTTATATAGAAACTATATTTTAATTTTTTTAATTTTTTTTCCTATTCTATGGTTATTTATAATTAAATATATACATATATGTTATTGATTATAAGTAGATTATCCTATATAAAAATGGATATGATAACATTTATTTCATGTTTATGGAATTCAATACATTCTATGGTCCAGGTTGTCATGTGATGATCCATTTATGGAAGAAACTCTTCTTAAAAAAGCTTAGAAGGAATGAAATTTTCATTAGGGACTTTATCATGGGAGAATTATGATAGGAAAAAAAATTAATTAATGATGCTACTTTGGAATGACATATCAGGATTGGTCTGATGACTCACATTAGAGATAATCAAGAATCTATTGAGGGTATATTTAATCTTTATTAATTTTTATTTATTGGTCATATGGTTATTCGTACTCTTGGGATGACATTGAAAATCAAAGAGTTTAGGTAATATCTCTATACTTCATGGGAATACATTGACCTAAATTGAATTCCAAGTAGAAGGGGATTCATCAGTTTTCCATTATGTTATTAAAGAAAAGAGCTTGGTGAAATGGATTTATCTAACTAAATCCATGTATAATCACATTTCATGAATTTGATCTTTCTTTTGAACCTAAATATATTCGAAATATATGATTTCAAGCTTGTATTCACATCCATGAACTAAAATAGATATTATTTCATCCATTGATTCTCTATAATGTGGAATTTTTGTTGGCATTCTGATAAAAAAGAACAGAACCATAGAGGATGATAAATTTGGGAAACATTCAATTGTCTTGGTTGAAATTTATCATAGTTAAACTCTGATCAATAATTTTGTTATATCATCCATAGATTATGATACTAATAGCTATATCATATAGTAAAAAATACCTCCTTTTTATATGGATTTCTATATATTTGGGTGTTGTATATAAAATTAATAGAGAGGTAAAGTATGATCCCTTTTTTAAAAAGGGGAATGAGGAGGAGAGTTGTTCAATGTTATAGATTAATATAGGTGGAACATAAAATAATATGATTGATGATAATAAAAAAGAGTTTGTCTCTAATGTAAATGTAATTATGGGGTTGGTATTTTATTATGTTTTTGATATAGTTCATGGTTGAAATATCTATGTTTCTATTGCAGTTTCTTCCAATAGATGGCCATCCAGGCATTCTAGCCTTGAGTTTTTTCCATTTATTCAGTATCAGGGCATGTAGGCCCCTATTATATGGGATTTAATATTGGGCTTGACCGGGGATGATGTGATTAAAAAATAATAATTAACATTTCAATTACATAAAATTTGTTATGGTGCATGTCATCACACACCACAAAATAATAATAAAATTATTATTATTATGTGGCATGGTGTTTATTAAGTTTTATACTATTATTTATGTTCCAAAATGTAATTAAATAATATTCTAATATAAAACCTATATCAATAAATAGATGGTTTTTTCTTTTGTACATTTTATTAAAAATCAAAGCATGTGAAACATTGCACATAAAAAAACACTCAATTGACTCCACCATTATCAATTCCTCTCACGAATGAGAAATGAAAGATATGGTCCATAAATATCAATGGATGAGAAATTAATATATGTAAGGAAAGTTTATTGAATCCCTATGATAGCACCTAGAGATCTATTGTTTTTGTTCCAGGGTCAAAGGATCACATGTGGATCATCGCTATAGAGACTCATTATTTGGATCGTGACTGTCACGACCCGTCCTCGGGCCCGTGCCGTGACTACCCCAAGCCCGCCTTCCATAGGACAGGGGCTGGTGACTAGCACCAAGGCATAAATCCTAGTAAAGGGAAGGCATTGCCTTTGTAAATTAAACAAGCACCACAGAGTAAGCAAGCCGAAAAAGTAAACACTAAGTAAAAACTGGTACAACAGTAAGTGAGGAAAAGTAAAGGGGACTGGAAATACAAGCCCAACTGTAAAGTACAACTGAAAGGGGAAAAACAGCAACTGAAAGGAAAAGCTGCAGCGTCGAGCCATCCTCTGGAAGTCCCACCTGAAGGGTGAGTACAGATAGCCTCCACAGCTCCTTGGTCCAGCCATCCGCTCTGAGTACACCCCGCCCAGTGGTCCACCTCCAGGTACCGTCCTGCTCCGCAAGCCTCCACCACGATCAGTGATGTCTGTCGTCTGCAACCAACACAATGTAGTGTGGGCATAGCCCGTACAGGGGTGAGTATAAGCTACTTAGTAGGGACCCCGAGACCCCCGAAGGACTCCCAGAATCCACAAATGATAACCACAAAGTAAAGATACAATCACAAAGTAACATCTGACACTGCTTAGGTATATGGCCATACATATACCTAAGTCATCAATCCTCGCTTGGCTCCAACATCCGAGCTCAAGTACAACCCAGTCCACACAGGAAAGCATAACGTAAATCCACACAGGATAGCACAACACAATCCACAAAGGAAAGAAAAACGTAAATCCACACAGGATAGCACAACACAATCCACAAAGGAATGTAGAACAGGATTCAACTCACACAGGTATACTTTTTCGAATGACGATAGAGATGATCACTGATCCATCTAAGTCGTCGGACCCACAAAGGATCGATAGGTACTAACCCCCACAAAGACCCACTCAGGTTCGGACCCACACATGATCTGTAGGCGCTGGCTCACACAAAACTGTTGAGCAATGACCCACACAGGATCAGACCCACACAGGATCGATAACAATGACCCACAAAGGATCGCTGAGTGCTATAGTCGTCGTCATCGAATCCACTGAGGATCTCTGCACAGTCGTCGTCATCACAGTAGCAGTCGCAGCCACCTCTAGGGTTCCCGCACACAGCAAGATCGTTCGGGAGGGTCCTCTCCATGAGCCGAGAGGCTGATACATCAACTGACACATAGTCCAGATTTGATGTATCCAAAAGTTCCGTATCGTCAATAGGAACTCAACGTCGCAGACGGCGCGTCAATCGGACGCCCGGTCTGTGAGTTATTGGCTTTTTCGTCCCCGAGGCCCAGTTGGTTTTTAAGGTAAAACTAACCCGACCATACTCCACCTGCGTCCAAACCTTGGGAGGAGTAAGAAAAAAGATTCGTCTCACTTAGAGGAATTCAACAAAGTCGACGACACGTCAATCGGACGTCTGAAGCTCAAGATATAAGTGTTTCCGCTCCGAGGGCCCGGTTGGTTTTGTGTACGAACCAACCCAGCCGAACCCAAAGTATTCCAAAACATTGAGTGTGATATACCGAAATGACCGTCTCGATCCAAGGATCGCATCGCAGCTAACGACGCGTCTTTCAGAGGCCCGTAGCTCATGATATGAGCAAAAGACCGAAAACATCTTGAGACGGGGGGTCTGGGCCCGGACCGACCCAGCCCAACCCCCTTGGGTCGGCCTGAACTAGGTCGACCCGAACCGGGTCTGGGTCCGAACCGGTTCGGCATGGCCCGGCCCGGCCTGGGCGTGACCCGGCCGGCGGGTCGGCTCGGCTCGGCCAAGCGGTCGAGCAAGGGAGCCGCGGGGCATGAAGTCCCTACGGGAAAAAGAAGCCGCGGCCCACGTGGGGCCGCACTGGATCAGCGGACGTGGAAAAGCCACGTCCTGTGTGTGCCAGACCCGCACGACCGTGGGACCGCTGGCCACCGCTGCTGTGGCATCAGCCGCGACAGCCCTGTCAGGCGGCGCGCCGGGGAGCCGCCGGTGTGTTCTACCAGCCACCGGAGTTACTCATGTGGTCCGATTTCGTTTTCGTCTGTGCTGTAGCTCCTCCCAGGTCTCGTACTTCACTGCAGAAAAAACGAATCACCTCTACAACATGTTTTGTCATCACCTGCCAATCCGCACATCAACGAAGAACTGCGGAGGGTTGTCGGGCCGTGTTTGTTTTGCCCTCACCCTCCGCGTTAGGTGATAACAATCGGGAAGAATAAATGATCATATGGAAACGTATCAAGATAAAATTTAATAAATTAAAATTGCACTACATCCAGGTTCTTTGTTTTATGAGGAACATCCACAGAAATATAAATTATTTTACAAACAAACCCCTACCTCATCAAGTCGTCGCACGCGCGCGTTCTTCGCTGAATTGATCGTCACGGAAGGAGGCGATTGTCGCGTCGCGGAAGGGCGTCGCGTCGTCGCGGAAGGGCATTGCATCATCGCGGAAGGGTGTCACGTCGTCACGGAATACAGTGTCGCGTCAACGGACTCTGAGGTTCAAGAAGATGTAGATTTAATTATATTAATTAAATCGATGATGTTGTTATAACCCACAAAGATATTTAAAAGAAGAAACCCGAAATCTCCTACCTCAAGCAGTTGGTGATCAGAGATCGTTGCGGGGAAGAATGTCTCGGAAGAAGCATCGTCGATCTCCAAGGGTGACGGCGTTCTTCGCGTTCTTTGCATTCTTTGCCTTCTTCACGTTTTTCACGAAGGAGGATGAAGACACAAAATTTCTGTCAAAAAGCCTCTCAACGAGAAATCCTCAAGAAGTCGTGCGTTGGTCTTATTTTATTATTACACCAACAGATTGTAAACAGGTTAAGAAACAATTAAATTAATTCATAGAATTAATTTAATGAAGTTAACCGTCCAATTAATTGGTATGTTAAGAATTTAAGAAAACGCGTCAATTGACTTTCATAATAGCAGGTTTTTGCGGGGGCGTTACTTAGAAGAAAAGAAACAGTGGGGCTCATGCGGGCCCCACATCACAAATATCCTACCAAGAGGGTAGGATATTTTTGGATAGCACCCTATCCACATCAACTCAGCTTAAGTAGCTTTAAGTGGCTTTTAAGTGGCTTTAAGTGAAATAAAATAAAGTTTGTTCTACCAATTATTTTATTTCTTAACTTTAATCCCAAAAATTAAAAACCACACCCGAGAAAACACAACTCCGGAAGAGGAGTTTCTAAGCAAATACCGGCCCTTCGATTCCATCGATGTCCTCAGAATTCAATTCTGAGCACCGGTTCAAATGTTAGAAAACCCCGCTCGTTCGTTCACTGAACGTACCCGAGCCAAACATCGGAAAATGATTCCGGGCACACTGGGCCTCAAAATCACGTGTCGTCAGAAACTGTGTTCTTGTAAAATTCCAAAAAAAAATAAGAAAAAACTTTCCTCGAAATTTATGGGTCTTTACATCACTCCCACCTCAGGTCTTTACGTCCCCGTAAAGATGCATCATAAACTAGGGAAACAAAAGTGGGTACTGAGCATGCATCTGAGCCTCCCGCTCCCAAGTTCTCTCCTGGAGGTTCCCGTGCTTCCATCTGATGCGCACTAGAGGAATCAACCATCGATGTAGGACCTGCTCTTGTCAATCCTTGATCTCCACTGGGACCTCCTCAAAAGTCGCCCCATCATCAACGTCTAGCTCCCCATGGTCAATGATGTGTGTCGGGTCGTGCACGTATCTCCTCAGCTGATATACGTGGAAGATGTCGTGCACCCGGTGCAACTGAGGTGGTAGATCCAGGTGTTAAGCCACCTCGCCAATCCTGCTGAGGACCTGGAATGGTCCGATGAAGCGTGGAGACAACTTACCGCCTCGACCAAATCTCCATAATCCACGTCGAGGTGAGACACACATGAAGATGTGGTCGCCATCCTCGAACACTAGTGGCCTCCGCCTCCTATCAGCGTAAGACTTCTTCCAGCTCTGAGATGTCCTCATCCACTCCGAGATGACCTAGAACTTCTCTGTCGTGGCCCAGAACATCTCTGGTCCCACAAGTGCTGACTCCCCAGGGTCTTTCTAGCACAAAGGATATTTGCAAGGTCTTTCGTACAACGCCTCGTATGGTGCCATCCCGATGGTGGAGTGGTAGCTGTTGTTGTACGCAAACTCCAACAAGGGTAGGTGGTCCTCCCTTCTATGACCAAAGTCGAGGACACATGCGCGGAGCATGTCCTCGAGAGTTTTGAATGGTCATCTCCGTCTGTCCATCCGTCTGAGGGTGAAAGGCGGTGCTCAGACGAAGCTGCGTTCCGAACGCCTCCTGCAACCCCTTCCAAAGTAGGGAATTAAAGTGAGCATCTCGATTGGAGATGATAGATGATGGCACACCGTGAAGCAGTAAAATCTCCTGAATGTAGAGACGCCCCAAGATCTCCACTGAGCCCTACTCTCTGATGGGTAAGAAGTGAGCCGACTTGGTGAGTCGGTCGACAATCACCCAGATGGAGTCGTGACCTCAGGAAGTGCATGGAAGTCCAGTCACGAAGTCCATAGATATCCCATCCCACTTCCACTCCGGGACCTCCAAGGGCTGTACCAAGCCTGCTGGTACCTGATGCTCTGCCTTCACCTGCTGGCAGGTGAGGCATCGAGAAACAAACTCTACCACAGCCTTCTTCATGCCCGGCCACCAGTGATGTTGTCTGAGGTCCTGGTACATCGTCGCCACTCTAGGATATACCGCTAAAGGAGAAGTGTGAAACTCTCTCAGCACCTCCTCTTGTAAAGAGACTGGTACAAAGGTACGTCCTCTGAAAAGGATGTCGTGCTCTGCTCAAGAGAGAATCCATCAGGTGCTTGTCCTGAGGATATCTGTGCACGCCGCGTCTCACAGTCGGTGTCCCCACACTGTGCCTCTCTGACCCACTGCAGTAGTGGAGGAGTGACTGTGAGAGACTGAAGGAAGGCTGCTCCATATCTATCCACAAAGGATATCTGCAAAGCGGCTAGCTGCTCTGTTTCCTCCTCAATTAGTTGAATGCCCGTCCTCCTGCTGAGAGCATCGGCTACCACGTTCCCCTTTCCAGGAGTATATACTATCTCAAAGTCATAGTCCTGGAGGAACTCGAGCCAACGCCGCTGTCTCAGGTTCATGTCCTTCTGCGAGAAGATGTACCTGAGACTCTGGTGGTCAGAAAAAACTGTAAAGCGCTCTCCCATCAGATAGTGTCGCCATGTCTTCAGAGCAAAGACCACTGCTGCTAACTCCAGGTCATGGGTAGCGTAGTTCTACTCATGCGGCCTCAACTGACGTGATCCATAGGTGATCACTACCCTCTCCTGCATCAGCACACATCCGAGTCCGGTCCCTGATGCATCACAGTAGACTACATACCCTACTCCCTCCTCATGAAACCTCATGATAGGGGTGCTGGTCAATCTCTGTCTCAGCTCCTGGAAGCTCTGTTGACATCTGTCTGACCACACGAAGGGTTTCCCCTTCTTTATCAAAGATGAGAGTGGTTCCGCAACTCTTGAGAATTCTGGGACAAATCTCTAATAGTATCCAGCTAGTCCCAAGATACTCCGCCCCTCCGTCACAATCCGGGGTGGCTCCCAAGCTAGCACTGCCTCGATCTTCACGGGATCCACCACAACTCCCGCCTCAGAAATGACGTGCCCCAAGAAGTGGACCTCACGTATCCAGAAATGACACTTCGAGAGCTTTCCATAAATCTAGTGCTCTCGGAGTGTGTCTAGTACAACCCATAAGTGGTAGGCGTGCTCCTCCTCAGTCGTCGAGTATATCAAAATTTCTTCAATGAAGACCACGACAAATCGATCAAGTTATGGTTGAAATATCCTGTTCATGAGGCCCATGAACACTGCTAGAGCATTGGTTATGCCGAATGGCATAACCAAGAACTCATAGTGGCCATACCGACATCTGAAGGTCGTCTTCTGCACGTCCTCGTCTCGAACTCTGAGCTGATGATAGTCTGACCTAAGGTCTATCTTCGAGAAACACCGTGCTCCCTTGATCTGATCGAAGATTTCATCAATCCTCGGTAACGGATACTTGTTCCTCACTGTCACCTGGTTTAGGAGACGATAGTCGACACAACGTCGCAAGCTCCCGTCCACCTTCTTGGCGAACAATATCGGGGAAGCCCAGGGTGAAACACTGGGTCAGATGAATCCCTTGCCCTGCAGGTCTTCCAATTGTACCCGTAGCTCTCGAAGCACAACGGGAGCCATCCGATTTGCTGGAGTCGATATCAGGGTTGTCCCAGGGTACAGGTCGATATGAAAGTCTACCTCTCTGCAAGGAGGTAGCCCTGGAACATCATCAGGAAAGTCGTCCGCGTACTGATCCACCACGGCAGGAAAACTAGGACTTCGCACGTCAACTGCTCCTCGGATGAGGCTAGCCAACTGATGAGTGATGGGCTATCCTCTCCTCTGTGGAAGTCCATCCTGTGCTGCGAAGGCTCCCTTCTTGCTGGTGAAGGTGAAACTGCTCCCGTCAGTGCGTACACATCCCACCTTGCGCCTAATACAGTCGATCTAAGCATGAACTATAGATAACCAATCCATGCCCAAGATGACGTCGTAAGGCCTCGACGCCACTACAAGAAGATCCCAGCCGAAGTTCTCACCTCCTAGAGTAAGCTCACATTGCCGACACCAGTGCGTAATCATCGAGTCTTCTCTCGTAGGAGTCTCTAGCTGTAAGGATCGAGCCAACAGCTCTGTTGGAATCTCCGAGCTCTGAACAAGGGCATCGGCTATGAAAGAGTGACTCGCTCAAGTGTCTATAAGAACTGCAGCAAGGGTGGAATAGACACAGATCGTACCTCGAATCATCTCGGGTGCACCGTGGTCATAGGCATCCACTGCCTCAAGCTGTGACTGTCTCTGCCCACCAGCTCCCTGTGGTCGGGGTGGACCTCCGGGTGGTGGTGGTGGTAGAGCCTCAAAGCGTCGCCCACCACCTGCTGCTCGACCAGCTTCCCTGCCTCGTCCGCCTACTCCCTGCAGACCGCCACAGTTGACCCTCTGCCTCTGCCTGGGTGGCCCCTCCACCATCTGCTGCTCCTCGGCACGATGGGTCGGGCAGTCACGAGCCATGTGGCCCTGCCCGCCGCATGCGTAGCACTGCTTGCCTCTCGAAAGACTGGCTCTGCGCTGTGTGCCGCGCACTGCTGAGCTAGTGTCCTGAAGTCGTCTTCCGGAAGGTCTGGTCTTCCTAGACCCATGAGTCATCCATCGGCTACCTACTGTCGAAGACTCCGCTACCTGCCACCCTGCGGTAGGTCTCGCTACAGGAGAAGTCTCAGCAAGAAATCTCCCAATCAAAAGGGCTCGCTCCAGTACTCCTGCCTGGGTCAGGATTTTGAGGGAGATCAACAATGCCCTGATCTTGTGTCTCAATCCCTGCTCAAAGGTCCGGGCCCGGATGAATGGGTCTCGTACCATGTCGGTCGAGTAGCACGAGAGATCAGTAAATCTCGTCGAGTACTGGGCGACCGTCAAGCTGCCCTGCCGCAGCTGAATAAGCTCCTGGATGCACACCGCACGGAAGACGACTGGGACGAACTCCGATCGGAAGAGGCTCTCAAATTCCGTCCAGAGAAGAGATTCCTCATCGTGCACCTAGAGCATCAAGCTCCACCATCGGCCTGCTTCCGCATGCAGTAGGCTCGCAGCGAGGATCACCATGAGGTCTGCTGGTGTCCTCACTAGCCTGAAAACTCATATGACTTCCTACAGCCAGTCCTCGGCTGCCAGGGGGTCCGTGTAACCACGGAACCTGGGCAGTCGCTGGCGCTGGAACTCATGCAGTGCACTGAGGCAATGTACATCGTCAGCGGCTGGGCTGGAAGCATCGGTGGCTCGGCGGGTAGAGGTACCGCCACTGCCTCTGCTGTCAAAGGGCCCTGCACCAAGGCCTCGTCACTCGGCGGGCTGTCGTCACGTACAACTCTCGGAACCATAACTGGCTGCCGTCGTGGTGCCATCCTGAAAAGAAACAGGTGCGCCATGTTTAGAACAGTATACCCTATGATCTGATACAAGTAATCACAATGAAAACTTGAAACACACATGCAATCAATGTTTTCGTGCATTAAGTTGGAAATCAGAAGTCAGGGTTCTAGTGTACGGATACGTTAGCCGCCGCACCAACAATGGACTCCCTAGACTGATAACCACACTCAATACGCTTAACACTATTGCTTCACATAGAAGAATGATCAGAGTCTGCAGTAGAACCTACCGCCTCTGATACCAATTTGTCACGACCCGTCCTCGGGCCCGTGCCGTTACTACCCCAAGCCCGCCTTCCATAGGCCAGGGGCTGGTGACTAGCAAGAAGGCATAAATCCCGGGAAAGGGAAGGCATTTTCTTTGTAAAGTAAACAAGCACCACAGAGTAAGAAAGTGGAAAAAGTAAACACTAAGTAAAAACTGGTACAACAGTAAGTGCGGAAAAGTAATGGGGGCCGGAAATACAATCCCAACTGTAAAGTACAACTGAAAGGGGAAAAACATCAACTGAAAGGAAAAGCCGCAGCGTCGAGACGTACTCTGGAAGTCCCACCTGAAGGGTGAGTACAGATAGCCTCCACAGCTCCTTGGTCCAGCCATCCGCTCCGAGTACACCCCTCCCAGTGGTCTACCTCCATGTACCGTCCTGCTCCACAAGCCTCCACCACGATCAGCGTTGTCCGTCGTCTGCAACCAACACAACGTAGTGCGGGCATAGCCCATGCAGAGGTGAGTATAATCTACTTAGTAGGGACCCCGAGACCCCCGAAGGTCTCCTAGAATCCACAAAGGATAACCACAATGTAAAGATACAATCACGAAGTAACATCTCACACTACTTAGGTATATTCCCATACATATACCTAAGTCATCAATCATCGCTCGGCTCCAACATCTGAGCTCAAGTACAACCCAGTGCACACAGGAAAGAAAAACGTAAATCCACACAGGATAGCACAACACAATCCACAAAGGAAAGTAGAACAGGATTCAGCTCACACAGGTATACTTCTTCGAATGATGATAGAGATGATCACTGATCCATCTAAGTCGTCGGACCCACAAAGGATCGATATGTACTAACCCCCGTAAAGACCCACACAGGATCGGGCCCACACAGGACCTGTAGGAGCTGGCTCACACAGAACCGCTGAGCGCTGACCAACACAGGATCGGACCCACACAGGATGGGTAGCACTGACCCACAGAGGATCAATGAGTGTTATAATCGTCGCCGTCGAATCCACTGAGGATCTCTGCACAGTCGTTGTCGTCACAGTAGCAGTCGCAGCCAGCTCTAGGGTCCCTGCACAAATCAAGCTTGTTCGGGAGGGTCCGCTCCATGAGTTGAGAGGCTGATACATCAACTGAAACATAGTCCAGAATTGATGTATCCAAAAGTTCCATATCGTCAATAGGAACTCGACGTCGTAGACGGTGCGTCAATCAGACGCCCGGTCTGCGAGTTATTGGCTTTTTCATCCCAGGGGCCCGGTTGGTTTTTAAGGAAAAACCAACCCAACTGTACTCCACCTGCGTCCAAACCTCGGGCGGAGTAAGCCAAAAGATCCGTCTCACTTAGAGAAATTCAACAAAGTCGATGGCACGTCAATCGGACGTCCGAAGCTCAAGATATGAGTGTTTCTCCTCCGAGGGCCCGGTTGGTTTTGTGTACGAACCAACCCGGCCGAACCCAATGTATTCCGAAAAATTGAGGGTGATATACCTAAACGACCGTCTCGATCCAAGGATTGCATCGCAGCTGACGGAGAATCGTTCGGAGGCCTGTAGTTCAAGTTATGATCAAAAGACCAAAAACGTCCGGAGACGGGGGGTCTGGGCCCGGACCGACCTGGCCCAACCCCCCCTGGGTCGGCCCGAACCGGGTCTGACCCGGTTCAGCGCGGCCCGACCCGGCCTGGGCACGACCCGGCCGGTGGGTCGGCTCAGCTCAGCCGAGCTGCCAAGCAAGGGAGCCGCGGGGCGTGAAGTCCCCGCGGGAAGAGAAGCTGCGGCCCACGTGGGGCCGCGCTGGATCAGCAGACGCGACAAAGCCGCGTCCCGTGTGTGTCGGACCTGCGCGGCCGCGGCTTCAGCTGTGGCGGCCCTGTCTGGCGGCACGCCGGGGCGCCGCCGCCTCCGGCCGCTGACGCCGCCGCGCCAGCGACCCGCGCCGCCGGTGGTCCGATTTCGTTTCCGTCTGCGCCGTAGCTCCTCCCGAGTCCCGTACTTCACTGCGGAAACAACGAATCACCTCTGCGGTATGTTTTGTCGTCGCCCTCCAATCTGCACATCAACAAAGAACTGCGGAGGGTTGTCTGGCCGTGTTTGTTTGGCCCGCACCCTCCGCGTTAGGTGATAACAATCAGGAAGAATAAATTATCATATGGAAACATATCAAGATACAATTTTTTATCATATGGAAACGTATCAAGATACAATTTAATAAATTAAAATTTCACTTGATCCAGGTTCTTTGTTTTAGGAGGAACATCCACGGAAATATAAATTATTTCACAAACAAACCCCTACCTCATCAATGTATCGCACGCACGTGTTCTTCACAGAATTTATCGTCGCGGAGGGAGGTGATCGTCGCGTCGTGGAAGGGCATCACGTCGTCACGGAAGGTCGTCGCGTCGTCGCGGAAGGGCGTCGCATCGTCGCTGAATACGATGTCGCGTCGACGGACTCCGAGGTTCAAGAACATGTAGATTTAATTATATTAATTAAATAAATGATGTTGTTATAACCCACAATGAGATTTAAAAGAAGAAACCGGAAATCTCCTACCTCAAGTAGTTGGTGATCGGATTTCGTTTCGAGGAAGAACGTCTCGGAAGAAGCGGCGTCGATCTCCAAGGGTGACGGCGTTCTTCGCGTTCTTCGCGTTATTCACGAAGGAGGATGAAGACAAAAAATTTCTGTCAAAAAGCTTCTCAACGAGCAATCCTCAAGAAGTCGTGCATTGGTCTTATTTTATTATTACGCCAGCGGATTGTAAACAGGTTAAGAAACGATTAAATTAATTCATAAAAATAATTTAACGAAGTTAACCACCCAATTAATTGCGGCGTTAAGAATTTAAGAAAACGCATCAATTGACTTTCATAATGATGGGTTTTCACGGGGGCATCACTTAGCGGAAAATAAACGGCGGGGCTCGTGCGGGCCCCACCTCACAAATATCCTACCAAGATGGTAGGATATTTTTGGATAGCACCCTATCCGCATCAACTCATCTTAAGCAGCATTAAGTGGATTTTAAGTGGCTTTAAGTGAAATAAAATAAAGTTTGTTGTACCAATTATTTTATTTCTTAACTTTAAGCCTAAAAATTATAAACCGCACCCGAGAAAACGCAACTCCAGAAGAGGCGTTTCTAAGAAAATACCAGCGCTGCGATTCCATCGGTGTCCTCAGAATTTGATTCCGAGCACCGGTTCAAAAGTTAGAAAAACCCGCCCGTTCGTTCACTGAATGTACCCGAGCCAAACTTCGGAAAATGATTTCGGGCACACCGGGCCTCGGAATCACGTGCCGTTAGAAACTGAGTTCTTGTAAGTTTCAAAGAAAAATAAGAAAATAATTTACTTGAAATTTACGGGTCTTTACACTGACAACATAATGAAGGAAAACTAAAAGGGACTTTTAAAATTATTGAAAACTATATTAATGAAATAATTCTCAGATTAGGTATTCATTTGATATATTATTAAATAAATTAATTATTAATTTCATGAGAAATTTCATTTCATAGTGATTTAGGAAACTAAATATTACAAGAAATTTTAATATATCACCCCCAAAAACATTATTTTTGTATGCTCAAAACAAATAATTTGGGTTAGAGTAATCACATTTTTAATTTATATATATATTTTTATTGTTGATCTCGACACAATCATGGTTGAGTGTTTCATTCACATTATTAATTCTATGATATGATTTGAATTAAAAATTTATTCACATATTAATAATTTTCATTCAGTGACACATTTTAATAAAGGACTATGAAATAATGAAATATGAAATATGATTCTACTAGGAATTGACCAGTTTTTTATAGGTAAATCTAGGATAAACCATGCGTATATTGAGTACACATTGTGTTACTATGTGAAATGCACCTAGATACAACTAGAAGTTACCTACATGTGGTTCACATATAGCACATAATTCATAGTCCAATCCAACCTGGCATACATGATGTAGGATTACACAATGTGTAGATAGCGTACAGACAATGTAGTTTGTTTCACGTAGTGGTGAAAATATTGAAATTCGCATGGTCTTTATAAATAGTGAAACTACATGAGTCCAAAATTATACATTATTTATGATATAAACAATATATATGTTGTGTACATGATGTTTATTTAATCATTTTCCATATCTAAAATATAATATATAATCTTTAGTGAGAACAATAGACACACAACATAAGTGATACATGGAAGATAGCTAGCTTGTACATTTCATCTGATCTCCATGTGATACATCAAGAAGGCCTAGGCTAGTATCTTAAGAATACGAAAGGTGGATAATAGAGAAATTATTTAGATTGTACACACCTCATAGTTTGTCCAAGTAAATATGATAAATCCTCATATATATATATATATATCCTGATTACATGGAAACATAAGTACCCTACACGTATTTGGATAGTACATGCCATGTAGTCTCCCAATTACTGGTAGAATTAAATTCAATTTAGAAGGAAATTAATGCACTAAAAAATTATTTATTTTATTGTAATTTCATGTACTTGGATATTTAATACAGGTTTTTATAAATTTTAAATGCTCAATTAATTTTCAGTAATAAATCTATAACTATTGGTTTTTCCATCTATTTTCTATGAATTCCATTAATGATGGGATCCTCCAAAATGATTTCAAATGTTCATTAAGATTAATGGGAATTAATTAATTTGTTAATAAATTAATTAATTATTTAATGCTTGTTTATATTAATAATAAATATAAAAAATGAGTGATTAACCATTTCCTTTTCTATATATGTTGCATGTATGAACTTTCATCACCTTGACCAAGACTTTTGTAAGCATTTAATTTTTTTTAATTTAATTAATTGCATAGATTTAAATTATATATTATTCAATAAAATATGATTTTCTACAATTCATCCCACCCTCCATTATTATGTAAGACATAAATGTCCAAGATTATATATTTAATTCCCATTAAGAAATCAATTTGTTACCCTAACTTGTGTATGAATTATAAATACATGTAATTAGTGCAGTATCACAAGGAACATGGAAGAAATTAGATATGGAACCATTATGATTCCAACTCAGGTGATACATAGGTGGATAGGTTGAATGTTCTATCTTCTTACGAGTCTGGCATTAGGAGTTATTTCTGAGAGGTTATAGGTTTATTTATAGTCAAATAATTAAATAAATCATTATATAAATCTTATGAACAAGTAGTTTAATTATTTATTTAATTTTATCTATTTATTATTTATTTTTATGGATACAAAACCATGATCACCTAAATGAATAAATTAATGATCAAAGATGGAATATCGGTAAATTAATTTTCTGTAAAATTTTTATCCAACATGTTTAATTAATTATGTAACATAAAAATAATATTAACAAGTCATGTAAAGGATAAAAAAGATAAAATTTATAAATAAAAAAATTAAAATACCTCAAATATATATTATGTTAGACATATCCTTCCATAACTCGATTACGAAGAAATGTCATAGAACAAAATGTTTTAACACACCTCTTTGAGGGAAGTACTTTTAACATGGATTTATTATAAATGTTATGGGTTTAATTAACCATTATACATCAAGATAATTATCCCTCTCTAGACATGATGTATATTAGAAGAATGTGTGGTGGAAATCCAAGTTAGGATTTATAGAGAGGTCATTCAACTAAACTGATCAAGGTGTTCAAATCCTTTAGTTATCAAAGACATAACTACCAAATAACCATTATGTAGTTTGACCAAACCTCATTGATGTAATGTGAAGGTGAATATGGATACATGTCGCTATAATATCATAGAAACAAGTCATTTCTAGTTCAATGGTTATGGTTTTTGGTAGTTCATTAAATTTTAGGATATTAAAAAAATATCAATTAATTTTTTTCTCACAAAAAGATTTAATCAAGAAGAGGGATAATAATATTCTATTTTATCTACACAATAAAATTTAATGTTCATTATCCACACTATCCCTAATTATTTATTTGATAATGGAAATATTATCTCTAGTAGTAAATTCCAAAAGTGGCTTAGAATCCACCTAGATGTTTTCCCCTTGAATGATAATCTTACGTGCTAGAATCCTGGCTTATTGATCCACCAGCACAAGATGTTTAATGATCCGCTAAGTATCATTGGATTAAGAGAACAATGAGTCATTACTTGGATTTAAGTGACATCCCCAAGACACCAAAGGTTATCAATAAATTCATAAGGGTTTCAAATAAAATTTGGAAATGATTTATCCTTTTATAAATAAACCAATAAACTATAACCCATCCATTCATTAAACAATGCATTAATAAAATAGAGACAACTAAACAACTTCATGTATCTCAAAACCACATCAAAGTGTAAAATAATTGAATACTAAACAAGTTTCAATGTAAATAGAGGATAAACATATAAACACTCTAAAGAAAGTAAATGACTCCATGATCCATGAGATACATGCTCCATAATCCCTGAACAACCCAAGTATTATGAGGTAGTGCTAAAAATAGGTGAAACGTTACCCTTTCCCCGGTCCTAGATGATAGCATTTGAAAAATCACTATAGTGTCAAATCAGGGGTGAGTATAAAATTCAGTATTCCCCCCCCCAATTACTTCTATACTCATGCCACTATGGTAGAAAAGTTTTCCACATTTATATAAAACAATTTATATATAACAGTTTACCAAAATAGTTTATAACCAAATATAAACAATTTCCAAAAACAATTTAAACCTCATGAAAGAAAAAAAAATAAAAAAAATTTCTAGCCATTTAATTTTACATAAAAATAACCAATAAAAAAATAAAACCAATTCTTATTATCATTTGGTATACCCATTCAATAGTTCACCACACACCTACACATGCATGCTTCGTTTGACAGTTCCATACTCATGAGCAGTCTCTCATCCAATTACCTAGTGTCCCAATGACACATGCCCCCGATCCAGGGTCATGTCCCTTGTACCCCAATGGTACTCATCCCTTATTAAGGTCCCATTAAACATGAACTCACACCACCACCATTTATGCCAAATATTTACATTACCAAAATAAGACACTTTAATAAAACTGAGATTTTATTGAAAACCAATGCACAACCACTTTCAATGAAACATTAAAATTTAATAAAAAATTTCCATTTTATTGAAAACATTATATCATTAATTTTCCAATAGTCCAGAAAAATATCCAATCTTAAAATCCACATTTTAAAACCATGAACCAAATCACTCATTCAAAATACCCAATTTTCAATATTTCACGACCATCACTCAAGAATTTTTCCAATTATTGTTAAACAAATAAATAACAATAAATTCAACACCAAAAATTAAATTTTAAATAAATCTAATCATTTCTACAATGTGGAGTTTATAAAGAAGCCTCTTACCTCCATGGTTTTGACGAAAACCACAATGAACGAAGAACACACAAGAAAAATAGGTTGATTCTCCTAAAACACACCTTATATCAATTATCCTAGAAATAATAAGACCAAATATCATAATATTTGGCATCCACACACCTATATCTTCCCATAACATGGGTATATTAATGAAACCAAGATAAGAGGTTAAGTAGATCTAAGTAGATCAAAGAAACTGATCAAGAACGAAACCTAAAACATAAAATCTAACTCTTAAACCAAAAAAACTATTCCTTATACTATATATCTCAAGAATATACCTTCATTTCACAAAGGAAATCCTTTAGATCACCTTCTAACTAATGGTAGAACCATATTTGGCCTTAGGAGAAGCAAAATCCTGAGTTAGTGCCGTTTTGGGTAAAAACGAGGGAGTTATGGAACAAATGAGGGAGATTCTATTTTTGAAGATCTCATTCCGACTCTCTACACGGTTTGATAGCATGGTTAGGAAAAATGTTCATTGACCATATCAAAACCACTAGTTTCATGGCATCCTCGTGCACATTTTCCCAAAATGTGCTCCAACTGTGATGGGGTACTTCTTTAAGAGGACCACCACACACGGATTGGTTGCACAGTTAGGGAAACCGTGGGCCACCTGTGCAACTTCATTTTATCCCCCAAAACACTTAAAAGTTCTCCCAAATCTCCCAACCATCACTCTTACACTTTATAACCATAAAAATAATCATGTAAGGGTTGTATAGAAGAAAGCATAGTACTACATTCTCCCACCATTGGTCTTTCTGTCCCTGGAAAGTAGAAAAAATTCGCTTCTATGAAAGTGTTATGGGCACTACTCTTTCATCTCGTTCTCATGTTCCCAAGTCTATTCATTAATATGAGAATGATTCCATAAATCCCACACTAGAACAATTATTTTTCCACAAAATACATTCTCTCAGTCATCCTAAATCCTCACTGAGATATGTACCAATGAAGCATATGGCTCTAGGTTGACTTGATCCCAGCTGATCACATGGTGAGGATAAGGCTCATACTTTTTCCACTGAGATACATGGAACACATTATGCACTAAAATAAACCATGATGGTAATTCAAAACAATATGAAACCTCTTCAAATCATTCCATAATATCAATAGGTCCTATGTATCTAGGATATAACTTGCCTAAGTTCTCGAAATGATGATGTCTGAGCCTTGGAGATATCTTCAAGAATAAATGGTCACACATAGTAAATGAAAACAATATTAGATGATGATATACATAATATTTTTGATGGCTCTATGAAGTCTCCATCCTCTTTATAATCAACTAGATCTTCTCCATTGTTTCATGGACAAGGATCTGTCCCACTAGTGATGTATCACCCATTTTCAACTAGGATAGTAGAGAATGATAAGGACACTCATACAATGCTTCAAATAGAGCCATATATATTGAGGAATGATAGATTTTATTATATGAGAACTCCACTAAGGATATATGCTCCTCCCATGATCCACCAAAATCCATTACAGAATCCCACAACATGTCATCTAATATTTGTAACATCCACTCAGACTGGACATATTATTGAGGATGATATGTTGTGATCATAGTCAGTTGAGTCCCAAGGGCTAGCTAAAAGGATTTCCAGAAACAAGATGTGAACCTTGGGTCTCTATATGATACTATTGAAATTGTTACTCCATGTCTCTTTATCATTTCATGGATATAAATTTTCGATAGATCTTCCACCGTATGACTTTCACGAATAGAGATGAAATGGGCAGACATGGAAAGAAGATCCACTATCACCCATCTGGTATCATGTTTTCAAACCATTATTGCAAGTCATGTAACAAAATCCATCACTATATACTCCCATTTCCATATTGGGATAGGTAATTACAGCAACATACATGATGGCCTTTTATGCTCTACTTTATCCTACTGGAAATTTAAGCACCACAAGTCGAACTCGACCACCTTTATTTTAAGGTCTCTTCCCCAAAACCATTCCTTCAATGCCTTATAAAACTTCTAGATACATGTATATACAACCCATACCGAATGGTGGTATGTATGAAGGATTTTTCCTTGATAAGCCATAGGTATAACTATCTGATCTCTAAAACACAAAACTGAACTCCCATAAAGTTTCCAGCCCTTTATGGTCACCCCAACATTGAGTTTTAAACTCATAAAAATAAAATCTTCATCTGATGTTTTTCCCTATTTGACCATATTTAACAAGTCATGAACAAGCATAGTGGAAAAGGAAACTATAAAATCACCTCGGTCTTCACATTCCACATGCATGTCGGCTATGTCCAACATCAACTGCCATTCATATGTCGCTTCCTTTTCCTACTGAGCATTTGACATTTTTTTAATGCATCTGCAGCTAAATTTCCTTTCCATAGTGTATAAATAATGTCAATGTAAGAGATAGAAAAATAATCCATCTATAACAGTTCCCCAGATTCAATTCTCGCTATGAGAAAATGTGTTTCAAGATTTTGTGGTTTGTAAACATAGTGAATTTCTCTCTAAATTGAAAATGTATCCATGCATTCAAATCATGGATGACTGCAGCTAACTCCAAATTTTTTTTTGGGTAATTCTTCTCATTCACCCTCAACTTCATTGAACCATAAGAAACCACATGGTATCCTTGCATGAGAACACAATCCAACCATGATCCTGAAGCATCATAGTACACCACATAACACTGTCCTATTCTGAAAAAATCAAGATTGGTGCTGATGTAAAATGAAAAATTAGTTCCTAGAATGACTTTTTAAATTACTCTATCCATTTTAATGGAGCATTATTATTTTTCAAAGCTATAATTGGTGAAGATATTCATGATAAAAAACACAAAAAACTGTCGGTAATAACCAGCTTGACCCAAAAAACTCGGTATCTTGAAGGCATTTTTCAATGGGTGACAAGAGATAAGGAATTATATATTTTCAGGATAAACAGAAACACCTTTCTCTGAAATTACATGGTTATGGAAGCATACATTCTATATCCAAAAATCACAATTTGATAATATGCATAAAAATGGTGATCTATCATGATTTTTAACACTGCTTCTTTATGCTCCTTGTGGTCAGCCCATGTCATTGAATACAAAAAGGCTTCTTCCACAAACACCACAACAAAAGAATTCATATATAAGTGAAATATCTGATTCATCAAATCTATGAATACCATTGGTGCATTTGTTAGACTGAATGTCATGACTACATATTCGTAGTAGCCATATCTACGTCTGAAAGCTATTTTTGTAATATCTTCCTTCTGAACTCACCATTTGTCATATCAGGATCACAAGTAAATTTTTTAGAACCATTATCCTCCCCTTAATTGATCTAATAGATCATCAATGCAGGGAAGTGGATATATATTCATTATCATAACATGGTTAAGGTTTTGATAATCAACACACAACCGAAGAGTTCCATCTACTTTCTTCATGAACAAGACCGGTTTTTCCTACAGAGATGCACTTGGCTGGATGAAGCTCTTTCTTTCTAGATACTCTAACTACAAATTCAACTCCCATAACTCTATTGGTGTTATCCTATAAGATTTATGGGAAATAAGACTACTCCCCAAAAGGAGACCAATCATAAAATCTACATCCCTTATAGGTGGAAACCCTGAGAAGTTATTGGGAAATACATCTGGAAATTTATCCAAAAATAATGGAAAACTAATTTTATTGATCTCTTACATTGATTAGAAAGTCAACACCACCAACTGGTAAGAGATTTATCCCACCATTAGTGACAACATTCTATTTTCACCTTTCTTTACCATCCTCTCTACTCTGAAGAGATGTTTGATTTCGTCATCAATTATGAAACTAACTGTTCACCTATAGCAGTTGATGTGAGACTTAATCATTATCAACCAATCCATACCCATTTTTACATCATAGACATACATGTCCAACATTGAGAATCCCCATTTCATATCATCTCCATCAACAGTTATAGCACATCCTATACACACAATGGCTTGACTTTTTCTTTCACTGACATGATTTTGCAGTTTAAACAGAAGGCATCATTTCCAACTTTAAAAATAGTAATTCAACAACATTAGAAGAAATGAAAGAATGTGATGCACCAGTATTGAAGAGAACATGCACAAGGATGGAATTAAAAATAATCATACCTATCACTGTACATGGTTCATGTTGATCATCGAAAATAATCTAATCAACTCTATCTAATTGCTCTGTCACTGTACTATACTCCGTGTTACCTTGGTGATATTATTCTGGTGGAGGATTCATGGTATTTCTAGAATCACCATGGCTATATCTGCTCTACTGATAAGACTAGTTCTGATGTCCTCACCTAGTCGAAGCATACGATTCTTACGACGCCTGAGAAGTGTCCCGAGCACTTGACCTTGGAGAACTGCAACAATAACACTAAATATGTCCCTTTTTTTTATTTAGGGAATGATCTAAGTTGTGTCATACACTCTTTCTTTATATGGTCAATAAAACCACTTGGAAAACAATTTGCATTTCTCTTGGGTCATGGAGGATGGTTCATTGATCCAGCTGTCTCATTCTAATTTTAACTTCCTCCTTGGAAATAGATGTCTTTTTTATACTTTCTTCGAATGGTTGAGTTTACACCATTTCATATAGGTTACATCATACCTCCTCCCATAGATCCTTAGATATCATGTTCATCTATAGTCGATATATTGACCATCTCTGTATAATCTATAATATAGAGCACTGCAATTTTCGATCTAATCTCTTGTCTTAGCCCTGATTTGAAAATGTGTTCCTTCAAGGACAAACTTGTAGCTAATTCTTCTGAAAAGAGCACTAAATTCGTGAACGTAGCCGAAATATTTGTGATAAAGATAATCTCTTATTTCAATCTGAATAATTCCTTCATTTCTTGAATCCTGAATGTGTGAGGATGTAATTTTTTGTTGAATAATTCCTCAAAATCCTCCCATGTAATGTAGGACCCCGAGACACCCTGAGAGGGGAGGGGTGAATCAGGGTGGCAACTTTTTCTTCTTAAAGTTGTAGATCTTGTTCCCACGTTGGTAGGAACTACATAAACCTGTATGATGGATATGAACATCAATTAAACATTCACATGCAGAGAGATGACACACCTATTTTTACTTGGTTCACCACTAAGGGCTACGTCCAAGGAGCATATGCCGACAGGTTGTCGGTCGTACCTAAATCCACTATGCTTGACTAGCTGTATATTACAAAGGTTCGGGTATAGTCACTCTGTCCCAGGCTCACTTCCTTTACAAAGGTTCATGGATAGCTCACTGCTTCCCTCGGGTCACTCTCGTTGACTCCCCCTGGCTCACTGCCGTTGGTGAAGTCACACTCAGTTTATAGACGTGAAGGCCTCTTCAATGGATAGACATGAAGTTCTGTGTCTCCTGTTCAGCATGAGACTTTTCTTGCATCATAGTTCAGAGTTGATGCTCTTTTCAGTTCAATGCTCCTTCTTTAGTGCTATGAATGAATGCACTAGATCCCCTTGTCTTTGTTTTCCTGAAACACAATCACTGATGTGATTGCTCACTTAATGAAGCTTAGCTTACTCGGCATTGTCAGAATCAGTTATCCATGTATGCATGAGATCATGCATCTATCATTTAGATTTCTTCTTCAATCTCACTTTGCACCCGAAGTATCAGGCAATATGTCAGCTCTTGTGCAGCTCCATAAAGGCGGGCATGCTTCAACAGTGTCTGGGTATCCATTTCAACCCCAGCGCACAAGTCTCCCGGCGGCGCGCAAGTCTAAACTGGCACGCAAGTGTCACTGAATCACCTGCGCGACACTGCTTTCTTGAACATAATACTTGCACGACACAGTTTCTTTCTCCCCCCAAATCTTCTAGGGCGCGCAACCCTCACTCAGCGCGCAACCCCTACTTGCGCGGCTCAACCACCTGCGCGACAAGAGCTCGAACAATCTCAAAGTCTTGAGCTCTGTAAGAAATGAGGAGGGGTGGTCCAGTATTTATAGGCAAACTGGACCCCCTGCGCGGTGGCGCGCAAGTTTCTCCTTGGCGCGCAAGTCCACTTGCACGACTTAACCAACACTTGCGCGACCCTCTTGCCTTTGTCAAATTTTGATCTTCTGATCTCGAAAAACCATAGACGCGCAAGTTCCACTGCTTTTAGGTGCCGTCGCGCAAGTCCACTTGCGCGACTTAACCAACACTTGCACGAACCTAATGCCTCTTCCATATTTTTATGTTCTGATTCCCAGAAGCATATGGCGGGCAAGATTCCTATCCTCCAAGTGTATGGCGCACAAGTACCTTTGCCAAAATCACCATTCTTCTTTTGTTGATTTTGTGGCCCTAAAATTTGGCAAACACTGGAAAACAGCGCCACCTTGTATCTGCTCTTTTTGTACCACCTCCAGATCATCTATTCCTCTGTCGATGTTCTTGAATCAAACATAGATCGTTGACCACAACTCTTGAACTCGACATGTCACCATGGAATCTCCTTTTTCAAAAAATTTGTATGTCGTTTGTTTGTTTGTCGACAAGCACGATCACCTCAACAACACTTCTTCTTGGTGATCTGTATCCTTCAGCAACTCTTCTGCTTTTATCACAAACACCACTATTGTGATATGTATTCTTTTAAGGCATAGCTTTAGCATCATCATCTTCTATGACAATGTGATGTGCATGGATATCGCAGAAGTCCAATGTTCATGGCCGTCAAAAAATGTCAATCCCTTGCACAGTATCTTCGTCTTCAACCATCTTCCTCTACTTCATGCAAAACTTGTGATTCAATCCGTCAAGAAGTCTCTAGCATGGTTCTCACGCAATCATGAGTAATTGCATGGTCTTCGTCAAAACCCATTGTTCTCATGCAATAATAAGGAATTGCATGGTCTTCATCAAAGCCCATGGTTCTTATTCAATAAGGAGGAATTGACTGGTCTTCATCTAAAAACACCATCCTGCATTAATCATCCTTGGATGGATTACTCCTCACATTCTTCATTGTTGTAAACAATGTATCACCTTTGACACATGTTCTTTGAACATACAATCAGCACAACAATTGTCTGAATCACAACTCCCCTACTTCATCAGAGTACTTCATGATCTCCTTCATTGTGAGCTTCCATTCCTCCATTTTATTGGAGTACTTCTTGATCTCTTTAATTTTGATATTCCATTGACAACTATTGACAACAAATACAAACCTATACACAAAGTGGTTCCAACAATCTCCCCCTTTGTATTTTGTTGTCATTACCTTCTACATCTTCTGAAATGAATCTGTCAATGTGAAAATGAGAATCTTCTCAGCAAATCAACGTTTCTTTTCATTTCACTTTCTCTCCCCCTTATTGACAAGAAATACAAAGCATATGGTAGGGAGTGTATCAATCCTCACTTATGCAATGTTTCATTAATCATTTCACTCTAAGTCTACTTGAGAAAAGCTCAATGTAGAAAACAAGAGGATTTGATTAAGTCAACAAGGTTGTCTGTAATCCACAGATCATGATACCAACATGAGATGATAACTCATGTATCTTGTCTTCAAGGGTTTACCACTTTTATTCCAGGTAGAAAAACAAATATGGTAGGGAATAATAAACCTGAAACTCCTGCACTCACATAAGAAAATAGACCAAGAATATTCAAGTGAAATCGGCAGGATAAGTGACCTTGGGGCACTTCCATTCTCTTTATGTCACTGATCAATTCAGTTACTCTCCCTTTGTAGAATAATCATTGATCTGAGTAACCAAGGGATAGAGATTGAGAAATGTCATACCTTCTCCATTGGTGTGTTCTTCAAGTAATTCACAGAGTAACTACTTTTGAGTCCAGCTGGAGTTGATACTGATTGAAACAGTGATTATGGAAGCTTCTTCATTTTTCTCCCCCTCAAGGGAAACACTCCTCATCATCTTCATCAAGAGTGATCCTTCATCATCATAATCTTTGAATATTAATTGAAGAATCTACTAAGGATGGAAACTTCTTCAGCTTTGCTATCAAGAGTTGAAAGAATTCACTACTTCTCAGGTTCTCCCCCTGAGAGCATGCTTCACCATCAATTCCCTGCATTATTAGCACAAATACAATACACAAATGAATAAGGGAATAAGGTGGATCCTTCTTGCTTCATGAAGAAGACTTGTTTGGTTGAGGTCCTTTTCTCAACCAAGTTCCTCTGTTCACTCCAGTCTTCATGCATGCACATTTGAACATATGTTCTGGCATCTGTCGGTGTGGCATGGCTCTGTTCACATTCTCTTCTACTTTGTGTGGAGAATTTTTATGCTTAGCAGCCATCATGAATGATACATTCTTACTCCTCTTAAGGACTGCTTCTTGCTCTGGTATTAAGGTTAAGCAACCTTTTGCAATGTGACCAGACTTCTTGCATCTCTCACACAGAACTTCTTTGACACGTGTGTTTCTCTTTGCTTGCAACCTCTCCTGCACTGTTTCTTCATCATGTGAAAGTTTTTCTTTTCCTTTGTCACCAGCCTTGGCCTTCTCATCTTCATGTTTTCTTATTCTTTTCAAATCATCTGTCCAGATGGCCAATATGTCATTTGGAACTTTTGCAGCTGGTTTAGGTCATCCACATGGGTTCATCCGAGATTCATCCCACTTAGTGTTTCTTTTGGATGAATGACCCTTCAATTTCATGGATCTAAAATCCTGGGTCTTCTCAGCTTCCCTACTTGAGATCTTCTTGGGGAAGTGTGTGTTCACAACATTCTTCTGATTTCTCCCCAAGATAGCTGATTCATTCTTTGACGGTATCAGAGTTCTTCTTTTCTTTTCGACAGTGAAAGCATGTTGATGTGGACATGTGCCTGCATTGTGACCGCTTTCGTTGCATACATCACAGATGTTATCAAGAATTCCAAATCTGTTTGCAGTAAACAGATGCATCTGGACCTGCTGATGTTGCTTCTTTTTCTCTGGCTTCCTTCTCTTTGATATAGGCATTCTCTGTGCTTTTCCATGTAAGGGATTATAAAGACTATTCAGTGCACAGTGCCCAAATCTGTTGCAGCACCAACATTGACCCACAAATCTTTTCTTCTTTGTGTCTTCTGTATTAAGTTGTTGGGCCATCTGCTTAATCTTTTGTGCTCTATTTTAGGAACCCACTTCCTCCTTTTTCTTCCCATCCACCCTAGCCATGGTGGTAGGTTTCTTCTTCTCACCTTTCCTCATCCATACTTGTTTAGAACTTTTCGTCCCACCTGCACTGATTGTAGGAGTTTATTTAGAAATATGAGTACAAGATGGTTTGGATGGTACCTTCACTTTCTCAGTTGCTTGTGATAGATCAAAGAGTGAATTCATGATCTCCTTTTCACATGTTGGAGGTCTTTTGACAAAAGAATCCTCCAGTGAGCATTGAGTACCAGCAGCAACTAATTCTTGATGTGGATAATCAAGAGTTGTCATAATCTTCTTATCACATGTTGGAGGCATTTCAGCTTTAGACTCCTCCAACGAACACTGAGTGAAAGCATCACTCATTTCATTCTTTTGTGAAGTCTCAATATGTGTTTTCTCAATCTTGGTCAACTGGGCTTCCAATTTTTGACCCTTAATATTGAGGATGATCTTCTGATCTTCAATCGCGATCAACTTCTCTTCACAAGTCTTCTTCAATCTTTCAACCTCATCTTCATGCATCTCAACTTTGCTTTGTAGCAAAGATTCAAGTTCCCTGTATTTAATGGAAGTCTCTTCCAAACAAAAACTCTTGACTTCATTGCTCTTCTTCAGCTCAGCTTCAAGTGCATGGATCCGTTATTCCAGAGTATTGCTGACTTCATCTTTTTCTTCAAAGGCTTTCACCCGTTTGGTGAGCTTCATACTTTCCATAATTTTTCCTTCCAGCCCCTTTTCCATATTTTCCGCTTCCCTTTCAAGTCTAGTGATCTCAAAATGCATAGATTGAAATAAGCTACAGATAATAACAACCCTTTCTTCTGGAATATCATGCAGATATGTTTTGAGTTTTTCTTGAAAGCGTGAATTGGGGGTGTCATCCTTTCCTCTGGAAGAATTCTGAGTCACCTGCTCGATACTTTCCGTGCCTAATGTTTCTTTATTTTTGGAATGGCATGGAGAACAAGACATTGTATCATCTTTGGATATGAGGGACTTCTTCAACTACTTCTTCTCTTTCTTTTTCATATTTGTCAAAGTCTTGGTGGATATAGATTTCTGCTCAGAAATGACTGCGTCATTATCAAGACTGCTCTTCATTGTTGACTCCAGGAAAGAAACTCAAATCCTCTTCTCAATAGAATTACTGGAGAATATCCAACATACGTTAACCTCCCTCTGATACCACTTGTAGGACTCCGGGACACCCTGAGAGGGGAGGGGTGAATCAGGGTGGAAACTTTTTCTTCTTAAAGTTTTGGATATTGTTCCCACGTTGGTAGGAACTACTTAAACCTGTATGATGGATATGAACAGCAATTAAACATTCACATGCAGAGAGATGACACAACTATTTTTACTTGGTTCACCACTAAGGGCTACGTCCAAGGAGCATACGCCGACAAGTTTTCGGTCGTACCTAAATCCACTATGCTTCACTAGCTGTAGATTACAAAGGTTAGGGTACAGTCACTCTGTCCCAGGCTCACTGCCTTTACAAAGGTTCATGGATAGCTCACTGCTTCCCTCGTGTCACTCCCGTTGACTCCCCCTTTCTCACTACCGTTGGTGAAGCCACACTCAGTTTATAGACGGGAAGGTATCTTCAATGGATAGACATGAAGTTCTGTGTCTCCTGTTCAGCATGAGACTTTGCTTGCATCATAGTTCAGAGTTGATGCTTTTTTCAGTTCAATCCTCCTTCTTTAGTGCTATGAATGAATGCACTAGATCCCCTTGTCTTCGTTTTCCTGAATCATAATCACTGATGTGATTGCTTACTTAATGAAGCTCAGCTTACTCGGCATTGTCAGAATCAGTTCTCCATGTATGCATGAGATCATGCATGTATCATTTAGATTTCTTCTTCAATCTCACTTTGCACCCAAAGTATCAGGCAATATTTCAGCTCTTGTGCAGCTCCAGAAAAGAGGGAGTGCTTCAACAGTGTCTGGGTATCCTTTTCAACCCCGGCGCGCAAGTCTCCCGGTGGCGCGCAAGTCTTAGGCGCGCAAGTCTAAACTGGCGCGCAAGTGTCACTGAAGCACCTGTGCGACACTGCCTTCTTGAACTTAATACCTGCGTGACACAATTTCTTTCTCCCCCAAATCTTCTAGGGCGTGAAACCCTCACTCGGCGCGCAACCCCTACTTGCGCGGCTCAACCACCAGCGCGACGAGAGCTCGAACAATCTCAAAGTCTTGAGCTCCATAAGAAATGAGGAGGGGTGGTCCAGTATTTATAGGCAAACTGGACCCCCTGCGCGGTGGCGCGCAAGTTTCTCCTTGGCGCGCAAGTCCACTTGCGCGACTTAACCAACACTTGCGCGACCCTCTTGCCATTGTCAAATTTTGATCTTCTGATCTCGAAAAACCATAGACGCACAAGTTCCACTCCTTGTTGGTGCCGTCACGCAAGTCCACTTGCGCAACTCAACCAACACTTGCACGACCCTAATGCCTTTTCCATATTTTTATGTTCTGGTCCCCAGAAGCATATGGCGCGCAAGTTTCCTATCCTCCAAGTGTATGGCGCGCAAGTACCTTTGCCAAAATCACCATTCTACTTTTGTTGATTTTGTGGCCCTGAAATTTGGCAAACACTGGAAAATGGCGCCACCTTGTATCTTCTCTTTTTGTACCGCCTCCAGATCATCTATTCCTCTGTCGATGTTCTTGAATCAAACATAGATCGTTGACCACAACTCTTGAACTCGACATGTCACCATGGAATCTCCTTTGTCAACAAATTTGTATTTCATTTGTTTTCTTTGTCGACAAGCACGATCACCTCAACAACACTTCTTCTTGTTGATCTGTATCATCCAGCAACTCTTCTGCTTTTATCACAAACACCACTATTGTGATATGTATTCTTTGAAGGCATATCATTAGCATCATCATCTTCTATGACAATGTGATGTGCATGGATATCGCAGAAGTCCAATGTTCATGGCCGTCACAAAATGTCATTCCCTTGCACAGTATCTTCGTCTTCAACCATCTTCCTCTACTTCATGCAAAACTTGTGATTCAATCCATCAAGAAGTCTCTATCATGGTTCTCACGCAATCATGAGTAATTGCATGGTCTTCATCAAAACCCATTGTTCTCATTCAATAATAAGGAATTGCATGGTCTTCATCAAAGCCCATGGTTCTTATGCAATAAGGAGGAATTGCATGGTCTTCATCCAAAAACACCATCCTACTTTAATCATCCTTGGATGGATTACTCCTCACATTCTTCATTGTTGTAAACAATGTATCACCTTTGACACATGTTCTTTGAACATACAATCAGCACAACAATCGTCTGAATCACAACTCCCCTACTTCATCGGATTACTTCATGATCTCCTTCATTGTGAGCTTCCATTCCTCCATTTTATTGGAGTACTTCTTGATCTCTTTCATTTTGATATTCCATTGACAACTATTGACAACAAATACAAACCTATACACAAAGTGGATCCAACATGTAAGGCCTTCATCCAATTTAGCCTACACTTCTAAATCCCACCCCTGGAAATCTAGATCTGTGAGCATATATGTCAGTAGCTTGAGAATTATCTCCACAAGAGTGTCGGTGAAGTCTAAGATACCATTCATCCTTCTTAGTTACACCTCCACCTTCTCGGGTTCAACATCACCCCAGATGTTTGGTGGATTTTTCTTCATGAACTAGATGGTATGATCCAATGCCTTGGATCATTCTGTTAGTTCTACGTATCCACAACATGAAAATCATGGACAATAGTCTAAACTATCTCTTGGTTCACCTGTGGTTTAGGTGAAACCACATTCTCCATAGCTTCTTCAAGTTGGTTTCAAGGATTCCTATTGGGTTCAATTTTCTAAACCAACAACAAACTCTGTCAATCTCACTATCTAGTAACTAATGGCTTATAATTTCAAATTTGATCACATCAACTATCAAAAAAAAATTCCAAAACACTTTATTTTATTTTCAACCATTTTTGAAACATTTATTCATTCTTTTGAAAAATAAGTCATTTTCAAATTACACAAAATATCCTCTTTTCAAAATCGTTCATTTAAAAACAATTTCTGCATTTTTCATAATATTTCACCTTTCCACAAAATCATAAATCACTACTATAAATGAAATATGAAATCCTAATATAAATTCATTCCTATAAAATTCATGTCATGATCATATCATTTGCTAACCCCATGATAATGAGATTCCAAGATCCTAGAAGTGCCTCCAAACACCTGTGTACCCAACTCCCTGGTAACTTCAAGTTCATAACAAATGGGTTAGGTACGTCCATTTATGAAATAAGTTTCAAGTCCCAAATATCCTACTACTGTCTATGATTTAATAACAATTAATAGAAGAGATGTAATTTCAACATCAAGGTCAAGAACACAGATGACAACTTGTTTGGAAGAGACTGAACAAGATGATAACATTTTTACCACAAAAGAACGACCAGACTGATACCATTTTTAATGAACCGATAATTCTCATTATCTTGGGAGAACAATGAGTCATTACATGACTTTAGGTGACATACCCAAGACACCAATGGCTTGAAATAAATGCTTAAGGGTTTGAAATTAATGTGGGGGATGATTTACCATTTTTTAAAAAAACCAATAAACCAACCTACTGTAAACCAATCATTCACTAAATGATGCATGAACAAAAGGGAGAGAACTAAACAACTTCATGTAACTCAAAACCACATAAAAGTGAACAATAATGGAAGGCCAAAATAGTGTCAAAGTAAAAATAGGATAAACAAATAAAGACTCTCAAGAAACCACAAGATTCTATTCTCCACAAACTCCATGCTCCAAAATCCCCAAACATCCCAAGTATTGTGAGGTACTGCTAAAAACTTGTGAAACATTACCTTTTCCCCTGCCTCGAAAGATCACTTCTACAAAAGAACCAATGTTCCAAGGAAGGGGTGAGTTTAAAACGTAGTAGGTTTTACCAAATTACTTCCCTACTCATGCCACTAGGATAGAAAAGTTATACACATTTATATAAAATAGTTAATATAAAACAATTTACCAAAATTGTTTATGACCAAATATAAACAAGTTCTAAATACCATTTAAAACAAAGTGAATGAAAAACTAAATGAAACCAATTTACAGTAAGTTATTTTTCTAGGAAAATAACCAATAAAATCTTGAAACCAATTCTTCTTATCATTTGGCATACCCATTCCATAGTTCCCCACACACCCACACATGCATGCTTCGTTTGGCGGTTCTATACTAATGAGAGGTCTCTCGTATAATTTCCCTGTTTCCCAATGACACACACACCATATCCAAGGTCATGTACCTTATAACCCAATGGCAATAACCCATTTTTAAGGGATAATTAAGAATAAACTCACACCAACACCATTTATGCCAAATATTTCCATTACCAAAATATGCCACTTTAATAAAACTAAACATTTAATGAATACCAAAGCACAACCAATTTCAAAGCAACATTTAATTTCAGAAAAACATTACCTTTTTTTGAAAACCTCTAATCTCATTAATTTTCCATAAATAATAGAATATCCCCTTTTTGAAATGAACATTTTAAAACCTAGAACAAAAAGAACTCATTCAAAAACCCCAATTTTCTAGATTTCACAACAATCACTCAAGAAGGATTCCAAAAAATATAAATCAACAAAATAAAATTCAATTCAACACCAAAATTTAAATTTTAAATCATGCTAATATATTCTAATAAGTGGAGTTGTGAATGAAGCCTCTTTCCTTGAAGGTTTTGAATAAAACCACAACAAACGAAGAACACACAAGAAAACTGGGTAGATTCCCCACGATCCGACCTTATATATCTCTTCCTAGAAAGAGAAAGACCAAATCCCACTATATTTGGCATCCACAAACCCTGATCTACCCATAGCAGGTGTATATCTAAGAAACCAGGAGAATATGATAAGTATATCTCAGTAGATCTAAGAAACTGATCAAGAACAAAGATGAATGATCACATACCTTAAGAATCTAGCTTTGATTCACAAAGGGAATACTTTTTATCCCCTTCAGACTGATGAGAGAATCTTATTTGGTATTACGAGAATAAAAATACCGAGTAAGGGATGGTTTGGGTAAAAAAGTGGGAGTTATGGAAAAACGAGTGAGATCCTATTTTTAACGATCTCATTTTTGACTCCAAGCATGGTTTTAACGAATGGTTAGGCAAACCATGCATTATCCATGGCGTAGCCACTGCCCATATGACATCCTCATTCATGGTCTCCCAAACCATGCTCTAACCGTTCTAGATCTACTACCTCAATAGGACCACCACGCATGGTTTTTCTGCATGGTTAGGAAATCCGTGTGCCGCCCATTTGACTTCCTTTAATCCCCAAAACACTTCGAAAATTCTCCAAAATCTCCCAACCATCACCATTACACTTTATAACCATAAAAAGCATCATTTAAGGGTTATATACTAGACACTGGTGTTACTACAAGAGGCAAGTGATTAATAGTACCTCATCTATGAAAAACATATCTATGATGTCATCAACATTCGATTTCTAGTTCCCTCATATATGTCTACTGAACTCATGACGTTTGATAAAAACATGGATGCATATATAATTATTGGGAACCTTTGTGGTCTTTACAAAGAGGGAGCTATAGATGAATGGTTTGAGATTACCATGGTGATATTTCAGAGCATGCTTGGGGAGGGTTCCCTATATGGTCCCCAAGTATTCATTATCATTTGATAGATTGATCACATACAGGTTAAATGATTAAAGTCCTTATTGAAATCGGCCCATGTTTTATTTTTTCAACATAACCTCAAAGCATCTCCATCATTTTTGTAAATCTCTATACGAACAACATTGACAATTCTCTTCCATATCTTCTCACTCTTCATTACCAGGTAGATAAGGAAACGAAACAAAAAAGGCCTTATATCCTTATAGTGAATAAAATGAAATATAATGAGAAGATCTCTAATCTCATAGCTTCTTCACAACCTTCCCATAAGGGGACATTCAAGGGGAAAGATGGAGAAAATGTGGTTTCTACTTTCACATGTACCAAGAAGGTCCACTGTATAAAAAAATGCAATTGTCCAAAGAATCATGGGGAAGATTCAGGTGCATATTCTATTTAGATAAATATATCTATTTATAAAAATTGGGTATTAGATATAGATTTTAGTGATCAAAAATGTATTTAAATATAATGAGTAAGTAGATTAAGAAATATTTAATGAGGGGAGGTAGATCTACATGCATCTAATAGGGCTAAACTTGCATTTTAATAAATCATGGAATGAAAAATCATGTTTCCATCTTTAATGAACTTGGTTTTGAATGGTTTTTATAATTTTTCATTTGTTAGAAAAACATTATTTCTATTTCTAGACATGATACTAATGGTTTTTTTCACCTTTTAAAATAACAGATGATATTTTTATAAAGATAGAATTAATTATGGTAAATAAAATTTAAATATTAGTCTTTATGTGTTTAATTAAATGAACTAAGTATTTTAAATACACAACATAACAAATTCATGTGCCTCATACCACAACCAACAATGATATCACTAGCTAGGACGTATAATCCAAAATTTATTAATTAAATTATACCAAGATGGATATTTTGAATCTTTTGAACTAAAATCACTGAGTATATTTCAGGGTTGTTTATAACGTAAAATTATAAAATCCACATTTAGTATAAAAGGAAGAAGGGGAAAATATCTTCTTTAATTGGTTTATACAGATATGTTTGCACAATCTCTTATTGAGGCATGGGGTGGGTTCTCATACTTCATAACTTTTATTGATGATTTAATAGATATAGATGTGTCTACTTATTAAGGTATAAGACATATTGTTTTGATAAATTCAATGAATATAAGAATTATGTTGAGAAAAATCAGGTTATGATGATTAATAAACTATAATCGTACCTTGGTGGGGACTATATTAATAAAAAAGTCATTGATTACATATTAGGGTTTGGGATCCAGTATCAACTGAATCTTCTTTATAGACAGCAATACAATGGTGTAAGTTAAAGGAGGAATTAATCCTTTTTAGACATACTGAGATCAATGAAGTTTCATGGGAGTCCTCTATTATCCTTTAAGGAAGTCACATTAAAAATTGAATCTGAAATACTAAATAAAGATCCAAATAATGTGGCAAACATTATACTATACCATTTATGGGACGAAAAGAAAATTGTGTTTTCATACAAACAAGAGTGGGGTTATGAATCATTTTTAAGGCCTCTTTAGGTAAAAAACAAGCACCATAAGGCACATTGTATACCTTTATATGATACCCCCAAAGGAACGAAGAGATGCTATAGATATGGCCTCTCAACCTAAAATGTAATTGTGGAAAGACACCCCATATTCATTGGGAGGGAGAACTTATGAAAAAAGAGATTATTGGAGTGTGATAGACTTTGATGAAGTTGGAGTTCAAGGCTCACACAATTTAGAATAATAACATATTAGAAGAATCCCTAAGAAAGAAAAAACTATTCTAGAGACAAAAGTATTTTTTAAAAGTACAGAGTGGTTAGAGAACTTTAATTATATGATTTTATAGTCATTGAGGATGGTGATTGGTTATTAGTTGATAATAATGATACTATATCATAAAGGAAAGTAGTAAGTTAGAAAAATTATTTCAGGTGGCCAGAATCCATAAATTCTGAAATGGATATAATTTATAAAAAAACCATGTATGTATTTTGGTATATCATTTAGTGCATATAAATCCCATTGGTTACAATTGGGTATTAAAGAAGAAACCAGATATGGATGGACAAGCCAGTACCTATAAGGAATGAATGATTATAAAAGGGTTTAAATTTTGTCAATGAATTGAATATAATGAAACCATTTCCACATTTTCAATGCTGAAATCCAATATAATTCTACATGCAATTATGGTCTTCTATGACATTGAGATTTAAAAATTGGATGTAAAAAACCGCGTTCCTTCAGTGGAACATTCCAAAATATTTACTCATGACACCACCAGAACGACTTGCGACTCCAAAGGATTAATATATGATATTAATGTTTCATAATTACATTTAAGGGTTAATGTAATAATCCACATCATAGAGGATTAGTTTTTTTGTATCCATAATAGAATTTGGTTTCAAAAATAATGAATGTGAAATTTGTGTCTAAAATCTATTTAGTAGCTGTCATCTCTTTTTATTAATACTATATATTGATGAAGTATTACTTATTGGAAATAAGAAAACATTTTTACAGTCTGTTGAGTCCTGGTTGAATAAGTACTTCTCGATGAAGAAATTAGGTGAAACAATATATATTATTGAGATCAAGGTCCTTATTGATATATCTAAGAGATTCTGCCACCAATGCCAATGTATATTTATGGGCATGATACTGAATTTAATAACTATAGAAAAATCCTAGAGGGGATTGTTTCCAGTGTCCTAAAGAATTCATATTTTTATAAAATGTATCTTCTGATACATGAGGAAATAAACACAATGGTAAGGATATCATTTGCATCAATGATTGGGTCAATAATTTATGATATTATTTATAGGTGGATAGTTGTTACATATATATTTTGTGTAGTAGGAAGATGTAAAAGTTTCCCAGGTGATCACCCTTTGATGGATTTCAAGACTATCCTTAAGCACCTAAGGCATACTAATGATATGCTCTTAGTTTTTATGGGAGATTATGAACTTTTCATCAAATAATTTGTATAATCTATTTTCCAAATTCATCATAATGGCATGAAGTCCAAAAGGGGAAACATTTTCACTTTGAATAGAATTTTTGTGATATAGTTGAGCTTAATGTATTCTATGACCATATATTTTTCAATAGTTCCCATGTATATTGAGGCTTCTAATGTAGCTATAGAAGAATTTTGATTGTGAACCATCATCCAAGACAAAGATATAGTAATGAGATTTAGGGATCCTATGACACTATATTGTGAAAATACTGTAGCGGTTACACTCACCATGCATTGAGGTCACATTATCAGATGAAGAAAACACATAATTAGTATCATCTATTGAGAGTTTTTTCTAAAAAAGGTGATATTGTAGTGAGAATTATTTCAACAAAAGATAGTGTAGAAGACCCCTTAACTCAGTTGAAGCAGGATTATCATGTGAGGTCCAGAGGGATGAGAGTCATAGACAATTGGCTCTTATACAAGTTAGAGTTTTATGGAGTGGGTGCCTCATGACCAACTGTTTGTACATTGATTCCATGTATATTTTATGATTGGAAAATTAATAGAATCACTTATTCGATATTTTTAATTGTTTATCATAACTCTGATATAATAACGTCATATAGTATACATCACATTGATATGTTTAGAGTTGTTCCTCTATCTGATGAGAACAATTGTGTGGCATGAAAAGTTTCTTAAATCATCTTCTAAAAATGGATGATATAATATGATGGGTAACATAGTAAATATACTATTAGGTGTGATTACTCATAATTGGTTGAATCTTTTTCTCATAATGTTCACCCATAGAAATCTCTATGATTGGAGACTATGAAAATACACCCACTGGTAAGAATTCAATTTGTTTTGGTGTCATCAGATATTCCTATCATTGAGCATGTATAATTTCCCTTAATATTTAATATTATTATTATTTCTTTCCATGACTAACAATCAATGATTTTTAAATAAAAAATGTAACACCAAATGTTCGCATTGAGGTGGGGCATGTTGGGTGTGTCATGATTAACATGTCATTAATAGATAATTAAATGAAGTATTTTTCACTTTTATCATTATTGAAGTTGATATATATTTAAATTTATTAATATAGAACCATAAAATTAAATCTGATGGACCTTTTGGAATGATATGATTATTTATAATTTCAAAAGAAAGATGTAGTGATACAAAATGATGGTGACACAGATGTAAAACCAGCTTGATGTTGTATTGGGACAAAATAATTATATGAAATTGCAAGTGTCTATATGTGGTTGTATTCAATGAGAAAGTATGCTATTTCTCTAGGGTGACTAGAATCATTTCTAGATAGTGATCTGGGAATTTATGCTGTCCAGCTTAATGCTAAAAGGATGCTTCCTAGAGAGTCAAAAAATAATTGTTTTTGATAATATCGATTAAATTCTTCTAGATTTTAATAAAATGAAGTAAAATAATTCTAATGACCAAAGGAAAATTTTAATCACATTTTATAAATAAAAAAATTATTGATGAATGAAATATATTAAATAAATATTTATGTGTGAGTTCAATAAATTTTAGTGGAGTTCAAATTGACCAAAACTGTGTCCAATAAAAAATATTAATTATCAATCTAGTTAAATAATATTTTCTATAGCAGATGTTCAAATAAAATAAAAAAAATATTATTATTATGTGGGATATGGTTTATTTGGTCTTATAAAATTTGTTCTGGTCTCCTGTGCAATTAGATTATATTTTATCATATACCTTGAATCTCTAAATTGATAGTTATATATTTTGTGTATTGGATAAAATTTAAAAACATGAGAATATTTTCACCCAACAAAACCCTCTCTCCACTTCTCTTTTCTCTCTTCCACTAAACAATGATAAACAAAACAAGGATCAAGTCTAGATCGAAGGGTGAGAGATCAACATGAATAATCCAGGAAAATTGAATCTCCATGCTTACACCCAAATATCGAATAATGTTTCTAGGAGATAAAAGGATCTCATGTGGATCACCTCTAGAGGGATTTTATCATTGAATTCCCACACCGCAATGATGGAAATCCAAAAGGGTTTTTTCGGTTGATCAATATCTATGTCAAATAATGAATTATTATATTGTTTATTCATTTCATCTGTTATTAAATTAGTTAATTATAAATTAGATGTGAATGATCCTCGCTTAGGGTCTCAGGAAACTCAATATTAAAATAAATTTTAATATATCTCTCACCACCGCAAACATCAAATATGCCCAAAACCAGTAAAACATCATTTAGTTATAATATAAATCACATGGAAGTGAGGGATTGTAGGGGTTTGAAATAGAAATCAATTTACCATGACAAAAAAAACATAAATTATTAGATAGAGGGTTTACATATAGGTCACCAATAAAGAAATTATATATTACAATAAAAATTACATAACCAAATAAAAATGGCTTGAACATACAATTAGAATCAAATTTTTCTTGTTTATCTCATGATATATCATTAATCAGTTAACTTATAATGTTATTATTGATAGTTCTTATTTTTTAATAGAGGTAAGGCTTAATAATAAGTACCCTATAATACCACAGAATGCCCTGGGATCAAATCTAGGGATTTATTTACATTTTCAATGTTGTGAAAGTATAATTCACCCAATTTGGGAATTCATGAAATGTACTTGTGTCTTTGAGCCAATGGGCCTTCGGGCCACCAATGTTTGGAACCAAGGAGGTATAACGACACAAGGTGGATGGCATGACATGAGTATACTGATATCAATACATAACAATACAGATGCATTTCCAAGTGGGTGGCTCAAATGATATATGACTGTGTTGGCACTTATCTTCTAACCCTCCACCTAATCAAACCTCAGATATAAGAGAGAGGGGTCTCCTTCCAAGGTGAGATGGAGGGGAGAATATTGTTTTACACCATAAGATAATTTATTTTCTTTTTTGGTTTATTTGAAATTGACAAAAATTCAACCCAAAATAGTTTCATAAAAAACTTTTTAATAGTGAGCCAATATTTTCATCGCAAATAATGTTTTCCACCACCATTATTAGTGATGGAATCCTTCTTCAATCAGAAATTTCTTGGGGGCACTTTTGCATGAAATGGAGAGTAATGGTTATTTGGGATGAGCTATTTTTTCATCATAAATAGTTTTAATAAATTTATTATTTACCATGCACTTCAACGTCCTTCGCAAATAACAAAAATGAGAATGAATATTATTGATGGATATGTCAAAAATATTACTTTTCATAATGGTTTCATCGCTAAAATTTATCAATGTGGGTATTTAAAATGACATTTTCCAATGAAAAAACTCTTTAGATTTGTGTAAAATATTTTTTTGTAGTGTTTTTTGTGACTGATATATTATCTGCCACAAATAATTAAAATGAGACAACAAGTAAAATGCAAATAGATATTTTTTCCATGGAAAAATCTATCAAAAATATTATATCACAAAAAATTATAATTAACCACCCCATCTCATTCCCATTAATTCCTCAAATTTTTTTCTATTTAAACACCTATATTATATCAGATCTATTATTCATACAAAAAGATTCATGATTGGAACAATAAATCATTTACATAATTACAAATTTCGATAAATTTTTTCATTTTTTTAATTATCAAATATTTATATATAGTTCTTTATTTATATAATTTTTAGTTAGTTTAAATTACAAAAGTTTCATATAATTTAATAAAAAAAATTAAGATGTTATTTAAATTAATATTCCATTAGTATAAACTAATAATTATTATTTTAAATTATTATTCACTTATTATGTTATAATAAATATGTTTTTAATTAGTATTAATTGAATAAAATAATATAAATTGATATAAATTGATATAATTTTATATAATTTAGTATAAAAATATATAAATTTTAATAAATTAGTAAATATTTTTCGTAAATTTGAATAAAATAAAATAAAATAGATATAACGTAATGTAAATTTATTTAAAATATTATAAATTATTAAAAATTAGAATAATGTTTATGAAGAAATCTATATATTAAATTTTTTTAATAAAATATATATTATATTTGTATGAATTTATATAATAAATTAAAATTTATTAACTTAATTATAAAATGAAATGATTTATTAAATCGTATTAAAAATTAATACAAATTAATTTTTTTTGTAAATTATTATAAATTAATCACTAATAAATCAAAATCAAAATAAATTATTATATATTAATCAATACTGAGTACAGATTAATATAATTTATTATATATTGAAAATATTATAACAAATTATTAATTAATAAAAAATATTATAAAATAAAAAACTTTACAAGTTATAATAAAATTATTAAAAACAATCTATATAAAATGAATTAATATAAATTATTATAATTCTATAACCAATTAGTATAATTTAATAAAAATGTATAAAATGATATAATTTATAATAAATTTATATAACTTTTAACAAATTTATATAAATTTTTATAACATACTACTAATAGGCTTAAATTAGAGTAAGATGCATAAAATTAATAAACTGTTCTTAAATTATTATAATTTTTTTTAATTTAATAAAATAATTATGTATAAATATAAATTATTATAAATTCCTAGAAAATATTCAAAATAAAATTATATTATTAAAAGATTACATTAATTAACATATATTTTTATTAATTAATTGATATTAAAAAAATTAGGGGTCAATAACCTTTATTATAAAAGAAAATGAAAACAAGAACCCCTTTAAGAATGGGTAAAGGGAAAACCCATAACAATCCTATAGGCTTAAAGACACAAAGCCTTAAAATCCAATGGCTCGAGTGCGAGTGAGACAAAACCCATCATAAAGCCAAATCCAAATAAAAACCAACTGCACAGAGACAAAGAGAAATCCTAATCAATGCACAATTCCAATGAATGATAATCCGGACCCTAGGTCAACCAACCCGAGTCAAGAGCCTCCACGCCTAGAAGATCCATTGTCATCGCCCGAGGCTGATCTGCCTTCATCTGATGCCATAATGAAAACCCCCAAAGAACACCGCTGAGGACATCACTGCTGCATGCTCTCATCCAACTACAGCAGAACTCCCTCGCCCGGCACCCGTCAACAATGGTGCGCCATCGAAGAAGCTCCGTCATCGAGGATGTTGCCGCCCCAAGCCCCGCCACCTGCCGAAGTTCCGTTGAGACACGTGATGGCCACACTGGATCCATCGCATCACCATGACCACCGATTAAAATCATGAACCGTCGTAGATCTCAACTCACAACGATAGACATCGTCGCCGCCTCACCACCGTCGTAGCAAGGTCTCGCCTCCCCGCACTTGTTCGCACGTCCTTCAACGAGGACCGTCGCACCTCTGCTCAGCACAACCAGCATCAATGAGCATCGGGGTTCGAAACCCGAAACAACCAAATATCTCTCTGCCGAGGCGGTTATCCCCCTCTCATAAATTAATTGATAATTAATGAAAATTAATAGAAATTATTATACGTTAATAAAAATTTGTATAAATTATTATAAAATTTGAAAAAATATTTTAAATTAGTATTGATTTACATAAATTTTTATATATTATTATAAATATGATTCCAATAACTATAAATTATTATTAATCAACAAAAAATATATAAATTTAAATATTTTACAATAAATTGATATAATTTCTAGTACATCTAGATAGATTAGTATAAATTAGTATAAATTAGTATAAATTTCTATATTTTATAAAAAATTTATATAAACTATTATAAATTATTTAAATTTGTTATTAATTACTATAGTTTTATAAAATTTGTTAGAAATTAATTTAACTAGGTATATATTACAAAAAAGTAGTGAAAAAATTATATATTATTTTAATTTATTATAATTTGATATAAATTAGTGCGAATTCATTTTTATATAGTGTAAATAAAAAATTAAAAATATATATTAATAAAAAAATATTATAAATTACTATAAAGTTAGAAATACACTATTCATTAGTATAAATTAAAATAAATTATTATCAATCTGTTACTAAGAAATATAAAATACTATAATTTATTTCAAATTTAATAAATTTTATTAACCTATAAAAATATAAATTAGTATAATTTATTAAAAATAATAAAATGTTATTAAAAATTTATATTATGTTATTATAAATTATTATATGTATATATAATTTACAATAAAATGACATAAATATGAATAAATTGATATAATTAAGTACTAATTGTATCAAAGCATTTTTATAGTAGTCCTAAATCTAGTAACCCATAACCAGAATCAAATTTATTTCATTATTTCAAGATACAATGGATTGAATCAGGAAGTATCAACTACTTCAGTAGTCATGGGAGACAAGATACATAGATGGTTACATATTTTAATGTAAATATAAAATTACATATAGAGCATTATTTGAACCTTGAAGATTATTCAATGGTTCCATATTCATATCATAGGGAGAGGAAAATAAAGAAACGATGGTCATAGATGATTAGTAAGGGTTTTGTACAGGGGAAGTTATGATGAGTAAATAAGGCATAATTAATTTGGTTGAGTGGATTATAAAAAAACATGTCATTAAATCAATAACTTGAGTTCATAGTACACTAATTGATAATGTCAACATATAATTAACATGGATAATATAAATTGAATTCTAAATAAATGTAATGAGTAATTATAGACATTTAGGATCTTACCATCTAGTACTGAAACAATATATCATGAATCTTATTATCAATTACATGAAGAATAATCCTTCATTATATGGTTTGGTATAAACCAATTACACAACTAATGTTTCTATATATTTTATCTCAAGATTCATGTCAATTTATTAAAGATCTTTATATAATTGGACCACAATCTTCAATTTCAAATCCAATAAATTTCTCATATATTGAATGATCAACATAAGTCACCTGAAATTGTTTTATAAATCAACATTTATCCGTATCGAATATAAACTATGGAATATTTCCTTATTAAAAGAAAATAAATTCAAAATAAGTGCCCTTTATTTGATATAATATATATAAATGGTAGATCATGAAAAAAATAGTGGAAATGATGTCGTATTAATCCACAATACCAAAAATATGAACATGAATGAGAAAATAATTTCTAATGAAGTGATGGAGTGTGATAGGGAATGTGATCAGGTGAGTGTTAATGACCAAAATACCATAAATAAGTAGGGGTTAACGGAATATCATTGATTAATTAAAAATGAATGTTCTTTTACAAAGTAAATTCTTATGATAATAAGGGATTAAAATAGAAATTTTAATATTTAAATAAAATTTCTATAAATCTACTATAACTAAGATGTAAAACAAATTTAACATATTATTCTCTAAATTATTTTAATTCCCTTGAGAAAATAATAATTTCCTATTTTGATAAAATTTTATATATAAATTCTAAAAATTATTGAAAGTGATTTTATTTATTAATATAAATGGAAAAAATATAATGGAATAATCAATGTAATTAATTGTTATGATGGCTAAAAAACCAGTTTAGGTTATATATATAAAAGGGAACACTCCTCACACTTTTGTAAAAGATTTAGAGGACTACTTGTTCAGAAATTTTGTTAATATCTATTATAATTTATTCTAATGAAAATAAATTGTAGTGAAAATTAACTTATAAGAAAAATTTCATGTATAGGATAAACCATCAATAGAATAATTTGATGAACATGGATAATAATATATTAATTCCAAAATAAAAAGAATAAATATTTTTTGTATCCTGTATATGTAACTTAATTACTGATTCATGATTCAATAAAAGATGTAATGCAAAATATGAAAGTAAATCCCAAACATATCCAGAGGATAAAAAAGTAGATAGGGTTTAAGATATTAATATCATATAATTTACCCAGATAAAAAATGAACACAAATAATCCTGAAGTAAAATGAAATTGTAAATGAAATCTGTTACGTTAGTTCATTCCTTAGTCATAGGTGTTTAATCTTCACGTATAACGAATTGAAAATTATTAAATACCATATTATAATATTTTCAAATACATAATTTTCATGGTCCTTTTGTAATCATTTTAAATACATTCTTTAATTCATAAGTCAACAACATAATGTTGTTCAGACAACTTCCAAATAATAACATCATTATATTGTTTTTTGTTAATGGATAAATTAAATGGTATAATTGAAGTATTTCTTTAATAATTTAATTAATATAATATTTTTGTAATTATTTTTTATTTTATTGTCATCTATTCATGATTTTAATTGAAATACAAATTACATTTCTTCAGTGAGATAGTGGTTGACATGTACATGTGAGTGACTTTATACTTTGGAAACAGAATGAAGGGTAAGAAGGTAGATAATATATTATATTTATAGAATGACAATAAATTCATAAATTTAAAAAAAATTCATTAACTTAATATTATTAAATAAACATGTAATGTGATGATGAAAAATTAATTACACTACCTTAGGGAAATAGTGTGTTGTATGTACAGACAAACGATGTTTTTATTTTTTATAACCAACAAATGATATTTTATACTATTGTACCATCCAAATATTTACATTTAAATAAATATTGTATAAATATATCATAATATCACAATGATTAAGATATAATATAATAATTTAGGAGTAGGAATAATGTAAAATAACTCAGTTAAGAGTTATACCTCTTCTTTAGAATCTTGTATTGGATTTCACAATTATAATTTTGAATATGGTCATAGGGAAATAGAATAAGATATAATATATAAGGAAGTAATATATAAAAGAATTTGTCTTGGTTATTTTTATAAAAAGTGATCTTTGTTTTTGAATAAGAGTTATGAGGAAGTGTCATATTATAAGTGAGGTAGATCGAAAAATACTAAATACATTTATTGTTAATATATAATTTGTATCATCTCATGTAAAATGTAACAAAATTTAATAATATTTGAAAATAAAGAGTATGAAATATAAATATTTGAATAAAAATAATTTTTTATTATATTAAATTTCCTTTTAAACCATGCAATTGTGATTCCCCCCTTGTTAACCCTATATAACCATAATAGTTATAACAAATGTTTTACTCAATAAGTGTCATGAAAGTAATTTAAAAACAACAGGTTTAACATACATGAATAATGAATGAAATAATTAAAAATTCCCCATTAAAAAGTGTTTGTATAGGATTTTTATATATTTCAAAATATTTAAAAATAATTTTTAAACATTATATTCCATTTAAGGTCATTTTTAGGGAATATTTACATATAATGACTTTAATGGAGTAAATATAACAATGAAACTAAAAAATAAACTCTTAAAAATTATATTATATAGTATAATTACAATTTAATTCATAGATAAGGATATTTTATTTAAAATATTTTTATATTAATGTTGTTTAAATCGTTTATTTGATTTCTCTACTGCTTGCACAACAGTTTTGTTGTTGTTTCCTTAACACTAATGAAACTTTTACTACTACAAAAAATTAAAAATTGAAAACTACCTTTAAAATAAATTATTCAAATTTGAAATATCCATTTATAGTAATATATATTCTTTAAATCCTTACTATTACTGATTATATGTATTAAAATAAAGAGAATTATATTTTCAATTGTTTTTAATCATAAAATAATTCATGGGACATAATCTATGGAAATTAGCAGAAAAATGAAAGAATTTAGAGTTTAGGATGATTATGGTCAAATTAATCTCATAAAATGAGGTAATATAAAGTTATTATTTTATTTGGGATGTAATATTTATATTTTAACATTATCTAAATATTTTTAACCATTACAATGGGGATAATCTTTTACCATGGTAACTATTCATTATGACAACAAATGAAATTTTACTGTATCTATATTTTGAAACTACTAATTATAAATATGATAAAAATATTTAATTATTAAATTCCCATAAATTTTTGAAATTCATTTTAATATTTTTGTAGAAAAAACATCGAAAACTATTTCTAGAAAAATGTGTTTTTATATATAAAAATTAATTTTTTTTCAAAATATAATATAATGTTTATTCATTTAGATATCATTATTTAATTTTATTAAAAGGGATATTATTTTCCATTACATAGAAATTAAAAATATATATTCTTTTAATTTATAGTATATAATGAAAATAAATGACAATTTTCAACAAAATCAGTATTGTTTACAATTTTCCTCAAAAATTAATATTTTCATTAAAATTTCAAAAATTACCTAGATAATAATTTTGAAATTATAATTAATGAATGAATATATTCATTTATATTTATTTTTTCAAATTATTATAAATTATATTAATTTTTTTGTGCATCAAATGCCAAAAAATCCAATTTAGAAGAAATGTATTTTCGAAGGAGAAAATAATTTAATCTTATTCTTTACAATGTTATAAATATTATACAAATACTGAATTTTTTTATTGAATTATTTTTTATATTAATTAAAAATTATATTATATATATTTCAAAATATTTTTATTCCTATTCATACCTACCAAAACAACAACCCATTTATAATAGTCATATTTAAAAATTATTTAATGAATATTTTATGCTTATTATTATGTGTGGTGTATGTTATCAAAAAATTATTTTAAATGAATGTTTAAAATTTAACAACATGGTATAATAATTTTTAGCATTTTCATTATAAAAATATTAATTTTATTTATAATAAACATTTAAGTGTCATTATTACATGTTTGATCACATAAAATAATAAACAATTCATATTTTTGAGGTTAATTTTTTTTATTTTCAGAGTTATTAGGCATTTTAAAAACAATAGTGAATGAATGTTTGAAGGATATATGTATTTATGATTCCAAAACCATCAAAATTTCATAATTTTGTACATGGTGTTGTTGGCCAAGCATTTAAAGAAACATGCACTCATAATTTCTATTTGAATCCAAAAGTGGAACAATATTTAGTTTGTGATTTATTTAAATATATTTATTATGTGTTATATATCTTATGCAGGTTAAGAAAAATTCAATCTATTACAAATTTTATCAATATTAAATCTGATTTTGGAATATAAAATAGTATTTTTGAACAAATATTTAATTAGTTAAATCATTTATTCCTCATGGAAATACATTGCATGAAAATTTATTTGAACATAAAGAAGTTGGTTCAAAATTTTGATCACAGTCATTTGAAGATCCATGTATGTTAAAATCATTTCATCTTATATTACTGTGAATATGATTCATCATTTAATTGTAAAACATGTGGAAAATCAAGGTATATTTAGGTAAAATAAAGAGATTATATATTTATTTATCATAAATAATTAATGAATTTTATGATTAAATCTAGACTTCAAAATATATTTATATCCGAAAACATAACTTCATTGATGAATTGGAAAAATTTCCAATATTCTTTTTTATAAAAATAGAAATCATCCTTGTTATGGTAATTATTGGAAGTATATTAATCAAGAGTATCTGTCTTTTTATTTAGAAAATCCTCACATAAGATTGGGTATTTCTACTGATTGTTTCTATCAATTTAGAGATTATGAGGGTTAGAATTCTTTTTTTCGTATTTTTATAACTCTCAAAAACTAGTTTCCTTGATTCTGGATGAATGAACCATATATATATAATTTTTATAATTAATTTCTGGCCATTAAAAGATGAATATTGAATTTTATATGAAGCCACTAATTTATGAGTTAATTTTATTGTGGAATGACAGTGTACCTATATATGATGTTGTTTAAAATTCTAATTTTATAATTATAGCTATATTAATGTGGAAAAATAATGACATAATGTCTTATGGTATGATATTTGTATGAAGTAACCTTCTCCAAAATATTTTCCGTACATCTTGGATGAAACTGAAGTGTTTATTCTTGTTAATGGAATAAAGGCATATTATGGGAATTTATTAGGGACTTATTCACACAAAATAGTTATTTTTATTGAATAAAAACTATTTTAAAAATGTAGGATTGAAATAAACTAATCATTGAAAGGGATCTTAAGTATTGAAGTCAAATCTAATGTATCTTAATTACCTCCTATTAATTTTAAACAAACTATTAACCAATAAAAAATAGGTGGTTTGGGAGAGATCACAACTAGATAGATCATTTTTTTGAGTTTCCATTTTTGTGTCATTTGGTAATTTTTATTATGTTAGATGTAATGAATATTAAAAAAAACTATTTTGATAACATATTTTATACTATATTATAATTACATTCATAGATGAAATATACTTCCAAATAATAGAAATATCTTGTATATATTTACAATCATCCCAAACTGGATTTATTTGAAATGAATGTTCACAAAATATAATGAATCCGAAATCAAATAATGATATTATAAATAACGTCATTTATTATTATCTGGGTGGATTCAAAAGTTGAAGTTACTAGATGTCTATGCTTCAAATATATCTCAATACTTCCAAAATGTAAATGTTACTATTTTTAAACATCACAACTTTTTGATCATAGTGTAACGATTTCTATATATTGGAATCTGTGGGTTATTAAATTTTTTTATCTAGGGTGTTTTTAATAAAATGTAATATTTTTTACATGATTTATTTTATAGAAACACCAAAAATTGATTCACTTAGTACGCTATAAAAAATATTATTTTTTTTATAAATTTGTAAAAATATTTACGAAAACACTCTGTAACTCAATGGAAAAACTAATATGTGATTTTATATATGATTATAAATGTGAAGGGGAAGTAAAATTATTTAACTAATACCCATTAATTTTTTTTTGAACAAATATAATATGATTTTTTGAGATAAATCATCATTTTATGGGATAATTACTGAAGTGTAATTATTGTGGGATGTTCAAAATTTATGACCTTGTTATTTTCAATCTTCTTTTCAATCAATAAAAAATAAAATTAAACTCAATGAATTAAATTTCAATGCAGTCACAAAAAATATATATTCATTATTTAATAATCCTTGAAATGGTTTTAGTAGTCATCATGAATGATGAATTTCAAAAGAATAACAACATAGGCCTCATAAATAAGTAATAATCAAATGTGAATAAATGGAATGATTTTTGGGGTAAGGATTTAATTATTATATAAATAAAAATAATTGTTTAAATTTAATTTAATTTAGTTATTTTTAGATTATATTAGGATTGTATTAAAAATGAATTAAAAATAATTAACTCTATTACTATTAAATAATTTTTAGAGTGTAATTTTTTGTTCTGGTATCAAATTTTTGTAACATAAATTCTTTATAGAACAACAGATGATAATATTTATTATTTTATAAGTTATAAATTTTTATATTATATACACATGTATCGTATTACATAAATAAAACTTATATTTGATTATGTGAATTGCGTAATCAACCGCCAAAATTGATCAACTCTTATAATGTGTATGTGGTTTGTTGATTTAGATCTCTCACTCACCCACATATAGAGATTCAAAAAAGTAATTGAATAATGAATTTTTTTTTAAATTTATATAATCACAGTGAATGTGAGGTTTACAATTATGGATAGTTGGATGAAATTTTGAGTTTTATTATCTAAGATAGAATTAGAAAACAATTATTAAATTAAATTTCTGTGTTAATGAAATAGGGTTCTATTTTCTTCTATGACATGAGATCGTTGATATTAAATATAAATGAAATATAGGCATTAATAAACTATTTTCTGTAATATTTATGACATCATTATTGTTATGAAAAATAATGCTATTATTTTAGAAATTTAAAGGACTGGAGTGTACTAAAAATGATATCTCATGGAAATTAGTTTACGGGAAATTAATGTTGTCATGTTGAAGATTGTGATATTAAAAATTTTCAAGAAACATTACCTAATATATAACTTAATTGAAGATATATATATATATTGATGTTGATTCCCCAATGTTAAGGGATGATGGTGTTTATATCATCAATTATGTAACCAATAACATTGAAATTAGAAGGGAGGATAAATTTGAAACTCCAATGGAAATTGATAATTTTGAGGTGGAACATAAAGACATATATAATGATGAACATAAATATGACTATGAATATGAAGAATATTATGAAGAATGAATCATTATTATTTTTCAATAAATATTAATTATATATATTTTAAATTTCTGTATTGAAAATTATTTTAAGATAACATTATTTTAACACAGATTATTTAAAAAAATAGTTTCATTAATTTTTAAATGATTTATAATTTTTTTTAAATATAGATTTGGTTATAAAATTTATTAAAATTTTTTTATGTATCTATGGAATTATCATATCTTGATTAAAATTACACCGCTTATTGGTGATTCTATTAATATTTTAGTGAAGGGGGGTGATGCGACACAAACAACCAAGAGGGTTTCAGGCCATGAATAACTAAGGATTTTAGATATTTTCCCATAGTGGCATCCATATCTTTACATTAATGCTCATCATAGTAATTAATTTTAAATGTGAAATAAATTGAATTTTCATCAAATATTATTTTATTTATTAATTATTCTACTATGAAGTCTTATTTTTTTCACATCAAATTTATTGTTAGGCATGTTTAATTTTCAGAATTATTTTTTTCCTCCATGGGGAACATGGGATCAAGTTCTTATTGAGTTATATTATCAACTGTTCGAGCACTAAATTGTACTTATAAATAAATAATGAAATGTCTATTAAATTTATATAATTTCGAATAAAATTTATTATTAAAAATTATTATGTTTTATTATCTCCAATTTATGAGAATATGATAGAATTTTCTTAATAGGCATGAGATTTTCCAATCATGATCTTTTTAATTTGTTTCTATATAGCCTTAACAGGAGAGCTATGTTGAGGGAAGCTAAGTATTTATTTAATGAGTCTTATAGGCCTCATTTAAAAAATTACATTCAAACATATGCTTGAGAAGATTATGAGCATACTATATTAGGGTGAATTTTCAAAAATGATTTGATTCTATTTGATATAGTATGGTAAGACAAGATTTTATACATAGAGCTATGTGTTGTAAATTCCGTATACACCATAAAAATTTGGTAAGTGATATTATTTAAATATAAATATAAATATAAATATATATAATATGTAATGTATATGATATATTTATGTACTATTTAGTTTATCCATCAATTTCAATGTTTGATGTGTATATAAAGATGCGAACTAATAGTATTGATGTAACACACGAGGCTCTACAATTGTAGGTAAATACCATATCATGATCTATTACATAGATATTCCCTTAAAAAATCCTTTACTCAAGAAATTATCTAAAATTAAAATTATATAATTTTAAATTGACCAAAATAATTCCATTTCTTAATTCATCTTATCAAAATTAACTAAGTATGAATTTTTATGATTTCCCTAAAAAGGATGGGTTTTAATTGAAAATCATGATTTTAATGAAACATGTAAATTTTTTACATTATCATCATAAGGATCACTTTTATGTTTGTAAACCCTTTTATTTTAAAAAATATAAATTTATGGATTAATTTTAGTTTTTTTTAACATATTCCTTGTACAAAGAAAATAAATGGAAATAATTTTAATAAATAATTAGAATTATAGTTTTTTATAGAATCATTCTCCACTCATTTAATTTAATCATGTATTTTCAAATAAGATTCAGTTTCAAAATTACCTTCAATCCTAATAGAGTTTGTTTGTTTCATAATTAATCAATTAATTTAACTCCAATATAATAGTTTTTATTTCCAAACCCTTTTATGGGGAAAGTGAGAACCCTCAAATCAAGAGAATTTAAACAAGAAAAGAAATTACATTTTTGTTAAAGAATAGTTTGGGTCTATTGGAAACAAAATACCTTAACATTTTTCAGGCTGTAGAATTTACCTGTGTACTAGGATCGTCCATCAAGATGTCATAATATTGTTTTTCTATGTTATTAGAGGACTACATTAATTTCACTATGTTAAAAATTCTTATATTGGAGCATCTAATCAATATGAGGTTCTTCCGATCAATCCATTCACCTTGACCCTCTGTTGTTTTCACTCTAAAAAATATTACCATCATTTTATTGATCTCTTTATTCAATGAATTAATATCCAAGACATTCTTCACCATTTATTCATCCGAGTTCATAAGAAGATCCATGTTTTTCAGCACCAAATCTATCTTGCGCTGAGTGTCCAAAAGGTATCCCACCTCACACTACTGCCCAGGATGATGTGAATCCACCTCAGGTCACACATACTCAAAATAAATAATCCTCTCCCATTGAACTTCCTTATTCAGATCATTAGCATCTCATTGATAATATTTATCCTCAACCACTAGGGGGGATCAACAGCCTCAAAGGTCACCTGACCAACCCATACTTGAGATTCAGACTCTTTAGAGGTAACAACCCTCACATGCTTTCCAGCAACATTTCACACATTCAAAGGTAGTTTACCATTACTCATGGAACTAGTTACATGAGTACTAGGTAATTTGGAGTAGTCATTCCTTGGTTGCGTCCTCCAAGTTTCCTTGACAAATCCTTTTGAATCCATAATGGTGTTCTCACCCTTCTTGAAAGAGGATCTAAAATAGTTCATTGCAATTTTCAATTCCTTGGACTCAGCAGGTGAGTTCGAATATGAGTCTCTATCCACTTTAATAGCCTCCCCTTCTATAGAGGAATCCCCACCAAGGCTAGCCTCCATCCTAATACCTTTACCCAGACCATAACCCTCACATTCTCCGAGCACTGCTAACCAATTTGAGAATTATTAGTGCTTCCTCCATATTTTGACATCTCACCATAAGATGGATTCTCCTTTAAGGCCCACACTCGTATGTATGAACCACTTAGATATACATAACCATGACCCATGGTTTGAAAATTCATAAATGTGTCTTCCATGAACAAGATTTTGGGATCCTCATCCATGGATAGATCTACATAAACTACCTCATTCATGGTATTTTCATTGAGTAAATCTAGCTGCATACCCATACCAACATCCAAGTGATCCTCCCTCTCCTCTTTTCCAACCACTTTCTGAACCATACCTGTATTCTAACTGACCCTATCCTTCCCTTCAGGAAACACAAAAGAATATAAGGGAATGTCCAAATCCTTTTCTAGACTATTGAAAATATCATATACTTTGTGGTTTTTTTGAGTATCCTTTAATTCCTTCCAGGGAGCATCTACAACTTCGAGGGGAATGGACCAAGAAGAAACATGACAAAACCGTCGACCTTCATCAGCTCCAAATCATTCCATGTCCAAAGGGTATCCATTAACAATACCATTTGACATATCCCCTTGTATAGTTTTACTTCCTCTCTAGAAAGAATAATACAAATGTCCAATGTTAAAACATTGAAAAAGAAGTGCATATAAGACTCAAAAAGATAAGTTTCTTCCACCAAAACTCCTCTCAAACTGAGATCCAAATCCTTTCAATCATAGTTTTAGTGATGTCAAATTCAACATAGATACGCGGAGAGATTGGGTGGAAAAAAATAGTAGTTCCTACATCCGAACATTGATATCTATCGACCAATTTACCATGAATACATATAAAATATGGGTACTGAAAGGGGATAAGAAGCTCAAGAAATCTTACCCACAGAGTTGTTGTCGGAGAACCCGCTTCATAGGAAGATCAAAGGACCATCTTAACAGATGAATGTTACAATTATCAAAAACTCGTAGAGCCCTAAACCCCACAGAGATCATGTCCTCTAATGCTGCAAAACAAATCATGATATGCCACTTGTTGAGGAGACCCACCATTTACCATTATTGAAGTCCCCATTAAGAAAAAACAAAATGGTCGAAGATGTCAATCAGTGGGTTTAACAAGCTGAAACAAACAACCAAGGTTTTTTAATAGAGAGTACAATAATCATTAAATTTGATTATCGAAAGATAGAGTAGAGGGAAGTCGCTACGATGATCCAGAAACATAAGTAAAATTTCAATTTATTGGAATGTAGGGATGTATTTGTGATTAGAGAATGGGATGAAAGGAGGCGGGAGCTCCATTGCAGATGGGAGGTTCCCCTCCCCCACAGAAGGGGGAGGGGCAGTGGTGACGACCATTGCCACCTAGGTTATGGTTGAGGGGGCTCCACTATGGTAGGGTGGGTTCCTGCTCATTAATCAATTTATTTCAATTAAATCTTAAACTAATGTATTTTTCAATTATATATAAATTTAAAGAATAAAATGTTATTATTTTTTAATTATTTTTAGGGGACTAAGTGTATTTAATTTAAAAATAGATATTCAATCCATTATAAATTCTATTTGAAAAAATTATTTCAAAATTTATAATTATAAATATAAAATTATCTAAAAATTTCAATCATAATCTTTGTCACAAAAATTAATTGAAAATATTATAAATTAATTGCCAAGGTAACAGTTGAAGGGGTGAATTGAGATTAACAATGTATAAAATCCCTGAAAATTTAAAAAACATTCCTATAATAGAATGTTTGATATTATTATAGACTAATAATATTTTCACCTATAAATTTTTCTATTTTTGATCAATTTACAATTTAATATTTCCATGTAATTATTGAAAATTTAAGGGTGTTCCCAAAACAACCCTTCCCTTCACTTATAAAAGGATAATATATTCACCACTTAAAGACACATAAAGAATTCATATTTCTCCATTAATATCATAATTTTGTGTCCCCCTATAACCCATAATAAATAAGATAATCACCTGGTCACTCATATTTATCATAATCCCTTTATATTCAAGGATACTTCTAAGGAAAAATCATGTCCTCGATGTGAGTATTATAATCTGATTTGTTTTTGTATTGATTATATTATTTATAAATTATTAATTGAAAAATAATATTATTATATTATTATAATATATCTATTTTTACATTTATTTATTAATGTAATTATCATTATATATTTGTATACCCCATCTATTAAAAACAAATATTGTTTATACATTGTGTAAACTACCTCCTCTATTAAATTGTTTCGTTTTCCTTCCCCAAAAAAATAATGTATATAAGGATTTTATTAAAGTATAAATATTATTTTTACGATATAATTAATATTATGGTTTGTCAAATTTAATAATTATAGTACCAACAAGTAATCATCATTAGTTTAATCATATTAAAAATCTATACTAAGTGAATTCTTTTTTTTAAAATTGCATAATGCTTTCATATCCAATAATTATTTTCTTAGTTCATTTTATTTTTTTAAAAAAATATTAATTACTAAATAAGACAAATTTACTCATGTTATAATATTATTACTACTAAAACATCTCATAATAATCCACTAATCCTCAAAGGTTTATATTTGGGTTGATTTTATCCCATACTTGAATAATGATATACATTTATTTCATTGTTTTATATGATAAAATATTTCCTAGTATAATTTCATATTAATGTGAAAATAATTATTATTTTTGGTTATGGATATATTATATTAATATCTATTCCATTAATTAACATAATACCTTCTGTTCCTCAAAAATCACCATAAAAATCATATTAAAATATTTATTTTAAATGATAAGGTAAAAGACACTCATGAGATGAATTAAAAAAACCTAAAGTATTATATGTAACTCCTATAAATATTTTTAATGAACTATTAATAATACAATTTTTAAGATGGATTAATATGAACATCGCAATAAGAAAACATTAACAATAGAAGAAAAATATAAACACTAATGCTGAAAATAATAAGAATTCATATTAGGAAGAACTATTAATGAAAATTATAAAATAAAATGGATTTTAGCAATGTAATTATTTATTTTTTAAATATATATATGTTTCAGATATAGTTGTCTAATGTACAGTTATGAAATGTAGGACAATGGGTAAGGGTTTTTTAATCTCAAATTCCACTCCTAGAGACATGGTTTGTAAAATGCACCAAATTTCCATTATATGGTGTATATAATGCTTGTTTTAGATGTTATATCATGAAGTTATATTAGTCATTATATTTCAATATCATAATAAATTAATTTTTATTTTTTAGAGGTTATTATTTTATATCCATCCAATCCATATGTTGGGGTTTCAATCTCAATTTTCATTCATTTTTAATAATGTTGTAATCACTGCCTATTTTCTATTCTGTTGGGCATACCATTAGATAGAACAATTTTTCCATTCTAATACTAAAATTTAAGGAATTTAGTAGTCTATATGTTTTTCCAGTGTGATATTATTTTTATTCAAGAGTTAACTTTCCCAGGGTGGAAAATCATAAATTGGTTTGTTAAAGTAAATGTTTGTTTAATTTCTTAGAAAGTATACCCCTATTTGGATGCCAGAATGTGGAAGTTTTTGTGGAACAAATGACTCTATGGGTAATCACCCTGAAAAGGGTTAGTTTAGTGTTGACTAAATCAACAAACATATATAGGATTAGTGTGACTCAGACTTCGCACATAGAGATGCACTCCCTGGGATATGTTTTGGAATATTCATATTCTCTTAATGAGCCCCGAAAGATTTTTCCTACAATTACATTGTACGACTACCAATAAAATATATTAAATCCCATTACTATCTTCCATGTATAACCTTGCACATTTTATGAACCCTCTCTACTAGTTTTTTTATGGTTACTTCATGTATCATTGATGATACCATATACAATCTATGTTTATTATGGTATGTTCTCCATGACATCCGCATAATTATATTCAATTGAGCTGCATTTGATATCCATAATTCTAATTATACTAATAACCATGTTTTTTTTGTTAGGGGTACCTCATATAATAATAAGAAAGTTCATGATGAATCTTATGGATATTTAATTGAACTTAATCATGTGATGGGTGGGGCCTAACATTATATAACCCCATGATGAATCAACATGTCTCATGAGACAAAACATGATGGGTTTTTTGAGAATGAATCATCCCAAAATAGAATAATGTCTTGACTATTGTTTTGATGAAATGTAATGTGTCTTGGAATAATTCCCTGAAATGTTATTCTAGATTCCAGACATTATACATTTCATCAGCATGAGATCAATGGTTATTTTTATTAATGATTTCATTTACTGGCATGAATAAAGAATGGACTTAGTTTCTGTTGATTATGGAATCAGGTTGTTTATCTATTATTGTTATTGAACTTATTCCATGATTATATTAAGTGTGATTTCATAGTATGTTACAACTTAGTCAGAATTTGAGGACATCCTCATTTTGTTTCATATAACCATAAATCCTAGAGGGGGAATATCTATAATTTTTTGGGATATGATGGATTGGCTAATACTATATCCAAAATAAATTAATGATTTATATAATTTCTATCATTTGTATTGTATTTATGTATCTATTATTCCAATTATACTAAACAGTTTGATACATTAGGAACACTTATATGTTGTAAAAATAATTCAATATCACTACCAAATCTGGTTTTAGGGAGTCAGTGATGTTAGAACTGAACAAATTATTTGTGATAGGAAGTAACCAATCATAGATAGTATTTTATTAGTTTTATATATTAAAATAATTTTTTTATTTCATTTTACATTATATTTATACAGTTGTAGGAGACATATGAGGTAGAATATTGTGACTTGGGTGGGGGTAATTCTGAGTTAGCATGTGGTGATGATCATGGCTCTGTGATTAACATTTGGATGAGGAGTCTTGGATATATGTGATTAAATGTGATCTTCAGAATGGAAAAGTTTTCAATATGTGTTAAAGATAATCCTTGTATTGCAAAAATTTCACTAATTTTGTGGAATAATATGGTTCAAAGGGAGCATGTGTAGGACCATAATCAATATCATATTTATTGTAGAGTTTGAAGATTGGTTGTGAGCTCAGGAAAAACTTATATAGAAATTGACCATAGAGAAGGAAGAGTAAAAAACACAATGAAGAGTAGTAAAGATATTAGGACCAAATGGATGATGATATGATAGAGTGTATGTGCTAAATTTCAACAGGATTAGGGATGGATTTTTTTCTTACATATATATATCATCTTTCAAATACTTAGGAACATTACTCTTTATTTTTATTTTTAAGTGTATTTTTTTATAATTGATTTTATTTAATTTTTTAATAAAAGGGTGTTTTTTTAAATTTTTATTGTATTTTATTAAATTATCGAGTTATTTTGGGAAGATAAAATATATCACAATTAAATATTTTCATTATATTAGTCATTTCATCTTTATAAATATTTATATTGAAATATTTGTGATAGAAAAAATAATCCATCTCAAATATTTTGTTGTCAGACTATATACAATGAATCGACCATAGATTCCATTATTTGTGATGTTGTTTTATGCAAAGAAGTATTTTTTATGGATCACCATCATAAATAACTTTTTCATTGGAATTTAATAAAAAATAACCCATCAAAAAAATACCCAAATTTCATTTGTGGTTTATGGTTGTGAGTGATGTGGAATGATGACATGTGAACCCACAAACCGAATGACTAGGTTTAAGATGTAGAATTAATGATAATGAGCACATCAAATAGACCTGCTACTATTTTGGACTGTGAAGCTCGAAAGAGAAATGTGTGTTCTAGAAACTATACCTATACCATACCCACACAAATTTCTAATGTAGAATGAATGGAAGACCTACCACTGTCACAATGGAACAACACTATGAGATGATAATGGAAGGAGGGGAATAATTACATAATGTCTTTTGTATTAATGTATTTCTTGTATTCTAATCAAGGCATCAATATATCTTCTTCAAGGGACTATAGGGTACATCTGTTGGCCCAATATGCCATAAAAGTATTGACCATAAATCTATTAATTTTTAATAAAATATATCCAATGGGTGTTTTTTATTCCATGTGGGATGGGATGAGACATTACCCACTAGGGTTCTTGGGAGTGTGTGTTTGTGGGTTTTCATATCCTCTACCTAAAATAATTGATTGTTCATAGTTGGGGGACTGAAGATGCACATGAGTGAGGTTGGTTCATAGAGTGTCACGGTGAGACACCCAACAATACATCAATACCCAAATTATTTATAGTTGGAGGTTCTATTGAGTGGTAAAGTCGCCTCATAATTCTACATATGACCATGGTTCAAATCCTGGAAGCCATCGTGGGGGGTATTTTTGCGCCATTTTGGTTTGATAATGTTTGTGGGGATCTTGGTAGGGGTGCAGACCTAGGAACACATTGATACAAGGCAGTGATGGTGTCTATGGCATAGGGAAGGGGACTTTGGTTTCGAAAGAAGGGGTCACCGAGCATCAAATTGTGGACTTTACAACATAAAAAATTACAATGTGCTAGTAATGTAGTGGGTCAACCCTTGGATTTGGGGTGGGGGTGATATATCCTTTTTATCACAGGGTTGTGTGGATTTTAGTTCATTTGTTGTGACCTCTATAAATATATGTGTGTGTGTGTGCCTTTAATTATTGATTTAAATTTGAAAAGGAAAATTTATTAAATTTAAATTAGAATATATATATATATATATACACATAAATATAGCATATTTTTAAATGAATTAAAACTATAGATAATTATAATTACATATCTATATGTATATTTATATCAATATTTTTTAAAATGAATAATTACTATATTATTAATTAAATATATATAAATATATGATTTATATTTAAAAAATGATGTAAATATGCCATAATAATTTCATTAAATTAATCAATGAAACTTTTCTTACTTATATGTATAACTAATAATATATTCTAGATTTTAGTAAATATAAATATAAAAAATTAAATAATATATATAAATATTTACATTCAATTATAGTTATTAATATTGTTTAAAATAAATATAAATATAAATATATTATTATTTTATACATAATTACATTTAATATTATATGAAAATAATTCATATTACATAAAAAATATTATTAGTAATAATTTTTCTAATTTTAGTAATGAAAAAATATAGTTCAAGGTTAATTTAATTTAAAAAATTTTATTTTTTTTGAATATAATGAATAATATATTATAAATTTATTTTAATTTAAATATGACAAATATTATTATTTATAGAAATAATTATCTTCAAAATTAGTTATTAATATTATATATATATATATATATAAATTTTTGTTATTAATTTGGTTTTTATTAATATAATTAACTTTATTTTATAAATAATTACTCAAAAAATTATTGTCTATAATTTTTTTAGGTGTTATTATTTTTTAATTTAATAAAAAAAATAAAAAAACTTTAAATATATAAAAAATAATATATTATATATTTAATTAAATTTAAAAATTTCAATATATATATATATATATATTAATATTCAAATATAATTAATAATATATTTTAGACAATATTATTTTTATTAAAGGTTAGTGAGCTTATAGGAAACATATGTTTTTAAAATTATTTATTAATAATTATTTTATATATCTATATATCAAAAATATGTTATAATATTTTTAATTTAAATAAACTATATAATTTTATATGTATATATATATATATATCCAAATATAGTTATTAATATTTCAAAATATATTATGTATATAAAATAGTAAATTAAATGACATTTTCTAAATATAAATAAAATTATTATTTTACATAATTGAATATAATTGATGGTCTTCTAATTTATCCAAAAATTAAATTCAAATTTTTTAAATCATTCAACATAATCTAAATTATACATAGAATATGTTACATAAATAACACATTCATATATATATACAATTAAAATAGATAGACAATACCAACAAAATAAATAATGAAACTGGAAAAAAATGTAAAAAATTGATTTTACCTTTATATTGAATTTAAATAATAAGTTTAGATGAAGAAATAAATTTACAAAGCATCACTATAAAATATGAGGGGAAGATTGAAAAAATGAGGGGGAGAATCCTATAGTAGAATTCGGTTGTCCGAGGATGTGAATCTTGTTCATAATTCTTATTATTTGACTTCATTAGAATTATGAACACGGTTCACACTTTACCAAACTAATTTTCAAAATTATAATAACCTAACCAAAATTTTCAAATTTTTTCATAAAAAACATCTTAATAAAACTCATTATACTACATTTCTATGTTGGTTCCCTAATGGTGATGAAATTAATGTAGGAAACAGATGACACAAACATTTCAAGAAGCAAAACATAACGTAAAAATATCAAAAATCCCCTTGAGACTCGGTTATCATGAAACTTTAGATGTTTTTGTGCTGGTTGGAGGTATGATTTAACTTAACGGGATGGGTGAGGCCAGGTCCAAAAATCCCTTGGTTGTGTTTGTTGTTTGGATGACTAAAAAGATCCATGGAAACCTCCCAAACAATGGTGGTAGGTTTGGAAACCTAGAAATTGGGGGGGGGGGGGTTCTCGACAAAGGGGAAGAAAAAAATATTCTTTATTTTCTACTATATTTTTGGGATTTGTTTTTTTATTTTATATGTGGGAAAGTTGTTTTATTAGACTTTTCTAGATGTGTCATGTCACTGTTTTCCAGATTTCATCTACCATTGTACTCATTTTATTTTATTTTAATAATGGATTCAGGTTTTTAGACTAAAAACATTTTCTTAAAGGTTCTTCAATTATTATTAAAATGATTACAAATGTTATTTTTATTGAGTCTTGATTTCAATGAAGTTAATAAAAACATAACACAATTCATGATAAATATTTTCATCTAAACAGAGTATGAATACCACAAATTATCCTCCCTCACTCCATTACATGAAATATAGTTATTTAGTATTGTCACATTTCCTTAGTAAAGTCCCAAACTATCATGAACCGACCTTCTTCCCCAATTAATTAGACACACAAACAATTCAATGGAAGTGATTGAGGAATTTTATTAGTCACTAAATATTGATGAGATGTACCTTGGTATCAAAACATTACTTTTTGGGACTAATATCACCCTAAAAAAGAAATAATTACATAATAGTTTTCATCCTAGAATTCAAAATGACGAATTCATATGGACACCCCTACATAAAATGGAATACTTACTAATAAAAAGGACAAAGAAATATACTACACAACATATATAAATAACATAATATTATAAAATAAATGATCCAAATAAATTACATAACCTTAACATATTAACCAAAAGGGAGTAACTGAGCCCATAATGCTAATGCATAACCCAAAATAAAAATAAAAATGAAATACCACAAAAATACCAACCACACCCATGTGAACCCTTAGTCACTTCATATCCTTTAAAACCTACTACCATACCTACCTGGATAGAAATAAATGAATTGATCACTACTGGGGGACTTGAAAGGAAAATTTGAGATCTATTTACACTTAATTGTGTACGCATGATGTGAGAAAAACAAAGCCCAATGGGATTACAAAAACTATTTTTTGGATTTCATTTCAAAATATATATAATATCAGCTAGTTTGAAATACATTTAGAAACTAGTTTTCTTATGGAATTAAATAAATATAAATACCACACTAAATACCATTTCATAATTTCTACCATGTGAAATCATTATTTTTATATTCAACACATCCCTTTGAAAACCCAAATTTTGATAAACACATTGAAATAACATTTTCAAAAATAAATGATTAACATGACAAAATTAAAGGATGATAACATACAACCCCATATTTTTTAATCATTATGAATATGAAATTAAAAAATTTAAAATAAAAATTCATTGAACTATAGATTCAAATATAACAATGGAACATAAAAAACAAGAGGTCCCTAGGGGAATCATTTAATATCTTCTGTGACACGCTATGTCACATGGTTAGATGGTATAAGAATATATTACATGGTATAAGAATATATTAAATACAACATAAGATTAATAGTCACCCTATGTCATCAATAATTAATAAAATCAATCCGATTCTACTCACTCCAGCTTTAATGGTGACGTACCCCTAGACTAGAGCTAGTCACACTAGGGTGAAATATATAGTTTGTGTGATGAACTAGTGCATAATGATTATATCCCAATCTATATATGCCTAGGGTTACAATGAATGCATTTGAAAAATAGTGATTAATAGAGAATAGTAATATGATTACCAAGATCAAAATTAAAACATGGAAAATAATCACTTATCTCACTATTAAAAACATCAGAAGAAATAACCTCTTTTTACATCATATTATATCATCCCTTTTAAAGGGCCACAATTTTTATAAATCATAAACAATAATAACAGGAATATTATAAGGTTTCAAATTTTCCATTGAAAACATTTTTTAAATGTACTAAATAGTTCATTTCAGATTCTTACTCGAGTTCCAAATATATTTTTTGTCCTTTAAAATCCTATTTAAAGGATTTCAATCAAACCAACAACTAGAAACCAAATTTGATATCATAATAACACAACAAATTATAATAGTAAAAAATATGAGAAACTCATCAATTTCCTTGTAAAATAATCCTATTAAAACCAATGTTTCATCCATTTCATGAACCAATTGAGTCCAAATACCATTTATCATCAAATTGTTTTTTGAAATAAACCTCTTATTCATTTTTCAGAAACAATTGCCTCTCAAAAAATCACATTAGAAAATGGAATACCACTTTTCATCCATTAATCCAAGGGACATATCAAATTAAAACATTTACAAAATCTATAAAACTATCACATATTAATATAATAATATAATAATAATAATAGTAATAGTAATATAAAACCACAAGAATACAATTAAATGTTAAATATGTGATGTTCTCAAATATACCTCTGAAAAATCAATCATAAATCCCTTACAAAGAGTTTCAACACATCATCTATGATGGGGAGCACAAAACTGAACTAGTAGGATCCCTTTATGAGACCTATTAATCAAAATTCAACTATTTAAACACATACAAACCCTAAATTCATCAGACAAAAACGTAATATTTGTGGTATAATATAAAAAAAGGAATGGAAGTGGGAGTAAGTGGAAAATAGAAACAAAGTAAATAGATGAATTTACCATGTGATATTCTTTATAATCAAATGTTTGACTGATAAAAATCAATTAATAAGAGAGGAAGAAGACCCTAAGTAATTCATCCCTAAATTTAAAAATAAATAATGGGGGGAGGAGGGAAAATTAGTTTTAAAAAAGCTGTTATAGAAAAAAAAATCCAATGAAAAAATTTGGCATATAAGAATCATATAGTGTGCATGGTGGTTATAATTTATATCCCTTCATAGACACTTCAAAACGACATAACTTACATCACTTATAGAGTTTTTCCCATTGATCGGGTGGAGACTAGTACCCTGAGGTGATCCATCATCAAATGGCTTCCTCCCCTATTACAAGAGGTGAATTCACCCTATATAACCAACATTCATCAAATTGGGACCCCTCAATCGAACAAACCATGTGTTGTGGTATGGTTTACACTCCCTATAAACACCGTTGAATATCCATAGACCCTACATTATGGTTAACTACCACATGTGAAAAATTATCGAAGACATGATTTGTCTATGGAAAGAACTCGCATTATCACAATGTAAACTATTGAAGAGATACCTATAACTCCAATAGAATGAACTAAGACAAAAAAATAACAAAAATACTCAAAAAATTTAAATAACACCAAAATTAAATAATTTAACATAATAATAATAAATTTAGTGTTACAATTCTCCCAAACATGCTACTTTTTCCACACTAAATATATACGGTACATGTATAATAATAGAGATTTATGGACACCATGATAACACATGTCAAGAGGTGAGTGGCTAGGAATCAAACTAGAGAGGATACTAAATAAGGATAACAATATAATACAAACAATCCCTTGAAATAAAAAAAAATAATTCTATAAAAATCATTAATGTATCAAAGTATATCAGAAAACATTTCAAATGGAACAGGCCCCAAATGTGACAATTACCAATCATATCACCCACCATTTAAAGTCCATATAAAAAGGGGATGTAGAAGGGAGTTAACCTAAAATCAAATATTACACGAAGAATCATATCTATAATTTATACACAAAGAACTGATATATCTCCACCAAACATGAATATGTATTTCAAAAACTAAATTCTACACCCTAATGTAAAAACATGCCTATATAGACACCAAAATGACAAGAAAATATAATATTATGATCCACCGACACTCTAAATGAAAAATTGGAAAACATCAAAAAACTAAAATCATTCCTAAAATTAATGACATGCATTACAAACTTGTGTCACAAAAAAATAGGATTAACTAGGACCTTAAATCAAAAACACCTTCCCACGGAGAATATATCAAAACATATGTAAAACACTAGTGATGATGTAATCTGATCCAAGGAATTATCCATCAAGGTAAACTCAATGGGAACATAAGGTTTTTCCCATGCCCCTCTATTAAGAATCCGTCTGTAATGTATATAAAAATAATAAATACTTGAAATAAAATAATATAACTAGAAAAGAAGACAAAAAAAAGAAATAATATCAAAACTATATATAAATTTAAAATCCATAAAATTAAAAATACATACCATATGAATCCTAAAATCTCAACCCATTCCACACACATCAAACATAATACCCAAGGTAAACAATCATTTAAATCCCCAATTGACATATGTATTTTTATATTCCCAATATATCAACTAAAAAAATAAGTGAATATAGACCAAGATCAACATCAAATAAAATAATATAGAGATTACTCACAATAAAACACATAATTATTGGAATAATAAGGCACATACTTTTGATCATTCTATTGGAAACATCCATGAAAGCACCAAAATCACAACTACAAAACCTGATTCTAGAGAATTCCCAAATAAATACGGATTACATAATTGGGATGTTTAGTAATGAAAATAGTTATAATGAGTCATATCACCATTTATTGTTGGTCATCCTATTGTTATCCATTTAAGAAATTAACAATCAAATGAAAGAAACAAAAATATGAAAGTACATACACAAGAACAATATAAAATAATTATTATCATTATTTACAAGTTAAATCATACATCCAATGGAGAATGAAAAATCTTCATTACATTCAAGGAGAGGTTTGGGTTTTAATGAAAAGAACATCCTTTTATTATCCTACTCAAACTAATATATTTTGTATCACTAACCAATTCACCCATGGATTTTTATAATAATATTATTACTATAGCCATCATTAATGATCCTTAACCTTTCCTTTCGCCCTAATGCCATAGGAACTTGTGAGATACCATGGTAGATTCCCTTGAATGGGATCAAACATAGCCTTTTTCATGACCTATTAGTGGTCTCCATTCATACTCAGCAAAAGTGGCCCAATGGTATTCTAAGAGTGGGATCTAACTAGTCTCCAAGCCAAAAATTCTATAAAAAACATATAGGAACCCAAACATTGTCATTAGTGACTTTTTAATTACTATAGATTGCAAATCCCTAATCTCCATCACATGTTGAGAAGTGTGAATCACCATACGAACATCCCATAAATGAATATCTATAATATAAACTTCATAAAATTTTCAAGGAGTGATTCCAATGATTAAAAATAATTTTATTATCATAAGAGTGTCTTCTAAAAAATCCTTGAAAAACCTCTTGAATTTATATTCATCAACTGAATGTTTCCACTACCATCTACTTCATTTAATTCCTATAGGACCCCGGGACACCCTAAGAGGGGAGAGGTGAATCAGAGTGTCAATATTTTCTTTTAAAAACAATGATCTTGTTCCCACGTTGTTAGGAACTAGTTAAACCTATATGATGAATATTATCAGCAATGAAACGTTCACATCAATGAGATGACAAAATATTTTACATGGTTCACCGATGTGGGCTATGTTCAAGGAGAATACGCTGAATAGTTGATGGTTGTACCAAATTCAACTAATCTTCACTAGTTATGGATTAAAATGGTTCGAGAATAGTCACTCTGTCCCAGGAATACTACCTTTACAAAGGTTTAGGGATAGCTCACTGCTTCCCTCGGGTCACTCCCATTGACTCCACCTGGTTCACATCCCTTGATGAAGTCACACTCAGTTTATAGATGTTAAGGTCTCTTCATCATTGCATATGAATTCATCCTCTGTTGTATGTTTATGCTCTGTTGAAGTAAAACTCTCACCAGTAGACGAATCCCACTTTGCGCTGAGGGTACTGGGAAATCTTCCAGCATTCATACATCTTCAAAAGGACATATGTACTTTAACAACCCTGGCACACTTCTCCAAGCTCGGCGCACATGTTTCAATCCCGGCACACAAGTCCTTTGCGCAGTAAAAATTCGGCGTGTAGGTGACACCAACCCACTTGCGCGACACTGTCTCCTTCAACTCCAAACTTGCGCGACACTGCGCCTTTAACTCCCCAACCGCCTTGGTCGCGCAACCAACAATCTGCATGCAACCTCTACTTGTGCGACCCAAAAACCACTTGCGTGACGCAACCACTTGCGTGACGAGAGCTCAAAAAATATCTAAGTCTTGAACATCATTACAAATGAGGGGGGTGTTCATTTATTTATCGGCAAACTATACCCCCTGCACGGTGGCTCGCAAGTTTCCTCACGGCGCGCATGTCCCGGTGCGCAACTCCAACCGCCCTAGCATCTATCACGCAACTCACTTCCGCGACCCAACCAATAATTGCATGAAAAACATATGGTGTACATGTTTCCTCTATTTCATGTACATGGCGCTCAAGTATCTTTTCCAAAAACACTTTTCTCCATTTGTTGATTTTCAGCCCCAAAAATTTGGAAAACACTGGGAAATGACGTCACCTTCAATACTGTTTTCTGCTTGAACTGTAGGATCACTTTTCTGGTTCACATTCTGAACTTCCACTAAGGATTTTCAACAAACACAAACCATACTCCAACTCATGAATAGAAGACCATGGTTACAATAATTCCAATGGTCCATGATCAACTACCACCAAGCTCATTTTGTAGTAGTCTCATCCAATACTCATATTATTTTATACACATTCTGGTAGACTACATCCACCCAACCTGCATCTTGTAAACCTAAATTTGAAATACATTTTAGGAGAACTCTAGTTCACATATGTTACATAAACAAAATTTTACCCCTCTAGATTCAACAGATGATAGTTCTTCCTTTATCACTGTCTCAAACATTCCATAATGATTTGGGAATGTCTCAATCAATGTTCCATTGTTTTTCATTAGAATTATATATTTCTGTAATTTTTTTCATAGAGAATATGAACTTTTGAAATTCCTAACACTCTACTCAAAAATATTTATCACACAGAAAAAAAGTTCCCACTTTAGAATCTTTTTCACATGTTGTGTCTTACAATATCACACTCAAATACCATTCTAACACTCACCCCCAAACACTATTTGGCTCAAGATTTGATCACCCTTCTTCAATTATAGTGTGTGGATGGTTCTCCACATTATTCTCCAATTCTGTTTTTTAGGTTCACAATGAATTAAATCCTTCTCTAATATCTATAACCATGATCATCCCTTCTATTATATCCATGAATATATTTTAATCTATTCATTCAATTCTTCTATACAATATAAATTAAATGAGTTTCCAGACACTTTATTTTTGGAAATTATTGTCAAGATGTTGTACCATGAATCGGGTCCATGGACTCACACCATCAAATAAATTCATAAAAAACAATGATTTCTTAAGCCTCTAAAACAGAAGTGTTTTATGGTATTATGATATTTGGTGGAATATTTGAAAGAACATTTATATAATACTATACCATCTAGATTATCTAATGTCATTATAATGATGAAATCCCACTAAGACATCTTTTAGTGAAACCAATACCTTCCATAGTCCTTTTATCTAACTTTTACAATTAGGTCAGAATCATTTTAGGGATTCCTTCAATATTACATAGGCCATTCCATCTCATTGAAAAACATCCAATGAAAATTTCAATAGAGAATTAAGATCATAATGTTCTCATATCCAATGTATATTGAAAAATATTCCCAAGACATGATGTATTCCTTCATCGGGTTTTCACAATGTCATGGACAACCCCTTATAAAAAATTAAAAATGAGAGAAAAAAATATTTTTAATGCTTCTATAATTCTATGTTATGAAAAAAAATATTCCATCACAAATACTTGTCCTCATCATCACTCTTCTTAGAATTGATAATACATTTTGGTTAAATGGATTTTTAGGAGAGAAACCATAAGAACATTGAACATAAATTGAAACCACTAATGATTTCAATTTATTCCACTATGTTACAAATAAAAATCACAAAATATAGAATTCTCATTCTTTCATAGCTATTACTTTAGTGTTCTCACAACAATCATGCCTTAGATTCATTATACCTATTTTCTAACCCTTATATTTCTAACACACCATATGAATGTCCTTGTCTAGAGAAGGAAAACTACTCTAAAAATTTACACAACTATGAATCCCCCGATTATGAATCTCATTCCTCCCCAATAACTATTACTCCAAATAATTTTCTTATAATTGATTAAGTAAACCAATTCACACTACGTATTCCCTCAATATGGGCTCAATTTAACTCATAGAAATTTGTTAGCCAACACCTTCAGTAGCTTAATGGTGGAACTTCTAGAATTTTTCATCCAAGTAATCATATTATAATATGTATAAATACTAATGAAACCAAAATTCACCATCTTCACCATAATGTAGAATGAGGGGAAACAACCAACCATGAATATATTCCAACTACATGAATAGCATATCCAACTAACACCTAATATCATGAATATGATCCAAATTTTAATTACAATTTCAAAAATAATATATGTTCTAATTTCATGTCCTCTATTTTTATTTCATTATTATAACGGAATTATTCATCCAATAGAACATGGAAATCCCATAGGAGTACCATATCCAACATTTTCCATGGCCAGAAGCCTTTACTATTGGATCGTCAATAGCCTCCATCAGAACATCAACAGTATTTCACCATCACAAATAATTTGAACCAAATAAGAGAGAGAGACTTATGAATCCTATAAACCAAGGAATTAAAATATCTTGAAACCCTCCAGTACTACCACCTTTATTTAACGAACATCATCCAAACACATAACAAGCAATGTCACTTCAGGAACAAAGAAATTTTTCATCAAAGGTTTCATAATTGTTTCAACTTTAAAAGCCCTAAAAATAGTTACAAAAATTTAGTGTCTTCATTATTAAATTTTTATTAGTTAAAAAGGATCACAATATAATGGAATGATCAGTTTTATAGTCTTTAAGGACTATATACATACATGATTCCTATTTTACGTTGGAAATAAAATATAAAGCTTGATAAATGAAAATGATCTTCATTCTTGATACTCAGTAAAATACATATTAGTTATATCATGGGGAAAGGGGAAAAGTTTGATCTTAAACTCTCAATTAGGGTAACATATAGGGTAGGATACCATGATAAAATAAGGTATAATAAATATGGAATAATAAGTTGATGAAAACAAATTCCATTTAATTAATTTCATGATAAAAATTCCATTAATATATAATATCAATGGAATAATATCATTCATATTAATAAAAAAATTATCTATGAAGGAAAACTTAAATATATTACACTTTTATTTTAGATATCATTATATCATAATGGTAAAATTATTGAGAAAAATACAACTTATTTTTTTGGTAATTATACACCAAACCCCATTTAATTTTTCCAAATGATTTGTCTCATGAGAACTGTCAATGCATCATTTGGTTATCTATATCTGGTCCCCACCCATAACTAGATAGCTAATTCATTCCCTATATATTAATGATCAATTTAATTCATTAATGATATTCCTTGACAACAAATATTTATATTCAGTAAAGAATCCATAGTATCCATTTTTCCCCAGTCAATTAGATAAAATTCAATATAAAACACTGTATGTAGAAATTATATACTATTTAGGAAATAATCATATCCATGATAAAAATAATCTGAATATTTAATATAAATTTAATTTCTAATTAAAATTGATCACAATAAAGTCAATGTCATAATTGAAGGTTAACAACCATAAAATTAATCGAAGTAATATTCAACTAGTCATAAATATATGATTCATAGTAAAATCAATTATTTTTTAAAATGGATGTGAAATATTAATATAAAATTAGTTTAAAGAATTTTATTTGAAAAAAGTTATAAATATTACATAATAATATAAATTTCATAGAATAGTTATAATGAGGGGAATTTTTTTTACATCATATATGTTAAAAAAATATTAATTTGACATTTTTAAAAAGAGCTTACAATGTATTTTTAAAAAAAATAAAAAATACAAGGAAAACCTTATAAAATTTCATGTATAAAATAAAAAATCCTTAAATCATTAGAGTAAATAAAATGTACTTTTGTAAAACTATTTCATGTAATATTTATATGGATGAAAAGTATGCCAGATCAGAAAAATATTTTTCCAAATTGTATATTAATCATTCCTCACAATGTAATAACATGAAAAATTCCTCATGAATATATATATATATATTAATTCTAGATACATAATTGGGGTATTATATACAACATTTAAATGTAAATTGGTTCATAATTTTTAATATGTATCATTGGAGAGGAAATTGAGATGAAATCACTTGCCTCTTGCTTCCCCGTAGATTAATGTGATTTAACATAAAGTATAATGGTTTAAAGAATATTATAATTTTATATTAGAAAAATATGAATATTTATAATATCTTATATGATCCTAAAAAATATATTTTTTCCTATTTGATAACAATATTTCATTATTTCCACTGTTTTGGTTGCTAACTGCCTCATTTTCTCAGGCATTTATTGTAGAAAATGTTATTGGTTTTATTATTATTATATAGTTCTATCATATTCCAAATGATACTAATGGTATAAAAATAATATTTATTATTTATATATATTTTTATTATCAATCTTAAAATGTGGACATGGAAAATGAATTGCATCTCCTTATAGAAAAGGCAAGTCGAACGTATGAATGAGTGACGATGTCATTTTAGAATTGGTAAAAGGGTCAATGTGTAGATGAAACATTAATTTTCCAATTTTTTCTTCATAATCAAAATTTATATTCATGTGTTCCATCAATATATATCCATGTGTGCTGGTGATGAAAAAAATATATCACTTTGTGAGGCGGTAGTCCTCCATACACACGAGTGATGATTTTATTTTAAAATTGTTAGTGAAGAAGATGAATGAATATTTATTCTTTAAAATAATAAATTTATTAATATGGGATATAATAGTTTAATTATACATAATTTTTATGAAATAAATAAATGTGGTGAAATAATAAGTAAAAAATAATGAGATTCATTAAAATGATTACCTTCTCTTAGAGAAACCTCCATTTGAACACTTCATAAAGGTAGTAGGGTTGGTCTTTTGGAAATAAAAAATATATATTACATGGTTATATATGACGAGAAGAGGTTTTTAGAGCGTTTGGACAATATAATAGGATTTATGTTGTGTATATAAGAGATGATATGTGGTGCATTTTATAGTGAATGAACGGACACACATAGAATTAAAAAAATTAAATATATAAAATTTATTTACAAGAGAAATTGGAAAAATATAGACATTATTTTGAATATAATAAAGTATATGGTTGAAAAAAAGTAAAAATATAATATTTGGACATGTTTATATGGAACTTTGGACATTATATTTTGTTCTAACCCCTACGTTAAACAATTTTAAACTTAACGATAGTAAATATAGTTTCAAAATTAAGGGACTATTATTTTATATATTAGGATTGAATTTTTCATTAAATTAAAAATTATAAAATGTTGTACAATTTATTATCATACTTATCCTCTTGTAGTTTATTATGATTTATAAATAAATTATTTAAATATTATTTTTCATCAAATATTAATAATTTACTTTTTGATAGTGTTACTTTTTTCTAACATTAAACTCATCAATAAAAAATATAAGTATCATATAGGGTATTAAATCATCTGAAATATGAAATTTCTATAAATAAAAGTCATTGTTCACTCCAAATCAACCAAAAATATATTTATTTTTGTATTTTTAAAATAAATTTTTTCTATTGATTGAATAAATATTGTCATCGCATTACATTAAAATTTATGGTGAATATTTCCTCACTAAAAATTAAAAATAATTTACCATTTCAAAAATTAATTGATGTATAAAATAAATATTTATAACCTAACATATGTATATTTATCCTTTTCAAAAAACATTATATATATTAATAGTATGAAAGATACATTTTTAGCTTTATAGTTACATAAAACAATATAAATGCTACAATCAATTGAAAGTTGAATGAAATTTCCAAATTTTAAAATATGTAATAGGAAATTTAGAAACAATCTTATCCAATATGAAATATTATATTTTTATGGAGTGACTTATTCCTTATCAAAATACCTTTGACCTTAAATACTCAATTTACCCATACTTATGTGACAAATATTTAGTATGATTACTATTTATAATGACTAAAAATGAATGGAGACGAATTATCAAAGTTCAACCTCTTGGTACTAAATATTTTGTCCATATTTCTAGACTCAATTTCTAGAAGTTGGAAAAAATAATTTTAATGTAAATATATAATAGTCAAAAGAAATATTATTTTTTTGAAAAAATCATTTTCAGGCATAATGATATATTATAAAAAATAATAAAAATTGTTAATTAGAATTAGAATTGTATAATTAAAAATAATCATTTTTTAAATTAGGAAAATTTCAAAATATAATGGATCTGTTAAAATATGCAATTTTATGAAAATACATTATTGTATTTAAATAATTTGTGATTTTTTATTATTCAATAAAAATTTAATTATTTTAGATAAATCCAAAAATATAACCCTAAGATGATTTTTATATTATTATTTAACAACTAATTTTTTTTAATAAAAATAAATATTTATATTTTATATTTTTGTTTTTATTAGTAATCTAGAATAGAACTATATGTGTTGGGCTCTCACTTCATTGAAAAGAAAATATTTTCATAATTAGAGACGAGGAGTCACATTATTGCCTCAAAAAATATCAACCTCAAATTTATCATGGATACTAAATTCAAGGAAATGGACACTGGTTCCTCTTCATAATAACCTCAGGTTCTAATAATTCATCGTCTATTTTATTATTTTCCTAACGTACCTTTACCTGTTAATTTTTTCATTTTTGAAACACTTTCTCTATAGTGTGAAGAACCTATATTATAAATTCGTAGTAGGATAGATAAGGTTAAAATTATATTTATTCAAAGTAGATAACATGGGATGGATCTACCATATATATTCATAACAAGGATATATATAACACATCATGTACTTTAGAGAGACTCGATGGAATTTCCAAATACTATGCCTTAGTTCCATTTATTTCAGGAATTTCTAAGGGTAGAATTTATGTGTGGTCAGAGTATTACTTTCATACCAAACCCTAAAACACCTATCTACTGATATATATTCAAGGAAACATGATTTCACTGTTCAAACTACAAATCATTTCTTCAGTTATCTGTATAACTCTTTTTCTTTATTAAATATTCTCTAATATGAATCAAAATAGTATTTTACCTTATTTTTTGATCCCTCAACATGTTATAGGCCAGTAATATTATTTTTACCAGGTCTATCCCGTCAATATAGAGTGCCACGTATCATTACATGTAATTATTCATATGGTGCCATTTGAATAATTTAATGTAAGCTATTTTTATAGTAAAACTCTACCGATGGTAATTACTAATCCAAAATACATTGAATGTCAAGTGAGGAAAATATTAATATGTCCCCTAATGTTAAAAAAGTCTTTTAAAACTTTCCTTCAGTTTGATGATGATAAGAGGTGCTCCAATGAATCTATGTATCAAGATAAATCTAAATACTTTTCTGGAATATTTATTTATAATTGGTAATCACAATAAGACAAAATAGAATGTGCTTCAGGATGAAATTTTATGACATTATTAATATATATTCAATCATAGTTTTTAAGAGTTAAATATTCCCTTATAGAATAGAATTTTTCTTATTTTTTTACATGATCAATAATATCCCATATTGCATCATTCTTTATTCATGTATTTTGTATTCTACTGAAAAATTATATTGATATGTTATATCATTTACAAAAATGATTTGGTATAGGTGGATTCAATCCTCTGGGTTTCGATCTCTTAGTCTCCTCCATTTGAAAAACAATCATCTTGATACCTAAACAGAAATTTTTGACTTCATATTATGTCATTAATATTGTTCCTACAATTATATATACATCACCATGCTACTGGTGTCAATTAGGATATTTGCGCTATGAGAATTAACTAATATTCCCATTTTTAACATAGGATTTTATAGAACACATAGTTTATATCAAAATTTCACAATACCATCTTTATATAAAAGTTATTCCCTTTCCCATTGTTTATGTATTTAATTTTGTGTTATAAAATTCTTATCATCAAGATGTAGATAATTTATCTTTTTATGTAAAATATTTTTGGAAATATATTAAAAAATGATTTATTTTCACTTTCCTTAGAAATTAATGTATCCAAAATCATTAATTCCTTAAAGAGTGGATCCATTTGAATACTCATTTTGGCCAAAACTCCAGGATCATTCATGATAAATTAACCCAATACCCTTTTTTCCTTCTTTGGGTGGCAGTGTAATGAGAAATCATAATCCTTGATTATGTTGAGCCATCTACTTTTATTCATATTGAGATCGTAGATAGAAATGATGTATTTTAACCTATTATGATCTATGTATATATCATATATTTTTTCATAGAGATAATATCTAAATATTGACAAGGCAGAGACTACAGCTACAAACTCAAGATCATGGTTTGGATAGTAATTTTCATGAATATTTTTTTTCCTTGATAAATATTAAATAAAATATTCATTATGAATAAGTAAAAAAACAAATACCTTCTTTGATAAATCATTTTATGTCAAAAAACCATCATTTATTTATGGTAGAGTCAAAATTGGTTCATTAAATAATATTATGCTCAATTATTCAAAACATTCTACACATTCATTTTGTCTGCATGAACATAAACCCTTTACATGTAATAGTTGATAACAATTTATTCAATCAAGAAACATTTTTAACAATTTTCTAATAGAGACATTCCAAACCAATGAAGATACATACCTCAATTTGGTTCATTGGGTTAAGAATTTATTTGTATGGATTTGTGTTCACATTAATAACTTAGATTCCATTGTTTTGGACAATATTTAAAATATTAGAAACTTTCTAAATCCAAAATTCACACACTCTAAATATCATTTATAAATTTTTTCCTCAAATAGTTGAAATAATGTTCCAGATGTTATTATCATTGTCCTTTTAGGTTTCATAGTACCCTAAGATATATCAGTAAATACTAAAAATGATTATCATGGAATTACATGAGTAATTCTTTCATTATATCAATAATTACAGAGGGTGTATTAGTTAATCTAGAAGTATTTTCTATAAAATCATAAGGTACATACCTAAAAAAAATTCCATTATAATATCTTCCTCTTTTACTCACAATTAATGATACCCATAATGAAACCCAATTTTTGAAAAAATTTACCTTTGATCAGTTGCTTAAATAAGTCATTAGTTTGAGGTTGAGCATACATATTCTTTATTATAATAACATTGAAGTCCAAAATATCAATTAATATCCTAATATATCCATATTTATTCTAAGAAAATTATGTTCTCCCAAAGGAATAACACCAATGAATATAAGTCACTTTTTCACACATATCCTATATTAGTTTCTTTAATTACATGGTGGTTATCCTATAGGGAGTCTCAGATATTTTTATTGAATTATGGATTAATTTAATAGAATACTCGACTTCATGTTGTAGTGGATGTATAAGTATTACATTAGGAAATACATATATTAACATTTTTACAATAGGTACATACTCAAATTAAGGAAAAAATATTTCATCCATAGAATGTGTTTACTCTTCATCCCAAAGAATGTTATTTAGGAGACAAACTAGACGTCTATCCCAACGTAACACATATGATGTGGTCTCTCCTCTAAAGATTAGAAAGGTCACATGTTGCCCAAGGATTGAAATTTCATTCTCTGTGAAATAAAGTTTTTCATTATATTTTGAAATCAAGTATATACTAATGATTATATAATATTCAACCATCTGAAAAATAATAAATTCAATAAATAGGTTACATTTATGTGTCATAATTTGAATGTACTAATACATCCTTATTGAGATGATATTTCCCCCTGGAGTATTTTATGACAACACCCTTTTTGTGGTGAAAGAGAAATTTATAATTTTATTGGAAAAAATTGAAGATATAGAATAGGTTAATGATCTAGAATCAAACAATATATTAAACAATTTTGGTCAATGATTAATGTACATACCATAAAATTATTTCAAACATTAATTTTTTTATTAGTAATCAAATAAGCTATACCTCCTTCTCTTATCATCACACGGGGTAAGTTACCTTGTTGATTGGGATAATGGTTTCAATAATTATCCATTTCATTGCAATTAAATAATGAGATGGTATTGGTAAATATCTTCCTATTACATTCATTTTTCTGATTTCCATTATTTCTAGAATTGTAACAAACTCACACTCCCTTCAATGATTTTTGTGTGTGTTACATTCCACAAATTTTACAAGATGAATTTTTATTATTATTCTTATTTGATTTTATCACTTTATCATGGTGTTTATTAATCCTCCTATTTTCATGATTTAAATTTAACATATAATATCTAGAAAATTCATTCTCTATTTTTATATCACATTATTCTATTTTATCATATAATGAAAATTTTAGAGAAAACAATTCCCTTTAGCTGCTTAGCTTAATCCCTTTATAGGAATGACCAAACATGCATTCTGAACATTTAATCATACCTATATAGTCTATTAATGGTGTCATCACACTCTAGAACACTTTATATTTCATTTTCATTTTATATAAAAAATATTTTCTCTTCATTTCAGTTCATTTTTTAGGAGGTAAATATGTTTCAATGAAATTTACATTATAATATCTCCATTAAATTTGTTCTATTTATTCTTCATCTTGGGTATTATGTATCAACAACCACCACTGATTATCATTTCATTTAAAAAATATATATATAAAATTATAAACTTATCCCTTCCATCACATCATATGTCCATAAATAACATTCCATAGGGATTCATCCATTTCTTAGCTACCACGAGATTAATACCCCATCTGAAGTAAAGAGGATTACATACCAATAAATGATCCAATATAGGTGTATCATGTGGTGGTATTTCATTTTTCTAATTATGGGTATGGTTATTATTAATAACCAAGATTATCTCTCTTAATATTTCCATGATCTTCTTATATCCAACACCAGATGTATTGGATAGCTTCATAGGGATATCTCTACATTGGCCATAGGTATTTATATGATTTTTTATAGATAGAACCAGTTCAAAATAGTTTAATATAAACAATTAGATCAAAATATTTTAAAAAATTAAATTCTAATATATGATGATAAATATTTTATATCACTTGATATAAAATTAACATTTATAAATTGTTAATTTCAATGTTGTAAACATGGTTACATTGATAATTTCTTCACATCATAAAAATATTTGAAAATCATTTTAAATTGTTTATAATGAAATTGTGTATTAACCAAAGAATATCACCAAGGATGGTCAACAAATTTTCAATGTAATTGGTCCTTTTCTATGCGATATAATGATGGTTACTGTATACTCAACAAACACTATTTTTTTTATTACCCTTAGATAAATTTTCTCCAAAACAACATCCTCTGGTAGTATCTATATAGGGATGTATTTCATTAAAAACACATAATTTAAAAATTAAAAAAACATTTATAATATATCCTGAAAAATAATTTTCATTACTGTTTTAATAGGGTTATGTTCCTTAATCAAGGTTTTACTTAATGTAGTTCCCATGGGTTTCACAAAACATTATCTAATACCAATTGTAATAACCCCAACTATAAAAACCTATAGTTAATGACTTTTTTAGTAAATTAGTCCTAGATAAAAGGTTTATAATCTTGATATACAATTAATTTATTTTAATTAACTAACAAGACATAAACAGGAATCCATGTTTACATTAAAAATAAATAATAAAACCTAGAAAAATAAAATATTCTATGTCCTTGGAACCCATTTGATTATTTCTTCTTCATATCATGGAGAAAGCGAAAAAATAATAATGATATCAAATTCCGAGTAAGGATTGTGTATATTTTAGTATATCATTAGTAAATAATTTATAACCAATATGGAATGTTAAACAGCTGATAAAACAAGTCATTAATCAATAACATGAGCACAAAATATATCCATTTATAATATCAATACAGTAATATCATTGATTATAATTATTGAATTCTAAATGAAAGAAATTCTATATATTGGACATCTCAATTTTATATATAATGAAATATTTACCATTAAATAATTATGAAAATATAGTTTAGTATATGGGTAGTTGAACACCAGAATCCATTTAATTTGGCTATATAATTTCTCACATCCGATCTATCATTTAATCAAGGGGTTATCTATAAATGGGACACACCCATCAATACATGTCAAATGCATTCCTTATATTTTATTAATCACTTTATTTCATAAAAGGTATTCCATATTAAAAAATATCCATATTTAATAAAGAATGGAATATAAATATCTCCCTAGTCAAAAAGTATATTTTAATTTAAAACATCTTATGAATAAATTCAATATGGGTTAGATAATAATCTTATACATTATATACGAAATTTGGATTTTCAAGTGAAATTTAATTTCCAATGAAAATTTATCAATAGAAAATGAATTTTTGTAGGATAGTTAAAGACGAAAACATTAATTAAATATAAAATTTGATTCATTTTAGGTAAATGTTTCATAGTAAAATGAGTTATTTTGGAAGAAAAAAGTGAGATATTAAAATATTAATTTCATAAAGGGTATTATTTAAAAAAATATTGAATCTTTTTAGAAGAATAGAAATTGCATAAAATAGTAATAATGATGGTAAAATATTTTCACACTATATAAACTTAATTGAATTAATTTTCTCTTTTGTAATAAGAGTTGAAAATAACCTTTTTTTGGAAAAAATTAGAAATACTCCATTAGAAACCATTAAAAATTATAGATTAAAATAAAATTTACTTAAAAACTCATTTGAGTTAATATAAATTATATTAGTAACACAATATTTAAAAATATATCTTTGGTATAAAAATAATATCAAATAAAAGAAAAATTAGTCCAAAGTTTATTTTACAAATTCCTCTGGAACAAATAAATTGAATTAATATTAATTCATAAATATATATTCATGTTAAATATGTCATAGGGTTATTATACAAACCACCTAAAATAAATCATGTTCATAATACAAAATAATTCTTAATTGAGTGAAAATTGATTTGAAATCTATTACATCATGATTTTCATTGGATGAATGATATTTAAAATAAAATATAATTTTTTAATAAATGTTATTAATTAATAAAAGAACAATTTTCATATTTATAAAATCAAATATGATACTCTTATAATATCAATTCACCAATTCATTAAAAATATTTCATTATTACCACTATTTTTTAAAGAAACTATTTCATTTTCTCATGTGTGTCCTATCACAGATGTACCAGTTATAATGAATGAGTAATAGATTCCTAATCTGAATAATGGTATTAATTTCATAAATATCATATATATTTATCGGATATTTTTTTATAATTTTCATAAAATTTGTATATAAAAAACAATTTGCATCGCTTCTTGGAGCTATAATTCGTACACATGCATGAGCAACAATTGAATTTATTGGGTGAAAGGGTAAATAAGTGAATGATATTTTATATTTATACAATCAATATTATGTAATAAGTTTTATATATAATCATTAGATCCATCATTATGACTATCCAAGATAGTTGGCATGGGAAAACCAATTACATCAGTTTGTGAGGCAGTAGACCAACATGCACACGAGTGATGGATTTGTTTTTTTTAATGGTGAAGGACACAAATAAATATTTTTCGATAAATATAAACACATATATTTATATGGGATATGTTTTTTATATTATATTGTAATTTCTAGGACATAATTTAATATAGAAATAATGAATTAAAAATGAAAGAGCTTCATTAATGTGATTAACATATCTTAAAGAAACCTCATTTTGATAACTTATTAAGGTCTATAGGGTTAGAAATTGGGAATAAAAATACTACAAAAACATCTATAAATATATTTAAAAAGATATTTTGTTAGGATTATTTTCTTTATAATTGAATCTATGTGTTCTATAGAAGAGAGGTGAGGTGGTGCCTATTTTATTAAATGAAAGGACACACATGCAATTATAAAAGTTAAATATGATAAATTAATTTACATGTGAATGTGACATAATGTGGAAAAACAATCAAATATAAGATATGATATGGTCAAAATCCCTTAAAATAGAAAAATTCACAATGTTTTATCTGGTATTTTAAACCCTATATTTTGGTTTAACCCCTTTGTTAAATAGTTTTAACCATAACCTCGGAAATAAATTATTCAATATTAAATAACTATAATATTATTGATAAGTTATGATTTCAATAATTAATTTATAATGGATGAATTGTTTTACCATTTATGAACTTATTAGTCATAAATCCAAATTTTTATGATTTTTAAACAATTTGATAAATTTTTTAATAAAATTTTTATAATTCTATTTTAACACTCCCCATTTGATTTTACATTAACTTTATGTTGGAAAAAAATTAATTGTAATCAAGAATTTTAAAAAACATGTCATATTTAATTTCCATCTATTAACTTCATGGGTCATTGTAAATCACCAAATAATATTACTTTTAGGGTTTTTGATTTTTTTTATTTTTCTATTAATTGAATAAAAATCATATCAGTGTTGCATAAGTGTTGAAGGTAAATATCATATCACTAAAATTTTTTAAAAAAATTATCTTCAATAAAAAATAGTTTATATCTCAAAAATAAATTTAGAACAAAAAATATTTTGAATATATCCACTTAAACAACTATATATTAAAATTTAGAGACTGTGACATTTTTGAAATAATAGAAACTTCAAACAATATAAATATTATATAATAGTAAAGTGGAAATAAATTTAAAATTATTTTAATATTGAATAGAAAATGTTGAGAAACAATTATCTGATAATAGGAATACGGGTTTTAGGGAGTGTTTTAGGCATAATGCCATTATTTTAAACCATAGTTACCCAATTGACCCGTACTGAAGAAGAAAATATTTACTACAGTTATTACTCATATTTCCTAAAAATAAAAGGAAAATATTTATCAAATTTTATCCACATGATTCAAAATTTTGTATCCTATTTTCAAGAATCAATGTGTACATGTGTATGAAATTAAGTTTAATATAAATACATAAAGAAAAATAAAAAACAGTTTTTTTAGAAAAATTCATTTCAAATCATAAAAAATAACTTATATAAAAATAATTAATTTTAGTGATTAAAATACTATTATTCTAAATAAAATGTTTAAAATGTCACAATAATACAAAATAAAAAATATAATGTACTTATAAACTACTTGAATTATTCAATTAAAATGGATGTATTTAATAATAGGTAGTTTTAAATAATCAATGAAAATCAATTATTTCTATAAAATCCCATAATATAACCCTAATTTAAATTTAATATTTTTATTTAATATTTTTTTAATAAAATTAGTTGTATATAAATTTATGATTTTAGGTTTTAATAACATTATATAACAAATATATGTGTATCATGTTCTATTTATTCTAAAATAAATATTTTCTATAATTGGATTTGAGTGTCATATCAATGACTAAACACACCACAAGAATCCATTCGGTCAAGAAGATTTTTGATATTTAGAACCCAATGGTGGTACCACTACATTTGAGGGACTTCCCTCTATGATATTGATTAACATATCACAAGAAAACATTGCTTCTCTTCTTTTCAATAAATCACTGGATCTATTCCTTTTGAAACCACTTATTAAGAAACTCGGGTTCATAATTCTAGTCCCTTTTTAGAAGTAGAAAAAATTGTACATGAAAAAAATATAGATCATACATTTAATGAATTCCCAAACAATATTGTATTTCAGAACATGAATATCCAAGCACCCCTTTTGTTACACCATATAATCTCAACATCCTCTTCCAGTACTCCTTAGTAACTCCTTTCATAAAACAAACAACACATGACAACCCCATAAACATGCATGTAAAAACATAAAAACAAAGCACAATAGAAATTAAAATGGATTGATTTTTTTATATATCCACAGGATAATGGTGGTACTTATTTTCATTCAATGTGATGTTTTGATTATAAAGATACCTACACATTCTAATCACCATACACCAAATTCTATAAGAGGCATCACCAATTTCTGCATATATTACTTCTGCCAATAATATTAATCTGATATTTATCATTTATCATCCTCGACATTGTCTTTTACATATGGTTCCTTATGAACTTGGGTGCCAAGGGATGGCTTCCCTAGAAGTAGATCCACCTAAAAAATTATTACTCTTTGAAATAGATTTCTATTCATACTCAACATATGAGGTCCATTGGCCTTTGTAGGGAGGGACCTCATGTGTTTCACAGTCAAAACTTCCCTCCAAAACAAGATAGAATCCAACCACTGACATGGGATACATTTAATTGAATGTGTAAATCACCTACTCAACCACTAACACCCAATTAATAGTGAATATCACATTCCAATTATCCAAATGATGACTCTTCACAATATACTCTTATAACAATATGTAATGAGTACTTCCAGTACAACCAATTTAGTGACTTTTGATTATAGATCTTTATTCACAACACCTAATTAATAATCTATAAGAATTTCATTCAGAATCTAGAAGTTTCCCCTTCCATTATATTTACTATATTCTAATGGAACATGACCAACTACCATAAATATCATCCAAAAATTTCCACTTCTATTACTGTGACCACATAATACAAATTAAACTGTACTACTTCATTCCATCATTATTCCACAAAGCATGACTTCTAATTATCATTGTAGTGAAATACCATTCATCTATTTGATATCCATTGAACTTCATCCATTTATATTATTCCAATGAAGGTTTCTCAATTAACTTAATCTAGACATACCCTGATACTGTTGTAATTTATTTATCCTGATTCCTAAATTTTGCATTAAAATTTTGTCCTTAAATAATCATTCATACATGAATCTTTCCCCAAAAAATTCCTAATACGTAGCATTAAAAATATTAAGCAAGAAAACCTAACATCAATTATTATGGGTTACACACTATAAGAAAATGGAATCCATCCTATTCTTTTTTATGGATATTATCCAACATAATACTTCTATTCAAACATGGGTTCTTCCAACCTATATAATGCACTAGTCAAAAAATCCCTATCCAAATCTATCAAAACAAAGGAGAAACTCCCCAATGCATCCATAGTGATCGTATTGCTCTAAAATTTCCCTCCTAATTAACTAAACATAAAAAATCATGATATACTAATATAAAAGAACTACTAGATCTTGATAAAAGACTCTTTCCAGGAAATGATCCTTTCTGAAATCATTACTAAATATATTAGGAGAAAATGATAAAAACATATGGAAACAATTGAAATAATCCTTTAATAACTACATACTTGGATGAGGTTTCATGAACTCAATGAGATTTCACGCATTAATATCCTCATGATAATATCATTTAAAAATTTCCAACTTAATTTTTTTTCAAATCATATCCTGAGGGAGATATAAAGTATCATTGGCCTCCCATTATATTCAGATAGGTTATTCAAATAATCATACAATATCATTCACTCTTGAAGATTTTAGAGATTCTAATAAAGTGAGGATTCCATAAATAACTTCCATTAACTCTATTACTTAAAAAAGACCATATTTATATGGAAATAAGTCAATTGATGATTTAGAAAGATCTAGATGGGATCCAAATACTTGAATGATTTCATATCCACAACATGATCCAATGTTTGGGTAATTTTGATAGGTGATGAAACCACTCCTCAAATATGAGACCAGGATAATTAGACCACCCAATATTATTGTTCAGGATACCCATTGGTCTGGAAACCCAAACACTGTCCCAAAATCCAAATTCAATTAACTAATATATCATCTACAACACCCATTTAAAGTACATGGTACATTACCCACACAGAGACAATAATACTACAGTACTATAAAATATGCACCACTAACCTTTTTTAAACTCAGATTTCATACAATATTATAGGGAAGATGGATCGTGAGAGTTAACATTCCTCAGTTTGAGATAAATAGATAATGAATGAGATTGGAATATTGGGCATGCTACTGGGTTTAGGAACATCACACATATGTACAATTCAAGGACTATCCAACCACATCTTCAGGTAGTAAGTTGGGATAAACATTGAAGAGGTGATGGGAATAAGTTTCTTATGTTCAGTCTTGCTAATTATAATGTGATATATGAATTCAACAAGTCGTTTTTCACTGTAATATTAGAATACATTCCATATAATGGTTCCCACTCAACATAGTTAAAATGTTGTTAATCTAATAAATTAACATTCAAAATGATCCGAGTAAGGGATAATAGTAGTTACTAGTTACTATATAATAATTTCTAAATTCTAATTAATACGTAATACTTACTAACAATTAATTTAGTTTTAAATTTTTTTATATATACATAGAAAAAAATAATAATAATTAAATAATAATTATTATAAATTAATAATTTATATAAAAAATAATAAAAAATTATAAAAAATAAATATGAATTATTAAATAATTGATAGTTAATAATTAACTAAAAACTTATATTGAAACTTATTATTTTTATTACTTATTAATCACTAATTGTTTCCATTTTGTGATGGTTTTTTTATAATATTCAATAAAATTAAATATAAAATTCTAAAAAATGAAATTTTAAATTTTTCCATTTTTAACCATCCCTTTAAAAGCATTTCTAAATATTGGTAGCTTTATAATAAATCATTTTGAATTATATATATATATATATATATATTTTATATTTCTCATTGAAAAAATAAAAATAACTATTTAACATGAAAACCACCACTAAATTATTATTTTCCTATAATGTGTGATAAATTAATGTATAAAAACACCAAGTATTCCATATTGAATCTCATAAAAGTCCAACTGGACACCTCCCATTGTCATTTAATGGATCCTTCTCTCCATTCATTTCAATATATAGAGAACCAATATGATATACATGAGTAACTATATATGGAATTTTCCTTATGGAATGATGTTTACCTAGCATCAACTTGAGTATTGAGTTGAATAACAACTCTTTGTTTCCTAGATAGATGTATTTTAGGTGGATCATCTTGTTATGGGACACTATGGTTTTTTATTTTTAAATTATGGAATTATCAAATGTTTACCTTCTAATTTCCTCTATCTCTTGAGACTTCAATATTCTATCTTTACTAGTACTTTCAATATCCAAATTCATATTCCTTATAGCCTAATATTCCATATAATCTAATTCCACCTGTAGGTGGAAGTATTTCAAATACATATTCCAGTATAGGATCATTCTTATAGGTGTTTTTTTGGTAGTTCTATAAGACCATAATGTATCTTCCATCCTTTGGCTCTAATTCTTCTTTTTTTGATTACTAGTATTATCTGAAATTCTATTGATTTCCCTGTTGGACACTTCATCATTCCCATCAGTCTATGGATGATAGGGTGTTGACGTTTTATGATGAAACTCATAAATATTGAGTAAATTCTCCATTTTCCAATTGAAAAACTGAGTCCCCTAATCACTGATGATTACTCTAGTCACTCCAAACCCACAAAATAGGTTATCTCTAGAAAAATCACAATCAAAATTAACATCGTCAGTCTTAGTGGCTTTTGATTCCACCCATATGGAGACATAATTATCTATAAGAATTATATAGTAATTTGAAAATGACATAAAAAATGGTCCCATAAAATATATCCCCAGTAGTACAAAAATATCACAATTTGTTTTTCTTTGGAGGAATTTCTTATCTCATTGAAATATAACATGAAAACTGACATTTTCTACATAGTTTTCAAAGTTCATGAGCATCATTAAATAGAGTGGGATAATAAATTAATGATACTAAAACATATATTTTTTTACATTGTGATCCAAAGTGGCATCTACAAGATAAAGTGTGTCAAAACTCAAAGAAATTTTTAAATTAACTTTCAAGAAAACATTTTATTATTACTTGATCATTTCAAATAATCTAGAGATATTGATCATCCCAAATGTAATATCAAGATTCAGCTTTAAATTTTTGAATTTGGTGGGAATTTAAATGAGATTAGACCTAAGATGTTACCATATAATTGACCATATTATCATACCTAGAAACATATAAGTCATAATAGTACTACTTCTTTCCTATAATTTGATCATTTAGTGGGTGTTTTCATAATTTTAGTTTCAACAATGTTTTCTAGTAAACATTAGTGATCAACAAATTGGTTCTCATATCCCTTCTTATCATTGATTTCTATATTAAAATCATACAATTTTATCATACATTATACTATCCTTATATTATCATCGACATTCTTCATCATGTACCTAAGAGCTACATGATTAGAAAACACAGTGATTTTAGTTCCAAGAAGGAATGATCTAAACCATTATTTAGAAAGAACAATTGCTATGAAATATTTTTTTTGTGTTTTTTAATTGAATTGGGTCACATTTAAGGTTATTTAGGAATATGAAATGACTTTTTAACTGCCCTTAATTCTCTGAGAAATTACTACTCCAACTGCTTGGTTGGAAGCATGAAAAAATAGCTCTAATGGTTCTTCCTAGTTGGACGGCCGCATCATGGGTGGTGAAATAAATATCTTCATAAAATCATAAGAGTATTCCCTACATTCACCATTGAAATAAAAATAAATATCTTTCAAAATTAATCTTGATAGAGGGAGATAAATATTACTGAAGTGTATGATAAACCTCTAATAGAATCCTACATGTCCTTAAAATGATCTACTATGTTTCACACAAGTAGGGTAAGATAAAGAATTTATCACATCAGTTTTTTATTTATTCACTTAATTTCTTTTTTGAGAAATGACATGTCAAATAACAAATTCTCTCTAAAAAATTAAATAAAACCTTCCAAAATTTATAACAAGATTTATTTCAATGCATATTTTAAAAATGTTCTCCAGAGTTTTCAAAATACGGACAAAAAAATTTCAAAAAACTATGAATTCATCTAAGAAAAATTCTAATAAATGTTCAATGTGGTCATATAATATACTTATCAGGCACCTCTAAAATGTACTTATCTCATTAATTAATCCATATGGAATCCTATTATATGAAAAAGTGCCAAAGGGACATGTAAATATCATATTCTCTTGATCCTAGGGAGCAATGAGTACATGGATTTATCTTGAAAATAAATACAAAAATCAATAATTAATTCTCCCTAAATAACTCTCTAACAAATAGTCAATTAAGGTTCTTGTACAATTATCTCTCCAAGTGACCTAATTATACATCCTAAAAAATACACACTCACCCACAATTTTGAATTCTCATAGGGATTAACTCATTTGTTTTCATTCCTCACGATTGTAAGGTATGTATTTTTAGGAACTACATGAATGGGGATAAACGATTTTGAATTTTAAATGTTAAAGATGATCCCAAAATCCATGATTTTCTCAATATACTTCTTCATGACCTTCATCAAGGTAATATTTAGCCTCCTTTGGGGTTGTCTAACTTGTTTGGAATCTCCCTCTTTAAAAATATATGTGAGAATATTTTTGGGTTTATTAATGGGATATCAACTATGCCCCACCCAAATTCATGGACACTATCTCTAAAAATCTTAATCAGATATTTTTCTTGTGTTTTAGATGTATTATTTTCAATTATCATTTGTAATGTATCTTCCTTCTTATGTTAGACATATCTCAAATCGTTGGAGAGTTGGTTTAATTTCAATTCATGTGGACACTCATGGGAATAAATTAAACTGATATTCCCCACATTCAAAGGTTGGACCTCATATACATAAGAAATAATATAATCTTCCTCATCACTCAATAAATCATAAATGTAATTTTAATTTAAATATTTATCACACATGAAATTAGAATATATAGTTTTTTGAGAATTCTAAAGTTCTTTAATGAATAAATTATCTCATATGTATAAGAATTCATGGAAAAAATGATTTTTAAATGGGTTTAGTACCAAATTCATGGGAGAGTGCAATGAGGGAGTGATCATCTGATCAGTGCCTCATGGATTAAAAAATGTGGAAGTGGAAAGTATTATCACCAAATTCTAGGGTGAGTGTACCTTAATGAAAATTGATGATAGTTTTTTCCATATTAAAGAATTTTCTCCCCAAAATGATGTGTGAGTGTTACAGTCTACTATATTCATCCATATTTAGCACCTAGTAGTCATCTGGGAATAAGATAATTTTTTTAAATTCATCAAGTCAACCTCTATAAATCCTACAAAGAAAACAATCGATCTATTTTCTAGCTATACAACCACTATAATGCGATATAAGTCTCCATCTTCAAAGAATTATATACTAACTGAGGAAATAAATTAATTGAATAACCTAAATCATGAAAATAAATATATAATTTTAATGAATTAGTGGTGAATGTAATTAAAAATGACCCTCTATCTTGACAATTGGTCAGAATTTGTTGTATGATAAGGGTTGCGACACTTTTCCCCAAGTTCATCCTTTCATTCCAATGAAGTCTTCTCTTCTTTTGTGAAAATATCATTCAACAATTTTGCATACCTTGGAATTTGGTTGATTTATTTAAGTGGGGGGTTATTGATTTATTATTTCCTAAAGGTGTCCAAAATTTCATTTTGAAGAGTTTCCTCATGTAATTTCGTTTATTTAATCATCCTCGATGGAAATGGTAGTGGGTAAAAATTTCGTCTCCCTTTTTTACCTTTGCATTGGTGTTTCATATCTCTTTTTCCTTGGTATATCCTTCGTCTCCTCCTCTAAATTTTCTTATTATTACTATATTTTCATAGGATTTTTATAATTTTCGACATCATTCTCCCTCAGAACATGTTGTACGGATTCAGATTCAAGGCTGGTTGGATGTGGGGGTTATTTTATTCTTCTTGTAATAATTTTATTGACATTATCTAAAGGATTTGGAACTTTCAGGGGTGAATGAATCCCTGGATTCTTGGTTAGAATATCGAAAATAATTTTTATCTTCTTGGATGGGTATTTTACATATTTTAATCCCCTCAACATTTGAATGTAGCTGTTAGTTCTCAATTTATTGTTGTGTACTGGTGGACAATTTGACATTTTTATTTTTTTGTAATGGTGGTTCATGAAAGATTTATTTTTGCTAAAAGGTATGTATATATGACCGTTCTAATATAGGGAGTTTTAGTTTTATTTTTGAAAAGGAGGTCTGTCCTGGGTCTATTGGAATACATACCCTAGTTACATCTCAGTCTGACATGGATAATTTTTATAGGATTTGATTTTCTGATAGGTAGTAGAAAAAATTTCAGTTTTCATCACTTATGGATACTAGTCAGTGTAATGACATTTAGAAGTGCATAAACCAAATACCGTATTCGGTCATTGTTGTTCCTTCACATGGTTCACTACCATTTTTCAAACTATTCTAGTGACGTTTCCCATTTATCTTCTAATTAATTATGTTTACTCAGAGGTTCTCACCTCAAGGATTCCCCTTGTTCCCTTCCCTCTCTTTATAAATTGTTGTGGGTTCGTAGAAATCTTCTCAATTAGTACTCTAATATCAATAGGTGAATTTTCAATCTGGGATCCCCCAGATGAGGAATCTATAATATTTTGATCATTGTATAGATTTCCTTGGAATAATAACAAAAGGAATTGGTGTTCCTCCATTTCATGATGTGGGACGATAGAACATATCTTCCTAAAATATTACCAATACTCATAGAGGGTCTCTCCAATTGATTATGATTATGATATAAATCTCAATTTTCATAGAATTACTCCAAGATACTGGGAAGAGTCATTGAGTGAACCATCTTTTGAGGTATTCCCAATCACTTATCTTCCCTAGTTGTAGATATTACAAAAATACAAGAGTTAGTGTCCTAGAACCAAAAAGTTTTATTTTAATTACATGGATATTTAATGTATTATTGCATATTTTTCATTGTTATGCATGACTACGATGTAATAAATGTGGAGTATTTTTTACATTGATAAGGTCAGGGTAGTTCCTCGCTATGATGAGACCCTTGAAATGCAATTAAAATATTCTTAAATATAGTTCTCTGGTTTGATGACATGATATGATTAGACACAGAGCATGAAAATAATCAAGAGAGATTACTCGTAAGTAGATGAGACTTCCTCTCAGTAAATTCACACTTGGAAATCTCCACGATAATACATTATGAGAATATACCCGCTAGTAGGAATTCCACATGTTTTGGTGTCATCAGATATTTCTATATGCGAGCATGTCTAATGATCATTAGACTTTAAGATTATCATTAATACATTTCATGACTTAAGCACTTTTATTTACTGATGAAAATCGTCACGTAAACAGTTGGATGGATATAGGGTATGTTGGGTGTTTCTCGAATGGCATGTATTAATGGATAAGTCGAGGAAGGATTTGTCCCTTCAATTTATGGAAGATGATATCTCGGCCCTTTGATTGAAATAGAACCGTCATGCGAAATTCCTTGGTCATGGTGTGATGATGTGTTTATTTTAGGTAGTCAAATAATGATGTATCAAGCATAAAAGTTGATGACACAATCATGAAACCTACTTGATGAGATATTGCGTTCAACGGATTATATTACAAAGTGAGTGTTCGTATGTGGATGTCATTGTTGCGACTTTACGTTCTTTCTCTTAGGTTCCTTGACATGTTTCTAGACAGTCCTCTTGGACTTTAGGCAAGCCCACCTATTTCCAACATGAAAAAATCCTCGAGGGCCACACACTAAGTGATTTTGGGGGTCTCAGTTAAATTATATTTAAATTTAATTAATGATATAAATATTATTCTCAAGACTGTGGAATAATTTTATTGAAGTTAAAATTATCCCATAAATTTAATAAATTTTATTTATTTATTTTCTTTAATAAATATTTATTTACTAGTTTTTAAATAAAATATTTATTTGATAGAATAATTTATTTATTTATTTATTCGAGTGTTCAATAAATTGTAATAGAGTATGGGTAGACCATGGTCGGTCTAGTAGTGAAATAATTATTTTCAAGATGGTAAATAATTATTTAAATAGTTGGTAGAGATTAAAATAACGCTGCTATTATTTTGTGAAGCGAAATTTATAATTCTGTTTTGTGAAAGTGGGCCACCAATAAATAATGGCATGATATTATTATTAAATGAATGGATTTTAATAAGTTCATGAATGTATTTAATTATTACTATGGAATTAAATATTTTAACTGAAATTATATGTAAATAAATAGACAAGTAGGCCTATTGTGCCACATACCACACCACACACCTGGTGAATTGAGAATTGTTGAGACAAACAATTTCTTTCTCGAATAATCTTCTCTCCCCTCTCAAGAAGGAGAGACGTTCTTCAAGGTTGAAGAACAATTGATCAAGAATTATTAACACAAGACACTCGCTTCTCCATGCCAGCATACAAAGAATGAGCGGTGTCAATCAGAGGCCATCAGAGCACGTGTGGATTATCGCTAGAGGAATTCTATTTTTGCATCCTTACCAGCACAAAGAGATAACCCAGAAGGGTCATTCTGGACGATCAACATCATCACTGAAGAAAATTTCCAAATATATAGGTATTATTATATTTTTTCTTTCTGAAATTAATTATATTAATTATAAAAATGTTGCGCAAGATCTTCTTTAAGGTTTTGTTCCTCTTTCCTTGTTATCTAAATAGTTTAATATAATCCGTGGAGACTGGTGTTAATCATCATATTGATCCCATAATAATCATTGATCATGGTAAAAATCAAATTTGGGTGTCGTCCCAACCACACTTCCGCTGCATCTGGAACCTTCAAGTGGTATCAGGGGGTTACGTCATAGTTTATAATTATTTAAATATTTTTTGATGAATTATGTATTTAATTATTTAGTTTTTTCAATTCATGATAATCGTTCTACAAATCTGAATCTAGATATCTATTCCTACTCTTGCAGTTCTCGTTAACCTTATAGAAATGACATTTTCAATTAACTTTGATTAAAATAAAATAGAGGATCTCATCCAAATGTGTCAAAGATTCTTATTCGTACAACACCAAAACACACAGCGTGTATTCAGTAGTATACGCCATGTCTTCAAGATTCAATGCATCAGACTGATCCGCCAAACCATGCCGTGTGTTAGAGTCTTTTTATGTCTTAAATGACTCTATGTGTTGACTAGTAATAGTTGGAACTTGGTTTCCGGATTACATGTCGTGTGGCCCAATGGACACGACATGTAGTCCCTTCAGGATAGGGTTGTTCTGTGTACCCCATACACATATTTCCTAGATGGAGACCGTGTAACGAGGAACTACAGGATCTGTGGCCCACTGGACATGTTGTGTACTATGATGATTTTTGATGTGTACTCACACACCATTTCCTCGAGTGTGTACTTCAGATAGACGGTGAAAGAATAGTACATGTCGTGTTATTGGAACTACACGTTGTGTGATCATCCAAATTATGCATATTTATTAAAATTTATTAATATATAGACCCTTGAGACGTGTACCATCATGCGGGCCTAAAGCTGAGGCACAACACATGATATGTGTTTAATATATATGTGTTTTTTAACATCTGTGTAATGATCATTTCTACTCATTGGGTATTATTAATAGGAATTCACTTGGTTTCCTCCAAGGTACAAGTTACATACAAAGATAATTATAAATGATTTTATTTGTTTAAAATTATGGTGATAATCTCAAGGAAATTCAGAAAAGGTTTTAATATAAAAGGATTGATTAATTAAATATGATAATTAATTTATTCAAGTGTGATTTATCTTTAACATGGATAATCAATTAATTAATTGTTATTTTTATTTATGCATAAATAACATTTCATGGATGGATGATCATGAGGTAGACACAGACCTTTGTATGTGGATGATTTCATTTAATTTATTTATTTGAATTAAATTTGTTGGCCTACAAGAATTATCCTCATTAATATGTGGGGCCCACGTGCCCAAGGATTATTTTATGTAAAACCCTTTTTTACCCCTCTTCTAAATGTGAGTAAAAAAGGGAATATATAATGGATGGAACTCCAAAGCTAGTAGAGGTGGTTCAAGTTGGAGCCGAGATGAAACCTATACCATGAGATATAGAGGTGGATAGGTGGAAGTTGTAAACACGAACCCAAAAGGTTCAAGGTGTTTCTCCCCTAGTTATGGGTTAGTTTATCAACCTCTAGATAAAATAACCATTAGAAAAGCTTGCGATCATTCCATTTACTTTATTTTATTTCTTTCAATTGCATGGTTTATCATTATGGATGTGTTTTCACAATCACATAATAAATGTATTAAACTAGAATACAATATAGAACTAAAATAAAAAAGACTTATGCAAAAATATTTTCAAGACATGGTTAATCACTTATGTATGATCCACTAAATATTAATAAGTGCGTGATAATGATAATAAGAAATTTGCGCATAAGAGATAAAAATCGATCAAATAAAATGATATGTTAAAACAAACCTTCTATTATAAGATTAAGGTAAAAACATAATAAAACTATGTGTTTGACCAACCCTTGATGGGACACTTACTTTTATACAGGAATCCCATATTAAAGGTTTCGGGTTGACTTAACTATATTACATCAAGAGGAGTATCCCTTGATAGACTTGGTGTAATATTGGAGGCAAGAGTTGTGGAATTACAAAGTCATGATTTTAGGATTGGGGAGTCCACTCAACATATCAAGGAGCTACAAGCCTTCAGTAAGAAAAGACCTGCCTACCTAAATACCTTTTAATAGCTTGACCAACCATTTTTAGGGTTATTCAAAGGGGATTATGGATCCTTGACACTAGAATGTCATGGAAAAAGGACATTCTGAGATTGGTGGTGAGGGATATTGGGACTTGATAAAAATAGTTGGAGACCTAACAAAAATTTTTATTTCTTATAAAATTTTACCAAGAAAGTACTAATTATATTGTCATTTAATTGTAGAATAAAAATGAAAAACACATACCCACATTATCCCTATGATCAATTTGGGATAAAGATGACATCCTCACTGGTAGTAACTTCAAGGAATGGTTTTGACATCTTTGGGTTATCCTATGCCATGAACGGAAGTCTTAAATGATAGAGTGAGCATTACCTGATCTGCCTGCCAAAGAGGCGAGTGATGAGGATTTCCAGATCTATGAGAAATATATAAACGATGTGGTTGACATTAAATGTTTGATGCTACTATAAATGTCTATTGATCTCATGAAGTCTCATTAAAATATGGATGCTTATAGCATGCTCGAGCACCTCCGTGGTCTTTACCAGGAGAGAGAAAGATGGGAATGGTTTGAGATCTCTAAGGCACTCTTTCAGAGTATTCTTGGAGAAGGTGCCCCACTGGGCCTCATGTAATCAAGATAATTGGATACATTGAGCACATGGAGTTTCTAGGGTTTAAACTCCTTGAAAAATAGGGGATCGATCTCATTCTCACATCATTCCCTCAGAGATTCTCTAACTTTGTAGTCAATTTAAATATGAACAACATTGATAAGTCTTCATCTGATCTTCTTATCCTCATTCTCCAAGTGGACAAAGATATGAAGTGAAAAAATCCTTATATCCTTTGTGTGAAATAGGGGAAAGAAAAGGTGAGGATATTTAAGCCCAAAATGTCTTCATGGCCTTCCAAGAAAAGGAAGATCAAAGGTGAGGCAAGGGAACATGAGGTTTTTTGTTTTTCATTTGGAAAGAAGGGCCACTGGAAGAAGAACTGATCCCACCCTAAGAAACGAGGGAATGCTTTAGGTGCATTTGTTATCAAAATAAATATATCTGTTTCTAAAAATTTGGTATTAGATACAGATTGAGGTTCTCACATATTTATCCAAATACAGTAACCTAGTAGATTCAGGAAGATTGATCGAGGGGATATCGATCTACAAGCAGCCAATGGAGCCAGACATACTATTGTAGCTGTTGGGGACTACTACCTCATGTTTCCAACTGGGATGGTCTTGGTGTTAAAGGGTTGTTATTATGTTCCTTCTATTACTAAAAACATTATTTTTGTATCCAGATTAGATATAGATGGATTTGTTTTTTGAATTTTGTAAATAAATGTTTCTTCTTTTTAAAAGATAACATTTTTTATGTTATGGAACAATTATACAATGGAATTTATGTGTTTGATTACACAAACCAAGTAATGGAAATCAATAACAAAGATACATCACATGACTCATACCACAACCAACTTTGGAATCACCAGATAGGTCATGTAAACGAGAAATGCTTGAGAAAGTTACATCAAGATAGATATTTATATTATTTCAAACTAAAACCACTTGGAGTATGTCATTCATATTTACAAGGAAAAATGACAGAATCCCCATTTAGTGGGAAATGTTAAAGGGCTAATGAACTTCTTGAATTGGTTCATATCGATGTTTGTGGACCATTTCTAGTTGAATCAAGGGGAGGGTACTCATGCATCATAACATTTACTGATGATTTTATTAGATATGGATATATCTACTTAATGAGGTATAAGTCGGATTCTTGGGATAAGTTCGAAGAATACATGAATGAATTTGAGTACCAGCGTGGTGTGAAGATTAAGAAACTCCACTCCGACTGAGGTGGATAATATATTAATCAAGACTTCATTGATTACATACAATAGTTTGGGATCCTATCCCAACTCACCCCTCCAAACACGCCCTAGTGCAATGGTGTGATAGAAAGGAGGAACCACACCCTATTGGACACGGTGAGATCAAGGATGAGTCATGTGAGTCTTCCATTATCCTTTTGGGGATATGCGTTACAAATAGTGGCACACATACTAAACCAAGTACCAAATAAATCGATAAATGGTATTCCATATGAGTTCTACAGTGGAAGAAAAACCATTTTATCAAATTTACATGTGTGTGGTAGTGAAGCGTTTGTTAAGGCCTCTTCAGGTAACAAAATCGCACCCCGAGGAACAAAGTGTACCTTTATAAGATACCCCAAAGAAACAAGATGATATTACCTATAAAACCCCTTAGACAAAAAGGTTATAGTGGAAAGACATGCCATATTCCATGAATGGGATCACATCTCTAAAATAGATAGTGGGAGTGAGATAGACTTTGATGAAATCGAGGCTCAAGGTACACATGATTTGGTACATGAACAGAATCCACAAAGCCCCATAGAAGAATACTATGTTCTAGAGACAAAATTATTGTGTAGGAGTACAAGGGAGGTTAGAGAATTGTAATAGTACACTTTTCTAGTTACCGAGGATGGTGACTCCTTATTAGTTGATAATAATGATCCTCTAACCAACAAAAAAGTAGTAAGTGGCATATACATTTCCATGTGGTGAGAATCCATGAATTCTAAAATGGATTTCATGTACCAAAACCAAGTCTAGATTATGGTAGATCCTCTAGTTAATGTAAATCTTGTTGATTGTAAATGGGTATTCAAGAAGAAACTTGACATGAAAGGACAAGTCAGTACCTATAAGTCATGAATTATTGCAAAAACGTTCTAAACAGAGTCAACGAATTGACAATGATTTAATATTCTCACCAGTTGTAATAATGAAATCCATTAGAATTATACTTTCCATTGCAGCTTACCTTGAATATGATATTTGAAAAATGGATGTCAAAATAGAATTCCTTAATGGGAACCTTCAGAAAAATGTCTACATGACACAACCTGAAGGGTTTGTGACTCCAAAGGATGTCAATAAGTTATGCAAGTTGCAGAAATCCATTTATGGACTGAAGAAAGCATCCAGGTTATGGAAAATTCATTTTTATGATTCCATAAAAGAATTTGGTTTTATCAAGAATGAATGTGAGCCTTGTGTCAAAAAATGATTTAGTTGAAGTGTATTCATTTTCCTAATAGTATATGCTGATGACATATTACTTATTGAAAATGAGATACCAGTCTTACATTGTGTTAAGGAATGGTTGAATCAATGCTTCTCCATGAAAGGCTTGGGTGATGTAGTGTATATTATTTGGATCAAGATCCATCATGATAAATCAAAGAGGTTGTTGGGCCTAAGTCAAAGTGCATACATTGATAAGATATTGAAAAGATTCATTATGGAACAATCCATGAGGGGATTGTTTCCAGTGTCACATGGAATTCATCTTTCCAAGAAAATGTGTCCTCAAACACATGAGGAACGAAATATAATGTGAAGGACCCCATACAAATAAACGATTGGGTAATTCATGTATTCCATGCTATTTACTAGGCTGTATGTCACCTACGCATTGAGTACGGTAGGTAGATATCAAACTGACCCAGGTGAATCCCATTGGATGGAAGTGAAGACTATCCTAAAGTATCTGAGGCGTACTAAGGATATGCTCCTTGTTTATGGAGGAGCTAAAAAACTAGTCATCAGAGGATATGCAGATGCTAGATTCAAGACTGAACAAGAGGACATGAAGCCGAAAATAGGATACATATTCACTTTTAATGGAGGTGCAATGAGCTGCAAGAGCTCAAAGAACAGTGTGGTCGTAGATTCTATTGTAGAATTCGAGTATATCACAGCTCTTAAGGAAGCTAAAGAAGCAGTTTGTATGCAAAGCATCATCTAGTATCTAGATGTGATACCTATTAGTAAATATCACATCACACTTTACTATGATAATACTATAGTGGTGGCTCTCGCAAAAGATCCAAGGTCACCTCAGCAGACCAAGCACATACTTCAGAAATATCATCTCTTGAGGGAATTTTCTCAGAGATGTGAAGTTTGAGTGAGCAGTATTTCCATGAAAGATATCATGGAAGACCCCTTGACTAAAGCCTTGACTCAGTCTAAACATTATCATCATGTTAGGTCTAGAGGATTGAAAGTCGTAGGTAGTTGTCTCTAGTCCAAGTGGGAGTTTGTAAGAGTTTATGTGCTGGAAACAACTAGTTTTACTTTGATTAGATGGATATTTTATGTATTATTACATATTGTTCATTGTTATGCATGACTATGATGTAATAAATGTCATATAGTATTTTTTGCATTGATAATTTCATGGAAGTTCCCAGCTATGATGAGAACCTTTAAATGCTATAACAATATTCTTAAATATAGTTCTACAGTTGGATGAAATGATATGATGTGACACATAGCATGCATACCGTTTGGTGAGAGTACTCATAAGAATATGAGACTTCCTCTCATGAAGTTTCCCCTTCGTAATCTTCAAGATAGGAGATTATGAGAACATACCCACTAGTAGGAATTCGACATATTTTGGTGTCATCAGATATTTATACCTGTGAGCGTGTGTAATGATCATTAGACTTTAAGATTATCATTAATATGTGTCACGACTTACACACTTTAATTTACTGACGAAAACTGTCATGCAGATAGTTAGCAAGAAGTAGTGTATGTTGGGTGCATTATGAGTGTCATGTTTTTAATGGATAATTTTATGAAGGATTTTTCCCTCCCATTTATAGAAGTTTATATCTCGGCCCTATCATTGAAATAGAACCATCATGAAAAATTCCATGGCCATGGTGTAATGATGTGTTTATTTCAGGAAGTCAAAGGATGACGTATCAGGAATAAATGTGGATGGAACAATCATGAAACCTAATTGATGAGATTTTGTGATAGAGGGATTATATTACCCATTGAGCGTTCGTATGTGGATGTCGTTTTTGTGACTTTATGTTCTCTCACTTTGGTTCTTTGACCCATTTCTAGACAGAACTCTTGGACTTTATACAAGACCACCTTATTCCAATGAGAAAGAATCCTAGAGGGTCACACGCTAAGTGTTTTGGGGGGTATTGGTTAAATACTATTTGAATTTAATTAATGAGATAAATATTATTCTCAAGACTGTTGAATAATTTTATTCAAGTTAAAATGATCACATAAAATAAATAAAATATATATATTTATTTATTTTATAAATATTTATTTACTAGTTTATAAATAAAATATTTATTTTAGAGAACAATTTATTTATTTATTTATTAAAGTGTTCAATAAATGGAAGTAGTGTTCGAGTGAACCAAGGTTGGTCCGGTAGTAAAATAATTATTTTCAAGATGGTAAATAATTATTTAACTAGTTGGAACAAATTAAAGTAACGTAGCTATTATTTTGTGACTCAGAAATTATAATTCCATTTTTCACAAGTTGTTGCACCATAAATAATGACATAGTATTATTATTAAATGCATGGATTTTATCTGTGTTCTTGAATTTATTTAATTGTTGCTATGCAATTAAAAATTGTAATTGAATATCCATTTATATAAATAGACAAGTTGGCCTATTGGACCACTAACCACACCACATGCATGGTGAATTGAGAATTGTTGAGAAACAAATCTCTCGCTTGAATCCTCTTATATCCCCTATCAAGAACGAGAGATGTTCTTCATGGCCTAAGAATTAGTGATCAAGAAATACCGACACAAGACACTGGATTCACTGTACTAGCACCCAAAGAATTAGCGGTGTCGATTAGAGTCCATCAAAGCACATGTGGTTTAACACTATATGGATTCTAGTATGTATCCTTTCAAGTGCAACAAGATAATCCGAAAGGGTCATTCTAGATGATCAAAATCATCAATGAAGATAAATACTAATGATCTAGTTATTAAATTTTTTCTTTATGAAATTAATTAAATTAATTATAAACATAATGTGTAAGATCCTCTCTAAGGTTTCAGGCCTCTTTCTTCTTTATCTAAATCTTTGATTATATTACTTAGAGATTGGAATTCATCATCGTATTGATCCTATAATAGTCATATTTTGATGTATTCTTAATCCCCAATCATCCCTAGTTTTAGATATTAAAACAATTCATTAGCCACCCTTTCAAGTGAGAAGGGGAGTTCCCTCCACTGAAATTGATCTTCAGATGCACATCTCGGACTAAAAAATGAGTATATGAAGTTCAATTATTTGATATGTCGATATGGATCTTCTCCTACACTACTATGAAACATTGGAATTACATGAGCCATATTGACACGTAATTAAAATCATTGGGTGTAGTGGGTGTAATGAGTTTGTTATTTTGAATGGAAAATCATGGTGCACATAGTACGCATAGGGTTGGGTTTGGATTTCCATCCAATATTTCATGTTCAAAGTGAATACTAAGAGATTAAATTTAATTTGAGAGATATATATCCTCAATGATTCCTAGAAAGTTTCTTTTTAATATTAGGTTAAATGTTATTTCAATTTCTAGATCAAATTCTATTAACAGTTCTTTTGAGTTGGGGGTCATTCAATTTTTATTTTTTTAATATTAAAGTGCCTCCCAAGAAATGGTTACATGTTTAATGCATTCAAATTATGGGGCATGGAAAAAATATTTAATATTACCTATGTGTAGTCTAGTGGATTAACCTTGGTATTCTCTAGAGGAGAAGTTCACACGAAATTGTTTGTCGCATAAATTTGGGAAAGAAGTAGCTGTTGATTTTGAAATTGACTATTTTTAAGAAGAAATAATAAAATATGTTTTGAACACAAGTGATAGAGAGAGTTATAGGTTACGGATAAAATTTCCCTTTTCAAGTTCATCATGGTCTTAAAATTTAGTTCTTTTCTCTTCCTATTGAATGAAAAATGAGTGATTCTTCAATTGAGTTGACAGTAACTATAAGGCCCAAGCCTTAAACCTTCCTTAATCTTGAGTTACTTCAAGAATAAATGTTTAGGAGCTTTTCCGATTAAGTTTTTTAGATAATTAGATCATAAATCATGCATTACATTTCACATTTAAACAAAGTGGTTACATAAAATATAGTACTCATTTTTTCCCATCAACGAAGACATATTTAAAATAAAACATGGATTCTTTCTTGACACTTCCTTGACACTATCATCACATCATGTACCTTTCCCTTGACCTATGAAAAACATTTCAAAAACATGGGATGAACATAAAAATCTCAGTAAGGGATATAAAAGTACGAAATGAAAATATTATTCCATGTATGAAATCATACTTTACTCATAATACATAATCATTTTAACATACCTCATCAAATCATGAATAAATAATAGAAATCATAAGACATAAAGGTAACTTGAGTCATTCATAACCTTCTTACATGTGGAGTAACCCTCATGGTTACGTTTGGATAACCCATCAAAGTATATTTCCTAAATCGTTTTAGAGAAACCTTAACGTTTAACCCCTTCGCATTACCCACTGAATTGGAGAGCTATATTGAGCTCACCCTCCCTTAGTTTATCATGGAACCACCCATCTTCATAACTATTCCCAAGAACCATAACATAATCGTATCACATAAAACATGCATAAAGGAAATATAACATTTCCACTTTTAAATCACAAGATGTCAATACAACACATTGATATAAAACAATTATGAAAACCAATTTCCATTCCAACATAAAATAAAATTCAAAAATGATATTTATTTTTCATTAAAATAATTTATGGCATGTAGAGGAAGCCAAAACTCAAATAATGGTCACGACAGCGGAGAATTCATTGTCGCTACATACATACGACAAAAAAAAACATTCCCTTTTGTCATTTAGTAAATGGTTCATATAAAAAATATTTCTTTTGAATAAATGTAAAAGTCAAAGGGGTTTATAAACCGTATAAAAGAATGTTGTGTATAAAATAAAATATGCCTCAATGAAAGAAGATTGAGATGAAGTCCCTTACCTCAGGTCCGACTTGACTCGGTCATTCTTTAACGTCCTGAATAATAAACATGAGTTAATTTCCACTTTCTTAAGAACCTTTTTTAAGTTTATTATTCCTTTTATATCAATTATTACTATGTTATGAACACTATTTAATTATTTATGTTAATATTGGCCGTTTTGTCGATCATTGGTACTTGAGTCAAAAATAAACTCTTTATATTTACAAGTTGTTCATGTGGTAAAATATCCATTATATCCATAATTATATTCATGATGTAGATATCATATATATATCATATATATCCAGTATATACATTATTTTATAATATTACATAACATTTAGAGGTAAGAAATGAAATGCACCGTTCATGTAGACGGTAAGCCGTGCGTACGCATGAACACTAATTTCATTTCTATTTCCTATTTAATGGAATTGAATCATAATGATATAAATGTATATTATAATTACAGTATAATATCATATATAATATCATTAACTCCATCCTTTATATGTCCCACATATGGCATTAACGAATCAAATCACTTTGAGGGGGCGGTAGTCCGCACTTCCTAAAATGAAGATATCGCGTTTACCCATAATGGAAGCCATAAAGGTTTTCCATAAATGAAAAATACAGAAGCATAAGGAAAACATCAACATATTATATATAATATATAAATATAGTGACATATTAATGGCCACATTGGTATGTGTTATAAGAATATTGAACAATAATCATTTCATGAGGCAGAAATTCGCCATCCACGGAAATAGTATGTTCTATAACCATTAGATGTAGGTGTGTGTAAGTGTAGATCAAATAATTCTTATGAAAATATCCTAGTATATTGAACATAATGGTTTTGTTACAAAATAAATTAATAAAAAGAGTTTAAGGGGTTAGAGAAGCAAAATAAAACAAAAGAACATTAGAGAAGACATTACCTTTAAATCGGGTAACTCCTCTTGGTTTGTACCAAAAGGATTTCATGAAGAGATTTATGCCAAAGGTAAGGCTTCTAGGATAAAGAAAAGGAGGTGTATAAATGAAATTATCAGAGTTTGTCTGAGCCAAAGTCTTGAGAAGTGTGTGTAAATAGGTAGAGGTGGGGGCCTTTTATAAGAGGAGAGGAGGGGCACTCCTGGAATGTTATAAAATATATTGAAATGTGTTTCGGATTTAAAAGGTCCCACATTGATATATTGAGAGGATATGGTGATAAGGGTTCGAAATATACCCATACAATAGGTTTTTGAAAAGTTTATGTCTTAGATTTTACATTATCGTTTCATTTTATTTAAATCGTTCATTAATGAGGTAATCGCTGCATCATCATGATGTCATAAATAATTTACTTAATATAATGTCTAAAAATTATAAAAAAATACAATGATTTAGGAAATCTTTTTATCTTAACAATTACTATTTATAGTATAATAGATAATTTAGGTAGACAAAATTAAAAATGTTTTACTCAGGTGATACATTCTTTGTTATATTTAACTTTCATTAAAAATAAAAAGATAAAAAGTCATTATCACACAAAAGTGATTCCATGGGGTCCCCAAGTTTGGCACAAGGCATCCCATGGTCGGAAATGACACAACCCGTATCAGTAGGACACATTTTGGGGTCATTTTTTATTATTATGATATTATTTTATTATCCTTAACTACCTGATTACTAATTAATCAAGATAATTAAAGATAATTACCATCGTTACTATTCATAATGTTCAAAAACAAAAGAGTCTTGATTACATAATTTGGACCTTCTGATTCCAAATAAGTAATCCATTTTACCAAATTACAAACAAATAAATTGCAATAAATAATTTAAAAATAATTCTCGTTGTCAAAACAAATAGCAGGTTTTTTAGAAACAATATTTATGAAACGTTGGGCACTTGTTCATGCCCAATATCAAAGTGAAATTTATCTGAATGACCACCATTGGATTAAATGGTAAAAATATATTCTATTTACACTTTAAAACCAATTAAAAATATAATATAACCATATAATTAAATTAGATTAAAATGCAGTTTTGATGTAAAATGAAGTATTTTTCACTATTCATAAAAAAATGAACATTGTCAGAAAAATACCAAAAATTTATCCAAAGTAAATTTCAATGTCCCAATCATTAAGAATAAGTTTATTTTGACAAATAGAGCTTATAAAATTGTCAAATTTTTGATTTAAAAAATGGTGTGCCATCAAAATGCAGTAAAACAATCTTTTAAAAATATTAGTGTATTCCATGCATAAGATTGGATTTATTCTCATTTTAAGAATCTAAAACACTATATAATTTATAAATAGACATAGATAAGAATATATTTTATTCATTACTTACATGGTATGTTATATCCTTCCCCCCTTTAGGAAATTGTGTCCCCGCAATTTATTTACTTATCAAATAAGTGGGGGTATTTATCCCTCATTGCATTTTCAGATTCCCATGTTGCCTCTTCAATCATGTGGTTTTTCCACAAAACCATTACTTGATGAATGACCTTATTCTGAAACACATTCTCCTTGTGGTTAAGAATCTGGACTGGTTATTCCTCATAAAATAGATTCTCTTTCAGTTGAACTACCTATGGACTCAAAACAGGAGATGGATCTCGCATGTACTTCCTTAACATTGAAACATGAATAACATTGTCTACCTGAGATAAACTTGGAGGTAAAGCCACTTGGTATGAAACTGATCCAACTCTCTCCAAAATTTCATATGGTCTAATGAACCTTGTACCCATCTTTCATTTCTTACCAAAACGCATCACACTTTTCCATGGTGAAACTTTGAGAAAAACATGATCACCTACCTCAAAAGAGAGATCCTTCCTCCTGTTGTCGAAATAACACTTCTGCCTGCTCTGATCTGTACTCATATGTTTCTGTATCAGTTGAAATTTTTCTGTCAACTCTTCTACGAATTCTGGTCCCATCAAATTCCTTTCACCGACTTCATCCCAGAAAGCTGGTGTTCGACACCGCTTCCCATATAATGCCTCAAATGGTGCCATCTGTATACTGTAATGAAAACTATTATTATAAGAAAACATGACCAAAGAAAGATGTTGTTCCCAACTTCACTGATTATTCATCGAACAAGCACATAGAATATCCTCCAAAGTCTGAATTTTTCATTATGACTGCCCATCTGATTGAGGATGAAAAGCTGTACTAAAATATAATTCAGTACCCAATGACTTTTTAAGGCCTTTCCAAAAGTTATAAGTGAACCTGGGATCACGGTCAGATACGATGGAGAGAGGAACTCCATGTAACCTGACTATCTCTTTAAGATACAAATGGAAAAGTTTATCTAGGGAAAAATTATCTTGTATAGCATGTAAATGAGTAGATTTAGTCAAGGGATCAACTATAACCTTGATTGCATTATCACCTCGAGGTTTCTTCGGCAATCCCAAAACGAAGTCCATGGTTATATTCTCCCATTTCCACTATGGAACTGGTAAAGGATGAAGCATACCTCTCAGTAACAATCGCTCTGCTTTAACCTATTGACAGGTCAAACACTTCAAAGTAAAATCAGCAATATCCCTTTTCATTCCATCCCACTAGTAATAATTCCGAAGATCTCTATACATCATAGTACTGCCTAGATGAACTGAAAACGGATAACTATGAGCTTCACATAACAACTCTCTCTTCAACTATGAATCACAAGTCACACACAATCTCTTCACAAATCTCAAAACACTATCTTTATCAATGTTGAATTCAGGAAACATACCCTTCTAAACCAGATCTAACTTTTTCTGCAACTCGTTGTATTGCTTCTATGCTTGCTTAATTCTGTTTGATAGAGAAGATTTCACTAATACCTGAAACAAAACAGAAGGAAATCCTGCACCAACAACTTCTATGACAAATTTCATCAAATCCTTTACCAAAGGATCACATTCCAAACACAATATTGTTAATGAAGCATTACTTTTTCGACTCAAAGCATCATCCACTTTATTTTCTTTTCCCGGATGGTAATAAATTGTACACTCAAAATCCTTGATTAATTCTAGCCATCTCCTCTGTCCCATGTTCAATTCTTTCTGAGTGAATATATAATTTAAACTTTTGTGATCGGTATATATTTCATACTTTACTCCATAAAAATGATGCCTCCAAATTTTTATAGCGAAAACAACAACAGCTAATTCCAAATCATGGGTAGGGTAATTTACCTCATGATTTTTCAATTGACGTGAAGCATAAGAAATTACCTGATCATTATGCATTAGGATGAAACAAAGTCCTTTCAATAAATCACTCTGTAGATAACAAACTCCCCATTCCTGGAAGGTAGTGCCAAAACTGGAGCATTCACCAATCTTCTTTTCAATTTCTGAAAACAATTGTCACATTCTTTTGTCCAGATAAACTTAACACCCTTCCGAGTTAGCTTAGTAATTGGACTAGATAACCTTGAAAAATTTCCAACAAACCTTTGGTAATAGTCTACTGAACCAAGAAAACTATGAATCTTAGTTACATTTGTGGGTCTTGGCCATTTTTCCGCAACCATTGTTTTTGAAGGATCAACAGTTATCCCATCTTTAGAAACAATGTGACCAAGGAAAGAAATTTTTTGCGACCAAACCTCACACTAGATGAATTTCCCATACAATTTCTTTTCTTTTATGGTTTGCAAAATAACCCTTAAATGTATTTCATGCTCCTCTTTACTTTTATAAAACAAAAAAATATCATTAATGAAAAAAAAACACAATCTTATCCAAGAACTCCTGGAAAATTATATTCATAAGGTCCATGAATACAACAAGTTCATTGGATAGCCCAAAATGCATTACTACAAATTTATAATGGAAATATCTTGTACGAAACAAGGTCTTCGGAATATCTCCTTCCTTTACATTCAACTGATGGGACCCCGATCTCAGCTCAATCTTTGAAAAATACTGAGCTCCCTGGAGCTGATCAATCAAATAATTGATATGAGGCAAAGGATATTTTTTCTTAACAGTGATGTTATTCAAGGCTCTATAATCAATGAAAAGTCTCATTGAACTATATTTCTTTTTAAAAAATAAAACAGGAGCACCCCATGGTGATGTGCTAGGTCGAATGAAACCTTTCTCTAATAAATCATGAAATTTCTCCTTCAACTCTAAAAGTTCAATTTGAGCCATTCGATAAGGGGGTTTTGAAATTGGCTTAGAATCAGGATCTAAGTCAACTGTAAACTCAACTTCCCGATCTGGTATTATTCCAGGAAACTCATCATGAAAAACATCAGGATACTCATTTACCACTACCACATCATTAATCTGAACAGTTCCCTTGTTTTCAACAATATGTGAAAGGTAACATTCATTTCCATCTTTTACAAGATTCTCGGCCTCTTGATATGTTATCAACAGTAAGGGTTCATTCATGTACACAAACTGAAAGTATTATTGAAAAGAAAATTCTTTATCTCTATAGTCAATCTTAGCAAGGTAAATAGAGAGCCAATCCATACCCAGGAAAACATCAAACTCTACTAGAGGTAAAATAATAAGGTTTTCAAGTAGGTTCTTTCCACAGATAAGGATAAGAAGATTCTTTTAAATTCTTTTGGCCTCAAAATTTCCCCTAGGTGTTTCAACAATAAGATCAGGAGTCATTTCTTGAGATGATATTCCCATTTTACTAGAAAAGTTTTCAGAGATGAAAGAATGTGTAGACCCTAAATCAAACAACACACTGGCATAATCTGAAAAAACAAAGTACTTGATACCACTTCATTTGATGGCCCAATATCTGCTGAAGTAGTTGCAAAGGATTTCACCACCCCTTTCTGCTTGTAGTCTAACTGCATCCCATCACTCGAGCTCTTTTTCGGACACTCGTTTGCATAGTGACCCATCTCATTTCACTTAAACCATTTCACTAACTGTAAATAAAATTTGGTCTTACCATGACCCTTATCTTTTTCAGTGCAATCACGAGCCTTATGTCCCATCTTACCACATTGGTAGCACTTTCCAGAATTTAGAAGTCATTCCCCAGCATGCCTTTTACCACATTTATCATAGACTGGAAACCGAGTTTTCTTACCATCAAACCTTTTTGAAGAATTCTTCCCTTTCTCCTGCCACCTCGGTCTCTTCTTCTGTTGGTTGTTATAGAACACTTGATCATCGGAAAACTCCATTTCCACCTTCTCATCACATCGAACAAGATTTTCATAAATTTTCAACTCACGAGAAGCCAATGCCCTTAGATATTTTGGCTTTAATCCTGAGTAAAAATGATTGATTTTACTATCATGGTCTCGGATAAAATTTCGATCATACCTTTCCAATCGAGTGAACCTCTCTTCCTAAGAAGCCCCTGAGTCGTCCTCTTGCCTCAATTCCAAGAAATTTTTCCATCCTAAGTCGAACAACCTTAGGAAAATACTTCTCAAAAAATATACCTTTGAATTCATCCTAGTTGAGAGCATCAATCTCATCAGTGTCCCTGATATTTTTAACCGTCGACCACCATTGATCGTCTTCACCCTCCAAACAGTAAATTTCAAGACTAAACTTTTGGTTGTCTGAACACCCTATGATATCGAAAATCTTCTCTAGTGCATTAATCCACCCATCAGCTTGCACAGGGTCAGATGATCCTCTAAATGATGGGGGATGTTGCCTCAGGAAATGTTCCACCATTGATATGTTCCTCTACGGTTGATCTAGCTGATCTCGTGCATGGATACCTCCACCATTTATCGCTTGATTCAACTGTGTCATTACTGTGTCAAACTGTTCACTTCCAATTTTGACCATCTCAGGATAATGATTCGGAAGGTCCTTTCCTTCTGTATTCCTTCCTAGCACTGCTTCCTTGTTTCCTCTGTGGAAAACCATTCTGAACAAACATGTCTTAGATGAAGCAACATGGTAAACTTCAAATTATATATCATTTCAATTTGACCATAACAAAAAAATATTTTTGGATAAACATTTAATTATAATTATAACTTCTGAAGTTATCTAAACTGACCTCTAATACCAACTATGAGGTCCCAGCCTTAAACATTACTTAATCTTGAGTTACTTCAAGAATACACATTGTGGATCTTTTCAGGTTTAGTGTTTTAGAGAATTAGATCATAAATCATGCATTACATTTCACATTTAAACAAATTGGTTACATAAAATATAGTACTCATTTTTTCCATCAACAGAAACATATTTAAAATAAAACATGTATTCTTTCTTGACACTTCCTTGACAATATCATCACATCATGTACCTTTCCCTTGACCTGGGAAAAAAATTTAAAAAACATGGAATGAGAATAAAAAGCCTAGTAAGGGATATAAAATTATGAAATGAAAAAATTAGTCCATGTATGAAATCATACTTTATTCATAAAACATAAGCATTTTAACATACCTTATCAAATTATGAATAAATCATAGAAATCATAAGACATAAAGGTAACTTGAGGCATTCGTAACATTCTAATGTTGGGAGTAACCCTCATGGTAACGTTTAGAATACCCAACATAGTATATTCCCTAAATCTCTTCGGAGAAACCTTAACGTTTAACCCCTTTGCGTTACCCAATGCATTGGAGAGCTATATCAGGCTCACCCGCCCTTAGTTTATCACGGAACCACCCATCTTCATAACAATGCCCAAGAACCATAAGATAATCGTATCACATAAAAAAAGCATAAAGGAAACATAACATTTCCACTTTTCAATCACAAGATATCAATACAACACATTGATATAAAAAAATTATGAAAACCATTTTCTATACCAAAATAAAAGAATAGAAAAACATGATATTTTTTTCATTAAAAAAAGTTATGACTTGTAGAGGAAGTCAAAGCTCAAATAATGGTCACGACGGCAGAGAAGTCGTTGTCGCCGCATACATATGAAAAAAAACATTCCCTTTTGTCATTTAGTAAACTCTTAGTATAAAAAAGATTCATTTTTAATAAATGTAAAAGTAAAAGGGCTATATACACCGTATAAAATAAAGTTGTTTATAAAACAAAATATGCCTCAATGAAAGAAGATTGAGACGAAGTCCCTTACCTCGGGTCCGACTTGACTCGATCGTTTTTAACGTCCTGAATAATAATCTTGAGTTAATTTATACTTGATTAAGAACCTTTTTTAAGTTCATAATTCCTTTTATATCACTTATTACCATGTTATGAACACTATGTAATTATTTATGTTAATAATGGTCGTTTTGTCGATCATTGGTACTTGAGTCAAAAATAAACTCTTTATAATTACAAGTTGTTCATGTAGTAAAATATCCATTATATACAAAATTATATTAATGATGTATATATCATATATATATCATATATATAAATTATATACATTAATTTATAATATTACATAACAATTCGAGGTATGAAATGAAATGCACCGTTCATGGAGATGGTAAGCCGTACTAACACATGAATGCTACTTTCATTTCTATTTCCTATTTAATGGAATTGAATCATAATGATATAAAGGTATATTAAAATTTCAGTATAATATCATATATAATATCATTAACTCTATCCTTTATATGTCCCACATATGTCATTAACGAATCAAATCACTTTGAGGATGCGGTAGTCCGCACTTCCTAAAATGAAGATATCACGTTTACCCATAATGGAAGCCATAATGGTATGCCATAAAAGCAAAATACAGAAGATTAAGGAACACATAAACATATTATATATCATATATAAATATAGTGACATCTTAATGGCCACCTTTGAAGGTGTTATAAGAATATTGAACAATAATCGTTTCGTGAGGCAGAAATTCACCATCCACGGAAACAATATGTTCTTTAACCATTAGATGTAGGTGTGTGTAAGGGTATCTAGAATAATTCTTATAACAATATCCTAGTATATGAATAATTGTCTTGTTACAAAAGAAATTAATAAAAAGAGTTTAGGGGGTTGGAGAAGCAAAATAAAACAAAAGAACATTAGAGAAGACATTACCTTTAAATCGGGTAACTTCTCTTGGTTTGTACCAAAAGGGTTTCTTGAAGAGATTTATGCATAAGGTAAGGATTATAGGATGAAGAGAGGTATGTGGAGAGATGAAATGAGCAGATTTTGGCCAATCCAAAGGCTTGAGATGTGTGTGTAAAGAGGTAGAGGTGGGACCTTTTATAAGAGGAGAGGAGGGGCACTCTTGGAATGTTATAAAATATTACTTTATATTGAAATGTGATTCGGATTAAAAAGGTGACACATTGATATATTTCGAGGATAAGGTGATAAGGGTTATAAATATACTCATCCAATAGGTCTTTGACAAGTGTATGTCTTAGATATTACATTATCTTTTCATTTTATTTAAATCGTTCATTAATTAGGTAATCACTGCATCATCATGATGTCATAAATAATTTAATTTATATAATGTCTAAAAATTATAAAAAAATACTATGATGTATGAAATATTTTTAGATTTACATTGAATATTTATAGTCCAATTTATTATTTATGTAGACAAAATTAAAAATGCTTTACTCAGGTGATACATTCTTTGTTATATTTAACTTTCTTTAAAAATAAAAAGATAAAAAGTCATTATCACACGAAAGTGATTCCATGGGGTCCCCAAGTTTTTCACAAGGCATCCCATGGTCGGACATGAAACAACCAGTATAATTAGGACACATGTTGGAGTAATTTTTTTTATTATGATATTATTTTCTTATCCTTAACTACCCGATTACTAATTAATCAAGATAATTAATGATAATTACCATCATTACTATTCATAATGTCCAAAAAACAAAAGAGTATTGATTACATAATTTGGAGTTTCTGTTTCAAAATTTGTAATCAATTTTACCAAATTACAAACATAGAAATTGCAATATTTAATTTAAAAATAATTCCCGTTGTCAAAACAAATAACAGGTTTTTTAGAAACAATATTTATAAACAGTTTGGCACTTGTTTATGCCCAATTCCAAAGTGAAATTAATCCCAATGACCACCATTGGATTACATGATAAAAATATATTCTATTTAAACATTAAAACCAATTAAAAAGATAATGTAACCATATAATTAAATCTGATGAAAATGCAGTTTTGATGTAAAATGCAGTATTTTTCACTATTCATAAAAAATAAACATTGTCAGAAAAATATGAAAAAATTTTCCCAAGTAAATTTAAATGTACCAATAATAAATAATAAGTCTATTTTGACAATTAGATCTTATAAAATTGTCAAATAATTGATTAAAAAATTGGTTTTCCACCAAAAGGCCGTAAAACAATCTTTTAAATATATTAGTGTATTCCATGCTTTAGATTGGATTTATTCTCGTTTTACGCCTCTAAAACACTATCTAATTCATAAATATACATAGATAAGAATATATATTATTCATTACTTACTTGTTATGTAACATTAACCACTGGTTGAAGGAAGTAATTACATAAAATTATATGTGAATGAATGTTCATATACCATTCCTAATCAATTATGGAAATTACGGATTGTGAATTTTTTCTCATTATAAATATATAAGAAATTATATTATTTCACACACATGAAAATGATATCAAGTCTCCACCACCAAACACAATCCGTTCAATTGATACAAATTGTACTAGGTGGAGGGGGTTTAATGTTCTTCCACCAAATCTATAAACAATGAATGAAAAAAAACCCAAAACAGAATTTCATTAATATAATAGTACAGAACTGTAGATATATATCATTAAATATAAATGATAGATTTAAATTAAAATGCAAGACTCTGACATTACAAAATGAAAACCCCTCCAACCCCGATCAATCAAAATCATTACCCCTCTATGAGAAAGGTAATTGAGATGAATGGGGAAGAATAATAAATCACAATACTAAGAATATGTAACGGGGGAGAAAAAATATTGTTATGTTTGGATACATGGTGGATATATCCTCCTTGGTGCCTAATATATAATGGGATTAGAGGAATGTAATGAGATACTTTGAGAAGGAGGAAATCCTCTCATTTTATAAGTAAAATTTTCCTTCAAATGTTAATGCATTGAATCAATAATAAATGATTGATTCATGAGTTTTACCCTTAATCAACGTTTTTAATAAATATATTGTCCATAAAACCTCCAAATTTCATCATATTTGGATATTTAATCTTATAGTTATTATCGATTCACTATGAGAATTTATTTTTCCTAGTTAGACACCAAATTTGAGACCACCGGATTAGAATCCTAATGACAATGAAAACAGAAAATTCATGTTTTAGAGAAATCATGAATGATGGTACACAATTTCTTTTGTATCAATAAAACAAATTTCAGAGTAATTTGGAAAACCATTTATGAGTTAGAGATCCATCATTAAAATTAGAGCGATCTATAAACAGTTTTCAAGGCCCAAATTGTGAGCTTATTTTGAGTTTCAATACAGTCGATTCAGATTTTGGTCCAGAAATATGAAATTAATCCCACAATGTGTAGAATACTAAAAAATAAATAATTTCAAGATTTTTATAAATAAAGAAAAATTCTGACCAAAATAGAAATATAACTTTTAAAAATCTAAAATATGTTATTTTGAAAATTATGATCAAAATACCACTAAAATAAAAAAAATGTGTCAATTTATATTAAAATAAATTTTTTCGGGATTTAAAAATTATAAATTCAGAAATATTAATTTTAAATATTTTTTATATAAATTCCCCCAAACATAGAATTTCTACTCATGGGAATGTAAATATCAAAAATCCAAGAAAATTCAAAACCCATACCTGAGAGATCCACAAAATCCAATCTATGAAAAAATAGATATCATGTGTCATGAAAACCCATTACTTAAAGTTCTCTATCTAGATCATTTAATGTATTTACACTTCATTTCTCATCTGATGTACACAAGAAACCTACATAGCATGAATTTTCTCTAATCTCACAAATATTAATTTTAATCAATAGTTTTATCATCCAAACTCATGGAAGAGTCACCATAGAATTGAAAAATATTTATGTCTCTACTCTATGTTATTCAAGGACATTTGTTTATCATGATAACTTTTTAGGGTTTTTATGTGGCCTCCAGTTGCTAGGATATAGTTGTTCAAGATTCTACGGACGAATGACTAGGGCTTGGATCTTTTTGATGAAAAATTGAAAGATTCAAATTTTCACTCATGAATAGATCCTTATCACTACCCTTAGTGTAAAATCAACTCCATAATCATGAAAAATCAAGGTACATTCATTCCTTTCAGTATATCACCAGATAAAAAAATTAATCTTCTAATAATTTTTTTCTTGGAAACTCTAGATCGGCCCACCTTTCTTTCTCCATTATGAGCTCTAGAAAGGAGCAACTTATCTTATCATGAAAGCTTCAGACACACAAAAAATTCAACATAATGTATTTTTAAGAATAAATATCAAATCTTGACCATTTAATTTTCCACCTAATGTATCCCCAAATGTGTTTGGACACTATAAGATAGCTTCCCCCACACATAAGTTCAACTAGATAATGCAATTTCATTTCAAGAGAAGATTGGAGTTGGAAAATTTTATTGTAATGATTCTAACATAACTAGTTATTAATGGATTATAAGGAATAAAATTATTAAATGTACATGGTAGGACATAATGAAAATGACTTTCATAAAAAGTGGTCTTTAAAACAAAATAAATGCCTAAATAATTTAAAACACATGTACCTAAAACCCTCAAGTTTTGACAGGAATAAATCAAATTATTATTTACGAAAAAATGGTTTGGTTGTCTTAGGATGTGGTGTGCATGTAATGGATATAAAAATTATTTTTTTGAATCCTCACAGGAGTGTGATCTCATAAATTAAGTCAGTGAGATGTGTCTTGGGATTCAAAAATTAGAGTACATTTCATTAAATTGAAAATGGTTTGAACTTGAAACAAAGTCATTTTCATCATTAATTTTGGGTCACATTCATGGAACAGATTGGTTCACTCATTTTACAGGGTTTTAGAAATAAAAATGATAATTCTTTCAGCTCAAATGTTTTAAAAACACACTAAACATTAAAAGTGAACACACAAAAATTTGAGAAATATATTCTTTTAGAAGAAATAACAAACTATAATTGAGTATCCTAAACTGAAGAGGATACCTCCCCCACATGTAAATGGTGGTGTTTCCTTAATTCATTCAAATATATTTTACAAAAAATATGATATTAAAATGAATCACAACAATCAGGAAATTTTAAAGGAGATGTATAACTTGATTGATTTTATTAATAAACAGGTTGGAGGAGTGTGATCTCCTCTACCAGCTCTAATGTAAGAGTCCCATGTAATTTATTCAATATATTACCACTAATAGTTAATGGATTATTCTCTCAATTTTTAATATTATACATAGCATAAACAGTATATACATTAGTAACTATAAATGGACCTTCCCATATGGAATGAAGTATACCAAGCATTGTCTTTTGTATTTAGTTGAATAACATCACATTGTTTATAAGATAGAATAATTTTGGTTGGATTAACTTTTTAAGGGCCACACCTGTTCTTTCTTCATAAATATTTGAATTTTCAATGCCACCTTATAATTTCCTCTTTCTCCTATAACATAAATATTCTTTATTTCCCAACATGTTCAAGATCCAAATTCATCTTCCTCATAGCCCAAGACAATATATGCTCCAATTACATAGGTAGGTGGTATCTTTTCCCATATATCATCTTATATGTACTCATTCTAATCGGGATTTTGTAGGCTGTCCTTCATGACCATAATTTATCTTCCAAACATTGGCTCCAATCCCTCCTTTTTTATTAACAACATTTTCCAATTTTTTTTGGATTTCACTATTGGACACTTTAGAAAGCCCATTAGTCTGTGGATAATAGGGAATTTTTGTTTTATGATGTACCCCATAATTATTCAACAAATACTCCAATATCCAATTGAAAAATTGAATCCTTTGATCAATGATGGTGTCTCTAGGTACTTAAAGCCTACAAAATATGTTATCCAAGACAAAATCACAAACCACATTACCATCGTCAGTCGTGGTGGATTTTTCTTCCACCAATTTAGAATCCTAATCAACATAAAGAAGTATATAAGAAATTAGAAATTAAATAAGGTAATTTTGAATAAAATCAATCCCCCATAATTCAATAATATAAAAAAAATCATGGACTTTTGAGGAATGTCTTGTATCATTGAAATATTTTCTAAAAAATGGGATTTTTAAAACATTTTTAAGAATCCAATAGCATCTTCAAAAAGGGTGGTCCAATAAATTATAGATTCTAAAATCTTACCTTAAATCATTTGAAGTCCATAGTGTCTTCCACAAGTTATAGTTTTATGAAAATCAAAGACAATATTATCTTCATTTTCAGGAAAACAACTTCTTATTACTTGATCATTACAAATCATCCATAGAAATTGATCATCATAAATGTAGTATCTATATTGAGGATTCATTTATTGAATTTGGTGAGATTGGAATGAGATGGGACCAGAGATGTTACCTAATAGTTGACTATTCCATTATACTAAGGAACATCTCCATCAATCAAGTACAACATCTATCATGAAATTTGATCATTAAGTTGGATGTTTATTTATTTTTATTTTAGAAGTGTTTGGCGGTCTACTTAAGTGATAAAACTATTGGTTCTAAGATCCCTTATTATATATGATATCTGTATTAAACTCCAATATCCGTATCATCCATCTCACTAGTCTTGGTCTAGAATCAACTTTTTTCATCATGTAATTAAGAGCTTCATGATCAGAAAACAAAATGATTTTATATTTATGAAGAAATGATCTATATATTTCTAAATAAAAAAACTCCAATGAACTCTTTTTAATGGTTGTGTAATTTAATTAGGCTGCATATAAGGTTCTTCTGGCATATAAAATTACTTGTGACCTACCATCAATTATCTTTGAAAGGATTGCACCAACTGATTTGTCAGAAGCATCACAAATTAGCTCAAATAGTTATTCCCTATCTGGAGACTGTATCATGGGTGGTGAAATCTATCTCCTCCTCAACTCATCAATGGATTTCCAACATTCACCATTGAAACAAAAATCATCATATATAAAAAATAATATATAGATAGGGGGAGAACTCATATAGAAGTCTTTGATAAAACTCTTATAGAATCTTTCATTCCCTAGAAATGATATAACATGATTCACACAAGTATGGCAAGGAAATGAATTTATCACATAAATTTTTTATTTATTTGGTTCAATGAATTTTTTGGAAATGACATGTCCATGTACAATTCCTCTCTCAAATATGAAAGTACACTTTTCAAAAAAAATTCAATGAAGGTTTTGAAATTTATTTCCTAATTTTTTACTAATGGGAAAAGAAATCTCCAAAAATTGTAAAATCATCTTTGAAAACATCCATGAAATCATAAATGTGATTATAAAATATACATACAATGAATATATGAAATTTACATAGAGTATTACATAATCCAAATGGAATCCTTTTATATGAAAAATAACTGAAGGGATATGTAAATGTCATATTCTCTTGATCCATGGGATCAATGGGTGTTTGGAAATAACGTAAAAATCTGTGAAATAAGAAATAATGAGTTCTGCATATAAATATAACTAACATATGGTCAAATAAGTGTATGGGGAAATAATTTTTCTAAGTGATCAGATTCATATTTCTATAATCAAGGCACACTCTCAAGATATTTTGAATTCTCACCAGGATTAACTCACTATTTGGATTCCTTCTAGTGGTCAAGACAGTTGTTTAGGAACTATATGAATATCGCTAACCCAATATGAATGTGAAATGGGATAGATTATTCCATACGCCAAGAGCTTCTCAATCTCATTCATCATGACCTTCATCGAGGTAGGATTTATCCACCTTTGGGGCTATCTAATATGTTTGGATTCCCCCTCATGAAAAATTTTATATGATCATATTTTTGGGTTTATTCCTAGGATATCACCTAAAACCCATCCCTATTTATTGAATATTATCTCTAAAAATATAAATCAATGATTTTTATAGAGATTTAGATAGATTATTTTCAACTATCAGAAGTAATTTCTCTCCCTACCTATGGTACAAATATTTCCAATCATTGGTTAGTGGTTTGTATTCTAGTTTAGGGGGATACTCAAGGGATGAGATTAAACTGATATTACCACTTCTAATGTTTAGACCTACTACACCTAAGAAACCATATCATCTTTCTCATTATTCATCAGACCATCAATAAAATTAGATTGTACCACTTTTTACCACATAAAATGAGAATGTATAGCATTTTGGGCATTCACATGTTAATTTCTAGAAAAATTTCATCCTAAAAATAAGAATTCATGAAACACACTTGATACTTTAATGGGTTCAGTACCAACGTCATGGGAGAATGAAAATCAGGATTAATCATCTGATGGGTTTCTCATGGATTCAAAAAAGATGATTTGGATAGTGTTATATCAAAATTCTACAGTGAGTGTACCTTCATGGTCTTTGATAATGGTTTTGTCTATCATTAAGAAAGGTCTCCCCAAAATGATGGGTGAGTATAATAGGAACCTATATTATTATATATTTAGTACATATAAGTTATCTAAGAATAATAAATATTTTAATTTCACTAGGACATCCTCTAGAACTATTTCTGGGAAAATTGTGCATCTGTTTTCATGTTTTAGTTGATTAAAACCCTAAAAACGCTTTAATGGGAATCCCAGGAGAACCATAACTCTAAACGATGTGTTGTAAATTCCTACATTTCAAAAATAAATATATGATATAGTTCTTCTGATTTAATGTAAATTCGACATCGTTTTTCTAGTTTTGACCCCCTGACATGCTCTTTTAAAGGCTTTGGTACAATTACAAACATCTCATCAACTAAAAAACGAGAAAACATGCTCAGATTGATTTTAATCATTAGGTTTATGATCCATAATTCATTTTTAACATGTTCGAATCAAACACACATCAATTCTTCACATGATGTGGTCAGTATGTCTTAATGTTCATTTTTTAATGTAAAAGTTTCATTTTAGTTCAATTTATGGATATTATTTATGTTTTTTCCAAATGTTTGAATGATTTATGGAATTTAGAATAATCTCTATACGATGATCTATAATGATAAAAAAAATTTCGATGATCATCTACGTCATCCACTAAAATATAAAAACAAAATCATTTTCCACTATTAACTGCCATTGATACTATGTTTTCCTATAAGATTCTTTTTCTTCGACATTTTCTTTTCCTCCTTGTAATTTCTATTTGTGATTACCGATTAATGACACTACTCAAACCTCCACTAGTTGTAGTAATAAAATATGAAAATTCCCTACCAAATAAAGTTTATGGAGAAGGCCCAAATCCCATCCCCCATACATGTCTGGGATACTCCTTACCTAAAACATTTGTAACTGAATCATTCGGCTAAAGTGATAATGATTGTGAAGGGTTTGAATCCCAGACGTCTTTAATTTTAACATGATAATACAAAAATATTAGAAATTATTTTTTAAATGATATGAAAATTATTATATTATCTAATTAATAAATTCTTTATAACTATTTATTGTTATTTCATTACTTTAAAAACATTATAATGAAAAATAAATTATAACAAAAACAAGCCTTAAGCCCAATTAATTAGGGTTGGTTAGATGGATTAAATGATTCAACATTGGCATAATTTTATCTATGTAGTTATAACCATTGAATTGGGTTTAAGTCTTGTTTGTTGATATAATATATTTTTCATTATTTAGTTTTTTTAGCAATGAAATAACATTAAATAGTAATGAAATGTACTTACTTCAACATCTTTTTTAGGGTCATTTACAAAATTTTCATCAGGTTTCATATGAACATTGAACCACATATTTGATTAGCCAACAAATTTTCTTAATTAATTATCATTTATAAAAAATATTAACAAGTTAGAAAAATCCATGGATTATAATAAAATGATATAAATAATAATGGATAATATATGAAGAAAAATTTTTCTTCTTCTATAAAAACATTGAGACCCAAATATAAGAGGAATGACTTGTTTCTCATGATTCGTGGTATTTTTTTAGATAATTCTGACAAAAAATTAGAAAAATTAATAAAAATTATAATTTAATTTGGTTTATGTTATTTAGATATTATAAAATATGAAATTGTTGCATGAGATGAATAACTGTTAATATCTACAAAAAACGTCCATTACTCATAAGGAATTTCTTCAAGAAATTTCTCACACATATGTTGTGAGCTTAGAGATTTTTCGTTAAACTCATTCCATAATCTCCATTTAAAATCTCTCCATTTCTTTCCCAAATATATTATAGTCAATGGTTATGAAACAAAGTGGGGGACATCGAAATGAAAAAACACCTAGAAATAAAAAACATAACACCTTATAAGTATATTAGAAAAATTTACCCATTACTTTTAAATTAGTTAGCAATGAGTATTAAATTAATATTACCTTTAATTGAATATCAAAGACCTCATTTTTTCAGTTGTGGGAATATGCCTCCAATATTTATAATTAGTGGGAAATCTCACCATCTCACAAGAAATCTATCTATGAATCATTCCATAGAATCCAGTAGCATCATTGATAGGCACCTCAAACTCATCAAATGGAATGATAATCATGAATTCCTTTAGGTCCCATACATCTTTCATGTTCCTGTTTATATCCATTTTATTTTAAACATTATTTTTTTGGAAAATGCAATTAAAATAACAAAATATATAGTTTTTTTGTGCAATAAAATACATACTAGTAATGGTAACTCACCAATATACCCTATATGGAGGGGTGACCAAATACTACATCACTGGGGGTGAATTGGATGGTGGGATACCCACAACATCTGGGGGAACTAATAGCTCACTAGAAGTATTGGATAAAATAGAATCATTGAGATCCACTAAATATGACGGTAGTGGTGGAGTACTCCGAAATTCTAATTGGTAAGGATCTTTTAATTTTTTTGTTCTCTATATTCTTGTAATTAATATTCTTAAGATATATTAAATTTATAAAAAAATAAAATACTAAAAGATTTTTACATAAAAAAATAGAATAATGTATATATGTACGATACACTTATAAATGAGGAGTTATAATATAGTATCATTACCAACAGATAAATTCAATTATCTTAACCTTAATTGTATTCATTTTATCAACCTCTATTGTGATGAGTGATTCATTTTAACCCTCTCTTGAAAGTTTTATTGTTTAAATATTGTGAGGAAAAAATGTTAATTTTATTGTGGGTGATGAGGTTCACTGTCACAAAGTACAAATTGATATTACTCACCAATATCATATAATACTCTATTCTTTAAGTGTACAAAAACACTCCAACCATCATATATTTTATCATCCACCAAAAAACCATCTCCAATTTTGAAGCCAACATAAATGGATCATGATCTTCATGCTCACCAGTATGGATAAAGTGAGAGAGGTTGACAAAATTAAAATGTAACAAATATTTTATTATATTTCTATCAATATTGAACCAGTTGAATTTGAATAAGACAACTTTAAAATGAACATAATATTTTAATTCTACCATATCATTCAGTTTTACATATTACCACACCTTTACAAGTGTAAATAAACCACAATTTTGAGTTTTAAGTAAACATAAAAATAAATTATAAAAACCTGAAGCCATGAATATTGTGGGAATCGAATCTCTTAGCTTACCTTATAGGAACTTGATCCCAAAACTTCAAATCATTTGATATTTCATATTAATTCTCAATATTAATTATCTAGAAAATATTAAATAAGGTGTTAATTTTAACATATACAAGATAACTACTTGTTAATAATATGAATATGAGTATATACTTATATGATGGGAAAACAATTCTAAAATATTCTTATTAACATTTTTTGTTAATTATTGATCATTTTGAGAACAACCCTTTAGTCACCACTTTATTTGGAATCTCAATTCTTTAATGAATGGATATGTAATGAGACTACTGAGGAGTGCATATCTATGTGCTTATATAAAATGAAATTCAGCCACTGTAAAATTTGAACCCTTTCAAAATTTTCTTCTAATGGTTGGAAATATCAATGGCCGGTTTTAAAAAATTTAATTGGTAGAGATTCCATAAACATGTCTAGCATGATTGAATATAGTTTCAATCTCATCCAAATTCCTGGAACAGAAGGTCAAGCACTCTTTATATATGTATCCTTTAACAATAGATCCTTTTGGTTGAGCTTTATTATTCACATATGATTTAAAATTACCTAATTAACTGATGAAAAAAATAAGAAACATATTAAAAAATTACACAATGATTTGATAAAATTGAATTCACCAATGAATATAAAAATAATATCAATGTACCTATCAATTGGATACATCCACCGATATTTAATTAGTCTATAATTATTAGATTCATCAACCAAATTAACAGTCAAATGAATCAAAACTATGAAGAATAAATTTCGAAATAACATCTCAAAATGAAAAAGTGTGAAAATAATTATTTCATGAATTTTATCAAGCTTAATTGGATTTAGATTCTTTCCACAAATCTCTCTAAAAAATGTGCACAACTCAATGACAACTGTAATTAATTTTCCATGTAATGTGTTATACAATGACAATGATAACAAATGTTCCATTAGGAAATGTGATTCATGACTTTTCTATCTATGTAATATTCAATGTTTTAAGTCAATTAATATTTAAATGTCACTTGAATATCCATATGACACTTTTAAATTATATAAAATTTAATGGAATGCATCTTTATTGTGATTTTTCATTGTAAAAATTTTTGATATATATTTTTCATTATCATTTTCCAACAAAATATGCTTTATATTCACTGATTCCAAATCCTTACAAACAGTTTGGTGATCCTTTGATTTACACTTCTCATTAAGAAATGTAAAAATCACATTACCATAGACGTTCTTCTCAATATGTATTGTTTTAATATTATGACATATCAAATTAAACTCTTAATAAAGAAGTTTGAAAAATATATTCATTTCATTTAACTATTGTGTTCTAGCTGCTTCAGATATTGTGGCTCACACCCTATTACCCCTTCTTTAAACTTATTACATTTCTCAAATTCTATAGTCACATTAACTAATTTCCCAAATATTTCTAAACCATATAACACCTTTGGTGGCTTACTCAATTCAATATATCCATTGAATTGTATCTTTTTAATCATTAATTTATAAGAAGCCTCAAAAATCATTGATGACGCATAAAACACCATTTTATACTATGAAGTAATCATTGAGGGTCAAAATAAAAATAAAAAAATAGACATGACAAATAAATATGAGTGTTCCAACCAGATAAGTTTTCTTATCCAGGAAAGTCACTAGTTTGTCCACATTAACGAAACATGCATTTTAAATAGTTTTCTCATTGATGCATCATATGTTTTCACACCATCATCCCATAATTCCAACAATACATTGATTAGAAGTTAAAGGTATACATCAATGTCATTTGAAGGAATTTATTTCTAGTAATAATCATCAAAATAAGGAAAGAAGTCTTCTTTATACACATCCATGGAGATATATTGTAAGGTATCAAAACAAATTTCCAAATTCTATAATTAGAACATGAAGTATCAAAAGGGTTAACCCAATTAGAATCCATGCCCAAACATACATTCCAAGGATCATGAAAAAAATCTTGATATAATGAGTTAAACACCTTCCATGATGTTGAATATTTTGGATATTTCATCAATCCTTCGTTGTTATAATCCTATGAATTCCACATAATTTCTTACATAGTCTTAGATGACATGAATAATCTTTAAAAGCGAGGTTTTAGAGGAAAGTAACACAATACCTTTATAGGAGTTTTCTTCTTCTATTTATTCATGGGGGTACATTGAATTAAACTCTCATTGTTGTTTACTGACTTCCATATGATTTTATGACATCTTATTCATTCCACTTTATCATACTGTTCTCTCAAATAAAGCATAAAATCATTATGGAATGCATGTAACTTTTTATAATCATGTCCATGTTTATGAACGATTTTCTTCATCTCCTAGAATGATGTAGAGATTCTAGTTTTAAAAAATTCATCATTAATAGACTCTAAAACCATGGATATTTCTTTTTTAGTAATTTCATAGGGAAACTTGATACGATACAACTTATGTAGAAAAAGGAAACTTCAAAAACATGGAACCCCTTCATACAGTTCTTGTTGTCTATCTTTAACTAATTCATAAAATTCATTTTTTGGTCACTAAATTTATAAGAATGATTATCTTGTGTAGGATCAAAAAATGGTTTTATTGATCTATTAAAATCTTGTACATTGTATCTAGTAAATCCAATTGTGTCATTTATCAAATTTGGAACTGAAATCTCCCCTAGTTAATCACATTGTGATTCATTGATAGGATTTTAAATGTTTTGAATTTCAATAACATTTGATTCACCATGTCATATCCAAAATACATATAGAGCATGAAGATATTTTAATTTCAAATGCTCATATACATCATTTCAATTCAACTGTCTTTTTAATTTAAAATCAAGACGCAAACATTCTATTCTAGCGTCTATTGATCAGTTCTCAATTGTATAATCTAAAAATTATTCCAAACCATTGGATTACCAAGGTGTGTTTCGAGTTAAATTAATCCATATTTTATCCATAGGTATTGGATTTTCACTCTTCTTATTCAAAATTCATATTTAAAGATATAAATTTTTAATGAATCAAGTATAATAAAAATTAATCATCCCCCAACTTTATCACTGACCAGTGTAGGGTATTGATTCTACATAACACAAAACCAACATAAAATTTATTCATTCCAATATTAAGAACATAAAATTAATAAATTAGTGGATATTACCTCTCACAATAATATAGATATGATATGTTACTATGATGTTGAGCATACTGTTATCATTCCACAATAATACATGAACATATTTATTTTATTAAATGATCTCTAACTTTTTTCATTGCATATATGATCAATTTTAATTTTATATTGAAAAAAATGATTGTCACTATAGTCAACTCATGCTTTGATAATTATGAAAATAAATATTTTTTGTATATCAAAATAAGAACTTTGAACTGTTATATCGGGTGCATGTGTTTCCATATGTGTCATAGTTTTGCATGCAATTATGTTTTTACAACATTTATGTAATTGATTTGGAAAACAATACTCAACTTAAAGAGAGTAGAACATGCAGAAAGCTTCATGAAATATGAAGATAATTAGGTTTTAGTTAGAATTTTTCATCTTACTCGTGATTAAGTGTATTTTTTTAATATATTTATTTTTTGAAAATTATTTATAAAAATAAAATAGAGTAGTATATTATATTTTGTTTGTGTTTTTTAACTATAAGCTAAATTATGGGGCTTCTTTGATAAAAAACCCCTCTATGAAACATCTAAAACCACTATTCTCCCCAAGAAAACTCATAATGGCCCTTTAGGTGGACCACAATAGGTAAATTATCATTTTAAAAATGACTAAATGATTATTAAATGGGGAAGAAACACAAACCTGAAATAATGACCTACCTCTTGATGAAAATGTAAAATTTTCAAGTCTTACACCACATACCAAAAACACCATGGTCACTTGTATCATGTCACATGAAATAAATAAATAATTATAATAATATATAAATAATTATTCAGAATTTTAAAAAATAGTAATACTCCCATAAAAGTACATCTAGGAGCATGGTGGCTGCTACGGGGTAATCCTTGGGAGCAGGTGGAGAGGTCAGAAGGATCGGATCTGTGGGATGGGTGAGGGGTGGTCATCGTAGGGGAGAAGGGGGATTGGGGTCAAGGGTTGGTTGCCATCGGTGGCCAAGGAGAGGGGGGATTGGGGTTGAGGGGCAGTTGTCATCAGGGGTTGGGGTCAAGGAGAGGGGGGATCAGCCTGATTGGGGTTGTCATTGTTTGGGTTTGGGGAGTGGTACAGTCACCATCGAGGGGTCGGGGAGAGGGTCCAAGAAGGGTTAGTAATCATTAGGGTTCAAGGATGGGGAGAGGGGCAAAGAAGGGTGGTCACCGTCGGGGAGCTGGGGAGAGGTGGGTTAGGGCTGAGATGGGGTGGTCGCCATCAGGGGGTTGGGGAGATGGGAGGTCGAGGCCGAGAGGGGCGGTCACTATTGAGGGTCGATGAGAGGGGAGGGATCAGGTGAGAGGGGAAATGGGATCAGGTTGATTGGGAGGGGGAGGGATATCTGTTATAATTTAATGATTTAGATACAATTTAAATTATTCTTCCACTAAATTTTAAAATAAAAAAATAGCAGTGGTTATATTAAATTGTCTCTATATTATATGTTATATTTTATATGCTTTAATTTGTAGTGGTTATAAAACCACTAATTAAACTCCCACTACCACTACTAAACTATTCTACCACTGTATTAAACTACTGCTAATTAATCACTACTAAAACCTCTTTTTTATAGTGTAGGTGACATTAGGTGGGAGATATGAATTATGGTGAGAGAATTGGGTGTGCAGAGGGGGCATCAGGTGGGCAGAGTTTTTGTGACTGCTACATGCAATTGTGAAAGTTATTGTTTTCCTTATATACTAGCGACTACCCATTTTATATCTCCGTATATACCAATTTCTTAAATAGAAATTGAATGAAAATTTATAAAAAATATTTTTTTCTTATAACTTGAATATATTTTAAAAAAAACAATCATTACAAAAATTAAATTTAAAATAATGGTGTTAAATTCCATTATAAATTATTTTTATCATGGTTCCATGAAAAAATTATCGTAGAATGTTTTCACTGTAATGTTCTAGTGGGAAAATCAAGTCAAAAATTCCAATGAAAAATTCCATTGAAAATTTTCAATTTATATTTATTCAAATATTCAACTGAAATTTTCAACCAAAATTTTCTCCGTACAAAATTTCATTAGGTTATTTTAGAGAAATTAAAAATTGAAATATTTCAGGGGTAATTTAAATAGAAAATTCCATCATAAAATTTCACTCGAATGTTTCAACATTATTTTAAATTAAAATATTCTGATTGAGAATTTAATTGAAATTCTCATTGAATATTTTCACAATAAAATCCATTGAAATATTATAGTATGATTCTAAAATAAAATTTTTCCTCTAAAATGTTATATTTGGATATTAAAACTCAATTTATTAATTAAATGTTTTAGTTGAAAATTTATGTTATAGATTCTATTGGGAAATTCTTATGAAATCTTCCAGCCTAATTTTTTATTGAAATATTTCAATATATTCTAATGTAGTATTTAATATAAAAATACCGTTGAAAATCAATGTTAAATGTTATGGTGATGTTATCCATTGAAAGGTGATATGCTCTCATATAATTTTAAAGTTTAATATCCCATTGAATGTTTTAAATTGAAAATTTTACTAGAATATTAAAGTCGAATATTCTAGATATTTTAATGGAAAATTTCACTAGAATATGAAAGTGGAATATTAGTGAAATGTTCATGTAGATATTCCATTAGATTTTTTCCATTAGATTTTTCTAGTAGAACATTTTATATAAATTTTGAAATGGAATTTTTAAATAGATTTTCCAATTGAATATTTCATTACAATAATATATTTAAATTATAGATCATAATATTCAAATGGATATTTATAGTGTAATTTGTAAAGGTATTTTTCTAGAGATATTTTTAGAGGATTTTATATAGAAATATTTATATGGATTTTCTGAAGGGATTCTCCCATTGAGTTTTTGATTACGTATTCTAATGGAATTTTAGTGTGTATTATTTTGGTGTATTCTTATAGTCCTTGAACCAAAACAAGAAATTTTTGTCTAAAAAAAGTAATTTTAAATTAAAAAACAATATACAATTCCATTAAAATGTGAATTAATTTTTATACCATTAAAAAATAATCTATAAATTTTTTTATATATTTAAAAAATAATGTCTTTATCTCTATTAAGATAAAAACAAATATTTTTATAAAATTATAATTTATTAATCCTTTTCAATGTAAGAATAGTTTTTACATAGTTCCCTAAATATAAAATTTTAATTTATTGCATGAATAATATTTTTTCATGTCCTTAAAATAATTATAAATTTTTCCAAGTAATTTATAAATAGAAAGTTATTATATTTTTAAAAATAATAATTTCCCTTAATTTTGTGAAGTGAGTTATGATTGTTTGTGGAATATAAATAAAAATTATGTTTTTACCAAGATGAAAATTAATTAATTTTTTAAACATTTCAAATTTTTATTTCTTTTAAATGATATTTTTTTTATTTTCATGAATGGAATTTTAAATTGTAATTTTTTGGAACTATAAGATTATTTTTTTCAAAAAATAAAATCCAACATTAATTGAAAAAAATACATTACTTTCAAATATTTTATTTTGAAAATATTTTAAAATTATCAAAATTTTGAAATATCTATGATTTATTATTTTCTTAAATTCTACACAAGTTATTAATTTGTAAAGAACTAGAATAATTTTTTTACAAAAAATAAAAAAATTATCATTTTGAAACATTATTTAATGGATGTCATAATAATGATAATAATGGTCATGAATCCTCATTACCCAATGAAACCCTTCATGCACCTAACCTTTCATGTGCCAACTTTTGGAATTATTATGTTCCCAATAAATCCATGGAAATGTTAATGAAATGTTAATATTTTGGGCTCTACATTATATTCTTTTATCTACATCTTATCTATCAAAACCTGACCTAAGTCGGGGCTTGAGCCACAACTACCCCAAGCCCACCTCTGAAGGCTTTGGGTGGAGACACGCACTGAAAGGGATATCCCAAATATGTGGCCTTTTAATAATGTACATGTATGCACATACCCGACCGTCTCGATGAATAAGTGCAGAGGAATAATAATAAAAAGATGCAATAACTTGAATGTAAACCATGCATGAAAAAACACTAGGGTGCACAAAAGTATGACAGTACAAACTAACATGGAAAGGGGGAAATACACACCCAACCTAAAAAGTGTCTCAACCTAAAAAAATATAAAAGTAAATTTCTGAGATATCCCAGCTACTGATCTTCAAGCTATGACCACCATATGTGGTCCACATCACCCAGTTTCCCTAATCTCTTCTGAAGTCACCTTTAACCTCTCTTCCATATTCATAAGACACGACATGTGTGGGAAACTCCCATACTAAGGTGAGTATATACATTAACAGTAGGATCCCATGAATGTTGAAATGGGGGAATTAAGAGATAGAACATGAAATAGAAAGATTGTAGAATAGTACACCGATGCATCTCAACCTAAAGAAACAGAATGAGTAACCTCATCCAAGAACAGGGGCTCAACACAATGAGTATTTGAACTACCTATTGAGTATTCACAACCCATATCAATAGAGTAGACTCATCCAATCGTGAGATGCTAAACATATAAAGCATGTGGCATACCCTGTGCATCTTTGTATCACATGGAAAGATAGTAACCAACTCTAGTGATATGGATGTAAATAGGAATATGTTTGTGTGTGTGTGTGTGGTAAGTTGAAAAAAATCTAAAATAGGAGAGAAATTAGTTCTCTATCTCACAAATCATCCCAAGAAGAAGAGTCACCAAGAATTACAAAAGTCTATCAATGATTCCATGCATCTCACATATCTACCTGAAGTAATAGTGTGATATCCAACACCTCTTCATTGTGCTGCACAACTAAGGGGGAATGAAATCGAAGTAAAGGACTGATTTTCTAGTGTGTCAGGGGGGTTCCAATCTATATGTATCCATATAGGACCCTCACCCAATGTTGATGGGGTTTCAGTTTAGTGTCATGAGGGCATATTACCTATCAGATATGGGGGGTTTATCTGGAAGGTAGAGGAAACGTGACCAATATGATTGGGGGGGGGGGGGTACACTCAATAGGTATATGACTAGTGCACATGTGTGATAGGAGGTTCCACTCTGGTCATCATCGACCTTCACCCTATCCGATAGTGGGGGTTTACTCAGAAGGTAGAGGAGCTATGCCCAAGCAGATGTGGGGTTCCACTCTATAGGTTGAGGACTCGCACCCTAGTGTGAGATGGGTGTTCTAGTATGGTCATTGAGAACCCATACCCTATCTAATAGGGGGTTATGCTTAGAATGTAATTTCAGTGGACCCGATACCATGATGATGGGGGGTTCCACTCTATAAGTATCCCCTAGTGATCCTTCCTAATCATTGTCATCATCAGGCATCACCTTAAATAGGTACCATACCCAAAACATTCAACATCATATCTTAAAATTCACATCTAATGGAACCGTCACATTCCACATAGAAAAACACTCAAGAGAGGATACTCATGGTCTAAAATTTGAGTTCAAATGAAGGAGATACAGAATATCAAGGTTTCCTCAAAAGGATCCAAGGGTTACATGGTGTGTGAGGGGACCCACACATCATGTGGTCTCGCTCCTTCACATGGTTCTATTCATAGAGGTACAAGGATCCCCAAAAATGTTGGAGTAAATGATGTGTAGAGGTCATACAAAACATGCTCATGATGATTGAGGTCATGCCCATGTGTTCTTGTCCTGCCTATGTAACCACCACATGTATGTGTACTATACCCCATGTCTATGAACTTAGGTACCCAACCATGAGCCTTTCTGTGTACTTCCACATGGGGTCCTACATGTTTGGTCCACTACATAGCTCATCCACTCAGGGAAAAGATACACGGTGTGTAGGAAGGCTGCACGTCGTTACATCTTTATTAATTTCCAAAACCCTAGTCATTGTAGTCAGGGAGATACACACCATGTATTCATTACTATATATGGAATGTAGTCAGGTTTTCCACAAACTCTCAGATAGGTGATATATGCTTTAATCTGGGTCATTTTCCACAGATCTCTCCTTTTTCACCATAGATTATCTGATCTCAGTTGTATCTATCATTTCTTGACATCATTCATAGGAAATCAGCCTCATCATTTCATAGAAATTATATTATACACAATACATGCCCCAGATTCATTTGACATCCAAGATTAGATCTTAATTTTTCAAAAACAATCACCAATTCCTCACAAATATCCTAGATCTTTCCTTGTTCCTTTTATACATAAATCATTCTTTGTTTTATTGTGATTTCGAGTGTCCGGTCGGGCTCGGTATCGCCCGAAATGTCAAACTGATACCGTGGTATCCTGTTGTTGAAGAACATGAAGAAATAGATAGTGGAAACACAATAAAAATTTCTTATATGATCTTTTCCAAGAATTTTTTGGCTAATGATCAAGAATGGGGCATACATGGGTATAAAACAATTGAAATAATGAAATTAATATGATACATAATCTCATGACAAGGATCTGCAATTGGCACAAATCAATAGAGTTAATTGATCTGCTCAATAATTTTAATCAAAAAGCGAAAAAGGAAAAATTAAGAGTCCTACTTTAATATTGCATCATTCATCATCGATGAACTCTCCCACTTATTATCGAAGGAAGTCATCATGTTCATTTCATCTCGATCTACTCTGATATGGCATTTCATCATCTTCCAATGTGGTTTTCTATCAAAAAGAGAGGAAGAGAATCGTTGGTGATTCTAGGATTATGAGGATAACCCTAGGAAATTATCCATAATGATGTATTTATAGAAAAATATTTTAGGTCAACTGAATTAATTATTTAATTTAATTAATTAATTAATCTAATGAAAATACTGCCAATGGGAGATATATATGAATGCCTTATGCCGACCTATTTTAAGTTTCTCCTAGGGTAAAACCTGTGTTCCAGACTCAATGGTGGTCTCATATTTCTTATCCTAGCTCTTTTTTATGATTTATTCCATTTTATTTATGAAACTACACATGCAAAATTTAAAATATATTTAATGTTTTTATAAAATTAATTTTGTACACATCAGTCCATAGAATCACCTGTTGTCTCGGCACCTAACTCTAGAAATATATATATATATATATAAATATTTAAAAGTATAACATAGTAAAAACCGAGCCCCTATATTATCCCCCCTTCAATATTTTCATCCTTGAAAATCAAAACTAGACAAACAACTTGGGATAATAATCACGCATCCAGCTCTCCCACTCTTGGGAACTCCCTTACATGTTCTCATTATACAAAAATTTGAAACAAAGGCATGGTTCATCCACATAGGATCTTATCCTGTCGATCGCTGATCGCCACCGGGTGCTCCACAAAGGTTGCTCCATCCTTGATGACTATTTCACCCCTTCTAATGATGTGTGTGGGTTCATGCATGTGTATCCTCAGTTGTGACACATGGAAGATGTCGTGAACCCGCTCTAGGTGTTGGGGTAGAGAAAGGTAGTAAGAAACCATAAAAACCCTATGCATGATATCAAATGAGCTGATGAACACCAGGATTATCTTGCCTCCCTAGACAAATATCTATTATCCTTGTCATGGGGACACTCTCTGGAAAATGTGGCCACCCTAATCAAACTCCAAGGTCTTGCAACAGTGATCTATGTATGTTTTTTATCTAATCTGGGTCGTCCTCATCTGCTCAATGTTAGGACCAAGCTGATGAGGAAGACATTTTTTTTTCATGTGTTGTCTTTTTTTAAGAAAATATTTTGATGAAAGGACATAAAATCACTTTTTATTTAGTGGAAATCGTACTGACTTTTGTTTTAAAAAGAATCAAACTCGTATTTTCTAAATAACTAGACTCACTTTTTCCATCGTAATAAGGAGAAGATGTTTTAAAAGAATTGATGGTTATCTGGAAAGAGAGAGTCAGTTTCATGGATAATTCATCTTGCTGGATGTTAATGGTCATCAGATTCACATCAGATCCAGTATGAAAGAAGTGTTTGTTTTGATGAAGTATCAGAGTCTGCCAACTATGTTAAAATTAAATGTGACAATGATTTGCTGATTCATATTTCATAAAAATCATAAGTTGATTGGATAATTTGTGATAAAATCTTGTTGGCTGGAATTGAAAATCGAGTTTGTGCTTATTGTTTTCAAATATATCGTATCCAGGTGGAAGAGAAGAAATAGATGTTGTTGATTGAAGAAGGAAATGGTGCTGATTAAAAAGGAATCGTACCCAAATCTATCGTATCTAGGTGGAAGTGAGGTAAGAGATGGTGTTGATACACTATAGAATCTGATCATCGATTTGAAGCATAAAAACATTTTATACAGAGGATGATCATAATCAAGATCAAAATGAAAAATATCATACCCTGAATTATCGAACCTACAAATAAGTGTATCCAAACCAATATTACCAAAAAAGATAGTACTCCAAACAATCGTATTTAGAGAAGGAATTTCTTAAGTCTGATGGATGATAAGATAAGAAGATAATGAGATCAATAAAGTATTAAACCATTTCAAAAGGGTTCAATTACCTTTTAGGTTTCCAACTATGTCATGATAAGAGGAGATGATGATTTTTTATCTCAAGTTGGTCAAGAGAAAAGGATAAGGAGTTTTTTGGATGTACTATCAAGGGGGAGCTCGACATTAAAAAAGAATGACCATATATAGCATTCATAAGAGGTATCCATTTCTTCATCCGTTTTTTTCAATTAATAAATATATTTTTACTGAAGAAATCAGAATTGAGAAAAATCAAACCGATAATTCTATTGAATGATTGTGATTCAAATCGGCTCTAAGAATCATTTTTAGTAATTTGTTTGATACAACTAGATTTAAAAGATCATACTTATGTATTGAAACCAGTCTGGAAATTGAAATGAGAGTCTAAAGAAGAATTTATTATTGTAAAATAATCAAGAATCGTTAATAATAGATGATGAATTTAAAATTCATAATGAGATTTTTGGGGGAACTAAAATTTGTGTGAATTTGTGGGAGCGGGAAAGGTTTTTGGGATTCCCACCCAAACCTCTTGAGGTTCATCTATAAATGGATAATTACTTTATAATTTATAATGGTTGGTATTTTTCACTGTATTAGAGAGATAAGCTCTATGTTTTCTATGAGAGAAAGAAGAAGAGACAAGATCAGCTTGTTGTATTCAACTGATAATTGTACTTAGTGACTGTCATGTTCTGTTGATTATTATATTATTCATAACAAATTCATTCAACTGAACATTATATCATGATAGATTATTAGGATTTTTGATTTCTTCATTCGTGTTCTTGGACTGAGGAATAATTGTACTAATTTTATTGGGATCAGTAATTGAAGTGGGGCTAATTTATTTCTATTGTATTTTGAAGGAGAATCAGACTGAGAAAATTGTACCTAGGAAAATTAGATTGAGTTTCTCATAAAAAACTCCATGAACTTCTTACCTTCTTCTAGGTAAGAAAGTATAGAATTGTATTTCAATTGAATACATTTTTTAATTTAAAATAATCATAGGTAACATGAGTTGTTAGATAATCCTTGTATTACCATATTTCTGACAAGAGGGTGTACACACACTATTCGAATTATTTACGTAGTGTTTCATGAGTGTAAGGGTATATCCTACTTGTTTTAATCCAAATATTGATTTCTTGTGGATTGTATGGTATTGGATCATTTCAAAACCATACCATGGACGTAGATATTTTTATTGAATAGTGAACCTTGTGAATTTTTGTATTCTTATGGATGTGTTTTGGATTTGTTTTCAGCAGGGAATTGAATCATTAAAAGGAGGTGAAGGCTGTTTCATGGAAAAATAAAAAGAATAAGTATCACTGATTATCCCCCTCCTCCTCTCACTAATACAATCATCCTGACTAGGAAATTACAAGTGGTATCAGAGCTAGGTTCCATTCACTTTTTTCTATTCTAATAGAGAATTTAAATTGTGATAATAGTAAAGGTGTTCTAGGATTTGATGGAATCAATTATCATATATAGAAATAAAAATTGTTTTCTTATCTTATATCTATTGGATATGATGATATTGAATCTGTAACAGATGGATTTCCTCCTATTAATTATAAAACTCCTCTTACATTATTTGATAAGAAGAATATGGAGCATAACGGAATGGACAAAAATGTTATATTATTATAATATTCAGAAAGTTAATTCTTAATAGTGAAAGGAGTTTTTTATAGCCAAAGGTATATGGGATAAATTGAAAAACATATACGAGGGAAATACAAAATTTAGGATGGAAAAATTGCAAATATGGAGATTGAAATATGAGGATTTGAATATGGGTGAGCATGAATCTATTAGGGAATTCGTTACTAGGGTGAATTAAATTTTGAGTACTATCAAATGTCTTGGTAAAATTCTGGTTAAATCTACAGTTGTTGAGAAGATCTTGAGAATCCTACCTGACAAATTTGATGAAAAAAATTATTCATTAGAAGACAGAGATCCTAAAACATTATCTCTTGATGATTTTCATAACACTCTTATTACATACAAAATAAGAAGGGATAAATCTATGAAAATAAAAACAAATATTGATAGAGAAATGTCTTTCAAGAATACAAAGAAATAAAATTCAAATAATATTCTTATATAAGATGAATCTGGAAAATCCAAATCTCATAATGAGGTGTGTAAAAATATTGATAGTATTTTATCCGTGTTTTCTAAAAATGTGAAAAGAGGTAAAGGGATATAAAAAGGTAAAATTTTATGGAAATGTTTTGAATGTGGCGTTTTTGGTCACATTACTACAAATTTTCAAAAAATAAAGAAATAAGAGGATAGTGAAGAAGATGAATGAATGTCAAGAAGATCATGGAAGAAATAGGGTTACAAAGAAAAATTTTATTCTACAGGGAATGATAGGAAATTATTCAATTCCAAAAGAAGAAGATTATTATCTAAAGATGAATAAGAATAATTCAATGATGTTGAATGTGAAAAATTAGTTGATTATGGTATTTAAAATACTTTTATTATCACAGCGAAGGATGAATAATTTGGAAGAAGTAGTTCAAACGAAGAAGAAGAAACCCAACTTGAATTCCATTTGAAAGAATAATTTAAAGAATTCGTGAGGAAAATTTGAAGTCCTAAATAGAAAAAAACATTGGAAGATAAATATTTCTCAACAATAAATCAATAATGTTTTACTGTTGAGAATGTGAAGCTAGAGAAAAATATTTGTGATTTGAAGAAATCTCCTAAAGAAGAAAACAATCATAATGATCATCTAGAAGTGAAGTTAAAAGCAGAAGAAGAAGAGTTATAACATTCCAGAAAAAGTTATCTAAAGATTAATTGAGAAATACATGTTTCCAAAACTCTGATACTGAAGTTGTTGAATGTTCTTATAATTATAAATCTAAGAATATTCAATAATAGTTACCTTCAAAGGGTGAGAGGAAAGGTGGAATTGGTTTTAAAAAGAAGAAATCTGGAAAATTCATTTATGTTTCCAAGACCAATAATGTTAGGAATTCATAATTCTCAATGAAACCTAAATTTAGAAATGTTTCGAATACTTATAATTCTATTAGGGATGAAATGAAAGAGAAGAAGGTGGCTGAGAAATTTATTAATAATTTAAATCAATATGGAAGTTTCAGAGGTAGATATTCTTTTTTTGGATAATGCTAGTATAGTTGGGTATTTTGACAAACGAAAAGTATGTGTTGGTTCAACCAATAACATTACAATTATCCCATGGGTTATTAAAGGAAAATATTATGGTGGATTAAATTCCCTAAAAACAAGAAGACTGTGAAGGTTTCTGTAAAAAAGTCTGAAAATAATCTAATGAGGATTGAAAATAAGATCCTGCTCTAAGAAACTATTGGTGAAAGATTTGAATAACCTATTCATATTGAAAAAGGATGTCTTGTTTTGTTACCATCAAAACAAAATACTCTTAAAAATACCCACAAGTCGTAAGTGAATAAAGAAAATAAATGAAAAAAGATATTGTTGTTGAAACTGCATTGAAAACCTCTAAATTTGAATAAACTTGGCTAATCGATAGTTCTTGTTCATCTCACATGATAAGATACATGAAGTAGTTAAAGAATGGGAAAGATTGTAAATAAGTCACAATGAAATTTGGAAATGATGAATCATTTAAAATCAAAGGTGTTGGGTCAACCCTCATTGGAAAAGAAAAGATGAAATCCTAGAAAAAATTATATATTGTTGGGTTGAAACAAAATTTTCAAAGCATTTCACAATAGTGTGATAAGGTTAACAATGTTATCATCAAGAAAGATGGGTTTGTTGTAAAGAGTGAAAAATATGGAAATATTTTTACAAGAGGCCAATGTACAAAAGGGAATTTGTTTTAGGTTGGTGAAATATAGAACTCTTCTTACATGATCTTGATTAAATAGAACCAGTTGATCCATAAAAGGATTGGGAATATGTGTCAGAGAAACATGAGAAATATATCTAAAAGAGATAGTGTCTAAGAAAAATCTGACTAGACAAGAATAAGAGATTGGTGTTGCACCATCTGTCGGAAATGAAATATTACAAAATGCAGTGCATAAGAATGTTGAGATTTGTTTAAGAGAACACCTAGAGCTGATTTATTCTAATATTTGTGGGTAAATGATAAAACTATCATCAAATTGATATAAGTACCTCATTAATTTCATTGATGATTTTACTCACATTACTTGTGTTATGTATATGAAACTCTAATCAGAAGCTTTGAAAATGTTTAACTGTTCTAGATGGTAAACTATGAAATAATGTGAATATTTAGTGATGAATTTTCGAAGAGATAATAGTGGTGAGTATAGAATAGAAGAGATTGAAGACTATCTTTAGAAGCATGTAATTCAATATGATTATAGTTCTCTATACACTCCCAAACAAAATGGTGTTTCTAAAATAAATAACAAAATCTTGATGGAAATAGTAAGAACCATGTTACTTTAACATGGCCTCTCTCATTACATTTAGAGTCAATCCATGAGTACTTCTATTTATATTCAGAACCTTTTTTTCTATAGGCCTTATTCAGTTATGAATCCCTATGAATTTCATTATAGTGAAACTCTAAGTTTGAATCACTTTAGAGTTTTTGGGTGTCTATGTGTTATAAAAAGGAAATGTGGAAACTATGGTATGTTTGAGAAAAAGGTGAAGATGGAATATTTCTTGGATATTCTCTCAAAGGAAGAAGATGGAGATGATTCAACAAATAAACAAAAATAATTGTTGACTCAATTGATTTGAATGTGATTGAAGGATATGAGAAATAGAAACATGCTCAGACAGGCAAAGAAGAATAACATGTTGAAGAAACCAATTTTGATAAGGATACAAATAATTTAATCAAGAAGAAGAATTAGACTCAAATATTTCAAGTGATGCGGAATATGATAAAAAAATATCATCCATGGTTGATGAATCAGGTGGAGGCTTAGAACATTATTGGTGATCAATGTCAGAAGGTTCAAACAAGAAGAATAACCAATTTAATTACACATACTTATTTGTATTCAAAACTGGAAGCAAATGTTGTGAAAGAATATTTTGAGCATTCAGAATTGATTTGGGCCATGAATTAATATTTGGATCAAATTTAAAAGAATGATACATGGGAACTTGTACCCATGCCTGAAAAAAAAACATTATTGGTACAAAATAAGTTTTTCAAAATAATATGAATAAATAAGGTGATGTGATAAGAAATAAAGAAGTATTTCTTTGTAAAGGTTATTCTCATATTAAAGGCGTTGATTTCGATGAAACCTTTGCTCTGGTTGAAATACTTGAGATGGTTATAATATTTCTTGTTTTTCCTATACAACAAGGCTACAAAATCTTCTAAATTGATGTTTATAACGTATTCTTGAATTTTGATCTTTAATAAAAAGGTTATATTGAAAAACCATGTGTATTTGTTGTTAGGAAACATAAAATCTATGTTTCTAGATTAAATAAGAACTTGAATTGACTAAAAAAATATCTGATGGATTGGTATTCGAAATTGTATACATTCTTAAGGAAAATGAGTTTTAAGAAAGGAAGGGTGTATAAAAATCTTTATATTAGAGAAATTCAACAGCATTCCCTAATTTTAATTGTTTGTGTTGATGATAATATATTTTCAAGGAATGATGAAAGCTATTGAGAATGATTTTTTAAGTGATAAATAAGTTATTTGAAATGTTCATGTTGTGGAAAATGAAATAAATTCTTTGGTTAAAAATATTGAAAAAGGAGAAATACAACTTTCTTTTTCAAGAAAAGTATTATAAGGAACTTCCCAAGAGGTTTAGTGTAGTAAAATAAAAACCTGTTTCCATTCTTATTTCATTGGTATCCAAGTTGAGTAAATATGAATAAGGAAAATAAGTTGATCGGAAAGTGAATTGGAATCTTATTAGAAACCTATTGTATTTGATTGCCTCAAGAATCGACATTGTTTATGATGTTACTGTATATGCCATATTTCAGAGTACTCCAAAGTAATTAAATTTACTTTCGGGAAAAAGAATTGTAATATACATCATAGGAACAATCGAATTTGGAATCAGTTATTTCATCTCAGATAGTGTTGGTTTTCTTGGGTATTCAGATGCTGATTGGGCAGGAAATGTTGATAATTGAAGATCTACATGTGGTTGAATATTTAGTCTGGGAATGAATTGTTTTAGTTGGCATTCAAAGAAACAAAATTTAGTATATCTTAGTACATATGAATCTGAGTATCTTTCTACCAATCAATATACTACTCAACTTATGTTGATGAAAACTCAATTGGAATATTTACTTATTAAAGTGAAGTTACCCATGCTATTTTGTTGTGATAATCAAAGCACAATCAATCTCACTGGGAATCTTATTCAACATGATCTTTCAAAACATATTGATATCAATTATCATTTCATCAAATAGCATGTGGAGAAGAATGAATTGAATCTGGAATATGTTCTGACATTGGAAAAAGTTTCCAACATTTTCACAAAACCATTACCGAATAAATCACTTTCTAAATTGTGGATGAACATGGGAGTCCAACCTCTTTCTCTTCAAGGTTTAGGTATATGTTTTTATCCCCTATCTCATCTTACCTTTGGATTATTTTTTCAGGGGAGGGATTGTTTCCAAAATAATTTTATTTCATTTAAAAAAAGAGAATTATGGTTAATTTATGAATTTAGAATAGTTTTTTGAGTGAACTATTCTAGCTATTTGTTGGAGGGTTTATAGGAAACAAAATTGTATTGTATTATAAGAATGATGATGAACATCTGAGGATGAAGAAGATCTAAAATAGAAAAAAGTAAGAGGATGAAATAATCAATACTTTTGGACAAAATGGTTTTTTTGTCAGTGATTCTTATGTCCTATAATGTGTTATCTCACGTAGCCTTAGAATTTTTGATAAGTAACCCATTGCTTGATGATACAATTTTTAGTGTTTTATCAAACATGGTTCACAAAAAATACCAATGGGGAGTGTTAGGACCATACTGTTGAGGAATACATTTTTTCATGTGTTGTCTTTTGTTGCCAAGAAAAGATTTTGAAGAAAAAAAATCACCTCAACTCCATATTTTGTGGAATTCATACTAAGTTTTCTTTCAAAAGAATCGGACTCATGTTTTCTCAATAATCAGACTCTCTTTGTCTATCGTAATGAGGAGAAGCTATTTGGAAGTAATTTATTTTTATATGGAAAGAGAGAATTTGTCTCATGGAGAACACATCTTTCTAGAAGTAAATAGTCATCAGATTCACACTAGATCTGATATGAAAGAAGTGATTGTTTTGATGAATCATAGGAGTCTGCTGACTATAATAAAATTAAATGTTACAATGCTTTTCTGATTCATATTTCATACAAATAAATAGTTTACTGTAGAACTTTTGATACAATCTCGTTGGATGGATGTGAAAATAAATGTTGTGATGATTTTTTTTCAAATTTATCATATATGGGAGGAAAATAAGAAAGTTATGTTGTCAATAGAATGAAGAGATAGTGATGATTGAAAAGGAATCATACGCCAATTTATCATATCTAGGTGGAAGTGGGGTAATATATGGTGTTAATTCACTATATCATCTCATCATCCATCGGAAACTTAAAAATCATTTCATACCCAGGATGATCGTACTCAGGATCAGAATGAAAAGGATCATACCCAGAATGATTGAACCCAAAAATTGATTGTATCCAAGCAAATCATACTCAGAATGATCATACTCAGAATAATAGTATTAAGAGAAATAATTTCTTGAGGTCAATAGATGACAAGAGAAGATGTTAATGTGATAAAAAATGTATTCAAATATTTCAATAGGGTTGAATTACTTTATAAATTTTCAACTGATTGAAGAGAAAATGATAAATAAAGTTGTGTATCTCAAGTGGGTCAAGAGAAAGGAGAATGAGGTTTTTGGATATACAATCAAGGGGGATGCCGCCATTCAAAAATAATGATCATTTCATGAATTCAGAATTGGTATCCATTTATTTATACCTTTTTTTAAATTAATAATGTGATTTGTATTAAAGAAATTTGGATAGAGAAAAACCAGACTAACAATTCAAATGACGGATTTTAATTCAAAACAGTTCTAAGAATCATTTCCAACAATCGGTTTGAGACATTCAGAATTAGAATATCAGACACATGTATTGAAAGTAGTTTGGAAATTGAAATTAGAGTCTGAGGAAGAATCTAGTGTGGTAGAATAATTGATAATCTTTTAAAAGAGATGATGAAGTCAAAATTAATATCGAGATTTGAGGGTAAATTAAAATTTGGGTGAATTTGTGTGAGTGGGAATGATTTTTGGGATTCCCAACTAAACATATTGAGATTCGCCTATAAAAGGAGAAGTGCTTTGTACTATCTAATGGTTGGTATTTTTCACTATAGTAAATAGAGAAGCTCTGGGTTTTCAGGGAGAGAAAGAAGAAGAGAAAATATCACAATGTTTTATTTAGCTAATAATTGTACTCAATGATTAGCGTATTTTATTAATTACCATATCCGTCTTATCAATTGTATTCAGTTGATCATTGTGTTGGGTTAGATAAGGCTTTGGGATTTCCATATTCAGGTTCTTGGATTGAGGGAGAATCGTACTGAGTTTATCATGCTCAGGAATTAAAGTGGTGTCGATTTATTTATTTTTATATTCTGAAGGATAATCAGACTGGGAAAATAATGCCCAAGAAAATCAGACCGAGTTTCTCAAAAAAATGTTCAGAAATTTTTTACCTTTTTATGGGTATGAAAGTGAAAATTGTATTTCAATTGAATATTTTTGTGAAATTAAAAAAAGGAATTGGTAACATGAGTTATTACATAATCGTTGAATTACCATTTTTTGTTAATAGGGTGCACATGCACTATTAAAAATGTTTACATAGTTCTACATGAGTGTAAGGGTATATCCTACTCATTGTAATAAAATGATTGATTTTGAGCGTATTTTATGGTATTGGATCCTTTACAAACCATACAAAGGACATGTCTATTCTTATTAAATAGTGAACCTTTTAAATATTTGTGTTCCTATGGATATTTGTTGGATTTTTCTAATAGGTAATTGAATCTTTAATAGAAGGAAAATGTTGTTTCAAGGAAAAAAAATAAAAAGTATCATTGAATCATACCTCCCCCTCTTAATGATAAAATTATCCTAACTGGGAAATTATAGTCACAGATGATCGGAACCTTCTTCATTATCACTTGAACCATATTTGGGCCCAAAAGAGATGTCTCACCAATCTTTTTCCAACATAAGGATGACCTGCAATGTGTCTCATAATGGGCCTCAAAAGGTTTCATGTCAATGTTATAGTGGTAGTTATTATTGTATGAAAACTCTAACAATGGAATGTGATCCTCCCAACTCTGGTGAAAGTCTAACACACATGCCCTCAACATATCCTCAAACACCTGGATAGTGTGCTCGGTCTTCCTATTGGTTTGGGGGTGAAAGGATATACTCATCCTCATATGGGTCCCAAATTCCTCCTGCAAGCCCCTCCATAATCATGATGTAAACCTCTCATCATGATTGAGGATAATCATTGAGGTAACCCTATGAAAAATAATGATCTCATATATGTACAACTGCCCAAAACTCTCCATTGAGCTATGCTATCAAATAGTAATGAAGTGGTCAAACATTCTGAGTCAGATACCTATCACCCAGAAGGAATCATTGACCTTCTTTATTTATAGATTCTCTGTTACAAAGTCCATGGATATATCATCCAACTTCCACTCCATGATCTTAAGGGGCCACAACAAACCTATCAGAACTTGGTGTTCAGCCTTCACCTGCTGAAAAGTAAGGCACCAAGATAAAAACTATGCTATGCTCCATCTTATTTCGATCCAATAAAACTAATGTGGACAATATCTATACATCTTACCCACACCATGATGTATAGCTTGGGGAGAAGTGTGGAACTCTCACATTACCTCTTCCGGCATCATGACTGGAACCACCACCTTTCCCTGGAAAAAGATGACATGTTTACCTCATTAAATATATCCATATGGTGAATCACTCATGGACATATACCCATGAAAGGCCTCACATAATATTTATCATAGTTAGGAATCTCTCACATGCTCTATAAATGGAGGATTAAACATCGTCGATTGAAGACAAATTATACTCTCCTCCTCCACAATGGTGAGATATAGGGAGGTCAACTGATCAGAAGCCCCATGCACCAAGTGAGCATGGGAATTTTAGCTAAGGGAATATTCTACCATGTTTCCCTTTCTTAAAGTATATACTTTATAAAAGTGATAGTCCTGCAGAATCTACAATAAGAATCACTATATCAGGATCAAGCCTCAGTACTTGAAGACGTATCTGAGACTCTAATGGTTTGAGTATAACACAATGTGCTCCCCCTAAAGGTAGTTCCCCCACATCCATATAGATAAGACTACCACTACCAAATCTCAGTGATATGTCACATAGTTCTACTAAAGGGATCTCAACTGCCTCGACCCTTATGTGATAATTTTCTGTTGCTGCAGCAACACATAGTTGAGCCCATCTCATGAGGCATCCCAATACACTATATAATACATGCTATCCTCTTTTAGTCTCAACATTGGATCACTCGTCAAACCAATCATCAACTCGTCAATGGTCCTATAGAACTACTTATTCTACGTAAATAGATACAATTTCTACATTAGGGTGGTTAAAGGGGCTAAAATTATGGATAATTCTACCACAAACCTCCTATAGTACCCCGGAAAACCAAGAAAGTTATGCACCTCTGACACGTTCTTGGGGGCATCTCAAGAAATCACTACATAGACCTTTTTTGGGACCATTACTATACCCTGCTGAGAAATTTTATCCCATAAGATTTGAACCTCATGTATCCAGAATTGATAGTTCAAGAGTTTCTCATAAATATGGATCTCTTGAAGAAAATATAGAACCATCCTCAAGTGTGTTTCATGATCCTCCTCTGATGCGGAGTAGATGAGCATGTCATCGATGATGATGACTACAAAATGTTCCAAGTATTACTGGAAGATATAGTTCATCAAATCCATAAACATAGTGAGGGAATCCTCCACACCAAAGGGAATCACTACAAACTCATAGTGTTTGTAGCAACATCAGAATGACATCTTTGGAATATCAGCATCATAAACACTCAAATGGTGGAATCCAGATGAGATATTGATCTTCAAGAACCATCATGCACCTCATAACTCGTCAAAGGGATCTTAAATCCTTATTAAGGGGTACCTTTTCATTATCATGTCCTTGTTCAGGTGATAATAATACATGCAAATTTGTAAGCTCTCATTTGCTTTTTTCATGAACAACGCCAGAGATACCTAGGGGGACACACTGGGTCTTATGAAACCCTTCTCATGAAGGTCCACCAACTACAACTGCATCCCTTGATGCTTGGTAGGGGCCACCCAATATGCCACATAAGATATTAGAGTGGTATTTGAATGTAATTTAATGAAAAACTCTCTCTCTCACCTCATAGGTAGTCTTGAAACGTCCATGGGGAAGGAGTCCATATAATGCTCTACAACTGGAGAAATACAGATACCTTAAGAGGCCAAAACACTAAGTGATATACCTACTAACTGATGGATGATGGGCTCTAGCCACATACTCACAGATCCCAATCATCCCGCCATGATATCTCTCTCACCAATAAATTTGAATCTCGTCCCATCAATGTGTAGGAATCTAACTCGCCTGTAGTGTTAGTAAATCTTGGCTTAGACAAAGTATTGGAAATCTATATGCAAGACGATTTCATAGGGTTCCATAATGATGACCAAAATATCCCACGTGTACCTACCTCCAACAAACGATATATCACACTACCAAAAAATAAAAGATATAGAAGAATAATTCCTCGGAGGAACCTCATGATGAAGCTTCTAGAATGGAACCACAACTAGGAACTCTAGATCTCACACCATGAGTATTGAGATGAAAGAATGACTATAACATATGTCTACTAATATAGACACAATAGAATAATAATAATAGATCATACCTCTAGTCATCTGGTGCGCGGAGGGGTCATAATCCTCTAGAACATGTAGTTGTTTGTTGCCCTGGTCGTCAGCTCCATAAGCTTCATGTGGTGGTGTTGGTGGAAGGATCTCATATAATCATCCACTACCCATATCTCATTATGATCCCTTTCCATATCCAACTCTATAGGGACCACCCTAACCTCACTTTAGAGATATTGGATCACGGCGATGCCTCTGCCATGAGGTTATTTCAGCCATCTACCAATGATCCTCGACACGTCTGGTTGGGCAGTCTCATGTGATGTGACCTCAACTGTCACAAACATAATACCTACCCTCTTCAGGCTACCCTGGTATACTACATTGCCCCTAACCACAAGTCTGAGTCAAATCATGGGGAGGTCTGCTGCATCGAGATTCTTTCATCTTGCATCTGTTAGCAGCTGCAATTGATTCAGAATTATAACGCCCACTACCAGCTCCAGATGTTTGGCATCCCTCTAAAAGTAAACCCTTTTTCACTAGTTCCCACTCCAACTCCCTCAGTATAAGAAGGGATGCACAAGGGCACTAGGATGACCTAGATATCTCTGTGGAGTCCCTCCTCAAACATTCTTGCTCGAAATTAGTCATACCATATCATGTCAATGGTGTACTGATTATGATCTATGAACTCATACTTTATCATCCCTCTCTAATGTAGCACAAGAATATCCTAAATCATATATGGGTAGTACTCCTTATAAAATAGCTACTATAAGATTGTCCATGAGAGTGTTGACACATAATACATCTACATTACAAGGCTCCACCAGCACATAACTGCTCTATGGAAAAGGCTGGTGGCCAGTAGACCCACCCGATCCTTCAGTGTCCAAATGAGCCTAAATACATAAACCACTAACTCTAGCCAATAATCATGTACTGGAGGATCTATCTCATTACAAAACCTTAGTGGCATCTGGTAGAGGAACTAGTGGAGCGCACTAATCTTACGCGCAACCTCATCCTGGTTTATTAGGATTATCTGCTAGTCTACAAGTGGAGGTGCTACATTCTACCCACTTGTAGGAATAAGCTCACTGGATAGACCCTAAATTGAGGCCTCATCACTCATCAAATCATCATCATGATTAGGAAAAGGAATCCTAGTTGGCTAGCATCACTGAAGAATCTTAAAATTTAATCAATACATACCACAATCAGATGAGCATATATATATATATAACAACAATGGGAGTATGACTTAATAAAGGCATTCTAAATCTCAATCCTATATGATTAATGTACCATTGATCACTACAATAAATGTATCGGTATTCTGATTCAATAAGTGGGTAGTCAATATCCTAGTGAATGGATATGTCATCCTCCTACACCATCACTTGATTCCTTGACCTGAGAGCTGCACTCGAGACACTAAGACACTACTGCACTAAACTCTACCAAATCCTCATAAGGGTACTAATCTAGAAAATATCCCTAGGAATGAACTAATATGAGAAAAATTAGTCACAACCTAGACCAATCTGAGGATCAATCCACAACTACCCCAAGCCCAACTCTATAGGCCATGGGTGGCAATAAGCACTGAAAGGCATATCTTAAATGGGATTACTTTTCCTAATGTACCTATATGAACACACATGACCATCTCTATGCCTAAGTGTAGAGTAATAATAATAAAACGATGCACCAACTAGAAATTAAACCAAGCATGCAAAACCTCTAGGGTGTACAAAAGTACAATAGTGAAAACTATCATGTTACGACGGGAAATACACACCCAACCAGAATAGTGTATTAATCTAAAAAAACAAGAAAAGTAAAATACCAAGAGATCCCAACTCCTTATATCATGTTACGGCCACTATACACGGTCCACAACACCCAGTATCCCTAAAATCCACTAAAGTCACGGCTATCCTATATGTCATACTCATAAGACAATACAAGTGTAAGAAAAGCCCGTGTAAGGGTTACATACCCAATAAGATGCCCTAAAATCTGAAAGGTGGACCAGTAAGAGATACAATAAGAAATAAAAAGATAATAAAATAGTACACAGGTGCAGCTAAACCCTAACCAAGAGAAATAATAACCTCATCCAAGCATAAGCAGCTTAAAGCTGTGATTAAATTTACTACTCGTTGAGTATTTTCCACCCATATTATGAGAGTAGATCCATCCAACTATAAGAAGATAAATGCAGAAAGCACTTCGCATATCACACATGTCTTCGCATCTCATGGAAAGAGAGTAACCAAATACAATGGTATGTATGTATATATGAATATATATATATATATATATTCTCAATAAAAAGAATCCTAAATGATATAGAAAAGGGATCCTAATCATATAACTCATCCCAGGAAGTAGAGTCGCCAATAGTTCTAAAAGTCCATCAATGATACCCAACATCTCATGCATCTACCCATAAGTAATAGTGTAAAGTCCCATGCCTCACCATTGTGTCTCACATCCAAGGGGGCATAAACTCGAAGTAGAAAAACCTTACCCCAGTGTGTCAGGGGGGTTTCACTCTACAAGTATCCATATATGGATCACACCCAATGCTGATGGGGGTTCCACTCTAGTGTCATAATGAACCATGCCCTATTCAATATGGGGTACCACTCAGAAGGAAGAGGACCCATGCCTCAGTAGAAAGGGGGTTACACTCTATATGTATAGGATTCATTCCCTTATGTGATAAGGGGTTCCACTCTTATCATTGATGACCCATGCCCTATCTGATAGGGGGTTCCACTCAGAAGGTAGAGGACCCATGTCCAAACTAATGGGGGTCCACTCTATAGGTCAAGGACATGCGCCCTGTTATGATAAGGGGTTCAACTATGGTCAATGAAGAACCACACCCTATCTGATAGGGGGTTCTACTAAAAATTTAATTATATGGGTATAGTTCCCATGCTGATAGGGGACTACACTCTCTAAGTAGCCTACGGTGATCTTGCCTGATATTTGTTTTTTTTTCGGTGTGACCTTAAATAAGAACCATTCCCAAAACATTCTACATCATATATCAAATTCTACATATAAGGGAACCATCACATTCTACATGAAAAAACACTCAGGATGGGCTACTTTTGGGCCAAAATATGAGTTTAAATGAAAGAGAAATAAAATGTCTATGTTTCCTTAAAAGAGGTTAAGGGATACATAGTGTGTGAGGGGACCGACATGATGTGTGGTCCCAATAATTCACCCGGTCCTGTCCTTAGTCATACATGGCCTACCAACCATGTAAGAGTAAACAATGTATAGAGGTTATACATGACGTTCTCATGCCGCTCGGGCGCCCGCTTGTGTGTTCTGGTCATGCCCATGTAACCTCCCCGTGTTCGTGTACTTTAACACATGTATGTGTACTTTAGTACATGGCCATGTTTCTGGGTGTGTACTTCCACACGGGGTCATACTTGTGTGATCCACTATACAGATCATCCACTTATGGAAGAGGTACATGGGATATAGGAAAGCTACATGACGTGCCATATTTATATATTTCCAAAACCCTATCCACCACACCTAGGGGGATACATTCCATGTGTACATCATTATACCCAGCGTGTAGTTTGGTTTTTCATAGATTCTTAGATACACGATCTATAAATCAAATCATTACATTATATAACTGATCTCTCCTCGTTTCCACCCAAGATTAGTGGATATTTGTCAGATCTGTCATTGCTAGTCATCATTCGCCAGAAATCGGCCTCTTCGTTCAATAGAAGTTTCGTTGTGCACATCATACACCTTAAATTAATCCGGCGTCAAAGATTCAATCTTTTTTTGTAAAAAAAATCACCCATGCCTCATATACATCCTGTATTCTTTCTTGTTTCATCAATATTTACCACATTATTCATTTTGACATGATGTTGGGTGTTTGATCAGGCTTGGTACCACCCGCCAACATTGAACTGGGACAGTGGGGTCATACCAATGAATAATGTGAAGAAATGAAGGGGGAAGAACAAGAATAATTTTTTAAATGGTCATTTTTAAGAATTAATATCCAATGATAATGAATGGAGCATCCAGGGTTAGAAAATAGTAGAAATAATCAAATTAATATGATATGTAATAGCATGTCAAGGATCTACAATTTGCACAGATCAATACAGGGAATTGATCTGATCAATAATTTTTATCAAAAAGGTAATAAACCAAAAATTGAAAATTCCCACCTAGATATTGGATTCTTCACCATATAATAACATTCCCTCCAATGATCGAAGGAATTTATTGTGTTCTCTAGGTCCTGATTTTCTTTGATCTGATGTTTCGTCATTGTCTGATGTAATTGTTCAATAGAAGGAGAGAAATATTATTGTTGGCAATTCGAAGATTATGAGGCTAACCCTAGGTAATTATCCATGATAATTTATTGAAGGAAAATAGTTTACATCATATGAATTAATTAATTAATTTACTAAATTAATTAACCCATCGAACATTCCATCAACGGGTGAGATGTTCGAACAACCTACCCTTCCCTATTTCAGGTTGCCCCTAGGGTAAACAATGTGTTACAGACACAACCATGGTGTTGGATTTCTGATCTGACCATCCTTTTAAGATTTATCCCATTTTCATTATGAAACTGTGTGCATGCAATATAAAATATATTTAATATTATTATAAAATTAATTTTAGATACACAGGGCCGTGGAATCGCACGACGTCTTAGCATCTAACTCCGGAAAATATATATAAGAATATTTCATATTTTTACAAGTAAAAAATCATGTCACTACACTATCTACCTCATATTTATGTTTCTATTTGTCTTCATCATATCCATACACATATTCAACGCTCACTTTGTCGATAATGTTTTCTACCTACAATTGGCCATACATCTCCGGTTGTGAAATTCTTTATGGTTTCAATTGGTGTTTGATCAATTTCACAACATTTTCTCATCATGATCATCTTCTCCTCATTGAACATCATGATGATGCTAACATTAACCCACTCATCAACCTACAGATATTAAAATATAGGTGAGTCTTGTTTTCTATGTAAGATATTGTTACAATTATTTTTCTTCTCTTGATAAATTTGAAAATAATATATGATTTTAATAATATTTTATTGTGGGAAAAATAATGATCTCTTGAAGAGATATAATGACTCACAAATGAAAAATTTTACTCTATTCGGCAAAAATAATCTGTTTTATTAATAATTTATTAGGACGATGTTGAGAAAAATATCATTCATTAAACATACAAAATGATGCCACCAGAAGTGTTCGAACAATAATCATCGCATACCTATCGTATGTTATACAAATGTTGGATAATCAGTAATGGGCATCGTTTACTCATTGTACATCAAGCCAAAGTTTGTTGATCATTCCATGAACTATGAAATTTCATGTCACTTATTCTTTTGTTCACCCTAAAGGTTTCATGTTTTGGCAATGTTGTATAAAGGATCGTGATGGAGAAGATATTTAATTTGAATTTTTTTTAATATCCTATTTTTTTATTTATTTTCTCCTTAATATTATTTCTTATAAATTTTTTGATTGAAATAGAATGTTCATTTCAAACAAGTATAAATATATTTTACATATATTCATACCCTTAAGTGGATGAAATTGATGAATTGAATATTCACGTTATTTTCTTGACGAAGCTATTAACTCACATAAAAATTTTATTTAGTTCCATAAAGTGAATGATAATTTTTATTGAACATTATGTAATTATTTCCCTGAAGTGAATGAAAATATAAATGATTTTATTTTAAATCAATTTTGAGGTGAATATGATGTTTTGGGAATGATAATTTGGTTGTATTTATTTTAAATAATAACAATATAACCACTAGAATTGGTTTAATAAAAATTAATTTTTATAGAGAATAATGATTTTTATTAATATTTATAAAATAATTCATCACTGAAGGATGATATAAAAATAATGTCCTTCGATGTTATATTGAAAAATATCTTCATTTATTGATTATTGTTCCGGCAACAGTGATATCAAGGGAAAAATTATTATTCATGTGATTATCAATTACCAACATCGTCTCAAGTAATTCATTGGATTTTATCCAATGAAGTGGATGCTATTATTCTTCTAATTCATAAACGATGAAATTGAATTACATAATTTTTATAATCCTGTATATTTTATGAAAATGATTTTACCACCCGATGTGGTTAAAACAATGATCATCATATTCAATAAAAATTAGTATTTTATACAAGATGATCATTATTGAAAAATAATTAATTATCATTCACATATCATGAAATTCAATGAATGAATTCATTATATTATGGGAATGTAATTACATTATATCAATCCTTGAATATAATTAAATTATTCATTAATATTTTTATAGGATTTGTGCTACTCACACCTAGAATTTTATCAAAAATATTTGAGAGTTGTTGATGTTTGGTGAAATGTTTCCTCCTTGATTTGGTAAAGAAAATGTAGTTATTATGGATTCCACCTATATAATAATTTACCATGAGGCACCCATTTTGAGGTAAATTTTTTATATCATTAGCATCTATTTTGGAATTAAATTTACCATATATTTATGAATAACAAATTATGATGTTTATAGGGGTGCACCCACCTACCATGTGATCCTATTAATTACTATATGAAAGATGCATCCACTAAATTATCACATGTTTTATTTGATAGTGGTGAGTATACATTACATTATTTTCATGTTTATTTAAATTAATGTTGAGTATCAAATATGGTATACCAAATGGTATTGCAGAACCATTGATAATATTCTCACAACACATACATGGATGTAAATTGTAAAAAATCCATACTATGATTCTACACAACTAATGTTTGGTTGAACTAAGTATATAAAATCATTTTTCAACATGATTAGAAAGCAATAAATATATTTTCCCATAATTTGGAAAATTAATATATCAATAACATTATATATTTTTAGATATTGTCCCAAAAGTTACACTCATACCAGAAAAATTATGAGATCTCTATCAAATTTTGTTGATGATATATTTTCTTTGAATGATTTTAAAACTCATCGATGACAATGGATTTTCATATAGGTAGACATCACAATAATTGGAAAAAAATATTAATGGAACTTATGAAATGTTAAACATATAATGTTTTGGATTGATTATCCAAACTTCCAAGACTATTGAATACAAATGATCTTATTATAAGAAATATTCATCGTTTAATATTTGAATATTTATATAATTTGTATTATTAAAAATTAATGTCATCTCTATTTATTGATTACAAAATATGTATATGAATCCCCTAAACGGTTCGAAATGGCTTAGGAATATTTAAAGTTATGAAAGTTTCACACAGCTTAATAAATTATATAGTGACCTGGATAAGATATATTTCATGTATCTACATTATATTAAGGATGAAAATATATTGAATTTATCATCTCATGGTTTGTATGAATCATTATATTCACTATATCATTAATATGTTTTATAAAACACCTAAACTCTCAAAGAGTTTCTGAAAATAAATGAATTATTTTATCTTGAAATTATATGGAATGTCCTTGTCTTTTGAATTAATCATCCTTAAGATGAAATGATAATTTTTGAAACAATTTTACTTGTATCCATTAAATATCTTGTTGATTGTTATATTTCATACATGATGGGTTGATGAAGAACACAGTTATCCCAAAAGGATTAAATATAAATTCACAATTTATTTATCCTTGGAGGATATACTTACACACATCCATAAGTACCTTGTAAATAATAAGAAATCATATTACACTACAAGGTAATGTTATTCCTTATTAATTAAAATCTAAAGGGTATAGATTATTATTATTCCAAATTTCAAAACCAAATGTTTTGATGAGGAATTGATCATTGAAATTATGTAATGTAATAACGATGACCATTATGAGAGGGATGTCTGTAACTATTGCACACTTTTTACCTTAGTCAATTTTTTCCTTAGGGTTTTCTTGATATGGTTTTTAATAAGACAAAAATATGGAGACTTGATGTTATTGTACACTTTTTCCCCAACCAATGGTTTTTCCTTGACGTGGTTTTTGATGAGGCAATAATACATCATAATAGGCATCTAAAAGAATGTGATAAATATTTGTAAGAAGCTGGATCTTATTTTCAGATATAGATCTTTATTTCTGATTGTTTTTAAAAAAAAGAATGAAATGGGGTTTTTCTAAGTACACGCCATGTACATCTGAGTACACACCATGTACACAGTTTCCGCATACAGCTGTGTACTAGCCGTGTAAAGGCTGAGTACATGGTTGTGTGATGACCTAGTAGACATCTTAAGTTGAGGTCTGGTTGAGGATAATACATGAAGTGTAGTTTTAATGAACATGTCGTGTACTATTTTTGTTTGATATAATAGAGTGGGGTCGCGTATTATGTTAGGATATGTCTTTTCTCCCTCTGGTTTATAAAAGAGAGTAATAGAATGGATGATGATCTTCTTACCCCTCCTGATTCTCTATCCACGCTCCAATTAAGATGTCATCAGGTGCGTTGGAATCCCACCAATCTATGACGATCTAGGCCGATTCAATATCCAAAGTTCATGGATATCAATCCTGATATATTGAGGTATGTGGTTTGGCCTTTTTTTGTCTATCTTTGGATTATATATTCTAAAAGTGTCATATACCCACGTTAAGGGTATTGTGTGTTTTGAAATTAAATCATGTTTATTACCTATTATGGTTTTTTATTGATAAAGGGTAGTTACATATGCGAAAGGTTGGATAAATAGTTTATGTGACACACTATGTGTGCATTTCCCCTCGATTGATTGTTTTTGGTTGTTTGGTTTGTAATTCCTACTAGGCTAGCCTCGTTTCCCATGCCTTGTTTTGTTTGGATGGAGTTACAGATTATATGAGATTCCTATGAGATGCATTGTTAAATTTGACCAAGGGGAATTTTACAATGAGTGATTCCCTAGGTAGGGTAATTTATGTATGTTTTACTATTATATTGACCCGGGGGTATTGACTGTGAGAGCTTCCAGGTGGTCATCGACCAGGGGGTTTAGACCAAGAGAGATTCCCAAGTGGTCATTTATAATTTATTTATTCTATGTTGATTACGGGGTATTGACCGTGTGATCTACCTATGTGGCCGTTTGTAAATGATTAGTTCTATGTCAGACTAAAGGGGTTAGACCCTGAGAGCATCCCAGAGGGTCATTATTAAATGAATTTTTGTTATATTACACCAAGGGTATTAATCTTTCTGAACATCCCAAAATGAGGTTACTGAATAATTTAATGATTGTGATGAGTGTTCCAATCCAAAGCACAAGATTGGACTCAATCTTACTTATTTTATTTAGATGGTCTTCTGAGACATTTGTTTATAACATTCATAGTGGATACAGAGCTTTGTCTATATCCATATCTTTACATGTTTTAATATATGGAACAGTAAATGTAAATAAATTTAATTAAAAACAATAGGATTTTTTACTTTTGAGTACATCCTAGTTTATTGCATCATTTTTTCACATTGCCTACTATATATATATATTCACTGAATGTTAGGCACAAATATTTTGGCGGTTGCCTACTGTGATTCATCTCACTCTCTATTTGGGTCATGATTTTAGACGCAAATAGATTATATTGTTGCAGTTATAGATAAGGGCAAGAACCCTTATTCATCAGGTATTTGATTGGTGTTGGAGCTGGAGAGCATGGGACCAAGATGAGGCTTGTAATGATTTTGGGGTTTACTTTTTTATGTTTTACTTTTGTTTCTATATTTATTTCCAACATTGTGACCTGTTTGTATCCCTTCATAGATACATATTCCATGGATAAAATGTACATATATATACACATAAATAAATAAATACACACACATATATATATATATTCTGTGTCCTTAGTGGGATTTACTTTCAATCTTTCGTTGTTTACTTTTTTTGATATTACTACTTCAGTTATTGTTTACTATTTGTCTTTTATTGTGTGTACACTGCCAATGAAGGAATAGTATCCCCAATATCACACCTTAGACCTCACTTCTAGTTGATAGCCTCTAGCATTTGGAGAAATGTGCTTCAGATCATGTGACCAACAAGGTTCAGGTAACATTGGGTGGCACGATTCAGGATGTTACAAAGTGGTATCAGAGGAGTTTGTTTTAGCTTTGCCTGACTATTTAAGGCCAATAGACTAGGATAAGAAGAAATATGTAGTTGGTAATAATTTGTGCTCAGGAGTAGCTAACCCATGTATAGGTAAAAGCCAAGATACCTCTAATATTGAAGTATTTATAGTTTTTCAATTGTTACAGTTGATTTGAATTCACTGTTGGGTGAAAAACTTGTTTTGTGTTGTTATTATTGATATCATTGTGGTTTTATTTCTATTCATCCCAATGAGACAAGTGTATTTCATCACATGCATCATATATGAACTTGATAGAGATCACATGTCATGCATTCTTATCATCCCATTTAGGGTGCATTACAGATTACAAGTTGTTATGATAGATGTTCTTCTAGAAAAGAATGGTGTTGTGATAGATGTCATGATATATATACCTACTAATTTGATATCGTATTGGTATATGTAAAGTTTCATTTGGATAGACACTAATCTTTTTTCCCTAAGATGTTATGGGCCCTCTTGGATCAAAATTTGATAGATCATGTTTGAACATTAATTGGATTCGGTCAAGTTATGATGTCAAAAAGGATTCCATACATTGATTAATGGGGATTATGGGATCTATCGGTTTGGAAGTTTCCATGCCTTAGACAAAATTTTATGTTTTTAATGGTTTTGAAGAAGTTTCAAAGGCATACTTCTAGGAAACCCAGACAACACGACATGTAGTGTTTCTAACACACATTGTGTGTTCTAATGTTCTGGAATAATGGACTTTTCCTAGCTACACTCCATGTACTATATTTACACACTATGTAGTTTTTGACCATGTGACTGACTATGTGACCAGAGACTCGGGGTGGATAAATGTTTGGTTGAACACGTCGTGTATTGGGAGTACACTCTGTGTTGAAGAATTATATGTATTTGGTTGTGTAACTATGGACATGGGTGGATGAAACTCTGATTGTACAAATCGTTTATAGATTATAAACATCACGTGGTAGTCGAATGTGTATACAGCTTTGTGATTAACAAAACAGGTGGATATAACTTTTGAGTACACCTCGTTTCAACTGTGAACACGTCATGTAGTGTTACACCAACAGAACTGTGTATTTATAGACATGTAAAAGTACTTAAGAATAAGGGAATATAAAAGTACATGCCATGTCTCATGAAGAAACACACCATTTTATGGGGTGTTACATGAAATGTTAGAATAGGTACATGCCCATGTTCAGACTTAAAGGAACATGTTGTGTACTGTTTATACACACCGTGTAACCCTATTTTGTAAAACATGAATGTTTTCATTATCTTGTTCCATTCTAGAACTTTTCAGTTAAATTTTTTGTTAATATTGTACTAAGGTGCGCACTTGACCTTGCAGAGTCATGCCACAAAGATGACCTCTTGTTTTATTCCAAGTACAGGGTGATGATCAGACACTGAAAATGGTAGATCAGGGACTACTAGCTGATCCTACTTTCGTGCATGTCTTGGAACCAGCTTTATATCTGATATAGGTGATGTTTCACAATTCTATGAAGTCTTTATGAGGATGAATCATATTTTTCAAGTAGCACCATATCCTTCCTTGTCTATGGAAGAGTTGACGAGGCTATTCCAGCAGCATCATCCTCCCACTTTTTTAATGTATGGAAGACTATAGGTTGTAGAGTCATGGTTTGAAGACATGATTTCTATCTTCGAGCATCTGGAGACAACTCATAAGGAGAGGGTGATGCTCATGACTTACATGCTATGTGATTCCACCAAGAGATGGTGGGATGTTATCTCACAGGCAGGACGTCATCAAGATATGTCTTAGGAAGAGTTTCAGAGGACCTTCAAGGATTACTTCTACCCTGAGATGTTGAGGGATGAACGAGCCTGGGATTTCATGCATTTGGATAAGGGTGCGCTTTTAGTGATAAATTACTCTTCTCACTTCACAGTGATTCATCACTTCACACCAATTTTGGGAGGGGACAAGTTATCACTGGATAAGCGATTTGAGGATGGTCTTAGGTATGATATTTGAACACAGGTGGATGTTTTCAAGCTAACTTTGGTGAATTCTATTGTAAACCAGGCGATGATTACCTTGCACAATCTGAGGGAGTTAGGATCTATGAGTTAGGTCGGTTCAACATCTAGAGTTAGTACTCTTTAGATCGATAATAAGAAGCAGCACATGGAGATTACATGTGGTGGTTATTCTAGTAGTAGGTATGTACCATCCGGTAGCCAAGAGGTGTGATACCATTGTGGAAGGAGTGGGCACCCGAGACCTCAGTACCTTAGAGACCCAGTTGAGTGTCGATCATGTAGCAAGATGAGTCATCTTCCGCATTTTTGTAGGCTTTTCTCACCAGAAACGAGTGATAATGGATCAATTATGACTCCACGTTCAGGAGAAAGACCAATAGTTTATCATTAGTCAGGGAACTAGAGTTCGTTAGGGAATTGAAGATAAATATGTGTTCATGGTCGTGGTAGCCAGATGATAGGTTTTTAGCGACAATAGGTTTGATCAGCTTAGGGTATTTAGGTAGGGTCGTAGGGCCGTAGTATGGGTAACACATTTGTGATGGAACAGACCCATCAGGAGAAGGTTCCCAGAACCTCTATGGTTAGAGGTACGATTCTAGTTTCCTCAGTTTTATAGTCTTCTCTTTTTGATATAGATGATTTCCATATTTTTATATATGTTTCTATTGTAGATAAATTTGGTCTCTATATCTTTACATCTGAAGATTTTAGGATGATAGAAACTCCATTGGGGATTAGGATGGCTAGTTTACGTCAGTGCAAGGAGTGCCCACTTGAGGTCGGTGGGTGTCACTTTATGTGGGACCTATATGACTTATAGATGACAGGATTCAATTTCATTATTATAATGGACTAGTTGGTATCCTTTTAGGCCTTTGTTAACTGCTATTGTCATATGGTGAGTTTCATGTTTCCAGAGGGTGGGTTATTTCTACACAAGGGCGAGTGGGATGTCTACGCAAGGACAGAAGGACATGAGAATTATGGGTTGATAGGAATTACAGTCCATATTACTAGTTTATATCTAGATGACTAGGGAAATTCATTTTTGAAATTTCCTTCAGTGGTGTATGTTTTCAGAGATGTCTTTCTAGATGATTTTTTAGGTTTACCTCTAGAGTGAGAGGTTGATTTATATATTGATATTGGGCTAGGAGCGACACCACTATCCATTACTCCTTATATGATATCTACAATAGAGTTACAGAAGCTCGTGAATAAATTATAGGATTTGTAGACAAAAGGTTTCATCTGACCTAGTACTTCTTCTTTGGGTTCATATGTCCTTTTTGTGAAGGAGGTGGAGGGTTCCCTCAGACATTGTGTGGATTATCAAAAACTGAACCAGTTGATGGTCAAGAACCAATATCCCTTATCGAGGATTGAGGATCTCTTTGATCAGCTTTGGGGATCCCGGGTGTTCTCGAAGATTAACATTAGATCTGGTTATCATCAGTTGCACATTAGACCATCAGATACACCAATTATAGTCTTTCAAAGTAGGTATGGTGTATAAAATTATTTGTTTATGCCACTAGGTCTCATGAACGTGCTAATAGTATTCAATTCTCTAATGAACTGAGTGTTCCATCATTACTTGGATTCTTTTGTGGTTGTCTTTGTGGAAGATATCTTGGGGTACTCTAACACTCGACACAACCATGCCATCGTTCTTGAGATCATATTGAGTACACTGATAGATCATCATTTATTTTTTATACTCTCAAATAGCCAATTTTTTTGGACCAGATTCACTTCTTAGAGAAGGTCATGACAGAGACAGGAGTATTATTAGACCTAAAGAAAGTGATATTGGTAGTTTCTTGGGAGCAGCAGAAGAACGTATCTGAGGTATTGGGTTTTCGGGGGATGGTCGGTTACTACAGACTCTTTATACATGAATTTTCATGCTTAGCAACACCACTGACGGTCCTGACTATGAAGGGTGTGAAGTACTTGTGAAAAAATTCCTATGATTCATCCTTTCAAGAGATGAATGGGAGATTAAATTCAGTACCGATACTGGTTTTTCTGAATCCAGGATAGAGTTACACTATTTACTACAATGAATAAGGTATCAGGCTTGGAGCATTAATTATGCAGGGGGAAAGAGTCAATGCATACAACTCTCAGCAGTTGAGGCCACCCAAGAGGAATTACCCAATGAATGATCTCGAGTTATCTGCAGTTGTGCATGCTTTGCGTTGTTGGAGACATTATCTTTTTCACTACTAGAAAATTTCCCTATACCCACGACTTCATGAACTGAGGGCTCCAGATGCATCATAATTCCCCTATACCTGTGGTTTTTTAGAAATCGTGGGTATAGAACACCGAAATTTCATATTACCCACAGTTTACAGAACCATGGGTATACATTTCTACAGCACAAATTATATTCCCACAGTTAAGTAAACTGTGGGTCTAGATAGTTCTCTTCATTGCATATATACCCATGGATTAACAAACCCTTGGTATAGATAGTTTCACAACATCATATATACCCACATTTTAGTGAACTGTGGTTATAGATGGTATTCTCCAAAAATGCAGTTTCCCACCTTGGTTTAACCTTGCTCCTGCAAACGAAAATGCAATGTGAAGTGATGGAAAAGTTCTTATTAGAAACAATTGGAACCACTAAGAAACCACACCCACTCCCCCTTTCACACCACCACTTTCCCCCTAGACATAACCCCACTGTACCCCCTGGACACCCCCTAGACCCCCCCTACACACCCCCCACTAGACACCCCCCGGGACACCCCCGACTGGACCCCCCTAACACCCCCACCCTTTGAAACCCCTTGGAAACCCCCCACTAGACACCCCCACCCTTGACACCCCCAATGAACCCCCCCTGGACACCCCCTCTCCATTGGAACCCCTTGATACCCCCCTGGACACCCCTAGTGGAGCCCCTAGACAGCCCCCTGAACACCCCCTGGACACCCCCTCGAACCCCCTCCCCCAGGACACCCCTAAACTAGGACACCCCTCCCACCATTGGATACACCCTCCACCTTGACACCCCTCCCCCCCAGACACCCCCTTGGACACCCCACCCTGGACCCCCCCCCACCTGCACCCCCATTCCCCCCCCCCCCCCGCACTCCCACTACCTTCCCACCCCCACCGCTACACCCCCCTCAAACTAAAAAATGAATCAACAAAACTAAAACCATGCCTAAAAAACAATCATGTGAGTGAAACCACAAACTAAACAAAGAATTATGACTCAAACTAAACAAAACAAATAATTGAATCAAAAAAACAAATCATAAAAATATTTACCCAAACTAAATAATGAATCAATTAACCATTCTATAAAAATAAAATTTTTCTGCACTGGGATGATACAGCTTCACCTATGAATTTTGCAGTTTGGTGTGTTGTATGGGCCATAAGAATTCAACATTAAAAATCATTCGATCCATAAAAGGGAACTAAATACCAGGTATGATTTCTATGTAAAGATAAAAACTCTTAATGAATCGCTTGAATCCACTAATGTTCAAACAAGGCATCCTTAAAAGATATAGGTTCCACAAAAGCAATAGAAACTTCAGGATTAAAAATATAATACATGAAACATGTGGTCATAGGATGAGAATTATGAGGATTGGAATGAGTTGCGACTGGCCAGAATACTACTCTGATGTTGGAGCATCAGCAAGAGATTGTCTCAAAGATTTCTGACAAAGAGTCTGTCCAAAAAACTACACTGAGGTGGGATGATAACCAATAGACTCATCAAGGTAAACTGAAGCAGCAAGAGGTGGACTAGGATGTGGAGAAGTGGAGAAACTAGTATGCAACGAACTATAAATTGAAATTGATGAACCATGTCAACTAGATGCATTAGGGATGGGACATGAATAATGCACTAAAATAGGAAAGAAACATGATTAGGATCTAGTTGCAGAAAAATTTGATGATGATAAATATGAGTTCCAATTATGAATAGGAAACCATGATTTTTTAAAGAAAACATATTGTGAGATAAAAACACTTCCAGATGAATCCAAAGACATGAATCTATTGAATCCACTTTGTGTTTATTTTTTATTCATTGTCAATGAAGGAGGAAATATGCATGATATCAATATGTGATGAATATGAGATTCTTGGAAGGATGTTGGTGTCCCTAAGTGGTTTTACGAGTTGAAATAGAGTTTTGAAGCCTTGATACAAAAAAGTGTTGAGCTTTGAAAATATGAATGAGGATTGGCGATGCATTTTAAAGAATGGAGGTTGGTAGGTCTCACCAATGGTGCTGCCATTTTTTATGTGACAGAGAAATGATATTATGTTTTGACACTATAATAGATAAAATCAATAATATGAAAATGAAATGAATTTTTACCCCCTTCCCCTCCCCTACCCATCCCTCTGCACTCCCTCCCCCACCCTCCCCTCCTTCCCTCCCTATCCCCTGCATTGCCTCCCCCCATCCCCTCCCCTATCATACCCCCAAATCCCCCTGTACTGCTTCCCCACCCTCCCCCTATCCCCCTGCACTACCCCCCCCCCCCCACCCCACCCTCCCCATCCCCCTACACTGCCTCCCCCACCCTCCACCCAGCCCCCTGCACTACCTGCCCCCCCTTCCCTCCCCAACCCCCTCCACTACCTCCCCAACCACTACTACAAAAATGGTCTTTATCAACGCTCAAAACGGGATTTATCAGTGCTAAAAAATCATTGTAAAGCTCAGAGCAGATAAAGAGGTTCCCCTTTATCTTGGATATTTAGTGATGATAAAGGAAACCTTTATCAGTGATAAAAAAGCGATAATAAAATAAAAATTTATCAGTGCCAAAAGAGCGCTCATAAAATATTCCTTTATCATCGCTAAAAGAGAGTTGATAAAGGAGTCTTTTATCAGCTCTATTTTAGCACTGAACAATGTGTATATTATCAGTGCTTTTTTAGCGATGATAAAGGATTACTTTATGAGCACTAAAAAGTGCTGATAAATGCCCTGTCTGCTGAATAAAAATCCTGCATCAGCACACCCAAACTGCAGCTCTAAATAATTCAACATCTCAATAAGTATACCCAAAGAAAATTAACACATAAATCATAAGATAATTACACCATGTATACCCATACACCATTTACACATAATTCATATGTTAATTAAATACATAAAGAATTATATTTAGAATTAAAGGGGTTGGGAAGGTTGTTTAGGTGTTTCGGGTGGATGTCCAAGGGGGGGTAGGGGTGTCCAGGGGGATGGGGGTGTCTAGCGGGTGGGGGCTGTCCAGGAGGTTGGGGGCTGTCCAAGGAGGGTGGGGGTGTCTAGGGGTGGGGGTGTCTAGGTGGTGGGGTGGTGTCTAGGAGGGGGTGTCTCGGTGAGGGGGGCTGTTCAGGGGGTGGGCTGGTGTCCAGTGTGTCAAGGGGACTTTCCAGGTGGTGGGTGGGGTGTCCAAGGGGTGGGGGCGGTCCGGGGGGGTGGTGGGGCTGTCCAAGGGGGGTGGGGTGCTGTCCAGGAGGATGGGATGGGGGAGTCCAGGGGGATCGGGTTGTCCAGGGGGAGGGAGTGTCCAGGGGGTAGGGGCGGTCTAGGGTGTTGGTAGGGATGTCCAAGGGGGTGGGGTGGTGTCCAAGGAGGGGGTGTCTAGGTGGGTGGGGGGGGGGGCTGTCTATGGGGTGTCCATGGGGGTGGTCTGGTGTCCAGGGTGTTAGGGGGTGTCTAGGTGGGGGGCTGTCTATGGGGTGTCCATGGGGGTGGTCTGGTGTCCAGGGTGTTAAGGGGGATTTCTAGGGGGCGGGGGGATGTCCGGGGGGTCTAGGGGGTGGTGGGGCTGTCCAAGGGGGGGTGGGATGGTGTCGGGGAGGGTGGGGGTGGTCGTCCATTGGTGGGGGTGTCCAGGGGTTGGGGGTATGCATGTGGTGGGGGGTGTCAAGGAGGGGTGGGGTGTCATCCAGGGGGGTGGTGGTTTTCCAGGGGGTGGGGGTGTACCGGGGGGGTGTCCATGGACGTGTCGAGGGGGTGGGGGTGTCGAGGGGGTTGAAGGGGCTTTCCAGGGGGTGGGGGTGTCCAGAGGGGTGGGGTGTCTAGGGGGTGGGTTGGTGTCCAGGGGGTGGGTGTGGTCCAGGGGGTTGGTGAGGATTACTCTTACACGTCAAAAAGAACACATGGATCATTCTCACAAAGGATAAAGTCAATATTAATGCGTTTTGTTTGATTTCCATAGGTTAGTTGTTGTTTTCACTTAAAATTGAGTCCAGTTTAAGCAAAAGAGAGACATTTTGAGTGGTACTGGACACACCGTGTCTTGTATTGAGGAGGGGATGACTCGCACACATCAAAAAGGACCCTTTAATCATTCTCCTAAATGATTAAGAAAATCCGAATGCATTTGGTTGAATGTTTTTAGGTCAGTTGTTGTTTTCACTTAAAAAATTGTACATTTTAAACAAAAGTGAGACCCTTTTAGTGGGACCAGCCACACCGTTTTTTGGATTGAGGCGGGGATGACAGTTTCACATCACAAAGGACCCGTGGATCGATCTCTTAAAGGATCAACAAAATCCGAATTCGTTTGGTCGGATTTCCAATGGCCAGTTGTTGTTTTCACTTAAAAATGTGTCCATTTTAAACAAAAGAGAGACCCATTGAGTGGTACCGGCTACACAATGCCTCCGATTGAGGCAGGGATGACTCATTCACGTCACAAAAGAACCATTGTATCATTCTCCTGAAATAGAAAGACAATCTGAATGTGTTTGGTCGAATTTACATAGGTCAATTGTTGTTTTCACATAAAAAATTGTTCATTTTAAACATAAGTGATACCCTTTGAGTGGTACCGGTAAAACCGTTACTCGGATTGAGGCATGGATGACTTGTGCACATCAAAATGGACCCATGGATTGTTCTCATAGAGGATCAAGACAATCCATATTCTTTTTGTCATATTTCCATAGGTCAGTTGTTGATTTCACTTTAAAATTTGTCCATTTTAACCAAAAGGGAGACCCTTTGAGTGGTATCGGTCACACCATGCCTCATAATGAGGTAGTGATGACTCATGAACGTCAAAAAGGACCTATGGATCATTCTCCTAAAAGATCAAGACAATCCTAATGCATTTAGTTTAATTTCCTTAGGTCATTCGTTGTTTACACTTAAAAATTTGTCCATTTTAAACAAAAGTGAGACCCTTTGAGTGGTATCAGCCACACCTTGCCACAGATTGAGGCGAATATGACTCATTCACATCACAAAGGACCCTTGGATCGTTTTCATAAAGTATCAAGACAATCAAAATGTGTGTGGTCTGATTTCCGTAGGTCAGTTTCTGTTTTCACTTAAAAATTTGTCCATTTAAAAAAAGAGAGACCCTTTCAGTGGTACCGGCCACACCGTGCCTCAAATTGAGGCGATGATGACTCTAAAACATCCCAATGTCCCCATGGATCGTTCTCCTAAATGGTCAAGACAATCTAAATGCGTTTGGATGACTTTCTGTCGGTCAATTGTTGTTTTCACTTAAAAATTTGTCCATTTTAAATAGAAGAGAGACCCTTTGAGTGGTATCAGCCACACCGTTCCTTGGATTGAGGAGGTGATGAATCGTACACTTCAAAAAAGACTTTTGGATCATTTTCTTAAAGGATCAATACAATCCAAATGCGTTTGGTCAGATTTCTTTAGGTCAGTTGTTGTTTTCACTTAAAATTCTGTCCATTTTAAACAAAAGAGAGACCCTTTGTGTGGTACCGGCCACACCGTGACTCGGATTGAGGAAAGGATGACTCATGAACATCATAAAGGACCCATGTATCGTTTGAATAAAGGATCAACACAATACGAATGCGTTTGGTCATATTTCTATTGGTCCGTTGTTGTTTTCATTTAAAAATTTGTCCATTTTAAACAAAATAGAGACCCGTTGAGTTGTACCGGCCACACCATGCCTCGGATTGAGGTGGGGATTACTCTTGCATATCAAAATGGACCCTTGAATCATTCAAATAAAGGATCAACACAATACGAATACATTTGGTCAGATTTTCGTAGGTCAGTTGTAGTTTTCACTTAATGATTTGTCCATTTTAAAAAAAGTGAGACCCTTTGAGTGGTACCAGCCACACCATCCCTCAGATTGAGGCAGGCATGACTCATGCACGTCACAAAGGATGAGTGGATTGTTCTCATAAATGATCAAGACAATAAAAATGAATTTGGTTGGATTTCCATAGGTCTGTTGTTGTTTTCACTTAAAAAGTTTTCCATTTTAAACAAAAGAGAGACCCTTCGAGTGGTACCAGCCACACTGTGCCTTGTATTGAGGAGAGGATGACACTTACATGTCAGTAAGGACCCTTGGATCGTTCTTATAAATGATCAAGACAATCTGAATGCATTTGGTCGAATTTCCATAGGTCAGTTTTTGTTTTCACTTAAAAATTGTCCATTTTAAACAGAAGAGGGACCCTTTGAGTAGTACCAGCCACACCGTGCCTTGGATTGAGGCGGGGATGACTTTTGCACGTCAAAAAGAAACCGTGTATCATTCTTCTAAAGGATAAATCCAATACTAATGCGTTAATGATATTTACTAAGGTCATTTGTTGTTTTCACTTAAAATTGTGTCCATTTTAAACAAAAGAGAGACCCTTTGAGTGGTACCGGCCACAAAATTTCTCTAATTGAGGAGGGGATGACTCATGCACGTCAAAAAAGTACCTTGGATCATTCTCATAAAGGATCAATAAAATCCAAATGCATTTGGTTGGATTTCCATAGGTCAGTTGTTGTTTTCACTTAAAAATTTGTCCATTTTAAACAAAAGAGAGACCTGTTGAGTGGTACCGGCCACACCGTGCCTCAAATTGAGGCTGGGATGACTCTTTCACATCATAAAGGACCCATGGATCGGTATCATAAAAGATAAACACAATCCGAATGCATTTGTTCAGAATTCCGTAGGTCAATTTTTGTTTTCACTTAAAAAATTTTCCATTTTAAACAAAAGTGAGACCCTTTGAGGGGTACCGGCCACACTGTGCCTTGGATTGAAGTGGGGATGACTCATGTACATCACAAAAGACCCATGGATAATTTTACCAAAGGATTACGACAATCCAAATGTGTTTGTTCATATTTCCATAGGCCAATTGTTGTTTTCACATAAAAAATTGTCCATTTTAAACAGAAAAGAGACCCTTTGAGTGGTACCGGCCACACCATGACTCAAATTGAGGTGGGGATGACTTTTACACGTCAAAATGGACTTGTGGATCATTCTACTAAAGGATCAAGACAATCCAAATGCATTTGGTCAGATTTCCGTAGGTCAGCTATTGTTTTCACTTAAAAATTTGTCCATTTTAAACAAAAGAGAGAACCTTTGAGTGGTATTGGACACAATGGGCCTCTGATTGAGGTGGGTTTGACTCATACACATCCCAAATGCACTCATGGATCGTTCTATTAAATTATCCACACAATCCTAATGCGTTTGGTCAGATTTTCGTTGATCGGTTTTTTCCCACATAAAATCTGTCCATTTTAAACAGAAGAGAGACTCTTTGAGTGGTACTGGCCACACCGTGCCTTGGATTGAAGCAGTGATGACTCGTACATGTCACAAAGGACCCATGGATCATTATCCTAAAAGATAAATACAATCTGAATGCGTTTGTTTGGATTTCCTTAGGTCAGTTTTTGTTTTCACTTAAAAATCTGTCCATTTTAAACAGAAGAGAGACCCTTTGACTGGTACCGACCACACCGTGCCTCGGATTGAGGCGGGGCTGACTCATACATGTCCCCAACGAACCTATGGATCATTATCTTAAAGGATCCACACAATACGAATGCGTTTGGTATGATTTCTGTTGGTCAGTTGTTGTTTTCACTAAAAAAATATGTTCATTTTAAGGAGAAGAGAGACCCTTTGAGTGGTACCAGCCACACCGTGCCTCAGATTCAGGTGGTTATGACTCTTACACATCACAGAGGACCCATGGATCTATCTCCTAAATTATCAATATAATATGAATGTGTTTGGTCAGATTTCCTTAGGTCCTTTGTTGTTTTCACTTAAAAATCTCTCCATTTTAAACAAAAAAGAGATCCTTTGAGTGGTACCGGCCACACCATGCCTCATATTGAGAAACAGTTGACTCGTAAACATCTCCAATGCACCCATGGATCATTCTCTTAAAGGATAAACACAATCCGAATGTGTTTTCTCAGATTTACGTAGGTCAGTTGTTGTTTTCACTTAAAAATCTGTCCATTTTAACCAGAAGAGAGACCCTTTGAGTGGTACCGGCCACACAGTGCCTTGGTTTGAGGCGGAGATGAATCTTACATGTCAAAAAAGAACCTGTGGATCATTATACTAAAGGATCAATAAAATATTAATGGTATGGGTTGGATTTCCTTAGGTTAGTTGTTGTTTTCAATTAAAAATGTGTCCAATTTTTTTTTAAAAAGATACCCTTTCAGTGGTTCCAGCAACAACGTGCCTCAGGTTGAGGTGGTGTTCACTCGTTCACATAAAAAAGGAACATTGTATTGTCTTCCTAAAATATCAAGACAATCTGAATGCGTTTGGTCGAATTTTCGTAGGTCAATTTTTTTTCACATAAAAATTTGTCAATTTTAAACAGAAGAGAGACCCTTTGAGTGGTGCCAGCCACACCGTGCCTTGAATTATGGAGGGGGATGATTATTAGAACTCATAAAGGACCCATGGATCTTCATCCTACAGTATCAATACAATATGAATGCGTTTTTTCAGATTTCCATTGGTCTGTTGTTGTTTTCACTTAAAAAACTGTCCATTTTAAACAAAAGAGAGACCCTTTGAGTGGTACATGCCACACCATGCCTCAGATTGTGTCGGGGTTGACTCATACACATCCCCAACGCACTCGTAGATGGTTCTCTTAGAGGATAAACACAATCCTAATTCCTTTGGTTGGATTTCTGAAGGTCAGTTGTTGTTTTCACTTAAAAATCTGTCCATTTTAAATAGAAGAGAGACCCTTTGAGTGGTACTGGCCACACCATGCCTCATATTGAGGCAGAGATTACTCTTACACATCACAAAGTACATGTGTATCGTTCTCCTAAAGGAACAATACAATTTTAATGATTTTTTTTGGATTTCCTTAGGTCAGTTGTTGTTTTCACTTAAAAATCTGTCCATTTTAAACAAAAGAGAGACAATTTGAGTGGTACCGGCCACACCGTGCCTCGGATTGAGGCAGGGTTGACTTGTACACATACCCAATGCACTCGTGGATCGTTATATTAAAGGATAAAGACAATCTGAATGTTTTTGGTCATATTTCCATAGGTTAGTTGTTGTTTTCACTTAAAAATTTGTCCATTTTAAACAGAAGAGAGACCCTTTGAGTGGTACCGGCCACACCGTGCCTTGGATTGATGCGGGGATGACTCTTACAAATCAAAAAGTACCCGTGGATCATTCTCCTAAAGGATCAATAAAATCTGAATGCGTTTGGTTGGATTTCCTTCGATCAGTTTTTGTTTTCACTTATAAATCTGTCCATTTTAAACAAAAGAGGGACTCATTGAGTGGTACTGGCCACACCCTACCTCGGATTGAGTCATATTTGACTCTTTCACATCAAAAAGGACCCATGGACCGTTCTCCTAAAATATCAAGACAATCCGACTACATTTGGTTGAATTTCCGTAGTTTAGTTGTGGTATTCAATTAAAAATCTGTCCACTTTAAACAGTAGAGAGACCCTTTGAGTGGTACCATCCACACCATGCCTCAGATTGAGGCAGGGATGACTCATACATGTAACAAACTACATGTGTATCATTATCCTAAAGGATAAATACAATTCTAATGTGTTTGGTTAGATTTCCTTAGGTCATTTGTTGTTTTCACTTAAAAATATGTCAATTTTAAACAAAAGAGAGACCATTTGAGTGGTATCTGCCACTCCGTGCCTTATATTGAGGCGGGGTTGACTCGTACACATCCCCAACACATTCGTGGATAATTCTATTAAAGTATCAACACAATAAGAATGTGTTTGGTCAAATTTCTGTAGTTTAGTTGTTGTTTTCACTTAAAAATATGTCCATTTTAAACAAAAGAGAGACCCTTTGAGTGGTTCATCATTCTTGCATGTTGTTGGTGCATATCATCTATTAAAATGGGAATATGACACAATGGATAAAAGATGTTTTATTTAATAATAATTACAATATACCTATGAACATTTACATACAACAATGGGTCATATTTTGATCCCCTAAACCACTTTCAAAAATGACCGCCAATTGTACACATCCCCAAGTCATATCTTCATGTTATTTGTGTACAATCTATCATCAGGTATACAATCCACTCATTTCTAAAAATATCTATATCTTATTGTGAGTATGATTCTTTTCGGCAGTCAAAGTAGTACTGCAAAATATAAAAAAAAGAATTAATAAATAAATTAAACAGACTAGTAGTTGTTTTTGAAAATACCAATTTGGGGATTCTTGTTTCTTTATGAAAAATGATCTCCTTCATAAATTAACAAACATAATAACCGCAATCATTATCGTTTTTGTTTTGGACACATCCAAAAAATTGATCATTAGGAGAATAAGTAACTTGTGTTGACATGTGTTTCGATAGTGAAATTTTATTATATATCCCATAATATTTGTCTAGATGTAGTACTTGATCGCCTCTTTATGCTTAGCCCCTATCCTCATTCCTTTTTTATAAGATAATGATACACTTCCCTTTCATAACAAAATACTCAATAAAAGATAATATAAATTATTTAACATGATGTTTAGACCTAAAACGTAGGTTGTAGTGTCTTACAGATTCACAAAATCCATCATGTGTGGTCGGTTTGATGGATATCATTGCATTGAATAGAAAATAAGTCTTTGGAGTATCCAAGTTCACTACAATTAGCATCCAATGTTTCCAAAAAACACAAAAAGGAATAATTAAAAAAAGAAGTCATAATCTAATTGATATTCTTTAATCGTAGATTTTTACCCCTGCATGATTGGTATTAAGAAGAGTTTGTCATCTGTAATTTTTCTTTCAAATGTTTTTGAGCAAGACGTTCACTATTTCATTCTGTTTTGATTTCTCTATTTTCATTAGATGTGATGATGTGGTATGAGGACTAATGAGTCCAAATTTTCTCTCATGGGAAAATTTCTTCAACCATTTTTCATATATAGGTCTTCCAACAATATAAAATGCATTTAGTCATAATTTCATCCCTAGACCAGCTTTTAGAAAATCAATTCATGGAAACGTACCTCATATATTTATTTACAACTATGATGCCTAGCCAACCGTTTTCAAGTATCTCATTTACATTTTCAGTAGCAACAATATATTGACTTTCCACACCGTATATGTTCTCGTCGAAAACCACTATATGACTACTACCACCTCTTAGCTTTGTATCCACATGAGTCTTCAATGCTAGTAAATGTGGATAGAGAACATGTGGTGTTATTGTGCATTCAGTAGCTCCTTGGGATTGGTTGGTCGATCCATTAGATGGTTTTCAGTCGAAGATTTTCACCCCCTTCCCTTTCTCCGTATATAATAACATTTATTGGATCATACCCTATTTTAATTAATTGTTAAAGGTTTATCTTGAGAAAAAAAGGAAATAAATACCTCTTTGGACGCATGTAATCTTAAAAGTTGTGACAGCCATGCAATTAATGTCCTAATAAACATTTTGACCATATTAATATCATCGTCATCATGTGTAATAGGTAGCTATGCATTTGGATCATGAGCTATAGTAATCGTCACTTTCAGATGATCTTTCGGAAGCGGTCTATTTTGCAGCGTCTCATCTAGGATGTTGAACACTGTAGCCCTTGCTACAGGGTGATAGGTTGGTGTTGATAGATATAAATCACAATCATTATCACCTTGTATAAGATTAGTATATGAAAATTTTCAGTGTTTTTCTGATTCACATTTCATGGGAACAATTATTAGATTATTGATTACCACAGCTAAGACAGCTCTTTGAGGGGAATGGCTCGCCTCAAAGCTGGTGGGGGTGGGGTGGGATCTTCATGCACTGGTTGTTCATGAGTTGTGTCTTCTCCTTACTTCCCACCCATAAAAGTTTCTATCAACTCTCCCTTCCATTGCAATTATTCTTCAAGGGTTGCTAATTTTTCACTCATTTATTTCAATGTTTCATCTCTATCATCTGTTTTTTCTTCTAAAAATATACTCGGGCTGTCACCCCAAACCCTGCACCCCTGACATGACCATATTTTACTGGCGGCTTCCAAGATATCAATAATAGTTCTACATCCACTGCAGGAGTAGCTAATTCATGTGACTGTCAGATATAGGAAAATAACTAATTATTTTTATGTAATAGCAATTTAAAACAAATATTTTTTATCATCTTGTCATACTTACACAAATGTCCCAAAATTTTTTTGTGTTCTCATCTACTAGCTTCCCTTCCTTAATTACACGTGCCTCCTTCCAAAGCACATGATGTGGGATGGAAGTGTATTTGGTTTTAGACTTATCAATCTATATATAAACATAGATAGATAATTATGATGTTGTTTATTGTATCCTTACAATATTACTGTAAATTGAAAATACGTACCATTTTCTTTTTTAGTGAAGCGTACCCCATCCTTTCTTTATGATAGGGGTATGTTGGTTTTGATGAACGTTCCTTATTTTCTTTAAAGAGTTGTTGTTTCATAAATGTAATATTGACAACCAAAGTGATGAATACATGCATTCTCAAATAACGTATTATCACCCACAATGTACCTGAAACTTCTCATCCCCACGGTGGCCAATAAATGCATCCCATGATTCTTGAGATATCAAGTGAGTGTAGAAAATGGTTGGGTGCATGTTTATTTTACCGTTGGAATCATTCAGGTGACATCTTGTTAAAATAGTGTGAAAACCTCTATGAATCATTCTTGCAAGCCTTAGTACAAATACTTGTGTGAATCATCTACTATAAATGTATTCTGAAAGAGATTGAGAAGTGTAATACATTGTTTCATTATTTTATTTACTAGTAAATTAATGAAATAAATTCATAATGTTACCATAATTTATTCCCAGATCACAGCCTTCATCCCGGACAATACATGGTTCCATGAATCTATGTCAATCGACACGTGTTTCTGAGTGACAACTCTAATGTAACTACTAAACATATCCTTGTTCAGATTCACATGTTGACCTCGCGCATTCCATCCCATGCCAAATTTTACGCCTTTTCTTTTCACCTTATGAACATTGGCTAACACTGTAAAACTACGACGCAACTGTGTTTTCCGCGACGTCGATCCTTCATTCACGACCATTTCATAGATATCAACATCATCTTTATGTTCATCTGAAATGGTATAAACGACATGTGCTGATGGTTGTTGGACCTCAACACTAGGAATAGTAGGATCCGCAACTGCAGGAGCAGCATGAGTAGCAGAAGCAGCAGGAGGAGTAGCAGCTGGAGCAGTAGCAGCCGCAGCAGCAGCTTGAGAGACTTGGTCAGCCTCAAAGTTAGGAGCACCAAAATGTGCAGAATTCATTATCTACAAAAGTGGTTGAACAGTTAATTTAGATTGCATAAATTCAGTAATTATAAGATAATAACCTGAGATAATAAGATCTATATTACAAACAAAATATAACCTATTTATTAAACTCTCTTTCTTTTTTTCATAGGATGAAGGGATTTGACACCTCTATCGATTATCCAAATACCTTCATGGTGGTCTCCTCTAACATAAAAAACTTCATCTACATTGGGACTACTCCGAAATTATTGCGGCATACCACTGAAAGGATTATCCACAACAGAATTATCAACAGAACCTTTAGTAGTCTTGGACGCTAACAGAAAAATCGACCACTTTCGGTTTGCAGGATATGGAACACAAAAAACTTATACTGCTTGTGATGCCATTATAAACTATTAGTCTTTGTACCCTTCTTTACTAAAAACAAATTTCACAAATCCACATTCATCTATTTTAACACCACTATTGTTATCAACCCATTTGAATTTAAAAATGGTCAATTGGAATGTCATATAATCCAACTCCCATATTAGTTTGATAATGCCAAAGTATGAAATATTATCATAAATTGGGTTTCTCTGATTACTACCAGAAACATGCATTGCTTCAACCACTATTGTAAATCCACTATTTTTTATGGTACTATATTCCTCATGTTCATTTGTATAGAATGTATAACCATTAATTACATAACCACTGTAAGATAATACATACAGACTTGGTCCAACGACTATCATCGAAGTCGTTTTGAATTTGAATTCGAATTTTCATCCAACTGATTAAAAATATGGTCCTGAAACCATTCTATAGACTGGTGATTATGTTTCTTTGATTACCATTTTTTAGCCCTTGATGGATTCAACTGCCTAATAATTTCTTTGTGAGTTTCAATATATGGATAAACCTCCCAACTATTATGAAAAACATTAAGGCGGTCCTACTCCTGATCTGTAATGCTGATTGTCACAATATCTCTTCCAGAAATTCCCTCACCCTCAATACGTTATGTGTGACGAGATTTCGGGAGACCAATTCTTTCCACATCAGATTTGTATTTGGTACAAAATTCAATGGCTTCCTCAACAATATATCGCTCCACTATACAACCCTCTGTCTGACTTCAATTTTTGACATACCCTTTCAAAATATTCATATACCATTCAACAAGATACATCCATCTACAGTGCACATGACCACAAAGTCAAATCTCTCTCACCATGTGAATCATCAAATGAACTATCATATCAAAGAATTTTGGCTGGAAGAACATTTCTAATTCACATAATATGATGAAAATTTATTTTTCAATAGATATCAATTTTGCTGGGTCCAAAAAATTTCTACATATAGCATTGAAAAAGAAATAATGTTTGGTTAATTTATGATGAACATTATTAGGAAAAATGCAACGTAAAGCTATAGGAATTAGATCTTTGATCCAAACATGGCAGTCATGTGATCTCAAACTTTTTAAATTCAAATCATTCATTGACACAATGTTCTTGATATTTGATGAATACCCCTCTAGAACCATTACATCATTGAAAAAGTTGAAAAACAGGTATCTCTCCTCCCTAGAAAGAGTATATGCAGCTGGAGGAAGAAACATTTGATTTTCACCCTTCACAAGAGACAACTCTTCTCATATTCTAATGTCAACCATGTCCAACTTTTCCTAAATTCCATCCTTTGTTTTTCCAGGGGAATTTAGCAGCGTTCCGATAACATTGTCACATTATTTTTTCCACATGCATCACATCAAGAAAATTTCTGATGTACAAACAATTCCAGTAAGGTAATTAAAAAAATGATGTCTTTTTCCAACCGATTTTCTTAAGGTTTTTCGAAAATGGTTTACCAAAAACAGTGTTCACATAGTTTACTTTCTCAAGCAGCTGATCACCTGTTAGTAGAGACGGTGTTGCACATTGTTCTGAAATTCCATTGAATGATGTCGTCCTCGATTGGTACTTATGCCGATGAGGTAGAAATCTACGATGTCCTATAAACACAGATTTCGATGAATGTTTCAACCTAATTGATTTTGTATCATTTTCGCACATAGGACACCCTTGAGTTCCTTTAATGCTATAGCTTGAAAAATTTCCATAAGTAGGGAAATCCGTTATTATCCCATACAACATCACTCTCAACGTGAAGTATTCACTTTTATAAGCATCATAAAACATAACACCTGAATCCCACAATAACTTCAAATCCTTGATCAAAGGATCCAAATAAACATCAATATCATTACCTGGTTGTTTTGGTCATGATATAAGCATAGATAACATGATGAATTTCTACTTCATGTATAACCAAGGTGGAAAGTTATAATTTACCAACAAAACAGTCCATGTACTATGAGAGCTGGATTGAAAACCAAAAGGATTTAGTCTATATTTTGATAACGCAAGATGAAGGTTTCTAAACTCTTTTCAAAATTCAAGATACTCATGATCAATTTTCTTCCATTGAGGAGAGTCGGTCAGATGATGTAATATCCCATCTTTATTTCTCATCATGATCATCTTATCCTCATTGAACATCATGATGATGCTAACATTAACCCTCTCATTAACCTATACAAATTCAAAGATTGGTTGGTCTTATTTTCTATGTAATATATTGTTACAATTATTTTTCTTCTCTTGATAAATTTAAAAATAATATATGATTTTCATAATTTTTTATTGCAGGGACAATAATGATCTCTTGAAGAGATTTAATGACTCACGAATGACAAATTTCACTCCATTCCTCAAAGATAATGTGTTTGATTAATAATTTATGCGGATGATGTTGAGACAAACATCATTCATTAAATAGACAAAATGATGACAAGAGAAGTGTTGGAACAATGACCATCACATACCTATCATATATTGAGAAAAAGTTAGCTAATTAGAAATGAAGATCATGTACTCGTTGTACGTCAAGCCAAAATTTGTTGTTCATGCCATGAACCATGAAATTCCATGTCACTTATTTTTTTTCACCCTAAAGGCTCAAGTTTTGGAAATGCTGCATCCTCCTGCACCACATTAAGCCTCCACGGCATGGGGGCCTCAGGCTGCAGCCACCAAGCGCGGGGCAGGCCGGACCTAGCGGGCTGGGCCGGACCCGCACCGGTTTTTCCCTATACGCTCTTTTGACCATAACTTTGGCGCCGACTGTCCGTTTGATGAACTGTCTATGGAAATTAAAACCTGGGATTGAGACAATCCTTTTAGTATTACCCACTTGAAATTTGGATAATGTTGGGGTATGGGAATGTTGGATCGAGCACGAATCCAACCGGGCCCTTGGGACTAATAGGCTAATAACATACAGACCGAGCGTCTGTTTGATGCACCATCAGTTGCGTTGAGAACCCTTTGACATGGAGATCATTTGGAATACTTATTCATGGGACTTCGTGGAAATTGGGGTATTGACCAATGGCATTAGGATCAGACCCTACCGGAGACAATAAATCTTAGTGCGAGATCCCTATTGATGGCTGTGACAATGTACTAGGATCCTGTGTGGGTCTAACGATGTACTAATGACATACTAGGATCATGTGTGGGTCTGATGATAGACTGATGTAGTACTGAGATCCTATGTGGTTCTGACAACGTACTGATGACGTACTAGGATCTTTTGTGGGTCTAACGATGTACCGACAATGTACTAGGATTCTGTGTGGGTCTGACTAAGTTCTGAGGATGTACTAGGATCCTTTGTGGGTCCAACGATGTACTGACGATGTATAGGGATCCTGTGTGGGTATGACAATGTACTGATGGTTTACCATGATCCTATGTGGGACTGACAACGTACTGACAATGTACTAGGAACTTGTGTGGGTTTGATGATGTACTGACGATGTACTATGACCCTATGTGTGTCTGACGATATACTAGGATCCTGTGTGGGTCTAACGATGTATTGTGATCCCTTATAGGTATGACAATGTACCGCGATCCTCTGTGGGTATGATGATGATTTAGGATCCATTGTGGGTCTTTCTATTAATAGAGTAAGATGATTTAGTAGTTATATTTAATCATCTTTACTAACGTACCTTAGATATACCATGTATGACCTGAGTCCGTACATGTGTTGTACTTTACATTGTGGTAATACCTTGGTGGTATTCTTTTGTGTGGAGTACCTGTGTGGTACTTACCTTCGTGTTACTCCTTCTTCTATGGAATAATAGAGCATAATATTTTGATTTGGACTCTGTGTTTCCTCATGAATGAGATGGGCATACTTGATAACTTAGGTATATGTATGGGCATATACCTATGTAGGGTTGTCAGTTGATTTCTTGCTATGTGGTTTATCCTTTGTAGATTTTGCAAGACATTGATGGTCTCAGGGTCCCTACTAAGTATCATTATACTCACCCCTACACAAGCTATGCCCGCACCTTATTGTGTTTGGTGTAGCTGATAGACAAAGCTGACTGAGGATGAGGGTACCAGGACTGGACGGTGCCCGGAGGTAGATCATATGGCGTGTTAGTACGCATAGGAGATAAGCTAACATGGAGTGCTGAGGAGGCAATCTGTACCTACCGTTCAGGTAGGAACATCGGAGGATGACCCAGTAGCTGTCTCTCTCTTTCTTCCATTGTATTGTATTTCCGTTGTGCTTGTACCTTTACTGTTGGGCTTGTATTTCGGCCTCTCATACTTTTAGCACTCTTTTTTCTAGACAATTTACATGTGTTCATATCTTTTTGTGTTCTTGGTTGTGTGTGTTTACAGGATATAAAGGCAATGCCTTCCCAGTTTTAGGTAATACTCATTTCGGTGCTAGTCTCCAGCCCCTGGCCTATGGGAGGGGGGGGGGGGGCTCGGGGTGGTCATGACACGGGACCCGGGGGATGGGTTGTGACACATATAGTTAAATATTAAATGATATTACAGTAGATGATATGGCTATTAGTTGAAAAATATGGCTATTAAACACTAAACTATTTAAGCATCAAAAGATTATCAATCATAGCCTGGGATTTTTCTTGAATCGTTAAATGTGATCTGTGAAGAAAATTTTTATTTTTATTAATTCAAATATAGATTGAATTATATTATTTGTAAATTGTTTATAAATAATTATAAAATGTATTTTGGGGATATTTATTAGTAAATATCATACAATATTAATTGTTAATATTAAAATACCTTTTATCAAATTATGTTACATATTTTTTTATAAATCATAAAGGGTAATTTATAAATTTTTTATAAATTACAAAATAAGGATAAATGTAAAGTTCTTATATTTTACAAATAATGAACTGTTCATAATACTTAATTTTAATTGTTCAAATTAAGGGCCTTATTTGAGATATTATTTAAATTACATCCAAAGGGAATTGATGATTTCTTTGATCAATGTTTAAAAAAATTTATATATGATATTTAGATTATGTAAACTCTTTACATAATGGAAACTGAAATATAAAATATTTTTATATTTCATGAAGTATCATATATTTAAAGTAAAATTCCATATAAAGAATAATATGAAAGAGTTTATATCATGAAATGAATATAAAGTGTTTATATTCAAGGTTATGGGATGTCCATAATGAATAACTAAATTATAAAGTGTTTATAATTAGATTTTATTTATGAATTATTTCAAAATGATTCTCATGTTTAAATATGTGAAATGTTCATTTATTTAAAAGTAATTAACTCATTTATTATTCATGGATATAATTTATTTATATTTCGAATATGTGTATGATTTAGTATAAACTTGTTAAACCCCTTCTAGAGATTATCATAGACGCGTCTAAATAGTAACATGGTAGGCATGATAATAAATTTAGTTTCTATCTATCTGGACATCGATTTTTAATTAAATATATTTTCTAGAATTTAGATACTTAATAATGTTATACATATTAGGTATCACGGTTATGATGAATTAAAATCTCTCTTGAGTAAAGTATCATTGGGATAATGTACTATGAGTTAGACTTCTTAATGCCATGGTGGCTTATACCATTTTATAAAAAGGTGGAAGATGGCTATCCGTGTCTCTGGGTTTACTCAAGAAAGGGTTAAAATTTTCATATAATTCTAAACTTTTATATGAATGGTTCATGAGCCTTGTGCATGAGATGCATCTGGATACTTCTAAATATACTTAGCTTCTATTTTTGGGTGAGTAAAAAACATGGGATGTGTAAGGAGTAACACATCAATTTGGTTTGACAATATTAATTTGGTAGAAGGAATAAGATTCCAAAATAATTCATTAGAAGAATATTTACATAAATAGAATAACATGAGAAAAGATGATGAGATTGAATCTTATTCAAAAGACTAAGTGTTAAATTACTTCAAAAGCATCATTTTTCAAGATCTCATCATCCAACTAGGTAGTTTCATGCCAAAGTTGTCACAACCCGTCCTCAGGGCCCATGCCATGACTACCCAAAGCCCGGCTTCCATAGGCCAGGGGCTGGCAACTAGCACCAAGGCGTAAATCCCGGTAAAAAGGGAAGGCATTGCCTTAGTAAGTAAACAAACACCACAGAGAAAGCAAGCAGAAGAAGTAAACAATAAGTAAAAACTGAGTACAACAGTAAGTGCGGAAAGTAAGTGGGCCAGTATACAAAATCAAACTGAACGTAAAGTACAACTGGAAAGGGAAAAATAGCAACTAAAATGTAAAGCTGCAACGCCGAGCTGTCCACTGGAAATCTCACCTGATGGGTGGGTACAGATAGCCTCCACTGCTACTCGAGTCCAACCGACCGCTCCGAGTACGTCTTGCCCAGTGGTTCCCCTCCAGGTACCGTCCTTCTCCGCAAGACTCAACCACAATCAACGTTGTTCGTCATCTACAACCAACACAACGTAGTGCGAGAATAGCTCGTGCAGGGGTGAGTATAAGCTACTCAGTAGGGACCTCGAGACCCCCGATGGTCTCCCAGAATCCACAAAGGATAAACCACAATGGAAAGATACAATCACGAAGTAACATCTGACACGGATTAGGTATATGCCCATACAAATACCTAAGTCATCAATTCTCATTCGGCTCCAACATCCGAACCCATGTACAACCCAGTCCACACAGGAAAGAAAAACGTAAATCCACACAGGATAGCACAACACAATCCACAAAGGAAAGCAAAACAGGATTCAGCTCACACAGGTATACTTCTTCATATGACGATAAAGATGACCAGATATTTCCACTGATTCATCTAAGCCGTCGGACCCACAAAGGATTGATAGGTACTAACCCCCACAATGACCCACAAAGGATCGATAGGTAACTAACCCCCGCAATGACCCACAAAGGATCTGGCCCACAAAGTATCGATAGGTAACTAACCCCCACAAAGACCCACACAGGATCGGACCCACATAGGACCTGTAGGCGCTAGCCCACATAGGACCACTGAGCGCTGACCCACACAGGATCAGACCCACACAGGATCGGTAGCACTGACCCACAAAGGATCGATGAGTGCTGTAGTCATCGCCGTCAAATCCACTGAGGATCTCTGCACAGTCGTCGTTGTCACAGTAGCAGTCGCAGCCAGCTTTAGGGTTCCCACACACAGAAAGCTCGTTTGGGAGGGTCCGCTCCACGAGCCGAGAGGCTGATACATCAACTGACACATAGTCCAAAGTTGATGTATCCAAAATTTCCGTATCGTCAACAGGAACTCAACGTCGCAGACGGCGCGTCAATCGGACGCCCGGTCTGAGAGTTATTGGCTTTTTCGCCCTAGGGGCCCGGTTGGTTTTTAAGGAAAAACCAACCCAACCATAATCCTCCTGCATCCAAACCTTGGGCAGATTAAGAAAAAAGATTCGTCTCACATAGAATAATTCAACAAAGTCGGCGGCACGTCAATCGAACGTCTGAAGTTCAAGATATAAGCGTTTCCGCTCTGAGGGCCCGGTTGGTTTCGTGTACGAACCAACCGGGCTGAACCCAATGTATTCTAAAACCTTGAGTGTGATATATCGAAACGACCGTCTCGATCCAAGCATTGCATCGCCGCTGACGGTGCGTCGGTCCGAGGCCCTTATCTCATGTTATGAGCAAAAGACCGAAAAGGTCCGAAAACGGGGGGTCTGGGCCCGAACCGACCCGACCAAATCCCCCTGGGTCGGCCCAAACTGGGTGGACCCGACCCGGGTCCTGGTCCGACTAGGCTGGTGCGGCCCGGACCGGCTAGGGAGGCCCGGCCCGGCTGGGGTGGCCTCGCCCGGCCGGGGCGCGACCCGGCCCAGCCGCCAGGGTCGGCTCGGCCGGTTAAGACCGATCGGCACGGGGGTGTGCTTTCCCCCCGCGTGAAGGAAATCTGAGGCCCCGCATGGGGCCGCTCGGTGTCACCGGACATGGCTTAAGCCAGGTACCTTCCTCCGCGGTCCCGCGCTGCCGCGACTTCAGCCGCGGCGGGTCTTTTCAGCAGCGCGCCGGGTGCCGCCGCATCCTGGCGGCCGGCCGCTGCCGGCCACAGTGCCGACGGAGACTTCCGTGGAGCACCGGACGCCCTCCGGTGGTCCGATTTGCCTGCGTTCTTCCCTAGTGATCGTCTCGGGACCCGACCTTCACTGCAAAGCCTTCAAAACGCCCGAGCGGCTTGTTTTGTCATCGTCTGCCAATCCGACTACCAACAAAAAACCGCGGAGGGTTTTCGGGCCGTGTTTGTTTGGACCGCACCCTCCGCGTTAGGTGATAACAATCGGGAATAAAATATTCAACACAAGAAAAACAAAAAAGGCACAATTTTAATAAAATTAAAATTGAACTTTGATCCGGGTTCTTTGTTTTAGATGAAACAACCATGGGAATAAATATTGTTCTCAAATAAAACCCCTACCTCGTAGCTATCATCAGATGAGAGTTCTTCTCGGAAATGACCATCGCGGAAGAAGAGGATCGTCGCGTCGTGGAAGGGTGTCGCGTCATCACGGAAGGGCGTCATGTCGACGATCTCCGAGGGTTTAAAAAACCACACGGATTTAATTTCACATATTAAATCCATGTGAAGGATAAAATCCACAAAGGAATTTAAAAGATTTGAAATCTCCTACCTCAATCAGTTGATCGAAGATTTACCGCGGAAGAAGCGTCAGCATCGCGGTACTCGGCGTCGCATCACTTATCTCCGAGGGCTCGGGGTTCTTCATTTCCCTTTCGTCGGTGGCTGGCGTTCTTCACGTTCTTCGCGTTTTTCACGTTCTTCGCGAAGGAGGATGAAGATCTTTAAAGATTATCCAAAGGTTTAACACAAAAACCCGATAATAAAATAAGTCCTCATCTTATTTTACTATCAAGTAAAGAATTTGAAAAACAAAGGTAAGTAACGAACAATTAATTCAAAAAATTAATTGTAAAATTTAACTGCCCAATTAAATAGGGGCGTTAAGAATTTAAAAAAACACGTCAGTTGACTTTCATTAAAGATGAGTTTTCACGGGTGCGTTACTTAGAGGAAATGAAACGGTGGGGCTTGTGTGGGACCCACCTCACAAATATCCTACCAAGAGGGTAGGATATTTTGGATTGCACCCTAACCACTTCAACTCAGCTTAAGCAGCTTTAAGTGGCTTTTAAGTTGATTTAAGTGAAATAAAAATAAAGTTGTCGCACCACTTTATTTTATTTCTTATCTTAACCCCAAAAATATAAAAACCACACCCGAGCAAACGCAACTCCGGAAGAGGCGTTTCTAAGTAAATATCGGCACTGTGATTCCATCGGTGCCCTTAGAATTCAATTCTGAGCAATAGTTCCAAATTTAGAAAAACCTGCTCGTTCGTTCACTGAACGTACCGAGCCAAACATCCAAAAATGATTCCAGGCACACCGGGCCTTGGAATCAGGTGCCGTCAAGAACTTTGTTCTTGTAAAGTTATAATGAAAATTAAGAAAAAAATTTCCTTGAAATTTACAGGTCTTTACATCACTCCCACCTCAGGGCTTTACGTCCCGGTAAAGATACATCATAATCTAGGGAAACAAATGTGGGTACTGAGCACAAATCTGAGCCTCCCGCTCCCAAGTGCTCTCTAGGAGGTTCCCGTGCTGCCATCTAATGTGCATTAGAGGAATTGACCATCCACGTAGGACCTGATCCTGTCGATCCTCGATCTCCACTGGGACCTCTGCAAAAGTCGCCCCATCATCAACGTCTAGCTCCCCATGGTCAATGATGTGTGCCGGGTCATGCACGTATCTCCTCAGCTGAGATACGTGGAAGATGTCATGCAACCGGTGCAACTGAGGTGGTAGAGCCAGGCGATAATCCACCTCGCCAATCCTGTTGAGGACCTGGAATAGTCTGATGAAGTGTGGATACAACTTTCATCCTCGGCCAAATCTCCGTAATCCACATCGAGGTGAGACACGCAAGAAGACGTGGTCGCCATCCTCAAACTCCAGTGGCCTCCGCCTCCTGTCAGCGTAAGACTTATGCCGGATCTGAGCTGTCCTCATCCGCCTCTAGATGACCTGGACCGTCTTTGTCATGGCCCGGACCATCTCTGGTCCCACAAGTGCTGACTCCCCATGGTCTGTCTAGCACAAAAGAGATCTGCAAGGTCTGCCGTACAACGCCTCGTATGGTTCCATCCCGATGGTGGAGTGGTAGATGTTGTTGTACGCGAACTCCTCCAAGGGTAGGTGGTCCTCCAAGCTGTGACCAAAGTCAAGTACACATGCGCGAATCATGTCCTCAAGAGTCTGTATGGTCCTCTCCTTCTGACCATCCGTCTGAGGGTGAAAGGCGGTGCTTAGATGTAGTTGCGTCCCGAATGCCTCCTGCAACCCCTTCCAAAGCCGGGAAGTAAAGCTAGCATCTCGATCGGAGACAATAGATGATGTCACACTGTGAAGCCGTACAATCTCTTGAACGTAGAGACGTCCCAAGCTCTCCACTGAGCCCTACTCTCTGATGGGTATGAAGTGAGACGACTTGGTGAGTCGGTCGAAAATCACCCAGATAGAGTCGTGACCTCTGGAAGTGCGTGGATGTCCAGTCACGAAGTCCATAGATATCCCGTCACACTTCCACTCCGGGACCTCCAAGGGTTGTACCAAGCCTGCTGGTACCTGATGCTCTGCCTTCACCTGCTGGCAGGTGAGGCATCGTGAAACGAACCCTGCCACAACCTTCTTCATGCCCGGACACCAGTGCTATTGTCTGAGATCCTGGTACATCTTCGCCACTCCAGGATGTACCACCAAAGGAAAAGTGTGAAACTCTCTCAACACCTCTTCTCATAATGCAACTGGTACCAAGGTAAATCCTCTGAAAAGGACGTCGTGCTCTGCTCCAAAAGCGAAACCATCAGGTGCCTATCCTGAGGATATCTGTGCACGCCGCATCTCACAGTCAGCATCCCCACGCTGCGCCTCTCTGACCCGCTATAGTAGCGGAGGGGTGACTATTAGAGACTGAAGGAAGGTTGCTCCATCTCTATCCATGAAGGATATCTGCAAAGTGTCTAGCTGCTCTGTCGCCTCCTCAAGTAGCTGAATTCCCATAATCCTGCTGAGAGCATCGGCTACCACGTTCCCCTTCCCAGGAGTATAGACTATCTCAAAGTCATAGTCCCGGAGGAACTCGAGCCATCGCCGCTATCTCAGGTTCAGGTCCTTTTGAGAGAAGATGTACCTGAGGCTCTGATGGTCAGAAAAGAATATAAAGCGCTCTCCCATCAGATAGTGTCACCCTGTCTTCAGAGCGAAGACCACTGCTGCTAACTTCAGGTCATGGGTATCGTAGTTCTACTCATGAGGACTCAACTGAAGTGATCCATTGGTGATCACTGCCCACTCCTGCATTAGGACACATCCGTGTCCGGTCCCTGATGCATCGCAGTAGACTACGTACCCTACTCCCTCCTCCGGCAACCTCATGATAGGGGCGTTGTTCAATATCTGTCTCAGCTCCTAGAAGCTCTACTGACATCTGTCTAACCACACAAAGGGTTTCCCCTTATTCGTAAGAGCTGAGAGTGGTGCCGCAACTCTGGAGATGTCTGGCACAAATCTCCGATTGTATCCAGCTAGTCCCAAGAAACTCCGCACCTCTGTCACGTTCCTAGGTGGCTCCCAAGCTAGCACTGCCTCGATCATCGTAGGATCCACTGCAACTCCCACCTCAGAGATGACGTGTCCCAAGAAGTGGACCTCATGTATCTATAACTGACACTTTGAGAGCTTGCCATAATGCTGGTGCTCTCAGAGTGTGTCTAGTACAACCCGTAAGTGGTAGGCGTGCTCCTCCTCAGTCGTCGAGTAAATCAAAATGTCATCGATGAAGACTATGAAAAATCGATCGAGGTATGGCTGAAAGATCCTGTTCATGAGGCCCATGAACACTGCTGGAGAATTGGTTATGCCCAAAGGAATAACCAAGAACTCATAGTGGCCATACCGACATCTGAAGGCCGTCTTCTGCACGTCCTCGTCCCGAACTCTGAGCTGATGATAGTCTGACCTAAGGTCTATCTTCGAGAACCACCGTGCTCCCTTGAGCTGATTGAAGAGGTCATCAATCCTCGGTAGTGGATACTTGTTCCTCACTATCACCTAGTTCAGGCGACGATAGTCGACACACAGTCGCAAGCTCCCATCCACCTTCTTGGAGAACAATATCGAGGAAGCCCAGGGTGAAACACTAGGTCGGATGAATCCCTTGCCCTGCAAGTCCTCCAACTGTACCCGTATCTCTCGAAGCTCAGCGGGGGCCATCCAATATGATGGAGTGGATATCGGGGCTATCCCGGGGTACAGATCAATATAAAAGTCTACCTCTCTACGAGGAGGTAGTCCTGGAACGTCGTCGGGAAAGACGTCCGCATACTAATCCCCCACTGCAGGAAAACTAGGACTCCACACGTTAACTGCTCCTAGGATGAGGCCAGCCAACTGACGAGTGATGGGCTGTCCTCTCCTCTGTGGAAGTCCATCCTGTGCTACAAAGGCTCCCTTCTCGCCGGAGAAGGTGAACCTGCTCCCGTCGGTGTGTACACATCGCACCTTTCTCCTAATACAACCAATCTTTGCATGGACTGTAGATAACCAATCCATGCCCAAGATGACGTCGTAAGGCCTCAACGCCACTACAAGAAGATCGTAGCCAAAGCTCTCACCTCCTAGAGTAATCTCACACTACCGGCACCAGTGCGTGATCGTTGAGTCTGCCCCCGTAGGAGTATCTAGCCGTAAGGATCGAGCCAACGACTCTGTCGGAATCTCCGAGCTCCGAATAAGGGAAGCGGCTATGAAGGAGTGGCTCACTCCTATATTTATAAAAATTGCAGAAATGGTGGAATAGACACAGATCATACCTCGAATCATCTCGGGCGCGCCGTGGTCATAGGCCTCCGCCGCCTGGAGCAATGCTTGTCTTTGCCCGCCAGCTCCCTGTGGTCGGGGTGGACCTCTTGGTGGTGGTGGTGGTAGAGCCTCAAAGCACCGCCCACCACCTACTACTCGACCAGCTCCTATGCCTCATCCACCTTCTCCCTGCGGATCACCACGGTCGACCCTCTACCTCTACCTGGGTGGCCCCTCAACCATATGCTGCTCCTCGGCACGGTGGTTCGGGCAGTCACGAGCCATGTGGCCCTGCCCGCCGCATGTGTAGCACTGCCTACCTCCCGAAAGACTGGCTCCACGCTGTGTGCCCCACATTGCTGAGCCAGTTTCCTGAGGTCGTCTGCGTGAGGGTCTGGTCTACCTGGACCCCTGAGTCATCCGTCGACTGCCTGCAGCAGAAGACTCTACTACGTGCCGCCCCGCGGTAGGTCTCGTTGCTGATGAAGGCTCAGCAAGGAAGCTCTCGATCAAAAGGCCTCGCTCCAGTACTCCTGTCTGAGTCAGAATGCTGAGGGAGATCAGCGATGCTCTGATCTCATGTCTCAATCCCTGCTCAAAGGTCCGCGCCCGGAAGAATGGGTCTTGTACCATGTCTGACGAGTAGAGTGAGAGATTGGTAAATCTCACCGAGTTCTGGGCGACTGTCAAGCTGCCCTGCCGCAGCTGAAGAAGCTCCTGGATGTGCACCGCATGGAGGGTGGTCGGGACGAACTCTGAGTGGAAGAGGCCCTCAAAGTCTGTCTATAGGAGAGATACCTCATCATGCACCTAGAACATCAAGCTCCTCCATTGGCCCACTACTGCGTGCAGTAGGCTCGCTGTGAGGATCAACATGAGGTCTGTTGGTGTCCTCACTAGCCTGAAAACTCGTACAACTGCCTCCAGCCAGTCCTCTGCTGCCTGGGGGTTCGTCTCCCCGCGGAACCTAGGCGGTCACTGGCATTGGAACTCATGTAGTGCACTAAGGTGACATGCATCATCAGCGGCTGGGGCTGGAAGCATCGGTGGCTCGGCAAGTAGAGGTACCGCTAGTGCCTCAGCTGTCAAAGGGCCCTGTACCGAGGCCTCGTCGCTCGGCGGGCTGTCGTCACGTACAACTCTCGGAACCCTAGATGGCTGCCATCATGGGGCCATCCTGAAAAGAATCAGGTGCACCATGGTCAGAACATTATACCTGGTGAGCTGACATATAGTAATCACAAAGAAAACTTTTTACACACATGTAATCAATGTTTTCATGCATTAAGTCGGAAATTAGAAGTCAGGGTCCTGGTGTACGGATACGTCGGCCGCTGCACCAACATTAGACTCCATGGACTGATAACCACACCCAATAATCTAAACACTATTGCTTCACATAGAAAAAATATCAGAGTCCCATGTTCTGTGGTAGAACCGAACTCCTCGGATACCAATTTGTCATGACCCGTCCTCGGGGCCCGGGTCGTGACTACCCCAAGCTCGCCTTCCATAGGCCAGGGGTTGGCGACTAGCACCAAGGCATAAATCCCGATAAAAAGGGAAGGCTTTGCCTTTGTAAGTAAAAAAACACCACAGAGCAAGAAAGCAGAAGAAGTAAACACTAAGTAAAAACTGAGTACAACAGTAAGTGCGGAAAGTAAGTGTCCAAGTATACAAACCCAAACTAAAAGTAAAGTATAACTGGAAAGGGAAAAACATCAACTGAAAAGTAAAGCCGCAATGCTGAGCTGTCCACTGGAAATCCCACCTAAAGGGTGGGTACAGATAGCCTCCACTGCTCCTCGGGTCCAGCCGACCGCTCCGAGTACGTCTCGCCCAGTGGTTCCCCTCCAGGTACCGTCCTTCTCCACAAGTGTCAACCACGATCAGCGTTGTCCGTCGTCTGCAACCAAAACAACGTAGTGGGGGAATAGCCTGTGCAGGGGTGAGTATAAGTTACTCAGTAGGGACCCCGAGACCCCCGAAGAACTCCCAGAATCCACAAAGGATAAATAAAAAAGGAAAGATACAATAATGTAGTAACATCCGACACGGCTTAGGTATATGCCCATACATATACCTAAGTCATCAATTCTCGTTCGGCTCCAAAATTCAAACCCAAGTACAACCCAGTCCACACAGGAATGAAAAACGTAAATGCACACAGGATAACACAACACAATACACAAAGGAAAGAAAAATAGGATTCAGCTCACACAGGTATACTTCTTCATATGATGATAAAGTTGACCAGATATTTCCACTGATTCATCTAAGCCGTCGGACCCACAAAGGATCGATATGTACTAACCCCCGCAATGACCCACAAAGGATCTAACCCACAAAGGATCGATAGGTAACTAACCCTCTCAATGACCCACAAAGGATCTGACCCACAAAGGATCGATAGATAACTAACCCCCACAAAGACCCACACAGGATCGGACCCACACAGGATTTTTTGGCGCTGGCCCACACTAGACCACTGAGCACTGACCCACACAGGATCAGACTCACACAGGATCAGTAGCACTAACCCACAATGGATTGCTGAGTTTTGTAGTCATCGTCATTGAATACACTGAGGATCTCTGCACAATCGTCGTCGTCACAGTAGTAGTCGCAGCCAGCTCTAGTGTTCCCGCACACAACAAGCTCGTTCGGGAGGGTCCTCTCCATGAGCTGAGAGACTGATACATCAACTGACACATAGTCCAGAGTTGATTTATCCCAATGTTCCGTATCATCAATAGGAACTCAACGTCGTAGACGGTGAGTCAATAAGACGCTCGGTCTGAGAGTTATTGGCCTTTTCGCCCTAGGGGCCCGGTTGGTTTTTAAGGAAAAACCAGCCCGACCGTACTCCACCTGCGTCCAAACCTCAGTCAGAGTAAGACAAAATATCCGTCTCACTTAGAGGAATTCAACAAGGTCGGCGGCATGTCAATCGGACTTCTGAAGCTCAAGATATGAGAGTTTCCGCTCTGAGGGCCCAGATGGTTTCGTGTTCGAACCAACCCGGCCGAACCCAAAGTATTCCGAAACCTTGAGTGTGATATACCGAAACACCCACCTCGATCCAAGGATCGCATTGCCACTGACGGCGCATCGTTCGGAGGCCCTTAGCTCATGTTATGAACAAGAGACCGAAAAGGTCCGAAAACGGGGGGTCTGGGCCCGGACCGACCCTGCCCAACCCCACTGGGTCGGCCCGAACCAGGTCGACTCAACCCGGGTCCAGGTCTGACCCGGCCGGCGCAGGCGCGGCCCGGCCGCCAGGGTTGGGTCGGCCGAGCAAAGCGGGGGTGTGCTGACCCCCCCCCCCCCCCCCCCCCCCCCCCCCCCCGCGTGAAGGAAAGCCGCGGCCCCGCGTGGGGCCGCTCGGTGTCACCGGACGTGGCTTAAGCCGCTTCCCTTCCTCTGCGGTCCTGCGAGGCCGCGGCTTCAGCCGCGGCGGGTCTTCCCAGTGGCGAGCCGAGCGCCGCCACTTCCTGGCGGCCGACCGCTGCCTCCGGCCGCCGGCGCCGCCGTGCCGGCGAGGCGCGCCCGCGGAGACATCCGCGGACCACCGGACGCACTCCGGTGGTCCGATTCTCCTGCGGTCTTTGCCAGTGATCGTCTCGGAACCTGACCTTCACTACAAAGCCTTCAAAACGCCCGAGCGGCTTGTTTTGTCATTTTCCTCCAATCCACACATCAATGAAAAACTGCGGAGGGTTTTCGAGCCGTGTTTGTTTGGCTTGAACTCTCCGCATTAGGTGACAACAATCGGGAATAAAATATTCAACACATGGAAAACAAACAAGGCACAATTTTAATAAAATTAAAATTGAACATTGATACGGGTTCTTTGTTTTAGATGAAACAACCATGGGAATAAATATTGTTTTCAAATAAAACCCCTACCACATAGCTGTCGTCGGACGAGAGTTCTTTGCGGAATTGATTGTCACGGAAGAAGAGGATCATCGCGTCGCGAAAGGGCGTCACGTCGTCGCGGAAGGGCGTCGCGTCGACGATCTCCGAGGGTTAAGAAAAACACACGGATTTAATTTCACATATTAAATCCGTGTTAAGGATAAAATCCACAAAGGAATTTAAAAGATTTGAAATCTCATACCTCAAGCAGTTGATCTAAGATTTGTCGCGGAAGAAGAACGTCGCGGAAGAAGCGTCGGCGTCGCGGTACTCAGCGTCGCGTCGTCGATCTCCGAGGGCTCGGTGTTATTCATTTCCCATTCATCGGAGGCCTACGTTCTTCTTGTTCTTCGTGTTATTCACGTTCTTTGTGTTCTTCGCAAAGGAGAATGAATATCTTTAGAGATTCTCCAAAGGTTTAACACAACAACCCGATAATAAAATAAGTCCTCGTCTTATTTTATTATCAACTAAAGAATTTGAAAAAAAGGTAAGTAACGAACAATTAATTCAAAGAATTAATTGTAAAATTTAACTGCCCAATTAAATAGGGGCATTAAGAATTTAGAAAAATGCATCAGTTGACTTTCATTAAAGATTAGTTTTTGCGGGTGCGTTACTTAGAGGAAAAGAAACGGTGGGGCTCGTGCGGGACCCACCTCACAAATATCCTACCAAGAGGGTAGGATATTTGGGATTGCACCCTAACCACTTCAACTCAACTAAAGTAGCTTTAAGTGGATTTTATGTGGCTTTAAGTGAAATAAAAATAAAGTTATCGCACCTCTTTATTTTATTTCTTAACTTAACCCCAAAAATTTAAAAACCACACCCAAGAAAACGCAACTCCGGAAGAGGCGTTTCGAAGCAAATACCGGCACTGTGATTCCATCGGTGCCCTTAGAATTCAATTTCGAGCACCGGTTGAAAATTTAGAAAAACCCGCTCGTTTGTTCACTGAACGTACCGAGCCAAACTTCAGAAAATGATTCCGGGCACGCCGGGCCACGGAATCAGGTGCCGTCAGAAACTGCGTTCTTGTAAAATTCCAAAGAAAATTAAGAAAAAAATTTCCTTGAAATTTACAGGTCTTTACAAAAGTTAGGTTCCCATGGATTATCTTTTGTAAGAAAAGAAAGTAATGAGGTGTCCCTAAATATTAGGTGCCTTGTTCTTGATGTTTGATTTGGGTTAAACATAATAGATAAACCCAAACTGTTAGGATACCAAATGAATATAGTTGAGTTTATCTAGATGAAGAATTTAGGTAAAGTGTTTTCCGCTCAACTATAGAAGATTCATATATGACATGATTGATAATAGTTGTCTATTATGGCATTCAACCTTTTTATTACATAAATTTACATTACATTTTTTACAAACACATTATCTTTTAATGTTTAGTGTCTTAAATATAAGGTACACAATACAAGAATACATAAAAACCTAAAAACCTGAAAACATGAAAACATTATTATAATATACTTGAAAGGATTTATCATAGGTACATACTAAGTTCAATTACTGTATCACATAACCTGGGGGCATACATCAAAGGAAAGTGTAAGCATAAGACCTAGTGAGGGAAATTAAGGGAAATCGTTACATGTGATCATGATAAATATCTATAAGAACTTGAGGTATATCATAGACACGAGTAATGAAAATAATAATAATATCATAATAAAAATAACATGATTCATAAAATTAAAATGTAGCTATGACTTTTAATTTATTCATTCCTAATCATATCACCAAATCTTATCCCCGAGGTGTCATAAAAATTAACAGGGTTATTCACCAAGGTATCGTAAAACATGTCATCTATATAGATTAAATTCTTTACCCAATGTATTGGAGTGCTATCAGGTTTCACCCTTCATATGGATAAATTAATTTTATTATAATAAATCATAATAAAACATTTTATAAATATACTATTTAAAATAAAATAAATAGGTTTCATATCAAAATCATGATGTTTTTAGTAAGTTCTTAAAGACAAGATATTTATGTCATTTTAAAACCCACAGAAAAGGAAAGCAGGTTTCATGTATGTTAATACCAAGATAAAATAGATAATTTTGACATTTAGGTGAATAACCCTATAAAATAAAGATGATTGGGTATTCATAAAAGAAAATAAGAGAATTTATTGGGAAAATAGAAATTTTGAGAAGAAAATTCTACATGATAACAGGTATGAAATATGGTTTTAGAAAACATAAAAAATAGAGGAGAAAATGGTCTCCCATTCATAAAAGATTATAAATATATATAATGTATAGAATAAAATGGATATGAGAAAATATCTTGGAAATTTGAAAGATATACCACATAAAAAGAGAACTTGAATGGAAAAGAGAAGTTGATATTTCCCTTACCTTGAAGAGTGGCTCCTAAAACTCAAAGATTGAGACAGTAGGGGCTTTAAGACACCATGAGAGGACTCATTGGGAGGCAATAATATCATAGATTCATGGAAAATGAATTTTGAATGAATTTAAATGATGAAATGGTTGGGTATTTAAAGAAAAAGATATGACGTTTTTTATTAATTTCTTTGGACACCTCAGTAGTGGTATTTGCAAAACCATGGTTTTTCCCATGGAATATGCCTATGGTATTGGACACCTGGGAAACCTATTAAGTTATTTTAATCCAAAATAATTGACCAAAATTTTATATTAAACATTACATCATTATAATATAATTTTGATGTCATTAAAGATACCAAAAAACTCAAACTGTATTTTTACTATTCACGAAAAACAAAATAATTTTATAAAATTATCATAAATTCACCCTAACCTAATATCAATAATTTTATTTTGAGAATGAAATTTATTTTATCATAATAATTCTCTCAATATGATAAATTTAAGTTTTATATATAAAAATATTTTTTTAAAAAAAATAACATCGGATAGAAAATGCAAAGTTAAATGCACAGTACACTTTCTGATACTTGAAAAAAATAAATTTTTTATCACTTAAATTTAAATAGGAGTTTTAATCATACTATTTCATTAAATTAAAAAATATTAATAAGACCTTATTTTATTATAATAATTTTATCTTTTCTTAAAATTACAATTTATGTCTGGAAAATCAATTCATCAAATTCATTATATTTATAAGAAAAATTTAACTCAAAACCTGAATGATGGAACAATAATTTTATTTATAAAAATGGTTTATACAATAAGTAACTAAGGAATTGACACATAACACCTTATAACACCTACATATGACCTAAGGGTGAGGTGTGAAATAATTATAGATTCTTGGAGTGTCTCAGATAACATCGCTCGGGTGGTAATTTTCACTAACTTGAACTACTCCCATTGGTGATTTCATTAAGCTTAATGTATTGAAACTCGACTTGGGAGTTGTCGAGAGAAAAGAATAGTGATGCTACCTCCTTCCCAAGCTCCGAAAAATGGGTTTAATACGATATGACTCTAATGAATGAGGCCATTAAATATTCTTTTTGAATTAATTTTCCTTTATCATTTCTATGTATAAACAAAAATTAGAATATTAAAATTATTATATATAGTTTAGTTTCCATCAATTATATTGGACAATGCTTATAATTGACCAATGATTGAAACAGGATGGTTATATTTCAAATTATACTCACTTCATTATTAATGATATATAGTTTTGTTGTGTCATATAATATAACACACATTTTTAGGAAATAATTATCATTAAAAAAATGTTTGTGCCATTGCATCCTCCATTAAGAAATTTCATCCTTGAAATTTCAACTTGTTCCCTATATTAAAGAATGGTGATGGTATTTTTTCAACATTGTTTCCTCTGGTTCCCATGTGGCTTCTTCATATCTATGGTTCCTCCACAATACTTTAACTAAGTTGGTTGTCTTGTTGCATAAAACCTTGTCTCTACAGTCGAATATATTTACCGGTTTCTCCTAATAAGAGAGGTCATATTCCTGTTGTACCACATCATGATATAGTATATGTGATGGGTCATATATTCACTTCCTCAAGAGAGATATGTGGAATACATTATGAACTTGATCTAGATGTGGATGAAATGCAAGTCGATCAACCACTATTCTTATGCGTTCAAGGATATCATAGTGGAAAATGTACCTAGGGATGAGCATTACTTTCTTCCCGAACCACACGACTCTCTTCCAAGGTGATATTCGAATGAAGACTTTGTCTCCAACATCAAACTTCATGTCCCTTTGATGGTTTTCAACATAGATCTTCTTTCGACTCTAATCACCTTTATGTGTTTTTGGATTCCATGAAAATTTTATGTCATCTCTTCCACATGATCATGTCCAAGAATATTTCTCTCACCAACTTCATCCCAACAAGTAGGAGTTCTATATCTCTTCCCATATAATTCTTCATAGGGTTTCATTTAAAATACTTGAATGGTAGATTTTATTTCATGAGAACTCATCCAATGGGACATATTGATCCCATCCACCATTAAATTCCATTTATCATGTTCCCAACATGTCCTTGATTGTCTGAATAGTTCTTTAAGATTGACCATCAGTTTGAGGGTGATAGGCCATACGAAAGTTCAATTCAGTATTCAGATCATGTTAAAGACTTCTCCATAATTTTAATGTGAAATTTGGATCATGACCAATAATTATAGAAAGTTTCACTCAATTCAGCATTTCCAATTCCTTTATGTATAACTTGGTAAGTTAGTTAAGAGATAAATCATCCCTAATAGACATAAAATGTGAAGTCTTGGTGAGACAGTCCATGATAACTCATATCACATTATTTCCTTTGGATGTTTTTGTGATACTAGTGACAAAGGACAGAGTGATATTGTCCCACTTCTATGATACTATGGTTAGTGGTTGTAATACCCACTTTGTATGTTTTCATTCTTATTTCACTTGTTTACACACCAGACAAATTGTTGTGTAGTCAGCAATCTGCCTTTTCATGTTATCCCAACAATAATGATCACCAAGGTCCCTATACATCTTTTTGCATTCAGGATGTATAATGAAATTAGAGATACAAGATTCATCCATAAGATCCCTTATTTCCTGAATAGATTGAACACATAGCCTTGAATGAAATTTCATTACACCTTCTTGTTCAATATTGAACTCAGTTTACTTCCCATTTTTCATAGCCTCTATATTTTTCTGAAAAAAATATATTATCTTTGATATTTCTTGATCATCTTTAGTAATGAAGGTTGAGAAATAATTTGTAATAGGGTTGATTATGCCCTTTCCCTTATGATTATCATGTCCTATTTTACCAGGACTTTGATCAAAGGATCTCCTTGAATCCTATTTATTGCGAACACAACAGTGTCTTTCCTACTCAATGCATCAGAGACATTGTTTTATCTTCCGGGGTGATAGTGAATTGAACAATCACGGTTTTACGAAGTTCCAAAAATTCCCTTTGTCTCATGTTCAATTAATTTTGTGTGATAATATACTTAAAACTTTGGTGATCTATGTAGATGTCACATTTCTCCTCATAAATATAGTGCCTCAATATTTTGAGATAAAAAACAACCACAACCCACTCCATGTCATTCATACGATATTTCTTCTCTTGATGATTCAACCATCGGGATGCATAAGAAATTTCCTTGTCATTTTTCATGATGATGCACCCAAAACCTTTTAGAGATGAATCACTAAAAATAAAGAATCCTTCTCCGATAGATGGTAGTGTTAACACAGGTGAAGTTACCAAACTCTTCTTCAATTATTGGAAACTTTCTTCACACTATTTTGTCCAAAAAAACGTGAACCCTTTATGAGTTAACATGGTTAGTGGATTAGAAATTCAAGAAATGTTTTTCAAAAACCTTCTAGAATATCCTATTAAACTAATGAAACTACGAATCTCAGTTACTGTAGTTTCTATTATAGGATAAGGCCACTACTCCACAACCTTTTTATTTGTAGGGTCAACTAAGATTCCTTCATTGGTTATAATGTGTGCCAAGAAAGAAATTTTTTGTAACCAAAATTCACATTTTTTGAACATTCTAAATAGCCTCTCCTTCCTTGGAGTTTTTGATATAACCCTTAGATGTTCCTCATGCTCCTTACAAATTTTGGAATATATAATAATATCATCAATAAAATCTACCACAAAGTTATCAAGGTTATCATTATTGACTATTAATAAAATCCATAAAAATTGAAGGTGAATTAGTTAAGACGATGGGAATAAAAAAAACTCGTAATGCTCATATCTTAATTAGAAGGTGGTCTTTGGAATATCTTCTTTCTTCGCACCCAATTGATGATAACCATATCAAAGATCAATATTGGAGAAGAATTGAGCCCCAAGAATCTTGTCAAATAAATCAACAACTCTTGGAAGAGGGAACTTGTTCTTTACTATGACCCCATTATGTTTTATATAATCCACACATAGACACATTGATCTATCCTTATTTTTTACACTGAGAACAGGTTCTCCCCAAGGATACACACTTGGTCGAATAGACCACTTCACCAGAAGATCTTGAAGTTGTTTATTTAATTCCTCTAGATCCACATTTTACATTCTATATGGGGCATTTCAATTTTTCTTGGAACCATGCATGAGTTCAATGGATAACTCTACCTCTATTTGTTTGGGAGTTCCAGGTAAATTCTCAGAAAATAAATCAATTTGTTGCTGAACTATCTAGACATGCTCTATTCATATACTTTCATTTCCTTCTTCATCTTCACCGATCATTTCCATAAAGAAGGCTACATGTGGTACTTATAGAAAAAGATTAGGTTGATATATCTCTCCTTTGATGAAAACTATAGGATTCCCATTCAATACTACTGGGATTTCCTTATTTCTTTATTTTATCTTTTCATTATACTTTGAGAGATAGTCCATCCCAAGTATAATTTCGATTTATATCATGAGAATGAATACCCGATTTTAGATGAGACTGTGCTCCCAAAAGTGAATACTATAGTATCTATACACTATTTATGCTTTGATAATCCCTCAAGGAATCTTGATAGATAACTATACTTCTAGAAGTTTATAGATTGATTCTATGTTCTTTGCAAACATGAAGGGAATAAAGGAATGTATAGAACCATAATAAAAAATATTACTTTCAAGCTTTGATGGAGAAACAAGAGTACCTTCCACCACATAATTTGTTTCTTTAATTCACGAATTATGACAAAAAATCCTAACCTTGCTCCCTTATCCTATGTTTAGGTTGATGGTGTCTCCCATCTATTAAATTCATATTTGGATAGTGATTGGAATAGAGAAAAATCTATCTAAACTTTAAGCATTGGACTTCACAGAGGGCTTTAACCATCTTCCATTTTTTGTTAGTGTTGAGATGTTGAGGCTTCACCTCACTATTATATTTCTGAGAAATATGGTCATCTCTTCCACACAAATACAATTTCCTACTCTTGATCAAGAATTTCCCTGAATGCTTCTTTCCACGTTTATTAAATATGTAATGTTGTACTTTCTTTCCTAATCACCCTTGATCAACTATCCTCTCTAGGTTTGTATCTAAAGAAATATTCTTTTCATTCGATCTATAGGACCACTACATCTATTTAAACTCTAGTTTAACTTTCATAGCACTCTTCAAGATCTCTAAATTTTTATAATAGTCTCAGTGGGCTAGATTCTTCTATAGATGATGTCTTATTCCACTTAAGAATCTATAAAAATTCCTATTAAAATCCATGTCAAATCTAGAGGTGTAATGAGAAATTCTTTTGATGTTTATCTCATGGCTTACCATAGATTCAGTTTCCAACTACTTCACCTATTGGAATTCCTTCTCCATTTTCATTCATCTTGTATAGGATAAATATATTTTGAAAAATGTTTCTCGGAACTCTTACCACTATATAGATTCAATCTCCTCTTTAGATTTGTGTTTTAACTAGTACCCACCACTGATCAACCTCTTCCTCTAAGTGGCACACAACCAAGGTAAATTTCTCTTGTTCCAAACAGCAGAGTACAGAAAAGATCTTTTCTATAGACCATATCCACTATTCAATAATCAATGGTTCAATAGATCCAATAAAAGTTGGTGGTTGTTGATGCGTAAAGGGATCAAGAGAAATTTGCTCTGTTTGAGGTGAATCCTCCCTCTCAGATTGATTCAAGTTATTGTTCATATCTCTTGTAAGTTGATTCATCATTCACATGATGTTTTCCATCCCAACTTCCATCGAAAGGTTGTTTGGTTCTGGTCCATTTCTCCCACCATTTACCTGTTTTCTCTTATTTCTCATCATTTTCTAAAAGAAAACCTTAGTGAGAAAAATGTTTCATTTAATAATATTATAATTAAAAGGGAACTTTTATGTCATATAACATAATTACTAAACATGTAATTCATTAATGAAATTAAACTTTATAAATCCTTTATATTGGTTTATAAAAATCTTGTGATTAACCAAATATATCTCACGGGAGTGTCAAACCAGGAGTGCAACAAAGTCTGTTGTTGTGTACTAGGTTAAATCGAGTCAAGCCCAACAAACCTTGTCAGATTTTTTACCCCTAGGTATATCTATATGAGAGCCATATCCACCTGTTTGTTTCTAGATAGATATTTTTTTTGTTCGGAAACCACTTAATTAACATTTCACCAAAATATCGAGAAGTTTTCCTATAATTAAACTTTTATCCAGTGTTCTTTATAAAGTTTTAAAATCCTAATTTCCACAAATAACTAAACCTTCATTTGATACCAACTATGGAATCCCACCTTTTTATTACATAACATTACATAAAATTTTTATAGAGGATCTATTAATGTTTTGTGTCTTGGAAATATGGTACATAATACATGAAAACATGAAATAATTATTATAATACCCTTGAAAGGATTCATCAAAGGTTTATCCTGAGTTCAATTACTGCATCTCATAACCTGGGTATATACATTAAAGGAAAGGGTGACCGTAAGGCCTAGTAAGGGAAAGCAAGAGAAATAATTTACATATTATCATATGAAACATGTATAAGAACTTGAGGTATATCATAAAGTCATGAGAAATGTAAAAAGAGGAATATCATAATAAAAATAAAATGACTCATAACATGAAAATGTGGCTACAACATTTAATTGAGTTATTTTTATTATATCATTATGGTTTATCACTGATGTGTTTTAAATATTATCAAGGTTTTTCACCAAGGTATTGTAAAATATGTCATCTCTAGAGATTAAATTATTTACCCAATGAATTGGAGTGCTATCTGGTCACCGCTTCATATTTCTTAATTAATGTGTCCCACATAGATCATAATTAAATTTTTCAGAAATAAACCGTATAGAATAAAATAAATGAGTTTCATATAAAAATAATGTTGTTTTGAAGTTCTTTAAGACAAGATATTTATGTATTTTTAAAATCCACAGAAAAGGAAAGAGGGTTTTGTGTAAGTTAATCACTGAATAAAATAGATAATTTTTAAATATAAGTGAATACAAATAGAAAATAAAGATGTTTTAGTATTCACAAAAGAAAATAAGATAATTTCTTTGAAAAAATAGAGAAATTTTGAGAAGAAAATTCTGCTGAATAACATGTATAAAAAATGGTTTTAGAAAAAAATTGAAAAGGGAGAGGAAAATAGTGTCCCATTCATAAAATAACCTAAATATAGTAAAGGGATAGAATAAAATGGATATAAGAACAAAGCTTGAAAATTTTAAAGACATGCCACAAAAAAGAGAACATAAAAGGAAAAGAGATGTTATGATTTCCCTTACCTTGAGGAGTGACTCCTAAAACTCAATGATCAAGACCTTGAGAGCAAGAGGACACCTTGGGAGGATGACTCCATGGGAGAAAATACTATTAGAGACTCATGGAGAATTAATTGTGAATGAAAGGAAATAATTAAATGGGTAGGTATTTATTATAAATGTGAGAGAGTTTTTTATTAATTTTCATGGACACCTCGGTAGTGGTATCTGCAAAACCATGGGCTTGCTCATGGTATTGGCCTATTGTATTAGAAAATGGGATACCTATTACATTATTTTAATCCAAAAGTTTCTACCATCATTATATATTACCAATTACATCATTATGAAATAGTTATGATGTCATTAAACATACCAATAAACTCATACTATATTTTTACTATTCATGAAAAAATAAAGTATTTTATAAAATTCTCATAAATTATCCCCATACTAATATCTACATTCTGATTTCAAAAATGATTTTTTATCATAATAATTCTCTAAATATGATAAATTTAACATTTATCTATAAAAATACTTATTTATTAAAAATAATAGCGGATAGAAAATGAATAGTAAAATTTCTCACACTTGAAAAAATTAATAATATTTTATCATTTAAATTTTAATTAGGGTGTTTTAATAATACTATTGTATTAGAATAATAATTATCAATAACACCTTATTTTATTATAATAATTACATCATTTAAAAAAACAATTTCTGTCTCAAAAATCAATTTTTCAAATTTCTCAATTTTTAAGAAAAACTCAACTCAAAACTGAAATGAACGAACAAAAATTTTATTTATACAATGGGATTATAAAATAAGTAACTAATGCCTTAACACATAACCTCTTATAAAACCCACATACGACCTAAGGGTGAGGTTTTTGATAGTGATAGATTCTTGGGGCAGCTTAGATAACATTTCTGGAGTGGTATTTTCTACTAACTTTAACTACTCCCATTAGAGATTTTGTTCAAGATTAACGTGTTGAAGCTCGACATGAGCATGGTCAAGAGTGGATCCCAGTGACACTACCTCCTTCACAACCTCTGACAAATGTGCTTCGTATTGAATGACTCTATTGGATGAGACCATCAACTCTTCTTTCTATATTAATTTTCCTCTATAATTTCTATGTTAAAATTATTATTTACAGTTTAGTTTCCAACGGTCATATGAATAGATGATTAGAAACTATAGTTTTAGGTAAACTCTATCTATGCCATGTGATCATCTAAATATTCTTCAAAATCCATAAAACATGATCAAAGAATATCTTCCATGTTTTAGATTATTATCTCTGATTTCCCATCATTATGAGGTTGAAAATCCATACAAAGCTCTAATGAATCCCCCATGACCATTTGCAAGCCTTGCCAAAACTGCGATGTGAATCAAGTATCTATTAGATACGATGCCATAAGGCACTCTATACAGCCACACAATATCCATAATATAGAACATGGATAGATCATCCACCGAGTTAGTCTCATAAATTGGTAAGATATGAGCCACCTTGGTCAACTGATCCAATACAACCCACGTGGTATCTCAATATTTCAATGTCTAGGGAAAAGCTATCACAAAGTCCATTATCATGTCATCCCACTTCCACATCAACATTAGAAGTGTCTAGAGAAATCCTCCAGGTATATGATGCTCAACCATGATCATTTGACAAGTCAGATCATGGGAGACAAAGCCTACAATGGCTCTTTTCATGTTAGTCCAGTAGAATTGTTTTATGATATTGTGATACATTTTAGTTGATTCTAGGTACACTACCCACTACGAAGCATGAGAGTCTTTCATCATATCATCCATCATGGAAGAAGGAACCATCACACTACCATGAACCAAAATCACACATCCGTGTAAGTTCCAACATAGAACATGATCAATTATTGCCAACCTGTCACACTTCACGATACAATCTAGGTACAACTCCTGACTGGACTTCACTCATTCATCCAATGTGGACATGATCACCAGGGGTGAAAAAGTAATTTATCATCAATAATTAGTTATTCACACCTTCAAGTATACTGGCAAGGCCATTAGCTTCCACCCTTCTTATGATGTATGTTCTCTAAATTCCTATCATGGAAACGATGGGAGTCACAGGACCTAGGTGTGAAGATGAAGAAAATAAAGAAACAAAAGAAGAAAAAAACAGACACAATGATTTATATGGTTCGAGAATAATACCTACATCTTCAGAGAGGTAGAAAAACTTCACTAAAATCAGGATCACAATTATATGTAGGTCTCAGCGTTTCTGACACACAAAAACCCTATATCGAATGAGATACTAAAGAATATGAAGCATTCTGACATGAACCACAGAGTATGTCTGTTGTGCTATAGTGAATGGTGGATGGAAGTCCGCACTACTACAGTGATATGACCACCAATGTCCATGATGCTACAATGGTTGGTGGAAAGAAGTCCACTTAGCTACAATACCATTGATTCAAAAGTTTGAGATGCTATAGTGATGTGGCTTGGTGTGAAATATAGGCCACTAGCATTCGAGCCCAACATCATCCCAAATGGATTGGGATACCCCAATCAAATACTTACTCCATCTTCTTTCTAAGAGTATCTACAACAAAATTCAATTTCCATGGAGTGCATTCAATCTAGAAGCCAAATTTATGCAAGTATTCTACCCAATGCATCTAATGAAGATTCAGGTCTTACGGGGAGAAAATACATCACAGACTTGTGGTTTGTATATATGGAAAATCTCTCACCGAAGATGTAGTGTTTCCAACATTTTACCACATTAACCGAAACTGCCAACTCTAAGTCATGAGTAGGGTAGTTTTGTTCATGGGGCCGCAGATAACGAGAAACTTAAGCAACCAATGTATCATTCTACATCAAAACGGCTCATAATTCATCACCAGATACATTTCAAAACATTTCATACCCAACTCCAAGCTCAAGAAGAATCAGAATCAGAGCTGACACCAAACACTTCTACAAATCTAAGAATTCCTCTTCAAATTGGTCTGTCAATTCAAACTTGAACCCTTTCTTGTTATGAACAGTCATAGGTTCTCCCATGTGAGAAAATTCCAAAATGAACCTACTGTAGTACCCAAAAAAACCATGGAAACACTATATCTGAAACATGTACCTCAAACATGACCAATACATAACACCTTTTACCTTCTCTGAATCAACATATATTATCACATAAGAAACCATGTTCCCAAGAAAATGCACCTCTTATATCCAAAAGTGAAACGTTGATAACTTTTTATAAAACCGATGTGCACAAATGATACTCAATACGATCTCAAAGTGTCTAACATGAGATTCCAACATCATGTAATATATCAAGATTCCATCATAGAACACAATGATTAAGGAGTCTAAGTATGGGTGGAATATCTTTTTCATGGGTGCTATGAAAAATTCCAAAGCCTTCATTAATCCAAAAGGCATAATGAGATAATCATACAATCCATATCAGCTCTTAAATGTTGTCTTCAGCTTGTCTTCCTCTCTGAACCAAAGATGATGGTGGCCAAAATAAAAATAAATCTTTGAAAACCACTGGGATACCCTTAACTAATCAAAAACGTTGTCAATACTTATAAATGAGTACCTATTTTTCATAGTGATCTTCTAAAACATCCTGTATTCTACAAAAAATTGAAGACTGTCATTTCCTTCTTAGTGAAAAACATTGGGGAATGACTGAAAATTAATTTTTTTATTTCCAAACACTTTTAGGAAAATGGAGAATCCAAACAACCCTTAAACCATATAGGATCACGACTTACAACATTCACATAACAAGCACATTCAATTCCAAGAACAAGCCAAACAGACCAGCACAAAACATCATATCATAATATCCACACTCATCTCTGCATCCCACACAAGAGTCCCTTTCTGTAATAGATGATTCCCATTTAGATGCTGATTTATGCCACCTCCAATGATTATCACATTGATCTCGGCTCCTCAGCAGGTCCAGCGAAAGCTGCACTAGGCAAGGTTTCTTGACCAAGCTATCCTTTTTGAATGCAAGAATCAACCCACTATCCCACTTAAAGGAATACCTGGTACTCCCCAGTCATGGTAGGTAAGTGTATTTATTTTTTGTTATTCTTCTTGGTTTAGAAGACAAAGTTCTTTCACACTCAGTCATCCTTGTATTACCATTCTGTACAATGTCACTGTAGGAAATATTGGTCAGACCACTCACATTTTCATTATCACCCCCAGAAAAGTCCCTCCCTTTTTTGAGAATGTTCATTGAGACATTATTCTTTCATCCATTTGTTTTCACCCTTCTCTGGTCTGGCGTGTTACTATCAATCAAAGAAAGACACATAATCTCATTAGTATGCTCTTCCATGGACAAAGAATCATTCTTGTGTCCCAAACCTCCAACATTGATCCCTTTCAAGAAGGACCCATCATCATCACCCTCTACCACAACATCATCTTCCAAACCCTCTTCAAACATGCCTTCATAAGAAGGGTTAGGGACATCCAAATTGAAGATGACTACCTCACCCCCACCCTCAATTCCTTAACCGTCTTCTCCCCATCCATGTGTTGCTCCATATGATCCTCTTTACAAACCAATAAAATATCCTCCCAAAAATTGAGTTTAGAGGGGGCCTCCAAATCCTACCACAACCTACTAAACACTTCAGCTACCTTCTGATTAACATGAGCCACCGTAGCACTTGACGGTTCATATCCATGAAAATACTCTACAGTCACCTTATGGACACCATCCAGAAGTTCGTTCACCATTGGACTCAACGGTTAAGGTCCCAAACCTCTTCCTTTTTACCCTGAAGCCTCCTGATCCAAACCCACCATCACACTATCCTTAGAAGCCTTACCCTTTCAATCATCCCCTCTTCTTATAGTAACCTGGTGCTCCCGACGACATACCACCATCGCATGTGTGGGGGTTCCCCTTCGGCAAACCTCCCAGGAGAGACCCAAATAATTGAAATATGGACATAAATCTATCCAGTTCTCAGAAATCACTCATTTCTTACAACTATAATCCTCACCAATAGTAATCCACGCATAATCTAAAGGAAAACAAGATGCATCCATTTCTATACAAACCTGGGGGTTAATCAGTTGAAACACGTCCACGGTGCGGCTATCAGACCATAGATATCTTCCTATGAGATTGTATAACATTCATATAACAGAAGGGTTATGAAAAGGAAAATGGATAATGGGGAAGCTTACCCAAACCGTTATAGAAGTAGAATCGTGATTCATGTATATATTGAAGGACCAGTGTAAGTGGAAGAATTGAAATCCATTAAAGTTATGAGGATCCCTCGACCATGCTTTGATGAGATCCGCCTTCGATTCAAACCGAATCATGATATAATGACTATCAAGCAAGCCAAAATTTTCCATTTCTTGATGGTCCCATGAGATGAAGATGAACCTATCAAATGCATCTACTAAAGGTATCTTTTACTTAAAACAAGGAACCAGAGTGAGATTCAAGATTGTTGTGGTTTCTAAAAACTCAAATGTCTAGATTTGAAGATAAGGGAATCAATCGAGAAGATCCGAAGCTTTATGGATTAATGAAGATTTTGAGAATGGGGGAAGAAAATATAGGGTGTAGAATGGTCATAAAAACACTGTTCTATCATGGGATGATGATTCCCCCTCCCCCGCCAAGGGGGGCAGTAGCCGACGCTGCAACCACCATCGTCATCAAATCAAAGAGAGCAATTCCAGGGTTCTTCCTTCGAGCAACACTGGGGAGTTGTTTGGTCTATTAAAGCCATTAACTTCAAAATATTATTACCTTGAGTTATTTCAACTCATATGGTTCCATAAGATACGATGGAATGAACATAGGTCATGCACTGGGAACAAGATTGATTTCAAACTCAACTCCCCTATATGGTGGAAACCATGATAAATATTCTAGAAAGAAATCTCAGTACTTGTCTATCATAAAAGGAAAACAGGAGAGGTCTTGGGGTTTGATATGTGATGTGGGTATCCTAGGTTGACTATCCTAGGGCTAGCGAGCATGTTGGTGAGGTCTTGGGACCTATGTTGGAAAATAAAATGGTTGAATGTCTCTTGTATGATAGGAACACCCTCTTAATGGTGGATTTGGTCTCTTGGAGAGAATTGGGTGTTGGTACCAATGGGTAGAGATCATAATGGCTCTGGAGGGCCCAAATAACACCATTATAGGCTGGGTGATATGTGTTTGATGATGGGATAGGTCTCAAACAACTAGATCCCTAGCATCAGCTAGAGTGTTATGTGATGATTGATGAGATCAATGTGTTTTAAAGTGTATGTGGACCCCTAGAGTCTATAGGGATGGGACGGTGTGCTTATGGCCTCTCCAAAGTATGTGATAATGGGTTGGTGTTGTGATCATGCACTATTCCTTCACGTATCTGGTCGATGACCTTGCCAAAAATGGATTGGGTCAGAGCTGATGAATTGGAAATTTTCTTGTAGAGGCATGGGTTAGAAACTGCTCTATTGGCTAGGTTGTGGGAATATATAATGAATGACTGATGGACCATCCTAGATTGATTAGGAATTGGATTAAGATATAGATGCATGACCATGCACAATGTCTGTGGGTATTGAGTCAGTGTTTTTGGATTCGGTCCTACATTGAGTCTTTGAGCACTGGATGGGAATCGATACAATGTCACAAGATAGATAGGATGATGAGGTGGATTCTAGCATGGTTCCAATGTTGGTATGATTAGGTGTTATGGTGGCCTCATCAGCAAATAATGACTTGATGTACAAGTATTCAAGGTGTTCTGGTTTTCACCCTACATCAAAGATTCTTGTGTGACATGTTAATTTTCTTTCGGGAATACATGTATATGATGGTGTAGACATAAAGAACCTGGTGAGACCCTTCTGAGATTCATTTCTCACAACCTTCATGGGCACCACAGTGCATGTTAAAACCTTATGTATGTTTTTAGTTTTATCAAAGGACGTGCATGTTTTTTAGATTGTGCAGCTTAATGTGTATTTGGAAATATGGTTGTCAAGGCCCAATGATGGTAATAGGACAGTGTGTGTGCATTCAATTCATAATTTTTTTTTTTTAATATAACTAGTGGAAGATCCGGGTATGTATAACTATATTATTCCATATGACACACTTTGTTATAACATTACGATTATTCATTTATATGCACTATGATTATGGCTATTCTTATTATAGTTATTTTCTATTATTGTTTACTCTAATTCAAGGGAATAGTCTCCCCATTGTATGTATTAAAAACTCACCACTAGTTTACAATCTCTAGAATATGGGTAGGTGAACCTAGTTCATGTGGTGACCTTGTCTTGGGGCCCATTAATTAGACAAGGTTCAACGTGCTCCATGATGATTCTATCAAAACATGTATTAATTATACCACGAATCAATTTATCATAAGATATGTAGAATAAATATAAATACCAAATCATATCAATATAGCTTAACATAATAAATATACTATACATAATCAAAAACCAAAATGAAACCAATGATAATTATGCATACACCATTCAATAATTTTTTACCCTGCAGTCAATGTATTATCACCTAAATATGCTTAGTTGGATATCTTAGAATAGACATTAGATCACAGGGGGTTATGATACATGTTTCCTAGCCAGTCTATTTAATATTAGGGTTCTAGAATCATTCACAAGGGGCCCTAAATATCTATGTCCATGAAAATTCATCACCTTCATCATAGTTTAAGGTTAAATGACATGGTATCCCTACCAAGTCCACGCAAACCCCACTTTTGTCTAACCCTACACTAAATCAAATCTGTCAAACAAAAAATTTGATAACAATATTTCTTGAACTACCCCCACTAACACCCCTCTTAGGTCCGAAGAGAAGATTAATGTGGCCCCTAAATCCTACCTTTAATAAACCATGGTTTAGATACTATCACTGAGGGTATCAATCAGAAGTATCGCATGCATTGCCCTATTAATTTCCTAGAAAACACCAAAAATCCACTAATCAACTACATATATATAAATGGAAAATTTAACATGCCTAATTCTGACTATAACTACAGTAAACATGAAAAATTCAACCCAAGGAAATAAAATACTGAGATCCTAAATCTCTACTCAATCTACCCGAACAACAACATTTCTCATCTCACTCATGTCATCCTATAAAAACAACTCAAGAAACACTATAGAGAGGTGATCACATAGGTGTTCTCAGTATGATCATATGTTAAAGAAAATAATAATCCAAGTGAAATCAATGTTCCAAGAAATAGACGAGTGAAAAAAAACTAAATAGTAACATGAGATAATCAAGGATATGGATATAAGGAGTAAAACATCTACAAGAAAGAATAATTTTTGAGACTCTCACAACTGACACTTCAACAGTATCACATGAAATTATTATAGTTTATAAGAATACATAAGTATAAATGAGAGTGGATTATATCTGTTTTTTTGAATAATAAAAATAAATCAATAAATTGTTCAGAAACAAATCACCACTCTTTCATCCACCAAAACCATTCCTTTATATATCCGATATAATTGCTATAATATTCGCATCATAAATTAATCTATTACCAAAACCATCACACAATCACCAAATTATAACAATAATCATAACCATTAGGAAAATAGGAAACCTCTTGTCTCAACCTATGCTAGTCATCCCATCATAATCACATTACCACTGCATCCTTTTCCCTATTCGTCCCATCATCCTACACCCTATGAATCCTATCATATCCATATCATCCTTTAATCATCAACCCTTTTCAACCTATTACAACCATTAAATCATCCCATAAACATCTCATTGACATGTGATATAACTGAGATCCATCATATTTTTAATGTCCCTCAGCCTGATGCTCTCTCGCGAGACTAAGTCGGGTTAGATACTAGACCTCATGCATTCCTCCCCGTACATAAGAGGTAGTTGATTAGCAGTAAGGGTCTAAGAAAAATACTAGAGAGAATATAACCATTTGTAAAGAGTATAAATAATAGTGGAAATAATATAAATAATCAAGCACACACACAAGACGAATAATAGAAAAACTAACAAAATCCAAATAATAATAATCCCCATGTAGTGTCAGGATAAATGTAACTAAATTACCTACTGAAATTAAAAAAAGTAAAATACTAAACAAACTCAATGAAATAATAAAAAACCCTAGACCTAAACCCCAAATTGATTCCATCTCCAAGATCATACCCATCCCACATGAAGTTAATCAACACAGGTCCCTTTTCTCTTTTCTAGACCTATATCTCTGAAATTTGTCCAGGTACCAAACAATGCTCATACAAAGTGTGAGTATAACTCAGTAGACTGATACCCATTATGTCTAAAAAATTCAGTTTTAATATACATATATATATATATTTATATATTTCATTGAATAATACAATAATTATGGGTATTAATTAATAGATTAATACAAAGCATAAAACAAACCCACCAACCCTCGGTCTCTTGGTTAAGACCTCAAGTCAGTTAAAATATTTTTAACTCCATTTCAGATATCTATGTAAATTGGTGTATACTTATACATTAGTTTGGATCACCCATTTCATTAATGGATTCTTCCATTCCATGATGGATTTCCTAAAAAATGTCACATTTAATTAAGTGACATTGGTCTCCAAGCATATATAACCATGTTGGAGTCTCCTACATCTTCCCATGCTGCACATTTCTAAGTGGTAAGTAACCATATAATACTGGGTTCTATATATATATATACCCAAGCTAGATCCACTTGTGCCTTCCCATGGTGCATGTCACCAAGGGGAAATTAATCATCTCATATTGGGCTCCATGTGAATGTCCCATGCTGGAGTCACTTACGTCTTTCCATGGTCCAATACCATGCTATGGGTAAAGTAACCATATCGATTGATGTATTCTCATGAATCATGATGAATCATCAATACCATGTATCATGAGATAGTGGATCAAGACCTCAAACATCATGTGATAAATGTGACAAAATACAAGAAAGACCAAAGAAGACTATAGTGAATTGGTGGATTGTCTTTCTTCAAGATTAATCATTGATAGTATGTATCAAGAAATAAAACATCAAATTTTTGATAGGTTATCATAATCCAGGCTGGCCAATTCTTCCTCTCTCCAATTTATAATCTCTTTATTCTCAACTGGGGAATTCTCCTACATCGGGATGAATCACCTGTGTTATATCATGCCAGGTTACCATTTATTGTAAGCCACATGTTATTCCAAATTCAAGTTATCAAGACTTCTAGTTCATCATAGGTTCAATGGTAGGATCACCTATCAGGTGTCCTCTAGTTCGGTCTCAATTCCAATATACCCAACTAGATCCATGGGAGGTCTAAGCATGTGAAAATTCATTAAACAGTGTATTTACCAATTAATTAGGTCACACTCATCGAGTTATGATATGATCACACTTATTCAACATACTATAGAAATAAAAATAGATATTATCGAGTTATTATTGACCATCCACATAAAAAAGAGATTATATTTTACATATTGATCAATTATTGTGGTAAAAGCTTGATTCCTCATTCCTTACCATTAATGAGTTACCATGAACTAATTGGAACAAGATGTGAGATCTAGATCTAGGTTTGGAGAACTAAACTAGGGTTCACTCCAAGAGAAATCCAATGGATTAGGATAGGTAGGACAGTTTAAAAGAATCACATTTAATCTATATATTTTGAAACACCAAGATTCAATGGGGTCTACTTCTGTTCGAATAGGGATCTAAAATGTCGCTAATGGAAGGTCTACAATGGAGAGAAAAGTGGTTCGTGATATCATTTTACACAGAACGTTTTTTAAAGGATGTTCTTGAACGACGCATTCAATATGTGAATAGGTTTTTCACATTGTGAAAGTCCTGTTTTCTAATTATTCTGAAAAACCCAACACCACATCTAAAACCAATGAAAAGAACCACATCACATTATAAACCCATCTCACGGTGAGAATTTTTATTTCATGGGTCTATCAATATCCATTCAGGTCACGAATTAGATTCACGGGGTCCTCCCATACCCCTTCATTCCTTGTATGGATTTCATGGGATCTTCCTAGGTTAATTCATATAGTGAATCAAATCTATATAAAGACTTATACTACATTTCTACTTTGTTTTAACGGTGAACCCAACTAGCTTACTAACTTTATTAACAAGGTACAAACCAGAACTACCCAGAAAGAAGACAATTTGACCAAAAATCAAAGAGGAAAAAACCTTGAAAATACTGGATCTTTTAAGCTTCTTGAGCAACCATGTCTTTTCCAGGAACATATCTCCTTAACTTTTTGGATGGATCTTTAGTGGATGAGTCTTGTTTGGAGAAGGAGAAACTTTTTTTTGGGTAAAATGACCTAATTTTCAGAGATTTATTTTCATTTAAATTATTTGAGTACAGATATAAATGTGTTAAATGGGATTATGATGGTTTTCCATGGTATGGAAGGTGTTGGAGGTGGGTTGGGTCCTTTGGTAGCAACTACATTGAAAACTATCTGCATAGCTTTTAGATGTCGTGTATTTTTACACAACATGTAACTATTTCTAGGAACATGTCATGACCTGGGTCATGTTTTGAAGTGGTTACACATCGTGAGCCTAATTTATAATGCTTAATGTTGATCTAGATAAATATTTACCCAAGGAAATGCGTTTTTTGTCTTATCTCATTAATTTAGAAATACAAGTTGTCTATGGTTTACAAGATGTGTAATACTTGGCCCTAGTAGTTTTAAATGTGTTGTGAATTTACTTATCCCCATTATTTAAGTGCATCCTTTCCTCCTGTTGAGACCAAAGGTTCTCTAAGAAATTTTGGTTCTCTGCCCTTCATTCTAGATGTTCCATTTCTATATATGATTCCTGGTCGGTTTCCTTTCTTAGTTTTCCCACTTATCTTCTATCATTCCATGTCATTGCAATGTAAATATTTGGACCATAGGTTTTTTAGGTTTTTATCTTGACATGGGATGATCAGGGTTCTTCATTCTATCTCCTGTGTCTTGGTCCTTGTTGGAATTTTCCCTTGGAAGCATTGATAAATCACTAACTAAAGGTAAGATGTTTGAACCTAACAATATGGTCTATTTAATTACAAATTATATGTATTATTATGAGTGCACTGACATAACATGCACTTTAATTAATTTAATATTTGATTAATGGTAAATCATGTAATGGAATTGGCTAGATCCATTAGGTTCATTTTTTGATGCGACTTGGCTTGTGGATACCATTTGGGTGAGAGATTCCTTGATTAATATGAATTGGATAATGTCTTACATATAATTTTAGCATGACATGTGTTTCAGGTGATTTCTTTTTATAAATTCACCTTGGTAAAATGAATTATTTAATTAATTGAGTTAATGGGTAAATTGAAAGACAAAAGGTAATTAGTATAATTACCCATTTTTATCATGTTGTTATATTGTGATATAGTTTTTGACATGATATGCACTTTGAAACACGATGTAATGATTATATACCGGGCTGGGACTTGACACATTATGCAATGCTAATATACTATCCTTGGAACTAAAATAAGCTGTGATGATTATATATTAGGCTATGCCCATACACATATTGTGATGATTTTATACCCAGCTACGCTATAACACATGTTGTGATTAGTATATGTCGGGATCGGCCCTGGCACATGTTGAGATTCTTATATAGAGGTCTTGGCGTATTGATATGTTATACGATGTATATAATGATTTAATGGAATTTGTTTCTACATAGTCAGTGATATTATGGAATGGTTCCAAATAAGGTTGTTTGTATTCATGGGTGTGGTTGGCATGGTTGTATTACATGCTCAAATACATTCAAGAAAGGTGTCAAAGTAGGTTGATTGATTTATTAAATTAATTTTGAATTAAATAATAGATCTATTATTCCCTTTATATCATGAACTATTTTTCTCAGACTGGTTTTTTTAGACATGATAGTGTTGGCCTACTTAGTTTTACTCACACCCTATTTGGTCCGATGTTTGGTACCCACGAAGGTTGCATGTATATAGGTTTGGAAAAGGGCAATGGACCTTGTTTTTTATTATTGTTTTCTTAGATGGTATGAAGTTTGGGGGAGGGACCTACCTGGGGATTGGGACTGGGGTAATTGAGTTTATTTTCTTTTAGTTTATTCTTTTATTTTTATTTTTTAGTTTGAAAGTTAGATACATTTCAGCCTATAATTATATGATTTATTATTAATGGATTATTTGGTCCCTTATTTTATTTCCCATTTTCATGATTTATTCTTTCTGATTCATCTTTTACTCTAATTGAATTTATTTACATTGTTTATTTCCTCTGTTATGTAACTCCATACCATAGGGTATAGTCTTCTCATTATATCATCACACCCCCACTACTAGTCAGCAGCCTATGACGTACGAGGAGACATGTCTGAGGTCACATAGCCAACCAACTCAGTCACATGAGCGAGTACTGGTTTAGGGATGTTACAAAGTGGTATAAGATGAGCCTATTTTTCTTTTCTATTTCATTTTATTTTCGAAAAGGTGGAAATGAGACTAAGATTTGTGAGGACATGGAAATTATTTTTTCAGGGGAGTAGATAAACCTTATACGAGGTAAATTTGAGTGCCCGAGGATGGGATTATTGTTCATGTTGGTAGATTCTTATGGTTTGATGTTATTTCACCTTGGTTGATTCACATGTGGTGTGAGTTTATTTTTTCTATATTTATACTTATGTCCCGGTATGGCATGAGATAACTATGCATCCGTCATGTTGTTCATATTGGGATATATTCAATGACATGGATTGTTCATGATAGGGACATGTTTTTTACATTTTATATATTTTCATATTTGAACCGTGAAATGAGTAACTCACTTAATCTGATAACGAAAAAAATTAATTGACATTTCATTCTAAATCACTTGTTAATCAATGTTTAGAGAGACTATGAGTTGTGGTTATCTATTTTTGTCACCTATTGAGGTTGAGTTTGTTTTTTATAGCCAGTGTTCTATAGAGTGTGTTTTTATTTTAGAGAAAATGACTCATCATCATCTTCAAGTTGAGAGTTATGAGAGTGGAAATCAACATGATCCTATCATGGATGAATAGGAGCTTCCTGTAGCTCATAAGGATCATATAGATGTTCATCTTCGTGATAGCTTCCTAAGGGTCATTCAGTCCATGAAAAGGGAGATTGTTCACACCGTACCTTCTATGTCTAAATTGATGAGAGAGTTCTAACTATAGGATCTCTCTATATTCACTAGGGAGAGTCCCCCAAGTTGACTAGTTGTTGATTGAGTCAGTCTAGATGATATTTAACCATCTTGAGATACCCACTGATAGGAGGGTGAATATTTTTGTGTATATGCTTCATGAACCTACCAAACATTTGTGGGATATTCTAGAGTAGGTGGGTAGCAATATGAGTTATCTTAGAATGACCTTGGGGAAAAATTATCGATCCACTTCTATCAAAAGATATTGAGGGATGAGGGGGCCCATGATTCCATGCATCTAATATATGAGGGAATGTCGGTTCTAGACTACGTCAAACATTTCACCAACATGCTGCACTTTGCTCCATCGCTATTTCCATCACCATCACCATCTCTATTTCTATCACCATATCCATCTCAATCCCCATAGCCATTTCCATCGTCATCGCCATCACCATCAACATCCCCATCTACATCACCATCACCATTTCCATCACCATCACCATTGCCAGCTCTATCATCATCATCATTTTCATCATAATTCTCATCAATATCATTATCATTACTGTTATCATAATAATAATAATGATCATCATCACCACAAGAAAAAATTCATGTCACACACACAGTCAATCCAATAGAAAATGAAAACTCTTTAGCTTTTGTTTCCTACATTTTGTGCATTCCCACAACCATGATGATGTCATCCTATCATCCATTTTGGGTTGAAACATGTCCGAATGTGATCATCCACGATCTTAGTGGTATCCTAATCGTCAACTACCTCTATTTCATTCATAATTTCATAGTATATGTCAGCAGGTTCTATTACAGCTTCAATGGACTTACCGAAAGTGCATGATGTATGAGTTTCCTCATGTAATGAAGCTACAAGATCCTGATAAACTTTTGTAACATGTTTCAGAGTAGGTTCGTCTTTATACAACTATAGAGATAATTCTTAATCTCACATAAAAATCCCATTTTCATAGGGTTTCTCTTCACTAAAGGCTTGATATTCTCCTAAAAATCCCAAAAGAACCTGAAAATACTCATCCTTCCTCGATGCTAAAATATAGTGGACATTAAAACTCGGAAAGAAAATAAAATCTCACCAAACTATAATAGTAAAATAAGTAGAAACACAAAACAACCATAACGAGGAAGCTGATAGGAGAAATATTTCCACCTCATCCTGAATGGATTAAACTATCCCTACCACACCCTATCTTTTAACTAGGTTCCCCTACAAAATAAAATAGGGATAATATTGGGATTAAAGAAGAGAGAATACTATAATTAATGTATACTCTTAACTAATGGGATATTAAGAAAACTAAATAACATACCTAGTGGAAAACCCATGCCATACCTTATTTTCATGGGCTATACTATCCTACCTTTTATAGTCAGGATGGTATATTTCAAAATGGTCGGTCTTACCACACTCAAAAGACCATATGTTCTTCAACTAGTTCCAGTACTTCTAGATTTTTTTATTGTTTTTCATTTGAACAATAATATTAATTAATTGAGCCTCGTATTTTAGTACCCTAAACTCATCCTTCCAACCATGTGTTCGGAGTTCTCAGGACAACACATCTAATTTAACCTCTTTTAGAGTGATAAATTATCTACCATACATCAAAATGACTTATAAATAATTAACAATAAAATATAGTTAATTCAGAAAGATAATGGGCTCATTCTAATCATTTATTTTAACATCTACATTAGTGAAGTCAAGAAAAACTTTATTAAAATCATCAAGATGAATTCAAACTGAAGAACTAGTGTTCTTCTTAATAGTATAAAGTATCATTTTTATATATAAACGTCCAAGAATAGGATTAGAAATATAAAAATTTTCATGTTTATTCTATGTATCCTTACTCACAATTTCATGTAAGACCTTATCACCCAAGTTTAATAATAGCATATAGTTGGATTTCTCAATAATATTGGGGTCTAAAACTATATAGGTGGTAGATGATTGTCCATCAATAGTGATAATAAGTACATGTTTTTAGGACCTAATAGAGTGTTTTTAATACATTGTGGATGAGAAGCTACCTCATCTTAACTCTCCATAGGTTAAAATAGTTTTCTCCATTGAACATATCAACCTTTAGTATAACAAGGGTCATAATTAACATGAAAATAAAGGCTCTAATACCAATTGTTTTGGCTGGTTGAAATTGTCTGGACCACTCCACTAGACCATAATCAATGAGGAAACTAAAACTAATGTTAGGAAACAAAATATTCAATAATAAATGTAAAAAATCAAGGTAATATAAGATAACTTGCATGAAATTAAATGCATAATGGTAATGAACTCTAGGGATTTAAATGGTTCAGATCAGCTTAGTCCAACTCCATGGATAGAACACTACCACAATATGTATTATTATGAAAAAAAATTAAATATTAATCATAAAAAAAATAAGATAAAATTAAGAGAGACAATTCATGTAGACCATAGAATCTATCCGAGAAATGACACCACATCACTACATGAACATGTGGTGAAATCTATCCTGAAGATGGTAATGTACACCCTCAAAATGGAAAGACTCATTTACAAAATGCCAAAACCGACCAATAAAAGTAAAAAGATGTCACAAAAAACTAGAGAAACAAAAAAATACATCCTTATAGACTCAAGGTTACATCAAGAACATGAGAATATATTTTTGATGAAGATAAACAATTTTGTTGAGAATTATACTTATTAAAGGAGTCACAGTCGAACATGGCTCATGGGAGGTGAGAACTCCATTAGAGGGAATCCCCAGAACATAGGGGTGTAGGATCATAGAAGAGAAGAACTGAAGCTCCTATATCTCAATATTTATTCACACCTGAAAAATAGAACTAAAAACATATAATAAATAAAAAGTAAAGCACCGAAGAAATGAAGCAACATAATGGGAATAATAATGGCAATGAAGGTGCTAATGTGAATGATGTCAGGCATAGAAGGCGAGGTGGATACAAGGATGGTTTGAGAGAGGGTGGAATAATCAATATATGTCCAATGAAATATACCATTCCAAACCCAAGTGATGTAGTAAGAGAAGACCAAAAGCCAAGGAGGGGCACAAATCACTGAGAAAACACAACAACCTGAAGTAGAGTAGTCAGAAAAAGTAGAAGCAATGGAAAACAACACAAACGGAAGAATCCTATGTAATGATCCTACAAAAAAGGATGACCTCCCCCTAAAACCCAATGATAAAAATAAATAGAGTCCCACCGGAACATTAATCTCACACAAATGTCTGTAAGTTGGTTTGTCACAAAATTGAAGTAATTCTCATAAAAAAAATAAAACCAATTTTTTCCCGGAAATATATTTATAAAATAATTATAAATTGAAGACAATAATTAAAAAATTATTATTATTATTATGTGTGTTATAATGTAAAAATAAATCATCTTCTGATTCTCAATGACTTTATAAAGATTGAGCTGATCATAGTCGATGGATTTTTAGTTTTATTATAATTTAAATCCAAAAAAGGTTGTGGTTATAGATAGAATTATTTTAAATGGAGTGACTTTGGCACATTTGGATTTCAGAATTACTATAAATAATTCCTTTAACATCCCTATAGTAGGGATATTTTAGCACTAAAAAGTCACTGATAGTCGAAGTAGCCTTAAAATCCATTTTCTTTTATCATCACTAGATAAGCATTGACAAAGTGATCCTTTATCAACAATTTTCATAGCACTAATAAATAATACCTTTATCAACTCATTTTTTACCACTGATAAAGGATACAATTAATAGTTCCTTTTCTATTTCTAATAAAATATCCCTTTATATGTAAGTTTTTCTAGTGCTGATAGAGGGGAATACTATTGGAGGGTGCTGTTAATATTATAGAACACTACAAAAGTAAAATTAGGGAGATAGTATTGGAGAAAATACAAAAAAATATTTAATTTAATTGAAATAAAATTTACAACAAAAATACAAGAAAAAAATATATTATTATTATTTCAAACATTGGTTTTTACAATTATAGGAATAAGTATAATTTATCGCAGACATTCAAAAAAAATTAATATTAATTTTTCTTTGGCCCCAAACCCCCGGTCATGATATTTGTTTCCAAAAAAACAACCTCTTCTACAAAAAATTCATCTATATAAGAAAAAAAAATGATGTTAGTAATACTATAAAAAAAAAATAATAACAATGTGTAAAAATTAAACTAAAAACATAAACATTGAGACATACTAGTCACTCCATGTGTCAAATTATGTTACGATTGATTCTTACTAATTAGAAAATATCTTATTGTTCTAAAACGTATGTGGTATTGAATTTTATCACATCTATGGTGATAAAAAACTCACAACGGATGTGATCCAATTCCAGAGAAGTTGATTTTTTAGAACAATCATTCAACTATCACACCATATTTTGTTTGTCTTCAAACTTTATCTATGTGAAAATTAGATAAATAAGTATAAGATAAATTTCATGAGAAAATTAATTAATTGATAACATATAAAATTATGAAAAAATAATCTATGATTGTTATACTTATGTTTTTATATGTGGTGAAAATTTTAAAATAAATGGAACTTGTATATTGAAAACACGCACATTCAGTCATACTGACCACATCATGTTTCAGATTCACATGCTTTAAATTTATACACATCACAAATGAATCAAGGAATATTTTCCTAAATTTTTAAAATATTTCGAGCTTGTTTTTTTAATTTTTTTATTGAGAAATGTGATTTAAAAAAATAACACCTTTATTTTGAAAACACACACTTTTGGACATATCAGTCTCATCGTGTGTTGGATTTATATATAGTTTATTCTTGTGAATTTTAAATTAATTATGTACCATTTCTCTAAATTTTAAAAAATACGAGCTCATTTGTTTCATTTTGGCAATTTGATGTGTGTTTGAAGCAAAACATGGAACTTTAGATTTTAAAACAAGAATTTTTATCTATATCAACCACATCATGTGTTGGATTGATGTGTGGTCAATTCATATACATAAAATACGAATTATGGATCATTTTTATAATTTCTTGAAAACAATCCAAGATTAGATTCATGGTTTTTGGCTATGTGACATGTGTTTTAAACTAAAATGATACTTTTTTATTGAATACATGCACATAAAGTCATACTTACCACATCAGGTGTCAGATTAATGTACATTCAATAAAAAAAATTGTCAGAAATGTATTATAAATTGTTTCTCTCACATTTGAAAACAATCCTAGCTCTTTTGCATCGTTTTTGCTATTTGATGTATCTTTTAAACAAATATCAATCTTTTGTATTGAAAACACACATTTCGAGTCTTATCGACCACCCCTGGTGTCAAATTGATGTGTGATGAACTTATACACATAAAAAATAAATTATGGATTATTTTTATAAATTTTAAAAATAGCACAATATCATTTTCTAATACTTGACTATGTGATGTGTTTTAAACTAAAATAAAAATTTTATATGGAAATCATGTACATAGAGTCATATAGATCACATAATGTCTGGAATTGGAATGTAGTAAATTAATACACGTGAAAAAAATATTATGGATCATATTCATAAAGTGTAAAAATATTTAATGATTCTTTTCTGGGATTTGGTGATGGGACACGTGTTTTAATAATAAATGACACTTTTATATTGAATTTTTTTACATCAGGTCATACCGAACACATCAAGTATCGAATTAACATGATTCCAATTCCTACATATATTAAATGAGTTATTGATAATTTTATTAATGTTTGAAAACAAATCAAGCTCATTTTATCAATTTTGGTAATGTGACAAGTGTTTTAAACTAAAATGACACTTTTGAATTGAAAAATATACTATGAGTCATATTGGTCACATCATGTGTCAGATTGATGTGTGGTTATTTATTACACATCACAAATAAATTATTGAACATTTTTCTAAATTTTAAAAATAATATCAGCTTGTAGTCTCAGTTTTGAATATATGATGTGTCTTTTAAACTAAAACAAAACTTTTTTTAAAAAAAAAGTTAAAATCATACTGACCACATTGGGTGTCAAATCAATCGATTTCTACATGTCATAAATGAATTATGGATTATTGTCATAAATTTTAAAAACAATATGAGCTTATTTTATTGGTTTTGGATATTTGATGCATGTTTCAAACAAAAATGAGACTTTTTTATTGAAAACATACACTTTTTTATGTGAGGTAAATTTCTACATGTCAAAAATGAATTATGGATTGTTTTTATAATTTTTTAAAACAATACGATCTTATTTTCTTGGTTATGACTATGTGACATGACTTTTAATCTAAAATCAAACATTTATATTGAAAACACTTACATAGAATCATAATGACCACATTTGGTGTTAGATTAACATGGGGTCGATTCTTAAAGGCCACAAGTGAAGTATGAATCATTTTCCAAAAAAAATAAAATATTTAAATTTCCAATTTTTCTGTGTGACATTCTTTAAACTGAAAATTCACTTGTATATTGACAAAAATACTTTGATTCATAACAATGAATTCGTGTTTTGGATTGGAATTAAGTCAATTAATATATGTGAAAAAATAATATTGGGTCATTTTACTACATTTTGAAAACAATATGATCTAATTTTATATGTTTTAGTGACGTGACACACGTTTTAAACTAAAATGGAACTTTTAAATTGAAAAAACACACTTTGAGTCATATCAAAATATTATGTGTTAGATTTTTATATAGTCAATTCATAAATATAAAAAATTACATATAAATAATTTATCTAAATTATAAAAACAATATGAATTTGTTTTCTTAGTTTTCAGCATGTGACTTATGTTTTGAACTAATGTGTAAATTTAACAAGATAAGTATTAGATAAAAATGATAAGGAAATTAAATAAAAATGTAGAAAAATGGTGAGAAAATTAACTAAATATTTAGTCATAATTCACTTGTTGAGGATGTATATATACATCCTGACAACATGTATTCTTCCCATTAATTTATATAGAAATAAATTCCTCCATCATAAATATCCTTAAGAAACAGATCACAAATATTATATAAGCATTATGATACTAATTTTTCACATCCCAAGTGAATAGATATGGTCATTTATCATACTAGATAACAAAAATAATAAGTATTCATCTAAATTTTGTGTAAGAGAATATTTTGACACCATGTACTCTTCCCACTTATCTCTAAACAAACTTACCTCTTTTGAGTATAAATGGTGTTGGAGATCTTTGTTTTACTATGATAATATTGAAAAAAAATGATTAATAAATATTTTAAGTTGATTGTAATTATTTTAGGAAATTCCTTATTTAGGGATGCATATATTTTGATGGTATATGATATCTTTCATAAATTTTGAAATGTAATATCGATGATCATAGTTGTTATATTACTTCATACACTACAAAAACAATAACCAAAATGTGTAAATTGTTTTGAAATATATTCTGATAAACATTTCTATATATTGCTTAATCTATTTTCATTTGAAGAAATCCATAGTATGCTTATGTTTAGTAACTTCCCTCATACTATGATTTAGCATATATATATAGATCTCCTTATCATAAAAAATTTCTTTTGAAATCAAAACCTAAAACATATAATTTAAAATTAATCTATAAAATATTGATTAAAGTGCATTAAAAATTCACAATACACACCTTATGTGTTCGGTTTGATGGAAAACCATGCATTGGATCAAAAAAACCTTTGTGGAATCTAAATTGATTGCAATTAGAATCCATTGATTCCTAAAAAACAAAAACAAAGAATTAATAAAAAAAGAATTATATATTTTATATGATGAGATTTTGGAGTTTTACCCTTAAATTTTAGTCATCAACAATAGTGTGCCGTCTAATATTTTCTTCCCAAACACCTTGGTTAGATCATCTTTTTTCTTATCAATTTCATCCAACCCCAAAAAAATTCCATCCTCAAAAATAATATATATATATTAATGAATAAAAATCATAGATAGTAGGTTTTTCCATTTATATACTATTAATATAAACAATTATATAAAATATGAAAATTTATTAACTTTATTGAACATTGTAGATCATTTTTTGGACAGACGGATCGTGATAATGTACCGTGTGTATGTATTCAAAATCGAGACTCCTAAATAATCAAATACAAGAATATGATTTACACTCTCTAGAAAAAGAGTTTCTATAATGACATTTCAAAATATTTCTTCTTCATATATAATGTTAGACATTAATCTATCTTTGAATGTGTTGTCTTCATGAAATTTTAATGTTAATATATATAGTATTGGAATTTGTTGGGAGAAGGTACTCCTGGAACATCTTTTTATTTCTCGTTCCATTCACTGGATTGTATTGATCTAACCTTCCATTTCCCCGTAGTTTTATCCACATGTAATACCAAACCTCACTTCAATTATTTTTTCATCAATTATTATAGGTTTTTCATTTGAATTTTTTTTGGACATTCCACATGTATCTTTATATGATTAAACATCCATGCTATGAAAGTTACAATATCATTATTGACAATTGTAATACCCATATCATCATGTGGTACATTAAACTATGTTCTAGGATCTTTATATAATTCAATCCTTACTCTCCTATTTTATTCACTTTGTATATGTTGGTCTAGGTGATCTTTCATTCAAATATTGAAACATGAAAGAAAAAAATTTCAATGATTAGGTGTCCTATTATCTCACTATATAAAATAAAGTTACCAAATCTTATATGAAATTTATGAAATCATTCATCAACACCATATAAAATTATCAATTTATATATAATGACATAATTAGCTCTTAGGTCACATAGAAAATACATAGACAAATTAAATAAAATATGTGCTTTAATCCCAACAGAAAACCAACTACTGAATCCACCACCACAATGACATGGATCACTATACGTTATCTCCAAAATCTAGTAGTCAAAAAATTCAAAAGTATATCAAAAATAGTATACACATTCTTAATAAAATTCCCAACACATGTATGGTTATGGGATATTATAATACACTATATAAAATTATTCCACTATCTTCTAATCCATTATGTTCCTGAGATAAATGTGTTTAAAAATATAGCTTTTTATTAGAGAAACACAAACCATTCATAATGATATACAATATAAAAAATTAATAATAATATTATTTGCATGAAATAACAAAAATAAATAATTTAACAAATATGAATATGAAATATATACATACCCACACACCCCAAACCATGCCTAAATTTTTCCTTATCCACCCCTGATAATTAAGGTAACTAAATAAGAAAATTAATTTAAAATAATTATCAAAAACTATATAAACCAAGTAAAAAATCAAAGCACATTAAATTATAGGAGTCCTATTCTGATAAAAAATTAAATAGAATACTCTAAAACACCTTGAAACATCCCTAATAATTGACAGGACCATTATAAGACTATTTAGTAGAGTGTAAACTGAAAAAGAAGTTCATGAAAAAATTATTTGTATCCTCACATAATGGGAAAACCCATACCCTTTCAACTCTCTCCGAATATGATTTAAAACTTACTATATAATATCAAACATTTTATACCTCAAATGTTATAAATTAACAAGATCATATCCCATGTACCTAAAATAAAACACATGCTAAAACTTTTTGATAAACCCATTCATTTAGTCTATAAAAAAATATAATCTTAATCAAAACAATTTTTTAAATTTAAAAACAACATATTCTTATTTTTAACTATAAAAAACATTAATTCATTTTTTATTTTTTTAAAAAAATTATTAACTCATTTAATCAAGTAATCCCTTTAGAAAACAATTTTACATAGTCCTTGGCTATTGATATTCATTTTCCAATCCAATTCACTAAATCAACTATAAAATACTTTCATATAAATCACCATAAATAATAAAATTTAACTACCAACCACTTTTTTAATTTTAAAATCCCAAAAATCCATTATTACTTTTAAACTATTTTCAAAATCAATAGTAAAAAATAATATTGAGTTCTGAATCTAAATAAACCAGAAATTTTTTTTATTAAACAATAAAAAACCTCCTTTAAATAATAAATATATAAAAAAAACCACCAAAAAATGAAAAAAATAATAGTAATTCCTTTAACTAAAATCACACAAATTTTCATATATTTTTCCAACAACCAACTAATAAACACATCATTGAAATAAAAATTAAAACTTTCATTATGTGATGATCAATTGAATATAATTAGAAAATTTTAATTTAATTCACGAGTCTATAATATCTAAATAATTAAAATAATATTAAATAAATTAGCAATTAAACCAAGAGGATTTTTATTTATCACACTTTAATCCTTAATGATCAATTAGAGTAATAGATACACACTTCATATGACATCTATAAATGGATTTACATATACATTTTTATATAATAATCATTATTAGAAATCACCCTTATGAAAGAAACATAAATTTAAAAATAATAATACTTATACAATTATATATTAAATGATAGAATCATGAAGCCAATACCTAATGTGAAATGGTAAAATCCTAAAGCCAATACTCCACTAGCCTAACTTACAGAACAAGCCATTCAACAAAAATTTGAGATAGCGGTGGTGGAGAGGTAGTCATGAAGGAAGTGGGGGTAGGCTTGCTATATAAATTAGATGAGGGAGTGGAATACGGGTAAAGTATGGTCTCCAAAGGGCTTCTTCATGATGGTGGGGGTTCGGCTTGGGCTAAAGATAGTGATGGCAGGGAGGGAGTCAACAAAAAACATGAAATAAATGACCTAAAATAAAAGAATTATTTGTACCAGGTATGCACTATCGAGGAAATATAAGACACTGATAAACATGATAGGAGGAGAAATAAATAAATTCCTTATATTTGAGAGCTGGATCATTCAAGAGACGTTTGGGGGGAAGCATATCTAGAGATGAACTTTCAGGAGTGCTTGAATGGCACGAGGGAAATCAGTTCGATTAGGGATCTATTTAAAATATTGGCATGGTTTTTATCAATGATTTCAAAAATAATTATTACAGAGATAAATCTTCATATGGAAAGATGGATGTAGCAGATGTTTTGGAAGATGCCTTCTTCAGTGAGGGTGGAAGCAGGGGTAAAAAGGGTGGTGTGGGATTTCATCTCTATAGGTGAAAAGCCTTGTTAAGGGAAGCAGAAGCTTCCCTACTTCTCATCTATCGACTAACGGGTCAGAAAAGATAGGTGAAAAACTGGGGGTGTCAACATCTATTGTGATTAATGATGTTATTGATCTCCCATTTGAGAAGCATTTTTTGGTCTTTAAAGTAGGGTGAGTGTGGATCCTCTTGTGAAGGGTACCTCCTTGGTTCGAGACAAATTGATGACAAAAGAGAATCCTCTTGGAAAGATAGATATACTACATAGATCCAATAGTCTGGATGTTTTCTATGATGAGTTTGGACTTTCTCACTAAGATTCTCATGAAGAAGGTCAATCCTCATGTATGAATCAGGATGGACATATTTGGTTTTAAAAAATGGCGAAACACATGCCAAGAGGTTCATGATGAGCAACATGTCTCACCATAAATGGACACTCATGATGGAACCTGGATGACTCCAAAGAAATCGAAGAGGGGACGACATCCTAGAGCTTGGGGTGGCTATCGTGGATAGATTGTAGGCTTCAGAGAAGGTGATTGGCTAGTTATCTATCATTTTGGCGGTGGTGTGCCACTTATCTCATTGTTTCTTTTCTTTCCTTCTCTCTATCCTTGTACTTTACTTTTTTAAGAAATATCTCCGTACCATGGATTACATCCATGGTTCACATAGTTCTGAGTATAAATATTTAAATATATAAATAAATACATTTAAAATACTATAAATACTTTTTATGAAATAAATATATATATTTATTTATAATTACACTTAATTATCCTTTAAAATATACTACATATAAATTTATAAATATTTATTTTAAAATATATTGAAAACATTATTAATGAATATATAATCGTGAATGCATAAATGTTAAAAATAAGTGAAATTGAATTATTAAAAATGAGTAGACTTTAAAAATATTTGAAAATGGATAGGTTTTATAATTTATAAAAATTATTAAATAAATAAAATATGGATATAGATATTGAAATGAAGAAAGATACATATTGAAAATATTATAACCTAGTAATTAAATATGAATATATAAATACAATAAAATGATTAAATTATAAATAAATAAAAATTATGAAATATTACAAATGAATAAATAATTCTGATTGAAAGAATATTAAAAATAAATACAAAAAATTTACAGATTAAATACATAATATATTAAATTTATTATATTACAAAATGAAATTCTAAAATGAATATTAATATTTGAATAGATTACAAAAAAATTATGTGTGTGTGTTTCTATATAAGATCAGATTAATTACATAAATATTTATGTGCATGAAATTATTGAATATATATTTCCAAGTTTGAAATAAGTTAAATTGAACAACAAAATTATATAATATGTAACGCCTATTAATGAAATAAATATTAATAATACGGAAAAAAATTAAAATTGAATAACTATTATTTATTATATAGATAATTTAAAAAAATAAAAAATGAATAATTTTATATGTTCAAAATAAAATTGAAAGAATATTAATTATATAAATTACAACCATTTAAAAAAATAAATGTTAAAGAAAAAACATGAATAAATAAATATTAGAAAATAAATAAAATTACAAAAAAATTGAACAATATAATAATAAAAATGATTAAATTACAAAATTCTAAATATATTAATGAATAATTATGTATAAAAACAAAAAAATGATTAAATTAAAAAAATATTTAATGAATAAAAATTTAAAATATAAAAATTATAAATAATGTAAAACCACACATAATATTGTCAATGAGAAAATTATATTAAATGAACACATGATAAATATGAGTGAAATTTAATTAAACATAGTATAAAATAATTGATATAATATTTATACTTACTAAAAATGAATAAAATTATTAAAAACATAATAGACTAATTACCAAAATAAAATACTATTTATTACATAATTTATATATCAAATTCATTATTTCATTACAATTTTATTAGTTTTTATTAATTATAAATAGTATATTAATTTTTAATTATATATATAATTAATATACATTTTATTAATATATATATATATATTAAATTTAATAAAATTAATTATAAAATTTTGGGGGTTGCCTCAGTCCATCCTGTGACCTCACATGAGTATATGTTTAAATAAAAATCAATATATATTAATTATGAAAATTAAAACAGTATTAAAAACATTAAATGTTTAAAAAAAATCTAAAAAAATATTAATGTATTTTTTATTAATTAAATGAATAAATTATATATATATAGTACTATGAATGGTAAAAACCATGAGTTTAACACCCATGGTCCCAAAATATTTATCAAAAGAGTAAACATTCAAAGGGACAATGGAAATGCATAAAAAATTGGCATGCATGACACCACTAAAAACACTATGAAAATTTACCAACACATTCACCTTTTTTGTGTCAACCACCCTGTCCTAGTGAGTCATCATGGCCACTCAAGTTTCAACCCCTCCTCCATTAATTTTGAGCTTTCTATGTAATATCTTGTTCATCCAGACTATCACGATCCAGCCATGGTACCCTGGAATCCTGATTACCGAGCCGACCCTGACATAGCCCGAAGGGCGTTCTCGATCCCCACATGTCAGCGACTAGCACTGGGCATCACACAAAATGCAAGTGGGAACAATTTTTCCACCAACAATGCAGAAGAAAAGAAACAAGACTATATGCATAACAAAAAGAAACTCCAGTGGGAGTAATGTACCAGAAAACAAAGAGGCATAAAAAGCCCAATGTACTACAACTCAAGTACTAAAAATGGGAAAATAACCCTAAGGTCCCTATGAAACCAACTCACCATGACCAAAACTCAATAGCTGGATCCACCTCCAAGAGATCCCTTCCCTTTGATCAAACCTTGAAGAAGAAAGACTACAAATTCCCGAAGGCAAAAGTAGGGTGTGAGCCTAATCCCAGTAGGATACCACCAAATATTCTGTAACAAATGTCAAATATAGATTATCCAAAGAAAAGATTTCAATTTTAAAATAAACAGGTTTTACAATTCAAAATCAAATTTTAACAAAACATGCTATACATTTTCAAATGATGGAAATAAATATCTTACCTAATGATTTTAGAAATGATGGAATATTTATAAAACAATGGCTTAGGAAAAAATTTATATAAAACAGTTTATATAAATTCAGGAGGCATGTAATGCAGTTTATAAGTATTGGAATACATTTATATCTCAAATATAAATAAACAAGTGAGAAACATGGTCATCTACCAAAAGGTACGATAGTATTAATCAGTTATAGGATTCCACACTCTCTATGTGAACTCAACAAAATATGTATACACACGTCCCTATGACATTATCCAAAGGAGACTCATCACCAACCCATCGTGGATGTGACCCACCACAATTATGTTTTAGAAAGTTGTCGTAGCGTATAGTGTATCCAAATAACTCACAAACAACCTAAGGCTTTCATGCTCTCTTACATGATGGGAGAACTGTTATATGAATTCTTAAAAATATGATCAATCCCATTATTCCATTTCAAATGTTCTAATTTCTTTCTATTTAAAAACAAAACATGTTTTATTCAAAAACATGCCTTTTTCATAAGATAAAACCAATGGGTTTCTATCAAATCATTTTAAGCCATTTTCACCAGTTTGAAATCCAATCAAAATTAATTCCATCATCGCACAATTTATTTCCACAATTAAATTTAACAATTTAATTAAAATCATTTCCATAAAATCCACAATATAAATTAAAAAATTTAAATCATTGAATTTCCGTAAACACACCCAATTAAATGGAATTGAGGGTTTTCCAAATTTTCATTCCAAAACCATTTCAAATACCTTGATTCACTAGAATCTTAATTTTATCAATTTAATTGAACGAAAATTTTAGAAATTGAATTTAAATCAACAATTGCAATAAATCAAGAAAAACAAGGATAATAAATTTGGCTAATTAGAATGGAACCACCTACCTCGATTTATTGATGGGAGTTAGCCCAATGAGAAACCCCAAAAACCGAGCGGCACAACGTTGTCGATCATGTTCTAGATTTAAATCCTTAAAACCAAAAAAATAAGATCAATGGCATCATGAACTTGTAAAACTAGATCTAGATCCACAATCCTAGATCTAGATCTCAACTCATAGGATTAAATCCATGAAAAATGGTGGAAATATCCCATGAAAAGATCAAGGAAACATAGAGGAAAGAATGAGAGAAGTAACAGGTTGAAATCCACTTACCAGGAGGAGAACCGATCCTCAATCTGAGCCTTCAATCTTGAAGGAAGAAGTTAGAATCACCTTGGAATCTATCTGGGAGGATTTGGAAACACCTAGAATGTTTCAATCCAAAGCCACGGTCAGAAATATGGAAGTCCTAGGGGTTTAGGTGGTTTTAAGAAGGATTTTTGGAATTAAAAAACCATGAACACAGTTACGTTGATAGAGGCGCACAGTCAGAAAAAATGTGCGGCAACCGTGTGGAACCCACTATCTAGGTCTGCAAGGTTGGCATAGTTTGGTTGCACAGTCTGTCAAACTATGGGAAAACCATGAAGGCCTCTCTGCCCATTTCTGCAAGGATGGAACAATTTTGTCACACGGTTTGTCAAACCGTGCGCAAACTGTGTACAACTCACTGTCCTTTAGTTTTCCATAAATGTCCAACCAAACACACCCCAAGTCACTAATCCAAAACAGAGGTACTTAGAAACATAAAAGTACCTGAAAATGTAATGTGATGTTACAAACACCCAACCATAAGACCTTTTTGTCCCCAGAAATCCTATGAAGAAACCTCCACGTCAAAAAGATGATTCCACTACTCTCTCATTAGAGCCTCCCATTCCCATGTCTAATGAGAATCATAACCATGCTGCCATAGTAAACGGACCAAAGGCATCGTTCTCCCACGAAGTACCTTGGTCTCAGAGTCAACAACCTTGACTGGTTGTTCATTCACAGATAAACCTGGCTCAATCTCAAGATCACTCCAGCTCGAAACATGAGATAGATCAGAGATAAAATTTCGCATCTATGATACATGAAGCACATTATGTATTGATGTCACCTGTAGTGGTAGAGCTAGACGGTAAGTAACTTTCACTACATGACCAATAACCTCGAAAGGCCCCACAAAACGAGGAGCATGCTTCCCTTTCCTCCCATGCCGTCGATGACCTAATCAGGGTGAAACATTCAAGAACACCTAGTCACCAACTGAGAACTCTAAAGGTCTATGATGATGATCAACATTAGGCTTGTACCGAATATGTGCTGTCAAAATTCTATAATGAATCAACTGGATCGTAGTTGTCGTCTCTTGGACCAAACTCAGTCCTACCCAGGAACATTCATAAATCTCCGGCAAACATAAAAGAGATTTACAAGGTTGGCCATACAATGCCTCCAAAGGAGACATTTTGATCATAGATTGATAACTGTTGTTATATGAAAAATCAACTAGCCCTAGATGATCATCCTAAAACCCAACAAAGTAGAGAACACATGTGCGGAGCATATTCTCAAGGATCTGAATAGCTCTCTATGTCTGGTCATCTAACTGTGGATGGTAGGCCATGATCAAAAGTACATGAGATCCCAATGCCTCATGAAGGCATATCCAAAAGCGAGAAGTAAACTGAGAATCCCTAACAGAGACTATACCAGACAGAACTCAGTGCAAATGAACATTTTCTTTCACATAGATATTTTACAACTCCTCAACTTTGGTTGTATCTCGAATAGGTATAAAGTGACCCAACATGATCAGTCTATCAATCACAACCCATATCACATTCTTCTTCCTCTAGGTTTGATGTAACCCAACCACAATGTCCATAGAGATTTTGATGTTCCATGGATCGAATAATAACTGAGAAGGGGGGTTGAATCAGTTGTTTATCTTTTTATAAGTTTCACAACTTTAGGAAACTTAACCATTGCAGCCTATTAGGATTTATTTCCTTATCAACCATTAACAAGAAACTCATGCATGAAATAAAGGTAAATCAAGAAAGTAACACAAGATTTACCAGGTTCGGCCTTAATAAAAGAACATACGTCCTTGCTATAGCCACTCCCGTGGGTCTATGGAAATCCACTTTAATGAAAAATTGAATACAGATTTTGTCAACTCCCGTTGGACACCTTCTATCTTCAGCTAGGAATGATTATACTGACTCCGGTCAGTTTATAATGTTTTTTTAAAGATAAAATGAGACAAACACAAGAATAAGAACTTTGTTAAGATGCTCTACAAAATCTCACTCTGAATCTTCAATCCGATTTCTTGAATCCGATTTTCTGAAACCGGTATTCTCAACAAGATAAGTTGATTCCGCACAAGTGATCACTCCGAATCTTTAATCCGATTTCTTGAATCCAATTTTATGAAACTAATCTTCTTAGTAAGAAAAGATAATTCTGAATATCTTCTTCTCAAACACACAAGGAAACTTCTTCAAGATGGTTGGAAGATTTCACATAGAATTCACCAGTGCTCCACCTTTTCCACGTTTGTCAATGTTGTAACTGAGCAAATGATCTGAGCACATAATTATAGGAAACTCTGAAAACAAAGGTGGGAATCTTGAAAATCATTCCTGCTTCCAAAAATATCAAAAAATCCTCAATTCTCTCGCATTTATTCTTCAATATTTGACTTCTTCAAAACTTCTTAAATTTCATTGAGATTTATGCAAAGGTAAAATTCGGGTTTTCTTGAACTCTTCATGTTTTCCTCAGAATAATAAGGTTGGATCTTGGTTATGATTTTAGGTTTAGGAAATAGGTTTAAGAAAACCGGTTTAGGAAAACATGTTCAGGAAAAAAAGTTCAGGAAAATTGGTTCTGAAAAACTGGTTCATGAAAACTGGTTCAAGAAAACAGGTTCATGGAAACAGGTTCAGTAAAACAGGTTCAGGAAAACTAGTTTAGTAAACAGTTTATGAATTTTAGGTTCAGTAAACAGACTCTGAATTTCAGGTTCAGGAAGTAGACTCTGAATTTTGGGTTCAGGAAGTAGAATTAGAATTTCAGGTTCACGAAGTAGACTCTGAATTTCAGGTTCAGGAAGTAGAATCTGAATTTCTAGCTCAGGATATAGACCCGTAATTTCTGGCTCAGGAATTAGACTCTGAATTTTTGGCTCAGGAAACATATTCCAAATTATAGGTTCAAGAAATTGATTCTAGAAACTGATTTAGGAAACAAGTTCAGGAAATTGGTTCAGGAAAACAGGTTCAGGAAATAGGTTCAGGAAATTGGTTCAGGAAAACTGGTTCATGAAAACTGGTTCAGGAAAATTGGTTCAGGAAAAGTGGTTCAGGAAAACTGGTTCATGAAAACTGGTTTAGGAAAACTGGTTTAGGAAAACTAGTTCAAGAAAACATGTTCAGGAAAACATGTTTAGGAAAATAGGTTTAGGAAACCTGGTTCAGGAAAACTGGTTCTGGAAAACTGGTTCAGGAAAAATGGTTCAAGAAAACTGGTTCAGGAAAATAGGTTCTGGAAAACTAGATCATAAATTCCATAGAATTTTTATTAGTGATAAACCTCAATCCAATTCACCATTTCTTCAACAGCTTTTATCATGAAACTTTTCATGATCTGTGAGAACATTAAGATTAGAAAAGCATCATCTGATTATATTTAGAATCATTGAGACACATTCTTAACTTCTGACTTCTTATTCTTCAACATAATCTTTTTTAAGGATATCTTCATCATCCAACAACTTCAACATTCTATAACTCAAAAACGTTCTACAAAAAAGAGATTATTTGTCAACGAATACAAAACTTTGTTAAACAAAACACCACAAAGTTTATTCAAACTCCCCCTTTGTTAACATGTTTTCACCTCTCAAAATTCTACATCTCACATTCTTGAATTTTACAAAAACACAAAATTTATAAAAAAGAGTGTCCTGACACCACACTAATGGATAAAGTAATGTTTTTGAAGATTTTCCATCCCTCGGTGACAAGAAAATTTTTCATCCATATAAAGATAAACTTCACCTTACTCAAACTCCCCATAAACTTTTTTCTTTCTCTTTCTCACTTTTCTTTTCCTCCCTCATTTTTCTTTCTCTCTCCCCCATTATATGATAACCGAAACTTTAAATTCATAAAAGAAAACTTACTCTCCCCCTTTGTCAATATAATCCAAATAACGGTGGTGGTTGAATTATTTATGAGTTTTAGGAAGTCTTTGGAGGAGGCTGAACATGGAGTTGCATCCTCAGATCAACAAACATTTTCTTTGACATTACTTTTGTGAGAATATCAGCATTATTATAATTTTTTGAAATATATTCCATAAAGACTTCTCTCGCGGAATATATCTCTTTTAAAAAGTGATACTTTATATCAATATGGTTTGATATTGAATTTTGAACAAGAATCTTGGAAAGGTCAATGGCTCTTTGATTATCACAGAGTATTTTCAATGGTTTAGAAACTTTCACTTTCAAATATTCCAGCTGAACTTTCTTCCACATCATTTGAGTACAAGACTGAGTAGTTGAAACATATTTGGATTTAGATGTAAATAAAGTTATTGATCTTTTATTTCTTGTTGTGCCAACTCACACAACATTCCCCTAAGAAAAATGTTCCTCCTGATGTTGATTTTCTATCATTACAATCACCAGCCCAATCATCATCAGTATAACCATGAAACTTCATGTCATTATTTATCTTGTATAACAACCCATGTGAAGTTGTTCCTTTAACATATCTCAGAATCCTCTTAACTGCCAACATATGTGATTCTTTTGGATTACTTTGATATCGGGAATAAAGAGTCACAACATAAGAAATATCAGGCCTTGAGGCTATAAGATAAAGAAGACTTCCTATCAAATTTTTAAAGTCATTCTGAATCACACTGTTCCCTGACTCATCTTTGCTCAACTTTATGGTCACTGAGATAGGGGTTGAATCTTCTTTTGATTCTTTAACCCCAAAATTCTTTAACAATTCCTTGGAATACTTTTCTTGGGATAAGAAAATGTAGTTTTCTTGTTGTCGTACTTGTAGTCCAAGGATGAATGTTAATTCTCCCTTCATTGGAATTTCAAAATTTTTGTTCATCTCTTCAGCCAAATTCTCACAGACCTTTTCTTCATCTCCAGAAAAAATTATATCATCCACATAAATGATTACAATTAATGTTTCAGAGTCGATATCTTTAACATACATGGTGATATCAAACATTCCTTTAGAAAATTTCATATTTCTCAAAGAATTGTCAAGCTTCGAATACCATGCTCATGGAGCTTGTTTCATCACATACAAGGCCTTCTTCAATTTGAAAACATTATTTTCATCTTCATCAATTAAAAACCCACAACGTTGTTCAATGTAAACTTCTTCCTCGATCTCACCATTTAAGAACACTGAATTTACATCCATTTGATTACCATTGTAATTATGATGAGCATATACTAGAAGAAACATTCAAATAGTTTCCAATCATTAAATAGGGGAAAAAGTTTCTTCCAAATCCACACCTTCCACCGATGCATATCCTTTACACAGAAGCCTTATTTTGTTTCTGGTAACTTCTCCATGCTCATTCAATTTAATTATGTAAATCCATTTGGTTCTGATAACATTATTATTTTCTGGCCTTGGAACAAGTTTCCATGTTTCATTCTTCTCAATCTGATCCAGTTCTTAATTCATAGCATCCACCCATTCATTATGTTGAATAGCTTCTGAAACTAATTTTGGTTCAACTTTTGAGATATGGTAAGTCTGATTTTCTAATATTAACTTGCTTCTTGTTTGAACTGGAGCCTGTTGATCCCCAATAATATTTTCAAATTTGGCATGTTTTTGTAAGGTATGAAAACTCCCATTTCATTTCCAAGTATGAATTTCTTCCCCATGCGACTTATCTAAGTCACTTTCACTCTAGTGGGGATTCTCTGATTTATCTTCCTCAGTATTCTTAACAAATATTTTGAAGGAACTTGGATTTTCAATTACCTTCCCATCATATGAGTCCACCAACTTCTGTAAATATTATTTCCTACATTTGTATCTTATTCCATTCATTGAATAACGCATAAATATTCCTTATTCAGCTTTCTCATCAAACTTTCCTAAGTTTGGATTTTTAATTTTGATCAAGAATAGACTTCCAAAGACATTGAAGTAATTAAAAGTAGGTTTTTTGTTATACCACATCTCGTAAGCAGTCATGTTGGTTTCCGTTCTCAACAAGAATCTATTTTGAACATGTATAACAGTGGTAACAACTTTTCTCCAAAATAATTTTGATATTTTGTATTCTAATAACACAATTCATCCCATTTCCACCAAGCTTCTATGTTTCCTTTCTGCTACTACATTTTTTGTGGAGTATAGGGATCACTATACTGATGTTTGATACCATGCATCCTTAGATAAGTTTCAAAAGCATTGCTTGTGAGTTCGGTACCATTGTCTGTTCTTAACTTCTTTATGGAACCTCCCAATTCTTTCTCGACATCTCTTCTAAAGAATTTAAACTTTTCAATAAACTTTTACTTCTGCTTCATGAATATGATATTTTTCATCCGAGTGAAGTCATCAATAAAATTGATAAATTATATATCTCCTTTTGTTGATTGATGTCTCATTGGCCCAGATAGATCGGAATGAATAAGCTCAAGTGATTTGTTGGATTGAATCTCAACTCTTTTATGACTTTTGTTAGTCATTTTTCCTTTCTGGAAAGTAATACAACCATCTTCATCTCTTCTTTTTAGTTTGTGAAAATTCCAAACAGCATCATCTTTAGAAAGATTATTCATGTTCTTCTTCCCAAGGTGGCCAAGTCTTCAGTGCCACAACTTGTTTTCATCTTCAGCACTCAAATAACAAGAGTTATTTGATTCTCTAATTTGAAATAGATTCCCATTGGTTCTTTCTCCTTTTGCAATCACTTTTCCATTTTCAATGTTTTGATGATATAATAATCCTTTCTGAAGATAACTTCTTTTCCATCATCACAAAGTTAACTTACAGTAATTAAGATATGTTTTAATGCATTAACAAGTAAGAATTTCTTAGATTTTAGTTTCTCTACTTCAATATCTGCCATTCCAATTCCCTTAATTTTTATGGAACTATCATTGCCAAAAGTAACTTCTCCTCCATCATGAAATTCAACATGTTCAAATATTTTTATATCAACTATCATGTGTGAAGAACAACCACTATTAATAATACATGGTTTATTCCTATTACATGCTTTCAAAGCTATCTCAAAATAAATGCTCTCTCATAAACCTTTTTATTTTCAAATATCTTTTCTTTCTTATCATAAGAAACTTCTTCTGGATAGAGTGTCACACATAATTCGGCATAATCACTAGATTTGATAACATCTTCGACAAAATTCTTCTAAACATTGAAATTGATTATTTGTTGGAATGTTTCTAACATCTTAAGAATTCACCTTTTCAACTTTCTGTGAGTACAGAAAGTTACTCATTCTTCTTTGACTATTTCTTCCACTTTTCTCAAACCCTATTCCAGGTAGAGATAAATTGTTCCAATAATTATAACCACTATGCCCATATATTCCAAAACACTAGCAATATCCTTCAAATCTTCATTTTCTATTAAAAAATGATCTTTCTTTATAGAAATTTTGGTGAGGTTGATAAATTCTTACAGATCTAGAAAACTCAGGATGTAGGTCATCTCTTCATTTGAGTGAGTTTTCTACTTTTATTGGATTGATAGGTTTCTCACATACTTTCTCCACCCAAGATTTACAAATACATTTTCTATAACCTGAAATGTTAGATGAATCGGATAAAACATTATTTTTGATAGGATAAGATTTCACATGATTCTCATTGTAAGCCTTTCCAGCAATCTTGGAAGTCTCAGCTTTTAATTTAGTGGCTTTGTGGAAGATTTCATTCATCATTCTTATGGAACATTTGGACTCAATAACTTTTTATTGAAACTTGTTGACCTCTTCTTCGTTAGTTTCTATCTTATTTCTATGATCTTCAATCATCTTTCCTAGTTCAGTGATTTTAAGTTTGTGACATAATATTCCTTGAATGTATTCATCTTCCTTCTTAGTGACATATATACATCCATCAGGAACTTCTTCATGATTTTTCTTCACCACACAAATTTTATTCATGAGAGATTTGTTCTGATCAATACATGCAAGAATATCTGATCTTAGTTGATATTCTCTGTAAGATTATTCACCACCATCTTCACTATGAGGAATCATTTGTTTTCTCAACTTTTGCAATGAAGGTTATGAATCTTTCATTACTATCATCTTCTTAGGAATCATTGTCAGATGATTCAGATTCAACCTTCTTTCTAAACATACTTCTTTTCTTTCCATAAAACTTCTTCTTGAGTTCTTTAAAAGTCTTCCCTTCTTTTTCATTCTTTTTATACTTCTTCCATCGAGGATTCTCAATTGAAACATCTTGATATTCTATAGATTTCTTCATAGGGAAATTTATAGCAAAGTGTCCAATTCCACCACACTCAAAACATTTGAGAGGAATTTTCCCTTCTTATTTTCCTCTTCCTCTTTGATAGTTCTTGGATATGATACACATTCTTTTTTCATTCAACTCTTCATCTTCCTTATCAACAAACTCACAAGGATCAATTTCATCATCATTTTAGATTTTTACCTTTCTTATAGATTCAAAATCCATTTCATCTTTTATATTCTTCTTAATGATTGGAGAATTACATATTTCATAGGAAACAAGAATGTTATGTAGTTCATCAAGAGATAAATCATCCTTATCTTCTAAAGAAGAAATTTCAGAATCCAGCCTATCAAGAAAGTTTCTCATAAGTTTCTTCACAATTGTATAATCTTTCATGTCTTCTCGGAATCCTCTGATTTTTCATACAATTTCGTTAACTCTAGTGAAGTATTCATCAATTTTTTCATCTTCCCTCATCCTGATGTCTTCATACATACTACGACATATTTTTATCTTGGTCTCCTTGACTTTTTTTGTTTCCTTTGAAAAAACTTTCCAGCTTGTCCCACATGCTTTTTGATGTTGTGAGACCCATCAACTTCTGATAAACATTTTCTGATAAGGACATGAGAATATAATTTCTAGTCATTCCATCAATTTCTATGTTTCTCTTATCAACAAACGTCATAGGATAATTTTTCTCAATAGGTGGAAAGCCAATAGTAGCAGTATCAACAACTTCAAGGACAAGAGATAGGAGATAAGGAATCATCTTATTTTTTTCATCCATAATAATTCATGCCATCAAACGTAGGAATTCCTATATTGTTGATAGAATTGATATTCTCCATGATAAGGATTAAATAAGGGAACCTCCCTCTGATACCACTTGAAGTTCCAAGGATCGAATAACAACTGAGAAGGGGGGGGGGGGGTTGAATCAGTTGTTTAAATTTTTATAAGTTTCAAAAATTTAAGAAAAATAACCCTTACAACCAGTTAGAGTTTATTTCCTTATCAAATTTTAGAAATAAACTCAAGCATGATTGAAACTTAAATCAAGAAAGGCACACAAGATTTACAAGGTTCATCCTCAATAGGAGAACCTACGTCCTTTCCATAGACACTCCCGTTGGTCTATGGAAATCCAGTATATTGAAGAAGTGAATACACCTTATGCCAGATCCCATTGGACACCTTCTATCTCCCGATAGGAAATATTATACTGACTCCCATAAGTTTACAATGTTTCATTAAAGAAAAAATGATCCAAAAACAAGAATAATAACTTCTTTAAGATGCTCCAAAAAATCTCACTCTGAATCATCAATCTGATTTCTTGAAGCTGATTTTCTAAAACTGGTCTTCTCAGCAAGATATGATGATTCCACATAAGTGCTCACTCTGAATCTTCAATCCAATTTCTTGAATCCAATTTTCTGAAACTGATCATCTCAGCAATATAAGATAATTCTGATTCTCTTCTTTTCAAACACTCAAGGATACTTCTTCAATATGGTAGGAATTTTTCACTTAGAATTATCCAGTGCTCCACCTTTTCCACATTTGTTAAAGTTGAAAATGAGTGAATGATCTGAGCACATATTTATAGGCCACTCAGAAAATAATGTCGGGAATCATGAAAATCTATCCCACTTACTTAAATCTCAAAAACTCCGAAAATCTATCGCATTTAATCTTCAATCATTGACTTCTTCAATTCTCCTTAAATTTCTCCGAGATTTATGAAAAGTTAAAATTCATGTTTTCATAAACTCTTAATATCTTCCTCAGAATGGGAAGGCTGGATCTTGGTTCGGATTTTAGGTTCTGGAAACAGGTTTAGGAAAACAGGTTCAGGAAAAATGGTTCAGGAAAAATGGTTCAGGAAAACTGGTTCAGGAAAACAGGTTTATGAAAATAGGTCAGGAAAACAAGTTCAATAAAAAGGTTCCAAATTTTATGTTCAAGAAAAAGACTCTGAATTTCAGGTTCAGGAAGTAGACTCCGAATTTCCTGTTTAGGAAGAGGACTCCGAATTTTAGGTTGAAGAAGTAGACTCCAAATTTTATGTTTTTGAAGTAGATTCCAAATTTCTGGCTTAGGAAGTAAGATTTGAATTTCTGGCTCAGGAAGTAGACTCTAAATTTTTGGCTCAGGAAACAGATTATGAATTTTAGATTCAGGAAATAGATTCGGGAAACTAGTTCAGGAAATAAGTTTAGGAAAACTTGCTCAGGAAAACTGGTCCAAGAAAAGTGTTTTAGGAAAACTAGTTCAGGAAAACTGGTTCAGGAAAACATGTTCAGGAAAACTGGTTCAGGAGAACTTGTCCAGGAAAATTGCTTCAGGGAAACTTGTTCAGGAAAAATAGTTTAGGAAAACTGGTTCAGGAAAATAGGTTCTGTAAAACTGGTTTAGAATTTCTTCATATTTTTTCTTAGTGAAAAACCTCAATCCTCTTCACCATTACATCAACGACTGTTATCATTAAACTTTTCATGATATGGGATAACCTTAAGATCAGCAATTCATCGTCTAATTTTATTTATAAAGTTTGATACACATTCTTAACTTGTGACTTCTTATTCTTCAACAAAATAATCTTTAAAGAAATCTTCAGCAACCAACAACTTCATCTTTCTATAACTCAAAAACATTCTTCAATAAAAAGATTAGTTGTCAAAAAATACATAACATTGTTATAAAAAACACTAAAATGGTTCTTTAGATTTCATCCCACTTCCATGTTGGGATTGGAAGTAGTTGAACAAACCTGAAGGTATCTGGTGCTCAAATTTCACCTGCTGGCATGTATAGCAATGATATACAAACTCAGTAATGTCTCGTCTCATACTTGGCCACCAAAACTGGCCCCACATATAATAGAACATCTTTGTGGTTCTTGGGTGCACAACCCACTGAGAGTTATGGAAATACCCCATAACATCCTTCCTTGTTGATAACTGCACAATGTAATGGTTTCAATAACATAGAACACACTCTTTGGAGAACGACCATTGGGTTTCGGTCTCCCCACCATAAATAGAGTCCCTAATGCTATGGAATTCCTCATCCATTTGTTATTCTGGAAGAATTAACATGAAAAGAGAAGATGTCAACTGGATACTGGCTAAAAAAACCCCATTCCCCTTCCACTAAACTCCAATATGAAACTGAACAAAAAGAGCCATCAAACTCCACTCTTATGAAGATTCTTTCACTTCTTGTGATGGATGTTTCCTGCTTAACGCATCTGCAACTACATTCCCTTTCCCTAGGGTATAGGAAATGTCAAAGTTGAATGATTTTAGGTACTCCACCCAACAACTTTGGTGGAGATTCAAATCATTTTGAGGGAAGATATAACTCAATATCTTGTTGTTTGAATACATTGTAAACATTTTTCCTTAAAGGTAATGTCTCTAACACTTAAGTGTGTGCAATACAGCTGCAAGTTCAAGGTCATGGGTAGGATAGTTCTTCTCATGAGGATTAAACTGATGAAATCCATAGACAAAAAAATTATTACCATGCATAAAGACACATCCCAAACTTGAACCAGATGAATCACAGAAGACCACGTAACCTATCCCAACCCTAGGAAGAGTTAGCACTGGCGTAGTAGCCAAAAGATTCTTTAGCTCAAAAAAGGAACACTGAAATTTATCATTCCAGGAAAACTTCATTCCCTTTAGAGTCAGAGTAGTCATTGGAGAAGCTAACATTGAGATGTCTTTAAAAAATCGGCGATAATATCATGTTAATCCCAAGAATCAATGAATCTTGAAAACATTTCGTGGTTGTTCCCAAGTCATAATAACCTTCACCTTCTTAGGATCGAATGATATTCCTTGTTCTGATGTGACATGTCCCAAGAAATTTACTTCCCGAATCAGGAAATCGCACTTTGAAATCTTGGCATAAAGTCGGTGATTCCTTAGAAGACTCATAACTATTCTCAGATGATTCACATGATCCTCCTCAGATTTGGAGTAGGTAAGAATGTCATCCACAAAGACTTCCAAAAAAGTATCTAGATACTCATGGGAAACCTTTTACATCAAATCCATGAAAACTACAGGGGCATTTGGTAAGCCGAAGGGCATAACACGGTACTCATAATGGCCATACCTACTCCAAAAAGAAGTATTATGAATGTCAGATGCTTTTATCCTCAACTGATGGTAACCAGATCGAAGTTCAATTTTTGAAAACCACTTTTCCCCTTTCAATTGATCAAAAAAATCATCAATTCATGGTAATGGATATATGTTTTTTTATGGTAACTCGATTTATATTTCGATAATCCACACATAAGAAAAGAGAACCATCATCCTTCTTGGTGAAGAGAACTGGTGCTTCCCAAGGTGACACACTCAGTCGTATATAACCTTTATCAAGAATATCATCTAACTGATACTTCAGTTCTTTTAGTTCTGCTGAACCCATTTGGTAAGAGGTATTAGAAACCGGTTGAGTAACAAACATTATGTCAATAGAAAAATCAGCCTCACTTACTAGTGGAAAATCAGAGAAGTCAGAAGGAAACATGTCTGGAAACTCAGCAATGACTGGAGGAAGATAACCACACATTAGATCACTCTTTAGATCAAAATCAAACACTGATATAAATTTCCCAAACTCTGGGTAAGAGGGTACAACTCTGCTTGACCATGGGTCTATATTCTCCTTTAAAAACAAAAGGCACACCACTGAGTGTAGTAAGGTAGACCCATCGATGATAACAATCGATCCGGGCTTTATTGGCAATGAGACAATACATCCAAAATATGACGTCAAAAGATTTCATATCGAGAACCAAAAAACTCCAAGCATGATCAACATCTAATAGAGAGAAGAAACATGCAGGACTACGAAGACCCTTCTATCTCATTGTACCAAGGGGTGTAGTAATATCAATCGCTCAAGATAAAAGCTCCATAGGTTGATTAAGCAGATTAAGAATATGGGTTGAAATAAATGTCTGAGATGCACCAGTATCAAAAAGTGTGTTCACTAAAGATGAAGCTATAGTAATGGTACCTCTCATAGTAGTAGCACCTATATGAGCTACCTCTAGTGACTCTTCCACTCAATGAAGAATCTTCGTTCCAGATGACTGTGGCTAGAACCCTTTTGTATGTGATGAATTTGATTGCCCCATTGTTTTTGGAGGTGCTGATGATCTTGTTTTACTACGTGGAGTAGAGAAGTGATGGAATAATATCTATAAGTGCCCTAAACATCCACAAGAGCTACAATTCTTGGGTGCCTCAGTGAAAACCCTATTAGAATATCCTGGCATTCCACACTGATAGCAAGTTAAAGAAGCCCCTCCTGGAGTTATCTGAGGTTTGGAATGACTCTGTTGTTGAGAACTACCATGAGAAACATCGCGCTTCCACTTTCCTTTAAAGGAACCAAAACTGCCACTAGGAGGGAAAGGAACTTCTTTTAACCCTGACTTTCCTTCCAGGTCCATCTCAACCATCATCTCCCTATCTAGCACATCATCATAAGTGGGTAGCTTCAGTAAGAAAACATTAGAACGGATATCTGATCGATGTCCCAACTCGAATCGTTGAGCCTTCATTTTCTCATTAGATATAATCTCAGGAGAAAACTATAACAACTTAGAATAGTGATTTATGTACTCAATCATGGTTTTGTTGGCCTGCTAAAGCTTGAATAACTCCACAGCCATGGCCAACATGATTTATTCTGGATAGAACTAGTTAGTGAAATGAAACCTATGGTCTTTCCACTCCAAACCCTCTTGTTTCCCATTCATCACCATCGTGTCCCACTATCTCCTACTTTTTCCCTCCAGTACGAAGGTGGATCACTTCACCTGGATCACACCAGATGTCTCCAAGAACCCAAACATATGTTCAATCTTACTCAACTACTCCTTAGCATGTTGAGGGTCAGTGGAGCCTTTGAAAACTGGTGGCTTCTGGCGTAGGAACTCTTGAGAAAGTTTTTGGAGAATATCACTATGAGGATTTATAGCAAGAGCCTGAATAGGAACTGAAGGTGGAGCCTATCCTAGAGCTTGGACAATGTGAACAATCACCTCAAATAGACTCGGATCCACAATAGGACTTTCCTACTGAGATTCAGCATCACCCTCTTTTTGGATCTGATTCCCACGTCTTCTCAGAGGCATAAGGATACACAACATAAAAAGAAATTAGATTAACACTGAAAAAGAGTAACAAGGAAAACTATTCTTAATAGAACGTATAACAAGATTTGGATTCCACTCTATCCAAATAAAAATTGGGAAAATACTAGAAATAATCCACAAGTCGTATTTCCCTAACCAACCCTGGTGACTTAAGGTTCATTGTGGTGAGAGCTGGCCAGACACTCAATCACAACTACCTCCTATGTCCCTACAAGAATACTCAAATTCATACTATCATCAAGGCAAGATGCTTAACCTTCCTATGATACCATTTTTTCATGAACCAGCCTGGGTACCCTAGCAACCTGATAATCGATCCAACCTTTACATAGCCCTAAGGGCATTCCCGATCCCCACAGGTTGGCGACTAGCACCTAGCATCACACAACATGAAAGTGGGAATGATATTTCAACCAAAAATGTGGAAGAAAAGAAACCAGATAGTGTGCATAACAAAAAAACTCAACTGGGAGTAATGTACCAGAAAACAAAGAGGCATAAAATGACCGTGTACAATAACCCAAGTACTAAAAATGGGAAAACATCCCCATGGTCCCTAAGGTCACAACTCACCAAGACCAAAACTCAATAGCTGGATCCACCTCCAAGAGATCCTTTCCCTTTGCTCGAACCTGGAAGAAGAAAGTCTACAAACACCCGAAGGCAAAAGTAGGGTGTGAGCCTATTCCCAGTAGGATACCACCAAAGATTTTGTAACAGATGAAAAATATAGATTATCCAATGAAAAGTATTCAATTTTAAAATAAATAGGCTTGGAAATTAAAATGTTTATTTTAACAAAACATGCTATACATTTTCAAATGATGGAAATAACTATTTTAAGTATTGATTTTACAAATTATGGAATATTTCAAAAATAATGGATTAAGTAAAACATTTATATAAAATAGTTTATATAAATTCAGGAGGCATGAAAAGCAGTTCAAATGTATTGGCATATATTTATATCTCAAATATAAATAATGAAGCGAGCATCATGGTTATCATCCAAAAGGTACAATAGTATTAATCAGTAATAATATTCCACACTCTCTATGTGAACTCAAAAAAATCTGTATACACACATCCCTATGACACTGGCCAATGGAGACTCGTCACCAACCAGTCGGGGATGTGACCCGCCACAATTATGTTTTAGAATTTTGTTGTAGCGTAGAGTGTATACAAATAACTCGATAACTACCTAAGTCATGCGTACGATCTTACATGATGGGAGAACTATTTTAAGAATGCTTAAAAATACAATCAATCCCATTCTACAATTTCAAATGTTCCAATTTCTTTCCATTTAAAACCAAAATAGGTTTTATTCAAAAACATGCCTTTTTTACAAGATAAAACCAATGGGTTTCTATCAAATCATTTTAAGCCATTTTCACCAGATTTAAATCCAATAAAAACTAATTACATCATCACACAATTTATTTCCATAATAAAATTCAACAATTTAATTGAAATTATTTCCATCAAATCCAAAATTTAAATAATACAATTTAAATCATAAAATTTCCAGAAACATACCCAATTTAGGGGAATTGGGGGTTTTCCAAATTTTCATGCCAAAACAATTTCAAATACCTTGATTAACTGGAATCAAATTTTTTTTAATTTAATTGAAATAAAATTTGTGAAATTGAATTTAAATCAAAAATTAAAATAAATCAAGAAAAACAAGGATAATAAATTTGGCTAATCAGAATGGAACCACCTACCTCGATTTATTGATGGGAGTTAGCCCCATGAGAAACCCCAAAAACTGAGCAGCACAACATCGTTGATCAAGTTCGGGATCTAAATCCTTAAAACCAAAAAAATAAGATTAATGGCATCAATATATTGTAAAAATAGATCTAGATACACAATACTAGATCAAGATCTCAACTAATAGGTTTAAATCCATGGAAACGGTGGAAATGTCCCATGAAAAGATCAAGAAAAGATAGAGGAAAGAACGGGAGAAGTAATAGATTGAAATCCACTTACCAGGAGGAGAGAAGATCCTCAATCCGAGCCTTCAATATCAAGGGAAGAAGTTTGGATCACCTTAGAATATCTCCGGGAGGCTTTGAAAACACCTAGATTATTTCAAGCCCAAGCCAAGGTCATAAATATAGAAGTCATAGGGGTTCAGGTGGTTTTAAGAAGGGTTTTTGAAATAAAAAAACCGCACACATGGTTAACTTCACAGAGGCGAATGGTCAGGAAAACCATGCGCCAACCGTGGGGAACCTACTGTCTAGGTTTGAAAGGTTGGCACGGTTTGGTCGCACGGTCTATCAAACTGTGCACAGACCCTACGGACATCTCTGTCCAATTCTGCATGGTTGGCATGGTTTGGTTTCACGATTTGTCAAACTGTGTGCAAACTGTACACAACACACTGTCCTTTAGTTTTCCTTAAAAGTTCCCCCAAACGCACCCCAATTCACTACTCAAAAATTAAGGTACTTAAAAACATGAAAATTACCTTAAAACATATCATGATGTCACACAGGCCTAGTGATTCATCATTCCTATTATTAGACTCAATGTCTTGATCTCCATCCAGCTTATATTTATATTCATGATCAACATCAGTAATTACTTCCTTTTCTATAGTAGCATCCTGATGTAAGGCCTCATTGGGAAGAGGATTATCTCTATGCATCCCATGATTGGTTACATTGTCCCCAAGTGGGGGCACCCCATGATGAGAAGCAAATTTTTCATAGAGATCTTCACTTTTATCCTGCATAAACAAGGTAGTGGTATGGGAATCAGGGAAAGATATTAGTTCTGGGTAGTCTTCCATAGACCTTTAGTTTTTGATGCCTTTCTTCTCAATACATTCAAGGAAAAACACATTAAATTATATTTTATTAATGGAATCAATCATATCATAGAATTTGAGTGTAGTATCACCGGATTTTTTTCATTTATTCCATCAATGGGCATAAAAAATAGCCACCAATTCTTCAAAACTATAATCATTGAAAAAACTGTTGTGGCACCCATTTACACAGACTCAACACACAAGGCATTGAGTGAGGGATGGCATTCACCCATACCATTTGGGGCTCCCTCATGCCTCTCCTCAGAACATGTAGTAGTGTTTGGATCCCCTCTAATACAATCTGTGTAGGCACATGGCCATTTAGGTGTGTGGAGAGTGTGTGTGGGAGACCATCCTTGTAGTAGGATTTTAGCATGATGATATTGAAGAATCATATAAAAAGTATCATCTGAACATATATAAGTTTTATATGGGGTTCACATGTGTGATCACATTAGTTTTAATACTATGTTAAATAGCACTAATGAATATCACCCATATTAGCAATAGAACGTGAACTGATTAATGATACCCTTTATTAGTGCTACACAAAAGGTTGACAACAATGTTTTTTATTGGTGTTTTTTACTACTGATAAAAGGTACCCATTATCAGTTCTTTTTAGCACCGATAAAGTAAAACATTATTAGTGATTTTCGATGGTGTTGATAAAATATAGCACTGAATAAATTCAAATATATAGTATTGGACTGATGAAAATCAATTTAATTGATATTTTAAGTACCATAGAATGAATGATCAGGGTGATTTAATGAGAAATCAAGTCTATTGTACCAATATGGTCTTGAATCGATGGTTGTTTTCTATTCTTAGGGCTGAATCCATACCCTTGTGTAAAATAAGCACGATATATGGGTCATTAAATTTTGTGGAGGTGAACCCTAAATAATTGAGAATCACAAAGATAAATGAATTAACTCTATTCATTGGTGTTAGATGATTTAGAAGAAGAATTACATATTTATGATTTCTAGATATGGATTTAGAATATTTGGGGAATTGATGGATAGAATATGATATCCATTGGTAAGGGATTTTCCCATATTTTATTCCATTTCGAAGATCTTAAATAAATGGTGTGGGGATTCACTTTCAATTCTCTCTAGCATGATGTTGTGAGGATTCTTGATTAGGAACACATTTTAAATATGGCTTCTATTAGAAACTCAATTTACCAATCTTGGATCTGTATATAGGGGTTAAGTTCGTCTTTTATCATTCATAAATTATATGGGATGTTTCATTTTTTGGGGGTATACCTATCTAATTTTATGTGGATACTAATCAGGATTGGTTATTTTTAGAGAGTTTTTATTGAGTTTTACTTGTTTATGCCTCTCATTTAGACTATTTTTCCTATTATTGATGGTTAAAAACATGAAATCTCAACAGAGTTTGAATGGAATCCTAAATTTTTTGTAAGTGTAATTGCATTTGGAATATGAGTGATAACTATATTTAGAATTTGAAAATTTTTAATTGTATGATGTTGGATATTTTAATATATTATTGAAAATTTAAACTTCCTATGAATGACTTCACTACCAACCAAAGGGTGGGTGGGGTTCAATCATGAAATTCCCATGAAATCATAGAGAATGAAATTATCATAGCTATGGAAACTGAAGGGGAACTAATTATAATGTGTAATGCATGGAATGATATGAACTGGGATAAGAATTTATAAAATTGGAATAGTCCCTCCGTCTATACTATTATGGCCAAAAATTTGGGATCAGTTTCATGGATTGTTAATAAGGATAAAGGAGATATTTTTTCATTGTCCAATGAGTCCAAAACTTATTATAATATAAATCCTTGAAAACTATTAATGAACACTAGTTCCTATAAGGACCATTGAGTTAATATAGGATCCAAGCCTGCAATTGTGAAGGATTGCAGTTCCATCTCAATTATGACATAAGGGAGGTATTATTGGGGGTCCTTAGGTTTTCAATATAAGGTGTAAAATTAAAAAATATCAATGGTTAATTTAAAAGAGGTGTGGTAATGTATACTACTAATCAGGGATAGAATTCATTGTCATCTACTGAATTTGTTTTTGAAGGTTCTAATGCAACTACCAAGAACGTTTTACAAGATAATTATTTGGATGATAATCATTATAAAAATGTGATTCACATGTCTTGTTAAAAGTATGAGATGTTTATTGATTCCAGAAACCATTTCAGTATTCATGTAGTGATAGAACAATCTTAATAGAGGGGAAACATGTTACTAAAAAGTGGATTTCACCTTCAAAGATCAATGGTGAACCTTATAGTTCCCATGAAGTACATGTATTGGGTACCACTGACGGTACTCCTAGGAAATTTTAATAGAATTCATTTAATTTTGAAATCCCCCAAAAGGATTAGGGTATAAAAAAGGGGATGGGATGTTTAATTATTTAGGTGAAATATTATATGAATTCCATCAGTGATGAGGATACTTATGGATCATTCTATTCATCTCACAAAGCTTCCTTTGACTCTTTGGGGAATTATTTTGAGGGTACCACTAAACCAAGCAGATAAATTATATTTTTGGTGATGTTTTTAATGATCAATGTTTGGTCTTCCATGTGGATTATAATTGCAAATATTTGGGGGAGGATCAAAAATATCAAAAGGAGGTGACATCAGTGATTAAGGATATGGATAAAAATATTATTTTTAATCCCCCAATTTCTTTTATATTTTATAATAAATTTTTTCCTTTGATACAAGATAGACCTATGTGGAAGAAGTTAATAAAACTCATGAAATGGTTTTAAGTAATTACTCGTGGACTATTAATGATACAACTATATAGTTTCATAATTTTCTAGAATTAAAGGTTCCTACATAGTTTTGGGTACAATATGATAGCATAAAATAAACTAATTATACTAACAGTTATGTTTTTGATGATGATGGATCTACTTTCTCTCTTCAAAATGATGCATAGTTAAATTTCATGAAACCTGGGGAAACTGCTTCTGATGTTTGGAGAGCTAAGAATCCCCTTGATTGAAAAAGATTAAATACTATAATAATAGATAACTCAAGTGAACCTGGACAAATTGAGTCATTGTCCAAAGATTTTTATGACTAGGTAGATGAATCAATTAGTACTAAGGGATTTTATGAGATGCTTGATTCAATATCTAGTAAGAAAAATCAAGGTGTAGATTATACTCTTATGAATATAGTGAGTGGGAGAGAAGTGGATCGATCTGAGGACTGAGATTATTCTGGGAATAATTATTCAATTTTGAGACTATTAAATCAATAGAGTTTAATACCCTATGGATTGAAGAACCATTAGATTTGATAAAATCAATATATGACACATTATTAAATATTGGAGAATAGAAAAACACCCTGAAGGTTGATGTGGCTCTAAGAACATGGGTGGTAGACAAAAGAAAAAATAAATGTTGTTTTTATTCTATGACATGTTTCCAGTTGTTCCAAATTCTATTATGGTTGTATTATTATGTGAAATTAACATCCTTTATTGTTTGTAATAGTGATTATATTAGTAACTATGGACTTTTTGGATGGTATAACTAAGGCACATTTGGGGCATAGTTGGATCATAGGAGTGTGACAGATTATTGTTGGCGATTTATCAAACTTAGTTTATTCTATTTTCCTTTGGTGGATATTTTTTGGCCCTATTGTTTGACTTAAAACCCCTCTTTATTATTTTGTGTGTGTTTCTTTCTTAATAAATATTTAGGGCCATGGATTTATGTTTTCTAAATGCATGGCATGTTCCATTTCTAATTATTATTATTATTATTATTTTTGTTGTTATTGTTGTTGTTTTAATTATTATTAGGTTTTTTATTATGATGATGATCATCATCATCATGATCACTATTATGACCAGCATCATCATCCTGATGACCATCATAATTTAAGGTAATAGGAAATGAATACATTCATAATATTATTCCATTAAATATTGAATTGATCACCAATTTTCAATTCCTTTTATGAAATTTATTGTTATTGGTGATGATGACCTTGGGAAAAGGTTATGTGATATAATTTTTTACCTCAAATCCTTCACCTTTAGATGATAAATCATGTAATGTGCCTAACAAATGTAGGATAAGCCAATATCCTCAGGGTCAAGGCCCTCCTAATAACTCCATTGGAAGATTTAAACCCAATTAAATGAGGATTCTTCATTACTTGGGGTATGCAAGACATGGTACACTATATAGTTGTACCATATAATATGAGGTTAGAAGGTATCATACCATGTAATGGGATTTAGTTTCCTTTGGTCCTACTAGCCATGTAATGTGTCTCCTCTAAAAAATTTATGTCTTCTATTTCAATAAAAAAAATTTCTTTGAACACAGCTTTGAAAAAAATATTATAATAATTATTATTATTAAATGTAGTTGGTGGATTACGTGAGTGGTAATATCGCTAATAATTCTATATCAGAAACTCACATTCAAATCCTTTAAGGGATGATTTTTTTGGTATTGTGTGGGTATTATAGCACAATAGAAATGTGGCTATTGTTTTAGGTACTATAGAGTTATACTATAGAAATAATATTATTCCTCAGAAATAGACTCTTAGGCTATGTCATTATGTCATTGGGGCACTTGGCCTATAGGATATCACAACAAGGATTATTGAAGTAATTGGATAGAGGATCAAAAATTAATTGGATGGTGAAGGGTGGTTTCAAGTGGTCGATTAGTGGGAAGTGATGTTTGGAATTAATGGTATGATAACTTGAAAGTTGGAGAGTGCTATTATGTAACTCAACTTGCTCACACCCACAGGGGATTTATGATGTTGGGTGGTGTGTTTCTTAGTTAGATGCATTACCATGTGGATTTTATGAACATTTTGGGGAGATATACGAGGATCTCAATGTTCTAGGTTAGAAAAACCCTAGGGTGCTTCTTGTGGGTCCCCTTTCATAGTCATGGTGCTTGGTTCATCATTGGTTTCTCTATGTGGATCCCTGAATGCATCGATAGGTCTATAATGGGCCACCATGATGTTTACAAAGGTGTGGTAGCATCCCTTTGGGATCTCAATGTGGATATATATGGAGTATACCACACAAACCAAAATTACACCACAACATGGTGTTGAGCATGGAGATGTCAAGAGGGGCACAAATCCATTGAGAATTGAAATAAGGAAATGATCTATAGAGTAGTTGCGTAATCTATAGTTTATGAGGGTTTCATAAAATAATTGGGTGCATTAACACAACATACCGTAGGTATTTCTTTTCTTAAAATAACATCGAGCTTCAAGGGTTATAAATATAGAATAAAATATTTCCAATGGGTGTCTTCCAATTATTTTATAAAGGGATTAGGCATGACCAATAATGGTTCCTGTGTGTGTGTGTTTGTTTTTTTTATTATGATATCATCAACCTAATATATATGTTTGTATATATATATATATATTAGTGACATTATCATTATCATCATCACCTCCACCACCACCATCGCCATTATTATGATGATCATTATCATCATCATATCCATCATATGGATAAGGTAAATGTTGATTTGCGCTATTTTGCGGAACTACATCTTACATCACCTCAAATAAATTCACATCCCTGACATTATTTGGATCACAATGCAAGAGTATATTTATTCTAGGGAGGCTTGTTTGAGGGTTGTTATAATGGATGAGTTTTCACGTATTAGTGGTTATCAATATAGAGGTAGCTTGTATTTGGGGGTCATTTTCATTTAGGTATGGAGAAAATAATATTTAGTTTTCATTAACAAGGGTCTTTCATGTTTTTGGTGGTGTAGTGTTCTTTTCAGTAATATGTATGGAAGGTATCTGGATATTGTAGTTCTATTAGTTGTTTGGAGTGCTCATGAGGATAGTGGAGAATATTCACATGTTATCACATAGGATGGATAAAGGTGGTAGGATCCAGGTGGTTATAAAAGAAAAAGTAAAGTAAAGTTTGTGTGACCCAACATGGTGGTTAGTTAGGACATCCTAAAATCAAAATGGGTGATGAAATTATGTTATGAAAGTAAGTCTAAAATATTTATTATTCATTTAATAAAAAAGGGTTTGTCATAAATGGGTGAATTGGGGGTGGAAAATTTAGATGTTGGTATTAGAATTTTTTTGGGAAAGGGGAAAATTGAAGAACGTGCAAAAAAACAACTAAGAGAATGAACAGAGGAAATAGATCTTCTTTACTCTCAAACAAGCCCAAAAAAATTAAAGATAATACATCCTGAAAACACAAATATGTACAGAAAAATTAAATGTTGACACCAAAAATGTTAACCTGGAAAATCCAAAAGTGAAAAATAGTATAACCATGTATATATAGAATAATTCACTAATAATGACGATTATATAGAAGATACACCAAAATATGTGTGGGTTATCAAGAATAATACTCTAATAAAATAGTGGAGCATATGAATAAATTAGATTTAGTATGAAAGCATTCTGAAACAAAGAACATCCCCTAAAATAAAGGACACATACTAATAAATAAACCTAAATAGATCTTACCAAGAATATAATATGTTGGTTTTCTGAATAAATGGTAAAGAAGAAAAAAATCTAGGATAATATTAAAGACCACCGTAGATGAAAGACAATTAGACCAAAGAAATTTCAACTATTAATGATATGAAAACTACTCTAAAACCTTATGTGTTATACCCCTAGAAGGAAGATAGAGATATTCACACACATGATAAAATACTACCTCCCTCAAAATCCCATAACTCCTCATATATTTTAAGTTTTTTTTTCCTTTTTTTAAATGGTCACATGAGGTTTCTATGTGAGGAGGACCTCAAAAAACCCTCCAATGAAAATTGGGATCACTTCCACACCTGAAATCAATCGTAAAGTCTCAAATTTACATCTTGGTAAACTCTTGGAAAATATGTTTAAACCATCATAATCATTGTGGATATTCTCAAGCTCCAAATATCTAAAATCAATGACATCATATATATAATTTTATTGAACATTGAAATGTTTCGACTTCCCATGAAAAGTGGGATTAAATCCCAAAAAATTGTACTCTCACTATCAAAAAATAAAACATACCTATCCTAATTAATATTGATATCTCAAATAAAACTTTTCACCAATAAAAATTATTTTTATGCCTCTGTAGCTATAATAAACTCAGAATTTAGGGTAGATAAACTAAAACATATATATAATCTAGACTTCCAAGATACATCTCTCATTCAAAAAGTGATCAAATAGCCTGAAGTAAACTTCCTTGTATTCATATATCCTACCATATTTGAATATGTATAGCAAAAAAACCTAGGTTCCCTATTTACAAAACACAATCTCATATCAGAAGTACCACAAAGATAAAAAATATATACTTCCCTTCTCTCCAATGATCCATACATAGATTAGATTAAAATCGACCAACCATACTAATCTTGTAATCTATATCATGTCTAGTATGTACCATCACATATATCAACTAATTGACGATAGATGAATAAGATGTGTCCTATAAACCCCCACACACTTTATCAGTGGAAGGTGGATACTAGAACTAAGACTAAAATGTAAAGCAACAAGATTACTAACCAACTTCTCTCTATACATATAAAAAATAAAAAGAACATTATAAATTTATCACTCCTAAAATGACCATAATTTCATGGCCTTCTGATTATAGAAAATAGAAATGCCAACAATCTATCATGTTGGCCCCAAGTCTTTTATCACAAAAATATATATATATCCTCCTTCAATATGTCATTTTTGGAAGCATCATGTCAAGCAATGACCAAATCATCAAGATAAAGAAAGTATAAAATTAAAAAATCTTCAATAAATATCTATAAAAAAACAAAATCATTAGGGGATTTATTCATGAAACCTTGATAAAAAATGACATGGTATAATTTATTATACCACAAAATTGGAGATTTATTCTGACCATACAAACTATTCAATAGCATGAATACATAACTCTATATAATTTTTTTAAAAAAATCCTTGTTTCTACATATAAATTTCCTCCTCTGAATATCTATGGAAGAAATTTATCTTTATATCCATCTACTCAATATTCGTATCTAAACAAGAATCCAAACCAATAACAACTGAATTGGAAGACATTTTGACAACAGGTGAAAAAATATCATCAAAATCAAAACCATTCTTATTGTGAAAGCCTTTAATAACTAAAATTTCCTTTATCATGGAAGAGAGATAGATTCTTAATTTTAAATTTGATGAATCCACAGATTTTTCAAATCTCTCTTAACTATGGGTAATTTCACCATCTCAAAAGTATGGTTTTCATACAGTGGTCTCATCTATTCATCAGTTGTCACAACCCATATTTCCTTCTAATCACTTTCATTCACCTCATCAAATAGTTTTGATTCTCCCCTCCTTCATGGAGTATATACTCATTAGTTGAATATTCAGTAAAAATAATATGATGTTGAGATGATCTATGTAGGGGCATTGCATGTTCATTAATAACCCTTGGAATTGGATGATCAGAATAAAAAGGTCCATAAAAAACATACTCTCTAGTCAGTTCACATGGATCATTATTCTACACATCAACACAATAATAATAATCAACAATATGAGGTAAATATATCTCAAGAAACTAAATCAATACTGAAAAATGCATCAAAAATAGAGAAGTGTATTCCCCCCCTTATCAACATTTTTCAATAGTCCGACCCTCTTTAAGTATATCCCCATAGCTTATAAAATGCTTTTTCAAATAAGGATCATAGAACCTGTATGTTAAATCCCCACGTACATAGCCAATAAAATATATTTATGTGACGTAATATCCATCTTATACCTCTTATTTTTAGAAACATGAACTAAATCCTTGAAACAAAAAATACCAAGGTGATCATGTCTAATCTCTTTTAAATAAAAAACATCCAGGAGTGTCTATTTTAAAATTAACAATTTTTTATAAATTAATAATATTTACAGAAGTAAATAAAGTCTCACCCCAAAATTTCCTTGAAAATTTTCTTCCAAAATAAAACATCGACATATTTCCAACAAAATTTTATTTATACACATAGCTACACCATTAAGATCAGATGCCTTGGGATGAATACTTTAATGTAAAATAAAGTCCTATTTTTAATACCAATTAGATGGAACATAATACACAGCCGCATTACTAGTTTGAATATATTTCAATTTTTCCCTAGATACCTTCTCATATGAAGCATGAAATTCTTTAAAAACATTGTGCACATATCTTTTTGAATTAAAAAGATAAATCCAACTCTTGTGTGATTATTCATCATTAAACATAAAAAAATAAAGACCACAACTTAAGGACTTAGACTTTAAAGAAACATAAATATCAGAATTTACTTATCAAAGTACTTGCAACTTCCTATGAAAATATTGACTGTTGAAACTCACTCTACATTATTTTCCATCCCTACAATGATCATACAAGTCCAATTTGACAGCCTTCAAACCTGGAAGAAATATTCCTCTTTTAAAAAAACCAAACCCTTTACCATTGATGTTGTTGAGCCTCTTATACCATAACATGAAAAAAATGCTCAACTCAACAACTCAAGTGATATCAAATGAAATCAAATATATAGTCCACTACAAACCTGACTAATTATTTCCTTGAGCCACAATCACATAACCCTTATAAATCTTCCACTAACCTTCAACAATAGTACTGATAAAACTGTCAGCATAAAGAACACTAGTAGAATTATGATTCAAATAAAACTCTAGTGAATGCTGAAAATTATTCAAAAACTTCTAACTTCCAGTGCTGGTCTATAAAAAATTTTCATGATACCTAAAACATCAGCATGGCCATTATTACCCATATTCAAAATCTAAAAATTACCTTGGATGTAATATGTAAAGAACTCGAACCTCAATGTCACATGAAAACAATAACCACTTTCAAAAAATCAACAATAATCATCAGATGAAATATTAATCGTGTCATAAATAATAATAAGATCACCCCTTTAGTCATTGTGAAACAATCATCTACATCACCATTTTTCATCTACTGATTTTCCTTCATTATATTTTCCCTTTTCACCTGATACAAAAACTTATCAACATTTCCTTTCTTACAAAAATTATTACATTAAACCTCTCTCTGATTTGACTTGTATTTTCTCTTAACTTTCTGTGTACCTCAACCGCTTTACTCTTAATTTCTTTCCTGACTTCTCCCATAGATTTATATTACCACAATTTCTAAATAATATATTTTTATAGTATGTATCCTTACCAAATAAATCAAAACAGTAAAATTAACAAAATTTAATATCATGGAACCATTAGGAGAAGAACTGGTTAGTGAAACACTAAATTCCTCCCAATAATCAGGTAAATTATTAAGAAACAAAAGAACTAAAACATAATATTAAAATGAAAGAACCATACATAAAAATTGATCAAAACAATCCAAAAATTTACTAATATAATAAGAAATAGAATTAACTTGTTTATAAAAAAATTAATCACATTTTTTGAGTAGAAAAATTAAAAATTTTCTTTTATTGGAAGTAAAAGTGGTCTCAATCTTGTCCCACAAATTTATGGAATGAGAAATTTTGACAATATGGTTCATTTAATTTCTTTCTACCCACTAATGAATGATGCCACAAATAATCTCATTCTAAAACTCCCATTATTTATCAGTTATTATTTCAGTCTGATTAGTAAAAAAATTGTATATGCATTCTATTAAAAAAATAGATCCATCATTTTAATCACCACATATGATAATAGGAACTATTCAAAAAAATCAACTTACTATAATTCAATTATATTATTTAACTGAAAAAAACCAAAACCAATGATACCAGATGTTGGTAAATATGGAAAGAGATGAACATGAAAAAACAAAAAAATAGAGAAAATAAGTTTTTTCCCCTTCAAATAAAATTTAAAAAATTACAGATAATGTGCAGTGACCGAAACAATTATGTATAAGAAATTTAAATATGCACACCATAAATCATAACATGGGAACCCCAAAAGGGAACAACCATGAGGCCTACTCCAAAAATAAAAAACCATTAATAATGAATTGTACACAACATAGACTCCCAAAGATGTGTGGGATATCAATAATAATACTCTGAGGAAATAGCAGAAAAAGAAAAAAAGAAAATACTATCTAAAAAAAGCCTAAAATAAAGAATGCATCCTCATAAATAAACCAAAATAGATCTAAATAAAAATAGAGGGAATTCATTTTATGAATAAAATGTGTTGAATAAAAAGAGTAGGATTGGATTAAATACCACCACATTTGAAATACAATTAGTTCAAAGAAATTTCACCAGTTCCATATCTAAAAACTTCTCTAAAACCCTTAATGTGCTTCCCCTATAAGGAAGATATAGATCTTCACCCTCATGAAAACTACCCCCCACTAAATATACTAAAACTCTTTATATCACAAATATTTTTTAAATAGTCATGTGAGGTATCCACGTGAGGAGCACACAATAACAAAAAAATTGACTAATGTCAGAGTAGGCCAAGTGGTGTTGCACACTTAGTTCACTTTCCAAAAGTTTTTGATCCAGAACCTCTATTTGGTGTGGGTTTCTAGGTGGAATTTCCCTTCAATGATTTCACCATGATTTTTTGAATGGTCACCAAAAAATGAGATCCCCATAGTACTACAGTTGATGAATTTTATTTTGAGAACATTGGATTAAAGGGATTAATTTTGATAATTGATCTCATCATCACCTATTTTTAGATCATAATCGATGTGAATCATAAAAATTATATCCCAACATTTTCATCAAATAAAACTTTGGTTCAACTTAAATAAGACAAATCTTGGTGTGGGGCACCCATTCAGATATCAAAATTTCAAAATCCAGCTATTACAACGAATCAAGTTGTTAGACACTTTTATAAAATACTTTAAATTATCTCATATTTATTTTTTTGTTTGGTTTTGTTTTGTTTTTCATATATAATATATATAAAAATTTAAAATAACTCATATATTAATACTAATTTAATATTATTTAGGAAAAAAAATTCTTTTATGAAAATACCAAATTTCAATGATTTTTCTACAACATAGGATCTATGTCAATAATACCCCCAACTCAAATGTGGAATTACACATATTTTTCTTACTCATCAATCTAAGCCAAAATTATTGATACCACATTAAATTATTTATTTTATGAATGAAATTTATAGAAATCAACACTTTTATACATAAATATTAACTCCCTATATCACAAGTGAATTATTATACATAATAAGGGTATATTTTTAAAAAAAACATTTCTATATCAATATTACTAAGTATTATTATATTTACAAGTTTTTTAAACATTAAACTTGTTCATCCTCAAGATATACCGAAGATATCATATATAAAATGTTATTTACATCCAATATCTCATTTTGGATCAATTTTTTATCGATGTACTTATATTTTTTTCTGAACTCTCTAAGGATTAAACCCACTAACACTTGTAAGAAGCAACACCACTTCTATGTTTCCATAGGAAAAATATTACAATGTAATTAAATTATTAAAACACATTAATCATCGAGTATTAATAATTTTATCAGAGTTTATAACTTAATATATAGTCATAACAGACGATATTGACACCATGTAGTCGAGTTTATAATTATAAATATCAATAATCATCTTCATAATTGTTTTTTATTGAATAAACAGTTTGATTAAGATATACCAAAATAAATTATTAGGATAAAATCACAGAAATGATTTATATTATAATTTTTAAACCCATCACATTATTAGTTGCACAAATGATATATTTTAATGGAGATTTTGTAAATTGATCCATAATGTTTTTCCACGATCTCACAAAGACAATTGTTGTGGTACAATCTTGGGACAATTGTCTCATATAATAACTTCTCAAATTTATGTCTAATCTTTCTAATGTATATGAAACTATATTCCCTTAGAGAATATTCTTCACTATCCCAACTGATATAGATATGAGGAACCAGAATAAAATAGAATCAAATATCTAATAACAGATTCATAATCCATTTAGCTCAACTTCCACATGCTTCTAAGGAAATAAACTATGAATCCAAATTAAAATGTGAAATATTTGTTTTTTATTACTCTCTCAAGAAACAAAACAATCTCCAATAGTAAAAAACTATCTAGATGTAACGCCCCGACCCCAGCTACCCAGAGTCGGTGCATTACTTCGTAACATTGGCATGATCACAAAAGATCAAGTCTCGAAAGACCGATTAGTTTAGTAGCCTTGGAAACACTAGATAAATTAATAAGTCTTTCATTACATCAAAAAGTAAACAAACTACAATAACATGGTCTTTATAGTCCACACTCATTTCCCTTTCTGACTACCCATGCAGGTCATTCATAAAATACTTCTTCACATCCTTGAAAAAATATTAAAACATTGAAAGGGGTGAGCTCAGATGCTCAATAAGGATAACAATATTATGGAAGCTTTCATCAATAAACATAAACATTTAAGGAAATGTATTACTAAAACAAAAGCCTTTTAAACATGAACTTCAACATAATATGGCAAAATTAAAATGAGATAATGCCATTCACTTCTTCACATGGATATTCTACTGGTCGAATAATCACATGCAATATCAATAACCACTTTCATAATGAGGGAATGTATAATGCCAGACATTCTGAAACATTTCGTCAAGGCCTCGTCCAAGACGTCTAAAATGATTAAGGCCTCGGCCAAAACCATAAATCAAATTGGAAAAGGGCCTCGGCCAATTCCACATCTAGTTGTCTCATGAGACCTACCGATGCATCGAGGAGCTATAGCGGGCTCCACCCGTCACTTATTAAGTCCAATACATTCCTCATATGAATATGTTTAAACATATAATAAACCATAACATAATCGTATCACATAAAACATGCATAAAGGAAACATAACATTTCCACATTTCAATCACAAGATATCAATACAACACATTGTTATAATAAAAACGCTTTCAAAACCATTTTCAATACCAAAATAAAAAAAAGTTAAAACTTTGTATTTATTTTTCATTAAAAAAACGATGGCTTGTAGAGGAAGCCGAAACTCAAATAATGGTCACGGCGGTGGAGAAGTCGTTGTCACCGCATAAGTACGAAAAGAAAAGCATTCCATTTTGTCGTTTAGAAAAACGCTTCGTATAAAAAAGATTCATTTTGAATAAACATAAAAGTCAAAGGGGTTTATACACCGTATAAAAGAAAGTTGTGTATAAAACCAAATATGCCTCAATGAAAGGGATTGAGACGAAGTCCTTAAAAAGATCATTTTTTTTAAATAAAGTACATATATAATGTGTTTTCACTATAAGTACACATAAATAATATAATAATACAAGATAGGACATAATAATATCATGATATAATTTGAAAGTAGGAGATTAACCCAAAGAATGGAAATTGGGTTAAGAAGTTCCCTTACCTTGTGTCCGACTTGATTCGACCGTTCTTTAACCTCCTCAAAATCGGGTAACTCTTTTTGATTTGAGCCAAAGGCTTCCTTGAGAAGAGTTCTGCCCAAAGTGAGGCTTCTATTAGTAATAGGGGGAAGTTGGGAGAGTATTTGGGCATAGGTTGGCCGAGCCAAATGGCTTGAAGGTGTGAATAAGGTGGGAGAGGTGGGGGCCTTTTATAAGTGGAGATGAGGGTCTCTTTTGGAAAGATTGAAATGTTACATTATTACACAATGCTTTTCAGATTCTAAAGGTCCCACACTAATATAATTCGTGGATAAGGTGATAAGGGTTCGAAATCTACCCATCCAATAGTCTTTGGACAAGTGTAAGCCTTGGATTTTACATTATCTTTCCATTTTATTAAAATCGTTAAATAATGAGGTCATCACTGCATCTTAATAATGTCATAAATAATTTAATTTATTGAATGTATAAAAATTATAAAAAAAATACTATGATGTAGGAAATATTTTTAGATTTCTAATTAATATTTATAGTCAAAATTTTGACTTGTGTAACCCCACTTAAAAACTTTTTAGTAAAATAACTCATGTTTGTGTCAATTTAATTTTAACATTAAATAAATATATATTAATGTCATTTTCCAACTAAAGTGGCTCCATGGGGTCCCCAAGATGACCCATGGGTTGTCTTAGTCGGCCATGACTCATCCAATAGGAGTAGGACAAGTTTCATGCTCATCTCATATTATTAAAACATTATTTGTACCTTAAACTACACTAATTACCTCTAATCGCGATTAAGAACTTAAAAGTTACTATTCACAAAAAAATTATTTTAATCTCATTGAACCACATTTTACTTCTTAATGACACCCATGTACGTTGGATTTTTGAAAATCAAATCACAGAAGTGGTAATATTTCATTTAAACGAAAAACCAGTTATTTAACTACCACTTAGTGGTTTCACTATTCATCAAAAATTGAAGTTTTTCAGAACAATGCCAAAATTTCACCCTAAGCTATAATTGATATTCCGAATTCAAAAATTATGTATATTTTACAAAATTCCAAACATATAAGTTGCATTAATTAATTTTATAATTAATTCCCGCTGTCACAACAAATAGCGTGTTTTTAAGAAACAATTTATATCAAAAGATTGGCAATTGTTTATGTCCGATTTCAATGTTAAATTAATTCTAATGACCACCATTGGATAAAATGGTAAAAATATATTCTAATTATACTTTAAAACCACTAAATAGTATAATTTATCACAATAAATTATTTTGATTAAAAAAGTTGTTTTAAGTATTTTTCACTATTCAAAAAAAATTAGAAGTTCTCAGAAAAATACCAAAAATTCAACATAGGCTAATTTCGATATTCCGAATCCAAAAATGAAGTCCATTTTGAAATATAAAATTTCTATAATTTTAAAAAGTGGTTATTACTTTTCATAACGGCTACTTTGATTAGTCGCGGTGTTTTAGAACTCGAAGTTGCGTACCATGCAAGTTATTGCATTATTGAATGAGAAGTGTATCGTGGAAGCTCGGGGTGTTACATTCTCCCCTCCTTCAATAAATTGCGTCCTCGCAATTTCAAAATTTTCTTTGAAAATAAAAGGTTTAAAAGAGAAAATACCTTTGAGGAAAACCCACATCAGAAATAAGGTTAATAAATATATAACATTAAAAGAAAGCAAGATAAGTACAAAGGTCACCCGATATAGCCCATTCTAGGATTCTATGAAAATATGGATATGGAGGAGAATCAAACCATCAAGGTCTGATGGAGAGTTATAGAAAACAGGATTAGGATAAAGTTTAACCACAAGAAAATCACAAACTTGTGATTGGATAAACGGTCATTGAATCACCAGTTGGAAAAGCTAACCAACAACATTTTTGTTTTAAGTTACCTTTTATAATGTTGAGGAATTTATTTAGGAGATTTACTATGAACGTAAGGGAATATACATACTTGTTATGTATACTTTCATTCGTTAATAAATTTTTACCACAAACCCAACTTTTTCTCCAAATGGTAATGGAACTCAAAAATATTCTATTTATCCTAATTGTATAAGGTTCCAAATGTTAACACATACCATTTAGATTAGTAAAACTATTTTGTAATAACCAGGGACTTCCTGTAGGCTAGTGGTAGGAAATAAAGGCTTGTTGCACTATGGTTGTGGGTTCGATTCCTGCAGCTTTGTCCGACGCGATGGGTTATGCCCCACCCTGCAGGTTGTTCTTTTCCTAAAACTATAGTATCATAATATTCCAAAAATAATCTTCATAAATTTTTTAACCTCAAACAATACTATGCAAAGATCAACTTAATCCACTCCAACCATTGTAGTTATCCAAAATACCTATGTCCAGACTTTCTCTAAAAGGTCTCTTAATTCCAAAATCAATTTATCAGATTCCCCAAACAAAGTAAAGTTTCTCTTATTGTCACATACTAAAAATATAATTACCCTCATCATATTAAAACGTTACTGAAATCAACAAGTACTGCAATACAATCCTTATATATATATCACATTATTCTAATAACCAAAATATAATCCATGAGTCCAAAAGCACCAATACATTAGTTATTCTGCTTCAACTGTAGTAACAGCATAATATTGTCCTTGATCCCTTGGCCTTTTCTGAGGTAAGTTTCCCTGACGCTTAGGACATTCATTTGCATAATGACCCATTTCTCTATAATTATAGCATTCAACTTTGATAGCCTCTTTCTTTCCCTTGCAATCACAAGCCTAGTGACCCTTTTCTCCACATTTATAACAAACTCCCATTCCTTTTAGACAAGTACCAGGGTGATTCTTCCCACAATTATCACCTAATGGAAAATCCTTCTTTCCCTTTTTCCCTTTATCTGTCTCTTGTTCCACCGTTCTCTTCTTCTCTTGCTTTACTTTGTTGTCATAAGACGTAGAGAATTCCTTTTCTGTCTTGATAGCACACGAGACAATATCTTCGTATGATGAGAAGGATTGTGATACTAAAGATCGACAGAGAAATGGTTTTAACCCATCAATGAAATGATCAATCTTACTCCTTGGGTTACGTATATAATCGGCAGCATGCCTCGCTAACCTTGTAAAGTTAGCCTCATACTTTGCGACATTCTCATCCTCCTTCTACCTCAGACTCAGAAATTGTCTTTCCATATCTGCTCGATGGTCACGAGGAAAGTATTATTCTAATAAAAGCTCTTTGAAGTCCCTCCATTCCATATTCGATACGTCATCATCTTCCTTTGTGTTTTGAATCAGCGTCAACCACTGATCGGAAACTCCAGTGATGTGGTAAACTGCCATGACAACCTTCTCCCTTTCACTACTCCCCAAGGCATGGAATATTTTCTCTAAGGAATTTATCCATTGCTCAGCTACTATAGGATTTGTACTCCCATTGAAGGTTGGTGGTTGTTGCCTCATGAAGCGGTCTAACAATGATCCTCCACGTTGCGGATCAGGGTGCTCCATACGAGTAAGGTTATTATTCATAACCTGAGTGAGTTGTCCCAGTATGGTAATAAGTTCATCAGCACCAGTTGTATCTCCAACTCCACAATAATTATCTTGAGCAGGAGGGAAATCCCTACACGGAGTGCGTGCATTGATACGGTTTCCATTCCTTCTACTAGGCTCCATTTCTAAACAATGGCATAAACTATATTAGTTTATAAATCAAAATACATAATTCCATACTTGTAAGATACTTAACATAAATTGAACTATTTATGGATATAATCCATAAAAATGTTTTCTTTGAGGAAGTATATACTCATAACCCTTCATAGTGGTTTATAATGAATATGAGAATTATACAAAGCATATCCCCCGGGAGTGTCGTAACCAAGAGTGCAGCATGGCCCGTTGTCGTGCACCAGTTCCCGTTCGAGTCTAGCTCAAAGCGGTGTTTTCGGGTTTTACCCCTAGGTACATTTGTGCCAGAGCCGCCTCTACCTGCTCGTATCCATACAGGGATGTATTGCTCCGAAAACTCACAACATCTCTACAATACCAAAATTCTAGGAAGTTCTTCTATACTAATCCTTAAAGTCTATCTTCGGGCTATGTGCTCTAATCAGAGTTTATCTAAATCTAGCTTCCAAGGTTAGTACTAAACTGCCTCTGATACCAACTGTAACGCCCTGACCCCAGCTACCAAGAGTCGGTTCATTACTTCGTAACATTGACATGATCACAAAAGATCAAGTCTCGAAAGACCGATTAGATTAGTAGACTTGGAAACACTAGATACATTAATAAGTCTTTCATTACATCAAAAAGTAAACAAACTACAATAACATGGTCTTCATAGTCCACACTCATATCCCTTTCTGACTACCCATGTAGGTCATTCATAAAATAATTCTTCACATCCTGGAAAAAATATTAAAACATTGAAAGGGGTGAGCTCAGATGATCAATAAGGATAACAATATTGCGGAAGCTTTCATCAATAAACATAAACATTTAAGGCAATGTATTACTAAAACAAAAGCCTTTTAAACATGAACTTCAACATAATATGGCAAAATTAAAATGAGATAATGCCATTCACTTCTTCACATGGATATTCTACTGGTCGAATAATCACATGCAATATCAATAACCACTTTTATAATGAGGGAATGTATAATGCCAGACATTCTGAAACATTTCGTCAAGGCCTCGGCCAAGACTTCTAAAATGATTAAGGCCTCAGCCAAAACCATAAATCAAATTGGGAAAGGGCCTCGGCCAATTCCAAATCTAGTTGTCTCATGAGACCTACTGATGCATCGAGGAGCTATAGCGAGCTCCACCTGTCACTTATTAAGTCCAATACATTCCTCATATGAATAGGTTTAAACATATCATAAACCATAACATAATCGTATGACATAAAACATGCATAAAGGAAACATAACATTTCCACATTTCAATCACAAGATATCAATACAACACATTGTTATAATAAAAACGCTTTCAAAACCATTTTCAATACCAAAATAAAAGAAAGTTAAAACTTTGTATTTATTTTTCATTAAAAAAAATGATGGCTTGTAGAGGAAGCCGTAACTCAAATAATGGTCACGGCGGTGGAGAAGTCGTTGTCACCGCATAAGTACGGAAATAAAAACATTCCCTTTTGTCGTTTAGCAAAACGCTTTGTATAAAAAAGATTCATTTTGAATAAATGTAAAATTAAAAGGGGTTTATACACCGTATAAAAGAAAGTTGTGTATAAAACCAAATATGCCTCAATGAAAGGGATTGAGACGAAGTCCTTAAAAAGATCATTTTTTTTAAATAAAGTACATCTATAATGTGTATTCACTATAAGTACACATAAATAATGTAAAAATACATGATAGGACATAATAATATCATGAAATAATTTGAATGTAGGAGATTAACCCAAAGAATGGAAATTGGGTTAAGAAGTTCCCTTACCTTGTGTCCGACTTGATTCGACTGTTCTTTAACCTCCTCAAAATCGGGTAACTCTTTTTGATTTGAGCCAAAGGCTTCTTTGAGAAGAGTTCTGCCCAAAGTGAGGCTTCTATGAGTAATAGGGGGAAGTTGGGAGAGTATTTGGGCATAGGTTGTCCAATCCAAATGGCTTGAAGGTGTGAATAAGGCGGGAGAGGTGGGGGCCTTTTATAAGTGGAGAGGAGGGTCTCTTTTGGAAAGATTGAAATGTTACATTATTACACAATGCTTTTCGGATTATAAAGGTCCCACACTAATATAATTCGTGGATAAGGTGATAAGGGTTCGAAATCTACCCATCCAATAGTCTTTGGACAAGTGTAAGCCTTGAATTTTACATTATTTTTTCATTTTATTAAAATCGTTAAATAATGAGGTCATCGCTGCATCATAATGATGTCATAAATAATTTAATTTATTGAATGTCTAAAAATTAAAAAAAAAATACTATGATGTAGAAAATATTTTTAGATTTCTAATGAATTTTATAGTCAAAAGTTTGACTAGTGTAACCCCACTTAAAAACTGTTTTAGTAAAATAACTCATGTTTGTGTCAATTTAATTTTAACATTAAATAAATATAAATTAATGTCATTTTCCAACTAAAGTGGCTCCATGGGGTCCCCAAGTTGACCCATGGGTTGTCTTGGTCGGCCATGACTCATCCAATAGGAGTAAGACAAGTGTCATGCTCATCTCATATTATTAAAACATTATTTGTTCCTTAAACTACACTAATTACCTCTAATCGCGATTAAGAACTTAAAAGTTACTATTCACCAATAAATTATTTTAATCTCATTAAACCACATTTTACTTCTTAATGACACCCATGTATGTCGGATTTTTGAAAATCAAATCACAGAAGTGGTAATATTTCATTTAAACGAAAAATCAGTTATTTAACTACCACTTAGTGGTTTCACTATTCATCAAAAATTGATGTTTTTCAGAACAATGCCAAAATTTCACCCTAAGCTATAATTGATATTCCGAATTCAAAAATGATGTCTATTTTACAAAATTACAAACATATAAGTTGCATTAATTAATTTTATAATTAATTCTCATTGTCACAACAAATAGCGTGTTTTTAAGAAACAATTTATATCAAAAGATTGGCAATTGTTTATGTCTGATTTCAATGTTAAATTAATTCTAATGGCCACCATTGGATAAAATGGTAAAAATATATTCTAATTATACTTTAAAACCACTAAATAGTATAATTTATCACAATAAATTATTTTGATTAAAAAAGTTGTTTTAAGTATTGTTCACTATTCAAAAAAATTAGAAGTTCTCAGAAAAATACCAAAAATTCAACACAGGCTAATTTCGATATTCCGAATCCAAAAATGAAATCCATTTTGAAATATAAAATTTCTATAATTTTAAAAAGTGGTTATTACTTTTCATAATGGCTACTTTGATTAGTCGCGGTGTTTTAGAACTCAAAGTTGCGTACAATGCAAGCTATTGCATTATTGAATGAGAAGCGTATCGTGGAAGCTCGGGGTGTTACAGTAGATGTGGATTGTTTATCACATATAATGGTAATCCAACCCATATCGGTGTACCCTTCTAACAAAGTCAGATAATAATTATAGTAAAAACTAAAATATTTTTTCTTTATTATGTATCAAAATATTCTCTTCATACATCTCCAACGATCCAAACCAGGATTACAAGTATATATAATCATTTTAGATACCAAAAAAATAATATTAGGTCTCATGTAATGCATTGCATATATTAAAGAACCAATTTCACTAGCATACACAATTTGTGTTATGGATCTTCATGTATTCATAAATAGTTTAACACTAGAATCAAATGGAGTATTAGTATCCTTGAGACCAATATGGTCAAATTTATTTGAAATTTTTTATATATAATGAAATTATCTTAATTAATAAACCCAACTATGTTTTCTAGCTTTAATACCGAGAATAATATAAACTATTGTAGGATAATTTATTTTAATCATAATGGATAAATAATTCTCCATTTCGTTTACACCAATCATATTAGTTCCAAATATAACTTATCAAACTCATAAAAACCCACAATAACTTCATTTTAATTTTTAATAATTGAATAAACAAATCTATAGAAATTTTTATGAGTAAATCCATTAGATAAAATAATATAATGAAATTTCTCATATCATTGCCTCAGAGATTGTTTAAGGTCATAAAAAGAATTAACTGGTTTACATACTTTATTTTTATTAACTTGTAAAACATGAACTTCTAGTAGTTCCATGTAAATCTCTTCATTTAAGTCGCTATTTAAAAATTATGTTTTAACATTAATTTGATTGAAAAACAAATCATTAATTGACGCTAAATAAAATAAAATCATTATTGATGTAATTAGAGCTAAATGAGATTAATTATAAAAATAACCAGTCCCTACTTTTTTCTAAACCATTTGGAAACCAATATAGATTTTAAATCTTCAATGTTAACATTAAAATCATTTTTCTTTATGAAACACCATTTGAAAACAATAGGTTTTGAACCTCTTGGTAAATCTTTAACGAAACAATTATAATTCTCCATAATGGATTACATTCCATCATTAATTGCTTCTTTCTAGAAAGAAACATATCTAGAAGACATAGCTTCTTTATATGTATTTGGGACATCTTATATAATCAATACTATAAAAAAATTATTCATAAGATGATTATTTTTTATCTCTTTCAACAATGAAAATTTTTGATTCTAGAGAAATAGAATATGGATGTAGATTCTCCCCTTCTTTATTCTTTTACTCTATTTAGGTTCAACATGAAAATCATAATTATTCGCTACTATTTTATTTCAAATTGATGGAGTACAAGAGATAATGTTATTATAGATAACCTCCTATACATCATAATTATAAAATTTATTTTCAAAATAATTCCATCCCTTGATTTATCAATTACATTATTTCCTAAATCCGTAATTACATATACTTTTCTTATTTTTTTACATATCCAACAAAAATACCTTTAATTTCTCTAGGACCAATTTTTGGCCTTTTATGATTAGTAAATCTATATAAGGATGAACATACACTCACTTTAAAATATTAAATATTAGGTCTTCTACCCATAAAAATTTCGTAAGGGCATAAATCATATTTCCTAGAGGTAAACCTATTAACAATATAACATGCTGCCAAAAATGATTTTCCCAATAAATTTATTGGTAAATTAGATTTATTAATCATGAAATTTACCATTTCTACTAAAGTTAAAAATTTTCTTTTCAGCTAATCCATATTCATGAGGTGTTTTAGGAAATGTACATTGATAAATTAAACCATTTTCTTTAAATAAATCATTAAAATCATTAATAAAGTATTCACTACCTCTCTCTAAGTGTAATATTTTAATATATTTTTCATTAGTTTTCAACTATAGTTTTATACTTCTTAAACATATTAAATGCTTCATCCTTTATTCAAATAATATATATATTTAAATATCTACTGCTTTCATCAAAAAAGTAGTAAAATACCTTTTCCCCATGAGATTTTAATATATTTACTTCACAAATATAAAAATGTATTAATTATAATATATAATAATTTCTTTCAGCACTATGATAATTTTTCTTAACTATTTTAGATTCTACACATGTATCACATTGATTAAATTTATTTCAATGTTAATTAAGTTTAACTTCTTCATTAATTTTATTGAATTATAATTAACACGGGATAAATGATCATGCAATAAATTAGAGGACTCAATCAAGTAAATAGAAGATTCAATCATGTTATTAATGTATAGTTTATATATTCAATAATTTCAGTACTCGTTCTAAAAAAAATCCTCCCATCAACAATATAACTTTTTCAAATTCAAATGAAACCAGAAATACCTTATAACATAGAAAGTTAAAAGGGAATAAATTATTTAAAAAATTTGTTACATAAAATACACTAAAAAGAGTCAACTTCATCCCATAAGTTAATTATATTTCCATTCTTCCTTTTCTACTAACATTTATGCATGCATTATTTTCATAGTGTACTTCAATTTTGATATAACTACTATCAAATGTTTTGAACATTGAATGATCCTAAAACACATGCATTGTTTCTCTAGAATCAATACACCATACCATCTTCATCGAAGTCATATTTACTTCAGATATTATTGAAACTTGATTATCTTTAGTTATCATATTTTCTAATTCCTTTTAAACATGATTTTTATAGTGAGACTCCCTTGAAAAATGATCTGATTTCCCACAAAAAAATAATTCCCTTTTATTTATTGAATGATTTCCTTTCATATTGATTTGTTAACTATTTTTCTTCACATGTAAGTAAGTGGGTTTTTTGTTCCTCTTTCTCAATGATATTAATCTTGGTATCAGATTTTGAATAATACCTGCATCTCTCAACATGGATTTTTATTTAATGTGAAGAAGCTTTTGTAATTGTTCTAATGAAATATTCTCAATCATTTTAATTAGTTATTAACCAAATTCTTCCCACTTGTGTGGTAATTTATCAACAATTTCACCAACATGGAATGTTTCTGGTACATTATTCTTAATGTAAATAAGTTTATTTGTTATAACATGGATCTCATGAACATTCTCTAACACTAAATTATTATCAACCGTTTTCAAGTTTAGATAATTTGAAGTAAGATTTTTTGGGTACCTTTTTCCTCCACATTGTACATGAACTCAAGTGCAACACAAATCTATTGATCATACATTATTTGTTGAAAGTAATCATAAATAAGTTTTGATAATGTGTTGAGAATATTTCCCCAATAGAAAACATGATGATATTAATATTTCTTCCTCATTGTCCGAATGTGATCGACATTATTCACATCAATGGGTGATCCATAGGGATTTGTAGTAGTTTCATAGGGAATGGAAGGAATGTTTCATTTAAAAATATAGAAAATGTTCAGCACTATAATAAGAAAATCCATATTATCCAACCTCCAGGAGAAGTTGATTCCATAAAAATGGTCCAGTTAGACCATTTCATGGTTCATCACATTGTGGGATTCATAAAACATCTTATAGGTTCTTCCTTGGTATCAATCCCTTTTATTGTTGGAAAAATAAAAATGCATATGGGGAATAAAGATCTAATCTTGTTGAGAGAATTTAATTCACTATCCAAAAGGGTTTGATCCACCCACACTTGTTGGCATGTGATTCTTGATTGATGTTTCCCTGAAGAATTTCACCAAAAATTTTAGGTATTATGGTCATAAAAACTAATATTCCAAAAACATTGGTATTAAGAAATATTATCTGAAGAATTTCATATTGAAGGGATTAATTTGGATAATAAATGTCTTCATAACCTATTTATAGATCAAACTCAGTGTGAATCTCACCAATTTGAACCCAAAATTTTCGTAAAATAACAACATGGTTTGACTGAAACAAGACACGTATTGGTAGGGGTCACCCATTTGGATTTTAAAAATTCAAAATCCATCCATTATGACTAATCACATTATTAGTCATTTTTTAATTTTTTATTTTTTTTATTTTTTTATAAATTAATATATATATATATATATATTACATTTTACTAAAATAAATATTTTAGAAATGCTATAAAATTATCTAGGAAAATATATTTTTTTAATGGAAATATCAATTCCCAAGAACCCTTCAACAACAAGTGGGGGTAGATAAAACCCTTTTTGATCATGAATTAAATCCACGCATTGGGATTAAATATATATTCAATTTCTTCTAACTAATTTTCCAATAATTAAAATTGTCCTAACAATTCCAAAACCCTGAAAATGGATTCTATTATGGGGAATCAAACTTGGGTCATTAAATATTTACCAATAATTTCAAAACCAATTGGTTTTAAATGTGTTTTTATAAAGAAGTATGATTATAATGGATGAATTTAGTATTTTCAAGCTATATTAGTTTACAAAGGATTCAGAGAGAGATATTGTCTTGTTTTTTTATACTTATACTGGTGTAGCTCAAATTACTTCAATAAGGATTTTATTTTTTTTAACTTCAATTAATACCTTGCATGTCCATCAAATGGGTTTTAAAACTACATTTTTAAATTGATACTTAAATTAATAGATTTACATGGAACAACGAAAAGGCTTTATTTTAAAAAACAATGAATATAATGTATGTCATCTAGCTGAATATATTTATATCCTTATACAATATTGGATGAAATAGAATTGATAAATTTTATTCTATTATTTTATCTAATGGATTTACTCATAATAATTTTGATAAATGTGTTCATTAAATGTTTAAAAAATAATATGGAGTTACTTTGATTTTATATGTGGATGATATTTTAATTTTTGGAACCAATATGATTGATGTAAATGAGACAAAAACTATTTATCTTCTCTATTTAAAATTAAGGATATTGGAATATTTGATACTGTTTTAGGTATTATCATTATAAAACATGGTGGGTTTATTCTTTAATTTGGTGTCATTAAATAGAAATAATTTTAACTACATTTGGTCATCATGGTTTCAAGAATTATAATACTCTATTTGAGTCTACTGTTAAACTATTTATGAATATGGGAGAGTTATAGCCCAACATTAGTTCTAGTGTAATTGGTTATTTAATATATGAAATTTACTACACTAAACCTGATATTAATTTTGTGGTGTATAAATTGAGTATATATTCTGGTAATACTAGTGTGGATATCATTGGAGATATATGATTAGAATCTTTTGATACTTAATAAATACCTAAAATTTATGTTTATACTAAAATGATTATCTGGATGTATTTAATGTTTAAACTTATGAATTTTTGATTACCAATATTGATGATAACCAATCCACATCTTGGTGGTTGTTAACACTTGATGTAATGTCATTTCTTTAGTGAGTAAGAAACAAACATGCATTTCACATTCGACTATAGAGTCAATGTTTAATGCCTTAGAGGAATATGGAAATGAAGGTAAAGGTATTAGAAATATATTATTAGATATTTGATTGTGGACTAGTAAAATTACTCTTACCTCTATCAGTTATGGTAGCGAGGAAACATAATCAATTGAATACAGTTTCATGTACAATGGAAATCCTAGACATATATATTTTAGATATTATTATGTCATATAATTGTTGCAATCTTGTACCATAACAATTATCTATATGAGACCGTGTGAAAACCTTGAAGATATATTCCCAAAATATTTTTTGAGAGAGAGAATTTGTACAACTAATAATGAAATGGTGTTCAAACCCATAAAATAAATCATTTTTTAATGTAAAACCAACATTTTATTTAGGTAAATCTAGATAAACCTGTTTAATTGGTAAAAAAATGTTACAAATATGATCTCTGATATTGAAACTTTTTAACCCAAACTACTTAGTGTCGATATTTTCTATTATTACTAGAGGTAGATTTGTAAACTATTAAAAAATATTAACACTCAATTAGTTATTTATTATAATAATATAAGGACATTTTAATATTTTCCAATGTAAAATTACAAGTAGTGATCCTTCGTATATTAGTTAATGGGTTTACATCATAGATAGTTCATCAAAATCATATAATAACATGACCACAAAGGTGAAAAATGATATTTTTGATTGAAAAATAATTTTATATCATATATCTCTATTTTATCTTATAGATTAAAAACATTAATGTTTCTAAAAATTGTAAATATGATAATACATTGATATATTGATACTATGTAAATGATTAGAACAAAAAATACCTTTATTATGTATATTGACTCAATTTTGATCTAGATAATTAATATTTATGAATAAAAGTGGGGGGGTTATATTTTCATTCAAAAAATATATAAATTAAAATTTTTTTTAAGGGGACCCACTTAGTTAGATGTTTGGATTAATGAGGTGGGTAAATCATTGGGAATATCACATTGTAAATGTGTGTATAATTCCAAGATATCCTCCCTTATGAAATGGGATATTGGAATTGGGTTTTTTATTTAATGAATATAAATAACAAATTATTTTAAGTGTTTTAAATATATATATTTTTAGAAAAATGTTTTCATTTATATTAAATAAATATATAGATTTAAAAAACAAAACAAAACAAAAAAAATAAAATAAAAATAAAATAATTTATAAGATGACTAATAATGAGATTAGTTATAATTGTGGTATTTAATTTTTTAAATCTAATTGGGGGGGCCCTACTAGGAGTTGTCTCATTTCAATCAAATCAACATGTTATTTGACTAAAATGGTGATATCAAATTGGGGTGAACCTTGAAATTTTTGATTTATAAATTAAGGATGGTGGATTATTTCATAATTAATTATTCTTCAATCCAAAAAGTTCTCCAGATAATTTTCCAAACATCATTATTGTTGCGAAATTTAAAATTGTTGATCAAATATACATAAATCATGGAGAAATTGTTGATGGAAACTTCCACTGAGAACCATACCCTAAAAATATGGGCTATATTGAACCCTTTTGGATAGTGAATTAAATTCATGCATCGAGATTATATTTTTCTTCTCTATCTTCCTAGTTATTTTTTAAACATGACCTTGCTCACAACTAATCCCCATAAGATTTGGACAATAGAGATGAAATCATGTAGGAACATGGGAATTCAAGGTTAAAATGTATGTAATTTAACAATGACACAAATTTGGGGTCTATTGAGACTTTAATATGGGCTTTTGGGCCTCAATTATGGGCCTACAGGCCTGATCAAAAAAATTACTAGGAACATGGGAATTTTGGTGATTAAAGATGTCGCATACCATAAATTAAAAAAGAAGTTCACATGAAATTTGGGTTATCTATATTGATGAAGGGGACCACATGTACATTTTCATGTGGTTGGACTGATGGGATGAAGGTTTCACACAAAAAATATAGGATTTTTTGTTTTATTGATGTAGGATATGGATGATAGTATTCATAAAATTGTATTGGTGGATGGTCCCCTTAATGTGGGATGTGGATAATATTTTCACCATGATGATTTTTGGGTATGAATCCAAAAAATAATTATTAGTGAATAAATAAATAGAAAATCATAGGGAACCCAAACCCCATGAGGTATTGGGTGGATCTTATCACAACTTGGGTGTTTTGTGTGTGAGTTGTTTGGTAGTATTGTACCCCCAATAAATAGTACAATTTTTCATCATCCTCATCATCATAAGGATTGTTATTATTATCATACTCATCGTTAATAACATTTTTATTATTTTTATGATTAGAATCATCATCATGAATATCATTATAATTATTATTATAGAAATGGGTGGGTTTAGATAATTCCATGTTCTGTGATTATGACCCTTCTAGGGGTGGGGAAACTTATGAGGAAATTAATAAATCACTAATGCCATATTTTACTCACCTAACACTCTCTTATTTCTAAGGCTGCATCTGAGTGGTACCCATTCATAACACCATATCAATCTATTATTGGGGCCAAATCATGGCCAATAATTAATTTGGATCTGATATGTGAGTGCACTTCTTCTATAGGTAGCATATCTTCGGGGGCTTCCAACATGGAGGGGGCTATTATTTGGGTAATTTTCTCCATGATCAATTTGAATCGGTAGCTAATGGTGGAATACATATATATTTTTGGAATCTTAATTGAAAAGGGGGATTCATTCTCATGTTCACGTACATGGGTTCGGTTTCATTGTGGATCACATTACGAGTTCAAGCATAATGAATTTCGGTGTGAATGTGATCATGTTGGCATGAACCTAAGTACAAATGAAGGTAATTCCTTCAGTATGTGGGTTTTCATTGATGAGGTTGATTTCATGATGGTGGTGAAACATGAATAAACATATATTCATTTTGGTCATACCTATAGAGTTTTCACTATTTGTGGTGTATGATAGTCCAATGATAACAGGTCCATATATAGTTGGGTTGGTTCCTTTCTGGGAAGAAGGATATTGAAGGGAATCCAATTTTTTACTTATGGCTATATGGAATGAAATTTAAACATTCATGGGGTGACCAACTGAGGAGACTAATTAAGAATAAACATAACACTTAGTGGGGGGTGAATCAGTGTCGGAAACGTTAAATTTAATTTATACTTTATACTTTTAATACCATTCTCTTTTTACTCTCACATATTAAGCTGAATTGAGTCTCTTGTTCTCTATTCTCACATTCGTATTCAAATGAATCAAATCGAAAATACACTCACACAAAAGATTTATAAATATAAAAGGTTTGTCATTAAAAACAAAAGGGTAATCCTCAGTGTGAACCAGTAAAACCCATGGTCACACAACTAGTAAGTAAAACACTATGAGCATTACACTATTGTCTCTTGATAGTGTAGAGTGTGAATCCCGCACACTTTTCTAGTGCATCTAATATTCTACTACATCCCAACCCATTGTAATGATATGGAAGGTGTAACAAAAAGACATCATAATACCTATTTTAACACTACATGTTGATGCGATGAATCTTCATTATTCTTCTTACCTTGCATTGTAGTATGTCACATCTTCTAATAATATTCACAACAGCACCTAAAACCTCTTCTTATTCTTTTTTTTAGTAGAAAAAAAAAATTCTACTACATATTTTTCCACTAATTTCCTAGGAAAACTAATATTCACTTCCAGTTCTTCTTTTAAGATTAATTTCATTGACAACTCATCGAATTCTTTCACTTTTTTCTTATACTTCATATTTATAAATTCAATGAAAAATCACCAAATATCACTATTCTTCTCTACTTTGAAAAATATCCATTCTCCATTATAGAGTGGTCTGTTTGAACCTTTGTATTTTATACTCATAATATGTTCATCAAGATATAACAATATTGAATCTTATTTTTCCTTGACGCATATAAAATCTCTTCAATAGAACTATAGTGTCACACTCTCTAATGATTCCACACCTTTCTTCTTTAACCTTCATATATATATATATATATAATAATATACAATGGATTTTGTTACATATTGCCTAAATTCTTATCTTCGTATCTATATTCTCAAAATAACACATGAATTCTTGAATTTTAATTACCGAGAATTTAAATGATTCCTATTTCATGGGATCTATATATATCAAAAATATCATTGCTCTTATTCTCAATCCCTTATAACATCATGAAAATGAATCAAAAATGTAATAATTATCATGAGTTCCTCTCTTCCATAATCTTTTAATTCCTTCTATTTTTATATTTCCTTGATGTTTCTAAATTCATACCACATTATATGAAAAAATATATGTATCAATGAAAGGGACACCTACAGGAATAGAAAATTTATATTCTATGACACAGAATGCTCTTGAAAATACATATAACTATATCTTCATAACATCAAACTGAATAATGATATAACAATGTATCTGTATATTTTTTCATTAAGATGAACATACCTGGTATCGATTGAGTTAAAATCTCCACTGCTTTAGAATATCTGGATTCTTACAAAATAAATCTCACATTAATATGAATTTGAAAACAATAAATTTTTAAAAATTTTATTGAATATTAAATATGTTTTTAATTATTAAAATGAGAAGGAATCCTTATGAAAACTCTTTTTATTTCATAATAAATATCTCCATAATCAAATGAAATCAAGAACAAAGTCATATAAAATTTTATTTTCATTTGGACTCCTCAAAAAATTATTCTTCATATCTATTTGAAAATATAATGATAGAATCATTTTGATATATGTTTCAATTAAGAATACTTCACATTTAATCAATAGATTTTTATGGCTACAATTTAATTTTCAACTTCTCAATATCTTGAATTATAAATTAATCAAATAATATGATATAAATTACTGAAAAAATTAGTTCACCCTTACATATATGATATTATTACCCTTAAATAGATCCTAAAATTCATATATATCTTTAAAAAACATCCATAAAAACTTTTTTATGGATTTAATGATCAATTAGTTTATCTTTACATAGCTAGTGAATTTCTGATCTATCTTTCTATACATACAAGTTTATCCTAAAGTGGAATATTGAATATTTGTGTCACATTTACATGAATTATATGATTATATTTATGTATCATATTTTATTAATTGATTATTTTATATGTAGTAAGTTAATTGACCATGTAGATAACAGACTGTACCATGATGATTGATCATGTAGTAATTCAACAGGTGATACATATGAGTGGTCATACAATGACCATTGACAATGCAGCAAGTCAGCCAGCCTTATAATGAGAATTACTAGATTGAAAACATGTACATACCTATGAACATGTAAATATACTATGATGTAGGAATGTTACCATGCAATTTTCAGAAACTAGAAAATAGACTTTCTTTAACAAAAACTAGATCCTCCTCAAACTATATTCAACCTTCCAAAATTAACTCAAAACCTCTTCCAATATTTTATAGATATTGTCTCAACATCCACAAACATTTTCCATTGATTTAATTTATTATTTATACACAATCATAAAAATTTTTCAGAACTTCAATTCATATTACTTTCAAAAGATCTCCACTCATTGGATATTTATAATATGTCATCATGCAAAAACTCTTGTATAATCCAATGATGGATCATCAAAAAAATCATCATATAGAAAAAAATATTTCTCATTATAAATCTCCTATGGAAACTCAAACCATAAAATTATTTTAACTTTAATATAAATATATTTATAAGGATTAAAATGATATAACTCCTTTTTCTAGAAAATGGAATACAATACTCATGATATATGTTTCAATAATATTCTTGGTTCCTCATTAAAATAATCCAAGATCTCTTTCTTTACTTCTTATTTAACATATTGAAATAAAACTATGATGGATAGTCTACGATCGTTTAAAAAAATGAAACTTATAGATTTTCGTATAAACACTCTCCTCCTTTATATTAGTTGTCAATACCAAAATAAAATGTTGTGTCAGTATGTACTTCATTCAATATAATTTTTAATTCTATCCCCCTTTTCAATTATCTCCCCTTTTCTTATCAACCCATAATTTTTAATTTATCTTCCCCTTATTGATAAGAAATAAAAATTGTTGGGAATTATTACATTATCATATATATATAAAATTTTCATCAACCAATCATTTCTAAGTCTACTTAATATAGGATTGGTGAAAAAAATTAGTGAGTTTGATTTGGTCAAAAAAATTTGTCTCTAAAAAACAATGATACCAATTGAAATGAAATCACTCACAAATACTCTTAAGGGTTTGTTCGAAATTGTATCAAGATATGAAAAGTTATTCCAATTTAGATACAAATTTAATTTCAACTTTATTTTCCCATATCAACTTGAATACGTAGATTAGAACATTAAAAATTATTGGATTTATAATAACCTTGGAACATATTCAATATTCTCCTCTTATGTCATTAATTATTAAAATTTCACCCCCATTTACATTTGAATATGATTTAATTTACATGATTGGTAGAATTTAAAACATACATTTTCAATGGAATTCACTTAAGATCAATCTAGAAGATTTTTTCTTCGTGGGATAATAATCCTGAAGGCTTCTTACACATATTCATAACATGTATCTTCCTCAGTGAGACACTCTAAAAAATATTTATAGTGATGCATCTATTAAATGAATATGTATGTATATTTCCATGATGAGAATACATCAAAATTAAACTCTTCTTGTGGATATACAGATTTAATAACTTTCAAATCTTCCCGAAGGATGTAATTCTTCAATGAAAGTTGTTTGGAATACCAAATGTAGGATCAAACAAGATTGGCAATTTATTTCCTTTTTTGTCTAGTATTGACCCAAGGTTATTATTCAACTCCATAAAAGATAATCCTTACATAGATTTTTTAGAATAAAAATTATGGGATCAATCTAGGATGGATACTTCTTCTATATAGATATATAATTTGATAGCCATCACTTTTTATGAAGTTCTCTCCCTGACAACATGCTTTATCTTCAATTCCCTACATTATAAGCTCATATAAAGCACCCAAAAATTAATGGAATAAGGTATATCTTATATATATTTAATGTGAATAGTGACATTGAGAGGATTTTCTCAACCATGATTCTTCATTATTCATTCTTCAACATATGGTTTTCAAAACTAATTTTTCATGGGTCAGCATGGGACTCTTCACATCATCTTATTCTTTTTGTGGGTCATATATCTTTACATATTCCTTGAATCCCAATGTAGTATTTATCCTCTTTATGTATTGTTATTTTTTTATAAGAATGGATAAATATAGTTTTTCAACATGTCTGATGTTTTTTTATCTCCTAAATAGTTCTTCATCTCCTAGGATAACATTTATGGACATCTACTCTTAAAATTATACTTATTCATGTGTAATTTCTTATTTACCTATAGTATATTATTTTTATTGTTCCCCTTACATCCTTTTTTCCAATATCCAAATCTATTATATATATTTTTAATTAATCCTTAGGTATATTGGAAACCTTCTTGGAGTCTCTACATGGAATAATTTGAGTTCTCTTAATGATATATGTTCTTTAAGATGTAAGACTCCATTCAGACTTCTTGGATTTATTACCCAATGATAAACCATCATCATTTTTTTTAATTTTTGGGGATTTTTTTTACTTTTATATTTCTTTAACATATTTATCAATTCTAAAACAAAATTCTTAACTAGATTTCATGTTGTTCTATTAGCATTTTATTTTGATACATTCTGACAAAAACATTTACAATTTCTATAACTATACCCATTTTAATCATTAAGATTTGAAAATCTGTTTAAGGTGGAAAAATTATTCTTCATCTATGGATTTTTCTTCTTCTAAAAAAATTTCAACTTATATGTGGGGTTCATTTTTTTCTTATAAAATTAATGAATTATAATATTAATCTAATGAACAATGATCAAATATTTTGTAATAAAAATAGTGACCCACAAACCTTGATCTATATTTATCCCCTATATGTTGTCCATAAATATAAATAGAATGATCATGTTTTTTTAGTATTCATGACTAATTTTGGGTCTATTAATAGGGAATTATATTCCATATTACTTCTTTTATCAACCCTATGCATAGTGGTTTGTTCCTATTTTCTTTTCGTCATCTTTATATTCTCAAAATTTGTGTTGGATCGTCCCTTTTTAAATATATATTTAGTATAAGAATGGGATCTAGATTCATATGATATCTCTCTATTAAAAGATAATTGGGATTAATCATTGAATAAAATCATGATATATTTCTAGCGTGTGGAATTTTATTAGCATAATAATATTTCTTGGAAACATGAGATGAAACAACCATTCTCTCATCAATTTAATATAAATACTAATATAGATTTACCACTTTAACCACTAATTCATAGAACTTCATATTGATAATGTATTTATAATTTCCCACATACATCAATATATATATCCACACTCCTTGATTATTTCAACTTAAACATCATTAATTCTAATATTATATTCAAATATCATATCAATATCCCTGATTTTATAGGATATAATATATAATTGTGCATCTTTTTATATGAGTTCAAGTATTTTATTATCTAATATATGGATCTTCAATCCAAAGACGTTTGTTGAATAATAATTTTTATTAATTTAATTGAGACACACTTCTTCAAATTTTGATCATACCACTTCAATATTCTCAAAAACATATTCATTGATAGTAATTTGTTATTCAATATTTATAAAATCTAGATCCATTTCTCTCAATGATTTATCAAAGTTATCTGCCTAAACTTCAAGATCAGTGTTTTCTTCCTATGGTATTTCAAGATTGTATCAAATAAAAGAATCTATTTTTTTGGGAAAAGAATTTAGAAAAATATTTAATTCATAAAAATATAAATATGTTAACATGTATTCTCTCTCACTAATTCATGGATATTATTAGGGACATTATTCACAAGAACGTTTACATACAACTTCATTACATGAATTATTTAAATCAATAGAGGTAGGGAGATTATAAAATTCTATAATGTTAGAGAAAACCACTTTTTCTTCTCAATTAAGGATAGATTTGTCTTATTTAGCCATATGGATTCAAGGATATTTTTCTTCATTATATAAGAGGGACAACATCTTTAATCTTGTATTCTATTTATTTTTATAATTAAACATGGTCTTGGTAGAAATTGAATTATAATTAGAAAAGAATATATTTTCACCAAAACTAAACTTCATTATAACTTATGGAAAGAAACACAAATCTTCATAGAAGGAAACTGAAAATATATATAATCTAATAGAGGCAACCCTTTCTATGATACCAATAGAGGGGACCAGGTAGGGGTTAACATAACAATAAGAGGGGGTGAATCATTTTGGGGACATTAAATATAATTTTTACTTTATACTATGAATCCTTTTACTACAACATTTCTCACTTGTTAGGGAGAATTGATTATCTTTTTCTATCTTCTCACTTTGTTCTTAAAATGAAACACATCCAAAACACACACACACAAAGTTCGATGTGATATACATGGTCCACATTTTAAAATAAAATTATAACCTTTAGTGTTAACTCATAAAACCCAATATCACACAATCCAATAGTAAAATCCCATTATAATTAAGATATTGTCTCCTAATAGTATAGAGTTTAAATATAGAACACATGTTTGGTGCATCCCAAACTCATATATGCCAATGCGCCTTTATAATGATATGGAATGGGTAATGACAATATATGCTAAAAAAAATTATAACATTGAATTTTAATGGATGCGATGAATCTTACTTATTATTCTTCCCTTTCATAGAAGAAATTCACTTCTATTAGTATTCCCATCACCATATAAAGCCACATCATCTTCTTATTTATAATAAAAAATAAATATGTTGTAACCCCTTCTTTTTATTCATTTCTATTAAAATAGAAATTCATAACCACTCCTTATACTATGAACTTCACCTCTAACTTGAACAATTATTTCACTTCATTATTTTTTTTCTTATTCAATAAAATAAAAACTATATCGGTTCTCCATCTTATTTTATACATTGGCACACAATTATTCTTCAGGATATAATGGTGTGTTAGAACATTTTTCTTTATTACTCAAAATATGTTCAACAATATATTACAGTATCATGTCTTCCATACCCAGGGACCATAGGAAGTATCTTCAATAGAATAATAGTTCCAACTCTATATTTCTTCCACACATTTCTTCTTTAACAGGAAAATATATATATATATATATATCAGTGATAATAATATTCCATAGACTCATATAACACTTCTCCATATTCTTGTCTTCCTATCTATATTTACAAAATACATTATTAATACATGAATTTTAATTACCAAGAATTTTAGTAATTCAATTTATTTGGGATCTTGATATTTCAAAAATCATGTCACTCTTCTTTGCAACATTTATTAACTACATGTAATTGCAGGACACATGTCGTTACCATTGAGGATTCCTCTTTTCCAAAATATTGGAATTCTTAATCATTCTATTATTACATGATATTTATGTATATAATTCACTATTTATAAACAAATTCATGTATCCATGAATAATTCACTAACGCACACCTATCACGGAGTGTGGAGAATATTCTATTTTTAATTTCCTAGTTCTACATAATATAAGGACATAGTCACCTCACTTAAGGTGAATCATAGTTTATTCACTTATTTATTATAATTTACCTTAAACTACCTATTTTTGTGTTTTCATTATTTTATAAAATCAATGGATATTAATTAGAAATATAATGAGAATGTTATCCTGGCCAAGATATGAAAAAAAATGAGCGGTAGAAAACAGGGAACATGGATAAAGGGTTTGGTTTCATATTCCTTAATTATTCATGTTGTTTATTTAAAAGTATTTTTAGTAATCAAATTGTGTAATCTAACTCTTGAATTAATAAAATTTTATTTATAGATTTTGAAATCTTAAATGTCATGGAAAACTAAATTCTATATCCTTATACAATCAAGGTTGAAAACACACCTCAATCATGAGTGTGACATCTTCCAGGAATCAGATCTACCATACATTGTTTTATCCATTTAATATCTCAACTCATTTATATAAAGATATATCAATAAATTGAAGGGATGGTAAATTTATAAATAAGAATATAGAAGCGAATTCAATATTCATGTCATAGTTGATAATTGGAACACCTAAACACTTCACATTAATTCACAAAAAAATTGATTCAACACATTTAGTAATTAAAATCAGAATTCAGGAAACATCTATCCACCCCCATGGACAATCATTTATTAAGTCTTCCATTATTGGAAGTAAAAGGTCACCTTGTAAAAATGAAGAATGTGATGAATAATAAGAGGGACACGAATGATAAAGAGAGACAAACCCAATGAAGTAAACATATGGTTCACTTTTATTAGATAGAATAAAATAAATACATGGAAATATAATAGAACTAATTTATAATAGTTAAAAAATAATAAAATAGTGCATTAACCTTCCAGATGATCCTTTAATCCCTTTCTTTTTCAGTAGCACCCTGTTATTTACAGAGGGTGGAATTCCCTCTCTATTGTCTTTCATATCCACAATATCCTCATTTTTATTGGGTATATATTTGAATGTATCAAATTTTAAGATACTTCTAATCAATTTCTAGATATATCTGGTGTTTCCTTATTGTTTGAAAATAAATCTATGAAATTTGTTTGGCAGCATGAAATCCATAAAATAGTAGTTATTTGAATGTTGTAGTACCCATCATCCATTAGCGTGGGTAATTCAACAACGGTGAATCCTTTTCAGGGGATTGATGGATACATGATTGTTTAACTACCCACAATCTTCTCCAATATATCACACCATGTGATAGTATTTTTCTTCTACTGCCAAATTTCCCAGTACAATAATATATGCTTCCATTTCACCATCTACCAGCCATATTCACTATGGTAACTCAAATTTACAGTGATTTATACCATTCATAATCTAATGTCAGCTATAATACATGGTTGTATCAATTATCTCCAAGTATACCATTTATAATCTACTATTTCCATTATCCATTGTAGAACATAGTAATTTTCATTAGTTACATCATGTAACGATTCTCCACAGGTGTGATGTATCCATTTATTAGTAAAATGAAATATAGAAAATTCATGGTATCTTCATGGTGTAGGCCTCCTTCCATGGCATAGTCACATCCTTCCATGCCTTCTCACTCATGATACATCCAAAAACATTACTCTATAGTCATAGATCCCATCTCTTTATTGATCTTAGAAGCACAGAGGTGGTTCCATGACTTATGCATTACCATTTTCTCCTCATTAAAAAAATATTTACTTCACACTAGTTGAATCAAGATCCATTCCATACAAGGATTTCTTCATCTAAAATGTGGGAACTGTTGAGGTCAATCGACAGTCCAGAAGTCATCCATAGTGGTTTGATGTCTTAATGGTATATGTATTCTTGAACTCAAGCTTCCCCCAGGTATGAAAGGGAGTTCTCTTGTGAATGAAGGTGGTGGTATAGTGATATTGATCACAACATGTGGATGATAATGGTAAAGGGAAATGTATGAGGGTGGGCGTTACACGACTATGCTGAAAATACATCATTTGAGTAAGTTTTGAATAGTTCCCCCATCAACCTTATCCCACATCAAAGATGATCATGTCAGAGCTCTCTCATATATTAGAGCCTACAGTAGCTAGTGTCTACACTATGGATATAGGGGATCATCGCTTACTTACACTGAACACACAATATGGGCATGTTTCAACATGAACATGCCCGAACTGGCTTTTTTCCACCCCATACACTTGCTCACTTTTTCACATCCCAGTCCTCCCCTACCACTTGGTGGGCTATCTTGAGGGGCTTCTTGGTCGTCTAGCCCACATTGGGCAAGATATGTGGTTGTTGTCTCCCTTTGTTGAGGGTTAGCCTAGCTGAATGATTTTTTATTACCTGATAACATTTCAAACATTTTTAAATTTTCCCCCAAAAAATCTCAAGTAAAGTTAAAAATTTTACATCCACATTTTTTTCATTTAAAAACAATTAAATTACTTAATATTAAATTCTCAAATTTTTAATAAATAATGAATTACATGAGAATATTTATTAAAATTCATTTGTAATAATTAAAAATTAAACAAAAATTTTCCGGAAAATATGAGTACATCAAACACCCACACACATTTACTATTACTGTCCTCAAGAAAAAAATAACAAAATTTAATTAAATAGAAATAATATGATACAAATATTTCAATTTCAATGAATTTAAACAAAATTATTATCAAAGTTATACCAAAATTTCAATATCCACATAAATCATCAAATAAAATTCTTATTTTACATAGAAAAAATTTATCTAAAAATTTTACTTGCTCCATTTTTAAAATTGAGGAACTTCTCTTTTCATTCATTCAGAATTCTCAATTAATTATTATTTAATATTCCACGTAATGATTTAACTAACTTTTAATATTTTTCTCTCATCACTCATGATATAAATTCATGTAGAAGTTATTCCCATATCACAAGAACATGATGCTTTCCCTTATAATTCAAAATGATATGCTTTCTCCACTTTTTAAAGAGAAAATGAACATGAAAACATGAGGACTTTACAATGATTTCTACAATGACTCAGAGGTTATGGTTGGTAGGGAATTATTTAAAAAATCAAAACTCAAAAGATGAAGCTAAAATCTAAATTATAAAATCATGAAATAAAATTTATATAATTATTGAAATTCTACCCTTAAAATTGAAAATTCCCACTTCCCAAGACTCAAAGTATGTTTATGCTCAATGAAATAATAACTAACGATTTTCATATTCTTGAATTTTTACTTCTTTGTTTAATTTCATTTTCTTTTTAAAACTATTTCTTTATATTTTTGTCTACCTTTTCGAAAGTCATGCTTGTAATAAACCTCAATCCACCACCTAACCACATATGATAAACATAATAGGTCTAGTAATAGTGATTCTTGATTTATAAAAGTCACAAAAATTACCTTTTTATCTTTTTATTATAAAGGGAAAATAATAAAAATTATAATTAATGAATAAAAAATCTTTCCGAGATCCAAAAAATAGCACCCCGCACTTCTTCCTTATAATTTATTACATCTCTTTTACCAAGAATTTCCTCACACACACACTTAAACATTAAAATATCCTAAAAAATATGAATAAGAGGGTATGAATTGACATAAATTGAATTAAATGTGGCTCATTCCTATGATGGTCATTCATGTTATCTTTAGGATAAACAAGGTTCAATGTAAAATGGGTTTGAAGGAAAATGGATTATCCATAAAAATTCATCAATCATTTTTAATGTGTTTTTTCAAAATCATTTTTTTGAAAATTTCCATGGAAATATCTAGAAGGTGGCATTCCCCAAGATCACTCATGAAATAAAATTAAGATAATATAGAATGTATTTTTCCTATAAATCCTCTAGGTAATTGAATGTATAATTAGGAAAATAATTCCTAACATGATTATTAATAACAAATCAATTCACAAGAATTTCTAAAATTTGAATTATGAAAAAATTATAGGGAAATTTCATTTATGTGAATTAACTAGTTCCTTCAAATCATGGGTCGTCAATTTAATATTCATGATTCACACTAATAATCCAATTCTCCATATAACTCATAAAATATCATTATCCTTGAAATATAAAACATTTAATTACAGGGTTGCTATGAAACAAATGTCTCTTTGATAAGTCAAGTAATGAAAACATACTAATGTGGGTTATAATGTCCCAGCCCAATTGACCACAATGATGGAAGTTGGACCAGTGTGTCACATGGCCTCAAGTACACCTCCCCATATGACATCGGCTACCGACTAGTTGTGAGGGTCTAAGGATGTGATAGCATGAAGAATATACCCTCATGATCAAGGTAGCATAATGGAATATTTGAAACTATATGAGAGACAATATCAAACAGATTAATAAATGAATGTAAATGTAGTAAAAGAATAAAAATAACCACTAAATTTAATATATATGGCCAATTCTAATATACAATTGATGCATGCATGCCATGATAATGATACACAATGAAAAAAAACATAAAACCTCATACAAGATATAGTTCAAGGAAAAAATAAACAAAATACAATAAATCCCCAAGTTTGATCTCCATGAGAATCCAGAGATACAACTCGGTCATGTCCTCCTACCTCCCATGAACTAGCTAAAAAGTTGATGAAATCAACCAAGGTCCTGTAACTATAAGGCCTACTCTGGTACCCCAGTTCAATAGAGCCCCGAGCATGGTGTGAGATAATAAACCTAGTAGGTTTTTACTCATAGTGTCTACGAATGAATATAGTCCAAGAAATATAATCCATCAGACTATGAAGTTAAAAGAAGAAAGATAAACAATCAATTCTAAATAAATAAAAAACCACTTTCCCAGTTTCTTATGGGAAACATGGTGGATATACTTCCTTCATCTCATAGTCAGAATAAGTCTAAACAGAAACTATATATATATATTAACAATAATATATATATATATATATATATATATATTAGTTATATAATGAATCCACCTATATGAACCAAGTGCATACAGACACCAAATGGAAATATACCTAGAATAAATGTTTTTGGCTAGACTAGGGTGTAACTCAGAAATCCATAACAAGTCTAAATGAGCCTAAAATCTCATGTGATAGGGTACTTTCCCTACATCCCAATAAGAGTAATATTTTTCATACAACAACACTTAGTATGGGAATTGATCTTCCATGGAAACAATCTACTCATAGTAAATGGTTCGTAAATACCATTGCCCATATAGTATCACTAGTCTGAGATTCCATGAAATCAACACCCGATGTAAGGGAGTGTGAGTTCCCTCCTAGTCTGACACCCCTTACCATCATACAAACCTCTATAAAGTCATTATCATATTTATCATAAAGATCCATAAGGAAATACCTCTACTACATTTACATTTATCTGGGCCGTATAATGGCTTCATCATATTTATATTACAATCCATCATCCAATACCTCTTATTATTTTCATTTAATAACTCATTGTAAAATTAAATTTAACCAAGGAAGGAATCCATCATGAACATTCCATTTCATTTAAAACGTTTAATTTAAATCACATAATTTGTTATTACTTATTTATAAAAAAGGTCTGTTCAGACCAGCCAATTAATTTCCATTTAACTTTAATCCATTTAACTAATAATATTCCATTTATCAGAGAAAAAATGAAAAATCCATCACACATTTTAGAGAGGAACTTATGATTTACCATAGTTATATGGAAAATTACCTACATGGTTAATCACATTTACAAATAGAATCAAGCACTCTGGAGGTTCATGTTTCATATTATACATTTTACAGAAGAAGAGAAATTTCTATTTAATAATACGTATGAAGGACATTTACAACGTTCGATGTATCTAATAAATAAATTAAAACATAGAGATAAATCAAAAAAATATCCAATCATTATTTATATCACTAATCAATACTTTTTGGATTATAAGACAGAACACCTCCATCGAGGGGTTTTATTATAAAAACATGACAAATTAATAAAAAATCATTTATCAAAATTATAAACATCAATCTCATGATTCAAAATTCAATTAGAATTAATGAAACATTTCAAGAAAGATACCCAATAAGAAAACTAAATTTGTAGTCCAAGATAAACATTTACATGAAGTTCATGCGATTTTAAAAAATTTATAAAAAAGACCAATCAATGCTAGCACACCCACGGGGTGTCCACGGTTGAGGTTGACGACCTCTAATTACACAATAAAGCACCAAGGGTGTAATAAAATGCATGAGGATCAATTTAATATGAAAGAAAAAATTATGTGTTGTACAATATAAATATTTAAAAAATGATGAAAAATTTAGGGACAATTTATAGACTATCTAGCTCATGCCTAGATAATATCAGTCAACTAATATTGAGGTCCAATTCATTTCAGTTTGGAATATATCTAAGAAATGGACCATTTAACTAAAAATTGGGGAAATGATATCACAATAAAATAGTGTTGCAGAGAGGAAAATAAAATAATAATGATTCAAAAATACTCAAGAGCATACCAATGTGGATCCATAAATATTGAAGACACTTGATTTGGACAACTGATGGAGGAGATATCTCGAAGCCTAGCTTAGACATGAGGAGGAATCCAAAGGTGCATATGGGTGGTATCACATGGGTGGAGTAAGAGTAAGAATAATGGAAAATAAAACAATATTTCATTAAGAGAAAAATCATAATTTCACCACAAAACCTAGTTCACATGGTTTGGCCGCACATTTTGGTCAAACTATGTGCCAAATTTGTGGCACTCATTCCTTAAGAAACCGACTCGCATGGTTTGTCCCACATGGTTACCCTAACCATGTGCAAACCATTAGATGAAGAGTGTCAAGGTAATTCAAAAGTGTAAATTTATATCTAATAAGGGTGCATGGTTTTGGAAAACTATGCCCAGCTCGTCTGGGCAACATTTTTTCCTCTGAAATTGGATACACAGTTTGTTGTTGACAGCTGCACAGTTTCAAAAAAATCATGTTCCCAATTCAGAGCACCTAAACCTTATCTTTTCTAGACTTGGTTCTCTTATAACTTTATAAGGCACCTGGGGAACCTCTTGGGACTTCACTCAAGTCCAAAAAACACTTCAACGTGTCCCAAATCTCATAATTACATTCTAAATATTAGTTTTAAAAATGGATAATCCAATAAACACCAAAATTTCAAAATCACTAGGAATTATTTCCTCGCTCAAATCCCAGGTCATTAAAACCCCCTATATTATAACTAATCATCCCAAAGAAACCATTGGGAGAAAACAAAACACAATCATACCTACTTGGGTCGTGAATTTTCATTCTAATGGTAATCTTGTTTTTTTGAACATTGAACACACCTTTTAGGCACTTCTTATGAATTTGGAACATAAACCACCAAAACATAAGCCAACACTTTTTTTCCAAATGAAACACTTATATGACCCTTACCCAATCCTATTTATAAAGATACATGATCACATCATAATCTCTTTAAACATCCATCTATAGGTGCTCCCCACCTTAGAGTTCAACATTAGAAATTGCCAATTCTGAACCACGACACTTCCCACCACTGAAATTTCATTACAAATAAATCCTCTTAGGATTATGCTGATGCTTCAAGTGTGTTTTATTTATCCAAGAAGATGGGATTACATTTGATGTCATAGAATATACCTCAGCGATAGAAACAGTTGAATCTCGATTGACCTAACTGAACTAGTCATTCATGATTTCTGGGAAATACATAGTTGACCTTTTAAAATACACCGATCTTAACCAGACTATGTATTTTAAAATGTTTCCATCCAATTTTAACTATTAAAAAATAAATATTACAAGTCGATACACCTATTGATAATCATTCTCAAAATGTCCGGTTTAGATGGAAAACATGTTTCAAATTGAACTACAATGCTTTCCTCCAAGGCATATTGATTTTATCATGAACACATCCAATAAATCGCATACCCAACTTCCAGGGATGTTTCTTAGAGAAAACATAACCTGGACATAAAAATTACATGCCTTATCATGAATAAGGGTGTGATCCAGATCGATCCCACTAGAATAATTTACCTTTAGACGTCACCTTAAATCCCTAAAACCTTTCTGGTATAACCTCAAATTCCAAAAAAATGGATTCATAGGAACACAAAAATGTAGTTCATACTCGATATTATAAGAGAGATGTTGGCACAAGGCCACAATGTCCATTTCAAAACATTGGCTGAGCCCATAGTAGAATCCACATTGAGGTCGAGTCAAAGAATGGAACAGCCGGTGTCCAGGATCCCAATGAAGGTGTTTCTACTTGGGAACCCAAGAATCACTCAAGACTAACCAAGACTCAATATAAACCACATTTCCCACATGTAACACTGATAAAACCACCAAATAATCCTAATAACATTTAAAAATTTAGCACAGCGTAAGATCAATTCTCTCTTAGTGAAACAAATATTATGATAAGATAGGGGACTTTCCAAATTTTTTAAGAAGAGTACACTAACCAGATTAAACCGTATCCAAAAATCCACGAAAACCAAAATGAATAGTTGAACCACTACTGGTTGACCTCTTCAAAGATGATCAGCTTCACTTGTTGACACATCGTCCACTGAACCCTGATACCTTTACCACCTGAGGCATTTCGGTGATCACTCAATATTTAACCAGCAGATTCCTCTAAGACCAATAGTGTTTCCAAAGGATTAATACACAACCAACCACATCATCATTGTGCTTAAAATCAAATAATAACAATATTTAAATAGTCAAGGCTCAAGGGCATAAAAGAAAAACCATCTATTTTCCAATGGTCCTCTTTGTATGTGCACCTTCTACATGGAAGGACACATTTCCCCCAGATCTGGCATTATTCTCCCCACCATAAGATTTATTTATCCATCAAAAGAAGTGATAGATCAGCCACTCACCGACACTCTAGGATAGATTACCATAAATGCATGAGAGACACCTCTCTGAGTTATTCTGAGATACATCAAAGTGTAATAGAAAATCCAAAACCCCAACCGAATGATATGTCAATACACCGAAATCTTTTAAAAATCAATCCCAATAATTGTGATGAATTGATTCCTTTAATTCCTTTCTCACCCTAATATTGAGATCACCTAATATCGTACTCAATTGCATAAGGCTCAACAATTTCACTAAACTTAACTAGTTCTTTTTACCATTTATCACTCGACGGGTACCACATATGTGAATGCATAATACCCTTAGGATTTAGATGAAATACGAAACATCATCAATAATATCCACAGGTTGTCGGCACTATGATTTCAAGTATATGATTGCCTTCACAAAATAATAAGATCAAAGTTGTATTTCCCCATATGACCATTAACCAGGATGATGGCTTCTTGTGTTTTCCATCACAAAGGAAGAGAAAGGGTCAAGAAACTTATGAAGTTTCCAACCATGCCCAAGGAATGTCTTTCTTGTTGAAACCAATAATTACTCAATGTTCACACCCAAAAAAGGCCAAGAAGAAAGTGGCCACCCTTCTGAACAAGAATTTCATTGGTAACTAAGTGTCCTACTAGGGACAACGGTGCTCGAACAACACCAAGATTTAGGAAGATTATATAATTTAGAAAGGAACTTAATATCTAAGGGTGATATCGACCATGGGAAAACCCCTTACAAGAAACATTTTCGACCCTATCACTAGGGAATTCCCTATAAATATCACTAGATCAAGAGGCTTCCTTCTATTCCATTTTTAAAAGGAAGAAGAATTATTACAAAAAATGATCATGTTTCCATTCCAATGCTACACAAGAAAAGATTAAAATACCCTTACATGAGGGTTTAAATAGAGAAAACCACCTGGGGTTATATTTAATCTATTACACTAGTTGAAATTTAACATTTTAAACATTTTAAAATATTTAAAATAGGAAACCATGCATAATAGGCATGTATCATAAAAATTAATTTCTTAACAGGAAAGGAAAACTTTAAGGGTCCCGTTAAGCCAACCCAGGTTCATTGTAATGAAACCCAAGAGTAGTTTCTTGACACTTAATGTTTTAAACACCCAAATGGTCTATATAATTAGAAATAAGACCCAACTAATCTACTTGCATCTCTTTGTTCATTTTTTAAAGATAAACAACTCATTTTATAATTTAACTAATTCAATTCAGATGAAAAATAAATAGTTTTTACATTTATAATAATTTCATAATAAAACATGGTCATATAAAATGTTTGATTACATGGGTCTCCATTACCCATCCTATAAAGCACCCATAAACATTATAAACCAAAATCTATGCCCATTTATCCTAAACTAATCCAATTTAAGATTGAACCCATCCAGTACTTTTCATTTATAATAATTTCCAAAAACATACCATAGTCATATTTGACGATCCAGTTAAAAGGTTGGCTATATAACAACCTATAAAGAACCCATACACTTTATATATTTGCATTTGTCTGCTATTTATTAACCAATATACTTTATAATTTGATCGTCAATAGGATTTTCATTTAAACTGTAATTTTATACATTTATAAAGATCAAATGGCAGATTGAATATACAGATTACCTTTTCCCAATAATAAGATGCCCATAAACCTTACAATTGAAAATTCGATCACGTTTAATTGCAACTAATAAATTAGCCCATGAAACTATTTATATACATAAAACAGTACTATCATGTTATTATAAGTTGTAAACATATAGGAGCATGATATAAACATAGAATCATGGAATATATAATAAGGAATCCCATAGAATTACCTAAGTAGGTACAAACTAGGAATGACATAACACTCAAGGCACACAATAGGATTCTGCAAAAATCCCTACAAATGCAATTTCATGGAATAAAATATTCATGGAAGGTGAATTCATTTTGTGATAAATATAATGAATGAAATTATTCATCCTTATCATACCATTCCAAGGGTAAAATACCATAAACCTCATAAATTAATAAGTAACGGAAATTATACTATTCACTCAAGGTGAAATACTATAAACTATAACCATTAATATCATAAATAACAATCCCAGCTCTGGACACTTGGTAATTTCCCCATGGGTGGGGTGATCAGCCCCAAACACAGATATTTAGCATGTATCGACAGATTCTGAGTCTCCTATCTACCAGCCCGAAGCAGTAAGATAAAGGAAAAAAATAAAGGCTTTGATACTACTTTGTAATGTCTCGGCCTGACTAACCACTAATATGATATCCATATTGGTGAGTCACATGGCCTTAAGCATGCCTCCCCATACGTCAAACACTTCCAAATAGTAGAAAGGGTCTAAGGAGGTTATAGTAGGGATATTATACCCTCCTGATCAGAGTATCATAAAAAATATCAGAAATTAAATGATAGAAAATAGCAGAAGCCATAATAAATGAACAACAGTGCATCATATGAGTAATGATAACAACTGAATGTAATATATATAACCAAATCTAATATACAATGTATTAATTCATGTCATGTTGCTGATATATAAGGAAACCAAAAAAGCATACACCATGATACAAGATATTGTACAATGAAAAAAAAAATTGAAAAGTCAGAAAGGCCCCCAGATTGATCTCCAACAGCATCCCGAGCTCCAACTCAGTATTATGATTCTAACTCATAGGAACTAGCTAAACAGTTCCAGAAATCAAACAAGTTCCTGTAAGAATAAGGTCTACTCGGGTATCACAGTTCAATGATGGCCCAAGCAGGGTGTGAGATAATCTGAGTAGGTTCCCACACATGGTGTCTATGACTGAATCCAATCTAAGAAATATAATGCAATTCAATGTGTGTTTAAAAAATGAAATATAAACAAAAAGTGATAAATAAATAAACAACTACTATCCTATGTTCTATCGAGGGTTTTTATTAAAAAAACATGTCATTGTTTTTTAACAATTCATTTATCACATTTATAAACATCAATCTCACAAGTCATAATTCTAATATCATTAATGAAATATTTTAGAAAATATACCCAAAAAAGAATTTCATTTTATAGTCTAATATGAATTATTGTAATACATTTATAGAATTTTAGACAATATATACAAAGGGTCAATCAAAGTTAGCCCACCCAAGTGGTGTCTGTAGTCAAGGTTGACAACCACAAATTACACAACAATGCACCAGAAGAGTAATACAAGCCATGGGGATCAATTTAATAAGAAGGAACCAATTATAAATAAATTTATAGAAAATCCCAGAATGTGGCGTAATAATAATATTTATGAAATGAAAAAAAATATTGGTAACAAATAATAAACCACAAACCTCATTTCTAGGACGTAGCACTTGTAACACCCCAAGCTTCTACGGTACGTTTCCCTTTGAATAATGCGATAGCGTGTGTTGTACGCAACCTCGAGTTCTAACACACACCACAACTAATTAAACTAGCCGTTGTAAATAGTAATACCTACTTTTTGAAATCATATATATTTTATATTTCAAAATGGACTTCATTTTTGGATTCATAATATCGAAATTATCCTAGGGTGAAATTTTGGTACTTTTCGGATAACTTTTATATTTTGATGAATAGTGAAAATTACTAAATTTTAATTAAAAACAACTTTTTTAATCAAAATAATTAATAGTGATAAATTGTGAATTTGAGTGGTTTTAAAGTATATTTAGAATATATTTTTACCATTTAATATAATGTTGGTCATTGGACATAATTTTACAATTAAACCGAACATAAACAAGTGTCAATCTTTTGATAGTTATTACCTCTTAAAAACACGCTTTTTGTTTTGACAGCGGGAATTAATTTTAAATTAATTTCTGCCACTTCTGTGTTTTGAATTTAGAAAAATGGATTCCATATTTGGAATCAGGATGTCCAAATTGTGTAAATAGGTAACTTTTATTTTTAGACATTTTGAATAATTACTGTGGTAAATATTTTATTTACCATGGTTAAGGGTAAATCCGGTAAATAAGGGTTAAAAAATAATATTATAATAATACAAAATTACCCTAAAACGTGTCCTAACCTTATTGGTGGACACATACCCGACCATGAGCATCCTTGGGTCAATTTGGGGACCCCTTGGAGCCACTTGTATGTGGTAGGGACACTTTATATTAATAAAGTTAAAATAAAAATAAAAATGGCATAAGCTTACATCTTTTAGAAGAACAATTTTTACATAGGGTTATACATGTTGGATTTTCGATTATAAATATTCATTAGAAAGATAAAACGATTTCCTACATAATGAGAGTTTATTTATAATTTTTAGACATCAAATAATTTAAATTATTAATGACACAATAATGATGCAATGTTTACCTCATTAATAAATCATTTAAATAAATAAGATTATAATGATTAAAATATTATCTAAAACCTGTCCAATTCTTATTGGTTGATGTTATTTAGAATATTAGTCATCTTATCGTCGACCTAAATGATTTTTGGACCATTATAAACCGAATATAATTATATTATAAAGTAATACTTTCACTCTTTCCTAAAGAGCCCCTCTTCTCCCTTATAAAAGGAGACCACTTATACTCATTTCTCACACCTCTCAAGCCACTTGGATCGTCAAAACTCTGCCCAACTAAGCTCCCCACATCCCTCTCCTCCTCCTTGAAGCTTCCCCTTAGGCAGAAAGCATTTCAAGAAGTCCTTTGGTTCCATCCAAAGTGAGTTACCTAAATTAAAGGTAACGATTTCTCTTAAATTATTTTCATTTATTTTGCCTCTTCAACCCCCAAAATCATTTTATTTCCTTTCTTTTGTAACAACACCAGTATCCTCAATATACTAATATTTTGTTATAAGAAGGATTCAAAATACACATACACACAACTCCATCTAATGGATGATGAACATAATGTTTCTGTGGATGGCAAACTAACGCCTCACGAAACGATGATTGTTCAAAAACATCTTACCGCCTCTCATGGTGGCCATTATGATGGAACTGTAATTAAATATGATATTAATGATATATATTTTATATATAAGCTTCTGTAATTCCATTTTATTTCATACCATTATTCGTTTCATGTTGTATATACATACGATAATTTCATTTGAGGAAGTGCGGACTACCACCCCCTTAAAATGATATGACTCGTTCATACCACACATGGAACGTATAAAGGATGGTGTTAATGAACTTAAGTAACATATATAAAATATTATATTATACTGGAATAGTAATATACCTATTTATCATTTGGATTTTACTTAAATGGAAGTAGCGTTCGTGCGTACGTACGGACTACCGTCTCCACGAACGCGATAAGATTCATTCTCCATCATATCCATTCAAGTATTATTCTCATTTTAGGGTTAAAAATAATGTTAATATCATTCTAATTATTAATAAGATATAATCCATCCATTACAAACATGTCTTACGTAACCAAACATTTAAGAAGAACGAATCGATTATCACCCGAAACGACGATAATACTAAGATATTATTAATAAAGCAATGTTAAAATATCATATATCATATCATACTAATGTTTATGATTCTTGTATAATTTAATAACAATTATTTCACCATTATACAGGAGTTTAACCTACCCCAACAAAGGAAAAGTACAAGGTAAGGGTTATTTCACAATCTCTTCATTATCCGAGGTTGTATATACGTAATAATCTACTGGGATCTCTTTATCATCCACATCCATGTTTTCTTAAAAATGTATTTCAAAACATTTTTACTATTTACAAGAATATGGGTTAAAGTCATTTATACCCTTGTTTGACTTTTTATAAGAGGTTTATAAAGGAATCTTTCCGTCGTTTTCAAAACAATGTCCTTTTTAACCTTTTCGACAGAATTGAGGTAAGAATGTTTTTTTAACTTATACGGCGGGTGCGGTTATTTTCCGCCGTTATAAAATCGTCGAAGCTTTCCATACAAGATTATAAGAATATTTTCAAAGAAAATGTTTTATTTTATATGGATCTTAAATGATTTCAAAATAAAAGGAGATATTTCTTTAAAAAAAATTTTGATTTCATCTACGTCAACATCCTTTGATGGATTTTAAGATTATTTGAAGTTGATTTATTATGATACAAAACTTCTATATTGTATTGAAGGTTTTGTGATATGTTTGACTATGGATGTGCTATTTTTATACCATTCATAGTTTATGGTGAAATTATTGACATTTCGTATGCTAGTTTTAATACGAATGTTTATGTTATGTTTAAACCTTTTCATATGGGAATGCATTGGACTTAATAAGTGACGGGTGGAGCCCGCTATAGCTCCTCGATGCATCGGTAGGTCTCATGAGACAAACTAGTGTCTTGGCACAAGGCTTTGACAAAATCTTATTTGTAGTCTTGGCACGAGGCCTTGGCTATGTGGTTATGATAGTCTGGCATTATGCATTCCAACATTATGAAAGTGGTTATTGATTTTTCCATGTGATTATTCGATTAGTAGAATATCCATGTGAATTAGTAAATGGTATTATTTCATTTTATTTATTCCATACCATGTTGAAAGTTCATGTTTGAAAGGCTTTGGTTTTAGTTATACATTGCCTTAAAAGTTTATTCTTATTTATGAAAGTTTCCGCTATTTTGTTATCCATACTGGGCATTTGAGCTCACCCCTTTTATATGTTTTATTTTTCCCAGGAAGTGAAGAAGTAAATTATGAATGACCTGCAGGGATATGAGTGTGGATTATGGAGACATTATGTTGTTGTAGTAGTTTTTCATTTTATGATGTAATGTAAAACCTATGAATATATCTAGTGTTTCCAAGGCTACTAAACTAATCGGTCTTTCGAGATTTGACCTTTCTCATGATCATGCCAATGTTATGTAATTAATGCACCGACTCTGGGTAGCTGGGGTCAGGGCGTTACAGTTGGTATCAGAGGAAGTTTAGTACAAACCTTGGAAGCTAGATTTAGATAAACTCTGATTATAGCACGTAGACTTAAGATGAACTTTGAGGATTAGTATAGAAGAACTTCCTAGAATTTTGGTATTGTAGAGATTTTGTGAGTTTTCCGAGCAATACATCCCTGTCTGGATACGAGCAGGTAGAGGCGGCTCTGGCACAGATGTACCTAGGGGTAAAACCCGAAAACACCGCTTTGAGCTAGACTCGAACGGGAACTGGTGCACGACAATGGGCCTTGCTGCACTCTTGGTTACGACACTCCCGGGGGATATGCCTAGGATAACTCTCATTTTCTTTACAAATCATTATGATGGGTTTATGAGTATATACTTCCTCAAAGAAAACATTTTTATGATTATGGATTATATCCATAAATAGTTCAATTTATGTTAAGTGTTTTATAAGTATGGGATTATGTATTTTGATTCATAAACTGATCTAGTTTATGCCATTGTTTAGAAATGGCGCCTAGTGGAAGAAATGGAAACCGTATCAATGCACGCACTCCATGTAGGGATTTCCCTCCTGCTCAAGATAATTATAGTGGGGCTGGTGATGCAACTGGTGCTGATCATCTAATCACCGTACTGGGACAACTTACTCAGGTTATGAATAATAACCTTACCCGTATGGAGCACCCTGATCCGCAGCGTGGAGGATCAATGTTAGATCGATTCATGAGACAACAACCACCAACGTTCAATGGGAGTACAAATCCCTTAGTAGCTGAGCAATGGATATTTTCCCTAGAGAAAATATTTCAAGCTTTGGGGAGTAGTGAAAGGGAAAATGTTACCATGGCAGTTTACCGCCTCACTGGAGATGCTGATCAATGGTGGTCATTGATTCAAAACATGAAGGAAGATGATGAAGTATCAAACATGGAATGGAGGGAGTTCAAAGATCTGTTTTTAGAAAAATACTTTCCTCGCGACCATCGAGTAGATATGGAAAGGCAATTTCTGAGTCTGAGACAAAAGGAGGATGATAATGTCACAAAGTATGAGGCTAACATTACAAGGTTAGCGAGGTATGCTGGAGATTATATTCACAACCCAAGAAGTAAGATTGATCGTTTCTTTGATGGGTTAAAACCATTTCTCCTTCGAGCATTAGTCTCACAATCCTTTTCGTCGTACGAAGACATTGTCTCATGTGCTATCAAGACCGAAAAAGAATTCTCTAAGTCTTATGACTTTAAAGCGAAGCAAGAGAAGAAGAGACCTACTGATCAATCTGGGAATGGAAATAAGGGGAAGAAGGGAAAGGTTGAATATCCATCTTGTGGTAAATGCGGGAAGAAACATCCTGGTACTTGCTTGAAGGGAATGGGAGTCTGTTACAAGTGTGGTGAAAAAGGCCACCAAGCTCATGATTGCAAGGGGAAGAAGGAAGCTACCAACGTTCAGTGCTACAATTGCAGGGAGATGGGGCATTATGCAAATGCATGTCCTAAGCGTCAGGAGAACTTACCTCAGAAAAGGCCAAGGGATCAAGGCCAGGCTTATGCTATCACTACTGCTGAGGTAGAAACTCCGAAAGACGTGGTGGCAGGTAATTTAATGGTTTCCTCAAGTTTAGCAAATGCATTATTTGATTCTGGATCATCGCATTGTTTCATATCTTCCCAGTTTGCTAAGAAAATTAGATATTTCCAATTTGATTTAATAAGGGAGTTGTCGGTTAAAACTCCTAAGGGAAGTATCGTTGCAACAATGTTTTGTGAATCAGTCCCCATTAGAGCACATAAATTTTCTTTATCTACTGATCTCATCGTCATACCTATGATTGAGTTTGATATAATCCTCGGTATGGACTGGCTTTCGGACTATGATGAGAAGATTTATTGTAAGAAGAAAGAGGTTACGATTCTTGATGATAATGATAAGGAACACCTTATTTTTAGAGCAGAATCGTCACCACCTAATTCTTATTTAGATCCACCCCCAGTAGCTCAACTAAATTCAATTATTGGGGAGGAAGAGAATGAAATAACTGCGGGTGAGGAAAGGAATGTTCAAATAGAGTATGTACCTATTGTGAAAGAGTTTGTAGATGTATTTCCGGATGATTTACCTGGACATCCTCCAGAACGAGAAGTAGAGTTTTCCATTGATTTAATTCCTGGATCAAGGCCTATATCAAAGACCCCGTATAGAATGGCCACTATAGAATTAGTCGAACTAAAGAAACAACTAGAGGCATTGAGTAATAAGGGATTTATTCGCCCTAGTGTTTCTCCATGGGGAGCCCCTGTTCTTTTTGTTAAAAAGAAAGATGGATCTATGAGGTTATGTATCGACTACAAGGAGATCAATGCTATAACGATAAAGAACAAGTATCCCCTACCTCGTATTGATGATTTATTTGACCAACTGCATGGAGCTCAATACTTTTCAAAGATTGACCTTCGATCTGGATACCATCAGTTGTGTGTGAAGAAGGAAGACATTCCGAAGACGGCATTTCGAACCAGGTACGGGCATTACGAGTTTACTGTAATGCCGTTTGGATTGACTAATGCACCCTCTGTATTCATGGATCTGATGAATAGAGTTTTCAAGGAGTATCTCGATGAATTTGTGGTTGTATTTATTGATGATATCTTGGTATACTCCAAAACCTACGAAGATCATGAAAATCACTTGCGCATTATCTTGAAGACTCTGAGGAGGCATGAATTATATGGGAAGTTTAGCAAGTGTGAATTCTGGCTTCAGGAGATTTCTTTTCTTGGCCATATTGTCTCTAAAGATGGAATCTCTGTTGATCCTTCTAAGACCAAGGCAATCCAAGAATGGCCAGCACCTACGAGTATAACTGAGGTACGTAGTTTTATTGGCTTGGCAGGTTGTTATCGACGTTTCGTCCAGAATTTTGCCCGATTGGCTAACCCATTAACGAAGCTCACACGTAAAGGGGTTAAATTTGTTTGGACAAAAGAGTGTGAGGAATGTTTCGAAGAACTGAAGAGAAGATTAGTCAATGCTCCTATATTGACTCTACCATCGGGGAATGATGGGTTCGTTATTTATAGTGATGCATCAAAGAAAGGACTTGGTTGTGTCCTTATGCAGAATGATAGAGTTATTGAATATGCATCACGACAGTTGAAAATTCATGAACAAAACTATCCTACTAATGATCTTGAGTTAGCAGTTGTGATCTTTGCTTTGAAGATATGGAGGCACTACCTCTATGGTGAAAAATGTGAGATTTATACTGATCACAAGAGTTTGAAGTATATTTTATCACAAAAAGAACTCAACATGAGGCAAAGGAGATGGCTTTAATTACTCAAGGATTATGATTGTACGATACACTACCACCCGGGGAAGGCAAACAAGGTGGCAGATGCTTTGAGCAGAAAAGACCATGGAGTTTTGAACATGATGAGAATTGAAAGGGATCCAATTTTCATGGATCTAGTGAAGATGGACATGGGAATAACCAGGGAAGGTGAAACATCAATGCTTTTTCAAATGGTTGCCAAACCATCTTTACTAGAAAGGATTAAGAGTTCTCAAACCGATGATGAAGAATTTCAGAAGAAGACTAAAGCTGTGAATGATGGGAGACTGAGAGACTTTGTGTATGAAGATGGAACTTTGAAATTTGGAAAGAGACTTTGTGTTCCCGATTTACCTGATCTGAAAAGGGAATTACTGGATGATGCTCATAGTTCCAATTTCTCTATACACCCTGGGAGCACCAAAATGTATAGAGATTTGAAGGAACATTTTTGGTGGGACAACATGAAGAGGGAGATTGCTGATTTTGTATCAAGATGTATGGTTTGTCAACAAGTGAAAGCTGGAAGGCAACAGCCTGGAGGAGTCATGCAACCTCTTCCCATACCGGAGTGGAAATGGGACAATATTACGATGGACTTTGTCATGGGGCTACCAAAGACTCCTAGAAGTAACGATGCAATATGGGTTATTGTTGATCGTCTTACCAAGTCAGCACATTTTCTTGCTATAAGAGAAGATCTACCCCTGGAACGTCTAGCAAGACTATATATTAATGAAGTTGTGAGACTTCATGGAGTACCCCTATCAATTGTTTCGGATCGTGATCCCCGTTTTACATCAAGGTTTTGGAAAAGTCTTCAGAAATCCCTGGATACTGAACTTCATTTGAGCACTTCTTACCACCCTCAGACAGACGGACAATCAGAACGGACTATTCAGACCTTAGAAGACATGTTGAGATCTTGCTCACTTGATTTTCAGGGTATATGGGATCAATATTTACCACTGGTAGAATTTTCCTATAACAATAGCTTCCATTCGAGTATTCAGATGGCACCATATGAAGCGTTATACGGAAAGAGATGTCGTACACCAACCTGTTGGGATGACGTTGGTGAAAGAAAACTTGTAGGCCCAGAACTGGTGGAGGAAACGGTGGAAAAGGTGAAGGTAATCCAAAATCACATCAAAGCAGCTCAAAGTAGGCAGAAGAGATATGTTGATATTCAAAGGAAGGATTTGGAATTTCAAGTCGGTGATCATGTTTTCCTGAAGGTATCTCCATGGAAGGGAGTCATACGTTTTGGTAAGAAAGGTAAATTGAGTCCCAGGTACATCGGACCTTTCGAAATTCTAAAACGAATTGGGGTTGTAGCTTACCGATTGGCAATGCCGCCAAGTCTCTCCAAAGTTCACGATGTGTTCCACGTATCTCTGTTGAGGAAATACATGCCTGACCCAACGCATGTACTCACCTATGAGGAATTAGAACTGGAACCCGATCTTTCCTATTGTGAAGAGCCCGTCAGGATTCTTGATACAAGAGAACAAGTACTGAGAAACCGGACGACGCGTCTGGTAAAAGTTTTGTGGAGAAATCATAAGATGGAAGAGGCAACGTGGGAACCCGAGGAACTTATGATGAAGAACCACCCGAGTCTTTTTATGCAGTAATACCCTAGAAATTGAGAGGACACAATTATTTGAAGGAGGGGAGAATGTAACACCCCAAGCTTCTACGGTACGTTTCCCTTCGAATAATGCGATAGCGTGTGTTGTACGCAACCTCGAGTTCTAACACACACCACAACTAATTAAACTAGCCGTTGTAAATAGTAATACCTACTTTTTGAAATCATATATATTTTATATTTCAAAATGGACTTCATTTTTGGATTCAGAATATCGAAATTATCCTAGGGTGAAATTTTGGTACTTTTCGGATAACTTTTATATTTTGATGAATAGTGAAAATTACTAAATTTTAATTAAAAACAACTTTTTTAATCAAAATAAGTAATAGTGATAAATTGTGAATTTGAGTGGTTTTAAAGTATATTTAGAATATATTTTTACCATTTAATATAATGTTGGTCATTGGACATAATTTTACAATTAAACCGAACATAAACAAGTGTCAATCTTTTGATAGTTATTACCTCTTAAAAACACGCTTTTTGTTTTGACAGCGGGAATTAATTTTAAATTAATTTCTGCAACTTCTGTGTTTTGAATTTAGAAAAATGGATTCCATATTTGGAATCAGGATGTCCAAATTGTGTAAATAGGTAACTTTTATTTTTAGACATTTTGAATAATTACTGTGGTAAATATTTTATTTACCGTGGTTAAGGGTAAATCCGGTAAATAAGGGTTAAAAAATAATATTATAATAATACAAAATTACCCTAAAACGTGTCCTAACCTTATTGGTGGACACATACCCGACCATGAGCATCCTTGGGTCAATTTGGGGACCCCTTGGAGCCACTTGTATGTGGTAGGGACACTTTATATTAATAAAGTTAAAATAAAAATAAAAATGGCATAAGCTTACATCTTTTAGAAGAACAATTTTTACATAGGGTTATACATGTTGGATTTTAGATTATAAATATTAGTTAGAAAGATAAAAAGATTTCCTACATAATGATAGTTTATTTATAATTTTTAGACATCAAATAATTTAAATTATTAAGGACACAATAAGGATGCAATGTTTACCTCATTAATAAATCATTTAAATAAATAAGATTATAATGATTAAAATATTATCTAAAACCTGTCCAATTCTTATTGTTTGATGTTATTTAGAATATTAGTAATCTTATCGTCGACCTCAATGATTTTTGGACCATTATAAACCGAATATAATTATATTATAAAGTAATACTTTCACTCTTTCCTAAAGAGCCCCTCTTCTCCCTTATAAAAGGAGACCACTTCTACTCATTTCTCACACCTCTCAAGCCACTTGGCTCGTCCAAACTCTGCCCAACTAAGCTCCCCACATCCCTCTCCTCCTCCTTGAAGATTCCCCTTAGGCAGAAAGCATTTCAAGAAGTCCTTTGGTTCCAACCAAAGTGAGTTACCTAAATTAAAGGTAACGATTTCTCTTAAATTATTTTCATTTATTTTGCCTCTTCAACCCCCAAAATCTTTTTATTTCCTTTATTTTGTAACAACACCAGTATCCTAAATATACTAATATATTGTTATAAGAAGGATTCAAACTACACATACACACAACTCCATCTAATGGATGATGAACATAATGTTTCTGTGGATGGCAAACTAACGCCTCACGAAAGGATGATTGTTCAAAAACATCTTACCGCCTCTCATGGTGCCCATTATGATGGAACTGTAATTAAATATGATATTAATGATATATATTTTATATATAAGCTTCTGTAATTCCATTTTATTTCATACCATTATTCGTTTCATGTTGTATATACATACGATAATTTCATTTGAGGAAGTGCGGACTACCGCCCCCTTAAAATGATATGACTCGTTCATACCACACATGGAACGTATAAAGGATGGTGTTAATGAACTTAAGTAACATATATAAAATATTATATTATACTGGAATAGTAATATACCTATTTATCATTTGGATTTGACTTAAATGGAAGTAGCGTTCGTGCGTACGTACGGACTACCGTCTCCACGAACGCGATAAGATTCATTCTCCATCATATCCATTCAAGTATTATTCTCATTTTAGGGTTAAAAATAATGTTAATATCATTCTAATTATTAATAAGATATAATCCATCCATTACAAACATGTCTTACGTAACCAAACATTTAAGAAGAACGAATCGATTATCACCCGAAACGACGATAATACTAAGATATTATTAATAAAGCAATGTTAAAAGATCATATATGATATCATACTAATGTTTATGATTATTGTATAATTTAATAACAATTATTTCACCATTATACATGAGGTTAACCTACCCCAACAAAGGAAAAGTACACAGTAAGGGTTATTTCACAATCTCTTCATTATCCGAGGTTGTATATACGTAATAATCTACTGGGATCTCTTTATCATCCACATCCATTTTTTCTTAAAAATGTATTTCAAAACATTTTTACTATTTACAAGAATATGGTTTAAAGTCATTTATACCCTTGTTTGACTTTTTATAAGAGGTTTATAAAGGAATCTTTCCGTCGTTTTCAAAACAATGTCCTTTTTAACCTTTTCTACAGAATTGAGGTAAGAATGTTTTTTTAACTTATACGGCGGGTGCGGTTATTTTCCGCCGTTATAAAATCGTCGAAGCTTTCCATACAAGCTTATAAGAATATTTTCAAAGAAAATGTTTTATTTTATATGGATCTTAAATGATTTCAAAATAAAAGGAGATATTTCTTTAAAAAAAAATTTGATTTCATCTACGTCAACATCCTTTGATGGATTTTAAGATTATTTGAAGTTGATTTATTATGATACAAAACTTCTATATTGTATTGAAGGTTTTGTGATATGTTTGACTATGGATGTGCTATTTTTATACCATTCATAGTTTATGGTGAAATTATTGACATTTCGTATGCTAGTTTTAATATGAATGTTTATGTTATGTTTAAACCATTTCATATGGGAATGCATTGGACTTAATAAGTGACGGGTGGAGCCCGCTATTGCTCCTCGATGCATCGGTAGGTCTCATGAGACAAACTAGTGTCTTGGAACAAGGCCTTGACAAAATCTTATTTGTAGTCTTGGCACGAGGCCTTGGCTATGTGGTTATGATAGTCTGGCATTATGCATTCCAACATTATGAAAGTGGTTATTGATTTTTGCATGTGATTATTCAATTAGTAGAATATCCATGTGAATAATTAAATGGTATTATTTCATTTTATTTATGCCATACCATGTTGAAAGTTCATGTTTGAAAGGCTTTGGTTTTAGTTATACATTGCCTTAAAAGTTTATTCTTATTTATGAAAGTTTCCGCTATTTTGTTATCCTTACTGGGCATTTGAGCTCACCCCTTTTATATGTTTTATTTTTCCCAGGAAGTGAAGAAGTAAATTATGAATAACCTGCAGGGATATGAGTGTGGATTATGGAGACATTATGTTGTTGTAGTAGTTTTTCATTTTATGATGTAATGTAAAACCTATGAATATATCTAGTGTTTCCAAGGCTACTAAACTAATCGGTCTTTCGAGATTTGATCTTTCTCATGATCATGCCAATGTTATGTAATAATGCACCGACTCTGGGTAACTGGGTCGGGGCGTTACAACACTTTTCTAATATAGAGGTAGGATTTGATATTATTTATAAGAGATATAAGAAAAGGACATTTTCCTTAGATATGGGTAAAATATTCTTTCACCAAAATAGAATATCTAAGAGGAAACTAAATGATGAATGATTCAAAAGGACTAGAGAGATTGCTGATGTGGGTCCATAGAGACCAAAAACACTTGATTCAGACAACCGGTGGAGGAGATCTCTCAAAGCCCAACATAAGATTAAGGAGAACCCTAAGGGCTCACATGGTAGGTCTCACATGTTTGGAGAAAGGGGATGAATAAAGTAAAATGAAATAAGATCTCATTAAGGAATAAAAATTTAATTTCCCCACAAAATCTAGGTTGTATGGTTTGGATGCATGGTTTGGACAAACTATGAACCAACCATACATCACTCATTTCTTAAGAAACAAACTCACATGGTTATGCCACATAGTTTCCCCAACCATGCAACAATCATGTGATAAATAGTGTATGGTAACCTACTAAGTAGCACTAACCATGTGATAAGGGTGCACATTTCGTGTAAATTATGAAAAACCTAGGTGGGTCACATTTTCTCCTATAAAATAGGTTGCCTGATTTTCTGTTGGGGGCCAAATGATTTCAGAAAAACCATTTTCCCAACTCAAAGGACCCAAACCATTGTTTTTCATGAACTAACTCTCCCAATATTCAAATAGTCTCCCAAGTAACTTCTTAGGCCTTACAAAAGTTTAAAAACAACACTTTGAAGTGTCCCAACTCTCAGAATTTCATTTTAAAGCTTGGTTTTAAAAATCGACCATCCAGTAAATTCCAAAAGTTCAAATTCCCTTTGAATTTTTCCTTAACTCAAAACATGGGTCATTACATGGGCTATCAATTTTTAGTTTTTTAGAGTGTATGGAATTTCATGTTTAATTTTTTTCTAAAAGATACATATATTTTAAAAGATAAATATTATAGTAATAAACTACATTTTATAGTAAATCTTTATTCTAATGTCTTTTTTACTATTTGGGGGTGGCCTTATTCCTTCATGGTCCTTAAAAATTAAATCAATGAAATAATCATAATTACTATGTCAATAAATCTAAATTAGAATATAGTGAAAGATTTTCTTCGTAAACTAATTCTAAAGTATGAAAGTGAAATCCCTAGAAATAATGTAACAAGATAAGTCTAGTGATGAACCTTCAGTGGAATCTAGATATTTTTTATCTCTAGAAGAGTAGTACCAGCTATTATCAGTAATCCATAAATGGTTGAGCTTCTTATATTTCAACCACCAAATGTGGATCTTCCCATATTGCACGTCATTTTTGTTGGTGAGTAGTTCAGGGATAGATTACACTAAATCTGTCCCCTTCCCAATGAGGAATAGATTTAAAGGAGGGGGTATATTGAAGTATGCATCATCCTTCTTCATGGTTTATACTTTTTTAACCTTCTATTTATTTTCATGTACTTCCTCAATGTAGTATGAATGAATTAAATTCTGAAATGGATAATTAGATTATATTTTCACTTGAATAGAATTTAAACATAAATAAACAAAGTCAAAATTCTCCCTTTCAAAGTGAATGGCCAATTCCATGCTTTTAAAAGGCTCAATCACTTGGACCTCTTCATGATCTCCTTCGATTTCATGATAAATATATAGTGGATGATGCATGTGTTCCTCATTAGGTGAAAGACATATTTCATCATCTTCCTATAAGATGAAACATGGATTGGAAGGATCTAAAAATTAAAAATAGTATAATTTAAATACTCAGGTACGTTTCAATAAAATCTTATAAGACAGTGGTTAAGAAGTGGTCAACTCCATCAGTCGGTTCGGCTTCTGTCTCTTTTACATTAGTAAGAGCTTCTTGATGTTGGATCTTACTGGATGGAGGTTGGTAGTCCAGATCTTCCTTTTTTTTCAAATTCCAACAGATTTGTGTTTTGTTCTTCAAAAAATTATACTAGGATGTTTAATGTTTTTGTTTATTGAACTTTTAAACTGGGGAGATCATGTTTCATCTCTTCATTTTCCCAATCTCTCCATATTGATCATCAGATTGTTGATATCTCATAATGACATCACCATGTGAATCTTCATCATCACTCTCTATATCTTTATGGTTGTTCAAGATGTTATTTTTTAGGTGGTTTGGTTGTGGATATTATTCATGTTGGGATTCAACATTTCAAACATATGTAGAAAAATTGGGCAACTCTAGTGGTTCTTCCCTTGGGGATTTTAGTCATTGATAGTATGTTTGGACAGAATTAACCATCTCTACCCGTTCTTTAAATGATGAACTTAACTCTTTTCCATTTGATATGATAATGGCCAAATTAGTGATATTTTTATCCTTAAATAGGAGGGTATCCTTAGCTTTATGAACTTCTTTCTCTTGTTATTACATCTATAAATATTTATTCCATGCATAATATTATTGTATGTTTTGATAAATCATGGAAAATAATATATAATTTATTATTTTAAAAATAATGACAACTATTTACAATTTGAAAAGACTCAGTAAAATAAGAAACATATTGGTTCCCCAAAAAAGGAACTATGTTTTGATGAACAACTGTCATGGGGAGTGAAAACATATACCATTTTAATTTCTTAATGCATCATAATGGATAACCAGGCACATCTCACTTGAAGATCTTTACATTTATTTACATACAACTAATAATTCACCTAAAAGAACCTATTTTTTTTGTTTTTATTATTTTTTGAAATTAAAGGATAGTATATACAATGTTAATGATAATTCAATCCTAATCATACAATACAGAAAAAATGAGGGTTAAAAAGAATGAACTTACCTTAAGGATTTGGTTTTAGTTACCTTCATTATTCATGTTGATTGTTTAAAATTTAGTTTGATACTCCAATTTTGAAATATCACTCTTTAATTAATATAATTTTATTTACTGATTTTTGAATCTTGAATGAAAATGAAACCTAAATTCCACCTCCTGCCACAATCAAGGTTGATGACACACCTCAATTAAGAATATTGACTTTTACCAGACCGAACTCTATTATGTGTCTTTTCACCAATTAAATTCCTCAACTCTATCATATGAATAAATATCATTAAATTGAAAGGGTTATTTATAAATAAAAGGATAGAAGTGAAGTCAAAATTTTTGTCATGGTGGATAATCCACACACCCATGCAATTCCCTCTCATTCACCATAAACTGTTTCAAAACATTTAGTAATTGAAATTAGTATTCAGGAAACACCTTTCCTTACTTGAGTCCAATCCTTGGGTTTTCTTCAATTATTGAATGTAATATGTCATGGTGGAAGAATAAAGAAATAGAATAAAAATGAGATATAGGAGAATAATAAAGAGAGAGAAACATTGTAATGAAAATAGATGGGTCACTTTTATTAGAAATAATATAGGAATTACATACCAAAAGGTAAAAATAATATATAATAGAATACAAATTAAAAATAGGGAAGAATCCTTCATGATGATCAACTGGTCCCCTTTTTTTGCAGCAACATCATATTATATATAGGGGAGAAATCCCCTCTCTATTCTCATTTGTATCCATGGTATCTTACTTTTTCTGAGGTCTGTATTTGAATTTATCTCATTTTAATATACCACTATGAATTCCCAGATATATTTGGTGTTTTATTATTATTTCAAAATATCCTCATACTGTGTTTATGTGCATGAAATCCTGATAATATTGGGTATTTTAAAGTTTCATCCCCTGTTTCCATTCAGTGTGGTTTGTCTAGACATGGAACAAACTTTTCATTCGTTGTAGTGTGGTAGAATTTCTATCACTTCTATTCTCTATAGTACCATGGCATCACGTTTTTTTTTCATTTTTTAAATTTTTTTACTCCCATCTAGTTCAAAAAAATTTAGTTTTGTATTGAAAAGGTAGAAGGCGGTGTTCCGCCTTTACCTGTCATTGGCTCATATCAATATAATGGAAATGATGGGTAGGGACCTGCCACCTTTCACATTAAATAAAACAAAAGGGTTCATAGGATTAGCCACCTTTCACCAAACATGAAGGAAAAAGGTGAAACCCCTGTCACCTTTACCTTAAGTCTATATACAATGTCACCCCCCTCTCCTCACTTCAAAATTCAATCATGTCTATAAATTCCATGTACCCTCTCTCTAAAATAATCCTTCATTGTGCATGGTGGTTTTGGTGGATTAAAGAAGTGATGTTGCTTTTCAAAGCATCATTTATAGGTATCTTTTCTTATTTAATTTAATGTTATTTTTTTATTTTATGGATTTCATTATAGTTAGTCCAAAATATGTTGTTTATTTAGTATTCTAGTTAGATATATATAGTTTAGAAATAATAGTTATTATTAGTAATGATTATGTATAGATTATCTAATGAATAAATTAGGATTAACGAATGAATATATATAATGATTGACTAATAAAAATTAACTAATTATTATCATATGATTAACTATTTATTAAGGAATAGTTAATTAAGGATTAGGTAAATTTGACCTAATTATTAAGTAATGTATAATGAATGATTAATTAATGATTAATTAATGATTAATGAATGATTAACTAATTATTACTGAATGATTAAGTGGTGATTATAGAATTCTTAACTAGTGATTTAGTAATGAGTAACTAATGATTAAGTAATGACTAATCTAAGATTAAATTATGATTAATTAATGATTGAGTAATTATTAACTAATGATTATATAATTATTAAAATTTAATTAACTAATGATTAAGTAATGATTAAATAATTATTAAATAATGAATAAAGAATAATTGATAAATTATTAAAGAACGATTAACTAATGATAATCTACTGATTAATTAATGATTAATTAGTGATTAAGTAATGATTAAATAATTACTAATTAATGATTAAGGAATGATTAAGGAATGAAAAAAGAATGATTAAAAAATGAATAACTGATGATTAACTAATGATTAAGTATTGATTAAGTATTGATTAAATAATAATCAACTAATGATTAACTAATGATTGCCTAATGATTAATTAATGACTAATTAATGACTAAATAATGATTAAGTAATGATAATGAAATGATTAAGGAATTATTATGTAATGATTATGTAATGATTAAATAATTATTAACAAATTATTAACTAATGATTAATTAATGATTAACTAATGAGTAAGTAATGATTGACTAATGATTAAAAAATGTTTATTTAATGATTAAGTAATAATAAAATAATGATTAGTTAATTATTAACTAATGATTAAGTAATGATTAAAAATTGATTAAGTAATTATTAAGTAATGATTAAGTTACGCTTGACTAATTATTGACTAATGATTAATTATTTATTAAATATTTATTAAGTAATCATTAACTTATGATTAACTAACAGTTAATTAATTACTAACTTATGATTAATTAATGATTAATTAATGGCTAAATAATGATTAATTAATGATTATTTAATGATTAAAGAATTATTAAATAATCATTAAAGAATGATTCACCAATGACTAACCAATTATTAATAAATTATTAACCAATGATTAACATTGGATAAACATTGAATAAATATAAGATGAAAGATGACAAACAATTTGACAAGGTTGCTTAACTGCACACATGATTTTTTACTCCCATGATTTAGATGATTCCTCCCTTATTGCACACCAATTTTGTTAATTTCGATGTATGTATTTTAGATGAATTAAAACCTCTTTATAAACCATTGAAAAAACATATTAGAAAGAAACAAATTATACTACAAAAAAAATTCATCTTTTAGAATATAAGAAAATGTTCTAAATTTTTTGAATCATAATCATTATGTGGTAATCTAATAAATCATAACCCTATCTATGTACTACAAGTGGATGTGAAAGTTGAATAGATGTGCCTAGAAGAAAAACCATGAAACACAACATTGTTCTAGACTCGATTGAGAACTGGTGCATGGAAATGTGACTTACTACACACCTAGTTGGACACTCCCCGGGGATTTGATTTATATGATTCATATTTTCTTTATAAACTACTAAAATACCTTAAAAAATATTAAAAATTATACTATGAAAAATTATCATATTTTAGGATATAAGAAGTTGTTCTAAAATTTTAGTATCATAAATATTATATAGTAAACCCCAATTATTAATACTATTCATAGAATGTTTTGGAAATCGAGGTAAAAAGAAGATAAAACAACAAATGAATTTATTTATCATTGATTAAATTAAAATTATTATCATATCAAGTTAAATAGACAAGAAAAAACCCATGAAAGAACAGATGATTTATTTAAAACGGAAAAGAAATACCTTGAAAATTTTCAATAGAATAGAGTTTAGATGAGATGAGTCTAACATCCGAAGTGAAGTAAAATCTAGATTATTTTTAATTGGTATCTTAATGATATCTTCCAAAGATATGTACTTAACTATTGAATTTTACAAAGCTTTTGGCCTTCTAATTATAGACCTATCCATAAGGAGATGGTTTCATTATAAGGTTAAAAGGTTTTGATAATTCAAAAAGTTAAGAACATTCATTTGGAAGATGTTATTAAGCTACCACTTGAAAATAAACTGTATTTTACTTCACTTTTAAAGATATGATTTCTTTATCTAAACTATTTTATGTTGAATAATAACAAGGAATTTATTATTTATTTTAAACAAATAATATATTTTTCTGGTATATTTAACATTATACGATCATAATTGTAATTTTTTCATGGATAAATAAATTTTTTTTTCTATTTTCTCTTATTTTTTACATTGGTTTCTAAAACATTCATTAAATTATTTTCTAAAAATAATATAAGGAATAATTTGTATCTTATTTTAGGAAATAAAAAGACATTCTAAAATATTAGTATCATAAAGATTATATGGTCAACCCTAATTGTTAATATTATTTACTCAAACATAATTTTTATCATAAAATATTTTTCATATAGAGAGTCATGTTTTTCTATGTCTAAAACTAAGGGGAGGTAATGAAAACTAAGAAAGGGAATTCATATAGTACACATCCAATAAAAATGTTTAGGACATCTGATTGTGTAACCCTAAGTGAAATTTAAGATAGAATTTGTGCTTTCTTAAATATGGGACCTGGTCAAGAGATCAAGTCTACTAGTTATATATATTTTAAATTATTAGTTGCACTATGGCATCTAGATTGTTCATTGTTTGTTGATGAGAATTCGGTCCAATAAGAAAATTCATTTTCCCAAAGATCAGATAGTCTCATGTTGGAGTTATATGATGAGGTTTCTACTATACTACAACAACATCAAATTTTATGAAGACATAGACATACAAGAGATTTGAAGATGGGTTTTCCAATGAAACTATGGCTCATATATATGATGTTTAAGAAAAAACCCTAGATTATCTCCTAGATATACATCTAAATCCAAAATTTGATGATGATTTTGTTAACGATGAAATAGATGGAGACAACAGTGCTGATGAGGAGGGGGAAAATTTTGGGGTGAGAATTTCTAGAAATACATTAGTTTTACAACACCCATAGCCAATAATAAATCATCCACCACTCTTTGTATATAGGTTATTTGAAATGATATGTTTTCCTAAATTTCAATACAATGTTCTCAAACTTACAACTAAGTTTCTTGTATTTTTAGTGGATAGGTTAAGTGAGTTGGAAGAAAAATTATATGTTGAAACATATTTCCCAAGTAAACATGCATTGAAAAATATGCTAAAATGATTTCATATGGAGAGGCACAATAGATATTTATTTCTAGAATCAAGCCATAAAAAATACATCATATGATGTGATAAATATGGGGATGATTGTAGATTATTATTGAGGGTGATTCCAAACACTACATTTAGAGGCCGGAGAATTTTGTAGATTGAGGATGCTCATGCCAACATTCATCCAAACTTGAAATAAGATCATACCTAATTGGATGCTGAATTTATGTCATCTATTATCATCAATATGATCAGGACCTTCTAAGATGTTCATGTAACACCTGTTCATTAGAGGATACAACAAAATTTTTGTCATCATATTTCCTATAATTTATGGCACTGTAGAATCACTGTAGCATCATTGTAGCATCACTATAGTATGTATTGTTGAGTACTTTAGCAGCCAAAAATATTAAACCATTTGGGATTTTGGGCCATCAGTTTGTGCCTAATGTCCTTCAAGGCCTTTGGGTCACCCAAGGCCTTCAAGCCAGTAAGAATTTTGGGCCACCACATATCCTTTGAGACACCTCAAGGCCTTCATGCCACCTCAATACCTTTTGGCTAACTGAAATTTTGCTTAATGACCAGACATACTCTACAAGAAGCAAACTCCAGATGAGGATTTCGAGCAAGTGCATTCACTAGGGTAGAATATAAGCATATTTTTCTGAAAGAGATGGTATGGAATTTCCATTAGAAAAGCTTAGTCATTCATGGGAAGCCTATCCAAACAAGCCATGCAATAGTGGAGAGCTAACATCATGATGAAGAACCTGGGGAGGAGAAGTTCCTTGAAGTTATAGTCTTTATATTTCCCTAAGACCAATAAGTTATGTAATATCCTAGCCCATGGGCCTTATAAGGGTTCCCCCTCATCCCTTGAAAGGGGGTTTATCAAAAATAAATAAAAAAAGAAGGTATTCGGGGCATTAATGAAAGGTCTATGGTGATTGGGTTGACTCGTATCGAGCATGAACATAGTTGTTACCCATATTGAGAAACAGAGACCATGTTTTATTCTATAATAATATGAAGGGACATGTGTTTCAATATAACCAACTTGATCCATCTCATGTTCAATTTTTTCAACTGTTCTGGGTATTCCTCCCCTATATTTCTGAATTTCATTTTATCAAATAGTTCTCACTTATTATTGGAACATATCTATATAGAAAATACAAGGGTGTATTTTTTATTACAGTAAAACAAGATTGAAACCATTCACCCATTTCACTTTCATATTCCATTTTGGAGATGGAAAACTATGAATCATGGAGTTGGTTTTTTGCATATATCAGCAACAATTTCACAAACATTTGGGGTGTATGTTTGATATCAGATCGACATCAGTAAATCAATGAGGTAATCAATGTAGATCCTAATACATGGATTCCACCAAATTCACATCATCATTATTCAATCAAACACATTTTCAGCAACATTTGAAAAAATTCCATAATGAACATATGAAGAAGGAAACCATGAGGCTTATTACATAATGTATTTGTTATTTATTACTATTTCAAAATAAATATAAAATTATTTTATATGAAATATTATCACTTATATGGAGCATATGATCTAGATCAAATGAAGGATTGAAAAATGGTTCAAACAAATCTACAAGGCCAATCAAAAAGTGTTTGATTATATGATATGGATACAAAAATAAAAATGAACATTATCATATTAAGGGGGGGGGGAGTTGTATGGAAACATGACCCTAAATATTGGGGAGTGCATCAATGTTGTGTTAAAGGGGATTCATAAGTTACCTATAATGACCTTATTCTAGGGTACTTTTTATCATTGTTTTAATTACTTCATTGATAGAAAAAAACCAGATTCTTATAGAATTCAGTAGGGGATAAGGTACGAAATACACTTTCAATGAGATATTGAAAATAACATTGAAAAAGGTTTTGATTATTGAGTGTGGACATTCCACTGAAAAGAATATCATTTTAAAGTTCAAGAGTGTTTTGAACACATCACAAGTTGAAGTGGTGATAAAATGGTGGTACTACTGGAAGAAATCCAATCTAAATGTGGATGCTTCCAAGAATTATGGTTTTCATGTGCACATGCCATCACAACATGTGCCTCTTTTAACATATCATGGGAAGAATTTATTGATCCAATGTACTATATAGACACCATATATATATTTTATGTTGCACCATGGAAGCCTATTAGTTAGATTTGATATTTCCTAATGCCTGAAGACTAGAAGATATTGATACCTAACATCAATAGGTTGCGTCAATGGGGGAGACTGAAGTCCAGTAGGATGCTAAATTAGATGGTCCAGCCTCAAGAAAAAGGGAAAAGTTTTAGATGCAGCATATGTCCTCAAGAAAGTCACAACCGGAAATGATTCCCTAACATTTATGGATTGATTTCACACTCTTATACAAAATGATATATTTTCTTCAATGTGATCTTCTAGTATTGTTATTTATATTGTCTTAATATAATATCCTTTATTTTGTATAATTTTCTGACATTTTTGAAAACTTTTTCTACAAAAAAACAATAATACTTTCATATTCACATTAAAAAGAATATGAAAAGTCCCTGTGAGGTCACATGAAAGCATAATTAAACTATCCATGGATATACCATAAATTAAGCATGTGTGAAAATAATCCTGAAACAAACCATCATGTGATAAATCATACATAAATTAAAAATCATTACATTTTCTGATGAACTTTTAGATAATAAAGAAAAAATGTTCTAACATATAAATATATAAAACCATATCTTACAAAACACAATGTCCTAGGTAAAAACATATCTAAAAAAATTAGAAATATTCTTTATGAATCATGAAGAGAATCCCTTTTTCTTTTGTTAAAAAAATTCATAAACATTTGTAATAAAAATGTCATATCTTACATTCAACCTGTCATAAATTTCTATTCACCATAAAGTTATATTTACCTTTTACACTTAAGACTTATATTAAATTTTTACATACATATGGAGGATACTATACTACTCACTAAGAAGGATATGCATGTTTCCCATGCCATGATAGAGAGTTTTCAGGTTTGACAGATTAGGGTGCATCGAATGCACCATCATCATCACATGTTACCTACAGTAGCCATTATACCATAACTATGCTGTGATGGATTCTATGGAATTGTGGTATACTATTTCACATTCCTTGATCATTACCTTCATTATACCATCCTTGAGAGATGGAGACTAGAGACACACACATTTCACCTGTTCTTGGGAGAGATGACCATCATCTTGAGGATGTGGCAGTCGTACTTGGTCTTCTTGTCCAGGGTGATATAGTTATTGGAGGGATCCTTTCTAATTGTCCGTAGCTTTTACAAATATTAATAAGCATCAAAATTTTAGTCTATGATGTTACTAAATATGGAAATTCAATATCTATGATGTGTCTTGAGATGCACTTTGAATTTTTACCTGATGACACAGACATGCAGAATATAATGTGTCATGCTCGAGCCTATATCTTATAGATCATCGTACAGAATGTGTGCATTGATCACAAGTTATGCATGTGAACATGAGATATCTTGGGATACTCGATGCTTTTGATCAGGTTGAGATGTTTATATGGGGATCTACATGTTTTTATTACACTTACATAGCATTTTACATTACATGCCATTGAGGCCACATGGATATCGAATGATGTGTCATCCATCTTTAGATGTGGGAATGGGAGAGCATCCCACCCCTCTACCCTATTCATGATAGTTAGGAGATTCCTATAGATGTGTTTCATGATGTTCAATGTGTACCCAGGTATGATCACTCATCTCTATTTTTTTCTAATGCTAGTAGGTGTTATAGAATATAATTTTTTATTATTTATCACTTTTTATGTTGTATTTTACTGGTGGATTTAGGCACACCACTTCATCAGCACTCTAACACACCATTTGGGTGGATACCATCTCATGTTGGTAATTCTCCTACCTAATTATGTATGTATATAAAAATTTTTACTTAATAAAGTTTTTTATAATATCATCATTTTTTTCATTTAGTAAGGAACTTTTTTAACAAATCTCACATGTTATTTATGATTTCATGGAAGCCATGCTATGATTTATTGGACTAGTTTCCTACATTATAAAAAGATGGAATTCATGATGATATATTTTTAGTTCCTCTCATTAACATTCATATTATTGAGTGGTAGTAGTCTGATAGAGTCATACACCATTTTGGCTATGTTCAGCGTATTCCATTTCCACCGATATAGTTACAGGAGATTCATTTTTGAAGATGATGTGGAAGCAGGATGTTGATTTGTGCCAATGAAATTTCGAGTATCTCATCCTATGGGGAATATGATAATAACTTCATAAATAGGATGTTTGTATGATGTGATTCCATATTTCATAGTTGGTCAAATATGATCCATTTTAGAGATTGAAGTCCATACTATATCTTACTCGACATGGAAGAGGGATTTAGGATATGGTATGTAAATAAATTTCTATTAGTTTGTTCGTTTAAGAATTTTAAAATTCATTTTTAATTTCTATACAGAATACATGACTACAAATTAATTTTTATTATTAGACAGACACTTTTTTGGATAATGTGAGAAACCTTACAAGACTACACCATTTCAGCACATCACAAGTTCACCACTTCACTAGTTCCCCACATAAAACAATAAAAGCCTTCACAATAAATGACATTCAAGCACAATGTATGCACAATCAATTCAAGTATTAATACTGAAAACCCTCATATATGTTGTCTAAATCATCAAGAGAAGGCCGAGGTACCACAAAACAAGAATCACGAACATTCGAAAAGCAGGACAAACCACATAACCAGTCTCCTCGCGCGCCTACCGATGTGACCGTAGACACCAGCCAAAATCCACAAACCCAACGGCAGACACCCATCAGAGTTCGCCCAAACCGTCCAACGATATGATATGACACTAAGGAAATCCATACAAGGTGGCGAATAAACCAAAACAAGGAAGAGCAGGCTGTCCAGATGTCGCACCCAACTCCGCAAACACCACAACACAACCACGAGCCATTCGACACTCCGCAGACCAAAATCAATTCAACCCCAACAAAATCCATTGTGAGCAGTGAATCCACAACCAGAAAATGGAGATCATTAAACCAAAAATAGATAAACCATCCATATTCCCGACTAAATACTCTACCACTAAATCAGAGGATATTCTACAGCATCATAGTTTCTGCTACCACCATGAGTTCTTCCCACTGCACACCATCACGAGTTCTTACTAAAAGAAAATCATAGGATATCAGAAATAAATCAAGTAGGACTCCAAATCCGAAATCCAACAACCCAACAAGTAAATCTTCAATTCTATAATGAAAGAGGAGCATTGTCTACCATCACACAACACAAGTCTGAGAAACTGGAGTATATTCAACCAAATCATTCCAACACCAAAACATAGAAATTGAAAAGTGTAGTAGCAGGAAAAAACAAGATTCAAACAAAGAAAAGCGGATGAGTCATAGAACCCATCACCATGTCGGGGCGCCATAGATCAACCAAACAAATCCCATCACCATGAAAAGATCAGATGGAAGAGACCACTGTGAATATTTGGAGCATTCAATCTATCGCAGATCATTACAACAACCCTCATGCTCTGATAAACCAGGATGAAACCATGCCTCCAGATACCGAGATCCCATGAACACTCCAAAGAGTGAGCCGACGAACTGAGCGAACTCGTCGAAAACCAGACTTATAGCTAAGAATTGTGAACTGAAGTTCCATAAATCTTGTAGAATGAAACCAAAATAGGTGGGAGAGCCACGAACCGATACGGAGAGCACCAGAAGAGACCATATCAGATTCACCGTGAGAAGAGGAAGACTGCAATGGGGGGAAACCCTAGCGCTATAATCCCCTTACGGGCTCATCATAACCACGTCGAAAAATCATCTATAAAAAATAATTGAATACATTAAATTATACACATGAGTGATCCACAGGATGATGAGGTCTCTAGCATATTAGTGATGAATGTTGTAGCGCAAGGGACCATACCATCTTACCATGCAGTTAACAATAGTTTATTTAATCATCCAAACTAGTGAGATTATGTTTCTAGCTAGGGAGTGGAAGTTCCTACTCAAGATCATCCTCTAGTAGTTGCTAATGCTGAAGAGCCATAATGATGATGATGTAGGCCACATCATACTACACATGAGGCCTGTCCTATCCCACAAGAAGAGGTCAACCGACAAGTAGTCTAGCCTTAGCCGATTGGGGATGTGAATTAGGGGGGCATGGGATCCATCCATATTGGAATGATATCCATAGTTTTCATAAGGTTCATATTATCCAATATTTAATCAGGGTTCATTTAATATTTTTCTAGCGTTGGTGCCAGACCCTTTACATCCTATATGGTTCCCCCAGTTGATGATGGTAGGTCCTATTACTCACATACTGGGAGAAGGATAGAGTGTGTAGGATGACATCCAATTGACACCTCCTCCAACTGAGACATAGGAAGAACATCCTATATTTGATGTTCTAGCACCTAAGGATCATCCCTCTCCAGGTCATTAGAGTCCACCCCAGCACAGAGGTCAGCGATCTTGATATGGGAATCCAATTCTCACACAACCTTGTGGGATGGGACCTCACCATAGGGAGTTGTTTTACTCTTTCATGTATATGTTTCTGTCTATTAAAATGATGAAATTATCTTTACAAACAACAATTTGTTTCCTAAAAATATAACATTTTTACTTTTAAATAATAATGACATAATTCTATACAGAATAAAATAAACACAATATATATATATATCATAATATAAAATCATATAGTTTTATAAATACAAAAACATGTATATTAATCATTTTTTTCCTAAAAGGAAGCATATGCCCTACCACCTTTCCACACAACAAAAAGGTGGCAGGGGCTCTGCCACCTTTCAGCCTTAATTTTCATGAAATTTTTAACCTTGTATTAATTAATAATATTTAATAAAATGTAGAAAAAACTCAAAAGTGTGCTACCATTTAGCATGTACTATTTCACTTCATAGTATCACAACTAGTGCTACCATTTCCTCATATACCACTCGCCTTTAAGAAATATTGTAATCCTTTCATGACTTTATACTGGGCATAGCATATAACCGATTCTTCAATGGTAACATATCCAATCTCATTGGTGAGATTTGGGGAGAAAAGATGGTGAAATTATTTAGGCATGTCCATTTTCTCCCCATTAATTCGATGTGGACTTCATAGTGGCTAGATCAAGATCCATTCCATGATGGTCTTTCTTCCTATTTGAATTGGGTATCGTTGAGGTCGATTGGGGCTCCAAAAGTCATCTATGGTGGTTCGGGGAATTGGCATTGGACGTATGCTTGATCCTGAGATTTCCCCAGATCATAAATGGTATTATCTGGTAAATTAATTTTGTGGTCTAGCGATTTTGATCACAATGGGAGAAGAACAGAAATGCTGCTAAATTTCTGAGGGTGGGTGTCATGCCGCTCTGGAGGAATGGTACCATCTTGGAAATCTATGAACAGTGATCACATGAATCTTGTCCCACATAAAAAATAATCACATCATATCTCTCCTATATTTTATATCGGATGCTATCCAAATGTTATTCTATGGATGTAGGGGATCAGTGCCTTCTTGTACTGCACACCTTATATGGGCACATGTGGACACACAAGGGCCCACATGGGGCTTTTCCACAGTATACACTCACTAGACTATTCTCCCAAGGGGATTCTTGGCTGCTAGACCCGTATTGGGAACGCTATGCGGTCAGTGGCTCCGTTGGTTGAGTGCTATCCCCGATGGATAATTTCTTATTACGTGAAAAACTTTCAAATTCTAAGTAATATTCCACCAAAAATAAAATTATCAAGTAAATATTAACATTTAAAATCCACATTTTTATTCACTTTTAGCCATTTCAATTCCTAAATATTAAATTAACATTTTTTAATAAATAAATAATTACATGGGAATGTTCATTAAAATCCATTTACAGTCATTCCAAATTGTTCAGTTTTTTTCTTGAAAAATTGACTGCACTACTCACCACACTACTAGAGCCCCATGCGTGAAACCTAGTGGTTTCATACTATAGTAGAGTTTTTGATGTCTCCATTTTGAGTCTCCTCATGCAAATATATCTAGGTTTTTTCCTGTTTCCCCTCCCTAGGACGATGTAATAGTCACCTCACTACTACAAAACTCGGTTTAACTAGAGCCAGGGCTTTAACAATGCTAGCTAAAAGCACTGTTAAAAACCCCCTTTATCAGTGCTAGAAAATTCATTGCTAAAGAGGTTCTTTAACATCCCTTTTTAGCATGGTTAAAGGGGGTCTTCAACAATGCTAAAAAAAATAACTGTTATACGGATCCTTTTATTATCATTAAAAGGAACCCCCTTTATTAGCGCTACTTAAAAAGCACTAATAAAGTAAACTATTTATCAACGCTAGTAAAAATGGTGATGTCAAATGATGGACTTTATCGATTCATGTAAAAAAGTGATGATAACATGTATTTTTCAAAAATATATACATTTAATTAAAAATAATATATTAATAAATAAATATTTTTTTATTGATGTAAATATAATATATATTTTTTAAATATGTTTTAGATAAGTCTAAATAGACATTTACACATAATATATAAGATATTTAGTGAAAATTGATTATAAAATAATTAAAAAAATATTTTTAATTAATAATTTTCTAATTATTAACATGTAATAGCCATTTAGTAAATATTTGATTATAAAAAAATAAAAATTATTAAAAGATCTAAAATGAGTTGAAAACATAACTTGAACTTCTAACAACCATAACTATTGATTTGATTGTCTTTTGGGGATCAACCACATATGAAATCCAATCTTGCAACAAGATATATTCCCTAGAGATTGAGGGGACTGTGGTCACTTTTTGTAGTCAATGAAATATAATGAAGGCCTCTAGAACTGAGGTTTTAGTATGAATACCCCAATTTTTAACATTTGATGGATTTTCATCCTTCTTTAAGGGGGTATTCTTTCCATTTTTTAGTAGGGAATGAATTTATTCCTAGTTATTAAATTAATATTAATATTATGGATTTTAAATTTTATAGTTTTTCATAATGTACTGTTATTTACCATCTAATATATGACTATATATACATATTTCTTATATATTCAATCATAAAAATTTATGTTTATAAATAAATATTTAAATATATTTACATATAAAATATATTTATAAATATATATACCTTATATAAATAAAAACTAACATCTATTATATTTAAAACTATCATGACCCACCTTCTTCAAGATGAGGGAAGTACCGACAAAGCTCCACACCCTTTCTTCTTAATAATTAAAGAGAGATAATGACCCCTGAGACCTGCCTTTAATAAGACACAGAGCAGAGACTAGCACCAAGGGTATTGAATCTTACACAAAATGGAAGTCATTACCTTTTTAATGAAAATATCATTAGGAGATAATATGGTTAAATCTCAAACATCACCAATGTATGGTTAAAAGTAAATCCAAAAACCGTTCCCATATGCATGTTCAAACATAAACTGTGATAAAAGTACAACCAAAGTACTAAAAATAGTACCAAAGAAATAGACAAGGAAGGAACATAACAACTATCCTGATGCTCAAGCCAGTAATGTCCAGCATAGTCCTTCATGTCCTCGTTGAAATCTGAAAATAATTTTAAAAAATTAGGGTGAGTATACCAGTATACCCAGTAGGAATACTAAATCCACCCATGCACAAGTAGGGGAACATACTAATGCCCTTGTGAAAAAAATAGTATAACTTCAAATAACCAACCAAGGAGTACTAAACTGCCAAGCCTCACAATGGAACACTCACCAAATAATGTAAGTTAAGTTAATTAGTAGTATAAAAACATAGATATTTAGGTACCCCACACCACTTTCACAATGATTAACTTCTCGATTCTAACGACTGACATCTTGAGGCTACAAATATTCAAAAACACAGTCCCATTTCCACAACCTACCCACACACACCGTGCCTCAAACCACATACAGAACCCGCCGGTAGACTCATGTCCACAACCATGCCTCTCACCTGAAGAACCTGTAAGAGGGCGTGAGGAAGAAAGTCAGTAACTAGCCATCAATCCTCTCATATGGTTGTTGGGAAAGAAACCATCCCCTATGAAATATGGTTGTTCGGCACATGGTGCTCAACAAGGGTGGGGTTCAAATAGAAATCACAAGGAACTAAAATTTATACATATAAATAAACAAAAACTCTTCTCATCCTACGGGTCACCTGAACAAACAACCATACCACCAAAACCACTTTTGTTATTACCCCTATATGCACAACCACATGAGAATACACTACTGAAGCATAACCCAACCCTTATTTCATTTACCCACTTTACATTTATTTATTAGGGGGTTCACATTAGTTTATTATAGTACTACTTGGGTCAACTTCTTGAGCACATCATTTGCAACTATCTTAGAAGGTAAAAAGCCCGATTAACTAATAACACAGATGCCAACCCACTTCGTTCTTCAGTACTGCCAACTTTGAAAAAGGGAATATGGACCAAGGTAAAACATTTCCATTTTAACACCCATTAATAAAAAAAACATACCAACAACATGTAGCTCCACTACACACCCTCATTTTTCCTAGACACATGTTCAACCACTGCCCACTGTCATTCTTCAAAGTTATACTGCACAATAATCTTCTCACAACTAGGACCAGAAGCCCCACTACACAACAATGCCACACCCAACATAACTGTTAACATAAAGTCACAACAAAACCCATCCCTTCATCCCCACTACCAAACCATTTCACAGATGCAGTCCCACTACATTACAATTTGATAACCGCACCATATCCTCACTTCCCAATGAAGTTTGATGGCCAAAATACAAAAAATGCAGTCCCACTAACTACAAGTCCATCCATTCGACATTCAATTAGTCTCTCAGGTTGTGATACCTACATACCCCATGTACCACCCCATACACAAATCCCACAATAACCAACACTAAAACCATAGCTCCGCTGCACAAACACACCAAAACAACTCACATAACCAACTAAACACAACACACACCCACACCATTAAGCCAAGCATATTTAGGTTTGGAAATATTGGTTCTTTAATTACACTCATAAATAACTGGGGTGTTCACACAATAGGTTTGATCCTAGGGTATCCATTTCAATTTTCCAAGTATACATGAATATGTATAATTCACGTTACAACCATTCATCAAGCATCATGAAAAAATATGACATCACCAGTGAATGCACAAGTACCACAAATGGACATGATTTTTAGAAGGAATATTGCCACATAAAACCATAAAAAATCAACTAAATAATTTGATCATCATCAAACCACTCCCATCCATTTATTTTATGACCCCTACAGTCTTTTGATCATATTACCTTCTTATTTATTACCCTTTTTAAGAAAATTATTCACCAGTTATTCACAAGGAATCAATATTACACCCAACCCACATGATTCAAAAATAATGAGAGGTAGAATAAATCCCTACTTGAAATCACAGGTGACCAAAGCTTCCCTTTGTGCCAAGAACATGGGATCACATGAGTAGCCGGAAATAACTCCAAGAAAAATGAGCAGGAGGGGGCTCTAGCATAGGTTCATTACTCATCTAGGGAGGAAGGCTTCATGCGCACTATGAGATAATGAAGAACCCACTGGGAAGGGTCGACATCGGCCTTGAAGGGACATATCCAATATTAAAGGAAGAAGAGTTTCAAAATCAATTAACATGGGATCATTGTCCATATCATGTGATTTGAGTATCTCAAAGTATTAGAGCATTTGGATATTAAATATATACTTAATATCAATTGAAATGACCTTAAAAACACCCAACCAAGGCTTCAAAATCAATTTATGTCAAATAATACATAAGAGGGGAGAAAATAGAAAATTGGGATAAAATGGAAATAAATCATCAATGGGTGATTCACTTAAGCTAAACCACCAATAGGTGAGATACCAATGTGACCTATCGAAGCTGAGCCGCTAACACTGTGGCACCGACAATTGAACTACCAACGTGACCTACCGATGCTAAGCCACTAATGGGTGAGCTACCGACATGACCTACTAATGTTGAGCCACCGACACTAATCTACTGATTCAATGACTCACTAACTACATCACTCACTGATGTTGATGCCCCTAAATCACTGATACAGATACCCCTGACTCACCGATGATGACGCCCCTGACTCACCGATGGAAAACCCAGAAATTTAGAAAACTCTTGAAACAATCTATTATTGCCTCATAGAACACCATAAACACTAGACTTTCACAATCGAATGTCCTCTAGGAATTTGGTTCATTACATCATATAACTATCAAACTATTCTCTTCCTGGAGAACTCAAAACTAACCCAGAAGAAGGAGAGGTCTGAACAACCACCCCTTAAGATACCTCTCAAGAAAAAACCACCTTGTTTTGTTTGAAAACTAGAGTGAAAACCTTGACATCCAAGAACAACTCCTTATCATACATCTCCTTAAAAAATGTACAAACACTAAGGCCCCACTACCATAGATAAACTCACAAACACCAAAGGTTACATTGTCTAGACACATGGATTAGGGATCTCCTTCCTCCATGTCAAGATACTATTTTCTTTGGGTGCCACTGACTCACTCGCACAGGTTTAATCGCATATACATATATGCATCATGATAAGGTATTAGGGCATCCCCTCCCCATAGTTAAGACTTTTCACAAACCAAATTGGGAGAAATTTAACAACACACTTGATAACGAACAAGGTTAAGCATTATATAATATGTAAATCATAAATCAAAACACAAGAAAAAACTTAAAACAACTATGGGTACTGGGAATGTGTATGTGCCTCTCGTTCCCAAGTACTCTCCTCAAGGCCACCATGCCTCTATAACACACATACTAAGGTAATGTTCCATCCATGAAACACCTTCTCCTTACAATCCTCGATTCTTACTGGTTGCTCCATGAATGTCGCGTCATCCTTGATATCTAGCTCTCCCAAATCAATAATGTGGGAGTCATTGTGTAGATACCAAAGGCATTGAGAGGCCTGTAAGATGTCATGGATCCTCTCCAACCATGGTATCAACACTATCTAATATGGAAACTTGCCGACTCTTCCCAACACCTCAAAAGGTCTGATGAACCTGGTAGAAATCTTGCTCCTAATGCCAAACCAATGTTTCCCACATCGAGGTGAAACCTTCAAGAATAAATGGTCCCCAAACTCAAACTCCAAAGTCCCCCTCCTATGATCAGAATATGAATTCTTCTAGTCATGTGATTCCTTCATCCTCTCACAAACAAGTTGCACCATCTCTGTCATACTCTACCCCACATCCGGACCAAGAATGATTGCCTCCCAAACATCTTTCAAACACAAGGTTGAACGACACAGACTCCCATATAGAGCTTTGAATGGAGTCATAGCAATGGATGAGTGATTACTATTGTTGTAAGTAAACTCTACCAAGGAAAAATTTCACACCCAAGCCCCTCTAAAGTCCAAAACACATGCCCGCAATATGTCCTCCAATGTCTGGATGGACCACTTTTTCTGCCCATCTATTTGAGGGTGGAATCCAGTGTTGAGTTGTAACTAGGTGCCAAAGTCATGCTGTAGTCCCCTCCAAACTCATGATGTAGAACATGTATCATGATCTGAGATGATGAACCTTTGAACTCCATGTAGATTCACCACCTCATCCATATACCTTTGTGCTATGGAATCCACTATGCTCGGCTCCTTGATTTCCATGAAGTGAGATGACTTTTTAAAATAGTCCACTACTACCCAAAGAGTTTCACATCCTCCTTGATTATTGAGTAATCTTATAAGGAAATAAATAGATATTTCATCCCACTTCCATTTGAGAATGTCTAAGGGTTGAAAACTACCATTGAGAACATGGTACTTGACCTTCCACTACAGACACACTATGAACTTTGCCACAAACTCCGCAATTTCCCACTTCACCCTAGTCTACTAAAACTATTCCCTCACTCCTCAGTATATCTTTGAGACTCTTGGATACAACACTAGGGTGAGATTTGGAACTCAAGGAGAACTCCCTCTTGCATTTCCACTGGGACAAATAGTTTTCCACTGAAATACATTAGATTCTAACTATCCTTCAAAAATTCCGTAGGATCATCACCATAGATAGTGCAATCACACATCAATTCAGTCTATGAGTCCCCCCACCAAGACTCCTCTACCTGTAGCACTAAGAAAGACTGTATTATCATCTGAAATAGACAAACTCTTCCACCATCTACTCTGACATCCATATGTAAAGCATCCAACTCTTCTATTTCCTTCCAAGTATCTGTGGATTTTGGAACTACCTACTTCTATGACTTCCTACTTAAGGCATCAGCCACCATGTTCCCTTTTCCTAAGGTGTAAGGGATTTGAAGTCATAGTACCAGAGAAACTCCAGCCACCTTTTCTTCCACATGTTTTGGTCTTTTTGGGAGAAGATATACCTCAATATCCTATGATATTTGAAGACCACAAAGTGCTCCTTGATATGTAAATGTCTCCACAAATCCATTGCGTACACGACTGTTGTAGTCTCCTGGTCATCATTGGCATAGTTACATTCATCCCGACATAACTTCCAAGACCCATAATAGATCAGTACATTATACTAAATTAGCACAAACCCCATTCCTAGACCGAATTCATCGCAGAACTCCCCAAGAATCGCCCCTTCATTTGTAATCCTAAGCACTAGAGCACAAACCAACTTCCCATTCAGGCAACTGAAAGCTGTCTGACACTGCTCACTCCACACAAAGGGCTATTATGTTCTGGTCAAAGATATCAACAAAGATGCAACTAGAGATAAGTCAGGAATTAATCTCCGGTAATACCCCACTATAATCAAGAAACTATGAACATTTTCCATGTTCTTGGGTGTTTCCAATGAAACAAATGCTTTGAACTTTGATGGGTCAACTTCTATTCCAAACTAAGACTCCACGTGTCCAAGGAAGTGTACCTCCTGCATCCAAAACATTCACTTGGAAAACATCCCTTATAGTTAGTGGTGTCATAGGACCTACAAGACTATCCTAAGATGATTAACATGCTCCTCCTCTGACCCTGAGTAGATCAGTATGTCTTCAATGAACACGACGATGAACCCATCCAGGAACTTTCATAAGACAGAGTTCATGAGACCCATGAACATGGCTGGTGATTTCATAACACTGAAGGGAATGACCACAAACTCAAAGATCCCATACGAGGACATGAAATCAGTCTTTGGGATGTCACCCTCATTGACCCTCAACTCGTGATACCAAAACTATAGACCGATCTTAGAGAACCAACCTACTCCCTTTAACTGGTTGAAAATATTATCTATTAGTGAAATAATGTAACGGTTCCTGACAATTACCTGATTCAGTATGTAGTAGTCTATTCATAATCATAGACCATCGTATGCCTTCTTCGCAATCAAAATTGGAGCACCCCACAGTGATGTACTTGGTCAGATAAATCCCTTCTTCATTTGGTCTTCAACCTAAATGTGAAAATTCCACAATTCATGAGGCATCATTTTATAGGGAGCCTTCAAAATTGGATTGGAACTAGTTTTCATGTCTATTCTGAACTCAACATCATGTGGGGGGGGGGGGGGGGTAGAGTCACAACCTCCTCTAGGAATACATACATGAACTCTATGATGACCAACAGAATGTCCACTATCTCTATATCCATTAATCCCACTGACTGCTTGGCCTTATGGGAGAGAAGAGGCTCCACACACCAAAAACCCACCTAAAAGCCACGCATTCTAACGAAAACAACACACTGTCATCCATATCCGAAAACACGAACCTTATCTAAATGTGTTTGATAATGATGTGAACAGAAAATAACCAGCCGATGCTCAGGTTGACATCCTATGGCAGCATCCATAGTAGAAGAAGATCCCCACAAGAATGATGCAACCCCAACATCAGTCTGAATCCTCAGAAAACATTAAATAAATTGGTATGCCCTCCAACTAGAGTTCTAAATAATAGGGGAACAAAAATTCTCTCTAATTCTATCCCCAAGGAATGGGATAGACTGGGTGAAACAATGGATTGAGAATCTCTTAAATCAAACAAAGCACATGAAATAGTACTAAACAGACTGTTTATACCTTGAAAACCCTACAACCTCATTGAAACTTCTATCATGGTGGCGTGTAACTACCCACGCCCAAATCATTTACCCCTCTAATATCAACTACCTCCATGAACACACCCTAGTCAAGGTCCCTGAAGAGAACTATGAGGTAAGCCTCCTCTAGCACTGTCCACCCTTGGTGGAGCATGAGATGGCTACCCCTACTGCTAGAAAGGACTAACCAAAAACTAATGTTGCTGGGGTGGGAACTGGACCTACCCACCCCTACTGTACATAGATCGAATTGGGAAATAGTTCCAATGATTTCAATGACCTCCACAGATAAAACCCCTCTGTCTTAAGCCCATGGGGAAAGGGCGAGGACTAGGTGATCATAAATGGAACTGCTGAGGCCTACTCCCCACTGGCCAAAACCTATAAATCCCTAACACCAGAGACCTTCTATTGACTACTTTCCCCTTTGACAAACTTGGATGGATCCCCTCTCGTACCAACCCTCCCTATGAGTTAATCCTCTCCACTAATTCGGCCTTCTTCTGTACCACTATGTATGTTAGTAGAGTAAAGGGAGTGACGACATACTGAAGAGAAGGTCAAAGTGCCTCCTCAAAGCATCTCACCCCTGACTCCTCATCCGGAAAGAGATATGGTTCGAAGCATATGAGATCCTTGAACATGATCCCTAGTTCCCTCACCAACATTCTTACCTACAAGAGGGAGAGAAGTTCCTGCATTTTCTCAATCGTCATCATCGAGTAAAGGAACTCTACCCAAAACTATTTCTCAAAGTCATCCCATGAGAAATTGGTCTAATTCTTCTCCCAAAGGTAAATCATCCCCCACTGATGCACCGCTCCTCATATCCGTCTCACTGCTAGAGTAAATTGGTACTCCATTGGAGAACGGATCAAGGTAAAAGTGATTGTGAGCTCCTCAAGCCAACTCTCCATCTATGATTTTGAAATTCTTCCTTTGTACTTCCCTAGGGTCTACCACTACAAATCATGAAGGGGATTTTTTCCATAAGTAATCTTCCTCCTCTCGATTTTCCCTCCGATGAACAAGTAGGCAAGCCTGATGGTCATCGACTACTCGTACGACATATGGGATATTTCTGGGTACAATATCTAAAAAGGGTATACAAGGAACTCCTAAGCCCATGTAGTATAGAAATTTTATTTTCAATTTTATTTTCAATATTTATTTAAATGAAATCCCCAAAATTACCAAGACAAATAAGAACAAAAGTCATAATTAAGCATGTACCTTTCCTAGGGTCTCTACCCTATATTCAATGTAGCCACACATGGTCGTTCAGTAGGTCCAGATTTCTTGTATTGGATCATGGGGTTCCCTAAAATCACATGTCCTAGTCATTCTTATTTGGTATATTTCATGAAACAAGATTGCCTAACACCATTTCTCTACTATCCCATGAAATCATCACAATGCATAACTATGAACACCATCCTATCTCTTAACCTTCCTTTGATACAATTCTTTTGTAACCCACTTTCTTCTATATGAGGGAAGGTGCAGAAAAGTGTCCCACCCTTCCTTCTTCATGATTAAGGAGAGATAATGACCCTGGAGACCCACATTCAATCAGCCCCAATGTAGAAACTAGCACCAAGGGTATAAAATATCACATAAAATGGAAGGCATTACCCTTTTTAATTAAAACATGTTTGGGAGGTAAGATGGTGAAATCTCAAACCACACTAAAGTAAGGTTAAAAGTTAAACAAAAAACAATTCCCATATTCGTGTTCAAATGTAAATTGAAAAAAAGTACAATAAATGTACTAAAACAAGAACCAACGAAAGAGACTAAGTATAAACACAACAACTATCCTGAAGCCCAAGCTAGTAAAGTATAGCATGGTCTTCAAAATCCTTTGGGAAACTTGAAAAGAGTTTTAAAAGCATAGGGTGAGTATTCAAGTATAACTTGTAGAAAAACAAAATCCACCCATGCACAAGTGGGGAAACATACTAGTTCCCACATGAGAAAAATAGTATAACCTCAGAGCACCTACCAAGGAGTACTAACCATCCTAGCCTCACTGAGGAATGCTCAACAAATAACGAAATTCATGTAAAGTAGTAGTATAAGCACATCAACATTTGCATACCATACACAACTTTCCCAATGATTAACTGCTCATTCCTAATGGATAATGTATTGATGCTACCACTCTTAAGAATGAAGTCACATTATCACAACATTCTCTCACACACCTGGGCCACAAACCACATAGAAACCCACCTGCAGACACTTGTGCCACAACCACACCTCTCTCTCGAAGACACCTAGGCCTCATCCCGAAGACACTTGGGAAAATAATACTGGCCCTCAAACACTTAGGCCCCTCTTTGACAAAAAACATGCCTGAAGGATCTTGGACTATGGTAAGCCTCAATCCATTACATCCATACCAAATAAACTCGAGTGATAAGAACCCATAAGAGGGTGAAAGGAAGAAAGTCAGTAACCATCCATCCATCCTCCCACTGGGATTTTGGGAATGATACCCTCCCCCATGAAATGGGGGTGTTCAAAACATGGCGCCCAATAAGTGTAGGGTGTGCATAGAAATAAAAAGTAACTACAGTTTATATATATATATAAAAACAAACACTCATCACAACCTATGAGTAATTATAAAAAACAATCAGACCATCAAAACAACATTTCATTCTACCCCCATATGCACAACCACAAAAACAGCCACATCTAAAGCATAACACATCCCTGTTTTCATTTAACCACATTACATTGATTTATTAAGGGGTTCACATTAGTTTATTCGAGTACTACCTGGGGAAACTAATGAGCACAACATCTATAACCATCTCAGAAGGTGAAGAGCCTAATTAATGAAGCACACAACAACTAACCCAGTTCATTATTCAGCACTGCCAACTTTGAACAAGGGAATGTGGACCATGGTAAAACATTTCAATTTTAATACCCATTCATAAAAACAAATTTGAAAAAATAACATTTACTTCCACTATACACACTATTTATCCCTATACACTTATTCAACCACTTCCAACTGTCATTATTCAAAGTATTACGGCACAATCCTCCTCTCACAAATTGGACTGGAAGCCCCACTACACGATAATTCCAGAACCCCACACACCTATTAACGTGAAGTCCCATTACAGCCCAGCCTTACAACCCCACTGCCGAAACATTTATCCGATGAATTCCCACTATATAACAAGTTCATAACCACATAGTAGTTACATTTCCCAACGTCATTTGATGGCCATAATACAATCAAAGGCATCCATTCCACAATCACTCTCTCTCTTAGACTTGGATACCAACACACCCCATGTACCAACCCATACACAAATCCCAAAACCACCACCATGAAAACTGCATTCTCACTGCACAAACATACCAAACCAACTCATGGAACTGACAAAAAAAATCACCCAACCACACCATTAATCCGAGAATATTCAGGTTTATCATGAGGGGTTCTTTATTTCCACTTTAAAATAACCGGGGTGATCTCACAACAGGTTTTATCCAAGGGAATCCATTTCAATTATCCAAGTATAAGTGATTAAGAATATTTCATATTATATCCATTCATCAAGTATTGTGGAAAAATAGGACATCACTGGTATGCAAGAAAATTCCACTAATGGCCATGATTTTCATAATACATATAGCCATAAAAAACCATAAAATAATCAAATAAAATATGAAATCCTCATCAAACCACTCCCATCCCACTATTTAATGACCCCTATTATCTTATAATCAAATTCCCTTCTTATTTATTACCTGTTTCAAGAAATTTATACATCGTTTCTTCATAAGGAATCACTATAACACCCACCCCGCATGATTCAAAAATAAAGAGATGCATAAAAATACCAACATAAAATCATATGCGGCCAATGATCCTCTTTTCACCAAGAAAATGGGATCACATGAGTAATAGGAAATAACATGAAGAAACTGAGCAGTAGGGGGACCCAGCATAGGTAAATTACTCCTCAAGAGAGGAAGGCTTTAGGTGCACCAAGAGGGAATGAAAAAAACATTGGGAAGGGAAGATCTTAGCCTTGAAGAGCTATATCTTATATTAAAGGATGAACGGTTTGAAATTCAATTAAAATTGGACCGTGTTCAAGATCACATGGTTTGAGTATCTCGTAGTCCATGGTCATTAGGATATTTAAGATATTCTTAATTTCCATTGAAATGCTCTTAAAAATACCCAACCATGTATTTAATCTATGTTTACGTCAAATTAGACGTAAGAAGGTTGAAACCAAAAAACTAGATAAAACTAGAAATATGACACCAATGGGTGAGTCACTGATGTTGATCCACTGATGAGTGAGATACCGACGTGACCTACCATTTCAGAAGTGATGAAACTGAGCCACCAACGAGTGAGATAACACCAATGTTGACGCCTCTAACTCACCAATGCCGATTCCCCTGACTCACCGATGAAAAAACTAGAAATTTGGAAGACTCTTGAAACGAGCTACCATTTCCTCCTAGAACACCCTAATCATGGTACTTTCACAAAGGCATAAATTGGGGAAATTTGTGTCATTACAAAAATAAACTTTTATGAATATTTACATACCTATACAATTAATGTATATATAGTACCTATATATATATTTGTGTGCATATTGACAAAAAGATATACATTTATGTATATGTTTTAATATATGTACATAAATATTCATATATAATATATGAAAAAAATATAAAAATATAAAAATATATATATAGATGCATATATATATATGTATGTACGTATGTATTTATAAACACCCACATACAGAAAAAAAAATTGTATATATGTATTTAAATATATATATATACATATATATTTGGATAAAAAAATGAATTGAAATATATATATATAAATATATAGATATATTATAAAATGGAAAACTAAAAATTTTAGTTTAGTGGAAAAAGAATTGGTGTATGGGATGGGGGTCTCAGTTTCAAAAATCAATTGAGTTAGTGGATTGCATGGAGTGGTGGAATTATATAAAGCACCGATAAAGGTGGGGGAGTGCTGATAAAGGGGAGGAGTGCTGATAATGGGGGGAGTACTGTGAAAAAGGTGGTGGGGAAAAATTATCCCCTTTATAAATAGGGCCTTTAATAGTACCTTTTTAGAATTTCTAAAGGCGTTATTAATTTTTCTTTTTACAATCACTGTTATAGACAACCCTTTAACATCACTCATGTTATTAGTGCTTCTATATCACAGATAAATCCCTTTTACTAGTGTGGTTAAAGGCCTAATTTTCACTAGTTCCCACTATGGAATTGTATAATCCCTCAAAAATTTCATTCTCTATACTCATAAATTTGACCTAAATCAAAATATAACAAAGCATAATGATATTTGTTTTTATTAAGATCAGTATACTAAAAATTTATTGTGTTAAAATCTCTACTACATTAGAATATATAAATTATAAAAACTACATTTTCTCACATTAATATGAATTTTTAATTTTTTTTTCTATGTGTTGAAGTCATATAATTTTTTTAGAAGTCTTATGAAGTGTGGGAAGACATATAAAAGCTATGTTTAAGTCATATAAATATATTCTATATCATATAAAATTACCTTATCTAATGAACTCCTTAAAACATGTTATTCTTCTCAATTTTGAAGCATCATGATAACTTTATCATGATATTTGTTCCATGTAATAACACATTACATTGCATAAATTGATTCTAATAGATTATTTTCATTTTAGACTTCCCATCATCTCAAATGAAGGCTTAATAAAACCATATAATAAATATTCCATGAAAAACAGTTGACCTTTACACAAAATATATGAAATCCATTACATAACTCATAGAATTCTAAGATACCTTTATACAACATCCAAACTGACATTCATTTGGCTTTGATGATCTATGGGTTTATATTTACATATCTAGTGAATTTTTCACTAATATTTCTATAAATACAAGTTTATCCTCACATATAACATTGAATATTAGGCCACATTTATTTTTATCTTATGATTACGTTTATGTATCGTCTTGTCTTCCTTGAAGATGAATTGTGGTATTGACCATGTAGCAAGTCAACAAACCATGAATACATACAACCATATTATAATGATTGACAGTGTATCAAGTCAATCAACCATGATGACAAGTGAACATACCATAAAGAATGGCCATGTGGAATGTTAATGAACTATATGGAGTGATCATCTTGATTTACAACATATAAATCCTCCAATAATGTGAATCAACTACGAGGTAGGAAAGTGACTGATCACACTATCATTCACTTTTTTTATTTTCACCCTTACACCAATGTGATAAACTAGTTTTGTATTGAAAATCATAAAAATTATACCAAATTTTACATCAATTTTGATTCAATTATTTTGTGTTTATCCCTATTATAAAGTGAAATGTCACTTGTTTTGATAATTACTTTGAAGGTGGAGGTGATCTGGAGGGCCCATGACAAAGTTCAAGAAAAATGGGTCTAGATGCTCTGGATCCAGGCAAACTAGTTGATGAAACTAAACACTTCTATTGCACCGTGGATCCTAATGGGATGAATTTTTACATAGTCCAAAATTATTTGGGCTACATTTAATCTTAAGGAATACAAGCCTCATTCATCCATCTGTTTTCCCAACCGATGAAATATTTCCCACACAATGAATCTACACAAAGTCAAAAGTGGTGTGCAGTGATCTGTCCATATCTTGAGTTGTAGGTGTCCAAATGAAACCAATACTTCGGTGGAGATATTCATGAGGTAGTGATATAGTTTTTTAATTTTCTCCAAAGAGAGATTAGTCTATCTGGAGGTTGAAAATCATGTGACAAATGGGGTTAAGAAATCTGTGTGCTCCAAACCACCTACCAATTTTTCTATAATTGGCACCTTGGGATCCCCAATTGTATGGTCAGTCAGGAGGAAAATATGTGGTATTTTGGAGACCCAAATTATTCCTCTCCTCATAAATGAATTTCTAGAGGCCCCTATCCTCATAGGGGTTTCAAGGATGAAGTAAAAGATCCAATTTAGCCTCCTCCTCCTCTCGATGGCAAGATAAAATGTGGACGCTCATTTTGATGGAGAAACACACACTTGGGGGGGGGAGTTCTAGCACTAGTTATTCTTTTCATTTTTTGTAATTTGTATGTTAAATATTTCACTTATTTCTTATCATTACATGATTCTCATCTTAATTCATTTCTTTTCATATAATTATGTGAAACACTTTTTATTTCAACACAGATTGGGTTGATATTTTAAGTGGGAATCTTGGGTTGTTCCGATTGGACAACAGAAGAATCCTTTATCTATCACACATATATGAGATTTAAGTTCACTTTGTTATCCCATGTTCTAAAATTGAGAACTAAACATTGACAACTCGATTGTTGTGTCTTGGGTTTCTTCTTTGTGCATAATTTTAAGGGTTGAGAGGGGAGTCAAGATCTTGACAACCCTCGACCAATGAATTAAACAAAACCATCAGACATTTTCAGAAAAATGAACTATCCAAGATGTGTTGTAAACTTTAAATTATCTAATAATCTCATAATTCTTAAAACATGTCCTTTATTTATCAACAAATAAACTATTTATGTTAACTTATTTTCTTAAAACTATTTTCAAAATCACCCTAATTTTTTTACATTTTATAGAAATGAATAATCTAAACCTATCAATTCTCTTTTAGTGATTACCTAGGGTATTACCTAGACTATAAATTAACCTTAAAACATAATAAATTTGACGTGTAAGAATAACATAATAAACATTTTGCGTCGTTGTCAGGGAGCACTTTAGTTTTAGTGCGTGTTTTTTATAAGATTTTTGTAAATTTGATGAATATTTTTTTATATTATACCTTTAACTATTCTTTTGTTTTCTAGTTTTTTTCTTTTTTAGGTTTTTTTCATGTCGTTTTCAACTCTAGGAGACTTACCACCATTCGATCTTGAACTGGAAAGGATCCTACATCAGCAACACTGAGACACACAAGAGAACATTTCGATGGAGTACACACAAAACAACGACACTCTTATTAATACCTCATATTATTCTTCTGGAACCAATATTAAATCTGAAATAAACAAGAATAATATGTATGAAAACAAAAAAACTTTAAAATAACTAACCTCACCTAATGTTGATTTCTATCCCACTAATATTAGAATGCATGGCAAGGCCCAAAATTTTGAATTGAAATATTGTTTAATTCATTTATTACCAACATTTCATGGACTCGTGGGAGAAGATCCACAAAAGCACTTAAAATATTTTCATACTGTGTGTTCTATATTAAAACCATATAATGTGGATGAAGAAAAAGTAAAGCTTTGATCCTTGCCATTTTCATTAGAAGACACTATGAAATATTGGTTTTATTATGTAAATTCACCAATTAGAGGATGGGCGGAAATGAAACACTTTTTTATTGAGAAATATTTCCTAGCCTCTCGAAATACAACTATACGGAGTGAAATATTTGGCATAAGTCAATCACTATGGGAAACATTACATGAATATTGGGAATGATTCAAAAGGTTTTGTTCGAGATTTTCACAACACCAAATAAGTGAACTACTTTTAATTCAGTACGTTTATGAAGTTTTAAATCCTTTTGACCGAAATGTGATTGATATTGTTGTAGGTGGTTCACTAATTGATAAGTAACCAATTGTTTCCATAACTCTGATAGATAACATGGCACAAAACACTAAACAATTTGGTACAAGGTCTAGTGTACCCATTCGAGGTGTCCATGAGGTGCAATGTACCAAATTTGAGAATAAGGTGGACATGAAGTTTGAAGAGGTACATTTCATTCTTTGACAAAATTCTCTTTCCCAATGGAAATCCAAATCTACTCCTCCCATCCATTTTGGTATACATTATTCGGACACCCACTACTCTTATTTATTCCCTCAAGTAAGAGAAACATCTATGAGTTGTGAGGAAATATTTCCAGGCCGCCCCTATAACCAACCCTTTAAGAAAGAACCTTACAATCCATCCAACCCTGGGTGGAAATAAAACCTAGGTGATAGGCAAGGGGGTATTAAAACAAACCTCAACAATAATGGAACCAACCAGGGTAGAGTAGTCATCCACTCTCACCTATAAATCCTCAACCACAACAAATTACATTTCAACAAACCCCTCCATAACCCGATCCTAGCCTATAATAAATGATGAAAAAATGGTTTAAAACAATCTAAAATTATAAAAAACCACCCAAGATACCATAAAAAACCATAAAACCCAATTAAGACAACTTTCCACCTCGGTGGGAGAAATTCAAAGTCATGGGTCGGGTAAACTACCTTCTGAACTATTAGTTACCCATAGGGATAAGGGAAATGTTAGTGCCATCACCCTTTGGAGTAGAAAAAACATAAAATCCAAATGAACCCTATATTTGATTCATTCTCTCCTAAGGAAATCACCATCCCAACCACTAAAATTCCCCAAATGACGTAGATCCTTGTCCTACAATAATCCCTTCCAAGGTAAAGAGTGTGTATGCTGATGATTTACCTAGATCATCCATTCCTATATAATTTACCAAAAGGTAAATCAAACCAAGAAAATAAAAGGAAATTGAACTTGATAAGGAAATATTGGAAACATTCAAAAAAGAGCAGGTTAACATCCCCTTGATTGATGTCATGTTGAAAATTCCACGATATGCCATGTTTCTAATATAGATGTGTACACACAGAAGGAAAAATCATGGAGATGAAAAATTGATCTTGAAGAGGAACATATCAACGTTAATAGATCCATCACATCCCACAAAGTACAATTATCATAGGATATTCTCGATTCCAAGCACCATAGGGGAGTATTCATTATAAAATTCCATGATTGATTTAGGTGCTTATATAAAACTGATGTCTCACTCCATTAACACTACATTGTAGGTTGAGGAACTGAATCCCACTAGAATTGTAGTTCAACTATCCAATTGGAGTACCACACACCCCTCTGGTCTGTCAGAGGATGTTCTTTTGAGGGTGAAAATTTTAATTTTTCCTGATGATTTTTAAGTGGTTAAATTTGAAGATGATAGGGTGAATAGACATGCCTCGTTTATATTGGGGAGGCCCTTCTTGAAAGATACCCAAACCATAAATAATTTCAACAATGATGCATTATCTATAGAGTTTGGTGGTGACATTTTCTACATTAACATCCTCGATTCCATGAAGCAACCCTCAGAAGAACATTCCTCTCTCTCTATATTAATTCAATTGATGTAATCCCTTCCCCTGAAAAAAAACATATTTTCTTTCCCACAGTCCCCTTTCTGAGTTTTAATCATTGATTGAAATGTTAGGTGATGAATCAGGGTTTGAATATTGTACCAGTCTAGAAAAATTTCATGTGTGTTTGTTAAATTATTGTTTCCTAAACACTGAGGATTACATGGCCAATGATGATTCTTCCATGCTTTTAAAAGCTCATTACTCAAAGAAGGATTATACTGTTGAGTAGTTATATGTGATTAGTGACATCACACTTTCACACACACTCCAAACAATATAAAATCCACATGAATTGGAACTAAAACAACTTCCTCATGATTTAAAATATTCACATATTTAGAATGGAAACAATCTACCCATCATCATTCCTAGTTCACTCCCTCCTGAGCATGAATTGAGACTACTTGAACTTTTTAGGGAGTATAAGCATTAATTGGGATGAAAACTTTTAGAAATCCCTATTATTAAACCATAAATTTGCATATATAATATATTTGATAAATTATGAGGCTAAAACAGTGAGGGAGTCACAATGTCAACTGGGTCCAAACCTCTTAGATGTTATTAAAAGGGATGTAATAAAATTATTGGGTGTTGGAATCATCTAACCCATATCTGATAGCCAATGGGCTAGTCCAGTACAATTAATTCCTAAATAATCTGATCTTATTGTAATAAGAAACGAAAATAATGAATTGGGATCAACTTGTGTTCAGAATGGTTGGTGTGGCTGTATATACTGTTTCCAACTAAATCAACACACTAGGAAGGACCATTTCCCAATTCCAATCATTAACCAAATGCTTCAGAGGCTGGAAGGGAAGACTTATTACTGTTTTCATGATGGGTATTCTGGAAATTTTAAAATCCATATTGCCCTCTAAGATGAAGAAAAGGATACCTTTACATTCCCATTTGGCTAATTTTTATATAGGAGGATTCCATTTGGTCTGTTCAATGCTCCGGGTACATTCCAGCAATGCATGGTTAGTATTTTTTGGATTGCCTGGCGAATTGCATGGAAGAATTCAAGTATGATTTCACTATTTATGGATCATATTTTGATGAATTTTTTATTAGTCTTCTTTCCATACTACGCCGATTCATTTAAAAGAATATCATATTAATTTATGAGAAATTCCATTTCATGGTGACACAAGGTATAGTTTTTGGACATGTCATTTTATGGGGATGGTATTCATGTAGATAAAAAAAAGTGGATGTCATTTCTTCCTTACCATTCTCAAAAAATTTATGATATTTGTGGTCTTTACTTGGTCATGGTATATTTTATAGTCGTTTAATTCATGACATCAGTAAGATTGCACTGCCAATCTCCCGATTACTCTAAAAACACAAGGAATTTGTTTTTGATAAATAATGTGAGGAATTGTTTAATAAATAAAAATGGAATATCACATCACCCTCAGTAATCCAAAAACCTTGGTGGGATTTACTATTTGACATCATGTGTGATGCCTCTAACTATGCAGTTGGGGAAGTCATATCACAAATGGTCGATCGAGATCCACATTTCATTGCCTAGGCCCCACGTACACTGGACCCTGCCCAAGAAAACTATACCTCAACTTGAAACAAACAACTTTATAGTGTTTTTTCCTTGGATAAATTTAGGTCATATCTTTTTGGTTCCAAATTCATTGTGTTCTCATACCATGCATCCCATCAGTATCCCCTTATGATACTGAAATCAAACCACATCTCTTTTGTTGTATGCTCCTCCTTCAAGAATTCAATATAGAAATTAGAGATAAAAAACAGCAGATAATGTGGTGGATGACCATATTAGTATGATTCACCCAACCTTGGACATTAACTCGTACCCCTATATTCCCCTAAATGACTTGTTTCCCAATGTGCAGTTGTACTGAGTGTAATATGTTATTCCTTGGTATGTTGAAATTGTAAATTATTTTGTAGCATCTTGCATTCTTGCTGATTTCAATAAAAACTAGACTGGCTATCTAAAACCTGAGCCTTGTTGGTACATTTGGGATGACCTCTACCTTTGGCGCACATTTAGTGGTTAATTACTCAAGTGTTATGTCTCTGATAGGGAGTTCCAGTCCTTCCTGAGGTTCTGCCACATTCTTTCATATGGGGGACACTTTGGTCCCTAATGGACTAATCGCAATGTCCTAGATTATGGTCTCTTTCAGACCATATTGTTTTGGGATGACCATGAATTTTTTAAATCATGTCCTCACTATCAAATAATGGGGAATGTCTTTAAAAGAAATTAGATTCCACAACAAACATTTCTCTTCCATGACATTTTTGATGTTTGGGGAATTGAATTTATGGGACCATTCCCCCATTAATTTGGGAATCTAGGCCATATTTTGGTAGTGGATTATGTTTCAAAATGGGTAGAGGCATGAGCTACAAGGACAGATGATTCTAAGGTAGCTGTGAAATTTTTTAGTACCCAAATCTTCTGTTCTTTTGGATTACCTAGGTTCATCATCAGTGACCATGGATCCGATTTCTACAACCGAACAATGCAATATCATTTTTGTCGATATGGGGTCAGTCATAGAGTGTCTATTACTTATTACCCACAAACCAATGGTCTAGAAGAGCTATGAAATTTACAAGTAAAGCATATTATTGAAAAAAGGTTAAACCTAAAAGAAATTATTGGATTCTTAGACTCGATGAATCCTTATGGGCTTACCCTACTACTTTCAAAACTCCCATTGACATGTTACCATATCATCTAGTGTTTGGAATGAGTTTTCACCTCCCTGTTGACATTAAGACCCAATCCTACTAAGCCATCAAACAATGAAATTATAATATTTATATTGTAGGTTGTCAAAAGAAGTTTCAGATTCCATAGATGGAGGAAATGAGAAGAGATGCATATGAGAACTCTAGGATTTATAAAGACTGAAACAAGGCTTCCCAAGACCATCATATCCTTCTTTTTCAGCTATACATTGGCCAGAAGGTACTCCTCTATAAAAAAGGATAAATTTTCCTCTAGAAATGTTTCATTACCGCTGGTTTGGACCATAAACTGTTACTAACATCTCTCCATTTGATGTTGTCTAGGTCCAAAATTATGAAAACAAGAAAACCTTCACTGTCAATGGGCAGTGGCTGAAGCACTTCTATGAACCCATTACAGAGTCCCCAATGGAGGAAGACCATGTTCAAGATGTAACAAATGAATGTCAATATCAATTTTTTATCCTTCCTTCAAACATTCTATTTTATTATAGTGAGGAAACTACACACTTTAGGGTTGGGGATGGGTTTATTCCTTTCTTAGCTAGGAATTTTCATAATATTTCTTCTTTTTCTCTTTTTATCTTTCTGAATTGTATTGTTACTTTCCACCCTTCCCTCCCCCTCACATTTGTATCAGAATATTACTTTTTTTGACCACATTATTATGGAAAATGATTCCCGTTTAATCATGGATGTTTTTGAAAATGCATGTGGAATGTCCATATTTCATGTTGTCTTATCATTTAAAAAAATCTAATGAAAAGTGCATTTTATCAAGAATTCAATATTATGGTGTGAAATTATTTTAATAATTATTTATTTTTTGATGATAAAAATGGTTTTATCATTTCAATACTTTTAAGAAGAATGGTACCCTTTTTGTGAACAGTTTAATGGAAAATTATTTCACTTAATCTGTCCAAATTTTTTTTCACCCAACCATGAAATGTGAAAATTTCATACTTAATAATAGGTAAATATAAGTTAAGTTTTCTTCCACTTTCCAAAATCATTTTCCATACTTTCGTTCCTTATCCAGTCTATTTCATTACTGTACTAGATTGACCTATGCACCTGTACCTATTATCCGAATGTTGTATCCCCTAAAAATGTCTTTATATTGTAAAGGTGAAAAACCACTCTTCCTAGACATTTGATATTGCTTTATCTATTACAATTATTGTCATAAAGATATCAAAAAAGGGTTGGGATAAGAGTGTGATATTTGTTCTAAGTGAAACTTTTGAAAGAAAATACTAAATGAGGGGATTGATGAAATGTACATCATATGGGGATATCTAGGTCAGGAGCTTATGGTTTGACTTCTAGGAATGATTATGTGAGTTGGTATTGAAATTTTATTACAAAGGATTTGGGGAACGTTCTTTGGAATGGATCTTGTACGTAGACAATTTTTAAAATAACATATATTTACTTCATAGAAAGTGGAAGTAATAGCATGAAATGGTTGTCACAAAAACACGTGGAGTATTATTGACATGATTATATTTTGAATTATTTTATTTTATTTATATCATGAATCTCTTGTAATTTCATTTGGAAATAATTTTTGAGATGCCTTTTTCTAGGATCACTGAGAATAACTCATCGGTGTGATTTTTTTCTTTGATCACATTTCTATCAAGAATTAAATTTTCATTGAATGTAAAATCATTATGAAGTAAGAAATATCTACATGTATAATTATTGGAAATAATAATTTTACTAGGAGTGAAAATGTTTAGGAGTGGGGGTGTGATGACACCTCGATTCACTGTTTTATTTTTACCCTTACACCACTATGCTAAACTAATTTTGTATTGAAAATCATAAAAATGATAAAAAATTTCACATCATGTTTGATTCAATTATTTTGTTTTTATCAATGTTAAAAATGGAAATTTTAATTTTTTGGATAATTTCATTGAAGGTGTAGGTTATTTGAATGGCCCATGACAAAGTTCCAGAAAAATGGGTCAAGCTGTGCAAGATCCAAGAAGACCAGTTGACTAAACCGAACACTTATTCTTCAACGTGCATCCAAATGGTCTTACATGTTGTTTATTGGTCCATAATTTATTTTTCTACATTTCATTTTAATGAATCCAAGCCTCATTCATCCATCTTGTGGCCCAACTGACCTGATATTTCTCGCACAACAAAACTGCACGAAGTCAAAAGTGGTGTGCAGTGATATGTCCATATCTTGAGCTGTAGGAGTCCAAATGCAGCCAAATATTCCGTGGAGATATTTAGGATGTGGGTATAAAACATTATAATTTCCTTCAATGTGAGATAAATCTTTCTAGAAGTATAAAACCATGTAACAATTGGTCTTAATAAAACAATGTTCTCAAAACCACCTTCCAATTTTAATATAAAATCACACCTTGGGGTCCCCAATTGTATGATCATCCAGGGAAAAAATCTATTGTATTTTGCACACCCAAAGGAATCATCTCATCATTCATGATGTTCTAGAGGTACCTATCCTCATAGTGGGATCAATGATGAAGTCAATGTTCCATATGATCCTCCTCCTCCTCTCGATGTCGAGATAAATGGTGGACAATCATTTCAAGGGAGATACACACACTTGGGAGAGAGTTCCATCACTAGTTATTCTACTTGTTTTGGGTAATTTTTTGGTTTAATATTTTCCTTATTTATTATATTGAAATTATTCTCCACTGAATGCATTTATTTTGATATAACTAAATTAAACACATTTTATTTCAACACCGATTTGGTTGAGATTTCAAGTGGGAATCATGGGTTCTTCTGATTGGACAACACAAGCATCCATTCTCTCTCACACATATATGATATTTCAGTATGAATTGGTATCCCTTTTTCTATAATTGAGAAGTAACCCCTAATAACATGATCATTGTGTCAAGGGTTTCTTCTTTATGCATCATTTTTGGGGTAAGAGGGGATTGAAGATCTTAACAACCCTCAACAAAAGAATTAAACGAACCCATGTGACATTTTCAAAATAATGAAGTATCCAAGATGTAATGACCGAGAATTTCCATGTAATTTTTTAAAAAAAATTATATGGAATTATATCAAGACTAGAAAATGAGATGACATAAGATTCAGAGGCCTGGGGCGTCCAGAATGAAATTTTGAACTTTTTTGTAGTTCACTTCAGTAAATATGCGAACAGGTTTTTCTATCTTTTGAACCAGTGCTCAGATCTCAAATATGAGGGCACCGTTGAACTCAGAACTCTAGGATTCTCCTTGAAATTTCATAACTTCAATTAGTATGGGTCGGATGGACATTTTAATTTATAGACTTTTCAAAATATAATAAAATAACTTATAATATCTTATTTTATTTTGTTTCACACTGTTGAGCGGTGGATGAAGGAACAAAGATGTGGCGACGAGGCGATGCCAATGTGAATTAAATGGGGATCATTAATGGCTCATTTTGTATGTGTAACCACTACGTTGTTTCATAAATTAAACAGTGTAATGATGCAATGTTGTAATGTAATAGAAATGTTGTGACATATTTATTTTTTATTAAACATACACATTGTATAGTTGAGAATTAAACCTTGGGGATTCTCTAATTAACCTATGGTGTAATTCCTCTACAATGAAGAATGAAGAACACTAGAGGATTGGAGCATGGTGAAAAATCTCATGGAGAAAGGGATCAGATCTAGGAATTGATGAATGGTAAATAATGAAAGTAGATCGTGGGTCGACGATGACTTGGATCATCATCCATTGCCTAAGACAGATCTAAAACTAGTTAGGGGTTATGATTTCTTTGTGATTATTGTTGTTTCCCCATTCTTCATGTTAAAACAATGAATGGGGGTGAACCCTCGAACTGGTTGATCTACAGATCATGTGTTCTTTCAGGAGTGTTGTTATATTTGGGGAATTGATTGGAGGGGTATATTCATGTGTTGAAATCCCACACCTTCCTTTGATTATGCACCTCTAACGCGGACATCGCAGGCCAACACGAACAACACCTGAGTCCCTCCACCTTGTGTTTACTTGTAAGTTCTTTGTAAATGGATTTTCCAATATGGAATCAAGGTGTATCTGAGTTCATTGCTGTCAAGAGGATGTTCCCAGGAGGCAGTATGTGTAATTGGTGTGATGAACGGACCACCAGTGCACGTCTGGTGGTTTGTTGAAGTTACTGTTGGCATGCCAGTAACGGCCATAATCCGGATGGTGGGGCAGTAGGGCCACTGACTATGCCAACAGCTAATGGAGATGACGTGACCTGATGGTATGCTGATCGGAGGAGATTTTAGACACCGTGGCCATGAAATTTAAGACCAACAGTGCTACGCTAGCACTGCCTTGATGAGTCAACTACAAACTTGGTCCACCGATGATGTGAAGGGGTGGCCTGTGTCCGGGTCGCTCGGATGCACTAGAGGCATGCTGTCAGTTGACTGCGTGTAGGAGGAAATGGTCGACTTCCTTCTGTACCAACATTATGGAAAAAGATATGGTTGTCTTGCGTCCAACTGGACAGAACCGGCCCGCCACGCGGGTCAGTCCGGGGAGAAGGGACAGGGCTGATGGGGTGGCCCAGGCTGGGGGAAACCGGCCCGCTAGGCAGGCTGAGTCATATTGATAGAGATGGGATAGAACTACATCCATATGGTTTGATCCCATTCCAACATACTGAGCCCAGGCCCAGCGGGACCCCAAGCTAAAAATTGACGGGCACACCAGTGCGGATCAGGCCAGATAATTTCGGTTCACTAGGTGACCCGACGGGCTGTACCCACGACCAAACTGGTCTATTCCCATTAAGTCCCAATGGGTAGGGCCGATGGGCCAAAAAAACAAGGATGACTCATGCGATACCTTGGGACGGGTTGGTTGGGTTGGTTTTAACCAGTTGGATCGGGCCCAGACACAACCATCCACTGTTTACAAAAATGCCGATATCATTCAGATCGTGTGTCTGATCGATGCACCATCTACAGAATGATGACCATTATGTTGAGGCTTTCCTATTGAGATGATCTATTAGAGTTTTTTAAGAGGTTGTAATACGACTGGTTTGGACTGAATTTGAATCTAACCAGGCCCTTTTTACAAAAATGCTCATATCTTACTGATCGAGCATCTGTTTGACATGTCATATGTTGTGTTGAAACCCTTGTGATGATATGGTCCTTTGGGTTACTATATGTGGTTATTCCACGCGGTTGAGTTCTGACCGATGGATTGAGGAGAATATCCTCCCGGAATCAAGTGTGCTATGTGCATGAATCCAGTGGATGGATGTGATGTGAAGAGTGACCCTTCATGAATCCACATAAGTGAAACCCTTCATAGATCAACATGAGAGTGAAACTTTGTCGATAATCATTATAGTGACCCTTCTTGGATCATCATAAGAGTGAATCTATGTGAATAAAAGTGATAGTGAATGTTTGTGGATCAACAGTAGTGCGGCCTATCATGGATCAGTCATAGAGCGACCCATCGTAGATCAGAAGTAGAGCGACCCTTCATGGATTAAATACATAGCAAACCTTCTTGGATCAAAGATAGAGAATCTCAATAGAATAATACGATCTTGTATAATGACTAATTATCTCAACATTAGTACTTATGATATTCCTAGTGTGAGCTGTCTTTTAGTTCATTATATGCTTTGGAGATCTCTTTCCAACGCTTTTGCCGGGGCGCGCACGCATCCGTCCGTCACGCGGAGGAGGACGCGCAGCTTTGTAGCCCCGCATTCCCACTTTCCAAAGGCAGGCGGTATTCGCTCCTTATTCAGGTACGTCAGCTCCTTGATCGAACGAGATGATGGGATGTCGGTTTTTCCTTCTGGGGATTCCTCCTCAGAACTCGTCACCTAGTCCGGGTCTCCCTCATAGATTTCATACGTAGTTTGTGAAACGCTTACCAGTGCCATGTTTCCATGGATGTCGGTAAATTACACTACTTCTGTCGGGACATTCCAAAGGGTCCGGTCAGGGCAGCAACCTTCAGTCGGGGGAGTAGTCACGTTGAGGCATTAGTAGCGTGTCTGGATGCTGGGGGCCTGGAATGTCTGTCTATTATCCCTGGTCACAGGGCTTCTCGAGGGCGTGGAAGCCCGAGGCATCCCACATCGAGCATGGGGAATTATATGTCATAGACACATATCTGAGGTTTTCCTCAGCTTCCCATGTTTAACACAGGGTACGCCGCGAGCTAAACGTCCAGCGGAGACGGAAGGATTGATGGAATACACTTTAACGACATGCGGGACAATATTGAAACCTGACGTGAATAAACGACTGGTAGTGGGTGTCGATGAACCGACGTAAATGAGGTAGGAATGACCGGATGGTGGGTTTGAACCTCGTAGAGGCTTACTACGTACCATACCTTGACATGGATCAAAATCCTCGTAGTTCAGGTTGGTCACAACGGCTTGCCGTCGGACTGGAATTGCAGTTTAACGTCGTACTGGACGTAGGTAGAACACGACGTGAATTGGATGATGGGTGGGCATGAACCTCTTGGAGGCTTCCTACATACCACACCTTGACATGGATCAAAGACCTCGTAGTTCAAATGGGGCTTTGTCGGTGAACCGACGTGAAAATGGACCTTGGTCCAATGAGTGGTGGGCTTGAACCTCTGGAAGGCTTCCTACGTACCATGCCTTGACATGGATCAAAGACCTCATAATTTAGTTGGGAATGGGTGTGCAGTTTAATGTCATGCAGGACAAAGGGGGATACAGTTTAACGTCATGCTGGACGAGGGTGAAACTCGACGTGAATGAACGACAGAGCAATGTGGCTTGAACCTCATGGAGGCTTCCTACTATCATGCCTTGACATGGATCAAAGTCCTCGTAGTTTGGGTGGGTTCGTCGGTGAACCGACGTGAAAGTAGACCCAGGGGTCCACTCTTGGTGGGCTTGAACCTCGTGAAGGATTCCTACGTACCATGCCTTGACATGGATCAAAGTCCTTGTAGTTTGGGTGGAATGTGCAGTTTAACGTCATGCTGGACGGAAATGGGACCCGACGTGAATAGATGACGGGTGGGCTTGAACCTCATGGAGGCTTCCTATGTACCATGCCTTGACATGGATCAAAGTCCTTGTAGTTAAAAAGGATGAGGGGTCAGGGTTGGTGCTCACTCTAAGCCCACGTGAGTCATGCTCGGTGTGAGAAACAAGAGGTTGAAAGGACCTAACAAACACGTCGTGAAGGATGCGTCCGTGAGAAGCGAAGAGGGGATTACGCATTAGGCGGCCCATGGTGTTGGGACTTACTCCAGGATGGAGGCCCAAAGGGGGGTGCCTCGTTCCCAATCACGTCCTCCACTGACCTTGGTAGTGGGGAAGTACGGAGATGCAGAGGTGCAGTCATCCATTGGGGAACCAGGGTCGCCCTTCTCCCATGAACATACGCCACTCTAGTAAGGAGAATATCATCCCTTGTGGATGGGTGATTCCATTCCCGTGGAGACGAGTGGTGTAAAGAATGTTCGAGCTGGGGGGACCCTTTGTGAGAGACACGAGGTTGGGTCACAGTTTAACGTCATGTGTTAAAGACGTGGTGCTTGGCAGTTTAACGTCCTGCAGCTCGGACGATGTGAGTTCACTCCACACCCCTAGGAATTACATAACCGGTACCCTCTGGTCCTTGGGGAAGGGAAGGTACCAGTAACGCCATGGTCATGGGGGGTTGTGGAAGGAACCAACAGGGGGTCCACGTTAGCGTGGCTATGCGAAGAAGCAATAGCCGTTAGCGTGCCTATGCAAAGAATCATTAGGTGAAGCAACGCTACGGGTGGTATTGTCCATGGGACTTTGAAATCACATCGTACAAACCTGGAGGGTCGCACGGGAAGAGGAATCGCTAAGAAAAGGAGTGTGCTTCGCTAAGTGAAGTGCCTTGGCCTTGGCATGGGGCATAGGTGTGAGTGGAAGGTGCTTCGCGAAGTGGAATAGTGTTCGCGGAGCACTGCCTTGCGAAGAAGGGGTGCCTCGCGAAGTAGGGCCCTACTAGGCAGTGTGCTTCACGATGTGGAGTGATCCTGCCTTAGCATAGGGATCACTAGTATGGGTTGGGTGTTTTGTGAAGCATAAGTGCTCCGCGGCTGCCCGGGTTCCCTTGGGAATCCCCTTCCTTCACGAATGCCCTTGAGCTTCGCGAAGGGCATCCCTCTCGGAAGAGGGGCTCAAAACAAGACAAAACATAGGCGTATCGCGAAGTAGAATTACCTCGCGGAGCACATGATTCCCGGGGCAAAGAGTGCTTCGCGATTCCAGAGAGGAGAAGCCGAAAGGTCGGATTGTCCATCCTCGGGACTCAGGGGGAGTCCAGTATTTATAGGGAAGGGGCGTCGTGATGCAGAACTTGCGCACTGCCTTAGTTGCTTTGTGGTGTGCTCGCGAACGTCAACGTCGTCCGCGGAGCATCACTGCCTCTGGAGCTTTGCGGCGGCTCGCGAACGTCAAATGCGTTGGCGGAGCATCACCGCCTCAGGAGCATCGAGGCGGCTCGCAAATCGTCAAATGCGTTCACGGAGCATCACCGCCTCGGGAGCTTCGCGGCAGCTCGCGAACATCAAATGCGTTCGCGGAGCATTACCGCCTCTGGAGCTTCGCGAGGCCGCAATGGTCGGGGTGCTTCGCGGCGGGGCTTCGTGTGGGTGCTTCGTGGCGGTGCTTCGCGAGGCAGCGTGCCAGCCTTTTTCATTCCTTTCTTGTGGGCCATATTTTGGCACCAACAAATGCCCCCCTCAGACTTGGTGCCGCGGAGGGTGAAGGGTCTAAGTCTGAGGGAAAATCGCCAAAATTGTCAGTGGTTCGTGATGCTTCTACGCGAAGGGGCCCCGCGGTGCTCACCGGGGCCACCGATCCGGGAGCGCCGTGATGCTCCGTGCGGGTGAGGCGCGCCGTGATGCTCCGGGGTCGCCGCCTATAAACAGGGGGGTCGACCACTTTTGTCTTCACGTGCCTTCCTTATCTTTTTGTGCTCTCGACTTCGCGAAGCTCTGCGTACTCCGCGACAGCCGTCCGTGATTCGAACTTCGCGGCGAACCGCGGGTCTCCGGCTCCGCGTCCGTGCCAAGAGAACCTCAGCTTGTCAGCCTTGGCGAGACTTCGCGGCTTGGTCTTGCGACCGATCTTCGCGACCCGGCTTCACGATTCAGCTTCGCGGTCGAGCCTCGCGGTCGAGCTTCACGATCCAGTCGAATTTTTTTTCCTGAGAGCCAGAGTTAAGATGGCCCATCAAGAGGCTGTATTGGGGGTGCTTGTAGATGCTACTCATCGAGATGAGATGAACAATCGTCCAGGCCTGGGGGAGATGGTTCCATGCCACTCAGACCACACTTCTTTGACAGATATGCTATCGGAGGGTCAGAAGGATTATCTGCAATGCAAGAAACTGCCATTGTAGAGAATTGGGTTGAGGGATGACGTCTTTATCCCTGAGGCGAGTAGGGATGAACCAGCTTGCTGGTTCAAGAGCACACCGTTCCAGCATCAATGGTTCAGGGCGGCCGATGGTCACGCGCGGGAGGACTTCACACCCATCACTGCTGATTGTCTCTACAGCCATGTGAACGATATTGATGGGAGGCCATTGAAATCGGAGATGTCCCCTCCTCTCTACCGTACCATGCTGAAGGCGGCCTTGCAGGATTCGAAGAAGGGATGGTCCGATGAGAGGGACCTGCGCCAGGGCGGCAACTTTACTGATGATTGGTCCTGGGCCTACTGGGTAGGCGCCTCATGCGAGGATTTCGGGGCCGAGCTTAGGAGAGTGGGGTTGTATGAGGTGGTGTGGGCCTCCCAATTCCACATTTACCAACCCAAGCAACTAATGCCGGAATTGATGAGCAGATGGTCGTCTAGGACCAACACTTTTCACCTGCATCACGGGGAGGTGGGCATCAGCCTGTGGGATGTCCACCAGATTTCTGGGGTTCCGATCTTGGGGGTCATGTATGACGAATTACTCCCCATCGTCAGCATGTGGGGGGATATGGAGCAAATTCCGTGACTGGCGTCGGCGCTGATGGCACATTTCCCTAGAGAGGACAAGGAGGCAGTGAGGGATGTCCATTTTAGGAGATGGTTCAAATGCTTCTTGAATTTCCCAGAGAATTGTGAGTTCCCTCTGAGGCCTCGAACTTGTCCAAGGGTGGCCCAACGGGGCAAGGGGCACTCGTATTGGCGGGTCTTGGAGGAAAGCCAATGGAAGACTTGGGGTTTCTGTGTCAGCACTGAACAACATCCGATATTCAGGCTGGCGGCGTTCATCGCGGCTCTCATCTGTGGCTGGATCCTACCTGTGAGAGATACAAGCATGGGGGTGTGGCCCAGCTTGTTTATCATGGCGTCGATGTTGTCCATGGGGCAACGGATCAATCTGGGGATTCCGATGCTCACCAAATTGTACAGAATGCTGCGGCATGTTATTGAGGGCAAGAAGCCGCCAAGGATATGCGGGCCCTTCCACCTCCTGTATGGGTGGATCGCAGCACATATCAGGGGGATTTATGAGTATCCAAACCCCATTTTTCCGCCGGGATCGAACTTCCACCCCTCCATCCTGAACGCGGTCGGGAGCTTATCGTTCAAACTGGTCGCCCGATAGTGCTGAATCGGGTGTGGAGGGCGGACGAGTTCAACTTAGACCCCTTACCCTTACCGATGGGGATAATTACTGATGATGGATGTGGAATGGATGAACATCGGGCTTACCTCCTGGCCTTCCGAGGTGGAGTTTTGGTGTCACAGATAGATCATCAGCCACTCTGCGAACCGTACACCCCACATCGGTTTGCGAGGCAGTTCTGGTGCCTCCAGCGGCTGACCCCGCAGGTCTACTAGGAGGTACATCATGAGGAGCACCCGTGCGTGATGAGGCAGTTGTGGATCATGTTCACACGGGAAGATGGGAAGATGCGTATTGCATTGCCTCAATCCACCGCTGCTTTCGGATTGGTGAAGGAGTACGCCATCAGTTGGGAGGCTGTTTACCCAGGGGAGATGCTGAAGCAATCAACTATCCGGGTCGGTGACGGTGGGCCTCCTCTATCTCAAGGTCAGGGTCGGAGGGTAGCTAGGGCTGCTTGCGGTATCGGGGCTACCATGGCGGCGAGACCCGCACCGGCCGAGGGTATGGCAGCAGTAGTGGATCCGGTGATTCTGGAAGAGCAGGGTCATCCAGAGGGGCGGCCACCGAGGGGATTTCATAGGATATCCACTCAGGCTCCGGGGAAGCGTCTGCGTCATATTGACATGACAGAGGATGTCGTCTTCTCGGAAGCTTGGGACATTTGGGATGTCAACTGGCAATTCCTCAGCCCACCCGAGATATGGGCCCACCTGAATCTCCTCAGGATGGAATTACCGGGCATAGGCCCAATTCGGGCTGGATTCATGGCATCTCCGGCGGAGGCAGAACAGTACCTAGATGAGCTGGAGGATTACGTCCACTCCAGTGGTGTCCCTCGCCCAATGACAGACCGGGTGAGGGTACTGTTGAATCAGACGGTTCCCCCACAGTTATCGGCTGCCGATCTGAGGGTGTGCGTCCCCTTGCCGGAGGAATCAGAGGACTCCTCTAGGGAGGATGAGGCTAGAGGAGGGAGCCAGTTGGAGGAGGGCGAGGTCGGAGACCGAGGCTCAGAATCCGATGACTTCACGGAGGCTCTTGAGGTAGCATTCCGAACTTCTCTCCTTACAATCTGTTCTTGGGTCACTATGGACTTCTCACCAATGTTTGAGTCATGCAGGAGGAACTTGTTCGCAGTCCTCGTTCTCGCTCCTTGGCGGGTGATGATGCGGGACCTTCAGAACCTGCGCCTATGACTGCGTCCAGTTCTGCGTCTGGTGGGACCAGGGCGCCCGAGGTGGCTCCTCCGGAATCTTCATATCTTCCAACAGTATACGGAGGGCCTCGCCTCGGGGTCCCGTCAGTTCCGGCTCAAGAGAAGCACCAGGAGGTCGATCTTCATAAGTCTCCTCTACCAGTCTCCTCGTTGTCACATGTAGGCCATGCCAACTAATGTTTATGTCCCTCTCTGTCGTACAGTTCTTCGACTAGCGTGGGATGCTGCGGCAAGACTGGTCGGAATGTCTGGTGGCACCCCTCCTAGGGGCATGCCGGTGATGGTGGCGATAGTCCCGCCATCTCCTCAGGCTGTAACGTACGTCATCACTGGTGTGACCATCAGCAGGGTCGTATCCGAATTCATTGAGGTGGACTCCAAGGAAGAGGATCAACCGGTCGGTCCCAGTCCTGTCGCGCCTGCTTCGACGCAAGGTTTCGTACTGGATTCAACACCAGATTTAGATCCTGCCGAGGATTTCCTGTGGGTGTACCCCACGTACGAGCCTTCCAATTGCACAGGCTGGGACGAAATGGCCTCCGACGAGGAAGACAGTAGCATAGTCTGCCGCCGGTCGTGGAAGCTGATCACGCGCTTTATCAAGGACACCCCCAAGCGCAATGCCTGGTCGAAATGGATAGACTCTGCTCGCAATTGCGCGAACTGTGTGCTGGGGGAGTGGATGCCCAACGTCCTCACGCACTCATCCGAGATCTTATGGCTGAGAAGATCCGGGAGCATGATCGTGGGCTCAGCGTGGGATAACAGCGGAGGAAGGCGACCAACATTAAGAAGCTCCAGGAGGCTGAAGGAGAGGTCCAATAGAAGCAGTCCCGGGCAGACGAGCTTTCAGCCTCTCTTGATGTACAATTTGAGCTGGTCTCACGGTTGAAGGCCCAGCTGGCAGAGGCAGAAGATCACATGAGGCAGACCTTTGAAAAGATGGTTTCCATTCATGCTAACGTAGAGAGGGACAAATTCAGAACTGACGAACTGCACCCCGCCGCTGCTGAGGAGGAGCGGGAGCTGATTCAGCTGCAGCAAGCCTTGGATGCCGCAAGTCAACGGGTGGCGGAGCTGCAACGCTCTTTTGATGGGGTCAATCCATCCACGGGGGGAGTCAACCCCCAATTATTGTAACAAACCCAAAACCCTTTTATTGGTACTTTCGTGCTTCAATTTCTTTCCTTTGTTTTGAATGCCGTAGCGCGCACGATTTCCACTGTTTGAATTTCCTTGTCACATCCGTACAATTTTTGCGGGACTTTCAGCGACAATTCCTCAAGCCAGAACAGATTCCAGAAAGATGGGGGAGGCTTGATCGGAGGAGGAACTTCCAGGATAGCCGAATTATGGTTTCTTCAGCGTGCTCTTATGCACAAACGGGGCAACGCCAGGGGCGCTGAAATCGGTCCAAACAGATGAAAATGGGAGGTGTGAATCACGATACCCAAGATTCGGAACACTGTGGGGATGGAGTGACAATAAGGGAAAACTGTTAACCTTAGAGGATAAGCGGTACCCTTACTGCGTTAGACTATAATGGAGACAACAAATGAGGGTCGACTGTTGACCATGTTCGAAACATGGGACCATGTCACAAATGTTGTCGATCAATCCTTCGGGACGTTGGCCCAAGACAGTTGGTGGACCATAGGTCAGACATCCATACTGTTAGGGGGTCCTTCCAGACATGACCCGTATTCCAGAATGTTGTCCCAGGATGGTAGGTGAGCCGATGCGGCATGAGACCAGGCCGTTAGGGGGTTCCTTCAGACATGAAAGGGGACAAGGGTCCGAATAAGGGGTACGCAAAGCGTGGAATATGGAGTGATGGTTTGTCCGAACAGAATCCAACACTTAGGTAGTTACACCACCGTGGTGGGAGCACACCAGATGGGCGCATCGGTCTGATCATGGATCATTCCTTCTTTGGGATAGGGCCTCTCTGATGAGGGGATCTGTCACTTTCCAGTGGGATCTTGGGGCATCCTGAACTTGTTCAGGGTAGAACCACAGTTTAGTGTCATGCATTGAGGACACACAGACTCTTGTAGTTTAACGTCATACGATAAGAAGTGGAGAAAAAGGAAAGATCCCAGGGAGTGTGTGGCGCGGTGGATATGAAACCGACGTGAATGAGGACTTGGAGTCCAAATCATACCACATACCCCCGAAAAAAACTCTTTAGGTCAAGGGACCAAGAGTGATGACTGGGCTGGACCCGAAGCAGAGTGGTCGGGCATTCCTACGTACCCCATGAGGATGGGAATTAGGCCATACATAGTTCTGAAAGCGCAGTTTAACGTCATGAGGGACGATGAAAATCCTGGCCGTGTTGGTACACATCTTGCCAAAACTACTAAGCCCATGTGAGTCATGCTCGGTGTGGGAAACAAGCAGTGGTGGTGGGAATTTCCCGACACAAAAGGGTCAGGTTTGGGAAAAGGGATGCTCGGTGAATACCGGCCCAATGATGCTAACACGATCATTTAGTGAACCTAGATGCGCGAAGAGAAAGAGCTGAGTATGATGGAATTCCACATGAACATGAGGAAGTGGAAACGTGTGAATCATGGCACTCGAGATTTACATCACGATGACGGCGGCGTGACAACGAAGGATAAATGTTGATCATGTTCGCAACACAGTATCCTGTCGCGTTAGCCTAGAATGGGGACAAAAAAATGAGGGTCAACCATTGACCATGTTCGAAACACGGGACCATGTCACAAATGTTGTCAGATATCCGTAGGGACGTTGGCCTGAGACGATTGGAGGGCCCTTAGGTCCAACATTCATGGAGAGCCCTTAAGCCTAGTATCCATGTTGTCCGAGGGTCCTTTTGGATGTGGCAGAGGATGAGGATCCAAATAGCGAGCTCATGAATCTTGGTCATGGGACGAGGGGAATGTCCCCATGAAAATCCCACACTTCTGGCTCTTTGTCGAAACACATCTGAATACGACAACGAGACATATTAGAGAGAGGGAGCATATTCCTTTCCCATGGGGAGATCATATTTTAGGGTCGTAGAATTCGGACCATGGATGGGTAAGGGGAGCAGGGGATACATGGAAAGGTGGTTACAAAACCCGACATGAATGAGGACCTAAGCCCTACTTACCATGCATTCTCTGGGGAAATGCTCGAGTTGAGGGACCGAACACAAAGGTTAGGCTGGGCCCACGAGGAAGTTCTCGGGCACTCCTACGTATCTCATAAGAATGAGAATCAAGACATACGTAGTTCTAGAGGGTGGCACGGTAGGGTACCAGTGACAGGGGAAAAGGGGAGTGCGGGCGTGGCCCTTGCACTAAAAGAAGCGGAATTTGATGAATCTTGTTTGTTATTTAAGGTGAATGGTTTTTTTTGTGAAGCGACAGACCTAGAATAGTAGGCCGTGATGTCGCCACAAGGATCGAGCCTTGATGGGCGCTGACAAATGGCATGGCACGTGACCAATACCCAACGTGGTGTCCTCTACAACGAGGTCATCACAATGCAGTGTTGTTTTTCGTCATGCGGCCAGGACGATAATGTCACAGTTTAGGGTCGTATGATAGGACAATGCATGCATTTTATCGTCATGCAGCACAGACGAAGTAGAGACGATGCTTGGCGGGAAATGTGTGCAGTGTCATGAGACAACCGATGGAGACATGATCCCACATCACAATATGCGCCACTCCAAGAGGGAGACCTCAGGCCGAGGGGCCTATATAAAGGTAAGAGGTGAAACAGGGGGGAAGACTGGTACCCCAAATGGGCTGTACCTGATGACAGGGCGTTCGGGAAGTCCTACATATCCCATGAAGATGGGAATCAAGACACACGTAGTTCTAAAGGGTTCCTTTTAATGTCATGCTGGAAAATGAATAGGAGGGATAACTCTCAGAACGGGGGTGTGCGTGGTGCAGCCTATGCAAACCTGACGTGAATGAGGACATAATCCCGCACCACGCCACATGGTCCCGTAGTCGGGGTCCCAATGGGAGGACCCGAGAGGCGAATTAGCTGAACTAAAGCTGGGCCCAGTGACAAGGGGTCTGGGCATTCCTACGTATCCTATCGAGACAGGAATCAAGCTGAACGTAGTTCTAGATGGGAATCTTAGTTTATGGTCTTAGAACTCGGACCATGGATGGTGAAAACATCCCGAGTAAGCATATATGTCAACACGATCCCTAAGCCCACGTGGGCTAAACACGGTGTGGGAAACAAGGGGGGAATCCTCATCGCAATATATGGGGCGAGTCAAACGGGAGTTGGTAGAGAGCTCCGAATGACACCTTCGACATGGCTTGTTTCCCCAACATGCCGACGTGCACGGAGGAAAAGTACCAAGAGTTTCAAAACTCTACTTGGACACGAGGAAGTGATGAAGGGTGTGAATTGTGCACCCCACATTTTGGGCCTAATGGGTTGGCGTGGCGAGAGAGGAAGACTATTAACCATGGTGGAATCGCAGCGTCCATATCGCGTTAGCCTGAGGTGGGAACAACAAACGAGCATCGACCGCTGACCATATTCGCAATGCGGGATTTTATCGATTTGCTGTCCAAAACCCTAGGAGGCATTGGCCCGTAACGGTAGGAGAGCCCTTGGGCGTAGTATCCAGTCCGTTCATGGGGGTCCCTCCGGGTGTGAAGGATGATGAAATCCCTGATGCAGGGATACAAAAAGCCTGGAAGGCGGGTGCGGATGTGTCCGAGTAAAGTTTAGCATTCCAGGTAATAAATCAGAGTACTCTTAGGCACATCGGTGGACTGCCGGAAAGCGATCGACGAAACAGCTCAGTAGAGAGAGGTACATGGCGGTCATTATGAGACTGACGCGAATAAGGAAATAATCCCACACCACACCATATATTCCTCTCATGAAGGAAGGATAGGCCAAAGGGCCAAGATGGGATGATGATTCCTAAGGGATGGGGCTGGACCCGAATCCTAGTTGTTCGGGTAGTCCTACGTATCCCATTAGGATGGGAATCATGCCACACGTAGTTCTCTAAATGTAGTTTAACGTCATACGGGGTGAGGAGGGGAGTAATATTCCCCTAAACAAGGGAGGTCTATGGTATGGCGAGGAAACCGACGTGAATGAGGACGTAGTCCCACACCACACCGTATTCCCCTATAAGAGAGGACCTGGGTCGTGGTCTGGAAAGCCCAAGGGGACTGATGGTTAGGCATTGGTCAGGAAGGCCTGACTGGTTTGCAGTTTAATGTCTTACATGAGGACGGGGGTCGGGGACCCGAGAAGGCCAAGGGGCCTGAGGCTGGGCCTCATAAGAGGAGGCGTACGGCATGGTACATGATCCCGATGTGAATGAGGACGTAGTCCTACACCACACCGTACACTCCGGGTAAGAGGTGACCTGGGCTGGGGGTCTCGAGAAGGCATTGGGGCCTAAGGTCAGGCATCAGTCAGGAAGGCCTGACTGGTTTGCAGTTTAATGTCTTACATGAGGACGGGGGTCGGGGACCCGAGAAGGACAAGGGGCCTAAGGCTGGGCCTCGTAAGAGGAGGCATAAATCATGTTACAAGATCCCGACGTGAATGAGGATGTAGTCCTACACCACATCGTACACCCTTAAGGGGAATCGGGGTCGTGGGCCAGATCGCTAGCACCACCCGGGGGGAAGTTTGTCACCTCGGGATGGGGCAGAATGAATCACTGCACTCGATGTCTGGGACATCTCGGGGTGGACCTGAAGATCCAGGACACTGTTGACCATGTTCGAAACACAACATTCCTTATGGTGACCCGATATGGGAGCAAAAAATGAGAGTCGACCGCTGACCAAATTCGCAACGCGGGACTTGTATCCGCTTGTTTCTTGAAAACCCTCGGGGGCATTGGCCCGTATCGGTAAGAGAGCCCTTGGGCGTAGTATCCAGGCTGTTCTTTGGGATCCCTCTGGGTATGAAAAAATGATGGAATCCTAGTCAAAGAGTGGGTGAAGAATAGCTGTATCCATCCATGAAAGAGGCAAACATCTCCAGGGGGGATGTGCAGCTGGGTTGGGGCTTGCTCGATGTGAGTTGGGGCAAAAGTGTGCACCCTGCCATGTCTTGACCGGAGGGGATGATTTTGGCTTTTGGGCTGGGCCAACGGTAAAAATGTCTGGGCATTCCTACGTATCTCATGAGGATGATAATCAAGCCATATGTAGTTCTTGAAGGCCATGCAGTTTAGCGTCGTGCAGTGAGGACGTGGGAGGATAGAAGAACAGGAGTGGGCACATGGTGTGACCATTACAATCCTTGTGCGAGCGGGGTTGTATGAAAGGAGATAAGAAAGCCTACTCCCTGCTACACAAATATCCTCCAAGGAAACTACCCCCAGGGGGGGATAGTGGAAGATAAATGCTTGGGGCTGGGCTCAAGACGAGGCGTCTGAGCGTTCTTACATATCCCATGAAGATGGGAATCAAGCCACATGTAGTTCTTAACATGCAGTTTAACGTCATGCGGGATGAGGGGAATCTCATTCGGGGATGTGTACGGTGCGGAAAGTAATACACCATGAATGAGGACGTAGTCCTACAACACACCGTACAATCCCGTAAGAGGGTAAGTCGGGAAAAAACAAGGGGCATGGGGCCAGACCGCGGTCAGGGAGACCTTACCAGCTTGTGGTTTAACGTCTTCCAGTGAAGACGGGGGCCGGGGGCCCAAGGAGGCCAAGGGGCCTGAGGCTGAGCCTCGGCCAGGAAGGCCTGACTGGCTTGCAGTTTAACGTCTTGCAGTACGGACGGGGGCCGGGGGCCCAAGGAGGCCAAGGGGCTTGAGGCTGAGCCTCGGTCAGGAAGGCCTAACTGGCTTGCAGTTTAACGTCTTGCAGTAATGACGGGGGCCGGGGGCCCAAGGAGGCCAAGGGGCCTGAGGCTGGGCCTCGGTCAGGAAGGCCTGACTGGCTTGCAGTTTAACGTCTTGCAGTAAGGACGGGGACCGGGGGCCCAAGGAGGCCAAGGGGCCTGAGGTTGAGCCTCGGTTAGGAAGGCCTGACTGGCTAGCAGTTTAATGTCTTGCAGTATGGACGGGGACCGGGGGCCCAAGGAGGCCAAGGGGCCTGAGGCTGAGCCTCGGTCAGGAAGTCCTGACTGGCTTGCAGTTTAACGTCTTACAGTAAATATGGGGACCGGGGGCCCAAGGAGGCCAAGGGGCCTGAGGCTGAGCCTCGGTCCAGAAGGCCTGACTGGCTTGCAGTTTAACGTCTTGCAGTAAGGACGGGGATGCAGTTTATGTTCATGCAGGACTTTACAGTTTAGAGTCATGTTGGACCATAATGTGCAGTTTAAGGTCATGCGGGACCGTTTCGCAGTTTATTGTCTTGCAGGACGAAGATGCAGTTTAAGGTCGTGCGGGACTATTTTCCAGTTTAGGTTCATGCATGACCCTTTTGCAGTTTAGGGTCGTGCAGGACCATTTTGCCCTAGGCAAAGTTTCGCTTGAGGAATTTGGAATTGGTGATAGGGGTTATACGCTCTCCATCTGTGGTCACCAAGGAGTATTCTCCATTGGGATAAACCTTATGGATGATATAAGACCCTTCCCACTTAGGTTCTAATTTGGGCGGTTTCCTACCGGGAATCATTGGCGCTTGAAGGGCCAGTACCAAGTCGCCCTGTAGAAAAGAGTGGAGACAAACCTTCTTGTCGAAGGCCCTCACTATCTTGTCCTGATGCCTTTCCAGATTGTGCAGGGCATGAAGCCAGTTCTCGTCCAGTGCTTCCAATTCAGCTAGATGGATCTCGGCTACCTCATCTGATGTCTGGTGATCATAAACTGTAGTGCGTAGCGACGACAGCTAGATTTCAATGGGTAGGACGGCCTCCGCTCCATACAACAGGGAATATGGGGTCTCCTGGGTGGAGTTGCGAGTCGTTGTCCGGTAAGCCCAGAGGTTGTTGGGGAGCTTGTCCGACCAAATTTTCTTGTTCTGACCAACCATCTTCTGCAGAAATTTAGAGAGGGTCTTATTGAACTCCTCGATCTGGTCATTCGCCTGCGCGTGGTAGCGGGAGGTATGGTTCGACCGGATGTCGTACTTGGCGTACAATTTCTTTAGTTCAGCCGCTCGGAAGTTGGTGCCATTATCGGTGAGGATGGCGTGAGGTACCCCAAATCGGTGGATAATGTTGGAGCTCACAAAGTCAACGATGGAACGAGCCTTGACCTCTTTGAGCGGAACTGCCTCTTCCCACTTGGAGAAGAAATTTGTAGCAGTCAGGATGAACCTACACTGGAGGGCTATTGCCGGTGGATACGGTCCCACTACATCAAGCCCCCATACATCAAATGGCCATGAGTAATTGGTGGGGTGGAGGGGTTCCAACGGCCGATGTAGGAAGTTGGCGTGAACTTGGCATGCGTGGCATCTCTTGGCATACCCAATACAATCGGGGATCATAGAGGGCCACAAGTACCCTAACCTCCGGATTTGATGGGACAGCTTCGGCCCAGCTTGATGGGCGCCTCAGGAACCGGCGTGAAACTCTTGCATAACTTGAGGTATCTCTTCTCCTTGGATGCAACGGAGGAGGACACCATAGTAGCTCTTCTTATAAAGGATTTATTCACGGCTGGGGCCGCTCTGGAGGGTAAATTGAATTGCACGTCGTCAGATTCGCTCGCGCTCGGCCCGGTCGTCCGGGAGGCGACCATTTTGGAGATACTCGACAAAAGGTTCCCTCCAGTCGGGAGTGGCTTCACTCACTGCGTCTGACGTACCCGAGACCCTTGACATAGAGGGTCTGGCAGTGAGATGACTCACCAGCAGGCCATCATTGTCCTCTTGGGTGACGGGGGAAATGACTCTCAGGTGTGCCACATGTATGATCAAATCATCTTGCTCAGGTTCTACGAGCGACGCGGCTAAACTAGCCAGGGCGTCATCTTGGCCGTTCTGCGACCGTGGGACATGGGTAACCTCTGGTCGAGAAGAGAATTGGGCCATTAGGAGGAGGGTGTACTCCAGCAACGGTGCAAGCTCTGGACTCCTGACGACGTAGTCTCCATTAACCCGTTTGATTACCATCTCAGAATCTCCCTTCACATGTAGATGGGGAACATGGATCTCAAGGGCCAACTCGAGGCCGGTGATTGGAGCCTGTTACTCTACCTCATTGTTCGTACAACATTCTAAAAACAAGAACGAGTATGGCAAGATGGCTTGTGCCAGGGTAATGAAGACAATACCTAGGCCCACTCTGTTAAGCTTGGGATCGTTGAGCCTCCTACCGGTGGGGCTCCGGGAGGCACCGTCGAAATGCATTTGCCAACACAGGACAACATGATCGACTGAGAGGATCGTCTCATCAGGGAAATCTAGGTCCAGGAATTGATTCGCGGAGGTTGGATGGGCAGCTAAAAATTCTTCCAATGCTTGTCCCTTAATGGCCTTCTGAGGTACAAACCTGATATCAAACTGCTGGAGAATAACTGCCCACCGTGCTAGTCGGCCAGTCAGAATGGGGCAGTTCAGGATGTACTTCATTGGGTCCACCCGGGAGACCAATTGCACCACATGGTGTTGCAGGTAATGTCGCAACTTCTGCACGGCGAATACGAGCGCGAGTCAGCTCTTTTCGATAGGGGAGTATCTAACCTCCGTATCGAGAAGAATGCAGCTGAGATAGTAGAGACTGTTCTCAGTACCCTCGTTATTCTTCTGGGTGAGCAGTGCACCAAGGGAACTCTCCAGGGCGGTCTCATAAAGGACCAGCGGCTTTCCAGAGATGGGTGGCATCAAGACCGGAGGTTGGAGAAGATACTTCTTGATTTCCTCGAAGGCGGTCCGACACTCCTCATCCCATTCATTGGCGGCGCCCTTCTTCATGAGCCGGGAAAAGGGCTTACACTTGCCGGCCAGATTCGCGATGAATCGGCGTATATAGGCTAAGTGGCCTTAAAGGCCTCGAAGCTCCAGAATTCTCCTTGGGGAAGGCATTTGGATGATGGCCTTGATCTTCTCTGGGTCGATCTCAATACCTCGGTATCAAACAACAAAGCCCAGAAACTTCCCGGAGGTGACCCCGAAGGCACACTTCAGCGGGTTCATCTTCAGGTGATGGGAACGGAGGAAACTAAACACTTTCTCTAGGTCTTTGAGATGGTCCTGGCACTGACATGATTTGACTAAGAGGTCATCCACGTAGCATTCCACCAATGTCCCAAGGATCGGTTTGAATATGCGGTGCATGGACCTCTGATAAGTGGTACCTGCATTTTTCAAACCGAATGGAAAAACCTTGTAGCAAAAGGTACCTTGGGGAGCCCTGAAGGCAGTGGACTCCTCGTCTTCGGGGGCCATCCAGATTTGGTTGTACCCGGAGTATCCATCCATGAAAGAGAGGGCTTGGAACCCGGCCGTGGCGTCAATCAATAACTCTGTCATCGGGAGTGGGAAGTCATCCTTTGGGCAGTGGCGATTAAGATCGCGGAAGTCGATGCAGACTCTGATCTGCCCATTCTTCTTCCTGACTGGCACAATGTTGGCAAGCCACTTGGGGTACTGGACCTCTTTAACGAAGTTGTCTTTGATTATCTTATCAACTTTGGCATCAACCATAGCACCATGAGAAGGGTGCATCTTCCTGGGAGGCTGCTTAAACCCACGATGTTTTGCCGGGAGGCCCAAACGGTGAACGACCACCTGGGGATCTAGCCCTGGCATCTCGTTGTAACTCCAGGAAAACACATCACGGTGCTGTTTGAGGAAGTCTATGTACTACTGCCGCTCCTCGAGGGACATGGCTGCACTGATCAATGTGGGTCTCGGATCTGCCTCGCTGCCAAGGTTCACCTGTACCAGTTCATCAACCGTGGTAGAGAAACCTTCTTCAAAGGCGGGGGTAGAATCCTCCAGGTCTTCCTCCCCACCCGTGGGGGGACTTCCCATGATGGAAGATACTAATGGGTTATCAAGATCCGAGGGGTAGCTGGTTCCGTCTCGGGCAGTAGCGGTCATCACATCGGGAGACTCACTTGCCATCGAGACTGCATCAATGAAAGCAGTCGACCCTATCCCATTTGGCCTTTGGCCTAATGGGCCACGTTTGATGATATCAAAGCAGTGGTGGCGTGTTGGCCTGAGTCGGTGGATTCCAGCCTGGCGGAAGAGACATGTATGACGCACCGCCATCTTCATAAGTTTTACGTCCCAGTACCGTACAGTGGTAGGAGGTTCCGGGATCACCTGATCCTGGTTGATGTAGGAATACGAGGTGATTTTCCGCCGTCGCTTGGACACGGAAACATGCCTTCCTTGCGTACTCGAAACAACAAAACATTGCCCCATGTCAGGGGTCGTGGCCTCGAACCGGTGGATCAGGAGGATGTAGGCGTCATCCATGCTTGCCCAGGGATCACTTGTGACCGGGGCGGGTTCATCCTCGCTTACTAGGATCTGTTTATCCTTACTTTTGTAATAACCCGCATCCAGGTAGTGTGCCTCTGAAGAAGTGAAAGGGGACGCATCTACTTGGAGCACTCCTACTCGACTGTTGAGCGAGTACTTGAGGCACTGGTGATAAGACGAAGGGACCGCCGCGTGCAGATGGAGCCATGGCCTACCCATCAACGCGTTGTAGGCGGTGTCCTGAGAGACGACCATGAACTCGGTGCTGTCAATTAATCCACCGAACTGAGTCTTCAGGTGGATCTTGCTGACTGGGGTTTGCTCGATCCTGTTGTACCCCTGGATCCTGAGGTCAGAGGGAGTTAAATCACCTTCAGACAGACCCAACTTTCGCAACTTCCGGGTCGGAATTAGAATGATTCCGGAACCCGTGTCAACGAGGCAGCGGCGGATTTCCACGCCATTGAAGTGGCCAGTGATGTACGGTGGGCGAATGTGCCCCTGTATAAGAGGGTCCTCATCTTCACCAGAGAACGAGATAACCGCCTGACATTCGGCGTTTTCAATCGCCTCGGTATGGAAGGCTTCTCCAGCTGCCACCTCTGTCTCAAACTGGAGGGGGCTCCTTAGCGCCTCAGCGAGTGCCTCAAGCATTTCGGATGACAGGCGAAGGGCCTCAAGGATGGAGAGCCTCGCCGGAATGCCGACCATGTGGTTCAAGACATCATACTTTCGTGCCAAACGTGAACCTCTGCTTGCAGGATGTCGCTCGGCACTTGGAGGCACAGCGGGTCCTTCCGGTTGAACCGGCGATCGGCTAGTAATAGGCACATCTTGTTGCCTACTGTTAGAAGCCTGGAGAGTAGTCGCCTGACTAGGATTGGACAGCGGAGGCTGGCCTGTAGCTGGGAAAGACTGACTGTGATGTGAACGAGGCAGCTCTCCCTGATCTAGTAGCACGATCGGTGGTGGAGATAGAGCTGAGGGCGTTAGATGGGGTTGCGCAGGCTGAGCTCTGTGCTGAGCCTACTGCCTGGTATCAGTAGCGTGCATGGCTTGGCCAGAAGTGCCTGTTGACGTACCTCGATGACCGGCGCGGTTGCGATTCCGCTGACGTTGACATCTGCTGGGAATGTTGGGGAGGTCTGCCTGACGTTCCCCCTCGTCGGGGGTCATATAGGGCTTTACCAGCTCCACGGTGTTAACCGAAGCGTACCCCTGGCTGTCGCTCGAGGAGTCATCCACCGCTGGGCGGATTCTAGGAGGAATCCCCATTTCAGGGGGCATAAAATCGCCGAGAGTGTGGGATGACGACCGCACCTGCGGTGCGCGTTGCTTCTTCTTGCGTCACCGCTGCTTGCCCTTTTGGGAAGAGGCCGACTATGAAGATTATGCGGAGGCACCATCTACTTCTTCTGAAGGTTATGGCTGCTTCAGGTGCGCTCGAATGATACCTTGGGCACGAACGATGGTTTTTCGAGCCATCCAGTCGTCGTACTTCCAAGATCCACGGCCAGGGACCTGCTGCCACTCGCCTTCGCTGTCGCTGCTGATCTCTGATCCTGCAAAGACACCCGCCACTTGTGCTGGTGCTGGACCCAACTTGACTATGTTGTTATTGAACTGGTCTTGAAGCCAGTGTTTAAACACATAGAACTGCTTGAGGGTGTGCCCCGGAATCCGATGATAGGGGCAATAGTTGGGGTGATCAGTGATATTTGCCTCTATCGGCCTTCTGCACTCGGGCAGGCGCACGATCCCTTGCTCTAGAGCACGTCGGAAAAAGCCAGGGACCTGACTTTCGTTAAACGAATATGTCTGGTGCCTTATTTCTGGATATGGGGCCCTGGGGGCCTGGCCCTGACGAGGGGCCTGCCGAGGAGGCGACGCCTGATTGTCTCGCCTAGGTGGCGGTGGCGCGTTGCGCAGGGGAACCTGTCAGTTCTGAGGCGGTCACTGCTGGGCGGGAGCCTGTGCTTGAGGTGGAGGACCTCTGCGGGGTTGCGGGGGTGGTGCCGCCGGCAGTAACTCCAGATACCTCGGGGCTTCTATTTAGTCCACCGCGGCGGGTTCAGCCCTGGCAGCCCTCCTGGCCGGGATCATAGGGGGCAACAATCGTGCCTGACTAGCCTGTTGCAGGGCTTCATCGAGGCGCTGAGCCTTATCTGAGAAATCTCTGAACCCTCCTGGGTAGTTTTGGGTGATTAGGGAGGGTACCGGCTCTGTCTTGACGTTCCGCACACACATCGTCATTAATTTCTCCTGAGTCAGTGGCATATCGAGGGAATACGCAAGTCCCTTCCACCGGGTGATGAAATCTGCAACCAGCTCATCATGCCTCTGCTTGCACTTAAAGAGGTCCGCGATGCTGGTCTTCCGCGTGGTGGAGCTGAACTGGTATAAAAACTGTCGGCGATGATCCTCCCAACCAGTCACCGATCCGATAGGGAGCTGGTTGTACCAGATAAATGTCGGACCCTTCAATGTCTGTACAAAACATCGGAGTTTGGCGGCTTCTTACTGAGCCGGGGTCCCCAGCATGGGGCCGCACCTAGAAGAGAAATGAGCCAAGTGCTGGGGCAGGTCCCCTGTCCCGTTGAAGGGTGAAAAAGTGGGGTTCCCAAAACCCGCAGGTGCGGGCATATCATCCTCCCACGCGGGATAAGGCTTGCCATCCGGTGGGACCGCCACTTGCCGCGTCTCTAACGCTTCAAGGCGGGCTGTGAGTGCCGCAATAAGATCATCCGGGCGGGGGTCCCTATTTTGACGGGGATCCCTAAACACATGTGCATTTCCAGGTTCTTCAACACGGTAGACGACTTCGGCCGCTTGTGGGTCAACTGGATGGACGACGTGCAGGGCCACTGGGGGAACCCGGACTGGATTCGTCAGATTTCCCCGTCGCTCGGGGGGATTCGGCGAGACGTATCGCGCCCTCTTGACATACGTTCCGGCTTCCACCCTGTCTGTGGCAGTAGCATGATCAGGGTTTCCCGGAGGCATCTCACCGGGGGGAATTGTTCCTGCCCCTGCTGCCCCGGCCTGGGATCACCATATTCAGGTCGCCGCTCTACGGCACGCTCAGCCAAGAGTTTGTCAACCAGCCTCTTCTGCTCAGCAAAGCTGCTGGCGTAACGTGGCCTTCTCAGGATCCTCATCTGTTTTCTGCAGAGAGGTGGACGGGTCGGAGTGCTTGACAGTTCAGACATGCTCTTTACCCTTGCCGGTGTTTCGACCGAGTACTAGGGATTCGGTGGGTACGGGGAGGCCTAGCAGGTTCCTCTGCTGATGGGTAACTCTCCCTGATGGGTCCAGCATTGGCGGTACGCCCTTAGGGGGTAAGTCTCCATCAAGGAATTCAAGCTCGTCTACCTTGTCCACTACGTCGGCCATGTGGACCGCGACTCCTCACGAGGGCATGTCCTCGATATCACATAATGAATCGGGCTGCCGTCGGATAGGGTCGAAGAGTAGAGTGTCATAGCGTCCCCAACCACGGACTTGGACATGGGGGGTGGATTCCCTGATGATCCTGTGGAGTGCTTTAAAACTCTGAATGCATTTTTGTTGAAGGGTGCTCTGGCAGCCTGGCGACTCAGGGTGCTGGGCCGCAAGGAGTGCGGCCGCATCGATCAGGCGGCGCTGCTCGCCAATTTCTTCGAAGTGCTCTCGACATCGGGGGTACACCACCCGTTCGTAACAGAAGCGGAAGTGTGTCGCCCAAAGGGTTCAACAAAAGAACCCCACTTCTTCAGGGGTAAGATACACCGGTACGTGAAAATTCAGCACTGCCGTCGGCCAGAACTTCTCTGGGAAGTAATCCGATGCAAGAATACTCCAGAAGCTCTAGGGTTTGGACTCGGGGTCCGGCCCTGTGTTGCCCCACTTGTCAATTGGGGGCGGCTGAGGGACCGGTAGCGGTACTGAGGCGGACCTCTAGGATAGTAAGCTCGGCGGTGGAGAATACGGCGAACGAGCTGACTGGTCACCAAATTCTGGGTCATCCTCTGAAGAGCAAGGTGACCTAGCCACGATGTCACGGTACGATGGGCTTATAGCCACAGCTTCCGGCACAGGAGTCGCGGCTACCGATGACCAGTCATGTCATCGTTCTACCATCTCTGGCCCCCAAAACAGCTCTCCGTGATCTCTGGAAGAGGTAGAGGGCACTTCTGGTGATGATGGCGATGATTGCGTAGTCAAGACCTGCGGAATTCCCAAGATTTCTTCCTCCTGGATGTACCTGCGGAGAGAGACGAGAATCTGGTGGACCTCATATTCTGGGAGAATGAAGCTAACGCGTCTGGTTCCTACCCAAGTCCTTGATACGGAGGAGCGGGGAGAAGGTTCCATCGTTGAATCACATTCCGCTTCAGAGTCGGAGAAGAGGGCGTGTTTGATCTCCACCCGGACTTTCCCAGGACTCTTCTTGTGGCGGCGACGACCTACTCTCCTGCCTCGGGGTGGCTCTTCAGGACAGGGTTGATCCCTATCATGGAGTCTCGGGGCGGCGCTGGCACCATGGCGGAGAGGGCCCCCACTCGAGATGGACGAGGTGCGAGAGGAAACGGGGAAAATATCGAAGGGTGCATGGGGAGAACCTCCATGAACAACACCCATGTAGGCGGGGCCTCTCTTGGAATTGGCAGGAGCATGGGGAGGACCTCCATGGTCGATGCGAGTGGAGTGAGGCTGACCTTCACTCCTCGAGTTTCTGGGTCGAGGAGGACCTTCGCCGGTTGCAGAGAGGACGTAGGGAGGGCCCCTATGTTGGAGAAGGACCGGAGGGGCGGCTCCTTCAGATCGGCGGTCAGGGGCAGGAGGGTGGACTCCATACCCTGTATAGTGGGCGCGAGAAAGATTTCTGCGTTGAGCGTCACTGCCGCGGGGTAGGTCTTCCTTCGGGATGGGGGTAGCATGAGGCATGCCTCCATGACGAACTTCGGAGCGGGGAAGGCCCACGCTCTTTGGAGTAGTGGTACGGGGAGGAACTCCGTACGGGGTGACATCACCGCGGGTTAGATCGCGACGATCACCACTTGGGCCTGCAAACTGGAAAGTCAACCCATCCTGCCCGTGGGGTGGTTGGGGGTCTCGATCCTGGTTGGGTGAAGGAGAGCCCCTGCTTAGTGTATGCAGGGGCTTCACGATGCACGTCGGCGGTGGCTCGGGCCACTATAGCTGTCGAAGTTGACGCGCCTAGGCGAGCGTCCTCAGCCCGGGCCTGGCGCTGATGTTAGGTCAGGCGAGCTGGTGCAGGCGGTGCAGGGACGTAGTCTGCCTGCTCTTCCTGCGGGGCCGGATGGTGGTGCTGATGCAGCCAGGCGGGAGCTCACACCTGGAGCCCTTGGGCTGGGACCCTGAGCAGGCTGAGCCGGACGGCGCCCGCCTCATCAGCGTAAGGTGAGGAGTCATCAAGGTGTTCCGGTGACAGGCTCCCGAAACGGTTGAATGTTGGGGTGGGGAGCAGGGGCTCCCTGCGCGGCCTGTTAGGGCGGCGTTGACGGCGGGGCCTGGAGGCCTCCAGGTCCAGGCGGGCCATATCCCGAGTTAGGAAAACCCCTTCTTCCTTGTACCTATGCACGAGGTTGTTGATCACCCTTCACTGGATGACCTCTTATGGGGAAAGGGGATGTGGGTGCCCCGTATTCCGCGATGTGGTAGCCGTTGTGGCGGTAGCGGCACCATGTGGGGTGGCTGTGGCGTTGTTTCCCCTGCCCCTGCGTAGGCCAGCAGGCGGTGATCGCGTCTTTGTAACAGCAACCTGGTTCCTGAGAAACGAAGGGATCAACTCATCAGCACTGAGAGGGAAAAGGATTGACAACCAGTGCCCCAACATCCTTCCATTCTCCACGTCTGTAAGAAGGATCCACACCAACATGATGCAGAATAGAGTGCCTCACATTCTACTGCCCCGGCTTTCGGTGAGTTTCACGACAGGCCCACTTATTTTCTTTGCGGGACCAGGTGCCGGATATCTGGATCCGGTGACACGTCAATCTACTGGTGTCTCGAACGCTACTAATCTTCATATTTGAGGAGAATAATTTCACGTCGAGTTCACCATTTCTGTTTCTGACGCTTTCGCCGGGGCACGCGCGCATCCGTCCGTCACGCGGAGGAGGACGCGCGGCTTTGTAGCCCCGCATTCCCGCTTTCCAAAGGTGGGCGACATTCACTCCTTATTCAGGTACGTCTACTCCTTGATCAAAATAGGATGATGGGATGTCGGTTCATCCTTCTGGGGATTCCTCCTCAGAACTCGTCACCTAGTCCGGGTTTCCCTCATTGATTTCATACGTAGTTTGTGAAACTCTTCCCAGTGCCATGTTTCCATGGATGCTGGTTAATTACACTGCTTCTGTCGGGACATTCCAAAGGGTCCGTTCAGGGCAGCAACCTTCAGTCGGGGGAGTAGTCACGTTGAGGCATCAGTAGCGTGTCTGGATGCTGGGGGCCTGGCATGTCTGTCTATTATCCCTGGTCACAGGGCTTCTCGAGGGCGTGGAAGCCCGAGGCATCCCACATCGAGCGTGGGGAATTATATGTCATATAAACATATCTGAGGTTTTCCTCAGCTTCCCGTGTTTAACACAGGGTACGCCGCGAGTTTAACGTCCAGCGGAGACGGAAGGATTGATGGAATACAGTTTAACGTCATGCGGGATGATAGTGAACCTTGGCGTGAATAAACGATGGGCAGTGGGTGTCGATGATCCAACGTAAATGAGGTTGGAACGACCAGATGGTGGGTTTGAACCTCTTATAGGATTCCTACGTACCATGCCTTGACATGGATCAAAATCCTCGTAGTTCGGGTTGGTCACAACGGCTTGCCGTCGGACTGGAATTGCAGTTTAACGTCCTTCTCGACGTAGGTAGAACACAACGTGAATTGGATGATGGGTGGGCTTGAACCACGTGGAGGCTTCCTACATACCACGCTTTGACATGGATCAAAGACCTCATTGTTCAAATGGGTCTTTTTTGGTGAACCGACGTGAAAATGGAACTTGGTCCAATGAGTGGTGGTATTGAACCTCTGGAAGTCTTCCTACGTACCATGCCTTGACATGGATCAAAGACCTTGTAGTTCAGGTGGGAATGGGTGTGCAGTTTAATGTCATGCAGGACAAAGGGGGATACAGTTTAACGTCATGCTGGACGAGGGCGAAACTCGACGTGAATGAACGATCGAGCAATGTGGCATGAACCTCATGGAGGCTTCCTACGTACCATGCCTTGACAAGGATCTATGTCCTCGTAGTTCGGGTGGGTTTGTCGGTGAACTGACGTGAAAGTAGACCCGGGGGTCCACTATTGGTGGGATTGAACCTCGTGAAGGCTTCCTACGTACCATGCCTTGACATGGATGAAAGTCCTCGTAGTTTGGGTGGAATGTGCAGTTTAACTTCATGCTGGACGGGAATGGGACCCGACGTGAATAGATGACGGGTGGGATTGAACCTCATGGAGGCTTCCTACATACCATGCCTTGACATGGATCAAAGTCCTCGTAGTTCAAAAGGATGAGGTCAGGGTCGGTGCTCACTCTAAGCCCACGTGAGTCATGCTCGGTGTGAGAAACAAGAGATTGCAAGGACATGCTGATCATGTCGCGAAGGATGCCTCCATGAGAAGCAAAGAGGGGCTTACGCGTTAGGTGGCCCATGGTGTTGGGACTTACTCCAGGATGGAGGCCCAGATGGGGGTGCCTCGTTCCCTATCACGTCCTCCACTGACCTTGTTAGTGGGGAAGTACAGAGATGCAGAGGTGTAGTCATTCGTTTGGGAACTAGGGTCACCCTTCTCCCATGAACATACACCACTCTAGTTAGAAGGATATCATCCCTTGTGGATGGGTGATTCCATTCTCGTGGAGACGAGTGGTGTAAATAATGTTCGAGTTGGGGGGAACCTTCGTGAGAGACACGAGGTTGGGTCACAGTTTAACGTCATGTGTTAAGGACATGATGCTTGGCAGTTTAACGTCCTGAAGCTTGGACGAGGTGGGTTCACTCCACACCCCTAGGACTTACATAACCGGTACCCTATTGGTCGTTGGGGATGGGAAGATACCAATAATGCCATGGTCATGGTGGGTTGTGGAACGAACTATCAGGGGTTCCACGTTAGCGTGGCTATGCGAAGAAGCAATAGCCGTTTGCGTGCCTATGAGAAGAAGCATTAGGCGAAGCAACGCTACGGGTGGTATTGTCCATGGGACTTTGAAATCACGTCGTGCAAACCTGGAGGGTCTCACGGGAATAGGAATCGCTAAGCAAAGGAGTGTGCTTCGCGAAGTGAAGTGCCTTGGCCTTGTCATGGGGCATAGGTGTGAGTGGAAGGTGCTTCGCGAAGTGGAACAGTGTTCACGGAGCACTGCCTCACAAAGAATGGGTGCCTCGCGAAGCAGGGCCCTGCGAGGCATTGTGCTTCGCAATGTGGAGCGATCCTGCCTTAGCATAGGGATCACTAGTATGGGTTGGGTGTTTCGCGAAGCATAAGTTCTCTGCAGCTGCCCGGTTTCCATTGGGAATACCCTTCCTTTGCGAATGCCCTTGAGCTTCACGAACGGCATCCCTCTCGGAAGAGGGGCTCAAAACGGGACAAAACAGAGGCGTCTCGCGAAGTAGAAATACCTCGCGGAGCTCATGATTCCCGGGGCAAAGAGTGCTTCATGATTCAGGAGAGGAGAAGCTGAAAGTTCGGATTGTCCATCCTCAGGACTCAGGGGGAGTCCAGTATTTATAGGGAATGGGCGCCGCGAAGCAGAACTCGCGCGCCGCCTCCGGTGCTTCGCGGCGTGCTCGTGAACATCAACGTCGTCCGCGGAGAATCACTGCCTCAGAAGCTTCGCTGCAGCTCGCGAACGTCAAATGCGTTCGCGGAGCATCACCGCCTTGGGAGCTTCGCGGCGGCTCGCGAATCGTCAAATGCGTTCGCGGATCATCACCGCCTCGGGAGCTTCGTGACGGCTCGCGAACGTCAAATGCGTTCGCGGAGAATTACCGCCTCTGGAGCTTCGCGAGGCCGCCATGGTCGGGGCGCTTCACGGCGGGGCTTCGCGTGGGTGCTTCGCGGCAGTGCTTCGTGAGGCAGCGCGCCAACCTTTTTCATTCCTTTCTTTCGGGCCATATTTTGGCACCAACAAGATCTATCTTGGCGGTATTTTATTTGTGGTATTTCAATTGTGGTATTTTAGATTTGTGGATTTCTGAGAGTCCTTTGGGGGTATCAGGGTCCCTAGTGAGTATTTTTATACACACCCTTGCATGGAATTCACCTTCACCTGTTGTGTCTTGTCAAAACAATATACATCTTTGACACGGACTTTGGGGAGCTAGGGCTAGATGGTGTTTGGAGGTAGATCGATATATATGTTGTGCTACACTGACATCTGATACCAATCTGCACCAACCGTTCAAGTAGGATCCTTGGCCGATGGCCTCTAAAGCATTCAATTCCTTTGCATTACTTTCTTTTTAGTTGGGATTCTATTCTGGACACTTTACTTTCAGTTTACAACTTTTACTCTTAGTGGTGGAACTTTGTGGTGGTCGTACCACATTATTTCCTTTGTGGTTTTCTTTGTTTAGTATGCCATATCTTTGTGTGTAAATTTTTAAAAGAAATTCCTTCCCTTTTTGGGATATACATTTTTGGTGCTAGTCACCTGCCCCTGGCCTTAGGAAGGCGGGATTGGGATAGTCACGACATGGGCCCTGGTGGATGGGTCATGACAAAGTTGTATCATAGGGTGGTCGGTTCTTCGAGAAGAACATAGAGTTTTTATTTTCGAATGGGGAAATAGTGTTAAGTGTCTTGAGTTCAACTTTCATCCCAGGGAGTCTAGTGTTGGTGTGGTGGCTGATGTATCCACACAAAAGGTCCCTGGATTATATATTCCAACTTAGTACACAAAAATACTGTTTTTATGTGTTTTGGAAGTGTTTTTGTTCTTGATCTCTTTTGATTCAACTCACCAAGTATAACATATTTACCATGGAACATATGTTTCCCAACAGGATGCCTCCACAAAGATAGTAAACCAAGATTCTAGTGAGGTATCACGAATATGTCCCTCTTAGAGATGACACATCTCTATAGGGACCACCTACAGTGATATAACCATCGGTTTGTGTACTAGTTGCACCAACACTTGTAGAGAAGTAGTGGATACCAACCTCACTAGTAGATAATGCATGTTGAATGAGCGTGCTACATGGCTTCCAGAGGCTAGGGCCTCCAATGTTTCGATGTGGGACAGATCCTCAAGCATCATTGGATTGGTTGGAGGCAATTATGTGAGATTTTTTCCAAGTAAATACACATAAAAACTAGATTTTGGTCCAAGCTACTGGACTTCTTCAGGGGAACGATGGGTAGATGGTGGGGAATGATGATCTAGAAATATGAGGAGGCGACCCTTTCCTATTTGGACTTAGAGAACCTCTTTAGGGAGGAGTTTGTACCAGAAACACAATGCTCATTACATATTCAAGAGCTACTTCACCTATAACATTGTATTCTAACTATGGACTAGTACTCATTGATGTTTACTGACCTCTCTTGCTACTCCACCGACATGGTACGAGACCCCTTATTTAGGCCCTATACCTTTGATAAGGGACTTTGATGAGAGATCAGGGTGTCAAAGATTTCTCTTATCATCCCAAAGCAGGCTAGAGTGCTAGAGAGAGCTCTACTGGTGGAGAGCTTCCTATCCGACTAGGAACCGATGGTGAGAGCCACCACTAGATTATAGGTGGTTGATTCATCTATTGAAGGCAGAAGTCTGATGATGAAGTGGCCCAAATTGGAAGACCATCTAGAGGAGGATCCCAGGAGGTAGGTTTAGAGGTGCATAGCTCACAAGGTATCGGTGGTCAGCTGAGGGCTAGAGATTGTTACTACCATAGCGGTAAGGGACACATTGATTTTGACTGCCTGACCCACCACTCAAATGATCATAAAATGGTCAAGGGACTTCCAAGGAAGAGGAAGAGGTTTGAGCGAGGAGGTCCTCAGGGAGAAAGAATTGGCGGGGGAGTAGGATAAGTGGAAGGCATTGGACGATGGTTTGATGTACTACCTCCACCGCCCCTAGGTGGTCAAATGTGGGATTAGGGAGACAACTGACAGGGGTGATCTCAACTTCAGGCAATGGAGGCCTATGACCACGAGGATCCAGAGATGATTAAAGGTACAATCTATGTCTTATCTATCATATCTTTAGTTCTTAAAGACATAGGTTCCAGTCACTCTTTCCTTTCCATGGACCTCGTTCAAGGTTTAGAGATTCTAGGGGAGCAATTGGCTTGATCCTTATGATTAGAGACTCCTACAGAAGATGATTAAATGACTACACACTTATTTCGGGATTGATATCATACTCTAGGAGGCGAGATCTTTTGTTGGGATCTCCTAGTAGGAGCGTCAATGCCTTATAATTTCATCTTGGGTATGGACTGGTTATCAACATTCCATGCTCAGATCGATTGTTTTATGTTCATATTGCATTGTTTCCACGATTATGGGACCAGTTTTTCCTTCACCAGTGATAAGGAAACCTTTGCATCATCGGATGAACTTTCTCGGGGGAGGGTGCAGTCGATCACACACCAATTGGATAGCCTCAATCTCGGTTTGGGGGATGATAGGAGACTGAGCTTTCCTACATTGGTGGGAGAGTATGTGGATGTCTTTCTAAATGATGTACCATGAATACCTCCTCGAAGAGAGGTAGACTTATGATTGACTTTCACCTAGGTATAGAACTGATAACTAAACCATCATATTTGATGGCTTCTGTGGAGCTCTGATAACTAAGAGTATAGTTGGAGGACTTGTAGAGGAAGGAATTTTTAAGACCCGGTGTTTTTCCATGGTTAACCCTGGCGTTGTTTTCCAAGAAGGAAGACCGGATGTTGAGACTATGAATTGACTTCCGGCTCCTAAACCAGGTGAAAATGAAGAACAGATATCCACTTCCGAGGATTGATGACCTCTTTGATCAGTTGATGGGAGTGAGGTGGTTCTCAAATATTGATCTTAGATCATGTTATCATCAACTTCAGGTATATGATGAGGATTTGCTAAAGACAACCTTTAGATACCGTTACAGACTCTATGAGTTTATGGTGATGCCTTTTGGCAAGACCAATGACCCAATGTTTTTCATGGTACTCATGAATATAATCTTCCAACCATACCTCGATCATTTCATGGTAGTCTTCATTGATGACATCATGGTGTACTCGGAATTAGAGGAGGAGCACGCTAAACACTTGTGGATAGTCCTAGATATACTCTAAGAGAACAATATTTTTTATAAAATCATAATGTTCCAGTTCTAGATTCAAGAGGTCCACTTTTTAGGACTCTCCATCTCAGAAGCTGGAGTAGTAGTGGATCCGGTGAAGATAGATCCAACGCTTTCTTGGAACCACCTAGGAGTGTGACTAAGGTGTAGAATTCATTAGGGTTGGCCTGATACTGCTGGAGGTTCATGCCTGAATTTTCCAGAGTTGCAGCACCTATGTCAGCTTTGAAGAAGAAGATAAATCCATTCTTATAGACATAGAAATTCCATCAGAGTTTCCAGCAGCTGAAACAGACATTAACCTTTTCTCCCATATTGAGGTTACCATAGGATGGCATCCACTACATGGTATACTGTGATGCATCAAGGACTGGAATGAGTTGTTTCCTGATGCAATAGTGAGTGGTGATCACATACAGCTCACAACAATGGAGGATTCCTGAGAATAACTACGAGAACCATGAACTGTAGTTAAGAGTAGGGGTCTATTCCTTGATGATGTGGTAGCAAAAATTGATGGATGAACATTTTACCATCTACTCTGAACACAAGAGTCTCAGGTATATCTTCTCACAGAAGGACTTGAACTTGAGACAATGGTGATGGCTGGAGATTTTCCAGGACTATAAATTTTATATAGTCTATACTCTTGGGAAGGGGAATGTGGTGGATGACATGCTATGTAGGAGGTCTGATATGCAGCTGCTGAGTGAGGTGATATACCATCTAGTCATGATCCAGATATCCTTCATGGATGATGGTGGAGCAGCTTGACTCCATTATATGACTATCATTCTGACACACACTTGTCGTAGGGCGTGGCAAAATTAATTTATTTTCCTAATACAGCACAGAGGCTGAACAAGGTCGTCTCACTTGCGGAGCTTTCTCAGTTGTTCATTTACTTAATCTATATCACCTAAACTAATTATTTTTTACTATTTTTAATTAATCCAATAATTCCTTGAAATTTAAACATCAAATTAAATGTTAAAACTAACATGCACTTACAGAATGAAATTATTGATGAAAGAACTTGGTCCTAGGGTTGGATAAAATGGGTTCATTCATTATTTATTTACTGTTTAAATTAAATTTGATAATTCATTTATTGAAACCTAATTAATGAATTACTTCCCCTAGATTTATTTAGTGTGTGATTTTAGTATGAGTCCGGCACACCAAACCACACCTCCTCCAATAGTCAAATAGGATAACACCTCAACCGAGAATGTTATTCCTACAAGACCTGACACCACCGTATGCCGTTTCATCCATTATAGAAACCCCAACTACACCATATGAAAGGATTGCCTAAGAGAAGGGAGGGAATATTAATTAATCAAGGAAAAGAAATGGATTTTGTAATAGTGTCCTGGTGGACGACCGCTGCACCCGTGCATTATTCCGGCCTCCACCACAAACAGAATAAAAACATTTTGAATTGAAGCACAATAATAAAGAACACCATGAAACATCCTCCAGGGCCAAGCCTCGAGTTATTCACTTGACATGGCGAATTGCATAGAGATCAAAATGGAAATAAGAGAGAGATAAAGAAATTAGATTAAATTTGGAAAAGAAAGACGGTGGGAAAGAAGGTGGAAACACATTAATTAAAATATGAATGCATTACATGGGAAAATAAAACTAAAAATAAAAAGAGAAGAAAAGAAAACTCCTATGTTAGCATCATGTCCCAGAGCCTCCACTCCAACATTGGTGTCGAAATCATCCTTGGTTCCTTGAAGGAATGGATGGAGAATGGGATGATTTTGGGAAGGAGGTGAGGGCCTCCTCTTATAGGCAGAATTTGTCTCTCAAATGTCGACGCGTTGTACACCCCTTTAATTACATCGTCACACGTTCCAGCCTTCAGGAATGTTGTTCATAACTATCTTGGCCGTCTCTCCTAAAAATTTCCGCTAAATTGGAAACTGTATGGAGGAGTTATGAATTTTTCATTCTTGGTTTCTGTTTCTGGATGAAGCTTCTAGGAAGGTTCCTCCAAAAGTATGTCATTAAATAGCCTCCTTAATGACCTCCAAAATCCCAAAAATTTATTTTAGGGACGTCCCTATCTTTCCTCGTGGTATAAAAGGTGGAAACACATCATTTAGATATGTCTAGTCTGACTTTGATGTCCGTTATGTTGGGTGGGTCCATGTTGTCCGCCCGGAAACTTTCCCAACTTCAATGAATTTTTAGAACCTTTATATGACCGAATCAGCTCCTGGTCCAGAAGAAAAAAATGAAGGAAATAAAATGAGGATTCTTAAAAAATTTGAATCCAAAAATTTGGAATTTTAATTTTCCTGAAATGACCAAAATACCCCTGATGTAAAATTCTGTAAAAAATCCAGAATTAATCAGTTTTCACATTTGGGCTCAAAATAACACTAAAACCTAAAAACATGACAGTTACCCATCCAATAACACTTTTGTGGGATTATAATAAATTATTTACTATATACAATATATGAAAATGTGAGCTTCATCACTCCCCCACACATAAACATTGCATTCCTTGGAAATCATCATACATCCAAATCAATTTCCACACAACAACGAAAAATGTGAAAATATCAATGATTTTATCCAAAATAGAATTCCATCATGTCTCATATATGAATAATAATTCTTTATTATTTACATTTAAATCACTAAATTTTTTTCAACCTCATAAATCAATCCATGGACAAATCACAACCTACCTCACATTGAATTTTATGCCACTCTTCACCCATGAGAAATTGAATATAGAGTTATACTCATACTTCAAAATCGCATGTATCACCATAGGTTTGTGAAAGTTATCATTTCTCCACAGAGTGAAACATAAAAATGAATTTAATCACGAGGGCTTTAATTAATGGTTTAAATGATTCTGTGGCTTAGGGTTGGTGGGAAAATTATTGAAAAAAGTTCCAGGCTAGAAAGAGGAGGTTTGACTTTTAAGTACAATGCATGATTAATTCAAGTGAAAACATAGGAAATTCCTCACTCAATACCACTTGAAAGTGTGAAAAACAACCCCACCACCTTTTAATGATATCGTACATGAGCCAAGAAGTTATTATAATGAATTATATAATCTAAGATCTTTTTTTTCAATGCTCCAGAAAGACACATGTTTATTTTCTTTTTTTTTATTTTCTTTTTTCTTCATAGAGGATTTGCTGAAAAAGTGAATACAATGAATGAATAACAATTCATGCCCTTGATTTTTGGGAGGGACATGAGTCATAAAATAATGTACAGTGAGTAATTCAAGCTCATCTCCATTTTTTCTTTTTTAGGAGAAATGGATGAACCAAATAAAGCACAATGAAATGACGACACATGCCCAATTATCTTGTTATCAACTGCCCAAAGTATTGACACACACCCCACACCACCCATAAATGATACACATCCCATTGAATGCATACTAAAGGCCCTTACACCACACTGAAACTTGAAATATCCATGAAAAAATACTAAAAATTCGGGTAGGTAAGGAAAAAGTGTCTTGTAATGTGGCTTAAACCTATAAGGCAATTCATTGAATTTAAGGGATTACGAAGGATAAATGTAAAGGTGGGTATCACGATAAAATGTGGCTAGACAAAGAGATGACTGAATCCTTTCAAATAAAATTTATGAAATACAAATCTTCGAAAGAGAATATTCACAAATTCTGGTTCTCACACAAAATTCAATTTTCCCTCAAGAAAGTGTGGGAATTAGGAAGAATATGAAAAAGTGGTTTAGAATACCTCACAGGATTGGAAAAAAATATTCTGAGTCAGTGTTTCATGGGAATGGATTTCAAAAATTATTCAAACTCATTAAAATGCTTGAAAATCCATTTCAAGGGAAAATAATTCATATCAACAATCATTTAAAATCCATTATTTCAAAAATCATTTCAACTCTTTCAAAATAAATTTACGTGTGAAAAGTGATAAGAATATTCATTAAAGAAGAAAATATGTTTCGGACCAACAAAATGAAAGGAGTTTAAATGATAATCGTAAAATGTTAAATCCCTTTTAAAATATTTATTCGGTCCTCTTCCTCTAATTCTCGGGGCTTCTTTTTTCATTCGTGATCCTACACAAGAAAAATTACTCAATTAATCACAAGGATCATTTCATTTAAGCTCAAAATGAAAAGAGGGAGGGGGCCACATGCTAGACTATTTCCTAATACTGAATTTGAAATCTAAATTCCTAATATTGAATTTTAAAATACTATAAAGAAAGTAAAGGATAAATCTTGGTATGATCCCCCCAAGTGGGCCCTGGCATCTTTTACAGCCTCTAGTGGGAAGTACTAGACGTTATCCATAATCCGACGGTGGGTGGATCTTCTTGGACATGAACCACCACATGTTGTTCTTCCCGGCTTGCAGTTCTTTGTTCTTAGTGAGGATAATTCCATGTATAGAGTACACCAGATCCACCCCATTCGCAATGTGGTATAGCTTGCATGGCTGAGGTAGGATGAAGTATGGATCCTCCTCCTCTTCAGTTGCTACTTGTGCAACATGTTCTTCAAAATACAGTTGTTTCTCCAGATGTGCTGCATGAAAATAATAATCAAAGGGATATTCAAAATTTAAATTTGAAATATTAATTTCAAATTCTTCCCTTTTAAGGTACGCAGCTTATAGATTTGGTTCTTCATGTAGATCCAATGTTATCGTTTCTTGGACTTCCTCAAGCATATGATCAATGTCCTTAGGGAGCTCCAGGTGTTCCTCAACAGGTGGAATTTCTCCTTCTTCATCTTCCTCCAAGGTGATACAAGGATTGAATGAATCTGAAAATTCAAAGTCATATGGAGTGATACTCAAATCAGATTGAATGAAATTCGAAACATTAGAGTTCATGGAAGGATCATCTCCCTGAGTTGGTTCTGGTTCAATCGCTTCTTTAGTTGAAAATGACTCTTGGAGTTCATTATCATTTGATGGAGGTAGGTAGTTGTGCTCCTCCACCTTGATTTTGGATTCATCTTCATGGATTTATTCAGTGAAATTAGGGAATACCTGTGGCAATTTCTTCTTAGCATTGAATCTTTCCATGTCAGTTTTGAGTTCATCGGCCATTGATATCAAATCTTCAAGTGATATCCATGTTGCGAGTCCTATTTCCTTCTATTTGAACCTTATCATTAGAGCATCGGCCCTTCATTGGAGGGCCTCTTCAGTTTAGTCATTTTCTTCCTCCTGCACATGTGAGTAATTATTCTATGCATAATAATTGTAATTCGAATGCATCATGGAAAAATAATTTTTTTTATGGTTTAAAAAAATGAAAAGTATCTAAAATTTGAAAATAGAAAAATTAAAGTAAACAACCGATTTTCTCCCTAACGACAGTGCAAGTTTTGACCCACGCCTGTCGTAGGGCGTGGAAAAAGTAATTTATTTTCCTAATGCAGCACAGAGGCTGACCAGTGTCGTCTCACTAGAGAAGATTTCTCAGTTGTTCATTTACTTAATCTATATCACCTAAACTAATTATTTTTTACTATTTTTAATTAATCCAAGAATGAATTGAAATTTAAAATTCAAATTAAATGTTAAAACTAACATGCACTTACATAATGAAATTATTGAAGAAAGAACTTGGTCCTAGGGTTGGATAACATGGGTTCATTCATTATTTATTTATTGTTTAAATTAAATTTGATAATTCATTTATTGAAACCTCATTAATGAATTACATTATCTTAATTTATTTAGTGTGTGATTTTATTATGCATCCGGCACACCAAACCACACCTCCTCCAATAGTCAAATAAGATAACACCTCAACCGAAAATGTTATTCCTACAAGACCTGACTCCACAGTATGACATTTAATCCCTTATAGAAACCCCAAATCCACCGTATGAAAGGATTACCTAAGATAAGGGAGAGAATATTAAATAATCAAGGAAATGAAATGGATTTGGGAAAAGTGTGGTGGTGGACGACCGCCTTACCCGTGCACTATTCCCGCCTCCACCACAAACAGAATAAAAACATTTTGAATTGAAGCACAATAATAATGAACACCATGAATAATCCCCTAGGTCCAAGACTTGAGTTAGTCAGTTGACATGGAGATGTTCATAGAGATCATGATGGAAATAATAGAGAGATAAATAAATTAGATTAAATTTGGAAAAGAGTGACGGTGGGAAAGAAGGTGGAAACACTTTAATTAAAATATGAATACATTACCTGGGAAAATAAAACAAAAAATAAAAAGAGAAGAAAAGAAAATTCATATGTTAGCCACATGTCCCAGATCCTCCACTCCAAAATTTGTGTCGAACTAATCCTTGGTTCTTTGATGGAATGGATGGAGAATGGGATGATTTTGGGAAGGAGGTGAGGCCCTCCTTTTATAGGTATAATTTGTCCCCCAAATGGCGACTCATTGTATATCACTTTAATGACATCTTCATGCGTTCTATCATTCATGAATGTTGTTAATAAATATCTTGGCCGTATCTCCTCAAAATTTCAACTAGATTGGAAATAGGATGGAGGAGTTATGAATTTTTCATTCTCGGTTTCTGTTTCTGGACGAAGGTTCCAGGAAGGTTCTCCAAATTAATGTCATTAAATAGAAACCTTAATGACCTCCAAAATCCCCTAAATTTATTTCAAGGACGACCCTATATGTCATAGTGGTATCCTAGGTGGAAACACATCATTTAGATATGTTTAGGGTGACTTTGATGTCCGTTACGTTGGGTGGGTCCATGCTGTCCGCCAGGAAAAATTCCCAACTTCAATGAATTTTTAGATCCATTAGATTACCGAGGCAGCTCCTGGTCTAGAAGGAAAAAATGAAGGAAATAAAATGAGGATTCTAACAAAATTTGAATCAGAAAATTTGGAAATTTAATTGTCCGGAAATGACCAAAATACCCCTGATGTAAAATTCTATCAAAAATCTAGAATTAGTCAGTTTTCACATTTGGGCTCAAAATAACACGAAAACCTAGAAACATGATAATTACCAATCCAATAACACTTTTTTGGGATTATAAGAAATGATTTATAGTATAAAATATATTAAAATGTGAGCTTCATCACACTCTCCATCTCTTTTATCGTGTTAGTGAGGCACAACATTTTGATGTTATCTGCAAGGCCCATGTGCTCAGATATTCTCAGGATTGGCTCCTGATGGATTTTTGATAGGTGGATAGAACCTCAACCTTTTTAAGGGATGCATCATGGTTCCCGTGATTTTAAAAGAGGAGGTGTTGAGGGAGTTCCATATATCCTCTTTGGTGGTACATCCTGGTGTGGCAAAGATGTAACAGGACCTCGAACGTCAACAATGGTGGCCAGGGACGAAGAAAGTAGTGGAAAAATTCATTTTGTGATGTCTCACTTGTTAGAAAGTGAAGGATGAGCATCATGTACTAGTGTTATTGACACACCCACTTGAGGTACCATAGTGGAAGTGGGTTCGTATCTCCATGGACTTTGTGATGGGGTAACCATGCACATCTCGGGGCTACGACTCTTTTTGGGTGATCGTTGACCAAATCACCATGTCAGATCATTTCATACCCATCCATGAGTAGGGATAAGTATGGAGCTTGGGGAGCCTCTATTTCAATGAGATAATGTTGATTAATGCGGTGCCTTTGACAATCATCTCAGACTGTGCTGCATTCTTTACATCCTGGTTGTAGAAGGGGTTACAGGAGGCGTTCGAAACTCAGTTTTTCTTGAGGACAACTTTTCACCCCGAAAAATGGTTAGAAAAAGCAGCCCATATAAACCATAGAGGACATGATTCACAACTGTGTCCTATATTTTGGTTTTAGTGGGGAGAAATACCTAACACTAGTGAAGTTTTCGTACAAAAATATTTATCACTTGACCATTGGCATGTAGCCATTTGAGGCCTTTTATGTGAGGCCGTGAAGATCACTGCTTTATTGAATAGTCCCAAGGGAGTCAACAATAATGGGTGAAAAGTTTGTATGGGATACCACTGAAAAGGTACGGATAATCCAGGAGCAGATGAGGAATACATAGAGCAGGCAGAAGTCTTATGCCGATAGGAGAAGGAGACCCTTGGAGTTTGAGGAGGGGGACTATGTTTTCCTCCAGTTCTCACCCTGATGGGGATTGCAGATATTTGGCCTGGGTGGAATGTTATCTCTGAGGTTCATCGGACCTTTTGAAATTCTCTTCAATGTTGGAAAGGTGAAGTACCACCTATCTCTTCCCCACAGATGCACCAGGTGCACAATGTTTTTCATGAGTCATAATTGAATAGGTACGTGCATTATCTATTTCATGTCATCAACTGGGGAATGGTAGAAATTGATGATGGGGTGACGTTTGTGATGTTATAGGTGGAGATAGAGGATCGAAAGGTGTTAGTCCTTTGTGGATGGTTGATTCCTATAGTGCATGTTCGGTGGTAGCATGGAAATTTCCAGGAAAGAACATGGGAGAGGGAGGCTCGAATTCATGCTCAGTACCCCCATTTGATTGATTAGCCTTTTTTAGCTTTTGGGGATGTAAATCCCTATGGTGGGGATAATCCCATGTCTTTTAATTTCCATGTAATTATATTTAAAATTATAATTAATTATTTTGATACTAGGCGCTGAGAAGATGCTTTATTCCGAGGCCCAGGGTCCCTAGAATGTAATTTTGAAAATTTCTTTAGTTCACCTAAGAAAATGTGCGAGTTCATTTTTCTAACTTTTGAACCAATGCTCGCACTGATAATCTGAGGCCACCGTTGAATTCAGAATGTTGGAATTCTTATCGAAATGACTTAACTTCAGCCGACAAGGTTTAGAAAGAAATGTTAATTTTCGGACTTTTTGGAAAATAATAAAATAACTCAGAAAAAGTTATTTTATTTTCTTTTGAAAAAATGAGCAGTGGATGGCAATGCAACGGTGTTGAAATGAGGTGATTATGAGGTGCATTAAATGAGGATCATTAATGTATAATTGTGAAAGCGTAATAGAAACATTGTGAGATGTTGTTTTTTATTAAACTAATGTGTTTCAGAGTAGATAATTAAACCCTAGGGATTCATTGATGAACCAACAGTGTAATTACTATCCAACGAAGAACAAAGAATGCTAGAGGATCGGAGCACAGTGAAAAATCTCATGGAGAAAGAGATCGGATCTGGGAATTGATGAATGGTGAAGAACGATGGGGGATAATGGGTAAAAAACATCTTGGATCATCATCCGTCACCTATAAAAAATCAAAAACTATGCATGGGCTATTCATTCATTATGATTGATGTTCTTTCCCTGTTCTTAGTTCTAAAATGATCAACACAGATCAACCCACAAAGCGGTTTTCTATGAATCATGTGTTTTTATAGTAGGGTTATTAAATTTGGAGACTTGAATGGAAGGGTAGGTTAATGTGTTGAAATCCAAATCCTTTCTTTGATTATTCACTTCTAATATAGAGGGAACATGACAACACGAAAAAGGCTTGAGTCCCTCTGCCTTGGGTGTTATTGTATGCTCATTGTAAATAGATTTTCAAATAAGGTAGCAAGGTGAATCTGAGGACATCGCAGTGAATATGGTTCTCCCTAGAGGCTATAGGTCCAAACAGCCTGAGGAATAGTCCACCAGAACGCATCTGGTGGTCCGTCTATGTTCCTACCAGCACCGACCATGTGCCAGACAGTGAGGCAACAGGTTCGCCATCAGTGCCGGTAGATGACATAGATAGCATGCGTTGGCGGCACACCAAGTATAGGAGACCTCAAATTTGGCACTAGAGACCCATGGTGTCGCACTGGCACTATGTTGACGACAACCCGCGGACTTGGTCAGCAGGTGACGTGGAGGTGGCGACCCATGTATGGGCCATTCGAACACACTGGAGGCAAGCGGTCCGTCGACCACATGTAGGAGGAACTGAATGACCACTTGTCAACCGGTTTGGATGGAAGCAGATGCAGCTATTTCGTGTCCAGCTGGATAGAACTAGCCCACTATTTAGGCCAGGCCGAGGGAGAAGGGAATGAGCCGCTGGGGTGGCCTGGGTGGGAGGAAAAAGGCCTTCTAGGCGGGCCGGGTCATGTGGATGGAGGAAGGCTTGACCCGTAATGCATTATCCCAGACCCGCGACCAAATGGGTCCATCCCAGGCCAACAAGCAGGACCGAGGCCCAACGGGACACTAGGTCCGAAATTGACCAACCCTCCAGTGTGGGCCAGGTCGGATAATTTTGGGTCACTAGGTGACCTGACGGGCTGGAACCACGACCAACCTAGGACATTACCTATAAGGACCAATGGGATGGGAATATATGCTCAAAAGAAAAGGACTGGTCCTATGATACCCTGGTCCACGTTGGTCAGGTTTGTCCAAACCTGTCGGACCGGGCCCAGACACAAGCAGCCCATGTTTACAAAAAATGTCGATATCCTTCAGACTATGCATCTGATCGACACACAATATGCAGCACGTGGACCCTTATGATGAGGCTGTCCAACTGAGATTCTTTACGTGAGTTTTTACAGAGGTTGGAAAATGGCTAGGTTAGATCATAATTGAATCTAACGAGGCCATTTTTATAAGAATTCACATATCTTATAGACTGGGCAGTCATTCGACACATAGTCTATTTCATTGGGACCCTTAAGATGAGATAGTCCTTTGGGTTACTCTATGTAGTTTTCCTAGTTGTTAAGGTACTATAGATGGATTGAGGATTAGATCCTCCCAGAATCAAGCGTGATAAGTGTGGGAATCCAGTGGCTTCATGTGATGTGAAGAGAGACCTTTCATGGATCAACATAAGAGTGACCATTTATGGATCAGCATGAGAGCGACCATTCATGTATCAGCATAATAGAAACCCTTCATGGGTTAGTATAAGAGCGAACCTCAATGGATCAATAGTAGCATGACCTGTCGGGGATCAACTGTAGAGTGACCCTTTGTGGATCAGCAGTACAGAGACTCTTCATAGATCAGCTGTAGAGAAGTCCTTTTTGGATCATTTGTAGACCCTCTGAACATAATAATATGATCTAGCTTTATGACTATTCATATCTACTTATATACTTTAGTTATTCATTGTGTGATATGTCTTTTACTTTGTTCTATGTATTTGAGATCTTTCTTGGTTGTATTTCCTCTGTGTCATTTCCTTTGTGGTATTTCTCCTTTAAGGATTTTTGAGAGACCTTTGGGGGTCTCAGGGTCCCTACTGATTATTTTTATACTCACCCCTACACCGTCATTGCCCACACTGTTGTGTCTTGTGCAAATGACATAAAACATTGACTGGGACTATGGGGAGCAAGGGATAGATGGTGGTCGGAGGTATATCGATATACATGGTGTTCTACAGTGACATCTGGCAATGAGCTATACCTACCTTTCAGGTAGTATCCTTGGCGAATGACCTCCCGAGCATCGACTTCCTTTGTTGTACTTTCCTTTCAGCAATTCTTTTATTATGTCCCCTTTACTTTCGGTTTACACATTTTAAACATGTTGGTGGTACTTTGTGGTGATTGTACTGCTTTCATTCTTTTGTGGTTCTCTTCGTGTAGTATTTCATGTCTGTGTGTTTATAGGTTTAAAGGAAATTCCTTCCATTTTTTGGGATATGTCATTCTGGTGTTAGTCACCAGCCCCTGGCCTATGGGATTTTGGCTTGGGGTGGAAACCACATGGGCCCCATGTGACGGGTCATGACACAAGGTTTGTATTGAACATGGAATGATCTCCTTCAATTATAATTCTTAAAACACTACCTTTTTTAACAACACTTAAACTCCTTGTGTTCATTTATTTTCTTTAAAATGTTTTCAAAATCACCCACATTTTTAGTAATTTTTATTAATAACGTGTACACTAAAACTATCAATGCTCCTTGAGGGATGAACTAGGGTCTTCCTTATACTATAAATTAACCTTAAAAACATAATTGATTTAATTTTTTAGGACAACAAAGTCAGTGAATATCTGTTTATCTTAGTCTAAAATTCCTAACATGTTTCAAATCAAACCACGGTCTCCTAAAACTATCTTTATCCTTCCTCAATCAACTCAAAACCTATTAAAACATATTGTAAATAGTTTCTCTATATCCATCATCTTTTTTCATGGTTTCTTCAAATAATGTATCTAAAATCATAAATTACTAAGTCTGAACTGCAATTTTTAGAACATTCCCTTTGTCTTCATCCAATAGATATTTATCATATAAACCTGTATTAATTTTTTTTAAATATTAAATGGATGGATCTAATAAATAAAATTATCATAGAGATAAAAATTTTGTAATTATAAATTTTATATTGAACTTTGAATCATCATATTCCTTTTTTTAAAGATAAATCTATTTATAAATCTTCTATGGAATCCACACCTTTTTCCATATAAATGTAACAATGTAATTGATATCTATTATTAAATAATAATATTGGGTTCTCCTTCAAATATTCAAAGATCATATTCCACATATATTATTTAATATATTGAGATCTAAATATCTTGGATACACCATGGTCATTTCCAAAAAAAAGAATATACAAAATGTGGGATCAAAACTATCTGGTCATATAGCTTATAGGGTGATAGGTACATGGGTATCTTAATGTGTGGATATAGGTGTGTAAATTTGGTATCAGTTATAATAGGGGGTGACACCTAACATGGGGATCATGGGGCTTCACATAAAGTGTTACTCTTATATTTGGGAGAACTCTGGAATTTGGATTTTATTAGGACTTTCGTTGAAAATGTTCATCAGCTATGATCATGGTAAATTATTTAAGGTGTAGATCATCAATGGAATTAGAGGGGTTGTGGTATTGGTAGATTTTATCTAATTAACACTACATTCAAATAAAATCAAAGTATTGGGAAATCCAGTTGTGTCTGGTTTCATTCATGGAAGAAGCATTGAGTTATAGGTAATCAATGACATGGTGTGGTGGGATGTCGGGTTTTCATCAATCAAGAACATGGATATGGATGATTTTAATAAATAGGGATTTGAAATATGTTCATGTGGGTTGTTGGTGATGAGATATGGAGGAGGTATATTAGTGATTTCATACAAGTCAAGGTGAGTTGGTACATAACTATCAGCAACAAACAATGGTGCTATCAACATCGATAAAAAAGTGGAGGGATACATATGGGTGTATAAAATGATGGGTTATGGGTATTGTGCAATGTTGATATAAAAAGAATAAGGGCTTCCATTATATAAAAGGAAGGGAACTCAGACTACAGAAATCTTATGGTGCATTAGTCCATAAAAATTGGTCTTTCTGGCCCCAAAATCAAGGGCTTTTAGTGATATAAAAAATTTAAATAAACAAAGTCCTTCAAGATAAAAATTAACTAAACTTCATTAAATATGAACCCATGGGCCTCAAAAGAATATAATGGTATATCTATGGTGGCGGCAAAGCCTTGGAAGGGTTGTATATTTTTCTTTCTATCACTAATTTATTGGTGTTTTCATGGATACTATAGTTATACTATAGAGTTATATAAATGATTAGTACAATAGTATATACCATAGCTACGAAGAGCACTGTATAAAGTATTGTAGTAGAGTAGGTACTATAGATGTACTATTCAATGAAGGGGTCATTGGGAATATAAATTGGCCTTTTGGGAAAGATTCAGGTTTTTGAATACAAATGGATTTTGGGACACCAAATTATAATGGGTTACCTCAGTTTTGGGCCTATCCTTATGGGTTGAGGTTTATATATCATAGCCCAATGGGTGGATGGTGGATGTGAATGTGTGTTTTGATTTTCCTTTTATCCCCACCACCTACATGTTATTATTATTAGGGATACCATCATCCTAATCATCATCATAAGCATCATCATTATTATGATGATGATCATCATCGTATTCATCATCCTGATCATCAGAATCATCATTATGCCACTATATTACTATAAAAAGTGGTTAATGTAGCTGTGGTGGGTACTATAGTGTGTATAATAGTAGCAGGATATTGTATTAGGTGGGGTACTATAATAGTAGGACTATTCCCTAAAAAATGGTATTTCAAGCCGTTCTTCAGGCCAAAGAAAATTTGGTGCATAAAATATTGGTCCTTTGAGCCATTAAAAAAATGTAATGGCCCATCTATGGAGTGAATTGGATCTTTGAGGGGGTGTGGTTTAGGATACATTATTTTAAATATACTAGTTCTATTTTTGAGGACATCTAAGTATCCAATCATTCATCTAGTATCTTTCTGATTGGGAAGGTCACTTATAAGTAGGGGTAGGTGGTTTCCCAATCACCTTATAATATTATTATTAATTTTTTTGACTTAACAAGCTTTCAAATATCTGATCTGATATTTTTTGTAGGCTCATGGAATCTTTTGGAACTTTTATTCATGTTGAATCTATATAGGATGAATGTATTTTAATTGTATCAACCCAACTTTTTAGTCCATTTTGAATTTTTCTTGAACTAGTTATCACTTGGTGAGTATAGGTATATCCCATATTAATTTTATAATAACCCGATGGTTATTACTTAGATAATGTGTTTTTTTCAGTTTTATAGTGGTTTTGATATCATATTTTGACTCTTAGTCATGGGAGGTATAAAAGTATAGTTGGTATTCATAAAGAAACTCAAATGGTAAGGAAACCTAAAGTGGGTTCTTTTGGAGCTATAACAGGGGTATGGGAGGTCTCAAAAGTGAAATGGATGTGTTTATACTAGATTTAGGACTACAACATATTGTTACTGTCCAATAGGCTAGTAAGTGGCCGATATGATGGTATTTTAAAGGTATTAAAAATGGTTATTTGATTCCCATGCCTTTGTTACCCCCTCCACATGAATTTTGGGGTTCATTTCACCCCGTTGAAGGAAACCCACTCCTCATTCCTTCAATATAGATCCCCTTCTATTTTAGGATGATTATTTTTAGTTGAGGAAATTAACCCCTTGAGGTAACACTATAACACAACTTCCCTCCTTATGTGATTTTATTTTCATATCTTGATGTTATTGTCATGCAATATCATATGCCCTATTTTCAGGGCTTTTTTATGGTTCTATGTTTCCTTATATTTTAGTCTATATTGAGGGTTATTGATAAGGGAGTGAAGCTTCCCAAGATTTAGGTAATTGTCTTTAGTTTTTTCCCCAAAAATATTTCTATTTTATAAGAAATATTTGTAGTTCATCGAGTCATGAATCAATGAATGCCTTGTATTTTAATTTCTAATTTTTATTACTTACTTGATTTCTTGATATTGATTTATCACCCCCGAATCACACTTATATCTTATCAAATTTACTACATACCAGAAATGGTACGTGGGAGAATAATATACTAACCTAGACTCTAGAAAATAATTGTATTAATTTATAAACATCATTAAAGTCCACCTTCTAAGTATAATTACTTAATCAATTAATATCATTCCATGGACCAAATAAGGGGTATTGAATAATCTTAACCTATTAGAGGAGTCTCCCATTAGGTTACCCTCTTTTAAAATTAAATACTAATAAACTATATAGTGACTCTATTACTGTTGTGGCTTAGGGAACTAAACAAATTAATATAATAAGATAATAATGTCATTCCACCAGTTCGTGAATTTTCAATTTTTGAATAAATTAAAAAATTTATTACTGGTACATATGATGACTTGGAGTGACTTAACCCAGAACAAGGACACTCTAACCTTATGTCTCTTCAGTATAGGGTGTGATCAGTTTTTTGTTAATAAAATGGTAAATTCTAAAATACAACATTTATGTAATAAAATTAATAAATCCATTCTTATTCTGTGGGTTACCTTTAAGTAAATAAATTAGGTAATAGTATTAAAGGTTTGTGATGCCCTTAGTTAAATATTGTAAAATGTGAAAAGCGGATATGGAAAATAATGGGATAATGACAAATAAAATTATTGGTTTTGTTTTAAATGGATATCCTTGATTCTAATTGAATTAATATCGTTATTTATTTTACTATATTTTATTTAAATCTTTAATCCATTGTCAGATAATAGATAATGATAAAAGTAAAAGTGAGAAATTCCATGATTAAGTCTTGGATTATAGAGTTGAATGATAAGAACAAACCCAATGGATGTCTCATAATTCATTGATATCAATGGAATGGGGAATCCTACCATATATTTGGTCAATGCATTACATTCCAAAATGCTGTATATTCACATTTTTTATTCACCTAGAAACTCTTAAAACATTATAATTCCTGGGATAAGTTCCAATATTTGGACTGATTTCCTCACAAATGGAATTACTTGGATTACCTCCTTAGATCCCAATCAAAACCATTCTTAAAATTATGAAGGAATTTCACTGTGGGTTAAGTTATAGAACCATTAGAGATTGGAATGATGAAGGTTAATCCCTTGTATTCTACTCCAGATCTTGGAACTGTGGCTTCATTACAATGGGTTATCTCATCAGTTTCATATATATAATGCCTTGGAGTTTTCTATATAATCTCATGGATTTATAGTATGGGAATTCCCAGAAATGCTCAATGGATTCACCTTTTTTGCTTTATCTTAGATGATTGGGTTGTATTCCATAGGTCCTATAACCCCCTTATTGGGTCACACGATTAACGACAACTTAATTGGTTATAAAAGGTGTTATTTCTTAATCCTCCCCCACTTTAATTGTTTCTTATTTATATATTTAATATCATTATATCATATACTCAAAAATGGGAATTAATTACACATCGTTAGTGGTGGCCTACTATGTTTTACTCACAACCTATCTGTGTTTCTACTTGATACCATAGAATATATCATGGTTGTAGGTTAGGAATTTGGATGGTGCCTCTTTATAGTACTTTTATTGGTGTATGACTTAGAATGAGATCTATGGACTGAGCTTGTACTGAAGATTCCTTTAGGATTTGGGTATTCTTTTTTATGTATTTACGTTTTCCTAGCCTTGTTTTATGTGTATCACATGTTGTATGTATTGACTAACTGGTAGTTGCAGTGTCTTACATTCAAGATTAGATAATTTTTATTGGTAAATTACAGTTTTTTTAGTTTATTATCATCTATTGATATTTCGTTTCATTTATTTTTATATAATATTCAATTTTTTTCCAAGGGGATATAGTCTCCCCATTATACCATCATCGGACCTTCATAGCTAGTCAGTATCCTCTTCCATATGAGGAGGTGTTCATAAGGCCTTGTGTGTAATGAATCAACCATTATGAATAAAATTAAATTTCTTTAATTTTATTTTCTTATATATATATAAAACATATGCACTCCTTTTTTTATTTTATCCAAATGACTATAAAGTATCCTTACTATTTATAATATTGTTGTTGAACAATGATCACATGACAAGTATAAATATAGGGTTTTAACAAATCCTTTTGGAAAATACAAAGGAAGCGATGGCCTCAACCGGTAGGATAGTACCCTATGAATCATATTTATCGGAGCTTTTGAGGGAGATAACATTTCTGGGATTTTCCCTAGACTATGCCAAGATCCAATAACTTAAGCATGAGTGAAACCGTGTATGTGAGATGTTCATCCTCATCGATATCACAACCTAAAACATGTTCACCGAATGACCCCATGAAAGACCCACCATTGCACAACTTACTCTTAGGAAATATGATTATGTAACAACGGGATATATAATAATATCCTTGCATTAGGATTTTGATCACTATTTTTGTATAGAATAATGAATATATTTTCATTCGATTATTATTACTTTTTAAATTATTTTTTAAGAACAAATATTATTTTTTGTTAATATTAAAAATAAAATAAGAAATATATTTTGTTAAATTAATGTATTTTTGAATAAAATTTTATTAAATATAAATGATCATATAATTTTTATAAATTCAAATGTAATTTTTATTAAAGTTTGAACACTTTTTCTTTCAAAACATGTCAATTTTCAATATATGTTAGTTTTTATTTTAAAAGTAAAAATTCAAATAATTAGAAAATTATTTAGATAGAATTAATATTATTTTAGGAATCTGGATTTTGAAATTATCCAATAGTGAATTTTTCTTAATTTTCTGTGATAATCGGATTTTTGGGTAAAAATTAAATACTGTATAAATATATAATGTGTTTTAAGACATCATTATGACCTAATAATGATCTAATAAAATATGAAAAAAGGAATCTTCATACAAATATATGTTTTTCTGTTAAAATAATGTAATTGTATATTTGTTTGATTTATTTTATAATGCCTTAGTGAATTCTCCAAGACATAAAATATTTTATGATTTTAAAATCATTTCCTTGAAAGTGTGACTAGCCTTCACATAAGAAAATGAAATATTTTAATATATTAAGACATCATCCATATAAACTAATTTATAAAACTCCCATTTTCTAGAAACCATGGGAAAAATGATGGTATGGTTTGTGGTTTTGAATATTTTATGTTGCAGTGTCTTAAACCAAATTAATAAAGAATTCCCCCACCTTTCCTATATAAACACACACAATAACCCATTTATATTTACCCAAGCTCTTGGAATCTTGTCTAACCTCTTCCTATTATTCCCTACTGTCCTCCCAAGGTACACCCAATATCCCAAAAGCCTCCCCTAAGCCTTTGGGATCACCCATCAATGTAGGGGATTCCTCCCCTCCCTTTTGAATTCATGCACCTTCTTTGAGGGTATTTCATTCAATTTCAATAGATTGTATTGAAATTCATGTGTAATAATTAAGATACTATAAAATTTATGTTTTTTCAATAAGTTATAATGTTTCATTCCCCATTTTGACCCCTAACTAAGCCGTTATTATGAAAAAAATCCGTAAGGGATCTCCCTCTCTCCATTTTCTTCGAGAACCACTTTTACGTCAAGACTTTTAATTTCCATTTTCTTGATTTGGGATATGTCATTCCATAAATAATTACTATCCATTTTATTTATTCATTATTGTATCTTCCTTTTACTCCCATTAACCCCCCTATGATCCTTTAAACCTACCTGTTACTATTCCAAAATTTCGTAAGGGATTTCTTTCTTCTCATTTCCATTCAAGCTTTGGTTTTATATTATGAATCTAAATTCCATTTCAAATGTTATTATATTATGTTAAATGATCACCTTACTGTCCATACCATGTATAAATGATGATAGATGCATTTTTCTCTCATCAACACAATTTATGAATTTCCATATGATGCCCTTGTGCTGGAAAAACTGCGCGATGATTTTCGATACGAATATCTTTGTATAGTGAATACCATACCAATTCCTCAATCAAGGGTATTTAAATTATCAAACACATACTTGTTTAATGGTGAATTACATGTATGAGTTACATATTCCTTTATTGTATAATAAATGTTGATTTTTAATGAATCCATGTTATATGATATATACAACACACTTAATCAAGAGATTAAAATGATTATGAAGGGTGTACCCAGATAGCGATCCAATGTATTGGGTAATATTTAGTATCATTCTACTCCATGTTGGGACAATGGTTTACCTAATTTCTTTATTGTTTAATTTTCCACCAATTTGGGATAAGGTTTTACCTGATTCTATTATGTTAATGATGCTGTGTTCAAAGTTGTTTCCATATATCAATGTTATGATAATCATGCGATATTATGCCTTTAGGTTCATGCTTCTCTAATGATTCACTGATATACCTATTGCCTACCATGAATTTTATTCTTCATGTAATTTCTTTTTCACTCCCTTGTTGGGATTTATATCTCACCCTTTTCTTATGTATGTCCTCAGGTTATCCCATGAAATGCTATGTATGAAATAATTTTTCAGTCATGTAAAATAATATTTCAATAATGATGTGTATTTAATGATTTAAGTTGTTATGTAATGTTTATAATCCCAAATACACTAGGCCTCTATATATTATGAGTTGTATTAAGTTTTATTTTAAGTAATAAATCTTGTTTAAATATGAAATAAGGAGCAGGGATGTTATAGTTGGTATTAATGTATAGGTTAAGTTATTTTTGGGATTATGATTAGAAAACTCTCGTGAAATCCCTAATGATAAGTCTATGTATATGAAAAGAATTTCTAAATTTTTGTTAGTATAAAGTAAGTGGTTTATCAGGAAAATGCATCCCTATCTAGATACAACCAACTAGAGGTGGATCCAGGAAAAAAGTATCTAGTGGTAAAACCTGAAAATACCGCTTTAAGCTAGACTCAAATGGGAACTGGTGCACGAAAATGGGCTTTCCTGCACTATTAGTTTGACACTCCTAGGGGGTTATGCCTTTGTAAATTCATAATATTAGTTCGAACCAATATTAAGGGAACAAAAAATTCCCCTAATAATATATGTTAGGAAGTCGATCATGGATTAAATAAATCAAAAACTACAAATTTTTAAGTTAAATGGAAAAATGTAATTTGAAAGTTATCCATTTAATATCATTGGATTAACCTTAATGTGTTCACCAGTTTATAATTAATCATCTCTATGTATATATTGGATAAAGTAGAACCAAAAACAAAATTTGAAAGGTTAGGTTATCATCCATAGTTCTACACATTCTTTTATATTTTTAAAGTTTAGTATAACTATAAAAACACCACCATAAATCATGAAAGTATAGATGTTTTTTGAAAACATAAAATGGGTAAATTATAGCATTCCATTCATATCACTACCCTTATCAGCATTTGTGTAATGAAATTCCCAAAAAACCTCATCATACTTCCCATGGTGGAATTTGATGCAATTCTTGGCATGTATTGGCTTTCTCTATATAGAGACAACATAAATTGTTGCAAGAGGTAAATCTCTCTCTATATGGTGAATTGATCACCCGATTCTATACAAGTTAAAGGAGGTGGATAAATCTTCTTTAGAATCATCATCTCACGCATTGATATTAATGAAAAATGGGCATGTGTATCATTCTCAAATGATTGAGTCTCATGAAAAAACCATACTCAAAGAAATACCGATTGTGATGGAATTTGATGATGCATTTCCTGAGGAATTTCATGCTCTTCCTCCTAGAAGAGATTTTGAATTCTCGATTGATCTTATACTTGGGGTGTTTCAAATATCCATGACTCTATACAGAATGATTGTTGTGGAGATAAATAAACTACTATAAAAGAATCTAGATAAAGGGTTTATATTCCCAAGTGCTTTACCATGGGGTGAACCAATCCTCTTCATCAAGAAGATGGATGGGTCAATGCGCCTTTTCATTGATTATCATGAGGTCAAAAAAATCAAAATAAAAAAGTATCCTTTGCCAAAAATTGATTACTTTTTTGATAATCTATTTAAAGAAAAATACTTATCAAAGGTGTATTATTATTTAGGATATTACCATGTAAGGGTGAAGAAAGAGGATATCCCCATGACTACTTTTAGTATAAGGTACAGTTACTTCGAATTCATAGTAATTCCTTTCTGACTCACAAATGCTCAAGAAAACTTCATGGACTTGATGAATTGAGTATTTGGAGATTAACTTGAAAAATATTCTATAGTATTTATTGATTATATTATAATATACTCAAAAAACCAAGGAGGAGCATGAGGGGCATCTGAGACTATGCTAGAGACCTTGCAAAAGGAGAAGCTCTATGAAAATTATAGCAAGTGTGAGTTCTGGTTGAAGTAAATATAATTCTTGTGGAATATCATCCATAGAAATGGGGTATATGTGGATGATTCCAAAACAAAAAAAATTATGGGATGGCCTATGCCAACATATATTATGGATATCCATCGATTCCAGGGGTTATTTGGATATTATCACTGATTTGATAGAAATTTTTAATGATTGTCAAACCCTCTTACCAAGATAACATGGAAGGGAGTAAAGTTTTCATAGAATGATAAATTTGAATAAAGCTTCATAGATTTGAACATCTGTCTTATCACTTCCCATGTCCACACACTACCCAGAATTGGGTATATTTTCGTAATCTCCTTCAATGCTTAGTAGAAGGTCATGGGCTGTGTGTTGAAGTAGAATGACAAATTCATTGCCTATTCCTCAAGGGAGTTGAAAATTCATGAGAAAAACTATCCCAGTAATGATATAAAATTGGAATATTTGATCATTTTATTGAAAATATGACAAAATTATCTCTTTGGGGAGAAGTGTGAAATATATAAGGATCACAAGAGTATCAAATATATATTCACACAAAAAGAGATGAATATGCGACATAGAAGATGGTTAGATATCATCAAGGATTACGACTGCTCAATCCATTACCATCATGGGAAAGCGAATAGGGTGGAGGATGATCTATGTATAATGGGACAAACAATTCTATAATATATTATAATTTTAAAGGATCCAATATTATTTTATCTAATGGAGATGTAAATAGAAATCATAAAGAAGTGAACATCGTCATTCCTTTCACAAATTATCTCTCAAACATATCATTTTGAAAGGTTAAATGAAGCTCAAAAAGGTGATGTGGAAATTTAGAAGAAATTAGAATCTATTAAAAAAGGGAAATCCTTAGAATTCAATGTTAATGAAGAAAGAATTGCGAGATTTGGGTCAAGACTATTTGTTATATAAACACTGCAGTTAAATAAAGATCTTATGAATGATGCACATAGTTTGAATTTCTACATTCACCAAGGAAACACAACGATGTATCGAGATCTCTAGGATCACTAATGGCTGGATAACATGAAGAGGGGGATCGCTAAAAATATATCTATGTTCCTAATATATTATAAAGTGAATAATAATAGGTATATGTCTAAGGGGATAATTAAACCATTAACCATACCAACATGAAAATGGGAAAACATCACCATGGTCTTTGTCACCGGATGTCTGCAGACATCCAAAGGAAATAATGTTATCTAGGTTATTATGGATCATCTTACCAAGACTGCACACTTCATTACAATTCAATATGATTTCTCACTCGACCAACTAGCATGGATATACATCAGATTAGTGGTAAGGGTTCATGGAGTACCACTATATATTGTGTTCGATCAATATAAAAGATTCACCTCTATTTTTTGGAAATGTCTCCATCATGCTCTAAAAATATAGCTAAACATCAGTATGACTTATCACTATCAGACTAATGGCCATTCATAACAATCTATCAAAACAATTGTGTACATATTGATATCATGGTCAGTGGACTTAAAATGTGGATAAGACCAACATATTCCATTTGTGGTGTTCTCTTAAGACAATAGTTTCCACTCAAGCATCCAAATGGCTCCTCATGAAGCCCTTTTATGGGAAGTGGTGTAGAACCCCAACATGTTTGGATGTAGTTGGGGAACAAAAACATCTAGGTCCATAAATGTTTGAAGAAATAGTGGAGAATGTTAAGACTATCCAAAAACACATAAAATCTACCGAGAGTCTACAAAATAACTATGCTAACAATTGTCGATGAGACATAGTGTTTGATGTTGGAGACATGGAATACCTCTATATAACTCCCTAGAAGTGAGTTATGAGATTTTTAAATAATGGAAATCTTAGTCCAAGGTATATCGACCATTTTGATATCCTTGATCACATCAGACTAGTGGCCTATCAACTAGCACTCCCACCGAACCTATCTTATGTACATGATGAATTCCCTGTATCACTCTTAAGGAATACATACCAGACCCATCACATTTACTCAATACAGAGGTGGTAACATTAGAGAATGAACTATCGTATGAAGATAATATGGTGAAAATCACAGATTATAAGGAAAAATTTCTATGAAATAATACACGCCTCTCATAAAAGTGTTATGGAGAAACCTTGAGATTGAAGACGTAATGTGGGAACTAGAGGAAGTGATGAGGAAGAGTTTTCCTCATATGTTTTAGTTTGGGAAAAAGAAATTTTGAGGGAAACATTTCTTAAGGGGAGAAGGTTGTAATGAAAAAAACTGTTATGAATTAAATTCTTTTTCTTTAAATTAAATTTCTTATGGATATAGAAAACACATGCACTCCTTTTGTTTTATTATATCCAAATTACTATTAAGTATCCTTATCATTGATAATGTAGTCATTGAATAGTGATCACATGACTAGTATAAATATAGGGTATTAAAAATAATTTTGGAATAGAAAAAGAAATTTGTGCCTCAAATAGTTGGATAATGCCCTTTGAATCCCATTTATTAGAGTTTTTGAAGGAGATAACATTTTTGGTATTTTCCCTCGACCAAGCCCAAGCTAAGATCCATCAACTTAAACATGAGAAAAACTATTTATGGGAGAAGTTCAAGCTCATTGAGATCAAAACCCAAATAATTTTTACTAAACGGCCCCATGAAAGCCCCACCATCACATACCTTACTCTTAGGGTGTATTACGGTGTAATAAATGTTTATGTAACAAGACCCTAGAATTATGATTATCTAAATATTTTTTATAGATTAATGAATATATATTCATTCCATTGTTGTTACATGGTAAATGATTTTTAAAGCACAAATAATATTTATGGTTAATATTCAAACTTAATTAGGAAATTAATTTTTATGAATTAATGTATTTTTTAATAAATATTAAATGATCATATAATGTTTATGAAGTCAAATGAAATTTTTATTAATATTTGAAAATTGTTTTCATCAAAACCCATCAATTTTTAATAAATACTAGTTTTTATTTTAAAAGTAAAAAATTCATATCATTAAAAATTATTTAGATAAAATTAATATTATTTTTGAAATCAAGATATCAAAATTATAAAATGGTGAATTTTTCATAATTTTTGAGATAGTCAAATGTTTGGATTAAAATTAAATACTGTATAAATATATAATGTGTTTTATGACATAATTATGACCTAATAGTGATGTAATATAATACTATAAAAGTTTTCTTCATCCAAATATATGTTTTTCCTTTAAAATAATGTAATTTTAGGTTTATTAGATTTATTTTAGAATGTCTTAGTGAATCCTCCTTGAAATATAAAATATTTTAATATTTTAAAATCATTTCCTTGAAGTGTGACTTAACTACACATAAGAAAGAGAAATACTTAAATATATTAGTCCCTTATCCTTATAAATTAATTTATACCACTCCCCTTTTCAATAAACCATTAGAAAAAACTAGGGTAGGGTTTGTGGTTTTGAATATTTTAGTGTGTAGTGTCCAAAACCAAAATAATAAATAATTCCCCCACCATTCTATATAAACCCACCACGCACCCATTTTTCTTCACTCAAGATATTTTTAGCCCAAACACCCTATACCCCATACTCCCTAGATTCATCCAAAGGTTCCCCTAATATCCCAAGAAGCCTCCCCAAGCCTTTGGGATCACACATCAAAGTAAGGGATTCCTCTACTCCCCTTTGAATTCGTGCACCTTCTTTGAGTGTAGTTCTTTTAATTTCAATTTCTTGTATTAAAATTTGTTTGTAATCATTAAAATACAATAATATTTATTTTGTTTCAATAAGTGATCATTTATCCTCCCCCATATTGACCATTACCTAAGCCGTTACCATGCCGAAATTCCATAAGGGATCTCTCTCTCTCCTTTTTCTTCTAGCACCATTTTATGTAATGCCTTTTACATTACACTTTTATGGATTTGAGTTATTTTTTTACATACCTCCTTAATTTCCATTTGATGTATACATGATGGTGTCTTCCTTTCAATCCCATTAATCCCCATATGATTCTTTAATCCCACTTGTTCCTATGATGAAATTTTGTAAGGGATTTCTCTCTTCTCATTTTCATTCAAGCATTTTTTTTGTTATGCATATAAATTACATTTCAAAAGATGGGATATTATGTTACATGATTCCATTACTTTCCATATTAGGTATAAATGATTATATTCCCCTTTCTCTCTCATCTTCCCAATTTATGAATTCCCATGTAAAACTGTTATGCTGCCAAAATGTCACCACAATTTCCCATTCAAAATCAACATGTAGTGAATATCATACCCATTCCTCTATCATGGGTATTCACATTTATGAATACATACTTATCTAATGGTGAATTAAATTTATGAATTCCACATTCCATGATCATGGAATAAATTATGATGTTTAATGAATTCATGTAATATGATCTATGTGGAATATTTATTCATGAAAATGAAATGATTATGAAGGGAGTGCCCAAATAGCACTCCAATGAAGTGGTTATTGTTTAGTATCACGATACATCATGTTGGGATAAGGGTTTACCTGATTTCTTTATAATATTTTTCCCGCCATGTTGTAATAGGGTTTTACCTATATTCTTTATGTTAATGATGTGGTGTTTTAAGTCGTTGCCACATTTCTATGTTATGATAATCATGTTATATATTGCCTTTATGTTCATGTTTCTCTTATGCTCCATCGATATGCCTATTGACTAACTTGTATTGTATTATTCATGTTATTACTTATTTACTTCATTACTGGGATTTATATCTTACTCTTTTGTTATGTATTTCCTCAGGTTATCCCATGAAATGTTAAGTATGAAAGAATGTTCTCGTCATGTAAAAAAAGTTTTCAATAAAGATGTTTATTTAATGTTTTAAGTTGTTATGTAATGTTTCTAAGCCCCAAAGACACTGGACCTCAATCTTGTGAGTTGTATTAAGTGATATATTATGTTATAAATCATGTTTTAATATGAAATAAATATTTGGGTTTTGATTATACAACCCTCGAGTTTATTACTTAAGAGTGATCCAGTCCTAGAAGTTCAAAAAGTGGTATCATAACTAATTTTTAACCCTTTTATTGATTATTTTTTATAATAAACAGGAGACTAGAAATGTGTCGGAACATGGTAAATATCATATTTTTTGGAATAGCCAACCCACACATAGGAGAAATACCATGTTTCTAGAAATGGGACTATTGTTTAATTTGTCTATTATTATAGTTGATTGTTATTTCCCCTTGGGTAATTTCACATCATTCTTCTATTTACTGATTTATGAGATTTATTCTTATAGTATGGTATAACATTCAGGTATGTCTCCATTTTTCATTTAGGCATATATGATTCACAATTCATTATTTTTCATAGTATTTTTCTTATATTACATTCTTTAAAGATTTCTTGTCATGTTCATAGTTATGGTACAAGGTTGCCTAAATAATGTTTCTATATTATCCTAAAAAAATTATCATACAGATTTATGGTTTTATTCTTTCTAACCATTAAAAAATTTATCAAAGAAATTAAATTTTCTTAAAGCGGTTAATGGATTAAGAATAATGATAATATTAAAATTATAATGTAATTGTATATTATTTGTACTAAATCAAAATGGTTAATGATGGGTTTCAATAAAATAGTGTTCTAATTGGAACTTTTAACGGTTGTAACGTTATAACACGAGAATGGAAACCTATATAATCGACTCCTTACAAGATAGAATCAACCCTTGCTGGCCAATAATAAAAAAAATGTATATGGAAAACCCCATAAGGGGGTATACTGAAATATTATTTAATTAAAATAATCAAACAATAATGGGTTTCACTTAAATAGAAAGAAAATAACAACTTAGAGATCAGTTTCCTTCATAATAAGAAAATATAGGCCCATATAAATGAACCCATGTGGGTCTGAAATAACCCTTATAGGATAATATTTTCATTATTTTAATTAGTAATTAACCCCTTGTGGGTATATGTATTAAATGTATTTAGTTGTTTAATGGGTCAACTGAAATCTAAATGGTGTTTTCCCATATATATTTGTGGTGGAATTCTACTTGTATAGATCATATAACATAACTTTCTTGAACTAGATCATTTAATGTGATTCAACATTGATTTTATAAATAAATAGTTGATTATTGAATAGTTGAATTAGTACATAAATGCTTGTATAATAACATTGTTCTGGTATCATGGCCTATAAACCAGCCTTCATAGTTAAACTAAATGTGAATGGATGAAATGAAATAAATAAAACCTTATAAATATATGTTCATAAAATACATTAGTGTGGGGGTTAGTTTTTGAACATCCTTAGATAAGAACATGGATATTTATCCGGAGTCTTTATTGATGTCCCTTGTGTTAAACACAAGTGTTAGGTGAGTTATGTTGGTGAACTTTGGGCATGACCCTATATTTAGAGTTGATTACTTAGGGTAAGAGATCGGTTATCTTGGTTTAGTAGTGTATTTATAGGTAAAAAAGCATTGGTGGACAATTTTATCCAGTTTTTTGGCATTATATGTACTATTTGTATGTTGTTTAGGTTTGGATAGGGCTTTTAAATTGTGAAACAATGCCCTGGGTTGATGGTTGGTCATGTTGTAAGATGATTCTTATGAGTTTTCTAAACATTATGAATGATTGGTCTCAATGGTATTGATATGATAAGGGAATGGTTGGCCATTTATTTAGTCATGTGAGATTAATTGTGTTGATTTATGACTCAAGAAGTAATCATTCAGGTTAAATATTCATGTGGGATAACATGGAATTTGGTTTTATTTTTTTGAGTAGGCTATCATATTCAAGGATTGTACGATGCTGTTGATCCTATAAATAATTTGAAATTGGTGTATGCTTTAAGTTGAAGTAATATCAAAGAAGTACAGATTTTCATATGACGTTCCTATTACATTAAGGATTAATGGGTGAGATATGTGTGGTTTTTTGGGGATCATTCAAGTCTCTGATAAATTTTAGTGATGCAATCAAAGGTAACACCTTGATAAGTTTTTGGTTCACTACTTATTTTAAAGGATAATGGTGTTTTAGTAATTTGAGTTAATAGGTTACTTATAGAGTGAGGTGACCTAGGTATTTAGATTTTTGTTGTAAGAATTTCACCACTATGATATTAGTAGAAAAAATAAATTTTTCTCAGTGTTTGGGATAATCATGTAAAAGGATTGTGTTTTAAATCACACTGACCTGAGGTAGTTTTAGCATATGAACTTGGTGTTGATGATGTGAATGATATTGCCTCGGGAAGACCATCATGTGTTTTCCTAGGAGAGGACCTATTATAGTTACACTTAGAGGTTAGAGTAAATCCATATGGTAAAAAATGAACCACTAGTTATTCAAGGAATGAATAATCTTCGTGAATGTGGTTCATGTGCATGCCATGGTTGGAGTTTCATATTGGAACTTAGTATATGTGTGTTGGGACACATCCATAAATCTAGTTTTAGGGTTGATAGTGCATGTGTACTTGGAATTATATTTCCATTTTTTTGTAAAATGATGACTAGGAAGCTCCTATAGCAGGGAGAATCACATCAGTCATGGAAGGAATGACATTCAAGAGAGAAGGATCTCATTTATTGAAGGACCTATCGTGAAGAGTCAGAATATATTTTAAAATTTGGTGGGATCATGAATTTGAGTTCTCTAATTTTTGATATGGTGTTGAATTTAATGCTTAGATATGAGTTGAATCATGTTTTAATGTTAGATTTGGGATCAAGATGCGCAAGCAATCCATAAAATGTGTTAGTTAGTTGGTTCATATTAACTTGAAATGTAGCATGATAGTGAAATGGTTGGTTGATTATGAAATAATTAAATAACACCATGATTTAGTTTTTACATTTGTGAGTTTTTATAAACAATAATGGGTAAATTTGGAATTCAAGGTAATGTAATCAAGTTCTCATATAATATTTTTGGCAATCATGATGGACTCCCTTTAACAAGTTTAACATGAAGTGGTATGACTGGTTTTTAATATTAAAATTTTCAAGGTGAGATAAAACCTCTTGTAATATGTTATAAAAATTATGAAAAGTGTGTTTTAGGTTATGATCCTAGAATTTGAAGATTAATTTTGAGGAAAAATTATCTCTTAGTTTGTAAAGGGGTAGTGGGTTTCATTAAAAATCACTGTATAAGGAGGGTCTGCATGAGATTGATTAATAGATCTTAAAAATGAATAATGCTAAGCTTGGACATGTCAGTGGGAAACTGGAATGTATTTCTAGAAGTATAGTGCACATGGTTCGATGGTAATGTAATTTCTATGGTGGGGAGCCAACATGAACTAGTAAAGTGTGTGACGCTTAATTTAATACGTTTCAAATTGTTTTTTTGAATTCATTTATAATGTTTCACTTGTATTAACATGTCTAAATTATATCAATATGGTCAAAGAACCCTGGGATGGGTGAAAAAATGTGAAACATCATCGGATTATCTTATCATATTTGAAAATAACTAACTACAAGAGATAGTTAGATATTTATATCTACAGTATTTGTATTCTTGGGAGTTAGACTATGGTTTTTTTGAAGTTTGTTTTGGAGAACCTCATAAGTTTAGTTTAATGATCAGTTTTTTAATAATGTTTTTAATAGTAGGGTTTAGTATCCATGATGGAAATCGATCAAGGATAGACCAACAGGTAATAATTTTCAATATGAAACACAGTTAAGTTTAAATCATGATAGGAATGTCATTTAACCCTTACAGTGAGGGTTTTGTAATCAAACCAGTTACAGTTGGAAATTGTTTGTTGTAAGAATAAATTTCTTATTTTGTATTTTCAAATTGAATTCATAAATTTTAGGTTTTTTTCATGGGTTTATTGTAACCTTGTGAATGAGGTAGGTTTTTTTGATCATTCAAACCTACACTTTCTGAGTGTTTAGTTGAAATGTGAATTCATTGAATATTATATTATTACTCTATAGAGGGGGTGAAGTTTGGAATCGACTTTCAAGATATAATTCTAATATTTGGTGTCTCAATAACATGTTGTTGGATGAAAGGATTAAAGTGTTGTTTTTTTGAGAGTATAGCTTAAGGACGGGGTTTCATATGGTGGGGAGGTATAACAACTCACATTTTCATACCATATTGACTTTATCTTGAACTTTTTATATCTCAATGAGTGGAGATATATCTTATTTTAATTTTCTAGTAACTCCATTATTATTTCTTATCAAATGTGTTTCTTATATTTGAAGTGGTATGAACTTAATTTTTCTACTCTCAATCAGGGTTGGGGCGAAAGTGTAGTTAGTAATTAGAATGAAATTTTTTGTGTAAGAAAACCTCATGTATTTTCTTTTGGAGGGGTATCAGGGGTTTTGTTGGCCTTTAATGTGAACTAGAGGGGATTGAGATGGATTTGAGACTACATTGTGTTGTTGTAGTCCCATTACCTATCAAGTTGAGACTCTAGTAGCTATGTGAGGCTACCGAAGCTATCATCTATCTAGTGGACACCCAGAGGCTAGCTGGTGTCCATTGGGTAGGTTTTCTTAAAGGTGGTAAAAATGTTCATTTGACAACTATCATCCTTTCTTACCCCTTACACTAAAATTTTAGGGTTTATTTCACCCTGTTATAATAGTAGTAGGCACCCCACTCCTCCTCCTTCAATTATAATTAAACCACTTCGATCTTACGTCAAGTCTTCATCCATTTTAGATAATAAACTCCTTATGGTTAGGATGCCACTCCTCTTCCCTCGATTCAATTTTTTCTTCCCTTCTCAAGATTTTATCATCATGTAACCTCATATTCACTATTTTTAGGGCTTTTCTTGTTCACTATTTCCTTTTATTCTAGTTTTAAATAAGGTTTCTTTTATTGAATTTGATGCTTCCAAAGATTGATGTATGTGGTCTAAGTGTTTTCCCTTAACTTTTTGATCTTTTATAAGATATTTTGAAAGTATGTTGAGATGAAATCTATAATAATATTTTTATTTATGTTTCTAATGTATTATTTACTTAATTAATAGATTTAGATTAATTTGGAACCCATAATAACATCTATAGATTATTAAACCAACCACATATTAAAAAGGGTCTATGGGAGGATTATGGATTAAAATGGACTCTAGAAAGTAATTGGATTATTTATTTTAACACAATTATATTTTACCTTAAAGGAATAGTTAAGAAATTAATTCCACTAATTCTAGGAACAAGTAATGACTCTGGATGATTTTTGACCTATTAAAGGATTCACCCATGATTTTTCCTTCTTCTATATTAAAACCAACTTAACTAGGTAATAATTATAAGTGTGATACAACCTAGGGAACTACTCAAATGAACCCATGAGGGTAACATTTTTTCCATTGTTATTAAATTTTTTATGTTTGAATAAATTCATAATAGGATTACTTCAACCTAGCCTGAATTTGATTTCCTTAAACCATAACATGGACCCAATAAACTTATGTCCCTTAGGTATAGGGTGTGGCTGGTTGTTCATTAATATAATTATAACTTCTAAAATATCTCATTTGAGTAATTAAATTAACAAAGTGATTATTTTTATTTCGTTCCCCTAATGTAAATAAACCAAATAATAGTTTTGGAGGGTTGTGATTCCCTTTATTGAATATGGTAAAATGTGTAATGAGGATATTAAAACTAATGGGATAATAATTAATGGATGTATTTGGAGTGAATTAAATAGATGGAATTAAGACCTTGTTCATTAATTTCTAGATTTATTTTTTTCTCTTTTATTTAAATCCTTAAGTCATGTTTACATAATGGATTAAGATATAAGTAAAAGTGATTCATACGATGGATAAACCTTGGATTCTAGATATAAATTCCAAGAATGAACCCAATATAGGTCACATGTTTCAATGATTTAAATTCCAAGTGTAATTCCACCATTTATTTAGTCAATGTTTTTATATTCATGAATCTATTAACTTGAAATAATTGAATCACCTAGAAACTATGGAAACATTTTAATTGTTTGGATAATTTCATCGATTAATATTTATTTCCTCGAACATAAAATTCCTTATAATTCCCCTTGGATCTTAATTAATCTCCTTCCTAAAATCACCATGTAATTTTACCTTAGGTTTAGTATGACCCCCTTTAGAAATAGGAATATTGAGGGTTCATCCCATTGATTCTACTTTAGAGCTAGACACCATGGCATGACCACCACTGGTCAGCGTACCAATTCCATAAATAGAATGACTTAGAGATTTACTTGGATTCACAAGGTTTAATTACATGTGAATTTACATGATCGATCCATGGATTCACCTTTGTTTCTTGCTCCTAGATTCCTTGGATATATTTCATGTGTCATGTGACCCCCTTATTGAGTCACACGATTAGTGACTACTGACATAGATTGAATAAGGTGGTATTTCCTGATCTATCCCTACTCTACTACATTATTAGTTATATATTTCACTAGATTATATCTTATAATCACATACTAAAAATGTATTAGACACTATTAGTGGTGGTATGGTTAGTTTTACTCACACCCTATTCAGGACACCACATGGTACCCAAGCATATATCATGGCTACAAATTAGAAGTATAGCTTGCACCTCTTTTTTTATACTTGTCTTGGACTTGGACTTGGCATGGTATTTGTGGACTAATAATTTAATCGTAATACCTATAGGAATTTTGTCGTCTCATTTATTTATCTAATTTCACCCAGCACTATTTTATTGGTTTCACATATTATATATATTAACAAATTAGTATGTGTAGAACCTTTTGTTCATGAATGGATAGTTTTTATTATAACATGAACGATTTTCAGTTTATTATAATCTACCTTCATTTCATTTAATTTCCATCTCTAAAGTATTCAGTATTGATCTAGAGGGTATAATATCTCTACAATACCATAATTAGACCCATTATTCTATTCAGAAGCCTCTAAAATATGGGGAGTCATACTTGAGGCCATGTTTTCCTCTGTTTTGATTATTTATGATTGAACTAGTCTACGGGTGTCATATTAGTCACTGATTTAGATTTTCTAGACGAATATGGTTTAATAACACTATTGGATACAAATATTGATTTTTAGGTAACTTGTACTAGTTTTAATGGATTGTATGATCCTAGTAGGAGAATATATAATGCTTTATCTAAGGTATATAATTTCAGTATTCTAATTTTATAGACTATAGTTCCTTTGGCTTCATCCAGAGAATATGGGACTTCTCCAAGTTCTAAATATAATCACGTGTTTATAGGGAGGGAGATAAATGTGAATCCTTCTAATGATCAAGATGATAGTGGGGATATTGATCACTATATTTAGACAATGAAATAGGGGTTTGATTCAAATGGTATGTAAGTTGATTCCAATTTTGTGCCTCCAAAATAATCTTCAAGTTTTTACTTCAAGGATGAATTTTCTTTCCCCAAGGAGAGGGTTTATCCTACAACAATTATATATGAAATTGATACAAAATCAATGTAAGAGGTCCAGAAAACTCCAGACAATGAATTCCAAGATGTGAAAGGCTTTTTCACTCCTTTTTTCGGTGTATCTTCTTTAATATCTTACTAATAGGATTTGGGGTCTGACATTCAAACAAATATGAGGAAAATTATAACATGAAAGATATAATTTTTCTCCAAGATTTATTCAGTCAATAATCCTGAGTTTTTTATTTGTGTGTGAATAGAATCGATAGGTATTTTGATAGATCTATTTAATCCCTAAAAAAATTAAATTATATTGGGTGACTTATCAAGTGAGTGTGCCTTATTATAAGGAGTTGGTTGTAAAGGGTCTTTGTGTAGCTGAGCCTAAAACATATGAGAGGGATTTGGGACATGTTGGATGCGAGAATACTGAAATGGATCTAATACTAACAATGGTATGTTAAATATCATATATTACTATGGTAAGACCTATTCTAGGGAAAGTGATGTATTATTTTCCTTACGAAGGATGGTATAAAGGCTAATTCACTAAAATCTTATTATGTCTCAATATGGAAACCAATAAAAAATATACTAGTGGTTCCCATATTTGAGAATGATTAAATTGTTATGAATTCATTTAAAGATATCAAATACTATAATTAAATATTTTATGAAAAATAATGTAAAATTAAACAAACTAATTATGTTTTTGATGAGCCTCTAAAATTGTTTTTTCATGGTGAAAATCTATCTCTTATAGATTATGAGCCTATAGACATACATGATATGAATATATATTCTAGATAATGTTATCATGGCCAACACAGTACCTAGAATGATTATATATGGATAAGGGTTCAATGTCCTTGGGGTATGTGTACTTTCTATAACATGGGAGACATGTGTAAAAATTGATTTTTTTATTTTTTTATTCTTTTCTACTTTTCAAGGTGCTAATGTTCTAAATATTTATAATATTGGAATGGATGAGCCATTTTTAAAATTCCTTTTGGATATAAAACCATGATTTATCATGTGTTAATGGTGGTATTCATCTATGATGAGTCAAAGTGGTAGTTTCTCACTCTTTTGTTGGGATTCATTTCCCTTTTCTTTTTCCATCACCTTTGTTTTCAATATTTTATTTCTGTGGTTTTGGGTAGAATCACTCAACATTAAACACCATGTATTGTGTGTGTGATTTATTAAAATGTTTCTCAGGTCCATTTTTTAGATATCAAAATCCTTGGTTCATGTAATTTATGATTATTATTATTATCATTATAATTATTATATATCTGGGGTCATGTCTTAGTGGTAAAATTAGACCAATGGTCATACATCAATCGTGGATCAAATCCTTGAGGCCTACATTAAGATGGATTGTTAATACATTTAGTGTATATGGTTGTAGGACAGGGATTAGACCTAGGTAAATTCATGTGGTTGAAGTATAGTGGAATCAGGCATGGTGAAGGATATAGGTAGGGGAATTTGGTCCAGCATAAAGGGTCCCTCATTCCATAAAATTTTTAGACTTTGGTATATAAAATTGAAAAGGGTAAACTGTAGAGTGTGTCACCCCTTTGAGGTGGTTTGGAATATATTTTCAAGCACAAGGATGTGTGGGTTATTTTATTTTCATTTAATCATTGGGAAATTAATAAATCATCGTCATCATCATTATCATTATCTAGTCGAGGTCATGGCTGAGTAGTAAATGCAACCCCATAATACTATTTAAATCATGGTTCAAATCCCAGCGGCCTCCTTTAGAATTATTAATTGGCCCATCTAGGGATGATGGACGTAGGGGAGGGTGTTAACCTAGGTAAACCTAAAAAGGTGAAACAAGTAGGTGTATGTAAGCGGCCATTGGGCTATGATGAAGGGAACTTGAGAAATCAAGTGTTGGGACTTCATGAAATGAAATTGTATTGAGGTAACTATGGAGTGGGTAAAACCTTGGAGTGGGTGAGGCCTGTCCTTTCTATCCCATAGATTTATATGTGTTTTTTCTTTTCATGTAACCTCCAAGACCTTAATAAATTTTTATTTTTGTTGCTGCTATTGTTTTTATAACTGTTTTTGTTGTTGTTTTTATAGTATTTTTTGTTTTTATTTTTGTTGTTTTTTAAATTATGTAGTTGGGGTCTTTTTGTAGTGTTAACGTCACCTAATAACACTAGATCAAAATGGGGTTAAAATCCAGAAATCCCCCTTGGAGTTATTTTCTATGAAACTTACAGTTCATGACACAGGCAAGGGTGCAGACCCAAGAACACACTGACATATGCATCGCAGGTCATAGGCAAGGGGCCTCTAGGCTAAGATGAATGGACCTTCGGGACATCAAATGGGGGTATTTTGGATTTAAAATTATAATGGGATATCTATATAGTTGGCCAACACATTAATGGGGTGTAACATTTCATTTATATCCCATGTATTTTTGAATTATTTCTTTTCATTATGACCTCTAAGAACCTAATATATTGTTATTATTAATATAATAATGTCTAAAAGTCCATTTTTTTTGAAACCCCCCTTCGATGAATCAAATGTTGGCCCTTAGAGCATTAAAAATTATAATGGGTTAGATATGGAGTGAGTCAACCCTTTTAGGGGGTGTGTCTAATCCTTATGGGATCATATGTGTGTCATTTGTTTCATTTTCTTATATACTACATGAGTTTAAATAATAAATAAATAAATCATAATTTTTATCATTTTTATTAATCTTATAATTACTATAATTATTTTCATTATTATCATTATCTTCATCATAATAATCATCATCATGATTACTATTATTATTAGATACCTTGTCAATATAGTAATTAATTATATTCTTGTCTACTCCATCCACCTCTATAGGTGGATGTAGGAGTTGATTGAAAGGATCACCATAAAAATTATAATCTTTATCTATAATTTCATTATACATGAAAAAATATGGCCACATTGTCTTGGAAAAAGCGTTTCAAACCACTTGACATGGTATGATTTTTTATTTAAAACCTCTATATCTATAATAAAAAAGTTTTTTCTAGCTATATATGTAATCTCATTATTTCATGGAGTGACTTAATGGAATTCATAAAAAAATATACTAATTAATAGGATATATAGGGGTAACTAATTCTATAATACCTTCCAGATGTGTCCAGTAGTTAGGGTACAATATGATAAAATTATGTAAAAAACACACTGGTAACCTGAAAGGACCACTAATGTTGATATTTGGGACACCAAATGGTTTATCACTTTGATCTCATGGTTACTTACAAACCCATATAATATTATATAATAATTCAATCTATCAAGCCCTTGATGACTTAGAGTATATCTATCACCTCATTCTGAGTAATATCATGAATGTAATTTTTTATTTCAAATTCCTTGGGAGAGAAAATCATATATGTATGCTACCTACCATGGTACACTCAATCCTAGATTTAACTATTGATTTCGAGGAGGGTATGAAGTGGATCCCTCCATGTGGTGTAAATATTTCAAGAAATCCATTCATACCTTCCTCAAGGAATCTCCTCATATTGAAATTTTAGGTCAATAGACTCATTAATGATGAGGGGTTACAACTACTAGGCATGCAAGTTCCCTCAATCTACCCACTCTTCTATTAAAACACTATAGATTTCTACCATTTAATCATGGGATTCTCATATGATTTGTTGATATGGAACAATGTTGAGGCTCTATTTTTGTTTTATTCGATATTTTAGTAGTGACATGATTGTGTTTTAAGATGGTGTTCTCAACAAGGATAAGATTAATTAGCTAAAAAGGCTTCTATCACCAGCTATTTCCTTAATAATTCTTCATAATTGGAATGCAGGATTTTTTTGAGATTTGATGGGAAAAAACTCTTCTTAAATTTACTCTTGCATGTATCATAAAATGCATTGAAATAGAATCCAAAATTAAGGTTGGGTTCATGAACAATACTATGGAGTCCCTCATTTAAACTAAATCAATTTAGGTAATTGGTATTCCCAAGAAACCAAAGCAACCCTAATATGTTAAATAAATACCACCAATTCCTTCATGAATAAAAGTAAATATTGAACGTTCTTCACTTGGAGAACCTATCCATGTGGGATATGATGGAATATTTAGAACTACTCAAGGATATATTAAATATTTCTTGCCATCACTGCCTTGGATACTTTTTGGACATTGAAGCTGAGATTTGGGTGGTGATCCATGACATGAATTATGAAAAACAATATAATAAGGAAAAGATACTGATTGATAGTGATTCCATGTTACAATTCAACCTACTAAAAATTAAATAAACTTTTCTACATGTAAACTCTATTGGGAATACATTCACTACCTAACTTTACTTTAAAATATTCAGTTCATGATCTCACAAATCTATAATGAAAGTAACAATGTATTCGATGCACTTTCTAAGATGGTGGTGGAAGATAAGAATTCATCTTAGTCCTTTGACCTTTTTATTACTTTTCAAATTTTTATTACTCTAACGTATAGGGTTATGTTTATGAATGAATCTTTCCACCATTGTTCCTATACACCTTTTTTATTAATCAATCAGACATGTACCCGCCTTTTTATAAAATAATGTGGGATTTCTTAGATTATTATTATTACTAATTACTATTGTTATTATGAAGATGATGATGGTGATGATGATGATTATAATAATAATAATAATAATAATAATTATTATTATTATTATTATTCTTCTTAGTGGAAAAGATGTTATAGGGTGACACATAGATGTGTTACCACATCCCAAGTAGTGCCTCTGATTATATAATTTCAATACATATATTTGGCATGTATATGTGAGCTTAGTTTTCTTAGGACAACATAACATCTGGAGATTATTTCTGTGGAGGTAACTTGACCTAGGGGTATTTTGAGCGATGAGAACTATATTTTAGGCAGGATCACAATCAGTGCTAAAAAAATACTGAAAACAGATATATTTCATTAAGAAAACTATATCACTAAAAAATATGTATAACTATATTAATATATTAATATAGATAGAAATATAATATATTTTATTAAATATGATTTATATAATAATAATATAAATTCAAACTAAATATCTGGCTTATATAATAATTAGAAAATATTATTTATTATTAAAAAATATTTAATGGAGAAATATATTTTTATTGATATATATATATATATATATATATTATTTTATTAAATATGATATATATTATACTAAATATGTATTTATAAATCATATTTATTATAGAAATATTTTTATATTAATATGTAATATATTTAGTGAAAATGGTTTATAACTTTATTAAAAATATTGAATAAATAATATTAATTTAAATTTAATAACATATTAATTTATCAATGTCATTTTTTTTTCAATTTGACATAGATATAAAATAATAAATATTTATTTTTTAATTTAAAAAATTGACGTAATATGTTATATATAATATGTCATACAACAATTTCACATGTACATATATTAAATATATTCAATTTTATAGAGAATATCATACACAAATATTAAATTTCTAATATTATCATTTTACAATTTCATGTATTAATATTTTATATTTAAAATATTAATTATTTAATTGTTAATTTTTTTCATTTTATATATATACATATTCAATATATAATATTTATTAATTTATAATATATATATATATGTGTATGTATTAAATTTTAACCATTTTATTATTATTTACTTCATTAATATATTTTTTAAATATCTTTATAAATTATTAAATTATAACTTTTAGTTTTTTTTTGATATTTATTATAATTTTATTCATTATTAATATTTGTTTATTAAATTTTAAGTTTTTAATAAAATTTTCATTTACATTAATAATATATGAATTCATGTTCATTTTAACAAATATTCATTTTCCCAAAAGAAATATATAACTAATAACACTTATTCATTTTATTAATATTTTTCATTCTATTCATATTTTAATTAAATTTAACTCACTTTTAACCTTCATTAATTTAAGATTATTTATCCATTAATAATTTTAAGTGTTTTTATGTTGTTTTTATAATTTATTCAATTTATATATTTATTCCATTAATAATTTTTGAAATTTATTCATTTTCTATGTTTTTATAGATAATTATTTATTAATATATTTAGTACTTTTAATAGATAAATATATTCACACACACACACACATATATATATATATCAATATGTATAATATTTCATTAAATATGAATTATATAACAAAAAAAGTATTTACATCAAATAAGCCATATATTTAATGAAATTTTTTTATAATTTAAAATTAATATTAACTAAAAATATTGAATAATTTTTATTGAGTAATGTATGTTTAATAAAATGCCATTTTTTCAATTTAACATATATCAAACTTGAGTTACATTAATTTCACACACAAATATATGGAGTCAGTACAATTTTATATATAAACACACACACACAGAAAGTATTTTTTTTAATTTATTCAATTTTTAAAATTCATTTGGGAATTATATTTTCTAACATAACATATTTAAGATATATTATGTTTATAATCAGTAAATTTTAACCAGTTTTTATATTTTTATTCAATATATACAATTTATTACTTTTTCATATTAATTCAAATTTTCCCATTATTAATATTATTTATTCATTAATAATGTTATTTAATTGTTAATATTGTTATAAATTGTTCATTTTCAATTTCTATTATCATAATTTTTTTTAAAATTTATAGATTTCTAATATTTATTTATACATCTATGTTCATTAAAATTTAATGTTTTTATTATGGGTGTAATTTATATAATCAATATGTATTTGTTTTCATTTTAACATATATTCAACTTTAATTTTTTTTAATAAACTATATAATTAAAGTATCACATTAAACTTTTTTAAAAAGAAATCAATATATTCATTTTTAAATTACTAAATTTCTTACTCTTTCAAAATTCATTCATATAATTTTATTTATAATTATCTATTAACTGATAATGTTAATTATTTTTTTACATTTATTTATAATTTTTCATTTTTTATATTTATCTGTTTAATATATTTTTAATTTATTCTTTTTTAATATTTATTTGGACATATTTATTCATTAACTTTTAATTTCTTCAATATTTTTAAAATATACATGTTTATTAGGTAATCATCTCTATTTTAATATATATTCACTTTAATGTTTTTGAATAATTCTTATAAATAATAAAACAAATTCATTTTTTGAAATATTTTGGAAGTCAATTCATTTTTAGTTATTAAATTTCACTAATTTATAACATTCATGTATTTTGGTTTATTCATTCATTAATAATGTTAATTAATTTTTATTTTTCTTATAATTTATTCATTTTAAATAGATATCAATTTAATATTTTTTCAATTTATTTTATATAGTTTTTATCAAATCTTTCCAAAAAGTGTTGATTAAACCCATTTGTCCTTTAAATATAACCCTAATAGAGAACTCCACTCACCCATATTGTTCAATCTCTCCTAAAATTAAACCACTATCATCACTCCCCCTAGAAATTCTCATAAAAATCAACCCTATCAAAACCCAATATATGTGATTATTTTTACACCTTTTAGACGACCTTGTATCGTTTCACCTTTTTTAGTTCTACTTTCCAATTTACCATATGACCCCCATTAACCCTATCCTATGGGTACCAATGTGACTTTCCCATGTACCATACAACCATTATTTTCAATTCCCAAAGGGTTTGGATACTCAATGTTTGAATTTTTTTATTTTTTCATCTTTAGAAGTGGATTTTAACATATTATTGGTAGAATTTTTGATTAATTTATATAGCTATCCATGGAAATTTTTTATGAAAATGGAAATAAAATTATAAATGAAATATATTTTTTTGAAAATTTACAAGAGAAATTCCCATGATAGAATCACATATATGTACTATATTTCTATTTTAATTTCATTTTTTGATAGTATATGAATGTATAAAATATAAATGGGAACACACATGGATATATGGAATATATATTGTTATATATTAACACACACACACACACACACATCTATATATGCATATATATATTTTTCATATATGTGGCTAGGGGTTCGGAACAAATTTTTATTTTAGGCCTGGGCCAGTTTATCATCATTACAGTTTTATGTTGAATCTATAAGGATTGTTATAGGTTAGTTTTATTCTAATAAATGAGTGTTCATGGAAATTAATTGGCTAACTCTCCATTTTATTTTCTCTTATATAGTACACTTTTGATTAATATTGATTTTTTTCCATGGTATTTGTGGGTGAAATGACTATATTATTAACATGATAATTATTTTATACATACACATATATCTATATATATAATTAAAATGTGTTTACTTTACTTGATTTCTTTATATTATTAATTTAATTTTCAATGTGTTTGGATACTTAGAATATTTTTTTATTTAAGAATGAAATAGATTTGTCTCATGTTTCTCTTAGAGAGGTATCTAATTGATTTATTGACGACTTAAAATATTAACTGATTCAAAATTAATTTAATTGGGTTTATTGATAAATAATTTATGATTTATTTTAAAATGGTGATTTTTATATGATAAATATGGTGGAAACATTGGGTTTTGAAGAATGAAAGAAAAATGGAATAGTGATAGAGGTTTGAAAAGGGAAGATTTTATCTTTTGAGGAATGTAATAACTAGATTTAGTGTTGCTACCTTAAATAAGTTCAATCTATGTAAACAATCCCAAAATAGAGCATGCATAAACTAAATATTTGATACTATATTTACATATCAATGTATATATATATATTATCTGCATACCTTGTGTGTATTTATTTATTTATTTATTAAAAAATAAATATTATTAAACCATATAGGATGGGTATGAATAAAAAATGGATTGATGTTAATCTATTTATAAAGTAATATGAAGATGGAGTTAAATATTTCATCAATTTTTTAATAGATCATACATACAAACCTATTCAAATACTTTTTATATGTTTACATTGTTTTTATACAATACAAATCCATCCATAATAGTTGGAAGAGAATTTGATTTTTCACAGAAAAGATCAAATCTATAAAAATTACACTAAACATGGGGAAATTTTGAATGTAGATACCGAGTGGTATAATACTTTCATTTATAGATCATTTGATATGAATACTAGTGTAAATGATGATGTTCATCACATGAGAGAAATGAAAATGACAATTGAAGATGGCCTTTATGATTGTCCATTTTATAGAAGTTAAATAAAAATGGAATGATACCATTGTATACTGATTATACAAGATATACAATATAGTTAGCTGTATTGAATTTATATAATTTTAAAGACCATATAATATGAAGAGAAATTAGTTTTATAAACTAATTGGTCTCCTAAATGATATGATACCAGAAAAAAAGACCTTCCATGTCAAACATCAATTCCAAAACAATTTTACATTCAATGGGTATAATCCTTGAAAAAAATACATGTCTTTTAAAATGGTAGTGTATTGTTTCTTAAGAAGCATGAATCACTTAGAAAATTCCCTAAGTTTTCCATGAATCGATATAAGAATGATGAATCAAATCCTTCTAAATTTCTATGGTACATTACTATCATTATAAGGTTTAGATGACTATATGGGTGAAAGAAAACTTTGAGAAAATTTACATAGAATTTAGATAAAAGAGTTAAAACAATAAACTACATCACCCAGAAGACACTCCTTAGTGGAATAAAATTGATTATGTGTATCATGGATTTGGGAATGATCCAAGAAACCTCTATATTTTATTATCTATAGATATAAAAACTCCTTTTGGTTTAAAAATTAGTAATCATAGTATACGGCCATCTATGTTTGGTAAATTATAACATTCCACCAAAGTTATATATGATGTGAAAATAATTTTTATTCTATATATATATACACCAAAACAACATGGTAATGATATTGATGTATATTCGTCTCTATTAATCAAAGATATAAAATTGATATGGGATTCAGGTGATATATTATATGATGATAAAAAAACTGATTAGTTCACCTTAAAATCAATGATGTATGAGATGATAAATGAATTTACAACATAGGAAAATGTTTTAGGCTATATCATTAAAGGAATTTTATAGTCTCCCATTTGTGAATAAAATACACACTCAGTTAGGTTGAAACATTCCATAAAGGTTGTATTTTTAGGTCATTGTAAATTTTTCTCATGATGACATATATACTGATCATGGAAACCATCATTTGATGGAAATATATAAATGTATATGGACACATCTCCACTAATGGGCGATCAACTGTTTGTGAGTGTAAAATATATTAACACTGATTTCAGTAATCATTTTTTTGAAAAACCTTATGAAATCATTTTAGAAAAAGAGTTATGTTTTCATTGAATTACCATGTTATAATTTTTTTTAAATAAAAAATATTCTTGATGTTATGCAGGTAGAAAAAAATTTATGTTATAGAATTATTAGGATGTTACTAAATATACTATTGAAAAAAATGAAATTAAGGCATGGTTGGAAATGATTGACATGAGGATGAGGGATGATTTTTTACCAGTAAACTGTAAAAGATAAAATTTTCTTCCTCCAACATCTTACACACTATACCGAGAAGACAATTGTCTATTTTGAAACTTAATTAATTTTGTAAAAGTTCTATAGTGATATTTATAAAATATAAATAATTTATTTTTAATGAAAAATTTGAAGATACATGGTCTAAAATCACACGATTGTCATGTTTTTATGAAATATTTAATTCATGTAGATTTGTGATTCATTATACCTATAAATGTATGATATATGTTAACCAGACATTGATTCTTTTAGAAATACATAGTTCATAATGTTTTATTCCCAACAAAGATTATTGTCATGAATATGGATATTACAATCATATTATATGAATTGGAGTTGTTCTTCCCACCATCATTATTTGATATAATGGTCCACCATAAAGTTCACTTTGTTAGAGAGATTAAACTATGTAGTATTAGACATTATATATTTATGTATCATATTAAATGGTATATGAATATTTTAAAATGATACATCAATAATTGAATTCAGTAATTTTGTTTTATTTTAGGGATTTATATTTGTGAAGAAGTTTTTGAATTCTATATCGATTACCAATAATATGTTGATATTATTATCCTCACAAAATATAATCACATATTTTGCCTTATTGGAAAAGGGATTTTCCAAAGATATGTTGTTACAATTACTACTATATATGTGTGGTAATATAACCTTTACATTTTACAAAGTAGTGTAGAGGTTTCTCCATACATTGAATCCAAAAATTTAATTCTAAGACATTTGATTCCATTAATTGATTAAGGATGGATATCAAATGCCTAGAATCAATATTTTATAATATCGTTTTGAGATCATATTTATAAGAATTTATCTTCAAATCCAAATTCAAATTTCAAACAACTTTGATGGATATCCTAGGGACCGAATTTCAATGTTATATCTTACATTGTTTTTGTAGTTAATGGTTGTATGTTTTATTTAAAGGAACAATATGAATAGAGTGTGATGAAAAGTAGTAGAGTTTCCCTTGCGGTGTATGAAATGTATATTTTTGGTTCGAAGGACATAAATAAAATTTATGAAAATTTGTTATATTTCATTTTCGTTGAATAGATATACATTTTGAATTATATAACATTTAAAGTGTTAATTTTACATTTAAAATGGGTCCAGAATAGGAGTTCATTTGAGGTCAATGAATTGAGATTATTTAAGGTGAATTTATGTGTGAAAGGCTATTAGGAGGAATCATTTAGAATTGAATCACATGTAGTGTATGTATTTTATGTCCCAGATCCAGAAAAACGGATTCTTCACTTATTTTTTAGTGAGTAAAATAACTATAGGTTTAGAGGAAAATTCAATTAAGGGTGACCCTTTCATTAGGAGATAATAATAATTTCACAGTGTTCCCAATTTAGATAGTGTATTTTAAATTATAGGGGACTACTAGTATGGTATTTGGATACTCATGTAGGATAAAAAAATCATCAAACTTTAAAGAAAAAAAGAGAGTTCAATGAAAATGCTAAAGTGTATTTTAATATACTTTGATTTTAATCATTATATTTTGTGTTCTCGATTTCATTTTTTTAATCTATTTTACATGTTTGAATAATCATGTAGATGGTGACTTATGCACATACTGATATTATTAATCCTAAGAAAAAATATGTGATCTATCCTAAAACTCAATAATTTTTAAGGGATCTTTCATATGTGAATTAAAAAAACACTATAGGCATAGAATCACCCTATAAACGAAATTTATCAAGGAAATCAGGGAATGTATAAAATTTGAGGTTGGTTAGAATCAATACAGACAATGTTTTGACACCAAAAAGTAAATACTAATTATTTATAAATAGGGTAACAATAAGAATCAATCTTCCAATTGAAATAGATATATGTAATGGTGTCATGAATTCATTAAATACAACCACATGGGACGATATTAGGGTAATGTGATAATATATTTTCTCTATTTTACTGAAAAATTATATAATGAAGCATTGATTAGTTTTCATTATCACTTGTAGAGTTCTTTTATATTAGATGAATTCCAAAAGAAATTTTTCTTAGTGATCATAAGAAAATATCATAGAGACATCCAAACACTTTTGAAAAAGCATAATCTTAGAGATTATGAGGGGAAAGTAACCCCCCACCTAGAAGCTATGTATTCACACATTATAAACCAGAAATCATATGAATATTTCATTAGACTCTACGATGAAGAATCATTTCAGGTTCATTTTATTATGTAATATTTTATTTTATATTATTTATTATATCCACCTTGATTCAAAATTATTAATTTATGAAACAATATAGTGATTAAAACAAGCAGTGTACATAAAAACCAATTTACCATTACCATAATGCAAGGATGTGGTACACTTCACATGAAAGGAATGTGTTATGTATATTTTAAATATATAATTTTTTTTGTGATGGGAATAAAATATATTCCTTTGTTTATATATATATATATTGATTAATAATAATCCAAAGCCACTTCCATCCCATTTTATTCACAATGTCAGGAGGCTTATGTAAATAAAATGGAAAAAGTAGTATATGAAAACACATAAGTAGTAAGGGAATCATGTGTTAGTATGAAATAATAGTTTTTTGGTATTCTTTACAATAGTATTAAAAAAATATATAATTATGTTCTTATATTTTTTATATCTTTTAGACACAATAATCGGTGTCGACTCTACCAAAATAACAGCTACTTTCAGTAGCTTTGATGTGTTCAGAAAAATATGGCTGCATTAGAGGTGAAGGTTTTGGTATGTCACCTAGAACATATTTTAAGATGATAAAGTCACAATGAGATACATGTGAGAAGATGAAGGAATGCAAGAACATATAGATTATTTAAATAGATATTATTGTTCATTCGGGTTTGGCATAAAAATATATGTGAAAGGATAAAAGTAATCAACTAGTAGAATAATGATCAGTTTATGAAGAGCCACATGAATCCACTAGATATAAGGATATCTATTCTCCAGAACAACTTTCCTTACCTGAGGTAAAAAAACTTTCATTACTCTTTCCCCTAAATATGAATCAAATTACTTATGATAACATTATTTTACTAAAATCCTACCAGATGAAATTTTAAATGATTTATATCTATCAACACCCTTACATCACCTTTTTGTGAATGATATGGTATAAAATATACTAGGACACATGTTACTTAATAAAACTCCCAAAGTATTATTTGAGAGTGGGAATTGAAGTAACTCATGATTGAGTCATGGATTTTTCTATTCTTCATGGTGATCTTGGTGTTATCATGGTTGGTAATGATATTATAACTTCTGGGGAATGTACATTTGATCCTATAAAGATACATGAGGTATAAATTTTTTTCAAATTAAAAACCTTTAATAGTTGATAAAAATGGTTTTAAATTTGGTATGGTATTACATATGGGAAAAATGAAAGGGAAATGGAAGGTCAAATCAAGGTAATCCAGTCAATCAACTAATAAATCAAAAGGACCTTCCAAGAGTACCTTTACCCCTCCATTTCCAATTATATATATATATTAATATGAAAGTTCATAAATATACAAAATTTTAACATAAAAACATGTTATAAATTGAATATAAAGAATAAATATTTTGAGAGACCATTATATATGTGTTTGGTCTCAATAGTATAAATGATATTTTTTAGTTTAATTGTCTAGGAATCTTAGTTTTGAATATATACATGAGGTGGATTTCCATAATTTATTTTTCCAAAAAATTATTTCCTATATTCATTAAAGATAATAAATATTTATATTTTCTATAGGCATATATATTACTACTATATAAAGGGAAATAATCCAAAAAAATATTTATACTCATTATCCACTCTATCATTTATATGGTAAAATTTTCTTTATAATTGGAAGAAATTGTAATGAAAAAAATAAGAACAAAGCATGGTGCTTGAAAATAAAATAAATTAGACAAATTCATATTTATGCTGAAAAGAAAATGGTATAGATATAAAATCTAGTAATATAATATATATATATATTCCTTTTTTCATTATTTTTTGTTTTTTAGGAAGTACTAGATTCTAATATTAATAAAGTTTGATACCTTGAATCATTATTTTTTGGATCTAAAGCATGTATTGAAACAAAAAATCGACCACACATAATGGCCATTGTTTATTTTTAGTTCACTAAAATCAACATTTTTTAAATAGAAATAAAAATATATATTTTAGTGTGTGTTTTACCAATAATTTTCTAATAATATAGTGATATACAAGTATTGTCTAAATCATGGTAAAAGGTTAGTTTGTAAACAAAAGAATCTAAAGGATTTTGTAAAATGGAAAGAAATTATGGTGTATATATATAGTAATATTTATCATTAAAAAAATATTTCAAAAAAATTTAAATATTTTGGTCAATGTTTCTAAAGTATTTGAAACAAAATAATAATAATGATTTTGGATATTATTTTTCCAACATTATGAAGGATATTATATACCATCGACAAACTAGCTTCTTCAAATAGGTTATTTATTAATGTAATTTCAATTCAATTTTTTTAATAATAATTTCCCTATATTAACTTAGTACCACCAGTACTAAAAAAGTTCTACATACTGAAAAGAATAAGTAAATTTGTTTAGAGATAATAGGTTAGAGTACATGGTGCTAAAGTGTTTTTTAAATCAAGTTATGGTGATTACCTATTAGGTTTTTGAATTATTATAGTATATGACCTTAGATATATAATTGGGATGTGAATAGATAATATCATAGTGGTTATATATTATATTTCCATAAATAAAAATCATATTGTATTGGAAATTTTCTACTTATATCTTTATTCTAATAATGCATTTTCAATTTACATCTAATAATTTTTTTAGATTTTATTCACTTCTCATTCCAATTGAATTTAAACCCTACTATAAATTTTTATCCCCTATTGAGTGAGGATACATAGTTAAAGATCCTCCCCCACCTATGGTTCCTCTGCCTAATGACAATGACATGAAAGTTGTGATTGATGGTGTTGTATCTAGGGTAAGAAAAAATATAATATTGATAAAAATATACAACTATATTAGAAATTATTTTAGATACATTAAAATCCACCTAAATATACGGAGGAATTCCATCTTCAATTCAACCATTCAGATAAATTTACTACACCAGAATCTCATGTGTGTACTTTGATCTTACTATTTTTACTATAACGTAGGGGGTATATGATCATTCCCCTATTGAGCATGGTTTTTTTCAATGATTCACTAATTTCATTATTTTATGGGTTAGGATGAGTTGCTAGAAGTTTCAAAATGTTTGGTTGATGAACCTAAATATCATGAAATATTTGACCTATTTGCTGAGGAGAAATATTATGGGGGTTACACTGTATATATTCTATAAAATCTAGTTATAATAATTAAGTTTCCTATGATAATGGTAGATTGTACTTCAAGGATATAGATGAGATAAATATGATAGGGAAATGGGTCAAGGATCCTTATACCCAAAAACATAAAGACATATTAAAAACTAGTAAGGAAGGAACTTCCATTATACTAGCCTAATCATTTTAACTTTGTGTCTTTTTATCTTTTTACGAGTTTATAAAAATCGTATGGTTCTTTATACAATCACTTCCACCTCTCAATGAATAATAAAGATGAATTCCTTTACATTCATGTTTTATTCAACCAAATTCATGACAATGGAAGACACTAATAGTACTAATAGAGATGTCTCACACATATCATGATCAAATTCACAGAGTAGAAATGAGGAATTAAAATTTGAGAAAGTTGAAACGTGATTTTATGTTAACAAGTTGATAGTTAGGTTGGTCTATATAAGTTAATTTATTTTAAAACGTATGCATCATTTTTAAAACCAATAAAATGACCTCTAATTGTTTTCTAAATTTAAAAAAATGATAAATTGTTCATTTTGGATGTGGATGAATTGAACACACATCAATCATACATATGATGTAGTTGGTGTGACTCCAATAGGTTTATCTCAATATAGATGTGTAATTTTAGTCTAAAGCACATGACACATTTTCAAAGATGATTAAAAGAGATCATATTTCTTTGTAACATTCAGAAATTATTCCTAATTTATATTTGACATGTAATGATTGACTGAATTTAAATATGTCAAATGTTGTGACTTGTATGAGTCAATGTGTTTATTTCAACATTAAAAGGGTCATTTGAGTTTTAAAAGAATGTCACATTGACAAAAGTGGAAAAATGATATTGTATTATTTTTATAATTTAATAAAACATCTATTACTCATTTTTGTAGTGTTGGAATTAACTTCATGTTAATATATTATATGATGTGTATGTATGAATCTAAGTGAATGTTTTCACATTAAAAGTGTCATTTTTGTTATAAAAACATGTCAAATTATAAAAACCATGAAAATTTTCTTGCATTATTATAAAACATTAGGACACTGATCCATAATTCTTTTATGACATATAATAATAAATAACATTGGTATCTTACACATTATGTGGTTAGTATTACCCAATGTTTGTTTTTTCATTTTAATAGTGTTGTTTTATTTTGAAACATTTTTCACCTTATCAAAACCAATAAAACGAGCACAAATTGTTGTCAAACATTAGGAAAATGGTCTATAATAATTTTTTGACATGTAGGATTCAACTTCACATCAATCAAACACATTATGTGGATGTTATAAATCAAAGTGAGTGTTTTTAAATTAAAAGTAGAATTTTACACTAAAACGTATGTTGTATATACAAAATCAAGTAAAAGATATCATATTTTCTAGAAACATTTGAAAAAAATATGCAATTCGTTTTTTACATGTAAAACTAAACCACAAGTCGATCTGACACATGATGTGATTGGAATGAATGGTGACTCGATCATTTCATAAGTTATTGAAGTGAAACTTGAATATTTATTAAGTCATTTAAGGGTAACCTGAATATTTCATATGTTAATGAAAGGTTACTCAAAAAAATTATAAGTTAATATAGGGTATCTTGAAGATTTAATAAGTTGGTAACTTGAAATTTTATAATTTTATATAAGGGTAACAAAAACAATTCATAAATTCTTGAAGGGTAACTTGAATATTTCTTAAGTTACTAAAAGGAAATTTGGAATTTCTTATGTTACTAAAGTGTAAAGTGGATATTTCTTTAGTTTCTGAATGGTAAATTGAAATTTTTTAATGTTACTAAAGGTTAAATTTACTTGTTCTTATGTTTTTGTATGGTTAATCAATATTTTGACAGGATTATGAAGGGAAACATGAAATGATATTCCAATCAAGGAATTTCATTGAGGTCTGGGTAAAATCCTATGGGATTATACTTTGATGATCATGAGATTTTATTTTTTAAAGGCCTTCATTATTACCCAAGTTCATGATTTCGAAATAAAAGTTTAGTTTTAATTTAAAAATGCATAAAATTTCTAAAAATGATAAAATTACCTTAATCCATTTTAAAAAATTTGGAAAATGATCTTACTTCCGTTTTGATGAATAAGAATTGATCATGAGTTAGTCTAAAAAACGATGTGGTCGATATAACTCAGAGTGTGTGGTATCACATTAAAAGTTTCATTTTAGTTTTTAAAATATGTAAGATATCCAAAACCAAGAAAATGAGCTTTTATTATCTTAATAATATTGGAAAACAATCTATAATAATTATTTTTTTCATGTAGGAATCAACCACACATCAATCTGAAACACGATATGGCATGTATGACTCAAAGTTCATTTTTTCACATTAAAATTGTCATTTTCATTAAAAAATATTGTCACAATGAAAAAAATGAGAAAAAAATAATTTATTATTTTCAAACAATAGGGAACCAACCAATAATTTATTTGTGAGGTGAAGGAATTGATTGCAAATCAATCTGGCACACTATGTTGTCAGTATAAATCAAAGTGAGTGTTTTCAATATAAAAATATCATTTTAGATTAAAACATGAATCACATAGCCCAACCCAATAAAACAAGTTCTTAATATTTTTCAAAATTTAGGAAAATAATCCATAATTAATTTGAGAAGTATAAGAATTGACTATTTTTCAATTTAAAACATGTAATGGTCTGTATGACTCAAAGTGCATGTTTTCAATATAAAAGTTTCATTTTTGTTTAAAACAGGTGTCACAATGTCAAAACTAAGAAAACTAACTTTTATTATCTTCAAAATTTATTAAAAGATCCATATTTAATTTTTCATGTGTAATAATTGACCACATGTCAATCTAGCACATGATCGGTTGGTATGACTTGAAGTCGTGTTTTCAATATCAAAGAGTAATTTTTATTTATCACACATGTCACATATCCAAAACCAATCTGAAAAGATAAAATTATTTGCAGACATTATAAAAAAGATCCATAATTTATTTGAGACATATTCTAATTGACTACATGTCAATCCGAAAAATGATGTGTTTGGTGGGACTCAAAGTGTGTTATTATAGTTTAAAATGAACAACACATATCCAAAAAAAATTAAAAAATATTTTATTATTATAAAATATTATGACAGTGGTCCATAATATATTTTTTATTTGTAGTAATTGACCTCACATCAATATGAAACATGATGTGGAATATATGAATCAAATTATATTTTCCAATATAAAAATTTCATCTTAGTTTCAAATGCTCAACATATGTCACGACCCGTCCCCCGGGGCCCGTGCCGTGACTACCCCAAACACGCCTTCCATAGGCTAGTGGCTGGAGACTAGAACCAAATGCGTAATTCCCAAAAACTGTGAAGGCATTGCCTATATAACCTGTCAATTCCCACAACAGAGCACACAATTGGATATAAAACAGTATGTAAACAGTATAACAAAAGAGTGCAGAAAAGTAAAAGGGTCAGGAAATATAAGACCAACTGTAAATTACAAGGAACTAGAATTACAAGTACAACTAAAAAAAGAAAAAATATTTATTGGGTTGTCCTCCAGGATTCCTACTTGAAGGGTAGGTACAGATAGCCTCCTCACCACTCCACATTCGTCTGTCTCCTCCATATACCGGCTCATCGTATGGTCCAACTCTGGGTACTGTCTTGTCCTGGTACTATCATCCCCAGTCAGTGTTGTCTATCATCTACATCGAAGACAACAAGTTGTGGGCATAGCCAGTGTATGGGTGAGTATAACGATACTCAGTAGGGACCCCGAGACCTTTAAGGTCTCATAAATCCACCAATTATAAACCAAAAAAAGGAATCAATAGATAACCCTACTTAGGTATATGCCCATACATATATCTAATTTATTAAGTAATCAATATCAATCATGAGGAAAACACAAAAGTACTAACTCAGCTCAACATGGATTTTATTCTAGGGGTAGTGTCAAGTAACAAACCCAACACATTATTGAATCCTTGGCTGCTGGAGAACTCCTCCTCTATCGAGTATAGTGGGCCTTCCGTGACACCAAGGGTGCTTCCCACTATCCTTAGACTGCTAAGATACTCCTCCTGTCGAGTATTGTGGGTCTTCTGCATCACACAGAGGTGCTCCCCACCACAGATCATCCGCCACACCGAGGCGCTCCCCCTCGTAGCCTGCTAAGGTACTCCTCCTGTCGAGTACCGTGGGTATGTCGTGTCACCAAGCACGATCCTCCAATGTGGGTTTGCTGCCACCCCAGGCGCTCCCCACTGGGCTAGTAGAGTCATTCTGAGCCAAATGGTCAGCAGTCGTTAGGTCTCATCCAGCTACCGGGCCTCCGCACTCCGCTTGATCTTCACTGGAAGGATCCGCTCCACGAGCTACCGGTCGATACTCCAACTATCACGAAGTCCCATGAAGAAGAATCTCAATGGTCCACCACATCATAGGGCTCCCAACTCAATATACAACACGTCAATCACACGCTCGGTCTGTGAGTTATTAGTCTTTTAGTCCTAGTGGCCCGTTTGTATTCGTGCACGATCCAACCTGACTTTATCTCAACTATACTCCAAACCCCAGTGGGGTATACTCAAAGGGACCGTCCTACTCCATGATTACCAGGGTTGCTAACGGTTCTTCAAATGGACTTACAGTGCCAATGATTTGGCTAAATTAAAGTAAAGGGTCATATGAGGCCTGGGTCCGGTCCGACCCGGTCGGATCGACCCAGCCCGACCCGGTCAGATCGAACCATCCTGACCCAGTCTGAACAAACCCGATTCGGGTCGACCCGACCCGACCCTTGGGTTATAGCCCAACCTCATGGGTGGGAAACCCCATTAGGTTCGGCCCGACACGCTGGGCCCAGCCTAGTAGGCTGTGGGGGGTCGCGGACGACCGTGAGGGAGCAGACCGATCGTGGGGGCGCGGACCAGCCACGGGTCGGCGTGAGGGCAGATCGGCTCGGAGGGCTCCACAGGGAGCTGGCTCAAGGCGGCTTGGCCCGAGGCTGTGGTGGCATGGCCGGGGTCGGTTTTGCCGATGGTGATGTGAGGCCGGAAGGCTGGCGCGACCAGCGTGGCTCGGTAGGCCGGCATGGCCGGGAGCAGGCTTGGCTAGGAGGTCGTGGTGGTCGGGCCGGTTCGGCCAGCGAAAGGCGCGGCCAGGGAGGCTCGGCCCGGCCCGGTGAAGCTCAGCCTGAAGGGGGGATACAACGGGGGTGGTTCAGGTGGGGTTTCAAGAGGGGGCATGACCTGTTCATCCGGTGGTGGCGCAGAACGCCGTGGGGGCGGCGCGAAACATCGTGGGGGTGGCGTGGAGGTTGTGGGTGGCGCAGCGATTTCCGTCGTCGCCTTCGTCACCGTTGTCGCCTTCCTCCATTTCAAAGAAAACCATAATATATAATGGGAGAGGGGTCGGACCATATTCATTTTGTCTTCACCCTCCACGATTAGGGTGGTAGCATTTGGCTCACAATAATGAAGCGCAGCAATCCTTCCCATAATGATTAATCCCAAAACCTGCAAAAGGAAAAAATATGTGGATCAACTAGTTATATGTTGATCCGAATTCATTGTTTTAGAAGGAAATAATCATGGGAATATAAAATCAATAACAAAAATTCCTTACCTTGTTTGTTGTTCATCGATGGAGTCGCGAGAAAGAAGATGGAGTTGTCGTCATTTGTCACGTCCACCACACACCTCCATTCCTAAGTTCATGCATTGGTTTCTTGACGATGATGTGGAGGGAAGGTCCGTCGTCGAAGATGTCCCACATCGGTTGTCTCCACAAGGTGATTTTGAGGTAGAAGTCGAAGATGCTCCCCACCAGCGTTCTTTGTGGAGGAAGTTCTTTGTTCTTCGTTGGAGAAACTTTTCCCAAGAGCTCCCCCTCTCCCCAAATTTTACCCAATATAAAAGGTGTGCCAAAATAATAGATTAAACCATCTATTATTTTGATGAAAATAATTCAAAAAGCCAAATTAATTAAGTTGGATGGGTAACAAATTAAGGGAGGTGGTGGCACCATTAAGGGAGGGGTCGGCACAAATAAAGTAGAGGATGTTAAGAGGCTATCCCTCATTGATGAGGGGAGTTGAGAGTTTCCCTATATTAAATGGGGGGTTTATTCCTGGGTGGTCCCCAACACCATAACCTCTCGTGGGAGGTTAGGTTTGGGGGGACCCATCACAATAACCTCTCATGGGAGGTTAAGGTCATGTGGTCCCCACACTTCAACTCCTACATGGGTGGTTACAAAATAAAATGAGGTTATTTTATTTTATTATTTCCATGTAAAACCCAAAAACTACCTTCCACCCTCGACCAACTGCCGTCGAGGTGAAAATATTCTTAAGCCAATACCGGTGTTGTGAGTTCAATGGTGTCCTTGGATTTCAATTCCCTGAACCAGTTCAAAAGTAATAAAAACCCACCCGAATATTCACTGAACATACCCAAATAAATTTTCAAAAACTGATTCTGGGCAAACCGGGCCCTGGAATCACACGCCGTCAATTTTAAAGGACTTTTAAAATTCTTATTTAAAAAAATATTTACATGTAAATTCCTGGTCTTTACAACACATAGCCAAAAATTGAGTAAATTCATTTTTTTAAACATTATTAAACCAATCAATAATTTATTTGGGATGTGAATGAAATGACTACATATAAATTTGACAAACTATGTGGCCACTATGAATCAATATGTGTGTTTTCATAATAAAAGTATCCTTTTAATGTAAAACACATGTCACATTGACAAAAATTAGTAAAGGAGCTCATATTATCTTGAATAACCAGTAAAAAATTTCTATTTAATTTATGAATTGTAGGAATTTACTGCACATCAATTCGATACATGATGTGGTCAGTATGAGAAAAAGTGAATGTTTTTAATAAAAAGTGTCATTTTAGATTAAAACAAAAATCACATAGCGAAAATGAGGAAAATAATCTTGTATTGTTTTCAAACATTAAAAAAATTATCTATAATTAATTTGATATTTATAATAATTTATTTCATGTCAATCTGTTACACAATGTGGTCAAATATGACTCAAGGTGCATATAATTTTAGTTTAAAATGCATGTCACATAGCTAAAAATGAGTTAACATGATCATATAATTTTCTAACTTTTAGAAAATGATCCATAATTTATTTTTGATGTATATGAATATACAACATTTTAGTTCTACACATGATGTAGATGGTTTGACTCAATGTGTGATTTTTAATATAAAATTATCACATTAGATTAAAATATGCATCATATAGATAAAACTGAGAAAATGAGCTTGTATTGCTTTCAAACATTAGTATAATTATCCAAAAATTCTTTTTTACATGTAGTAATTTAAATTGTTTCAATCAAATACACTATGTGGCTGGTATAACCCTAAGTGTGTGTTTTCAATATAAAATTTCTTTTTTAGTTTAAAACATACATCCGATATCCAAAACCAAAAAAATGAGTTCATATTGTTCTCAAAAAATAGAAAAAATATCAATATTTTATTTTTGATGTGTAGGAATCAAAAACATGTCAATATGACACAAAATGTTGTCGGTATGATTATAATTGTGTGTATTCAATATAAAAAAATCATTTTAATTTAAAATGCATGCCACATAGAAAAAACATAGAAAATGAACATGAATTGTTTTCAAATAATATTAAAATGATCCATACATCATTTTTGATGGGTAGGAATCAACTTCGCATCAATCCAACACAGGATGTGGTCAGTATGACTCAATGGACATGTTTTCAAGTTTAATATTATTTTAGTTTAAAACATTCATCACATTTTGAAAAATGATTAATCAAGTTGTGGTTGTTTCCAACCTTTTTCAGAATGATCCATAATTAATTCTTAATTTTTTTGAATCGATCACACATCAATCCAACAAATAATGTGGTTGATTTTACTCCTAGTGTGGGTTTTCAATATAAAGGTTTCAATTTTTTAAAAACATGTCACCCTATCAAAATTTATTAAATGATATCATATTATTTTCAAACATTATAAAAATTATCCCTAGTTCATTGTGATGTGTAGGAATCAACCACACATCAATCAGATACACGATGTCCCTAATATGACTCAAAGTGTCTATTTTCAATATAAAAATTTCATTTTAGTTTAATGATATTATTATTAACGACAATTTATTTAATTAAGATAATTAATAACTGACAATATCATTAATATATTCAGTAATTAATAATATAATTTATATATATATATATATTAAAAATTAAAAATTTAATTATTTATTCAAATTATAATTACTAATTAATATTATGATTAATAATTAATTTATTTACAATATAATCATTAATAATATTGTTAATATTATAACATAAAATATAATTAATATATTTATCAATTAAAAATATAATTTATCATATGTAGATTATATAAAATAAAAATTATTTTTTAATTATATATGTACTACTTCTAAAATAGACATTGGTTTTATTGTAAGAAAAAACTTTTGTATATTGTTTTATCATTAGTGAAATTCTATTATAACAGTTTTTATTGGGTATATTGGGTTGGAATTTTTTTAATTAATTGTAAATATCACATGAAGGAAAATATTTTTTTTTGTAAATTTTGAATTGAAATGATAGTGAAATGTAATATTTGTATTTCAATATTTTTGTTTGAGAAATTTTTATTCAATTTTGATTATATTTTTCTAATATAGTTATGTTATAGGGTTGTTTAAGGGATGTATATTTTGCAACAGATTCCATGGGCTTTATCAGTTCTAACAAAACTGTTGATAAAAGACCACTTTATCAATGCTAAAAGATGCACTGATAATGGTTTCCTTTATCATCACTAAAAGAAAGAACTGATAAAATTCCCATGTTTTAGTTCTAAAAAATGTGTTGATAAAGGCTCCCATTGTCAATTCTAAGTATAATAAATTGATAAATTCCTCTTTGTTAGTGATTTATTTTTAGCGCTTATAAATGTGAACTTTATCATTTACTTTTTTAGCGCTAATAAAGGTCGATTGATTGTAATGTAACTCAAAATTTCAATTCTATTTTGAAATAATAAATCCTATTTGAAGTGATGATATAGGTTGTTTCTATAAAATTCAGGAAACCACACTTCTATTCTAGTTGGAACTAATATGGTGGGTTTGGGGAAACATGATCAAGGGTAGAGACCTAGTTGGGCATGTGTTGATGTGCTTCACATTTAGGTTGTTCTTACAGATGAGCTACATAAAGATGGTAAGCTAATAAGTGTTATAAAATAGAAATAAAGATGGAGAAGAAATTAGGAATTTCACATCATTATGTGTGAATTTAATTCACTTTCCAAAATGGTTTGATCTACCCCCACATTTGGTGTAGGGTTCTTGGTGGAAATTCCCCTTGATGATTTCACCACAATTTTGGGAATTGTCGAACACCAAATTCTGATAGCCTCAAAGAAATGATGTTGGTAGAATATATCTAGAGAATTTTTCAGATCGAAAAGATAAATCATGTCCGATCTCAACATCACATTATTTATAGATCAAAATTAGTGTGATTCACACTGATATTATATGACCATTTCTATCAAAATATACTTTGGTTTTATTAAAACAAGGTATCCTTTGGACGAATACAACCAATCAGATTTCAAAATCTTAAAATCCAAATTTTTTCAATAATCTCATCATTAATGGTTTTACTAAAAAAAATTATTTTAAATGTATTTTTTTGTTTATATATATAAGATATATATAAATATAGAAAATTATTTTACTAAAAAAATATTTTAAAATACTTTAAAATATTTTTTGGTATATATATCCTTTTTATAAAAATCACTTCCAATGGCCAAATTTTATAAGGGATGAGCTTTGATAATTATATCCTCGTTTCAATTTTGGAATTCTACATTTTTTCCCACCTCATCAATCCAAACCTCCAAATAATTGGGTCCCATTAAAACCACTTTAATTTATTTATTCTAATGAAAAAATTTAAAAATACCCAAGTTTTATTCATAAATATTAACTCTCCAGATCATAAGTAAATAATTATACATATTAATGTAATCTTTTGATTTAAACATGTACATCATATCATTATCACAAATTATTATCAGATTTAAATGTTTTTAAAACATTAAAATTTTTTGTATTTAAAATGAATTAGAGATATCATACATACAATGATATTTCCATCCAACATCTCATTTTGTATTAATTTTATATCCATAAGCCTATATTATTTTCTTTAACCTTATATGGAGTAAAACCATTAACTCCAGTAAGAATAAACATCACTACTAAATTCACATAGAAAAAATATTACAATATTCTTCCATTATTAGAACACTTAACTCATCAACTCTTAATATTTTGTTAAGAGATTATAAATTAGCCTCTATTCATAATAGAATATATTGACACCATGTATTTGGGATTATAATTTTTAATATCAAAAATCATCTTCATAACATATTATTACATAATAAACACATTGATTATTATGTACCAAAAGAATTTTTTCAGTTTCCATTACAAAAAAATGATTTCTTCTATGGGTTTTAACCCCGTCACAATATTAGTTGAACAAATGATCTCTCTCGACAGAGAAATATAAATAGATCCAAAAGGTTTTTAAACCATATCACATAAACTATTATTATGGCACTATATTGTAACAATTTTTGCACATAATAATGTGTCAAACTTAAATGTATAGACTTTCCATTGTACATGAAATTATTTGTTTTTTATAAACTTTCTTCAATCTCACAATTGATAGAGAAAGGAGGAATCAGATTATTCCATAATCTGATATCAAATAATATATTCTTAATCCATTAAGATTCCTCTCCATGTGTAGACAAGGTGATAAACTCAGACTCCATGGCCAGATGTGTAATATATGTTTATATATTTCTTGACCAAGAAAAAACAACCCCAAAGAGTAAAACTATGCATATATGGATTACAAATCACAAATACTGGTTATCTAACTCAGATCAGTGAATCCTTATAATACCATTGGATAATCGTTGTATTTTTCTTTTTAATAGGATGATGTTCAATCCTTATTTTATATAGAAAACTAAATAAATTACCCTTTTTAATCTGGGTTGAGAGGGAGCCCAAAATGTGTCCCAAATCCCTAGAGGCATAAAGTCTGAAACATGATCTAGAGGACCTAGAGAACCAAATTTTCCTAAATTCCCCTCAATCAAGAGAAGACTAGAAGGACTAGGAAGAATTATATTGCATGAAAATAACTAGAAATGTATCTCACCACCCCCTTCTAGAAATATTGATCCTATAAGGATATTAAGGGATATCGCATCCCCCAAATACAAAGAGATACATTGTGGTTTACCAATAAAATGAGGCTTGGAAATCCTTTCTCCCACATTTTATGGTGGGTGAAGACCAAATTATGTTTACAAGTACACACATCACTCTTTTGAGATTCCCACATGAAAAATCATACATTAACTCTACAACATCAACCTGATGCTCCACAACATCCAACTGAATCACTTTTAATAAATATGTGAGGCCGGGTGCCCATCCATTACTTAAAGGAAAATAAATATTATTCAATTATGGATTTTAGGACACTCAAATACCTTTCTTGGTCTACCCCCCCAAGAAGAACATAAAAAAAGTGTTTTACTACCAAACAAATGCATTGATGAAAAGTATTAACTCCTCATGAGACCAAAAAAATCACCCAAAGGCTTATAATGAAAATAACACTAGTCACACTGCAAATAGTGGCCCCTAGTCCCCAATATCCTTTTTAACACCTCTGGAATGAGGAATCCATTATCATCAAATCTTAGAGAAAATCCACTTATATCACAATAAGGTATGGGCCCCACTAAAACCCCAGAGCCAACCAGCATCGATACCTAGTTTGAATCCTTGGTATTCATAGCCTCCTGGCAAGAAAAATCAAGTCTAGTATAGTGTATTGAATACATTAAAGAACCAAATACACTAGAATACTCAAGTCGTTTTATAGATCTATCCACATTCATATATATATATAGATACATTTTTTTATACCAATAAAATGAGGAAAGGAACTATTTTTTCCAAAATTTCAATGTGGGGGAGGACCAGATGATGGCTACAAGTACACCCATCAATATTTCAAGTTTCCCACATAAAAAATCTTTCATAACCACTACAATGTCAACCTGATGCTCCATAACATCCAAATGAATCACTATGAATAAATATATGGGATTGGTGTCAAGCCTCTATAATTCATTGCATACATTAAAGAAAATAATGTCTAGTATGAAGAATTTCATACATTTAAGAATCAACTACACTTGCATACTCAAGTAATTTTATGGATATACCCACATTCATAAACAATTTACCACTATAATAAAATAAAGTATTAACATCCTTGAAACCAATATGATAAAACAATTAGCATATTTTCTATGTAATTTAACCATTTTAAATAATAACCCTCACTATGTGTTTTAACATTATCACCTATAATAGTACTAATAATTCCACAATCCTTCCTTTTAAGTATAGAGGATAAATACTTCCATTTTCTCATAAAAACCAATCATACTGGTTCAAAAAATTAACATATTGTATACATATAAACACACAATAACTCTATATTCTTTTGTAAAATTTGAATAACACATTTATAATCATTTTTATGAGTAAAAATAAATTCAAAATAATAGAATCAAATTTCTCATGCCATTGATTTGGATCCTATTTAAGTGCATAATAATATTTAACTAGTTTACATACTTTCTTTTTGTTACCTTGTAAAACAAATTCTTCTGTTTGTTCCATGTAAATCACTTCATTTAACTCTCCATTTAAAAACATGGTGTTAACATATATTTGGTGGACCCAAAAATGATTCTTTTAATCTAATTAAATTAAAATCCATATTTAATCTGAGAAATGGTAGCATAAGTATCAAAATAACCAATCCCTTATTTTTTTTCTAAAACTTTTGGAAACCAATTGAGCATTAAAAGAATGAATGTTACCATTGGAATCATACTTATTTCAAAAAACTAATTTTCAAAAAATTTGTTTTTTAACCTCTTGGTAAATCAATAATGACCCAAGTGTTATTTCCCATAATGGAATCTATTTCACCATTAATTTCCTATTTCTATAATATTAAATCTCAAGAATTTATATCTTATTAATATGTATTTGGGTCAACTTCTATTGTAAATTCCCCATGATACTTATTCAAAAAATGGTTATTTTGATCTCCCTCTATAAGGAAAACTATGGAATTAGGAGAAAGAAAATTTGGAGGTTGAGGATTCTCCTTTCTATATATTTTACTCCACTTAAGTTCAACACGAAATTTTCATCATTATCTAATATAGTATTTGAACTAGATAGAGTACAAGAGATATGGGTATGGTTAATATCCCCATCCACGTCATCTATATAAAATTTATTTTCCAAAAAATATATATCTATTGATTGAACAATGAAATTATCTTCCAAATCCATACTATATATGATTTTATATTTTATGTATATCCAAAAATAAATTTCATCACTATAGAACTAATTTTAGGTCTTTTGGTGTTTGGAACTATATCATAATCTAAGAGCCAAAAACCTTTAAAATATGAAATGTTATGCATTCTACCTTTCCAAATTTCATAAAGGAATAACATAATTTTCCTCTAAGAAAACCTATTTTTAATATGAAATTTTTCCAATAAAGAATCACTCCATAAATTTAATGGTAATTTATATTTATTAATCAAGAAATTTACTATTTCTACTAAAGAATGATTTTTCATTTCAATTAATCCATTTTTAACAGGCATGTATTGGGAATTAATTCTAGGAATTATTCCATTTTTTTTACAGAACTCATTAAATTCATTCATAATGTATTCACTATCTTTATTAGAGTGTAATAACTTAATCCTTCTATTAATTTTGTTTTCAACTTAAAAATTATAATTATTAAATGTATTAAAGGCTTCATATTTTTTTCTATGAAGATATATATATATATATTATAATCATTATCAAAATAAAAAATACCTTTTTCTTCTATGGTTTAATAAATCCTTTAATTAAAAAAATATCAAAATCTAATATTTATAAAATTTCAAAAAATTTCTCAGCACATTGAAATTGTTTTTAGCTATTTTAAATTATATACATGTTTCATATTTATTAATTTCATTTCCAAAGTTAGTTAAGATTAACTTACTCATTAATTTTAATGAAATATGATCATGATGTGCAAAAGATCATGCCATAAACTTGAGTACTCAATCAAGTATGTGGAGGATTCAATCATAATATTAATATAATGTTGATAAATTTTATCATTAGAGTACCCCTTCTCCATATACATTCCTTCCTTTGAAAAGAAAACTTTTCTAGATTCAAATAAAACCTAAAATCCCTTATTATATAGAAGATCAAAATATAAAAAATAAATTTGAATCTTGGATATAGAAAACACATTTAAAATTGTCATCTTATCCCTAGATGTAATGTCTAGTTTCATTTTTCCCTTTCTAGTGAAATTGATGCATGCGTTATTTGAAAGGTGTAATTGCTTTATTATAGTACTATAATCCAATATTTTGAACAATGAATGATCCTTTCACACATACATTATTTCTCTAGAATCAAGCCCCAATACCATCTTTGTCAATGTCATATTAACTCTAGATATCATTGAAACTAGATTCTCTTCAATTATTAGATTTACTGTCAGATTTTCAACTTCATTTTGATAGTGAAATTTCATTGAAAAATGACCTATTTTTCAATAGAAAATTCATTACCGTTTTTTCTTAAAAGGATTTCCTTTATTTTTGAAGTTTTTACATTTTTTCATGACATGTAAGGAAGAGTTTGGTTGTTACTTTTCATCAAATATATTAACCTTAGAATAAATTTGTGAGTTCATACCCACATATATCAATTTGTATACTTATTAAATGATAAGGAGAATTTACAACTATCATAATTATATTTCCCCACACTTTTTAAAGAGAAATTTAATGAAGTCTTTCTATATAGGTTGAAATTTATCAATAATTGTACCAACTTGTAATGTCTCTGTTATATTAATCATCATCGGAAAAAGTTTTTTTTTCTATAACTTGGAGCTTATGAACATTCTCCAACACCAATATGTTATCAACCATCTCGAAGTTATGATAATTTTTGGTAAGAAATTGATTGGATCCTTCTTCCTCAAATTTTTACATGAATTTGATTTCATCTCATATATCTTGAGCAGAATTCATTTGAAAAAAAAATCATAAAGTTGATTTGATAATGTGTTTAGAATATTTTCGCAATAAAAAATTTCATTTCCGTTATATTTCACATTCATTGCCTGATTGTGTTCAACATGAGTCACATAAATGGATATGTTGTTGTGATTTGGGTATGGGTCATTGTGAATGAGAGGAAGGCTTGGTTCTAATATTTAAAAAATATTCAATAATATAAGAATAGACATCATATTTTCCTATCACCAGGATAAGTTTTCACCAAAATGGAAAATCTTTCCCATGTATTCATTCATAAATATAAGGGATTCGGAATCCATATTCTAGGTTCTTCCTTGGTTCAAACACTATTTATTATCAAAATATATAAAGGTACATGAAGAATAAAAATTTTATTTTGAAGTCTTGATGAATGAATTTAATTCACTATCCCAAATGGTTTGATCCAACCCCCAATTATTAATAGGGTTATTGGTGAAAGTTTCCCTCATAGATTTCACTACGATTTTGGGAATTAATGAACACTAAATTCTGACAACCTTGCTACGCCGATGTGGGAAGATTGTATCTGGATAATTTTTCTGATTGAAGAGATTAATCTTAGATGATCTCTCCATTCCTTTATTTATAGATCAAATTAGTTATGATTCACACTGATTTTATCCCACAATTTCTATAAAAGGGTACTTTGTTTCTATTAAAATAAGGAATCCTTTAGAGGGATCAAACTAATCAGATTTTGAAATTTAAAAATCTAAACTTTTCTAAAAATATATATTTTAAGATACTTTGAAAATAATTTTAAGGTATATATATAATTTTATGAAAACCACTTCTCAAGACCCATTTTTTAAAGAAGGGGTTTTGATAATTCTATCTATCTTTTCAATATGGTATTCCACTTGTTTTTCTACTTCATCAATCCGAACATGAAGATAAGTGGTTCCTATAAAAAAAATTTATTTATTTATTTTATGAATTAAATTATAATATTGATCAATGTTTATGCATTAATAGTAGTATTTAAGTGCTATGGAAAGAGTTGAAGTAATCATGGTGCCACATGTCCCCAAGGGTTGTGACTAACCTTGAGGTATCAATTATAATGTGATAGAGCATATAGATGCAAATGAGATGTTGAAAGGTTAAAACATGAATAAGGGTACCAAAAAGGTGTGAAATTCATGCAGGGGAATGAATGTTGTCAATTGGATGTGAGGTTTTTTTAATGAGATGCAGACACTGACTGTATAGAAGATATTGGAAGGTGGCATACCATTTATGGTAAATGATTGATAAGAATAAGGGATGTGAAAAAAATCTTGTTGAAGTTAAAGTGTATATGCAGCTAAGGAAAAAATATTCAAACATGTGGTAGTAGATGAAATTTTTTATGCAAGGGCCATGATTGGATGAAGTAATGTGAAGATCTCACTATAGAATTCATAAGAGTTCCACCCCTTAATCTAATTTGTTCATGTTATTTTTGGATAGATCCTTGTATAAAGTTTTCACCATCTATGTCATTCCTTATTGTTCCTTGAAAACTATCATGTTTGATCATATGAGTAAAGGAACCAGGAACAAGTTCATTTAAGGTGTAGTGGTCCACTTATTTTATATCTTTTTTGGAAAGAGATAGCCTATCAGGATCAGATTATAGTAATAGTTTCTCTTAATTTAATGTTGTTGGAACCTCTTTGATTTTTGTTTCTTCCCAGCAGATATACCAATTATATGTGTTTGTCTAGCATTAACATCATCTAGAGTTAAAATATCAATATCAAATTCACCAATATGTTCATAAAAACCTATATATCATCCAATAAAGATATAAACATCTTTAGATATTATAAATCAAGTTGATTTATATCGTTCCCATTAGGAGAAAGTTATGAATAATTACCCTAGAGTTTTCTAGGCTCATAAGCTATATCATGCCATTTTGACTTCACAACCAACTTTGAAACCACACCATACATACCAAATTTTCTATTATAATTTATAGAAGTGGATTAATTCCCTTCAGAGGGAGAAACAATATTCATAGGGTAGGTTCATTACACATGCGGTGGGTTGTTATGGTAACTTCAATACTTATCCAATTTTATCATTTTGTCCAAAAAATAGTTGACTATAATAAATAATTAAATTATTTAGAAACATAATAAACATGATTTTTTATCACTGAAGTAAGGAGGTTGTATACTAAAATAAAAATCACTCACTTTTTATGATAAAAAAAATCATGAAGTATAAAATGAAATTAATTGAATAGACCCAAAAAATGAAAAATGAAACACCAAATTCCTTAATATATTTAATTAATTTCACAATTTATCCTTTCAAAATATTGTGTTCATAAGTTTTATACAAATTTTTTGACAATGATAATTTTAATTCAGGGTGAAAATAAAATACTGAAATAATTAATTAAAATGTGAAGTATAATGATGAATAGAGGTAGTCCATTAATAAAAAAGGATATTATAAAGATATTATTAAGATAATGGACCTACTAGGAATCCTAATCAGAATTATAATCAAACACATCCCAAATCATTTCAATATGGATAGGTTCTTTTCCACTCGAGGTAGAGGCTAAGAAAGTATAGGTTATTTTGGTAGTTGGTGGTAGTATTAAAGCAGTATTAGTGTCTTGTATTACCACACAACTTGACATAGGTCTTAGATGATTGACTACTTGTATATAAGAAAATAAAAAATGGTTAACGGAGGAAGATGTATTAGCAAGGGTTGAGGTAATACATAAGGCAGGTGTACCTAGGTTTGTGGTGTTAATAGTGAATAGTTAGTTCTCTAGTAACTCATTAAATTCTTTGACATTCCATGATTCTTATTATATAGATTAAAAATATTCCACTTTATTTTCCATGAAAGCTTCAAAAATAGGAGTAAGAATTTATATATCTTCAACCAGAAACTTGAATGCCTTGTACAAGGGATGAATCCTCAAATAATTATCCCAAGATCTAAACACTACATTTGTATCTGACTTGGAGAATATTTTAAGGTATAATTATATTGCTATTTAAATAATTTCTACATATATTCAATCCAGTTTGACATCCTTTCTCACTAGCACCAAAACAATTGTAGTAAGAGTTTAAAAATAATTAAAACACATTTCTATTATTTTATCAACCTCATACAAAACAAATTTTATCTATTACCTTATGATTTCTATGATTATTCAATCATCAAAATATGGAACATGAGGAGTATAAGGTGGGGAACAAAATGTAGAATCCAATAAACCTATGTTCCAAAATATCTAATTAATCTTTAGCGTCATATTTGAATGGTCTAACTGAAAAGAAATTATTTTTTATTTTGATTCCTCGAATTCATTTCTCATTAGGTCCATCATGAGATTAAATATATGAAAAATATAATAAAAAAATCAATACCCTGGAGATATATTCATCTCTGATCAACTACATGAATTTTCTAAATCCAAGACGAAATTATTTCAATGCCTGATTAGATCTGATTTGAACTCGTTCAAATCATCTATTGAAACACAGGACGTGGAAATAATATAAGGGATAAAAATAGGTATATAGGGAGATATATCATAATCTGTATGCATACCATCATCCTCAAAATCAAAACAATTAGGTATCAAACACAAAAAATCTTTTTCATTAGAAACATTAGGTTCCTGAATATCCTTGATGGAAGTATAACATAAAATTTTCTTGTAATGATTGATCTATATATGGTTTAAAAGGAGATAATTCAAGCCCATTATTAGAATCTGTATCAAACACCAAGGATCCGTCTATATTTATTTGAGTAGAGTGGATTAAATGTCCACCAGCCTGAGGTGTATGACCCTTTATCATCATCCTTAGATTCAATATAGTCTCATCCTAGCACAACTAATCCTAGGGAAATCTCCCAACTTAGTAGGCACATCTAGTATACCCAGTTTTGGATTTCTACTAATTTCAGGAGACTTATCTATATTTTCATCGTCTTATTCATATTCAATAGATTAATTCCACCCAAGTTCATCCTTGAAACAACTTTCATACACTTCAGTGTCAATAAGGTCCTCATTTTGATACTCTTCTTCATGAAATGGAAAAGGAAGTGTAGAGTCAGGTTGTCCAAAAGACATGATAGGGAAGGACTCTTGTCATCATCATGGGATACCTTGGAATCCTAATCAAGACAAATAATATCCATCTATTCTCCTTATTTTTTCCTAACATCCTCTTCTTCCTTAGAAAATAGACCTTATCATCAGAAGAGTACCCTATGACTTTATCTAGTTCAAAATATAGATCCATGAGATACCTTGGTCTAACTATATAATTCACATGATCAAACTTATTATATAATTTATTAGAGGTTATTATTCATTATCTTTTATAGGTATTTTGATTCACACTTTTCTACTTACATATATTTTAAGAGTGGCATAGTCCAGATAATGGAATTAACTTTTCCTCTCTGTGAGGAACTAATAAATTATAAGCCAATAGGGATGATATAAAATTTGGATAGGAAAAATAATTAAACATAGAAGAAGGATAGATAACTCATTCGTTTGACTCATCACATATCTATAAAAATTTATATAAAATATATTTTACATTAAGAACTAGAATAAAAAATCCTAGTAATTCAGGATACTAAAATATTATTTCATAGGATATATCAAATGATGAATGAATTTATCCTATAATATAAAATCCCCACTAAAATATATTATGGTCAGTTTCCTTAGTATTTCATTCCCAGTTAATTATTATAAATCATTTTGAAATTAAATGTGCATTTTTTACTAGATAATAACTCAAATAGTCTTAATATTCACCATTATATTGAACAATTAATCTCTTTGGAAAGAATTTTGAAGAAAAATAAAAAACATACTCATTCAGAGTTGTCCTAATAAATTCAATTTTATATGGAAGAATAAATTCTATATTTTCCTGGAATCCCTTAACTATCCTTCTGATAGATTGGATTTCTATTCTCCTTAAAAAATCAATAATTGTATATAAATCACTTTCCAAACATGAATTTTTATAGATTGTATCCAATAAGAATCAATTTCTTTCTCTTCAAAAATAGGTTGATCAACCAAATATGGGTTACCTAGTTTCACTATAGCACTCGTGTTACTTTTATCATTCATCGACCACTTCACAGGTGGTAGGAGACGTTGCTTCAATATATTGCCACTACCTTGTCATTATCATGCTTCCATTCAAACATGGATGGTTTGTGTTTGATTGGGAGTCTAGAGAAAGATTGATTTGAGAGAAGGTAAGGGCTGAAAAATAAATGAATTATTTTTAGGTAAAATGATTAATGTCAATTTATATTCTGATTTGAATTAAATTCAATCATTTTTTGAAATAAAATTAAAATATATTTAAGAAAAATACCTCCAAAATTATTAAGTAAAAATTTAATGTACAAATAGACATGGTAGTTACATTGACTGCGTATTCTAAATAAAATTTCATCGTAGGTATACTATCCATAGACTTATAGGTAGTATACTAACCACATTAGAAAATTTCCAGGGTAACTATAATGACTATGTGACTTGAACTTCACAGTAGGTATAATGACTATGTGAGTTATGATTAATGGTAGTTATATTAATCGTATAAAACATAATATATGGTCACTTAACTGATAGTGTGAACTATACTACATTGTTACATTAAAAAACTCAACAAATAGGAGTAAGAATTAATAAAAAAAATATAAGTTAAAATAGAATTGAGAGATTTTGGAATAGTTTATCATCCCTGTTTAAAGTATGACACAATTTATTCTCTTAATATTCAATGACTCTATTATTATTTCAATAAGCGGATGGTTTGTTCAAATAAATTCGAGAGTGATATCAACATTTTTTAATTGATCTCTTAAAAATAGATATCTTATATCAATATGTTTTATCCTTGATCATGATACGAGATTCTTATAAATATTTATCACACTTGTATTATAAAAATTTATAGGGATATGTATAAATTGATATCCATAGTCTAGTAATGTGTGTTTAATCCATAGAATCTATAAATAGAAACTATATACCTCTATTTACATATCTTCAATAAATGGATAATGTAAAGGTTTTCTAATTTTTATTACACCATTAAACTAGAGAATTGTCTAAAAAGTGACATATTATAAAGGTTCTTTTTCTTTCTAACTTACAACCACTATAATTTTCAATTAAATTACTGACTAGATCAAATTATTTTCTACTAGAGTAAAACAATCCTAAATTGGTTCAACATTGGTTGTATTTGAAATTTCATTTCACAATATTTAAATACTATTATTTTTTGTTTTCATGAAATTATGCACACATGTGAAAACTAACCATAATATTCGGTAAACAAGAAGTTATGTATAATAAACTTACAATCAACCTCAATAGATGGTTTAATCAGATGGTGTCCCAATTTCATCAAGATATAACTTAAAAATTATACTCAATGTAGTATAACTAACTTCAATACAATCCATACCAGAACATTTTAAAATATTTTTAGTGTAATATTTTTTTAAATAATTACTCCCTTATTTTTAAAATATAAAAAACAAGTTTTTTAACAGACCCATTAAACTAATTCCAAATTCATATTTCATAAATTTTTAAAATTCAGTATATTAAGAGTTATTGGATAATCTAAAAATAATATCATCAACATATATTTGTACCTCCAAAAAATATTTTTAAATTATTTTAATAAATTAATTAAGATCCGATATACCTTTAGTAAAACCTTAGGAAATCCAAAATTATTTGAGCCAACCATAACAATATCATTCAGTTTGTTTTAAACCATACAATTCATTAGTTGATTTAAAAACATTATTTGTAATGTAAGTGTTTTGAAATATAGGGGTTTTTCTATAGAAACAATTTCCAATAATATGACCATTTAGAATGGAATACTTGACATCCATTTGAAATAATTGAAATCCAAATATATTACATAGGAATGAAACATTCTAATGGATTCAAGAATTGCTACTATTGAAAAAGTTTCCTTATAGTCAATACCTTCCTCTTGACTACACCCTTATGTGACCAGTCCTTTATTTGTAATTATAATTCCAAATTCGTCAACCTTATTCCAAAATTCCCACTTAGAGATAACGGTTTGGAAGACCTCAGTTCATTCTACTAGTTCCAATAATAGTTTTATTTCAAATTAATTTAACTATTCATTCATAGATATTAACCACAATTCATCATATATTTCTTCAGTGATGTTCTTAGGTTCAATATGTGATTAGAAGTATTGATATTAAACATGATTTATAATAGAATAAATAGTCTATATTCCTTTATTAAGATCTCCAACTATATCATATAAGTGATGGGCTCTATGATTCCTATTGTTTTTATGGATAGAAGTATTCTCTTCTTCATGTTATTTCTCAAATAGCTCTTCTATGTTGGGTGATTTTTTGATAGAATGTTTTATAAAACCATCATTATATTAGTATTATGTATTGATATTTAAATTAGAAAGACCATCCTCAATGTTTTTAAAATAAATCTTTGATTCATGTGGATCTATTTCATCAAATTTAACATGTATGGATTGTTCTATAATTTTTGTTCTTTTTCAAATAAACTGTATGATTTACCAGATGATTAATAACAAATATAATTTTCTTTATCACATTTGGATGCCAAATTGTATAAATTCTTCTTTATGTTGAGTATAAAGACTATGTATTCAAAAACTCTAAAGTAATTAACCATTTTAATTCATCCATTCCATAACTTATATGGGTTTTTCTTTAGAGGTGGTATAACATGAACCCTATTGGTAATGTAACAAGATGTATTCAAAATATATTCCAAAAAATAGGTAGGTCATACTCATTTATCAAGGTCTGATAAATTTCTTAAATAGTTATATATATTCTTTCTTCAACACCATTCTATTGTGGGGAACTAGGAGAAGAAATTCTTTTATTGCAGCCATATTATGATAATAATATTTGAAGCCCTGATTTTCAAACTCACATCCATGATCACTTGTTAAGATCATAATATTAAGTCAACTATGGTTTTCTATAGATTTCCATATTTAGTAAAATAGGAACAAGATTCACTTTTTTGAGCTCCAAAGAATACCGAGGTGTATCTAGAAAATTCATCTACAAGAATAAAATCATAGTGCTTCCCATTTATGGTAGAAACTCTTGAGGGTCCAAACAAGTCTATATGAACTAACTCTACTTGTTGATAAGTTGAAACTTCTTTATATGGTTTGAAATATATCGTATGTTAATTCATTTTTTCACATGGGTTATAGACTTTGTATTTTTAAAATTCCATTTTAGTAAGATAATTAACTAATCCTTTTATATTTTGATTCCTGAGTGATTTATGTTTATAGTGTCCTAATATCCGATTTCAAATCCAAGACTCATTGTGAAAGGAACTTAAACAAGAAATATTTTGAGAGAATAATATATTTAATTTGACTTCATAATTACTGTCATTACATAAGGTAATGAAAACTAAAACATGGTTGGAATCATAAATTTTTCAAGAATTTTTTTCAAACATAACATCATAACCATCATCACATAATGGTTAAATGATAATAATATTATACTTTAACTCATTTATAAATAAAACGTTACAAATGAAAATAGTACTATAATTTCTTATATTGTTGATTCTAATTATATTTTCATTATAATTTCCACCAAAAGGGACATCTCCACCATCCATCATGATAATATTATTAATTCTTGAGTATTACCCATTCTTGTTTCTAGAAAATACAATATCTAGATACCATAAGTTTTTACTAGAACTCCTCAAGTAGGGGTTTTACATCAAAATTAAACTAGAAATGATTTTGGTACCCATTTTTTCTCGGGTATAGAAACATAAAAAAAATATTTATTAATTCAATGTTGTTTGACTAGATTAATATAAATTAAATTTATTGGGTTTATAATAATAATAATTGTTTATAGATTTATAAGAGATTTAACTATAAAAAAATTTCTTCTTATAATTTTTCCTCTGTCTAGGTCGGTAACCATTACATGTTGTATGATACGGTGTGGTTTGTTTACCATGAATCCTAGTTAACATCTCTCTATAATTTTTAAATATTTCGAAATAATTTTTGAGCTTATTATTTTGAAATTTGGGTTTATTTTTTCTTTTAATAACTAAATATTTTTCCTTTTTATACCAAATTTAGATTTATAATGAGGATACAAAATGTGCTACATCATTAGACTTTTATATTTATCCGTTAGTTCACTGAATATTTATTCCAGGATATTATAATACTCTAAAAAAACTCACTAGACACACTTTCATCATTTTTTTTTAATTTCAAAAATATTAGAAATATGAACAGGAGATGTAATAACATTTTTTAGTACCTTGGATGTGTTCTCCAAAAAACATATATTTTTTTTTATTATTCTCTTATCCGCTCGAGTTGGAGTCAATACATCTATCCACATAGGTGATTTATGTGGTTTTCATAGAATTTATAGATCTATTTCTTTTCTCCTCATATGTTTTCTTATATTTCAATTTTTTACATTCTTATTTGATGTGTACTTTTATTTGGAATTTGTATTAAGTTACATAACCTGATTGATTCTACTTTTTTCAATTCCCTTTTTCTCAAACATTCCACCATAATTTGTTTTATATAATAATTTTTACTTTTTATATATCTTTTTTAATCTCTTGGATATGTGATCCATTTCCTCAACACTTTTCTATGTTGATTCATCCTCACTTGAACTATCATCTTTAATTTTTTCATTTTTTTAGTTAGAAGTCTTGAAAACAACTGATTTTATCTTAGGATAATCAAATTCTTATGTTTTCACCTTCAATTATTTCCCACATATCATAATAATTCTAATAAGTTTCTTTACTGGTAGTATACTTATTCCATATGATTTTTTGATGGAAACTACAATGATTCTACATCATCTGGTAGACGTCTCAGATTTATCATTACTTGATCCTTGTCCATATTGATTGTACAAGGGTAATCATGGTGTTTACAATTTAATTGAACCTAAGAAACATGTTACAAATATATTCATATGGTTTCATTTTGAATGTATCATATTTAATAGTATATGAATTTAATTGCACTACATTTATATTGAATATCCTTCACGTGATACTGGTGTATCCCATATCTGATAAGAAGTTTCACATAAAGATATTTTATTAAATATTTATTATACCCATATACAAAATAAGGAATTCATAGCTTTAAAAATTAAATCATAATTATCTTTAATTTTAGAACCCATTCCATTATAACTGTTTTATGTTTTCCATATTTAAATTATATAAATCCCTAAATATCAAAACATATTTTATTAAGCTGTTTTATGATTTTTATTGTCCACTGAGCATAGTTTTGACCACTAAAATAAGGATTCCTATTGGTAGTGTATCTTTTAGACTCACCCACCATAATAGAACAGTATAAATTAAATAGAAATTAAAAATATATTTCAAAAATAAATTTATTGGAATTAGCAATAAGAAAATTGAAATAAAAACATCTGATACCAAATGTTTTTCGGAGTGGATAACTAAAGTGGTGGGGGTGAATTGAGTTTATAATTAAAATTTCTATTAAAAACGATTCAAAAACTTAAATATACTAATTTATAAAATCACCCAAGTTAGATAAAATAGTAAATGGGTATAATTTGGTCATTCAAAAATCTTCTTAGAAGTTCTATCAAAACACTATTAGAATATGTTTAAAAATATTTTAACTTCTGAAATATTTTTTATTGTATCAAAAAAAATACAAATTAAATTTACCTTTAAAATTTATATTTTGATACTGTAGTTTTAAAAATGGATTCAATTTTTTTCTAAATAGAGAAAACAAAATAGGAAATCACATGGTAGAATAAAATAAGAGGTTCTATATCAAGCTAAGACCAAGTCATCTCCACTTGACAATCACCCAAAACCAAGTAGTTTATTAAGGAATAAAATGATACAAAACATGGATTGGGTTTTATAGAAAAACAGTATGCATATAGTCTAAGCTATAAAGTTCCTCTTCCATAGTTTCATGTGGAATAATAAAGTACAAACAACTGCACACAAATAGTATAGGGTACATAGCCTCTTCTATAGTTCTTTATAGGAGAATGGATTATGAAAATAGAAAGATAGTGTAAAGAATAATCGAATAAAATACAAGAGAATTTGATTAGAGAAAAAGATTTTTAAAAAAATAGGTTGAAATATAATCTAGAATAGAAAGATCAAAGAATCGAAAGGGGGAATATTTTATGCAGCTTAGTCTCATCAGGTTCTATTGATTAGTAGTCCATTAATTTATCATTAAAAGAACCCAACCGAGTATACCTATATATTTCAATAAAAAAGATTCATGGTAAATTTATAGGAATTCCTCTATTCATTAGAATTTTTCTTAGGAACATTTGTATTTATTGACTCTGTTATTCTCTCTATATGTTCATTCATGTTTTTCCTTGAGTGGTTTTTCCTCTTAAAAAGATATCCATATAAAAAAATAATCATTGGAGGATATTAAATACTATATTAAATTCATTGATATTATAGTTAATGTTCCAAAATATATCCATTGGAGATTGTAAAATAATCAATTTTTTATGTTAGACATGGCCAATAGTTTTTACTCAATGAATTGTTACATCAATTCAGAGTTATAAGGCATAGTTGGTTAGAATGAATGGTTAATTTTATCTTGTGGTAACTTGGTTTAATCTATTGTTACATTCCCAAAATCACATGATATGTTTAATACTTTATGAAATAACTCCACTAGTTTACATGGTAGCTTATTTCAATCGTGTGTTAAATTCATTTGTTCACATGATCACTTTATTATTCAAGTCGTTAATTCATGTTTTCTTAGGGTAACTAAATTTATTTGTTTGGTATGAAAATTTATTCATGTGTTCATTACAATAGAAGCACATGATAAATTAAAAACATATTAAAATTAAACTTACCTAATGCATGGTAACTTAGTGGTTCATGTTATAGGTTGAACACACATGCAGTCACTTGATCTTCAATGCATGGTCAATTCCTGGAACAGATAGAATTTTATCATTTGATGTATGGTAAAATGAATGTACATGTGGTAACTTACTCATAGTAACTTGAACTTCATATTTAGTTCATTTTATTCACATGGTTGGTTCATTACACATGTGATATGTTATCACGGTAACTTCAAGACTTAGCAAATTTTATCATTTTTTCCAGGAAAATAGTTGACTATAATAAAACGTGAAATTCATTAGAAACAAAATAAATGGGATTTTGGATCCTAAAAATAATTATTTTTTTACTAATCAAACATGTAATAAATATTATTAATTATTATACATTTAATAATAATTGTATGGTATAAAAGTTTAATAAATTAATGAACTATCTAATTGAAAACATGACTTGAACTTTATACATCCATATATTTTGATCCAATTTCTCATTTAGGTGCTACCACATGTCAAATAAAATCATAAAAAATAATATACATAATGATAATTGGGTGGGACCATGGTAAGCATTTTTACAAGATCCAAAAATGTCTAAAAAGACACTAAAACTGAGGTTTTTATTGGGATACCCTAATTTTTGAACATTTCATGGAATTTCAGCCTCATTTGGGGGATAATTCTTTTATTATATTCAATGGAGACTAAATTAATTATTTGGTCTTATATAAATATGGATATTATAGTGTTTAATTTTTTCCTTTTTTCATATGTTATTTTTATTTATAATTAAATATACTCATGTCGATGCTGGTGGCTCGATTTGGGGGTGCGATGCCATCTCTCCATGTCGTCCAGCGGTTTGTCCATTCCTGGGGCCTCAACGCTCCAGTTCGTATTTCTTCTGTGCATCAGAATTCATTCTTCCTAGTCCTCAACTCAGAGGAGGACTTTGTTTTTTCCTGGTGCAAGGCCCCTCGTGCGTGGGGTCGTTGGTGTTTTAGTCTGTCGAAGTGGTCTATGGAGGTCCACAAGGGAAAGGAGATCCCCCTCAGGGCCGTCTGGATCTCTCTCCCTGGCCTTCCCTTCCCATTTTAGAATGAAGGATTCCTCAATTTTATTGGCGATGTCCTCGGTGGTTTTATATGCTCAGATGACCGAACCCGACGTTGTGAGGAGGTCTCTGTGCCTCGCATCTGTGTGGAAGTGGACACTTTTTCTCCCCTTCCAGACAAGCTTTCCCTATGCATAGAGGACTCCTTCTTCTGGGACCAACCCATTTTATACTTGCTTCTCCCAAGGTACTGCTCCCACTACTTGATTCAGGGTCACTCTATGTAGGTTTTTCAAAAGCTTCACTAGGGTGGTCATAACCAGCATCCTCGGGAGGCCAACAGGGTCAGTGCTAGGGGTTCCTCAGCTCTGGACATGGCTACGAACACAGAGGCTCCGCTTATTTATACTGAGGACCATGGGGTAAAAGTTCTTCCCCTCGTCTCTTGTACTAGGGGGGATGTAGTGGTGGAGCGAGCCGCGATTGATTCAGATCCTTGCTCTACCCTTATGGAACTGTTACCCCAGAGCCGTCACACCCCATCAGCTCTCCCTTTCAGCCCCATGCTCCCCTATCACCCGTTGGCAGATGCTTTGAAGATATTAATGGAGTTTCTGGGCTCTCTGGTTTCCACTCCTTCAATTAGGCTTTCTTTTCCTAAGGCATTGGGTCCTCTAGTTGCTCAAGTTTTCCCTGCCTCCAAGGGGTGCCTCCTCCTAGATGCCTCTCCCACTAGTTCCTGGACTGAGGTTCCCTTGACTCCCAATCATCCTGGTAACTTGGTTCTCTCTACTCATAAAGGTGATTATGTCACCCCGCCCCATCTTAGCTCAGTTAGGGGACACGGTTGGTCAGACTCTAAAGCATTGAATGCTTCTCCCCCATCCCCTCTGGTGACCGCTGTGACCTCTGGGATACGCACAAGATCCAAATCCAGGAAAATCAAGGAGCGTGTCTCCTCTCACATCGACAGGGTCAGGAGCCCTGGGGCCACTACCAAGGAAAAATTGTTCTAATGTTATGTGCCCTCAATTGGAATTCCTGCAGGCTTGGTGCTCTGGTGAAGTCTTTTTTTATTGCCTCCAAGGTTATAATCCATAAAGTATCCATTGTTGATGTCCTTGAACATAAGAAGAGACCTGTTAAAATCAATGGATTTGTGTGCAAACTTAGGATGCATGGCTACATGCATGCTGATCCTTCCAACCACCATATATGGATTTTTTGGCACAAGAGTATCTCAGTGGTTAGTTTGTAGGCTCATGACCAACAAATCACTACGAGGGTGTCTTAAGGGAACATGTGAATCTTTATGACTTTTATCTATGGGAGATGTGATACCCAAAAGAGGGAATCCTTATAGAATTTCATGCATGCTTTTTTCCATGGAATCCTTCCTTGGATCATCGGGGGTGATTTCAACATTGTTGCTAGCCCTGAGGAGAGGAAAGGCATATTCCCTTTTCCATGGAAGGGTAGCTTGGACATTGTACAGTTTATGGCTGGGAAAGGGCTCATGGATATAGGTTTTTTGGGTGACCCCATCACATGTTGTAATAACCAAAAGGGGAACCAGGGATCCTGGAGCCGCACTGATCGTTGCCTCACTAACATGCAAGACATATACATGTTTAATGATGCTATGGTGGACCATTTAGCTCATGGGCTCTCTGATCATTCCCCCCTTCTTGTCTCTCTCTCCACAAGAGAAGATAATCCTTCTAGGTTCAGATTCTATCAACACTGGATCCCTCACCCCAGTTTTCATCATCTGGTTAATAGGGTCTGGGCGTATCCACTCCAGGGTCATCCATGGATTGTTTTTCATGAGAAACTCAGAAGGTTGAAGAGGGCGCTCCGAGTTTGGGTCAACTCTCTCCCCCCCATTGGCAAGGACATTGACGAGTTTATGGTTGTTGTCTATAATCTTGAAACCAGCCTGGAGGAGCAATGGAATGACAAAACTTTTGAGGATTTAGCTGTGAAGAAGAATGCCCTCTCGGATCTCATCGTTGGGCAAGAAAAAGCTACAAGGGAAGAATCCATAATTAAATGGTTAAGGGGGGGGAATTACTACCTATTTTTATGCATGCATCAATGAACGGAAACGCCATCTGAACCCCCCAATTCTGATGGATGATGGCACCTCCTCGGTGGACCGAGATGTTGTGGGGGATATTTCTCATACATTCTTCTCTGATCTTCTGGAAGGTCCTAACCCACGAATTCCTAATGGCTATCCGGGGAGGAATGAGGACATCCTTGACGTTATTCCTAGAGACGTCTCTTCCCAGTCCAATGACTTGCTTAGTGGCATTCCTGAGGAAGATGAGATTCATGCAGCAATGCTCAACATCAACCATTAGAGTGCACCAGGCCTGGATGGGTTCCTGAGATCATTTTATAGAGGTGCATGGGATTTGATTAAGCAGGATGTTATCACGGCTATTCGGTATTTTTGCAAGGGGGGAGCCTGCCACGGGCTGTGTCTACTATAAACCTGGTTCTTATCCCAAGATCAAGGACCCTTCGTCCCTTCTCCACTTCAGACCAGTGAGTATGTGCAACATGCCTTACCAAATTTTTGCCAGCATCATAAACTCCAGAATTGTGCCCCTTCTCCTGGAATGGGTTTCCCTAGAGCAGCACGATTTTGTGAAGGGCAGGTGCCTCCAAGGTGAAATTGCCTTGGCCCAAGACCTCTTTAGAGACCTCGACAACGAAACACATGGATCCAACATGGTCATCAAAATTAACATGAACAAGGCGTATGATCGGATCGAGTGGAGCTTCATCAACATGGTCTTGACATGTATGGGGTTCTCCCCCAAGTCTATGGACCTTTTCATCAGGTGTTTTAGTTCCCCATGGCTTGCGGTTTCATACATGGGTAAAACTCATGGGTTCTTCAAGGCCTCTCGCAGCCTTAGACAGGGGGACCCCTTGTCTTCTACCCTCTTAATCCTTGCCCAGGATGTTCTGAGCCAGCTCATCAACTAGAGTGTGTTTAATGGTGAGATGTGCCCCTACCAGAGAAGATTGAGCTCCCTTTTCATTACTCATCTGATATTTGAGAATGACACCACATTTTTCATGAATTCCAGAAGGAGATCAGTCAGAGGTTTTACGATGGCCCTGGAGACCTACTACCAATAGAGTGGATAGATTTTCAATTCTTCCATTGTAACCTCTTCATCTCCAATAAATTTTCAGCGGGACGCGCCTTGTCCCTGTGTAATTACTTTGGCATCTAGAGAGGGAACTTTTCAATGGACTATCTGGGAGCTCCCAGTTCCTCGGGCAGGCTTCAGATTAGGGACTTACATAGTGTGTTGAGTAGAATCTTGGGTAGAGTGATCAACTGGAAGAACCAGTTCCTCTCCTTTGGGGGTTGGATTGCTTTAGTTAATAGTGTACAGTTAGCTACTCCGGTTCATGCGCTTTCTTCAGTCCACGTAGCCAAGGGAGTTATTTCATGGATTGAATTAATTCTTTCAAACTTCATTTGGGATGCTCTTCAGGAGGAAAAAAAGTCATTGGGCTTTTGGAGAAAAATGGCTCGCCCTGTTCAGCAAGGAGGAATCAATGTTCGATGCCATGGTGAAACCATCCATTGCATCAATGCTAAATTTTCGTGGGAGGTCCTCGAGTAGCGCTCGCTTTGGGGGAAATCCATGGATGGCCGATGGCGCATGGGATTGGGTTAGGGAACTCACTATGCTACTCACTTCTGGTCCAGTATCCTCGCTCTTATTCCAGCCATTCAGCACCTTACACGCTGGATCGTGGGGAATGGAAACTTCTCGTTTTGGCACCGAAACTGGGCTGGAATTCCCATAGGATTTGCGGGATGCCCTGTTTTTGATATAAAATTTAAACAAGCAGCCACACATTCGTCCTTCATTTCTACTATGATTGATAAGGATCATAAGGCACTGTTTGATCTCATAGTTATCACCGATGTGGAGGATAGGTTTGTTTTTACTCCGGCCAGCTCAGGAACCTTCTCTTCCATGGACTTTCGTCGTGTCTCGAATGTTCACCCTCCATCAGATGGTTGGAATGAAACCCTGTGGTGAAAAATGGTTCTAATGAAGTTTAACTTCCTCCTCTGGAGGATCAGGAATAATGCTCTTCCCTCGGAGGCCAATATCAAATGCTGCAGGATCAACTTTGCGTCCAGGTGCTGTTGTTTCCAGAATAACCAAGAAGAATATGTGGTGCAAATTTTCTTTGAGGGTGATTGGGAAAATGAGGTCTGGCATTATTTCGGATCATTCACAACTTTCTCGACTTCATCCAGAACCGTGGCCTCAGTTCTAGAGTCCTGGTACAATGGCGAGGGTTCTGCTGGCGTAGAGAAGATAGCCCGCACTCTGGTTCTTCATTTGTCATGCTGGTGCTTATGGAATGCTTGGAACAAGATGTTTTTTTAGGGTATCCATTCCTCTAGTAGTTCCATTATTGTGTGTATTAGGAACTTGCTTCTGGATATGGTCATGCTTTTTACTGGATGGCGGGAGGCACCCACCTTGCAGCACCTTCTTCTCAATGTAGCAGTGCCTCTTCAGACATGTAATACTCCTAGATCCCTTTGGGTGAAGGGATATCCTCTAGCTTGCAGTTTGAAACTTAATACTGATGGCTCATGTCACTCGAGAACCATACGTGGAGGTGGGATTTTTCGGGACTCCAAAGCCGCAGTCATTATGGCCTTCTCTTCCTATCTCGGTAGTGGGTCCTCCATCCAGGCAGAGGCCAAGGCCACTCTCACTGGCCTCACCATTTTCTAACAGGCCAACATCACTCTCTCTGAGGTGGATACTGACTCCCTCATTCGATATAATTATCTAAAGGGTATAGGTTCAATCCCATGGTCAATATCCTATATCATTAGAAGGTGTTTGGTCATGCTTCTCAATAACAACACCAAAGTGCTTCACACATGGCATGAAGGGTACAAAGTGGCAGATCACCTTACCTTCGTGGTCGAGCCCAACTCCAACATTTACTACGTCTCGAATCTGGATCCCTTGAAACTATAGAGTGTGGCTCTCATTCAGGGGGATGCCCTAGGGTTACATTATTTCATACCTCCTGAGGCTTTTGGTGTCTTTTTCTTGTCCTTGGTGGTGCTTCCCCCCTTTTTATACCTGAATAAATAAATAATCAATGATGAAGTGGGTGGGCTCGATCACGGCTCCCTGGCCATACAGGGGGTACATTGTGTTGATAAAGGATGGTTGTAGAACTGATAAAATTATTAGGATAAATAGTTTTTTTTTAATTTTCTTATATTTTTATAGTTCTAAAAAATTATTTTTTAAGGACACATTAATCATCACTAAAATATGATAATAGATATGAAAATTATCAATTCATTTTTTTAATTGATAAAACGGGTCTTTATCAAGGTTTCTGTTTATACTGATTAAGGGCAGACCATTTAAGGGTTCTATTCATGTCAATGTTTTTTTTAGTGATGAGAAATATCATTTACTATTATTTTAAAATTTAAAATTTTAGTATTGATATGAAACAACCCAAAGTATCTGGGAGTGTAAACTAACCCATTTTAAACCCATGAACAAGATCCAAACATGGGTGATATAATTTTTTTTTATTGAAAATGGATCAAAAAAATGATCCCAATAATTAATTATAAGGAGACCATGGTTAAGAGAAATTGAGCCAAATACAAGGTAGGAAGATGATAATCATGAACATGTCTTGGATGGTATGTTTTTCCCTCAGGTGATGCAATAAATAGAGGACTATATGTTGGGTCAGTGCAGAAAAATTTATAGGACTAAGGGAAATATAAAAATAATCCTTGGTCCATAAATACTAAAATACTAGCACTCATGACTCGTCCATTTTTCTATTATTTTTTTATAGGTATATAGGATCATGGATGTCAACCTAGGGAATTTGTACCTTCTAGGTTTTAACTTCTAGTGAATAATATAATTTAATTGAAATGGGCTCACATTTAGGATGAATGCTCCTCCTTCATAGATGCACTTGTCAAGAACATTGAGATGAAGGATGAATCTACTAATGAGGAGTTTTACATTGAATTAGTTTTATATACTGAGGTTAAATATTTCTTTATCTAGGATAATAATTTACATACTTCTCATTATTGATAGGGGAAGAAAAATATGTAAGATAACCCTTTTATGTAACCTAAATCAATTCACACTATTAAAAATATGGGTAATTTAGTGGGTGATCAACGATAATTGGTCATTAATGGTATAGAAGACCAGGATAGTATCACTAACATATTGGTATTGTTTCCAACCTGTCATCATGTTTCACATACATTTATAGTAATAATGAAAACCATTAAAGGGCAGTGGGTCATGAAACCCATGCCGTCACATCAGACATGGGACCACCCATGGGTAATGTAACATACCATGTAATGATAGAATATGTATTTTCAAATTTATTAATTTTTATTAATTCAAAATTAATTTTAGCTTAAAGAGGATTTTATGTCTGATAGTGTACCTCACACGCAACAATGTGTTTCTCCAAAATCTTATGTTGCATGCAAGATTGAGGTATCCTAAAAAATAATATATTATTAAGATTTTTAATTTAAGAGGTAGTTATCACCAAGGTATTGTGTCAGAAGTAATGAATAGTAATAACTATATTATTCTTAAAAATACTTATTAAGTGTTTGTACATTCATCAAATATTTTTTATAGTAAAAAATAACAATAAATTCAATTTTAAGCATAACAAGCTATTTGTTTTTTAAATGTATTTTTATCGTCTTTTAATGGAAAACCCATTTTAATTCTATTTTTTGAAACTTTTAAAATTTTTATACGAAAAAATAAACTGAATTTAAAAAATTAGAATATTTAAATTTACTTTGGGTGTATTTTTTAATTTTCTAAGAACTTTAACATTTTGATGAATATTGAATAATAATGAACATTAGTTCAAAACTACTTTTTGATATAATTTATTTATATTGATAAATTATTTTATTGTTTTGTTTTAAAGAATAATTAGATCATTTTTACCATTTTAAAATAATATATGTATTTTTAAATAATTTTACATTATATTTATATGTAAAAACATATCAAACGTTTGAACATTTTTACTTTAAATACATGCTTGCTCATCCCATTTGTGGGATTAAATTTAAATTAATTTCGTCCACTTAATTTTTGGAATTTGGAAAATTTTATTTCATATTTGGAATAATAATAACTTGTAGTTTCTAATAAGGTTAACATTGTCACACCCTTACCCTTTAAATTATTTCATTTTATTAATTTTGTTTGTATCAGATATTCTTGTTGAGGTTCGTGTTGATGCCTAATTTGTTTTTTTTGTTTTTAATGAAAAATGAGTTTTTTGGGCTTTGTGGTATCCAATATGTGGGAAGATCATGGTTTAGAAACTATACGGCTTCATCGGGCCACCTTGTTGTGTGCTTGGTATTTTAAATGAATAAGGAATTAGATGTAAAATAAAATATAGGTAAAATGAAAATATAATAAAATAAGAAAAGTGTAATAAAATCTGAAGGATTTTAATAATAATAATAATATTATTATTATTATTATTACTGAGTATATTATTATTATTAGTGTTAGAATATTAATATTATTATTTATATTATTAATCTCATTATTATTATTATGTTTATTATTTTATAGTTTGTTGTTATTAAGTATATTATCATATTACTAATTTTGTTATTATAATATTATTATAATCATATTTTTGTTATTATCATTTATTCTATTATTATTATGAGATAATTAGGGTTTTTAAAAAAAGGGAGTTGATTCCCCCATAGGCGTGACTCCCCTGTAACCCTAACCCATTGTACCTCCCTCCCCTCTACCCGATGTGCACAAATTTCCCATCCCATTTGGGCGGTATTCGTCCGGCGAACCACGAGTGACCTGCCTCCCTCGCATGACACGTTTTCAGTGCCTCGCCTCCCTCACCCGACATTCTACCATGCTATAACGACCCATACATTACATACATGGATATTAATTCAAAATTGAAGCATACTAATTACAACATATAACAAAACCATGAAAGGACCGTATAGGTATATTGTCTTTAGAAACTCGGAAACACAAGCAACTGGTTCATAAAGAGTCTACACTGTCTCCCATTTATTTCATCATATCTAGAGTCCATTTTGGCATATCCTACTTAATAACCGTCTTCCTAACCTGAGGTAACGAAAACATACAAAAGGGTGAGCTCAAATGCTCAGTAAGGGTAAACAAAAGAAAAATCAATCACATCATATTCATAAGAATATAACAATTTGGAAGTCTTACCATGCAAAAGAGATCATAATTTAATAACATGGGATAAATCATGGTAATGAAAAGTAATCCCAATAATCATAACATAAAACATGAAGCTTTTTGGAATACATACATAATCATAGAGAATTATTTCTTATTAGTCAAGACTCATTGCCAAGACTATCTTAGTGGACAAAGTCCATTTCTGAACCGAGTTCACTCCTCGTTTCAGTCCTGTTTCACTGGACCGGTTTAACCTACCGTTCCAGCCATGTCTATATCATGAGATATAATATCTTTACCAAATTAATTGGATGGAGATATAGGTCCCACCCATCTCATAAAGATACCATTCTTATGTGTGCCACAAAATCATAAACCATACATCACAGCATAACCCATGTAATAAAAATTGGAATATTAAACATCGTGACATCATAAAACAATTCATATAAGATAAAGGAAAACAAATATTTCCATCACAACATTATCAAATCAATTTAATAATAGGGATAGAAACATAACCCTTTATTATCTTATATGGAAAATAATTTTGATAAAACACTTGAACACCATTCTTGAGGAAAATATCATTTCTACTTCACAAACACTTTTCCTTTCTTAACATGTCATTCAATTCTAAACTAAAAGAAGTTTATTAAAAATAAACTTGAAAATTTCAAAGTAATATTCTTGGAAATAATGTTTTAAAAATCCATTAATGCCGTATAAGTTAAAAAAAACATTTTCGTACTTTTGTCGAAAAAGTCAAAAAGTACCTTGTATGAAAAACGACAAAATATTCCTTTCATATCTTTTACTAAAAACTCAACAAAGGGTAAAATTGGATTTAAAAAATTGTAGGTGGATTAAAATAATATCAAATATTGAGGAAACATGTATGTGGATGATAAAATATACCCCAGTAAATACCAAAGTATAAACAATCTCGGATAAAAATGAGATTGTGATATTCTCCCTTACCTTAGGTCCGATTTGCTTCGTTAGTGTCCGAACCTCCTGTATAATGATTTAAATAATGTAATTGACTTATTCCGGAATCATAATCATTGTTATGATATCATATATGGTTATATTTGTAGCTTATTATTAGTAATATTTCATTTCTACTTGTTATTTAGGTGTTTATTACTGTTTGTTCTTATGCGTGCTTTGTCAAATAAATTCTTATTCTTCTTTTTAGGTTACAAATACCTCATTTTCAGAATGGTATTAGTGTAATATATGTCATATTTATTCACTCAATTCATTTATAAAATCATTGTGCAATGAAAATGATGTTGAATGAGTCACATCACATCGCGGAGACGGTATTCCGTACATACGCACGAGCGATGAAATCATTCCCATGATCGTGGAATTGTATTGGAGTGTATGTATAATATTTCAGAATCAATATCAATTTACAATAATCATATATTTTCATTCTTTACATCATTATACCCATCCAAGTAAGGTGGTGGTGGAAAATATATTACACCACGGTGTGGAGACGGTATTCCGTACGTACGCACGCGCGGTGTTTTCATTTTCCGTAGGATGGATATATGGTAAAATAGGGTTGTTTCATACTTATAATAACATATCAGTATATGAGTGATACTGATTTTATTAATTAATAATGAAACAACTAAAGAAGAAGAAGTGGAAGAAGAAATAAAGTTGAAAGAATCGGTAACAGACATTACCTCTTCTTTGAAGCGCTTCTTTGAGACCTCCTTTTAGGGCACTAAAATTGGTCTTTGAAAAAGACCAAGACCTCTAGTATGTTTCTAGGGAAGTTTAGAGGAGAAATTGGCAGGGGTTGGACGAGATTGAAGGCTCAAAGTGGTGTGAGGAAGAGAGGGAGGAGGTGCCCTTTTATAAGGGAGGAGAGGGGCACCTTTGGAAAACTAAATATATTATTTTATTATAAAACCATATTCGGTTTTAAATAGCTCTAAATTGATTTATTTATAAGATAAGGTGGGTATGGGTCGTAATCATCTCATCCAATAGAATTTTTACAAGTTTAGTTTACTATTTTGACCTTATCATTTAGATTTAACTTTAATTTAGATAATTTTACTTTTACCGTGTATTTTTGTGTTCTTACACTATAAGGTTAATAAACTTACTATAACAAGCCAATAAAACCCTAGTTGTTTATTATTAATATATATAACCTTATCTAAGTCATTTTGCCGATCCGTAGATTTTTTGGAATAAAATAACAATTAATAATATAATATTTGGTTTAAAAACTATTTTATGTCAATTTTCACACTATTTAGTAATTTATTTTTTGTGAAAATCATAATAGAATGATTAGTTCGAAAAAGTCAATTAAATCAATAATAACATTTCATGTTAAAAAAAATTAGTGGAATTCATAAAAAGTCTCAAATTACACTTATTTGGGTATTTATATCATCAATTATGTCAATTTTTCATTAATAAGATAATTACTGCATCATCTTAGTGTCATAAATAAATTAAATTATTTAATGTCTAAAAATTACAAATAAAAAACCATTATGTAGGAAATCTTATTATCTTTCTATGTAATATTTATAGTCGAATTTATCTTATGTATAACCCTATATTAAAATTTATTTACTTATTAGACTTTGATTTTAACTATTTTAACCCTTCTTTAAATAAATTAATAACAAATGTCCTAATCTAATCCAAGTGGGCCTAAATGGTCATATATTATTCTTAAGGTTGTTTTTGGTCGAATTAAACTTGTCCAATAGAATTAGGACATGTGTTAGGGTAATAATAATATCATTTTTACCCTTAATTACCCTGTTTACTTTTAACCATGCTAAATAAAAGTAAAAAGTTACTATTCACCAAAAATTATTTTCATCTCATTGAACCAAATTTTACTTGCTGACATTAACTACGTCTCTTGGATTTTTGAAATTCCACTCATAGAAGCGGTAAAATTATGTTTTATGTAAATTTGCAAATTCTCCTAAGAGGTGGGTTAAAGACGGTGAAAAGTTCAATAAAATTTTTATATATCTAAAATTATTATAAAATTACTCCAATGAATTACATTGAAATTATATAGGTATTATGTATCAATTTTGACCTTAAATAAATTTAAATAAAATAAATTATTATTAAAATAAAAAGTCGGTTTTTAAATAGTAACCCAGTGTTTTCAATATTCATCGAAAATTGAAAGTTTCCAGGAAAATACCAAAATTTCACCCTAGGCTAGTTTCAATATTCCAAATCCAAAAACAAAGTCCATTTTGAAAAATAAAATTTACAAAATTTCGAAAAGTGGTTATTTCTATTCATAACGGCTAGTTTTAATAATATTTTAATATCATATCGTTGTTTAGTGAAACTCGGTATTGCGTACGACGCAAGCTATCAAGGAAGGACGTGATTGTGTGTAAAGCAAGCCAAGCTAGGGTTGTGTGGAGTGAAATATTCATTTGATGATTTATATAAATTAAAAACAAAATATTTCTTATAAAACTATCGGGTGTTAAATTATGCCCCCTTAAAATGAATTTCACCCTCGAAATTCGTCATTTGTAACAAACAGATGAGGATACCTCTCCCTCATCATATCCTCAAGCTCCCATGTAGCTTCTTCTAATTGGTGGTTCCTCCATAAAACTTTCACCATGCGAGTGGTCTTGTTCCGTAGGACATTTTCAATACGATCGAGAATCTCTATCGGCTGTTCTTCATAAGAAAGATCTTGTTCCAGCGGTACAACCTCTGAGCTGAGTACATGTGAAGGATCAGGTATGTACTTTCTCAGGAATGACACATGGAACACATTGTGAACTTGAGAGAGATTAGGTGGAAGCGCCAATCGGTAATCTACCTTCCCAACATGATCCAATATTTCGAAAGGACCGATATACCTAGGGCTCAACTTTCCCTTCTTTCCAAATGTCATTACTCTCTTCCAAGGAGATATTCATAAGAACATATTATCACCCACTTCAAACTCTAAGTCTTTTCTTCGGCTTTCGGCATAACTTTTTTGTCGACTCTGAGCTGCTCTTATGTGTTGTTGAATAGATCTTACCTTTTCTTCCATCTCATCAACAAGATCAGGTCCTAATAGCTTTCTTTCCCCAACTTTATCCCAGCAAGATGGAGTCCTGCATTTCTTTCCATAGATAGATTCATAAGGATCAATCTAAATACTGAAGTGAAAGCTATTATTATAAGAAAATTCCACCAATGGTAGGTGTTGATCCCAACCACCTTTGAAATCCATAGAGTAAGCTCTCAACATATCTTATAGAGTTTGAATTGTCCTCTCAGACTAACCGTCTGTCTGAGGATGATAAGCTGTGCTGAAACTCAACTCTGTATCCAGAGTATGCTGAAGGCTTTGCTAGAACATTGAGGCAAACCTCAGATACCGATCAGATATAATATATAGTGGTACTCCATGCAATCTTACCACTTCCTTTACATATATCCTCGCAAGCTGATCCAGAGAGAAATCCTCTCTAAAAGCAATGAAGTGTGCAGACTTTGTAAGATGATCAACTATGACCTAGATATCATTATTGCCTTTAGAAGTAATAGGAAGTCATGTGACAAAGTCCATAGTGATGTTTTCCCATTTCCATTCGGGTATGGGTAATGGTTGTAACATCCCCTTAGACATCTGTCTCTCATCTTTAACTTGCCGACAAACCAAGCATCGAGAGACATATTCAACAACATATCTTTTCATGCCATCCCACCAGAAGTACTCTTTCATGTCTCTATACATCTTCGTGATACCAGGATGAATAGAGAAAGAAGAACTTTGAGCCTCATCCAGAAACTCCTTCTTTAATTCGAGGATGAGAGGAACACAAACCTGATTCCTAAACTTTATTATCCCATCACAATCAAGGTTGAATTCAGGAACATTTCTCACCTTTTTTTGTAACTCTACATCTTCTTTCTGTGCCTCTTTAATCTTCACATGTATTTATGGTCGAACATTCATTTGAGAAAGATACTATTTTTCCCCTATCATTATAATTTCAAGATCCATCCTTTGTAAATCCATAAATAATGGATCTTTTGTGATCCTCATCATGGATAAACTGGCATGGTTTTGTCGACTTAATGCATCTTCCACCTTATTTTCATTCCCAGGGTGTTAATGAATTGAGCAGTCGTAATTCATAATAATCTCAAACCATCTTCTTTGGATCATATTCAGCTCGTTTGGTGTGAAATATATACTTTAAACCTTTGTGATCTGTATAAATATAACACCTTTCTCCATAAAGATAATGCCTCCAAATCGTTAATGAAAATATTACAGCAGCTAACTCCAAATCATGAGTTGGGTAATTTTGCTCATATATTTTCAATTATCGTGAGGCATAAGCTATCACCATATCATTTTGAATAAGAAAACACCCCAATCCCTTTTTGGATGCATCACTGTAGATCAAAAACCTTTCTCCACTACAAGGAAGTGTGAGTACATGTGCACTGGATAACCTTCTTTTCAACTCCTTGAAATTCTCTTCACATTCCTCCGTCCACATGAACTTAACTCCTTTTTGAGTCAATCTGGTGAGTGGATTAGATAATCGTGAAAATCATTCACAAAATGTTGGTAATATCCAGCCAAACCAAGAAAACATCGTATCTCAGATACTGTTGTTGGTCTCGACCATCTTTCGATAACCTCTACTTTTGCTGGATCCACATATATCCCCTCTTTTGAGATTATGTGACCCAAAAATTAAACTTTTTGAAGCCAAAATTTTCACTTCGTAAATTTGGCATAAAGATTCTCCTTTCTCATGTTCTTCAATATAATTCTCAAGTGATCTTCATGTTAATCCTATCTCTTTGAATATACCAAAATATCGTCTATAAAGACTACCACAAATTGATCATGATAGTCTCTAAAGACTCTATTCATCAGATCTATGAAGATAGCAGGGGCATTAGTAAGACTAAATGGCATCATTATAAATTCATAGTGTCCATAACTTGTACGGAAAGCCGTATTTAGTATATCCTCCCTTTTGACCCTTAATTGATGATACCCTGAACGAAGATCAATCTTGGAAACGTATTGAGCTCCGCGTAGTTGGTCAAATAAGTCATCAATGCGCGGGAGAGGATATTTGTTCTTGATAGTGATCTTGTTAAGTTCTCGATAATTAATTCCGAGTCTCATAGATCCATCTTTCTTCTTAACAAACAGAACAGGTTCTCCCCAAGGTGACACACTAGGGCGTATGAACCCCTTATCAAGATTCTCTTGGAGTTTCTTCTTCAATTACTGCAACTCAATTTGGTCCATTCTATAAGGTGTCTTTGAAATAGGTAAAGCACCCGGTATGAGTTCTATTGAAAACTCAACTTCACGATTTGAAGGAAGACCTAGTAATTCCTCCGGAAAGACATTGTCAAACTCCGGTACAATTGGCATATTCTTAATCATGAGATTATCACCAACCATTTGGGATAAATAGCCTTCATTTAGTGGAATCATGTCCCATAAGATGGAATAAATTTCCACTGGAAGGTTATGTTCATCCTTTCATCGATAGACGATCATAAATTGATCTGGAATATGAAAAGAGACTTCTCTTATTTGGAAATTGATATGAATCCATATAAAGAAAGCCAATCCATGACAAGAATAACATCAAATTCCACAATAGGAAGGATTACAAGATTTACAGGAAGCACTTTCCCACAAACTTCAATCAGAGAATAATTATAAACTTTTGATGCGACTGTTGTGCCATTAGGGGTTGTCACAGCCAACTCAACATCTAATTGTTGAGGTAATACGGTGATACCCTTAGAAAATTCTTCATTAATAAAAGAGTGGGTGGATCCAGAATCAAGTAAAACATTGGATACTTTAGAGTGGATGGTATGTGTACCTTTCATCACATCGTTATCGTACTCCACATTGCTGATAGAAATTGCATGTGACGTTCCTTTGCCTTTGGCCTTAAGAGTTTGTTGACATCGACCACCATCATAAACCCTTGTATTTGGGGATTGATTGGCATAATTCCCCAACTCCTTGCACTTGAATCATTGAATTGTAGTAGGTTCATTCTGTGTATCCCTTCCTTTATTTGCATCATTAGACATCTTCTTCTCATCATTGCAGCATTCAAATGCCCGATGACCTTCCTTTCCACATTTGAAACATTTACCTGTCCCTTTAAGACAACTCCCTCCATGTTTCTTTCCACACTTTGAGCATAAGGGAATGCTCATCTTCTTTTCAGTGTGCTCTTTAGATTTTCCATTGAATTCCATTTTCCTCTTCTTATCAAACCCATATGACTGATGGGTTACTCCAATCTCCATCTCAACATTGAGAGCACATCGAATGATTTCCTCGTAGCTATTTAATTCCCTTATGGATAATGCCCTTTGAAGACTTGGTTTTAAGCCAATAAAGAATTGATCGATCATACTCTAGGGTTGGATAATAATACCAGAAGCATACCTTGCAAGTCTTGTAAAATTTGCTTCATAGGTACTGATAGATTCATCATCCTTTTTCTTTAGTTCAAGAAACTCCTTCTCCATCTATGTTCGAAGAATACGAGGGAAGTACTTATTGAAAAATATGTTCTTGAACTCGTCCCATTCCATGGACTCAATTTCATCTCTTTGCATCATATTCTTGATAAGATTCCACCATTGATTAGCATCACCTTCCAAATGATACTCTTCTAAGATGACTTTATCATGATCAGAACATTGAAGAACTAAAAATATCGTTTCCGTAGTACTAATCCATTATTCAGCAACTAATGGATCTGTAGACCCACGGAATGATGGTGGACGCTGTCTCATGAAGGATCCAACAGAATGTTGCTCCTTCCTTTGCTCATTTGGAAGTCCAGCATGATTCATAGCTTGAGAAAGTTGTGTGAACATGGCTACATGATTTTTCATTCCAGCTCCCATAATGTTTGGTTGCTCTGGGGGACAATCATGGCATTTCCCATCACATTCTGCATTAAAACGGTTCCTTCGGGTTCTAGCCATTGACTAAAACCAAGAAGAATAGTGTGAGAAACACTAATTATAATAGGAAAACCACATAATCAAGAATAAAATTTCACAATTAAGGCCTTATCCTAGGTTATTCATGGCCATTTCTAAAACACTAAGATTGTGTTCTATGCTTAGACTTATCCTTAGGATTCTTACTGAGGCTTTCACATCCTTGTTTCTAAAGGATGACTATACCTTCCCTCTAATACCAACTATAGCGGTATGGAATTACTTCCTGTGGACTATAATTGATACCTATCAGGGCACTCCATGGGCGGCTACACCACCTAAGTGGGACACACCACCATCCCCAGTGGAAGCCATTTCCTCATGAAGCCCTTGGGCGGAGAGCCATGCTTCGTCCAACGCTCACATGTGAGAGTTCCCAAGGAGCTGATACATTCCTACCTCCTTTGCCTCTGATTCCAACTATAACAAACCATACTTTACATAAATGGTTATGACTTCAAAATTTAATCATACTTATTTCAACATATAACAAAACCATGAAAGGACCGTATAGGTATAGTGTCTTTAGAAACTGGGAAACATAAACAACGGGTTCATAAAGCGTCTACACTATCTCCCATTTATTTCATCATATCTAGAGTCCCTTTTGGAATATCTTTCTTAATAACCTTCTTCCTAACATGAGGTAAAGAAAACATACAAATGGGTGAGCTCAAATGCTCAATAAGGTTAAACAAAAGAAAAATCAATCACATCATATTCATAAGAACATAACAATTTGGAAATATTACCCTGCAAAAGAGATCATAATTTCATAACAAGGGATAAATCATGGTAGTGAAATTTAATCTGAATAATAATAACATAAACATGAAGCTTTGTTTCATACACACATAATCATAGAGAATCATTTCTTATTAGTCAAGACTCATTGCGAAGACTATCTTAGTGGAAAAAGTCCATTTCTGAACCGAGTTCACTCCTCGTTTCAGTCCTATTTGACTGAACCGGTTTAACCTTCCGTTCCATCCATGTCTATCTCATGAGATATAAAATCTTTTCCCAATGCATTGTAGGGAGATATAGGTCCCACCCATCTCATAATGATACTATTCTTATGTGTGCCACAAAATCATAAGCCATACATCATAGCATAACCCATGTAATAAAAAAGGGAATCTTAAACATCGTGACATCATAAAAAAATTCATATAAGATAAAAGAATAAAAATATTTCCATCAAAACATAATCAAATCAATGTAATAATAGGGATATAAACAGAACCCTTTATTATCTCAGATTGAAAATAATTTTCATAAAACACTTGAACTACATTCTTGAGGAAAATATCCTTTCTACTTCAAAAAAACTTTTCCTTTCTTAACATGTCATGCAATTCTAAAATAAAAGAAGTTGATTAAAAATAAACATGAAAACTTGTAAAGGAAACTTCTTGGAAATAATGTTTTAAAAATCCATTCATTCCGTATAAGTTAAAAAAACATTCTTCGTACTTTTGTCAGAAAAGTCAAAAAGTACCTCGTACGAAAAATGACAAAAGATTCATTTCATATCTTTTACTAAAAATCACTGATGGGAAAATTGGATTTAAAAAATTGTAGGTGGATGGAAATAATATTAAATATTGAGGAAACATGGATGTGGATGATAAAATAAACCCCAGTAAATACCAAAGTATAAACAATATCGGATAAAAATGAGATTGTGATATTTTCCCTTACCTTAGGTCCGATTTGCTTCGTAAGTGTCAAAAACTCCTGTATAATGATTTAAATAATGTCATTGACTTATTCAAGAATCATACTCCTTGTTATGATATCATATATGTTCATATTCTTAGCTTATTATTAGTAATATTTCATTGCTACTTGTTATTCGGGTGTTTATTACTTTTTGTTCTTATGCTTGTTTTGTCGAATAAATTCTTCTTATTATTTTTAGGTTATAGATACCACATTTCCAGAATGGAATTAGTGTAATATATATCATATTTATTCACTCAATTCATTTATGTAATCATTATGCAATGAAAATCATTTAGAATGAGTCGCATCACATCGGGGAGACAGTATTCCGTACGTACGCACGAGCGATGATATCATTCCAATGATCATGGAATTGTATTGGAGTGTATGTATACTATTTAAGAATAAATATCACTTTACAATAATCATATATATTGATTATTTACACTATTATACCCATACAAGTAAGGTGGTGGTTGAAAATAGATTACACCACGGCGTGGAGACAGTATTCCGTACGTACGCACGTGCGGTGATTTCATTTTTTGTAGGATGGATATATGGTGAAATAGGGTTGTTTAATACTTATAATAACATATCAGTATATGGGTGATACTTATGTTATTAATTCATAATGAAACCACCAAATAAGAAGAAGTGGAAGAAGAAATAATGTTGAAATAATCGGTAACAGACATTACCTCTTATTTGAAGCGCTTCTTCGAGACCTCCTTTTAGGGCACTAAAATTGGTCTTTAAAAAAGACCAGTACCTCTAGGATGTTTCTAGGGTAGTTGAGAAGAGAAATATGCAGTGGTTGTCCAAGATTTAAGTCTCAATGTGGTGTGAGGAAGAGAGAGAGGATGTGTCATTTTATAAGGGAGGATAGGGGCACCTTTAGGAAAATAAAAAATATTATTTTATTATAAATCCATATTCAGCTTTAAATTTCTCCAAATTGATTTCTTTCTAAGATAAGGTGGGTATGGGTCGAAATAATCTCATACAATAGAATTTTGACATGTTTAGTTTACTATTTTAACCTTATAATTTAGATTTAACTTTAATATAGATAATTTTACTTTTACCGTGTCTTTTTGTGTTCTTACACTATAAGGTTAGTATACTGACTATAACAAGACAAACGAACCCCAAGTTGTTTATTATTAATATATATAACATTATCTAAGCCATTTTTTCTAACCTTAGATTTTTAGGAATAAAATAACAATTAATAATATAATATTTGTTTTAAAAACTATTTTATGTCGATTTTGATACTATTTAGTAATTGATTTTTTGAGAAAATCATAACAGAATGATTAGTTCGAAAAACGTGAATTAAATCATTACTAAAATTTCATATTAAACTATAAAATTAGTGTAATTCATTAAAAGTCTCAAATTACATTTATTTGGGTATTTATAACATCAATTATGTCAATTTTTAATTAATAAGATAATTACAACATCATATTTGTGTCATAAATAAATTAAATTATTTAATGTCTAAAAATTAAAATAAAATACCATTATGTATTAAATATTTTTAGATTTCTAATTAATATTTATAGTAGAATTTTTCTAATGTATAACCCTATATTAAAATTTATTTACTTATTAAACTTTGATTTTAACTATTTTATCCCTTCTTTAAATAAATTAATAATAAATGTCATAATCTAATCCATGTGGGCCTAAATGGTCATATTTTATTCCTAAGGTTGTTTATGGTCGAATTACACTTATCCAATAGAATGTTGACATGTGTTAGGGTAATAATAATATCATTTTTACCCTTAATTACCCTATTTACTTTTAACCATGGTAAATAAAAGTAAAAAGTTACTATTCACCAAAAATTATTTTCATCTCATTGAACCAAATTTTAATTAATGACATCAACCGTGTCTCTCGGATTTTTGAAACTCCACTCAAAGAAGAGGTAAAATTATGTTTTATGTAAATTTGCAATTTCTCCTAGGAGGTGGGTAAAAGACGGTGAAAAGTTCAATAAAATTTATATATATATAAATTATTACAAAATTACTCTAATTAATTACATTGAACTAATATAGGTATTATGTAACAATTTTGACCTTAAATAAATTTATATAAAATAAATAATTATTTAAATAAAAAGTAGGTTTTTAAATAGTAACCTAGTGTTTTCACTATTTATCAAAAACTGAAAGTTTCCAGAAAAATACCAAACTTTCACCCTAGGCTAATTTCGATATTCCGAATCCAAAAACGAAGTCCATTTTGAAAAATAAAATTTACAAAATTTCGAAAAGAGGTTATTACTATTCATAACGGCTAGTTTTAATAATATTTTAATAGCATATTGATGTTTAGTGAAACTCGGTATTGCGTACGACGCAAGCTATCATGGAAGGTCGCGATTGCATGTAAAGAAACCCAAGCTAGTGTTTTGTGTAGTGAAATATTCCTTTGATGATTTATATAAAATAAAAACAAAATATTTCTTATAAAAGTCTCAGGTGTTACACATGCAGCCTCTCTCCTACATGTGCGGCGCACCGAACCCGTTGGCCTCCCTCCTCTGGTGATCACGACCTCACTAGTATCCTACTCTTCTAAAGGCTCCCACTCCAGTATTTTCTTTCTCCTCTTGGTTGGGGTTTCCATTTTCAGTGACTAGGGATTCATTTTAGGGGTTCGATCTTGAGTATTTCATTTTAATCTATGTGATTAGGGTCTGATTCTATTTATTTGCACTGTTTTTGGCATGTGATTGATGATTCTCTCTGAATCTTGGATATTTCGACACCCAAGGTAGGTGATTACATCTATTAACAATATTTGGTGAATTATTTTTTCTTGCATGATTATTTTAGCATGATCTCTGTTTATTGTGTGGGGTGAGAAAGTGATTTTTGGTAAGATTTAATTTGCGTTAGATTTTAAAGTAACATTCAAACTTGAAATTGAGTTTTTTTCATGTGTAATCCATGTTTTTCAATTTTATTTCACTTTATGAGTCATAAAATTGGTAATTTAGATTATGTAAGTGATGCATTTTGGAAATTGTTTAGTGTATGTTTGATTCTACAAATTGTATTTTGGTGATTTTCTTGGTGTACGGAACTGTGATGTTTCTTTGGGTTGTTTTATTAATTGTCGAAATGGATTATTGAATGATATAAGAGGTGAAATCCATGTTTTACAGCTGTTTTTATGGGTGTATTTTTTTAAAATGGGTTTTTGGAAGAGAAAGTGATGATTTTTTATGTGAAACGCTTTGAGAATGTTTTATAAATTGCATGAATAAATTTTTAATATATATGAAAGATATGTAGAACATGTCTTGTATAGGTTTTGGTATGATTTTGGTTTATAAATATGATCTGAGTGTATTTTTTTTAAAACCTTGTTGCCTTTCACGGAATTGAATTTTAATGATTTTAATTGATTTATTAAATTATATAAGTTATTTGAGTGTATTCGTGCATCTCCTCGGGTTTTGAAAAATTACTTTTAAAACCTTAGTTTGAAAATTTATTATATATTGTCTTCAAAATGGAGATGTCTTGATGTTTTGAAGGGTGGAAAATGGATTTTCATGTTTGTTTTGAATAAATCTTTTGAAAGGTGGACTTTCATGGGATGGTTTTGAGTGAATTGGATTGAGTGTAGGTTATTAGAATTAATTGGTTTGGAAAAAATGAATTATGTTAAAGTGGGTTTTGGAAAATCAGTTTAAAATGGTATTTGTTAAACTATTGAAAGGCGTTTTGAATGTGATAAACTGGTATTTGAAGAATAGTTTTAATAGGATAAAATGTTTTGGGATTTATGCATGGGATTTGAAAATAGATTTTTGTTTCGTAATTAATGGGATTATAGAAAGTTTCACGAATTTCTAGAAGTTTTTTTAGATAAGGGTGAATTATCTTTTAAGAAAATGAGTTTTGATGAAATGGAGTTTGATGTAAAATAAAAAGTGTTTTAAGGTGAAATTATGTTCTTTCAAATTGATTTGTGAGGGTTGAAATATGATTTTTTTTGAATGATCTGTGTTTTCTAGAAAAGTTTCAAAAGATTCAAAATGGGGATAGTAGCGTGTCTAGTTGTTTAAAAAGAGGAAGTGTGGGTTGACTGTTTTTTTTGGATAATTGAATGGTTTTGTTTGAAACATGGGTATTCTCATAGGTGACCACATGCATGGGTTATGTGAGTAAAATTGGATGACTATTAGATGTGGCTTGAGAACATGCATTTTTGAATCCCATGAGGCACCATTAGAAAATATTCAACCAACCCATCTTGTTTTATATTTAAGGGTATTTTTTAAGAAAATATGTGATGTTGGATAGTCTGTGGTTTTGTTGTGTGTCTTTCATACTTTTGGGAATGTTGTTGTGGGGTGTTTTGAGTTCAAAAACCTCTATTGTTTCAATGATGTTTCAGGTTTTTTTTCTTCGATAAGTTGGTTTTAAGTGATGGATAGTGGTCTTCTTTGAGAAGTGTATTTGGAATCCCTGTGATGGTTCCCCTTATGTGTTTAGTTCTGGTTTGTCATACATTTTGGCGAATTGATCAGATTGATTGGGTCCTTAGTTTTCCTCATTGGCTTGTGCACACCCCCAGAAAGAGTTAACCCATGATTGAAGTGCGGTCATGGGTAATTATCTGATAGAATATCCCCCAATTGATCAAAGTAAGTAATTCCTTCTTATGATTCGTAATTGAATCCACCTCTCCTTTTTTGGTTAATTGAATCCTCTCATAGTGGATACGAGCGGAGTTCAATAAAGAATTAGTTTTGTTGAGTCTCTTGATGGTCAAAGGTGAAGATTGACATTTCTAAATGTGAATATTCCACATGGGAGAGGTGAAGGTAATTCCAGTAGGAAAAGAAAAAAGTATTTTGGGTTCTTGGTATTGGCTAATAACTTAAAAAGGTATTTGAATCTTCCATTCGTTTCATCCAAGTAAGGGTTCATGTTAAGACACTTTTGTGATAAATATGGTCATCAGAGGTTATTATGTCCACTTTCAGTAGTCACATCATGTTAAGAACTCGATTCAAGGTCCCGTTATTATAATGACTCTGTCAATTGCAAGGTTCATGTTCAGTGATACTTTAAAGATTGACTACAAGAGTCATGGTTGTTCAAACTTTTGAGAATCTCCATTTCAATAAGAAGGGTATTTTCCTTTGGGGAAATAGAAACACCTCTGTTCTCAGTAAAGGTTCCCTCTATGTGTTCTTTATTCTTATTTTTCATATTTAGAGTTAAATGGATGGTGTATATGCATCTTTTAAGCCCCTATTTCCGTGAAATTTCTGTGTGGGAGCAAGTGGAAGTTGGTGTCTTATGTGTCAGTTGGGGTTGTCTAGATTGCAGTATGGTTTCTTATTTAACTGGGAGGAGGAGTTTTGTACTAGATTTTTAATTCCTAACTGTGATTCAGGAGATGCTTCAATCAATAGAGCTCCAGCCATAGGTCCTGAAGTTATGTTGGTGCATAGTCAGGACCCCCTTAATAAGTCTAAGGTATCCTGATCTAATTAATGTCTTTAGAATCAGAAAATGGTGAAAATTTAAGAATTTAATGTAGTGGTTTCATTTTGAGTGGTCTTGTTTAATGGAATGATGTGTGACGACCTCTTTTCCAATTCTCTACTCATGTGGGTGGTGGAGTTCCTCCTTGGTTACAAGGAGGCATGGTTGTCTCTTTTCCATGAACCTCAGGGATTATTCCCTTGGGGGTGAAAATCTATGTGCAGTTGTCCATATATGAATATCCCTATAAGGTTTTTTCAATTGTGGTTTTGATTTGGGCTCATCAGATAATGGTTATGACTTTTAGGAGTGGTGGTCCATGTAAACTTTTCTGTTTCATTTAGAGTTTCTTACATTAGTCTCCTTTTTGTGGGGATTAGGTTTGTCTGGAGTTTCTCATATCGGGGTGTTTTAATTGGTTAAGATACATAATTATAATGGTGAGGAGATACATTGTGGTTCTTGTAAAAATTTTGACTGAAATGAAATGGTGTCAGCCAATTCCATCTGTGGGGAGTCCGTTCAGGCCACCCCATATTAGTGTTCTAGTTCCACTTCTAGTGTTGGTTGTTTGTTACAGTGGGGAGTCTAGTCAGGCCTCCCCATGTCATTACTTTGGATTCATTATTTCTTTTAGGTGGACCACATGAGGCTCTCAGGAGTGTTTAAGGTGTTCGTCTCAGGTTGTTAGATTATGTACTGTAAAAGGACCCTTTCATTTGATCTATCAACTATAGGTTCATTCAGTTTTGGGGGTGGGTGACACACAATGAGAAGTCCATTTTAATCCTCATGAGTTTTATTTGTAAGTATCTTCCTTTTTTATTGTCTAATTGATTTATCTTGTTTTTTCATCATTGGGAATCCCATTGAATTGTGATGGGGTATTGTCTTCTATGTTTGGGTTGGGCCTTGTTGTGGCTTTCTAGGGGCATAAAGCGTTATGGTGGGGAGAAATTTCACACCCGAACCTTTTAATGTTTTTATTTAATTAATTTTCTTGATATCAGGTGTTCTTATCGACGCCCAGATTGAATTCCAATATATATTTTTGTGTTTTTACTGAGAAATATGTTTTTTGGGATTAGCATCAACCGGTGCGCAGGCAGAGCATGGGTTTGAAATAGTGCAAATTCTTTGGGTCACCATGCTTTGTGCCTTGTATTCTAAATGAATAAGAAATGATATGATTAATAAGATAACGTTAAAATAAAATATAATAAAATAATAAATGTGTGATAAAATTTAAGGCATTTTTTAATAAATATAATCTTATTATTATTATTAAGAATAATATTATTATTATTATAATTAAGAGTGTTTGAATATTAAAATTAATATTAATATTATTAATATTATTATTATTATTAGTAAGTTTATTATTATAATGATTATTATTCTTAAGTTTATTATCATACTATTATGATTATTATTATCATATTATTATAATCATATTATTATTAATATCATTTATTATATTATTATAATAAGATAATTATGGTTCAGAAAAAAAGGCGAGTTGTTTCCCCCCATTCCTCCTTACTAGGTGCGACCCTCCCTCCTCATATAACCCTAACCTTCCATGCATCCCTCCCCACTACCAGCTGTGTGCATGATTCTACTCCCCTTGGTCTTCTTCAATCTCGATAAACCCTAATTCCCTACCTATCTTGCATGACCCATTTTCAGTGCCACACCTCCCTCGCATGACCTTCTTCCGATCAGCCTCCCTCCTCCTTGTGCAGTGCAACAAACCCACTGGCCTCCCTCCTCTGGCGATCGTATCCTCACCAGCATCCTCCTCCTTTTCCAGCTCCCCCTATAGTATTTTCTTTCTCCACTTAGTTTTTGATTTCTTTTTTAGCAGCCAAGGATTCATTTTATGGTTTCTATCTCGAGTATTTGGTTTTAATCATTGTGGTTTGGGTCTAATTTTTTTTTCTTGTGGTGTATTTTGCATGCGATTGAAGCTTCAAACTGAATCTTGGAGATTTCGACACTTGAGGTAGGTGGTTCCATTTATAAACATTATTTGTTGAATTATTTTTTCCTTCATGATTATTTTATTTTGATCCTTTTTTATTGTATGGGGTTCGAAATGGATTTTTGGTAGTATTTAATATGATTTTGATTTTAAAGTAGAATTATTGCTTGAAATTGAGTGTTTTTCCTATATAACCCATGTGATTTCATATGATTTCTCTTTATGAATCGTGCAATTGGTTATTAATATTATGTATGTGATGAGAATGATTTTTGGAATGGTTTTTAGTGTGTGTTTGATTCTGAAAAGGGGATTTTGGTTATGTTCATGGTATAATGACTTGTGCTATTTATTTGGGTTTTTCTATAAATTTTTTAAATGGTTTATTTAATGATATAAGTTGTATAAATCATGTTTTCAAGCTATTTTAGTGGGTGTATGCTTTAAAAAAAATTGGATGTAAAAGTGATTGTTTTTTATGTGTAATGCTTTAGAATTGTATTATAAATTTATTTAATTATTTGTTAAAATATTAAAGAGATATAAAACATGTTTGTGATTGGTTTTGGTATCTCTTTGGTTTAGAAAGATGATTTGAGTGTGTTTTGGTATAAAACATATTGGTGATTCATGGAAATGAAATGTAATGTTTTAAATGATTTGTCAAATTCTATAGGTGATGCAAGTTATGATTTTAAATGGTGTTGATGTGCATTTTATTTTTAAAGCGGAGTTTGGGTGTGAAAATAGTGGTATTTATTATGTGTGGTGCCTTGTTTAGTTTTTTTTATTTTAATGTGGAATGTGATATGAAATTGTAACTTGAATTATCAATAAGGGAATATCAGGTAACTAGTGGGTGAATTGAGACTAGTGTTCTAGTGATTCGAGGTGAATCCAACCCGGTATCACTTAATGGGATTGAAGACTACAACAACAACTAAATATATGGATGATGATTGGGGACCCCTAGGATTATGTGGATGTCCCCTACTAGTGTCTCGTTCATCATATATAGGTTTTGTTCTTTCCCATACCATATTTCAATGATATTTTACGTTCTAGGGTCCCATTATTTTCTAGTACCTATATGGCCCCTCCCATGTTTAGTGCTCACTGGCTATTTAAAGCTCATCGTCAACATATGGTGTGACATTTGGGTTTCTTAAAAAGATATGGTGATTTTATTTAATGTTTTATTCTTTGAAACTATTTTCCCCCTAATGTTTCATTCATTTTATGTGATTTTTCGTTAAACTTATTTTTCTTAAGAATTGATCAATAATTTCCTTCCATTTGTTAAACTTGATAGTTTATTTGCCTTTTAATGTTTATAGCATGGAACCATTAATCCAGGTGGAATGGTACTGGGATTTTGAAGACACATTGCATACACCTTTGGGTGTATGCAGTCCCCATTGTAATTTTTTAAGTAAATGCAAGATGTTTATTGTTGATAGTTTGAGTTTTTAGTGGCTTTCGGTGGGGATCCTGGAGGTTGTTGATTAAGGATATGGTTCCTCTCGTTCCGTGCAGATTTGGTATAGAGTTTTATTTCCCTTATATTATAGTAAATTTGGGGTTTTCTCTAGAAGTTGTAAACCTTTAAATATGAAATTTTTAAGGGCTTGTTTGGTTATTTAATTTCAGTTTTATATTATTTATATTGTTCGTTGTTTCATGACTGATTATTTGAGAAAATCGTTCCCAAATGTTTATTTGATACATGGGAACATATGCCAGCCAATGGGGTCTGATAATGCCCTTTGTACCTTACTCCAAACTGAGTCGGGCACTGGATCAAATCATGACCCATCTTGGTTCTTGAAAATAGTAGTTTTTGAAAAAAAATAGTGAATGTAATTAAAAATAGTTAGAGTTATTAAGAAGAAAATTAGCGTAACAAGGGACTTAACCTCAAACTTAGGTTCCACAATGACCTAGAAACTTTTCAAAATTCCATTGGATTCTAATATATAGACCTTATCCTACCTGGAATCTAATTTTTACAATTATTGGTTCCGATTTTCATAGTGAAAACATGTGTGGAATTCCATTTTCAAAAATTAACAAGAATGCCACTCCTCTACTATAAAAAGGAACTCACCCTTCCTATTTATTTACACATATGAAGCCCTTTGTCTCACCTAAACACTCCTAAAATAAGCTCCCAAAATCCCTCCATTTATCCATGAATCCTCCCTATAGGTATAAATCCATCCAAGGTATCCCTTTGGGTCAAACCAAAAGTAGTTACTCGAAAAAGAGGTAACATCCTTCCTTAGGCTCTCTGTTTTATTCTGTTCCTCTACCCACTAAAATATTTTTATTCCAAAATTATATGATATAATAAGTATTCAAAATATACTGAAATGTTTTTATGTTAAAGTTTATACCTCCTCTTACATACATATCCATCTAATGGGTAACATACCTTTCGTATTTGTGTACGATGAACTACCGCCTCATGAAACGATGATTGTTAATTTTTTCCTTTACCGCCTATTATGGTGAGAATTATGATGTAAACACTATTTATATATGATATATTTGATATTTATTATGTATTTATGTTTTCTTAATTCTTATATAACACATAACTCTTTGCTTTCCATTTTGTGGGAATACGATAACATCATTTGAGGAAGTGTGAACTACGGCCTCCACAAAGTAATGGGATACGTTATCACACTACATGGAATATATTAATGACGAGTTTAATTAAAAATATTTCACATACATAACATACATTTGATATTAATGAAAAAATTACACTTATGTAAATAAAATATATCATTTTCACTATTACCTTTTCACTCACTGAAAAAGTGATAACGTTGTTCGTGGACATGTAGACTACCGCCTCCTTAACACAAGGTGATTCCTTTTACATCATAAGAATTATATATATATAAGTATATATGATTAAGTAATATGGTGTTTATGATATAATGGTCATTCTAGAAAGATAATTTTCACTTACCTTTTTCCATAATGATCATTGAAAAATGGGAATGTTGCGTATGTGTACATGCGGCCTACCGTCTCCATGATTGTAATGTTGGTTCATTTTTCATGACCATATTGTTGACGCTCCTTTCGTCACGGAATCTAAAGTTCGGAAAAGGGAATATCTGAGCTCAAAGTGATTAATCCTTTGAAGAAACATCAAAAATCGACAAAGGGATGAAAAAGGAGAACATTGCCCATAGGTCGCGCAAGTTCCCTCTTGGTCGCGCAAGTACACTTGCGCGCCGCCTCAACACTTGCGCGACCCCTCATGGTCGTGCAAGGGACTTGCGCGACAAATCTGGTAACCGCCCAGTAACAGCCCGGGGTCTTCTTTTGCCTATAAATAGACCCTGTGGGCCCCCCATTCGAGAGGATCTCTTTCCAGAAACTCGGATCAAAGCTCCCGACGCTCAAGTCTCTTCTCAAAGCTTCCGGAACACTTCTAAGGTAATTTCTTACCTAGAATGGAAGATCTAAAGGGAAGAAGGAAGGCCAAGTGTTGAAACTTATCAAACACTTGCGCGCCGACTTAATTCCTTCAATATAACTTGCGTGTCCCTTCTCTGGAAGAACCTAAAGAGGATGGGATAGGGTTTAATAAAGATTCGCTCAAGTAATTCAACTCTGGTTGAAAATCTCGCAAGTATCCCTCATGTCGCGCAAGTATACTTGCGCGACCAACACTTGCGCGCCGACGCAGGACTTGCGCGACCTTCAAGACTTGCGCGCCCCTAGCTTTTTGGGTGCCCATCTTGCCCATTTTTACCCCTCTTAAGCCATTTCACCCTTCCTATTCAAGATTCAGTCTTCACGATACTCTTCAAAAGCCATTTATGGCATGATTTCTTGATTTGACATCCTTATCTGAAAGGAATTCTGTGAAATACCTCTCAAACACCCCGTGATTTAAACATCTTTATGTCACCAAAGATTGAGAGTTCATTCATTTCAACCTCATCCTTTAAGATGAGAGAATCCTAACCTGGGTCTCCTTTTCAGGAATAAGACTCAGTCATAACCTTGGGCTTCCTTTTCAGGAGTAAGCCCCAAGTCCCCTAACCTAGGCTTCCTTCTCAGGAATAAGTCCTAGTCATAAATCTTGGGCATCTTTCTTAAGAATAAGCCCCAATCAAGTCCTTTAATCTTGGGAATCCTCCTCAGGAGTAAGCCCCAAACCTTAATCCCTAACCTGGGTCTCCTTTTCAAGAATAAAGACTCAGTCATAACCTTGGGCTTCCTTTTCAGGAGTAAGCCCCAAGTCCCCTAACCTAGGCTTCCTTCTCAGGAATAAGTCCTAGTCATAAATCTTGGGCATCTTTTTTAAGAATAAGCCCCAATCAAGTCCTTTAATCTTGGGCGTCCTCCTCAGGAGTAAGCCCCAAACCTTAATCCCTAACCTGGGTCTCCTTTTCAGGAATAAGACTCAGTCATAACCTTGGGCTTCCTTTTCAGGAGTAAGCCCCAAGTCCCCTAACCTAGGCTTCCTTCTCAGGAATAAGTCCTAGTCATAAATCTTGGGCATCCTTCTTAAGAGTAAGCCCCAAGTCTCTTAAAATTTCTCTTAACCAGTCATAAATTACCTTTTGATTTGGGTTTCCTATTTAGGAATAAAACCCAATCATAAGTCCCCTCCTAACTTGGGCATCCTCCTTAGGAGTAAGCCCCAAGATTAGAGTATTCAAATCTCCATGAAGCACATATAACTTTGTGGACCCTGTTCTTGGATTTTCTCCCTAAAAGTAAATCCTAAACCTTCGTCTATCTGGGCAGTCATCTATACATAAGCCCCAAAACAAAATTCTTATGATTGCATCTTTTACGGCACAATGGTCTAAATTTTACCAATACCTCTTGTTTCTCACACCGAGCATGACTCACGTGAGCTTAGAGTGTAAAAGTAATTATGACATTCATCTTTGAGCCATCAATCATAAAACATCATATCCCATTCCTCGAACTACGTGGGTTCTGATTCCTTTTAAAGGATAAGTAGGTAGCCCATTTATGGGTTCGATCCCAACATTGAAATAATCTCTGTCCTTCTGAATGACGATAAACTTCAAGTGCCCCACTGAGTGGCTTTAAAACCAGCCTGGTCATCAAAATGACCAAGAGACTTTTATATAAATGTTTTGAAGGATACCATTGACCAAGAATCTCTAAACAAATATAGATGATTCTATATTGATGAAGAACCTCGAATACATATAAAAGATTCTCTAAATTTCTTGCATATTTAATCATTGATTGTTAAAACTAAAGGAAAGCTCATTTTATACTTGGTAATGTAATAAGGATTCACGAACTTAACTTAAATCTATAAAGAGAGTCCCGGAGTAGACAATAATTCCCCTCAAAAAGGTGTGATGAGTCCGACCTCCCATCCTCTCGACCAATGCAAATTCCTAAGCCTCATTAGCCCACAAGCTAATGAGCGCCTGCCTTTGGAAAGTAGGTCCAAACGGATGTGGAATCATTGGATGTTTCCGGTTCTACGAACAAACCCGTTAGAAACCGATCGGAACGTTTGAATCTCCCGTCCAGGAGGTCATCCCCGGATTCTGCGCGAAACAAAAATGGTGAACCCGACGTGAATCCTTAACCAAGTTAAAGTGATGATTCTTCTTATCTGTTAGGCCCTTTGGGCCAACAAGACAATCATTGACATGTGCTCATCCAAAAGATGCAGTGGCCGGATTCATCTTGATTATGTCTGTTACATGGAACAGGCACTCTTTTTTTCAAGATCTTCTACAAAAATGGCTTTCCTTAAATTCACCCCTGTGAATACTGCTGCTGGGAACACCTCTACTGTGAGGTCTGCTGCTGTGAAAACCAATGCTGCTACTCCTGCTGGAACGTCATCCGCTCTGAGGATGACATCACCAACTCAGCGTCTTCAACGCTGTGTTTCTAATGCACTGGTTAAGGAGTACCGTCGCAACGGTACTATCCCAACTCTGGAGGCCGCTCGTCAAGCCCTCCAAGTTAACAATTCTACCTGGTCGTCCGGACAACGGCGACCAGCAATCAAGAAGCAGGCGGTGCTGACTACCGTCTCCAACCGTTTCGGGTCGTTATCCCCGGAACGCAATTTCCATTCACTCCCTTACTCCGAGGAAGTGAATGAGCAGGTCCCGCAGGACCTTAATTCTAAAAGACAGGAGTCCTTCTCAAGGGCTCCCATCAACAATCGCCGCCAGACTCGTGCGGTAGTGCGCCCTCAACATGATGAGGGTACCGGCTCCAGGCATTCAGCTCAGGTTCCTCGAACCCGAGCAGGCAAGATGAATCACCAGAGACGGAATCCGGTTAATAATAGGCAGGTTGTCATCCCTGCCATCTCCGGAGAAGTCCACCAACCTAACTTGGTGGCAAATAACGAGCAGGCATACACACCTGTTCGTTTTAATCCCGCTGTCCAGCAGACTCATCTGGCAGCATCAAGCCGATCCCGCCAGGCAATTCCGGCGGAGTACCATAGGCAGGAACATACACCTGCTTATACATCAGCAGTTAGTCAGCAGGCTCGTCTGACTACATATGATGGATCTCGTCAACAGCGTTTGGCGAAGTGTAATCAGCAGGCACATACACCTGCTAATACTAATCAAGCCTACCAACAGTCTCGTTTGGTAGCGCACGGAGAAGTCAGTTGGAAAGCCCCGACGACAAACAGGAGGCAGACTAAACTCTCTGCCTCCACACTTGAGTACTGTCAGGATTCACTGACAGGAAAAGGAGGACAGGAGCAGGCACATACACCTACTCCAAGCCCGGAATGGACGTATATCCCTGTTCCGGCGGCTGAAGTCACCAAACATATTTTGTCAATGGTGAAAGAGCAGAAGCAAATTCCTGCTCATATTCTGGATGCTTGCCAGGATATCATAACAGCTTCAGCATCATCTCAGGGACAGACACATAAATCTATCCCTAGCAGTGGAGTGACACATCAACAATTCACTCCGGAACAGACACACACATCTGTTCCAGTCCAAGAGGGTTGTGGGGCCTACTCCCCAATATCATATGGAAAACCAAGTCAGGCACATACACCTGATTTGAGCGATGATCGTTAGCCTAACCTGACCATCTTTCCTGATCAGGCACATACACCTGCTCAGAGCAATCACTTTCGTCATCAAGTGATTTCTAAAGCGAGTAAGAAGGCATCTAAGAAAAAGATCCGCCCAGCACAGTCAGGAGATCAAAGGCCAATCTACAACAAGGCCTTGCTCGATGCTGGAGTTCTTGAAGCCCTCAGACATTTATCTGTCGGAATTCAAGATTCTACTCCCTCAGTTCCCAATAACAGGAACATTAATCCCGAAGGTCTTCAACAGACACTTCCTCATGAAGACTTGCTTCATGAAAATTCGGTCAATCTTGAAGTTTCTTCTTCAGATGAGAACCACAGGAACCCTCTGTGTGGTCAGAAGACCAAGGAGCAAGAGATCTCATCTTTTGCTGTAACCCATCATGAAGGTCCTCCTCATGGTGATGAACTTCGCTGCGAAAGTCCTCTCCGCAGTAGTGATTCACATTGTCTCGAAAATTCTTCAGAAGGCAATGTAGTGACGAGAAAGCCCTCCTACCTCGAGGCACTTGCAAACGTAAAACCAGTCATGTCTGAAGTTTTACTATCGGCAGGTGAAACTCTTTCTCCATCAGAAGATAGCTTGGGGTTCAGGTTATTCTCCGAACCTTCCCTGGGTCATTCATCTTCCAGCATGAATAGTGATTCCTTTACCAATCTTGTTGAATCCGATGAAGCAACAAGGAAACACCAACTCTGGTCCAAACAGGTAGAAGAATCTTCATTTAATGATAAAGAGGAAATGCTGAACATGAGGAAAAAACTGGCAAAAGGTGAAGTACCAGATGATTTTCCAGTTCCGATTACAGAACTCTTAATTGATGCGACGGCTGGCTATGAAATACTTTCTTTCATGGATGGATATTCTGGATATAATCAGATCCGAATGGCCCCAGAAGATGAGGAATATACAGCCTTCAGAGCTCCTCAAGGTGTGTTTTGTTACCGGGTGATGCCCTTTGGTTTAAAGAATGCAGGTACAACATATCAACGCGCCATGCATCGTATCTTCAAACCTTTTCTAGGGAAATTTGTTGAATGCTATGTAGATGATTTGGTGGTTAAATCCAAACAACGTTTTGATCACTTGGCTGATTTGGAAATCATATTCCACAAGCTTCGACAACATAATTTGAAGATGAACCCCTTAAAATGTGCTTTTGGGGTAACCTCAGGAAAATTCCTCGGCTTTGTTGTACGCCATCGTGGTATTGAAGTCGATCCTGAGAAGACCAAATCAATCCTTGGTATGTCACCTCCTCAGAATTTGAAAGAATTAAGAGGACTTCAAGGACACTTAGCCTATATTCGGCGTTTCATCGCCAATTTGGCAGACAAAAGTTTACCCTTTACAAAATTATTGAAGAAAGGAGTCACTTACCAGTGGACTAAAGAATGTCAAGAAGCATTTGATGTTCTCAAGAAATACCTCTTAAGTCCACCAGTACTCATGCCACATGTTGAGGGTAGACCTCTTATCCTCTATGTGACAGCTTTAGAGCGATCATTGGGTGCCTTTCTCGCTCAAAAGAATGATGCTGGGAATGAAAATAGTCTCTACTATCTCAGTAGAACTATGCTTGAAGCAGAAACCCGGTATTCGAGTATTGAAAAATGCTGCCTAGCATTAATCTTTGCAGTTTAGAAACTGAGACACTACCTGCAACATCACGAGGTCCAATTGGTATCTCGTAATAATCCACTCAAATTCATCCTTAGTCGTCCAATGCTTACAGGACGTCTGGCAAGGTGGGCGGTTATTTTACAGCAGTTCGACATCCAGTATGTGTCTCAAAAGGCAATTAAGGGCCAAGCTCTGGCTGATTTCCTGGCTGAACACCCTTCAGTGGAAGACACGTATTCAGATATCGAACTCCCTGATGAGGAAGTTTTTTCTATTCAAGAGAATCCTCAAACATGGGAAATGTATTTTGATGGTGCTTCTAGAAGTCCAACAGGGAAGAAAATGGAAAATCCTAAATTCAACAAAGTTGGTTTAGGAATTGTGCTCATTTCTCCAGATAAGGCAGTGTTACCTTATTCCTTTTTGTTGTGGGAAGGTGGTACCAATAATGAAGCTGAATACCAAGCTCTCATTGCAGGCTTGGAGTTAGCGCTTCAAGCACAAGTGAATCACTTAAAGGTAAAAGGTGATTCAGACCTGGTAATCAAACAAGTCAATGGGGATTATGCCATCAGAAAAGAAGAATTAATCCCTTTGTATGATTACGTCAGAGAGTTAATGTCGGAATTCCCTTCAGAACCGACATTTTCTTATGTCCCAAGATCACAAAATGCTCAAGCTGATGCACTGGCTAATATAGCCACAGCTTTATCAGATCCAAATCGGGACGAGACAACCATCGGTATTGCCCACCGTCGTGCAATTTCACCTTATGTTCAAGTCAGAACAGAGGAAATTAATGAAATTAGTCCCATTCCTGAACCATATGGTCATACTACAGGATGGATGTCACCTATCAGGGAATACCTTCAAAATGGAACACTTCCACCTGATAGAGCCGAGAGAGAACAAATTCGGCGACGTGTGGTCAATTTTACTCTTTATGATGGTCCAAACCACCTCGAGAAAATTCTCTACAAACATGGTTTTGATGGAGTTCTCTTCAGATGTATTGATGGTGAAGAGACAATGGCTGTCATAAAAGAAGTGCATGCAGGAGTCTGTGGTGCCCACCAGTCTGGACATAGATTGTCTGATCAAATTCGAAGGCTTGGATACTTCTGGCCTTCAATGATACAAGATTGTGTTAATTTCACAAAGAAGTGTCATTCATGCCAAGTATATGCCAATTTCATTCATCAACCTCCAGAGTTGCTTCATACAGCTAAATACTCATGGCCATTTTCCACATGGGGAATGGATGTGGTGGGACCTTACCCTTCAGCTACGGCCAAGCAGTTTAAGTACATTCTTACTGCTACTGATTTCTTTTCCAAATGGGCAGAGGCAGTACCTCTCAAAGAAGTCAGTTCTAAATGCATTGTTAGCTTCATTAAGTCTAACATCATTACTATATTTGGTGTCCCTCATACCATATTGACAGACAACGGCACCAACTTCTGTTCTTCTGAGGTAAAGAGATTGTATCAAGAATACAACATTAAGTCCAACCATTCATCTCGATATCATGCAGCGGCTAATGGCCAGATAGAGGCCTTCAACAAGACTCTTTCAAATATACTGCAAAAGATGGTGGATAAAGATAAGAGGTCATGGCCTGATAAACTCTATCATGCTTTATGGGCTTATCGGACCACCACTCGCAATGCAACGCGGTCTACTCCATATTCATTGGTATATGGAACAGAAGCAGTCTTGCCAATTGAAGTTCAATTTCCCTCACTCAGAATAGCCATTTGTGATCAGTTATCAACAGATGAGCAATCCCAAAAGCGTTTGAATGAATTGGAACAGTTAGATGAGAAAAGATTGTGCACTTTGCACCACTTGGAAATCTATCAGAATCGAATAGCACGAGCTTTTAACAAAAAAGTTCATCTTCGTTCATTCATTCAGGGAGAATTGGTATTGGTTCTCAGAACACCAATGATACTAGGAAAGAAACCTCCCAAGCTTGAACCAAAATGGGAAGGACCTTATTCAATACATAAGGTCTACTCCAATGGAGCGTATTCTCTAATCTCAATGGATGGAGAACACATCACGACTCCAACTAATGCCAGATTTTTGAAGAAGTATTTTGTATAAACACAAAATATTGTTCCCAGAACCAAGACTCTTACATTTGGTTCATACAACAAGGTCTGGTATGACCTTAAACTACACCAAGGTCCGGTATGACCTTAAACTACACCAAGGTCCGGTATGACCTTAAACTACAACTTCGTCCAACATGACGTTAAACTGTGTCACCTTCAATGTCCGAGATGACATTAAACTAAATTTTGTCCCTGCAACATGACATTAAACTGTGCAGCACCAATAGTCCTAACTGCAAGACTTTAAACTGCATAGTCCCTGATTTTGTCCTACATGACAATAAACTGTATAAGAAGTTCCTATATTTTGTCCGAGATGACATTAAACTATATTTTGTCCTAGCGACATGACATTAAACTGTGTGGCACTTTCATCGTCCAGCATGACGTTAAACTGTGTTAAGTCCCTTATTGTCCTACATGACACTAAACTGTATTCTGTCCGAGATGACATTAAACTATATTGTGTCCTAGCAACATGACATTAAACTGTGTGGCACTTCCAACGTCCAGCATGACGATAAACTGTAAAAAGATCAGAACTGATATCCTCATATTGATTCACCTTAGTCTTAGCTACATGACTTTAAACTGTACAGCATCAGTTCGTCCTTGCTATATGACGCTAAAACTATACAGCAATGGTCCAGTATGACTTTAAACTGCAACTTCGTCCCACACGACATTAAAACTGTGAAAAAGTTCCATAAACAGTCCAGCATGACCTTAAAACTGCATCATTCCTGGTCCATGTATACGACCATAAACTATTTGCAAATATGTCCAGCAAGACGTTAAATTGTGACGTCCTAACTATATGACGCTAAACTGTATAAAAGTCTCTCACGTCCGGAAAGACGTTAAACTATATAATCATCAAAAGTCCAGCATGACATTAAAACTGCACAATCCCCCTTTCGTCCAATATGACGTTAAACTGTATTGTCCCCATCGTCCTAACTACATGACGCTAAACTGTACAGAAAATCCTTGATATGTCCTACATGACATTAAACTGTGCATCGTTAAGGTTGTTATTACCTATTGTTTCTCACACCGAGTATGACTCACGTGAGCTTAGAGCGAACATCAACCATAACACTCCCTTTGGGCCACTAACCATGTGTAAGTCCCAACAACATTTTTTTTAGATCATTGTCCACAAGAACAACTTGATCATTAATTCATTCTTTAATTGAACTACACAGACTTTGATCCTTGCCCTCCAGGCTGGGTATGTAGGCAACCTCCCAAAGGTTCAAGCCCAAAAACAATCTCTTCACATTGGTTCACCACAATCTCATATGATGATGATTTGTGAAACCACCCTTGGAATCAATATCTTTACATTGATTCACTTTCATCCTTGTTATATGACGTTAAACTATACAACACTTTTGTCCAGTACGACAATAAACTACAATATTCTTTGATTTCCTCATTTGAGAAGGAACCATTATTAAACATTGATTCTTTTTCAATCATGGTTTTCATTTTCAAAAAGACTACGTACATACATGGAAATGCCTAAACTTTTTATCTTAGGTTAAAACCATCATTGCACTAAAGTCCCTTTTCACCCTTCACATGTACGAACCAAATTTGTACAAAGGGTAGTTTCTAGAACTACGTGGACTTGATTCAAATCTTTATGGGATACGTAGGAGCATTCGAGTGTCCCTTGAATCCAGTCCCAAGTCTTTTGGGCCTAACCCCAAATTTCACTTTCAGTCCCTTGGCTGAAAAGTCCTCATGAAAACACACACTGTGTATTCATTATTATGGTCCGAATTCTATGACCCCAAAAAACTAAGATCACTCATCCTTTCGTCCTGCACGACGTTAAACTGCATTTCAAGAACTACGTATGGCTTGATTCTCATTCTTATGAGATACGTAGTGAAGTCCAAGTTTCAATTCAGGACCCAGCCACAACATGATTATGGTTTTCATTGACCTATGTATCTCTATATACATTGGAAAATACCCATCTTTATGTATTATAATCCTAAACCTTAAATATTTTCAGATCTTCATAACCCTTTTCATGACTTATGGTCACAAAAATGTCAAACTTCTGAGAATTCTTTTGCCTGACTATGCAGCACGTGCCCATAGGTGGCCTTGCATAAACAGTCCACATAACAGACTTGTCAGCCAAGAGATGCTATTTATTTGACCATGCAGCCAATGCCCATAGGTGGCCCTGCATGTTTTCAACCCCCTAACGGGTTTGTTAAATAATAGTAACTTCATTCTTGGGAAGAATGCCTCTTTTGTCCTTATTTGTCTTAAACGACAGTATGTAGGGATCCGCAAAAATAGCCATCCTTAACATATTTGTCCCATATCCTTTTTCATGATCTGAAAGTATTCAAGTCTATGGTTTATTCTTCTTCCCTACGTTTGGGTCATACCTTCGTAGGAGTGATATTCATCCAGTTCTTCGATATTCTTGTTTGGAAATATCTTCTCCATATTCAAGTACCTCTTTCCATACAACAAACTCTATGCTTTAGAAAATTTGAATCTCCATAAACTTTCACTGGCTTTTAGCACTAGGAAAGTAAATTTCTGAGAGTTCTTTTGCCTAACTATGCAGCACGTGCCCATAGGTGGCCTTGCATAAACAGTCCACATAACAGACTTGTCAGCCAAAAGATGCTATTTTATTTGACTATGCAGCCAATGCCCATAGGTGGCCCTGCATATTTCAACCCCCTAACGGGTTTTGTTAAATAATAGTAACTTCATTCTTGGAAACTACTTCTTCTAATGCTATTTAGCTCTTTTTCATATCATTCCTCAGATTCAAATATTCTTAAGTCATAGTTTACATATTTTCTCTCATACTTGAGTATGGTAATTTGTTTTCAGATAAATTATCAAGGAATTGAATCCATTTTTATCCATTTTTCGGTCAAAGCTATTTCGACCTTAAACATTAGCCTCTTTTTGTCCGGCTTGCATGACTTTAAACTGCCCACACAAAAGACAGAGGAACTACGAATAAAAGTCAAAGTTCCAGCTCACTAAATATACATTTTTTGTATGATTTAGCTAATATTGAGCAATTAAAAGATTCAAAGTTTGTAGGGTTATTTGTAATAATCCTAGTAAAAATCAAACTATGCTTACTAAGCCCATTGGCTTAAGTAAATTTGAAGCAGGTAATAAAAGAATGCAGGTACAAATGATTGGAGACGAAAGTGTTTTTCATTGATACACAAGAGTTAGAAGGACATCCACAGATTGGAGTCTCTTCTCTTTTTCAAGAATTACAAGAGGCTTTCAACATAACACTTCATTTGATTTACGGCATCCCGAGCTTCATCAGCAACCACCTGGAATTCATTCATTCAACTGGAAACAAAAAGGAGATGCAGTGATACCAGCTCTTCTTGGAACAATTGTAAAAGGATGTTCTTGAGTGCGGTTTGAGAAAATTTTCTGCTGATCAAACAGTGACTCTGTTTCTGTCCAAGAGACTTGAAAGATGGATACATGGATTTGAGAATGGAGCATTGGAAGTAAAGAGCCATTTGAAGAGAGTACTCTTTTCAGATATTGCTCTAATACCATGTTTGTCTTCTCTCCACCAACCGGTAGTGGAAAACATTTCAGCCCATGGGTTTGCCATTTTTATATCTGCAAGGAAATGGCATGCAAGGAGAATTTGAAAGTTCACACCATTGTTGTTGCTTTTAATGCACAGCATAACCGAAATGAAGGAGTAGCAGCGCAGCTGCATTTCAGGTGTATAGTTGTTTGCATTTGGAACATTGACTCCTTGCAAGTGACCATGACCACATAGAGACAGGTAGATGCTCTGTGGGAAATTAAGATGATATTTCTTCAAGTACTTAGCCAAAACTGGAAGAGTGCTGTCGCAGGTGTCATAGTAATCAGGGCCAATGATGTTCATCATATCATCAATCCACTTGCTAGCCAGTTCATAAGTCGTTCCAATTCCCTTGGGAACCACTGAATCTGCACAAAAGATGAATAAACTAACTCTTAAATGGGTTTATTTTTCATAAATTTTGTAAAAAAATTTGAAAAAATGGCTAAGGCATTAAGGCGCGCAACTCTACAAAATGGCGCGCAAGTGATCACGTGTCGCGCTAGTTTTCGTCGCACAAGTATAAACCGCGCAAGTACGAATACCTTTACAGGAGCGCGACATCAAGGAAAAACAGAGCAGACATGCGCGGCTTAGGTGACCTGCGCGGCGAGAGCTCGAGAAGGTATGAGGTCCGGAAATCCGGATACTTGTACGGAGGTGAGGCCGTATATTTATAGGCCAGGAGGCCTACCTGCGCGCCATACCAGAGGGTTTTAGGCCTGCGCGACGCAGACTTGCGCGCCTCCCTCTGCGCACTGAAGACTTGCGCGCCGCCCTTTTCCTTTAGAGGGATTCGATTTCCTCAGAGTCAAATCCTCATTTTCTCTCCGGATCCAACTCTGAGGGGGGACTTTTGTTGACGCTCCTTTCGTCACGGAATCTAAAGTTCGGAAAAGGGAATATCTGAGCTCAAAGTGATTAATCCTTTGAAGAAACATCAAAAATCGACAAAGGGATGAAAAAGGAGAACATTGCCCATAGGTCGCGCAAGTTCCCTCTTGGACGCGCAAGTACACTTGCGCGCCACCTCAACACTTGCGCGACCCCTCATGGTCGTGCAAGGGACTTGCGCGACAGATCTGGTAACCGCCCAGTAACCGCCCGGGGTCTTCTTTTGCCTATAAATAGACCCTGTGGGCCCCCCATTCGAGAGGATCTCTTTCCAGAAACTCGGATCAAAGCTCCCGACGCTCAAGTCTCTTCTCAAAGCTTCCGGAACACTTCTAAGGTAATTTCTTACCTAGAATGGAAGATCTAAAGGGAAGAAGGAAGGCCAAGTGTTGAAACTTATCAAACACTTGCGCGCCGACTTAATTCCTTCAATATAACTTGCGCGTCCCTTCTCTAGAAGAACCTCAAGAGGATGGGAAAGGGTTTAATAAAGAGTCTCTCAAGTAATTCAACTCTGGTTGAAAATCGCGCAAGTATCCCTCATGTCGCGCAAGTATACTTGCGCTACCAACACTTGCGCGCCGACGCAGGACTTGCGCGACCTTCAAGACTTGCGCGCCCCTAGCTTTTTGGGTGCCCATCTTGCCCATTTTTACCCCTCTTAAGCCATTTCACCCTTCCTATTCAAGATTCAGTCTTCAAGATACTCTTCAAAAGCCATTTATGGAATGATTTCTTGATTTGACATCCTTATCTGAAAGGAATTCTGTGAAATACCTCTCAAACACCCAGTGATTTAAACATCTTTATGTCACCAAAGATTGAGAGTTCATTCATTTCAACCTCATCCTTTAAGATGAGAGAATCCTAACCTGGGTCTCCTTTTCAGGAATAAGACTCAGTCATAACCTTGGGCTTCCTTTTCAGGAGTAAGCCCCAAGTCCCCTAACCTAGGCTTCCTTCTCAGGAATAAGTCCTAGTCATAAATCTTGGGCATCTTTCTTAAGAATAAGCCCCAATCAAGTCCTTTAATCTTGGGCATCCTCCTCAGGAGTAAGCCCCAAACCTTAATCCCTAACCTGGGTCTCCTTTTCAGGAATAAAGACTCAGTCATAACCTTGGGCTTCCTTTTCAGGAGTAAGCCCCAAGTCCCCTAACCTAGGCTTCCTTCTCAGGAATAAGTCCTAGTCATAAATCTTGGGCATCTTTTTTAAGAATAAGCCCCAATCAAGTCCTTTAATCTTGGGCGTCCTCCTCAGGAGTAAGCCCCAAAACTTAATCCCTAACCTGGGTCTCCTTTTCAGGAATAAGACTCAGTCATAACCTTGGGCTTCCTTTTCAGGAGTAAGCCCCAAGTCCCCTAACCTAGGCTTCCTTCTCAGGAATAAGTCCTAGTCATAAATCTTGGGCATCCTTCTTAAGAGTAAGCCCCAAGTCTCTTAAAATTTCTCTTAACCAGTCATAAATTACCTTTTGATTTGGGTTTCCTCTTTAGGAATAAAACCCAATCATAAGTCCCCTCCTAACTTGGGCATCCTCCTTAGGAGTAAGCCCCAAGATTAGAGTATTCAAATCTCCATGAAGCACATATAACTTTGTGGACCCTGTTCTTGGATTTTCTCCCTAAAAGTAAATCCTAAACCTTCGTCTATCTGGGCAGTCATCTATACATAAGCCCCAAAACAAAATTCTTATGATTGCATCTTTTACGGCACAATGGTCTAAATTTTACCAATACCTCTTGTTTCTCACACCGAGCATGACTCACGTGAGCTTAGAGTGTAAAAGTAATTATGACATTCATCTTTGAGCCATCAATCATAAAACATCATATCCCATTCCTCGAACTACGTGGGTTCTGATTCCTTTTAAAGGATACGTAGGTAGCCCATTTATGGGTTCGATCCCAACATTGAAATAATCTCTGTCCTTCTGAATGACGATAAACTTCAAGTGCCCCACTGAGTGGCTTTAAAACCAGCCTGGTCATCAAAATGACCAAGAGACTTTTATATAAATGTTTTGAAGGATACCATTGACCAAGAATCTCTAAACAAATATAGATGATTCTATATTGATGAAGAACCTCGAATACATATAAAAGATTCTCTAAATTTCTTGCATATTTAATCATTGATTGTTAAAACTAAAGGAAAGCTCATTTTATACTTGGTAATGTAATAAGGATTCACGAACTTAACTTAAATCTATAAAGAGAGTCCCGGAGTAGACAATAATTCCCCTCAAAAAGGTGTGATGAGTCCGACCTCCCATCCTCTCGACCAATGCAAATTCATAAGCCTCATTAGCCCACAAGCTAATGAGCGCCTGCCTTTGGAAAGTAGGTCCAAACGGATGTGGAATCATTGGATGTTTCCGGTTCTACGAACAAACCCGTTAGAAACCGATCGGATCGTTTGAATCTCCCGTCCAGGAGGTCATCCCCGGATTCCGCGCGAAACACATATTCCATGATTCATTTCAAAAATAGTATTTCTGAAAAAAATATTATCATTATTAAATAATAATTATTCTAGATATGTTTATATAATGACTCCTTTGACAATAGATGACCTACCAATGTCATTTTTAACAAATAACTGAATATGGTCAAAACACTCGATGTAAACAAAATGGTTTAAGTAGTTGTTTAAAACATTGTAATAAATTAAATAATATAAATTGTTACATTGAAATTTTTCCTCAATCTAGTATATAATCAACATGAGTTTATTATTCAAGACGATAAATACCCACATGAAAATTCAGACTAAATGTATGGGATTTCGTCACAATCTCATTTCATTGAGATATTTCTTAATTATACGTACCTATATTATATTATAATATGTATATACATCTAATATGACATTATATATCCACATTTAATCAATTATAATTTTATTTAATGTTTTCTCAAATTTTATTCTATCATGGTTCTTATGATATAAATGATCAAAGTGGTATCAGATACTTTGAATATATAAAGATTTAATCTTTTACATTCAATATTTTTAATATTACTGAACATATTTATTTATATGGATATAACAAGGTTATTATTGAAATTTTTTATCTATTTTTTATTCCATTTATATTTTTTAAAATGAATATTTCTATGTGTTTTATACAAAACATTTTAACAAATGAAAAAAATGAATGTTCCATTTTTAACATATATGGTGACACTGAATTTTCCACCAATGTGAAAATTATTTTATTTTTAGATAACTATAATATTAATAATGATTATTTAAATGAAAAAACGTTTTTTGTTTTATTTTTTAATATTTTTTATTGAAAATGTGTTTTCAAAAGAAAGGTGTATTTTGTATTGGAAATGAGATTTTTTAATGAAAATTTCATTTTATTATCTGAAAGTGATTTTCATATGATTTTAAAAGCTACTTTAAAATGATGAATTTTTTAATTTCATGTTGTGGTTCTTGGACATTATAAATGATGGGTGCATTGAGATATCTTTGGGTGAGCCCGTTATATCTTCAATGATGGGTGAACCCAAAAAATAATCCAATTAATTAGATAATGATTATTTCCTTCAGATAATTTTATTGGAAGATGGATTTATGGTTTTTCCAATATTTAAGGGTTTTTAGGGGTTCTATAAGGGTTTAATGTAATGATGTCCTAAAGTAACTACAAGAATATTCTATTTTTCTAATGCATTTTCATGGAATTTATTTGTTTTTAAAAGGTACAATAAAAGATACTTATTAAACAATGATATTATTCTCTTTGGGTTATAGTTTTTTTTCAAGTAAGTATTTTAATGTATTTTAATTTTTATCAATATTCTAATGATTTAATTTTTTTAGTTCCCTTACTAGTATTTTTATGCTCATCTCACATTTTTAAAGGTTTTCGTGGGACTTAAGGATGATTAATAGATTTGAAGAATTCATTTTAAAAGCCATAAAGAGTCTCCTTAAAAGATATCATGCATATTTTTAATGTTTTAGATTATGGAAAAAAAGGATAATGTTATGAATTGTCATCTTTTTATTTTTATGGTTTTGTTATGTATAAGATATGGACTAAGTCTTTAAAACTCTAAACATTAAAAGTCCCCAATGTTAAAGAAAGTAAAATTCTTGAATTAACTCTATATTTTGTAATGTTTAAGGTTGATGCCTTATGGTTGGTATCAGAGGATGGTCTAGAAAACATTATAGGTTAGGGTAATATTAATATATTTCATTTCTAATATTTTACCTTATTATAAATTTAAACTATTATAACATTTTAATATGTTCATGTTGCTTCATCTATAACATTTCAATTCAGAATTGTTTTCTATATAGGAAACAAGGAACTGTAGTGGGAAGGAACTGAGAGGTAGATATCCTTTCAAATCATTATCCTAAGATGGTCATAATCAGAATAGAATAGTTTGACAAAATTATGGCTAAGTTGACTCAAGCGATAAATGATGGTGGTTTCCATGCTAGAGAGAACCCCAATCTACCCTGAAGAAACATGTCTTTTATGAAGCATTTCATGAAAAAAAATCCCCCATCATTCAATGGATCATCTAAGCCAGTGGTAGCTGAAAGATGGATCAATGATCTAGGAATGATATTTGATGTCATGGGATGCTTGAAACATCAAAAGGTAACCCTATTCATTTATCATTTTGATGGTGAAGCTGATTTATGGTGGCATTTATTTAAGAATAAAAGATAAACAGATGATATTCATTCCATTGAATGATAAAAATTCAAGGAAATTTTCTATGAAAAATATTTCCGTATATTTTTTCAACACTAAATGTAAATTCAATTCCTAGTATTGAGATAAAATGATAATGATTTCATAGATTTATGTGAAGGGAACATCATAAGATTGGTCATGTATGTATTGAATTTTATTTAGGACAATAAAAGAAAAATTAAATGGATATAATCAGGATTGAAAACAAGTCTATGAAGAGCATTGGACTTGGGAGAATTTAAAACCTATTAGAATTTTTGTTTTTGTGCTGAAATGGTTGAGATAAAGTTTTATAACAGTTATGTGCCTCGTGATAATGAAAGTAAGAAGTGGTCAGGATGGTAGGTGATGTGGGAACATGTAAAAAATAAATCTTGAGGTAAGAAAATGAATTTCCAATCATGTAGTAAGTGTTGTAAAAAAACCCTAGAGAATGTATTTTAATGACAGGGAAGTGTTACCAATGTGGATGGTTTGTCCACATAGCCCATGAATGTAAGGAAAATAATCCTGGGGAAAGAAATAATGTAGTAACTGATATCCAAATAATATTAAGATGTTTTATTGGTAATGAGATGGGCCATTATGATAATTCATGTCCAAATTTAGTTTCACAATATAGAAATATTCATGATCGAAAATAGAAAGGTGTAGCGAGACCATTTACTGGTAACATGGTTTACATTGGGCATTCAAATGAAGTGGTGATAGGTATGTTAATTGTGTTTTTGAATTATTCCAATACCCTTTTTGATTTATGATCTTCTCATTATTTCATAGTAGATAAATTTTCTAAAAAATTGGGAATATCACCTCATGAATGTAAGATTGAACATTTGGTAAAAAGTTTTGGTGGAAGTATAAAAGAAACAAAGATTTATAGGAATCTTACTATTGTTATTGGTGAGATGGTATTTCCTGAAAATCGTGTTGAGCATGTCATAATAGAGTTTGATATCATTCTTAATATGAATATTTTTTAAGTTTGTCATGCTAAGATAGATTTTAGTGCTAAGAAAGTTGTGTTAAATAGTTTGAGGCCTTTGATAACTTAGCAAAAATATGCTAAATTGATTATATAGGGAAATAAAATATACCTAGCTCGTATTGATGAAAATAAATAAACCATTAAAATTAGTGATGTTCCATGTGTAAATAAATACATGGTTGTTTTTTGGATGATTTACCTCGTTTTTTTCATGATTGAGAGGTTGGGTTTACTATTGACTAAGAACCTAATTCTATGCTTATTTCTAAACCCTTATATCAAATGGATTAATTGTAACTTTTAGATTTGAAAAAGAACATCAGGATTTATTAGATAAATGTTTCATCCAACCTAGAACTTCAACATGTGGTGCTCTTGTATTGTTTTTTAAAAAATAAATATGGATCAATGATGATTTCAATTGATTATATATCCTTTAATAACACCACTCTTAAGAACAAATATCCTTTACCCCATATTGATGACTTATTTGATCAAATCCAGGGAGCATAGTATTTTTCAACGGTTGGCCTGGGGTTGGAGTAACATCATTTGAAAGTGAAAGAAGATAACATTCCAAAGACTACGTTTCAAATTAGATATATCCACTATTAATTTTTAGTTATGTCATTTCAGTTTTCAAATTCACAAGATTAGTTCCTGAATATTCTCAATATAATTTTCATGCGTTCATTGATAAGTTTTTTTGTGTTTACTGAGGAAGATTTTAGTATTTTATAAAATTAAACAAGAATATTAAAATCATCTAAGATTTTTTTTCCAACCATAAATGAAAATAAACTATATGGAAAATTTATCATTTGAATTTTGGTTGCAAAAAATTACATTCCTTGTTCACATTATTTCTAAAGATGGAATAAATGATGATCGTCTTAAAACTAAATATGTTGAATAATGGTCGAAACACAAAAATACCACCAAAATTAATAGTTTTCATGGATTAATGGGTTAATACTTATGGTTTGGTGAAAACATTTCTCAGTTTTATATTCCACTGACTATGTTATCTTGAAAATGAGTTATGTTTATTTGGTAAGAAGAATGTGATAAATTTGTTCAAAAACTTAAATGAAGATTGGTCAATGCTTTTATTTTTTCCTTTCCTTCCAGAAATGATGAGTTCATCATCTACACGTATGATTTATTGAAAGTAATTGGTTGTGTCCTAATGAATAATGATCAGGTAATTTCATATGCTTCATGTTAGTTGAAATCTCATGAGTTAAATTATCCTACAATTTTTTTTGGAATTAATTTTTTTTGTTTTTTATAAATAATTTGGAGGATTTATTTGTATAGAGTAAAGTTTGAAATATATACTGATCAAATTTTTTTAATCTATATATTAACTCATAAATAATTATACATGCGACAGAGAAGATAACTCTAAATAATAATGGATTATGATTTCTCAATTCATTATTATCCAGTAAAAGAAAACAAGGTGGTTTATTTTTTGAGTCAAAAAATTATTGACACATTAAACAATTTACATTTGGAATGTGGCCCTTTAGTTAACGGTTTGATGAATTTTTTCCAAGATTTTGAGGATGTAGAGACATCCTCTTTTTCTTTCAGGATTTAGTGCAATCAGATTTTTTAGAAATAATTAAGAGGTCTAAGAGGGTGGATTGTTTTATTAATGAAAATGTAGAATATGTTAATAATAGTAAGTTTCCAAATTTTAATATTTAGGAATAAGGTGTTTTAAAAATTGGAAAAAATATTATGGGAGCCTTTTTTATAACATTTCAGGAAATAATTGTTGACTGAAGCATATAGTTCTTTATTTTCCATTCATTTGGGAATCACTAAGATGTACAAAGGCCTTGAGTTGTATTACTGGTGGGATGGAATGAAAAGAGATATTGTTGAATTTACTATTAAGTGTTTGAATTTTGATCATGTTAAAGCATAGTGACAATTACCAAAGGGTATGCTTCAACTATTTCTCATGATGAAGTGGTAATGGAAGAACATATCAATGGATTTCATGTAATATTTCCAAATAATTCTTAATGTAATAATATTATTTGGGTTATTTTTTATCGATTAAATAAATTGGAAAATTTTATTTCCATTTGAAATAAAATTACTTTAGAGAATATTTCAAGACTATATGTAAAAGTGATTATTTGATTACATGGAGTTCCTCTCTCTATTTTATCATACTGTGATCCAAGGTTGACATCCAATATTTTGAAAGGACTTTAAAATTTATTGGGTACTGAATTAAATTTAAAAATTCCTTTTCCTTCTCAATATTATAGATAGTCTTATTGGATGATTCAGACCTTGGTGGATATTTATTTGCTCTTTCTCAATGGATTATCATGGAATTTGTGATCAATATCATTATTTTTTTGAGTTTTCTTATAATAATAGTTTTCATTCCAATATATAGATGGGGCCATTTGAGTCGTTATATGGAAAGCGATATCAAACACCATCTTTTTATGATGATGTAGTAGAAAGTAAGTTGATGGGACCATAGTTAGTAGAGTAAATGGAAGAGAATGTTTAGTTGATTCAACAACACATGGGGAAACCTCAAAGTAGAGAGAATAGTTATACGTCTAACCATTGGAAGGACCTTTCATTCATGTTACATGATCATGTATTTTTAAAAGTTTCTCCATAGAAATTTTTGACGTGTCTTTTATGATGGGGAAGCTAGGTCCAGAGTTCATTAGACCATATGAAGTCTATGAGAAAGTCATATTTGTTTAGTATTGAGTAGATTTACCTCTGAGTTTTTTTAGGTACAAAATGTATTTTAGGTCTCAATGTTAAGGAATTATGTACTGAATTCATTTAACATTTTTATCCCTGATGTAGTTAAATTATAATTGAATATTTCTTATGAGGAACAACCAATTCAGGTTCTTGACCATAGCGAGGAAGTGTTGGGGAATACATTTATTCATTTTTTATGGTTTTATAGAAAAATGTATGGTTGAATAGGTAACATGGGAATCTGAAATTTATATGAAGTAAAAATATCCTCACTTATTTGATAAGTGGATAAAATTGTGAGAATGCAATTTCCAAAAGGGTGGAAGGATGTAACATCACAGGTAATGATAGAATAATTATTTTTCATATTTATTACTATTTATTAAATAAAACAATAATTTTACCTTAAAGGGGTTCTATGTTCAATAGCTTACCTGACATGTAGTAATTAGTTTCTTTGAAATCTTTCATTGCATGCAAGAATCAGTTATAACGAAAAATAATATACTATTAATATTATTATTTTATTCAGTGGATATCACCTATACATTATGTCGGTGGGAAATAAGATGAATAATTATATTATGTTTACTCATGATTGTTAATTTTTTTACATTTTTCCAATACTTTTGACCAGCTTAAAATAATATTAAATCTAATTTTATGCATAAAAAGTTCTATATTTTTAAAATGTAGTTTTACTTCCTTTTAGTGGTGAATCCATTTTAAATATATTTTGTAATACTTTCATAATATTTATATGAAAAAATATACTTTATTTTTTAAATAAGGATATCAAAATTTACTTCTGGTGTATTTTTGGTATTTTTTTGAGAACATTCAAATTTTATTGAATAGTGAATAAGACGGAATTTTAGTTTGAAACTAATTTTTTATCTCATTTCTTTTAATATATAAATTATGTTTTTTTCTTTTAAAGTATAATTAGATAATTTTTTATCATTTAAACAAATTTAGGTCTTTGAAAAAATTCACATTTTATTTGGATATAAAAACATATCAAACTTTTGACCATTTTTACTTCAAAAACTCGCTTCATCATCCCTTATGAGGAATAAATTTAAATTAATTTTTTCAACTTATGTGATTTGAATTTATAAATATGGATTAAATATTTGCAATCATAATAATTTAAAATGTTCAATAAGGACATCTTAATGTTGGGAAAAAATTGAAATTAATTAAAATTAATTATAACAATTATGTGAAAAATTAGCTTAAAAATGGACTCAAACATAAACTTAACAACCACAATGACCTAAAAACTTGCATAAAATCCATTTTTTGTTAATATTTCAACCTTATACTCCCTTGGATCTAATATTTAATATTATTGGAGCTAATTTTCGAAGTAAAAACATGGGTGGAATTTTCTTTTCAAAAATTTACATTAATGCCCCTCCTCCTCTACTATAAAAATGCACTAATACTTTACATTTATTCACACATATAAATCCCTTTTTCTCACCCAAAAACGTCTGAAATAATCTCACAAAATTCCATAATTATTCCTAGAATCCTTACTTTGAGAAAAATCAATCCAATAAAGCCTTAGTTTCAAACTAGAAGACGTTACCTAAAAAAGAAGTAACATCATTCCTCAACCTATTCATATATATTCATTATTCATCCCCTAAAATATTCTTATTCCAAGATTGTATAATAAAATCATTATATTAAATATACTGTGATTTTTTAATGTTATGGTTGTCACCTTTACTTACACACACATCGATCGAATGGGTAATGAACCTACCATTTATGTGTACAATGAAATACCATGTCATGAAACGATGATTGTTTTTGTTCCTTTACCAACTATAATGGAGGTAATTATGATGGAAGAAATTTTCATATAACATATAGATGATATTTATTATGTATTTATTCTTATTTAATTCTTGTATAACAGATACCCATATTTATTTTATTTTGTGGGAATACGATAACATCGTCTGAGGAAGTGCGGACTACTACCTCCTCAAACCGATGTAATAAGTATGAGTTTAATTGAACATATGTGGAATACATAACATCTATATTATATTAATGATATAATTACCTTTCTATAAATACAATATATCATTTTCTTTTACACCTTTTTACACACTAAAAAAGTGATAACATCGTTTGTGGACGTGTGGTCTACCACCACATTAACGTGATGTGATTCCTTTTACATCACAAGAATTATATATGTATGTATTTATGATTAACTAATATGGTATTTATGATATAATTTTCATTCTAGAAATATAATTGTAACTCTACGTTTTTTTATAATAATCATTTATAAATGGAAATGTTTCTCATGCGTACGTACGACCTACTGTCTCCATGATTGTAACATTGGTTCCTTTTTCATAACAATAATTAATTATTGGTTTTAAAAATAGTATTGATGTAAAAATATGATAATTATTTCTTGATTTTTATTCTAGATATGTTTATATAATTAACCCTTTGACCATATTTGACCTACACAGGTCATTTTCAACACATAAACTGAATATGGTGAAAAAACCTGATGTAAAAACAATTAATTAAGTTGTTGTTTAAAACATTATAATATGTGAAATATAAGTAATGATAAACTTTAAAAAGGTTCTCATGATTCTAGATAATTAAAATAATTTATTATTAAGGAATATAAATACCCATAAGGCATGCCAGACTCAATGTAATTAATTTCATCACAGTCTCCTTTTGATTAGACATTTATTAGTGATATAAACCTTTATTAAATTATAAGGTGTATATCAAACCTATTTGACAAGATATATAAATATTTTATCAATTATCCTATTAATTAATGTTTTTTAAATGTTATTCGTTCTATGTTCTTATGGTTTAAATGTTCAATGTGGTATGGGACTCTTTGAATGTTTAAATATTTTATCTTATCCTTTCAATATTATTGATATTATTGTACATATTTATTTATATGGAAATAAATAGGTTATAAATGAAATTTTATGTATATTTTTAATTCAATTAAAATATTTTCAAAAAGGAATATTTTTATGTGTTTTATAAAGAACATTTTGACAAGTGAAAAAATTAATGCTCTATAATTGAAATACATTGTGACAATGACTTTTCCACCACTATGGCCATTATTTTATTTTTAACTTCTTTGGAATGATTTCATGTTTATTTGAATGAAAAACATTTCTTTCCTTTTTTGGGTATTTTGGTATTGAAAATGAATTTACAAAATAAAGGTTCATTTTTTTATTGAAAATGTGTTTTTGAAATAAAATGGAATTTTAATATCAGAAATTGATTTTCATACAATTTTAAAATTGTTTTAAAAATAATGAAATTTCTTATTTAATGTTGCGGTTCATGGAAATTTTAAATGATGGGTTCACCCAGATAGGGCTGGGTGAGCATGTTATATATTAAATGGTTGGTGAACTAATATAGTTCTCTAATTCATTGGGTAATGATTATATTCTATGGATAATTATATTAGAAGTTGTTCATATGGTTATTCCAATCTATAAGGGGTTTTAAGGGTTCTATAAGGGTCCAATGTGATGATGTCCCAAGGTACATACCTGAATTTTCTAGTTTTTTAATTAGCTTTCAGGGAAATAATTTTTCTTCAAATGTTAAAGTAAATGATACTTATTAAACAATGATATTTACCTCTTTGGGTAAAAGGTTATATTTTAAAGTAAGTATATTCATGAAATTTAATGTTTATAAAGGGACTAATGGTTTCCTTCTTTATACATCTCTTATTGAGCATTTTATGATGATCCCATGTTTTTAATACTTTTCATAGGACTTTAGGGTTATAAAGGGATTGAAAGGATTCATGTTGAAAGTTGTGATGAGTCTTCTTAAAAGATATCATGGATAATTTTAAATGTTTTAGATTTCGAAAAAATGGATACTTTTCAGAAGTATTCATTTTGTATTTTTATGGGTTTGTTATGCATAATATATGTGCTAATTATTTGAAACACTAATCCTAAAAAGATTTTCATTTTGAAATAAAGTAAAATTCTTGACTTCACTCTATATTTTGTAACGATTAAGGTTAGGCCCTTATAGATAAGGTTACCACTTATAATTCATTTTCTTCATTTGGTGCTCTTCGTATTATTTTGGAGGGATCAAAAATTCTCACAAGAGGTCAGGATGATATTGTTTTTGTGGATCATGCTTCATTAGATGTTAAAAAGAGTTTTGGTGGATAAAACTTCATCAGATGAAGATAAAAAACCTTGGTAACAACCCAACACTTGGAGGGGAAGCTGAAATCCACATTGAAGAGGGACCCGTTATTGTAAGATCATCTACAATGAATCATAAAATGAGATTTTACTTATAGTTTATGTTTATGTATAATATTATAATTCTTCATTATATTTGCCTATGTGATATTAATATATTTTCAATATGATGTAAATTTTCCATGTATGACCTCGTATCTTGTTTTTTATTTTTCATCCTTTTAAATAATGGGAAAGAGTCTATGGGATCTATGCTCCACCAATTTCTATTATTATTATTAATATTATAAATATTATTATTATTATTATTATTACAATTACTACTACCATTGTTTATTCTATTTATTCTTTTATTATTGACATTATTAATTTTAATACTAATAAATATAATATTATTATTAAACTTATTATTTTTGTTGTTATTATTATTAATGTTTTTGTTTTTGTCTTTATTTTTTTGTATTATTATTATTATTTTCAGAGGGTTATAATATATCTTTCACTACTACAAATATAGCCCTAGATAGAACTAAAAATGACCATTTTCATCATTAAAAAAAGCATTGATAAAAAATTCTTTATCAACACTAAAAAATAAATTATAAAGACTTACTTTATCATTTTTTTGCTAATAAAGACCCCCTTTACCAGTGGTGATTAAATTATAAAAAAATATTTTTATATTTTTTCCCAGCTCACACCCCACACCCTTTTTTCAGAGCATGACCCCCCCAATGATACCAAAAAACTTTTTCTCCTACTCACATGTGATGTCGACCCACACTCCATTTTTTCAGTTCTATTGAATCCTATTTGTTAATGCTCATCAATTTACCAACCACCTTCACACCTACATGCACATAGACTTGAAACTAAGACCTTAATGTGAAAACTGATCCACTTTACCATTACATTGTCTTATTTTCCTCAATATTTATAATATTTCTATTTATTTATATATATTTACATACATATGTTTTATCTATATATTTAAATATATTTATATAATTATTTTTGAAGAAAAAATTAAAATATTTGTTGGTATGTGTGTATTTTTACATATATTTGTGTGTGTTTGTGTGTGTATGATGTATAGATATAAATAGAAATTCATTTAAATACATTATATATTGATATTCAATTTCATATAATAGAATAGAAATAGAAATATATATTCATTTTTAATACATACAAAGATTTATATATAATCATTATATATGTTTTTATAGGTGTATATATATATCTAACTACTAAAAATATAGGCTTTATTATTTCTAGAAAAAGCCATCATCAACATTAAGAATGTACTGATGTTATATGTGCCTTTAAAAGATGACATCATTTATTGTAGCTAAAAAAATTTGATAAATGGGGTCATGCATCAATGATATATTAGCACTGATAAAGGGACACTTCATTAGCATTATTCCTAGTGTTAATAATAGGCTAGCTACATTAGTATTATATATAATGTAAAAAACAAAAAAAATAAATAAAAAATTAAATTTTAATTAAACATACATAATAAATGAAAAAAAAACTATATTCGTTAAATATAAAATACTATTATATGAAATTACATTGGTACATAAAATTTACACAAACATCAAAAAATTAAAAAAATTAATGTTTCATTGTCTTTGTCCCCCAATCCCTCTCAAAAGAGACTGATCATTCTATTGGTTTTTGAAAAAACAACCCCAACTCAAGAAAAAGGGAGTCAGTATATAAGAAAACAATTAATATTTTATTAATACTTTAAATAAATAATTTATTCATAAATATGAATCAATGCATTAATAAATTGTCACTTTTAAAAAAACATCATCTTCAAGTCATACCGAGAACATCGTGCGTCTAGTTCTTGTGCTGTTAATTTCAATATGCCACAAATGATTTATAGATAATTTTCTTTATTTATCAAGATAATCCAAGATCATTTTATTGGTTTTTAGTACGTGACATGTGTTTTTAATTAATGTATCAATTTTAAACTAAAAAATATACACTTTGATTCATACTAGGAACAATGTAAGTCATATTAATGTTTGGTTGATTCCTATAAACCATAAATAATTTATGGATAACTTTACTAAACAATCAACACAATCTGCATGAATTTTCATTGTTTTTAGTATATGACTTTTGTTTTAAACTAAAATTCCAATTTTTAATAAAAACACACACTTTGAGTCATACCAGTCACACCATGTGTTGGATTAATATGCGGTTGAATCTTACATGACAAAAATAACATAAAGAACATTTCAATAATGTATAAATACAATCAATGTTTTTTTAGAGTTTTAGTGAGTGAGACACATTTTAACTAAAATGTCATTTTTAAATTAAATTCCTGCACTTTCAGTCATATAGGAAAAAATGTGTGTTGGATTGATATGTGGGTGACTATTACATATGAAAAATGACATATGGATCATTTTTATAAAGGATCAAGAAAATAAAATCATTTCTGAGTTGTTTTCATATAGTGGCACACCTCTTTAACTAAAATTTAAATTTTCAACTAAAAATATACATTTCAAGTATTACCAATCACACCATCTATCAAATTGAGGTTCGTATTATTCCTACACATCGGTAATGACATATGGATCATTGTATGAAATTATTAAAACAATATGAACTCATTTAATTTTTTTTTGAATATTCCAAGCTTCTATAGAACTAAAAAGTCAATTTAAAAAAACACACACTTTGAGTCATACAGCTCACACTGTGTGTCGGAATAATAGGTGGCTGATTACTAAACATAAAAAATTATTAAAGGATGTATTTACTACAGTATAAAGGTAATTTTAGTGCGTGTTATAGTTTTTTAGTGAGTGACACATGTTTTTAACTCAAATCTTATTTTTTAAAAAATTGAAAATATGCACTTTGAGTCATACCAGTCACATAGTGTGTTGGGTTGACATACAGATGATTCCTATGCAAAAAAGATAATTGATAGATATTTTTACTATTGTGTGAATAAAATACATTAATTTTTTTAGTTAGTGACATAAGTTTTAAACTGAGATGTCAATTTTAAACTAAAAACAAACATTTCGAGTCATATTGATCACACCATGTATCAGATTGAGGTACGACTAATTAAGACATGTCAAAATTGAATTATGGATCATTTTGAATAATTATAAACATTATATTAATGTTTTCAATAATTATTTACTATGTAATGTGTCTTCTTAACAAAAATTTCATTTGAAATGGGAATCATAGACTTTGAGTCTTATTGGTCAGATTATGTGTCATATTGATGTATGGTTGATTCCTATATTTTGTAAAGCACTAAATAATAATTTACGTAAAGTACCAAGACAATTAAATATTATTTCCACATTTTTCTATGATTAACACAAATTTTTAACTAAAATATAATTTTTAAATTGAAAACAATCTTTTCATGTCATACTAGTCACACCATTTATCAACTTGAGGAACGACTGATTCTTACATGTTAAAATAGTCTGATTTTTTTCTCTATTTTTAGTATTTCATGCTTCTATTTAACTAAAATGTAATTTTTAATATGAAACCAAATATTTTAAATCATTTCATTCATAAATTATGTTTTATTGAGGTGTGATTTATTAATAAATGTCACAAATTACTTATCAATTGTTTTTCTAAAGTATCAAAACAATTTGAATGTTTTTTCTCAGTTTTGAGTATATCACATGCCTTTTGAACTAAAATGTAAATTTTAAATAAAAATATGAACTTTCAATCCACCAGTCACACTTTATGTCAAATTAACATGCATTTGAATCCTAAACATCAAAACTTACATAAGGATAATTTTCTAATAGAATTATGATAATCTATGTCTGTGTTTTATGTATTTAGTGAGCGACATATGTTTTTTTACCAAAATTTGATTTTAAAATTGAAAACATTCACTTTAAGTCATATCGATCACATTGTGTACCATATTGACATGAAGTTAATTCATACACATCAGAAATTATTTATAGCTCACTTTTCTAAAGTATCATGCCAATAGAAGCATATTTTCATGGTTTTCAACGAGTGGCACATTTTTTAATAGAAATTTAAATTTTAAACTAAAAACATGCACCTTGAATCATTTGTAAATTTAAATAACACACTTCTAATCATAAATAGATAAAATAAATAAAAACAGCTCTATGAAGAGAACAAATATTACCAAAGTGAATCATGATATCTTTAAAAATTCTGACACCACACATTCTTCCCACTAATTTGGTAAAAATCTATTTCCTCTTTTGACTATGAAGACCATCGGTAGTCATGGTAGTACTAGAAGAATATAATTAAAGGATTAATAAATTTTTAAAATGAAATTATAATTATCATTAGAAATACCTCTTCAGGAATATGAGTTTTTTATGAAATAGCTTATCCTTGCTAAATTTTCAAATATAATAACCATAGTCTTTACCATTAGTTTATTATGGACATTATAAGAACATTGAAAAAATAATTGACATAAATTTTGATACTGAAATATTATTATATGTACAATAATAATTATCCTCTTATAGAATACAATATGATTCGTATGCTCAATGACTATCTTCATGCAATGATTTTTATGATATTTAATCACTATAAAAACATAATAAAATTTTCATTAAAAAATATATAAAATGAATAAATTAATGTTTACTTGAAAAAAGTAACATGTAGTCTATTAAAAATTGATAAACATCGTTATGTGATATTTATTTATTGGGTATCCTTGTACTTAATCAAAAAAAAATATTTTTGGAGTATCAAAATTTATTGTAATGAGCAACGAATGCTACCTAAAAATTGAATAAGTAATGGAAGTAATGAAAATATATTTGATATGAGAAAAATTTTTAGTTTTACATCTACATCATGGGTATTAAGAAGAGTCTATCATAAGTTTGTTTCCAAACATTTCATCCTGTTATTCCACTATTAATGAATATTCTAGTCCTTGTAATGATATTTTTTGTAAAGAAGTGATGTGAGGACTAATGAGACTAAAATGTTTCTCATAGGGGTTTCCCTTCAAATAGTATTGATATATTTGTATTCCTAGAAAAAAATATTAATATTATTTAACAATAATTAACATAGTAGATCATCATTTAGAAAAAAATATAAAAAAACATCTCTTGTATATATTTATAACTCAGAATTCTAAACATTCATTCTTGATCATTTCATATATATTCTCAAGGCCAAGAAAGTTTGTAATAGACTCTACATATGTTTGGTCTTTAGAATCAATTATGTTCATATCAACATTTTTTAACATTGTATCTATATGAACATGTAATATTAGTAAATGTAGAATTCTAACCGGTGGCGAAAATGTACTTTCTGAAGGTCTTTTTGACTTATTGGTTGATCTTATATATTATTTTGATTCAACCTTACATTTCCCCTTCAAATTCTCTATATGTAATAACATTCATCGGTTTATTCCTTTTTTATTAATTTTAAAAGTTATTATATAAAATTGAATTGGAAAATAATACTTCTTTGTCGACATTTATTTTTACAATATTTGATTATAATGTTTTGAATGTTCCAATAACAAGTTCAATAATATAAATATCTAGATCATCAAGGGTAATATGAAGCTCAAGTCTCAACTCATGATCTATGTGAATCCCCACTCTGAAATGAACAATTGAAAAAATATTGTGTATTATATCTCCTTAGATATTTTATAGTGTACCTCTCATAACAAATCAATGGGTGGGTGCTGATAGATATAAATCACAATCATTTTCACCCTATATAATATTATTATAGGAAAGGTTTCAGTGTCTTCTTGGTTCACATTTCATACTAACAATTAGGAAAAAATTTATTACCTTTGGTAAGTAAAACCCTTTAGGGGAATGGGTTTCTTCAATCCATGGGGGGTATCTTCATGTAGTGGTTGTTGTTTTGTTTCTTATTTTATTTGATGCCTTCCCATAACATTCTCAAACTAATCAGACTACTAATTAATTTTCCATTTTAGAGATGGTATTCATGTCTATACCTCGTCCATGTTGTTATATTTACCGCCCTATGAATTTATTTTACCAAAATATGTTTATGGAAAAACTCCAAAACACATACATCTAATATGACCATTTTGTTCTGGCCTCTTCAGGGCCACTGTAAGTATTCATTCATTGGGTACAACCAATGTTGATTCTTATGTCTTAATATAAAAAATTTATGTAAATAAGTAATCATTTTTATGTAATACCAATTTAAATCATAACATGTTTTTTAATTTCATACTTACACACCCATCCCATTATTTTTTTGTCTTATCATCTATTGACGCTCCTCTCATCACAGAATCTAATGATTGGAAAAGGGGAATATCTGAGCTCAAAGTGATTTGACCTTTGAAAAAATATCAAAAATAGAAAAAGGAATGAATAAGAAGAACACTGAACAAGGGTCACGCATGTTCTACAATGGTCGCGCAAGTACACCTACAGGCCACAATGGTCATGCATGTACACCTGCGCGCCGAAGTTGGTCGCCCACGTCACTTGCGCGCCCTAGGTGATTACCGCCCGGGGTCTTCTCCAGCCTATAAATACCCTCGGTGGGCCCCCCATTTCGATAAGAATTTTTCTAGAATTCAGATATAGATCTCTAAACTCCCGGTCTCTTCTTCAGGTCTTCCGAACACTTCTAAGGTAATTATTTACCTATAATGGAAGGTCTAAATAAGAGGAGTAAGATCTAAGTGTCAGAATTCACTAACAATTGCATGCCTAAGTGTTTTACCCTTAAGGGAAATGAACACACTTGCGTGCCGCCCTACTTCTTCACCATAACTTGTGCTCCATCTTCTGAAAAGCCTCTAGGGATGATTCTAAAGGCTTTGATCAAGGATCGCCCAAATATTACTCTAATGGCTGAAAATCACTCATGTACCCATGTGCCTTGCAGGTATACCTGCGTGACCAGGACTTGCGCGCCCACGCAGTACCAACGTGCCTTCCAGGACATGCGGCCCCCTACCTTTTTGGGTGCCTTTACTACCCATTTCACCCCTCTTATTCCATTCCACCTCTCCTTTTCAAAATTCAGTCTTCAAGACACACTTCAAATCCATTTATGGCATGATGTATTGATTGGGCTTCCTTATCTGAAAGGATATCCATGGAACATCTCTCAAAATCTAGTGATTTACACATCTTTATGTCACTAAAGATTGAGATTTCATTTATTCAACTGCATCCTTTAAGATGAGAGAATCCTTAACCTGGGTCTCCTTTTCAGGAGTAAATCCCCAGTCCAAATTCTCATTATTGTGGGCATCCTCTTTAGGAGTAATCCCCAAGTCCTCCAATATGGGCATCCTCCTCAGAAGTATGCCCCATTCTTAAAGTTCCCAAACATGGGCATCCTCTTTAGGATTAAGCCCCAACCATAATTCTCTTAACCTAGGCTTCCTTTTCAGGAGTAAGCCCCAGTCTCAAATATGGGCCTCCTTTTCAAGAGTTATCCCCAGTCTTAATTACCTTTTGTTCTGGGCTTCCTTCTCAGGAGTAAAACCCAATCATAAGTCCCCTCCTAACTTGGGAATCCTCATTAGGATTAATCCCTAAGATTAGAGTATCCAAATCTCCATGAAGCACATATACCTTTATGAACACTATTCTTGGATTTCCTCCCTGATGTAAATCTTAATCCTCTTTTATTTTGGGCAGGCATACACACATAAGCCCCACATCATTGCATCTTTTTTGGCTCAAATTTTCTAGTTTCACCGATACCTCTTGTTTCTCACACCAACCATGACTCACGTGATCTTAGAGTGTAAAAGTAATCATGACATCTTTCATGAGCCATAAATCATGCATAAAAATCATACTCCCTTACTCGAACTATGTGGGTTCTGATTCCTTTTCCAAAACAAAGGATACGTAGATAGCCCATCAGCGGGTACAATTCCAACTATGAAATAATCCATGTCCTCCTGAATGACAATAAACTTCAAGTACCCCACTAAGTGGATTTAAAACCAGTATGATCATCATAATGACCAAGATACTTTTATGTATATTTAAGGATACCATCAATGAAGAATCTCTAAAAAATACAAATCGTTCTTCATCGATGAAGAACCTCGAATACATATAAAAGGTTCACTGAATTTCCTACATACCAATCATTGATTGTCATACTAATGGAAAGCTCATTTTATACTTAGTAATGTAATAAGGATTTACGAACATAACTTAAATCTATAAAGAGAGTCATGGAGTAGACAACAATTCCCCTCAAAAAGGTGTGATGAGTCCGACCCCCCATCCTCTCGACCAATGAAAATTCTTAAGCCTCATCAGTCCACAACTAATGAGTGCCTAACTTTGGAAAGTATGTCCAAATGGATATGGAATCATTGGATGTTTCCATTTATAAGAAAAAACCCGTTAGAAACCGATTGGAATGTTTGCAACTTTAATCAATGAGGTCATTACCAATTCCAGAGGGAAATAAAAAATGGTGAACCCGATGTGAATCCTTAACAAAGTTAAAATGATGTTTTACTTATTTGTTAGGCCCCTATTTAAAACTCAATGAGAGGGCCACAAAAACAATCATTGACATATGTGCTCATCCAAAAGATGTAGTGGATGAATTTATCTTGATTACGTCTGTTTTATCAAATAGGTACTCTTTTACTAGATTTTCTACATTCTAAGAAATGGCTACTCTCAAGTTCACACCCGTGAATACGTTTGCTGTGAAAACCTTTGCTGCAAATGCCACTGCTGCTAGTCCTGCTGGATCATCGTCCGCTCTGAGGATGACATCACCTACTCAGCATCTTCAACGCTGGGTATCAAATGCGCTGGTTAATGAGTACCATCTAAATGGTACTATTCCAACTCTGGGGGCTGCCCGACAAGCCCTCTAAGTGAACAATTCACCCTAGTCATCTAGACAGCGACGATATGTGATCAAGAAGAAGGTGGTGCAAACCACTGTCTCCAACCGTTTCGGTTCGTTATCCCTGGAATGCAATCACCATTCTCTCCCTTATTCCGGGGATGTGAATGAGTTGGTACCTCAGGGACTTAATTCAAAGAGATAGGAGTCCTTCCCAAGGTCTCCCATTAAAAATCACTGCCAGACTCATGCGGCAGTGCGCCCTCAACATGATGAGGGTACCAGCTCCACGCGTTCGGCTCAGGTTCCTCGAACCCGATCAGGCCAGGCAAATCGCCAGAGGAAAAATCCGATTAACAGTGAGAATGTTCTCATCTCTGCCATCTACATAGAAGTTCTCCAACCTAACTTGGTGGAAAGAAATGAGCGGGCACACACACCTGCCCGTTTTAATTCTGATGTCCAGTAGACTCGTCTGGCAACATCACGCCAATCCTGCCAGGAAATTCTGGTGGAGTACAATAGGCAGGAACATATACCTGTTTATACATCATCACCTAGTCAGCAGGATCGTCTGACTACATATGATGGAGCTCAACAACCATGTTCGGCTAAGTGAAATCAATAGGAACATACACCATCTAGTACTGATCAAGCCTACCAACAATCTTGCTCGGTTGCATTCGGAGAATTCAGTCGAAAATCACCGGCAACAAACAGGAGGTAGAATCAACTTTCTTCCCCCACACCTGAACTCTGTCAGGATTCACTAATAGGAAAATGAGGATAGGAGCAGGCACATAAACCTACTCCAATCACGGAATGGACTTATATCCCCATTCCGGCATCTGAAGTCACCAAACATATTCTACTAATGGTAAAAGATAAGAAGAAAATACCTGCTCATATTCTGGATTCCTTCCAGGATATTATAAAGGCTTCAGCAGCATCGCAGGAAATGAAATGAAAATCGATCCCTACCAGTGTAGTGACACATCAACAGTTCACTCCAGAACAGACACACACATCTGTTCTAGTCCAAGAGGGTTGTGGGGCATACTTTCCCATATCATATAGACAACCAAGTCAGACACATACACCTGATTTGAGTGGAGATCGTCATCCTAACCTGGACATATCTTTTGATCAGGCACATACACCTACCCAGAGTAGACACTTTTGACAACAAGTGGTTTCCAAAGCGAGTAAGAAGCCGTCTAAGAAGAATACTTTCCCATCATAATCAAGAGGTCAAGATCCAATCTGTAACAAGGCCTTGCTCGATGCTGGAGTTCTTGAAGCCCTCAGATAGTTATCAGTTGGAATTCAAGATTATAGTACCTCATTTCCCAATATTAGGAACATTAATTCCAAAGGACTTCAACTGACACTTCATCATGAAGGCTTTCTTCATGACAATTTGGTCGATCTTGAAGTTTCATATTCATATGAGAGATAAAATAACCCTCTGTGTGGCCAGAAGACCAAGGAGCAAGATATATCATCTTTTTCTGTAACCCACCATAGTGGTCCTCTCCATGATAATGAATTTCTCTGAAAATTTACTCTCCGCATTAGTGATGCACAGTGCCCGGAAAATGCTCCAGTGGACAATGTAGTGCCAAGAAAGCCCTCTTATCTTGAGTCACTTGCAAATGCGAAACCAGTCATGTCTGATGTTTCATCACTAGCAGTTGAAATACTTTCTCAATTGGAAGATAGCCCAGGGTGTAGTTCATTCTCCAAACCACCCCTAAGTCATGCATCTTCTAGTTTGTTCAGTGGTTTCTCTACCAATCTTGTTGAATCTGATGAATCAACAAGGAAGCACCATCTCTGGTCAAATCAGGTAGAATAATCTTCATTGAATGATAAATAGGAAATGTTGAACATGAGAAAAAAACTAGCGAAGGGTGAAGTGCCAGTCATGTCTTGGCCTCTAGCTGACTCTCAGTATGACATTGCCGAGATGTTGACGGAATATGGGATTCATGATATTCATCTCAAAATATGGAAAAATATTTTTCAGTTGAAAAAGAAAGTATTATCTTATGATGAATATGATAATCATGTTAAGATAATAGAAGGGTTATAACGTCAAATTGACTTGGCGTCTCTATCAGCCTCTCGATATCCGAAGAATGAAAAGCAGCAGCGAGCCCTCCAGCATTCATGCCTTGGAGCACTAAGAATATTGTGCTAGTTAATTGACAATTCCTCGTCTGGTATTAATGTCATAGTATGGGGTGTTAATGGAGCACTACATTTCACTGTGCTCTGCAATCAGCAAAGCCTGCTGAAAATGGTCTCATGCAATGTTATTGCCCGTGGCCAGCCACAATCAATGGGTTTTGTTTGTAATAAAAATATTTCCCAAGAATAGGCCTCAACTAGTTCTTCTCAAAATCAAGAATACAGAGAACAAGTTGTTTAATTACTCATGCATCAAGAAAACAAGAATATTGAACATGCCTCTCATATGGAGCAAGAACATCATCAAGTGACAGAAGTGTCGGAAATCATCCAAAGCCCTTTCGAGCTGGGTGATAAAAGTGGATACAGGTTGATGCATCCACCTAATTTCTGGACCAAGGTCCGCAAGATTAGGAGAGATTTTAAGAATGTCTCAGACATAGCATGTCAAGAACCACCCTAGCTTAAAATACTGAGGACTCTTTTAAACCAACCCTCGGAATCAACAAATAGAATTCAAGGAGTTGAGCGGGAACAGAAGGAAGAACCCGAGTCCACCGGACTAGGGAATTTTTCAAATCATCAATCCCCTCCTTAGAGAAATTCGGTCTTTTCTCGATTGGGAAAAAATCCTCAAGAGGAACGAAGAGCCAAATTATCAAGAGATTCCCTCCAAATTACGGGTCATCCAGAAGTTCCTAAGGGATTGAATCAACAAAAGGTAATGTCTCATCAATGACATGGAAGAATACAATATCCCAGAAATTCTGATAGAAGGGATGCAATGCGTTATTCATCAATCAATGTCATCAATGATGTTTTTGCTGATCCACCAGATGAGGCTCACTCAGGGGACTCAGATGAAGAGGTTCCTACTCCGGAAGTTGTACGAAAAGAAATAATGAAGAAGGTGTGCGTACACAAAATCAAATATTTACCCAAAATCTGGGTGTTCCTTTAAATAACCCACTTCCCCCTCTCTGAAAGGGAATAAACAAGGGGAAGGGAAAGAATCAGGTTACATATCCTCCCTATGCAGAAGGCCAATCGCTCTCACTAGAGAAAAGATTTGCACAACAAGAGGAAGAAAAGAAAGAATTGAGAAGGTTGAAAGCAGAACTACTTCATGGTAGTCGTCCTCCTAAGCGTGTTAGAGTCAGTCAGCCAAGGGAGTTTGTTGCAGCTACTAAGATGGATCAAGAATATAATACTTTAGAAGTACACCCTCACAGGTCAAATCCTACAGGTCAAGTGCAACAATAATTAGTAGTGCTGCTATTAGTTGCAGTACCAACCAACACATCTGTCCAAGCCCCAGTCAATGCACCTGTTCAGATTCAAGGTCAACCGGATGTTTCTAAAAAGTTAATAACTACTATTGAGTAATTAACAGCTCGGATGGAAGCTATGGAAGTGAAGCATGCATAGGTTCAACTAGAAAAGAATGCTTACCCGGAATGGGTAGATTCAATCTCTCCCCCATCAAATTTTGGGAACCCAGTATTCCATATTTTCAATGGATCAGGTGACCCTGAATATCATTTGACACATTACGTGTCTTGTTGTGATCCAATGATGGGAAATCCAGAGCAGCAAGAAGCAGTGAAACTCAGATTCTTCATGCAAACCTTGAAAGGACCATCATTTGTCTAGTATACAAGCTTGAAATCTCGGTTAATTACAAGATGGGAAGATCTCCGTCGATGATTTATTCTTCAATTAAGCTCAACTTTTCCAAAGACAATAGTTTTTGATATTAAAAACTATAATAAAAGTTAGAATGAAAGAGTCTCTGATTTCATTTCTCATTAGAAAGGGATTAACATATTCCCTGATCTTAGAACTCCCTCAAGAGGAACTGTTTCCAATCTGTCTGGAAAATCTGTGTGACGAATTACGTACACCACTGATCCCTGTTAAATACACAGGAGGGTTTTGAGACCTTACCTCAATTGCTCAATAGATTGAAGATTCTCTTATATGGACTAAGGCTAAGTCTCGTGTAATTCCATTAGCTCCAGGAAGGGGAATGGGTAAAGAAGAAACTGCTACAGCTATGGTTAAACAAGCACATGTACATGCTTCTACCTCAAAAACATCATATTTTCGAAGGGCTCCACCTCCCGAGCGCCAACAGAAAAGTACATTTCATCAAGATGATCAAAGAGATCAATGACGAAATCAATTTGAGGATCTGAAGAGCAAACCATACTCTATACAAAAAGAACAAGTTTCTGGTTACTTCATTTCGGCTCTGGAAAATAATTTGGTTCAGTTTCCAAGGCCAAATAAGGAAGGAGATGAAGATCGTCCCAATTATTTCCCCTTTCATCAAATGTTGGGGCATCCCATCCAGGAGTGTTTTGCCTTCAAAGACCTCCTTTAAAAGATTGTCGAATCAGGACAAGTCAAATTAAAAGGTTCTTCAGCTCAGGTATCATGTGTTACTACTATAGTTCCAGAGGAGGAAGGCGAGTGGAAAGAAGTTAAGGACAGAAATGCACACAAATATGATGATTGGATGGTCTGAAAGACGATCAACCAAACACATGCTATTTTGTGAACACAATTTGAGAAACCAATTGTACCTTCTACCATGAATGCCTCCGCGAAACCCTCTTCATCAAAGGGAAAATACTCAAAGAAAAGACATGATTCAAAGAAGGAAAATGAATTAGAAGAAGATGAGTATGTGTCAAAGCCTAAGTGTTCTATGACCCTGGCAGACTTCGTGCCATCTACTTCAAAATCAATGGGCACCGTCCCACCAAACGGCACAGCTTAAACAGGTTAATCAGGAAGAGTCTTCATATGATGAACGGTTGATTTCTAGTTCTGTTAATATGATTCATTTAACAGATCCATTTTCCTATCGCAGTTTCGATTTTGATGAGCCTAAATTCCCTGTATCAAACAGAGGAATCAGAGGAAGCTCCAGAGGCTCAGGATACAGGGGAAGACGTGGATCTTTCAGAATCCACTATTCCAAATCTACCCCTGCTAGAACTGTGTACGCAGTAGAAACTCGTGGTAGATCCCTTCAATGAGCTCAGCAAGAACATGCATGTTCTTCTACCAATAACAAATTCAGTCCTGGCACAGTTATTTTGGAGGATCGTTTGGGGTTCCACCTTCATCCTGTCAACAAGTAAATAGATCTAATCGGTCTAATCTTCCAAAACCAGGAATATTTCCAACTCCTACCCCAATACAAGATGCATTAACTTCCAAGGCATCTGCTTCCAAGGCACCTGCTAAAACACATGTTCCTATTGGGAAACGCAGTCCTCTAGATCAAAAGTATGATGTATTGAAACACTTGGCCCAAGTACCAGCCAATTTCTCAATTCTGGATGCTTTGAATCTGTCAAAAGATCTTCGGGAGGCACTCATCGAGGCTTTGTCAAGTCCTCCAGAGTTTAATACTAAAATTTCTACAGATGAAGTCTATCACATAGAGAATAATCCTGAAGAATTCCATGCAATAATATATTTTACTGATAAAGATGAAGATGATGTTGTGCATGGGCATATTAGACCATTTTACTTATCTGGAAAGGTCAATGGTGTAGATGCCCGAAGAGAATTCATTGACAATGGTTCATGAGTCAATCTCATGCCCATTCGTAAAATTCGTCGATTAGGCCTCACAGAATCTGATTTATCTCCTTCTACTATGATTTTACAAGGATATGATATAAATGAACAAGAAACACTGGGCGAAGTTACACTCAGAACTCATTTTGGAGATCTTGTATCCAATTCAGATTTCATGGTTGTTGATTAAGATTCAGCTTTCAACATCTTTCTTGGAAGACCCTGGCTACATCAACATGCGGTTATCCATTCATCATACCATCAATGTCTTAAATATTGTATCGATGGTCAAGTTGGGACATTATATGGTGATAAGACCCCATTCAAGACATGTGAGTCTCAATACATTGAGGCGGAATTCTATCACATGAAAGAAATGTATAAATCCACAACAAAGGAGATTACCAAAGATAATGCTCCATATGGTTTGGAGAACATTCCAGTAAATCCATTTGCACATGTGAGTATAGATTATGTGTTTCCTATCAGTCAAATTGACAGGATAGACCCAAATCAAAATACTATTATGGATTGATCCATAATGTCAATTATGAAAATCAAGCCAGACAACATGGGAGAAATTGGTGATCCTCCAAGCAGTGATGAAAGCCCAAATGGTGACGTCTTCATTTAATATTCTAAAATCCAAAAAGTCTATACTTCTCCAATCAGTCCAGAAAAAGTTATAGCAACATCGGAGGTGAACAATGATGTTGATTCTTAATCCACCATCTTCTCTTTATTTCCCAAGGAAGACCCTTCATCCTCTTTTGGGTCAGAAATGGAAGCTTCTTCTTCAAGATGTTCAAATTTTAACATCTCTTCTGATCATGGAAATTCTACTTTATCATATACTATTCAAGTAGAAATGGAAGAAATAACACATGTTGAAGAAGAAGAGGAAGATCTCAGATATTCTCCTCCATCCTTTGAAGAGGGTATCTCTACCACTGTTGATGAACTCAGAGAAATAAATCTAGGTAAAAAAGAAGACCCACACCCCACTTTAATTAGTGCATCCATGACTCTTTAAGAATAAGAGATGTATATTTACGTCTTAAAGAAAAATCTAGATATATTTTCTTTGAACTATATAGAGATTCCCGGGCTTGATCTTGATGTTTCTACTCATCAGTTGGGTTTACCAGAAGAACATCGGGGATTTAAGCAACCCGCGAGAAAAACACACACAAATTATGCTTCAAAAATTGAATCTAAAGTTGATAAGCTTATGAAATCTAACTTCATCAAAGAAGTTAAATATCCCATGTGGTTGGATAATACTGTCCCTATAATGAAGATGAATATACAAATTAGAGTTTTCATCGATTTTAGAGATCTTAATCGGCATTGTTCTAAGGATGATTTCCCAGTTCTGATTACAAAACATTTAATTGGTGCAATAGCTGGCTATGAAGAACTTTACTTCATGGATGGATATTCCAGATATAATCAAATACGAATGGACCCAAAATATGAGGAATACACATCCTTCATAGCCCCTCAGGGTGTGTTTTGCTACCGGGTAATGCCCTTTGGCTTAAAGAATGCAGGTGCAACATATCAGCCTGCCATGCATCATATCTCTAAACCCTTTTTAGGGAGGTTTGTTGATTGTTATGTGGGAAATTTGGTGGTCAAATCCAAACAAAGTTTTAATAACTTGATTTATTTGGAAGTCATATTTTTCAAGCTTCGACAACATAATTTAAAGATGAACCCCTTAAATTGTGCTTTTAGGGTAACCTCAGGAAAATTTCTCGGGTTTGTTATATGCCGTCGTGGTATTGAAGTCGATCCTGATAAGAAAATTTCAATCCTTGGTATGTCACCACCTCGATGTCTGAATGAATGAAGAGGACTTCAAAGAAACTTAGCCTATATTTGGCGTTTCATCGCCAATTTGGCAGGTAAAAGCGTACCCTTCCCCAAATTGATGAAAATGTGAGTCACTTACCAGTGGACTGAAGAATGACAAGAAGAATTCGATATTCTCATGAAATACCTATTGAGTCTTCCGGTACTCATGCCACCTATTGAAGGAAGACCACTTATCCTCTACGTGACAGATTCAGAGTGATCATTGGGTGACTTTATTGCTCAGAAGAATGATGCTGGGAATGAAAATAGCCTATACTACCTCAGTCGGACTATGTTTGAAGTCAAAACCTGGTATTCAAGTATTGAGAAGTGCTTCCTGGAATTAATATTTGTAGTTCAGAAGTTGAGACACTACCTGCAACATCACTAGGTCCAATTGGTATCACGCAATAACCTGCTCAAATTTATCCTTAGTCATCTAATGCTTACAGGACGTCTGAGAAGGTGGGTGGTAATTTTGCAGCAATTCGGTATTCAGTATGTGTCTCAAAAGGCAATAAAGGGCCAAGCACTGGCTGATATTTTGGCTGAACACCCTTTAGTGGAAGACACATCTTCAGATATTGAACTCCCTAATGAAGAAGTCTTCTCTATTCAAGAAAGTCGTCAGGCATGAGAAATGTATTTTGATGGTGCTTCCAGAAGTCCAATAGGGAGGAAAATAGAAAAATTCTAAATTCAACAAAGTTGGATTAGGAATTGTGATCATTTCTCCAGAAAAGGCAGTGTTACCTTATTCATTCTTATTGTGGGAAGGTGGTACCAATAATGAGGCAGAATACAAAGATCTCATCGTAGTCTTGGAATTGGTGCTTCAAGCACAAGTGAATCACTTAAGGGTGAAATGTGATTTAAACATGGTTATCAAACAAGTAAATGGGGATTATGACAACATAAAAGAAGAATTAATCCCTTCGTATGATTACGTCAGAGAGTTAATGGCAGAATTCCCTTCGGAACTGACATTTTCTTATGTCCCACGATCACAAAATTCTCAAGCTGATGCACTGGCTAATATAGCCACAACTCTGGCAGATCCAAATCGGGAGGAGACAACCATCATTATTTCCCACCGTCATGCAATTTCACCATATGTTTGTATTAGAACAGAGTAAATTAATGAAATTAGTCCCATTATTGAACCGTATAGTCATACTACAGGATGGATGTCCCCTATCAGGGAATACCTTCAAAATGGAACACTTCCACCTGATAGAGCCAAGAAAGAACAAATCTGGCGACGTGTGGTCAGTTTTACTCTTTATGATATCCCAGATCACCTAGAGAAAATTCTCTACAAACATGGTTTTGATGGAGTTCTCTTCAGATGCAGTGATGGTGAAGAAACAATGGTTGTCATGAAATAAGTGCATGCAGGAGTCTGTGGTGCCCACCAGTCTGGAAATAGACTGTCTGATCAGATTCGAAGGCTTGGATACTTTTGGCCTTTAATGATACAATATTGTTTTGATATCAGAAAGATGTGTCATTCAATCCAAGTACATTCCAACTTCATTTATCAACATCCAGAGTTGCTTCATACATTTAAATACTTGTGGCTATTTTCCACTTGGGAATGGATGTGGTGGGACCTTACCCTTTAGCTACGGCCAAGCAGTTTATGTATTTTCTTACTACTACTGATTTCTTTTCCAAATGGGCAAGCTAAATACCTCTCAAGGAAGTCAGTTCTAAATGCATTGTTAGCTTCATCAACTCTAACATCATTACCAGATTTGGTGTCCCACATACCATATTGACGGACAATGGCACCAACTTCTATTCATCTGAGGTGAAGAAATTGTATTAAGAATAAAACATCAAATCCAACCATTCATCTCAGTATCATGCAGTGGCCAATGTCCAGATAGAAGCCTTTAATAAGACTCTATCAAATATACTGCAAAAGATGGTGGATAAAGATCAGAAATCATGGCCTGATAAACTCTTCCATACTTTATGTGATTATCATACTACCACCCGAAGTGCAATGCGGTCAACTCCATATTCACTGGTATATGGAACGGAAGCCGTATTGCTGATTAAAGTTCAATTACCCTCGCTCGGAGTAGACATTTGTTATCAGCCATCTACAGATGAGAAATCTCAAAAGTGATTGAATGAATTGGAACAGTTAGATGAGAAAATATTGTCCACTTTACACCACTTGTATGTCTATCAGGATCGAATAGCATGAGATTTTAACAAAAAAGTTCTTCTTCATTCATTCACTCAGGGAGAATTGTTATTAGTTCTCCGAACTCCCACGATACCAAAAAAAACTCCTCCCAAGATTGAGCCAAAATGGGAAGGACCTTACTCAATACATAGGGTCTACTCCAATAGAGCTTATTCATTAATCTCGATGGATGTAGAAGTCATCACTACCCCAACCATTACTAGATTTTTGAAGAAGTATTTTGTATAAACACAAAATATATCATCATTGGTCCTGTATGACCTTGAACTGCACCACCATCTAGCAAAGACGTTAAACTGCATAACCAACGGTCCATGCATATGACCCTAAACTATTTTCACATGCATCCATCATCACATTAAACTGTGTCCCATTCATCATCCTTGCTATGTGACATTAAACTATACAACAACGGTCCATACATATTACCTTAAACAATTTGTATTCCTTTTGTCTCACATGCCGTTAAACTGTGATGTCCTAACTACATGATGATAAATTGTACAGACGTCCCTTAGATCCAGCATGTCGTTAAACTGCACCATCCACAGTCCATGCATACGACCTTAAACTATTGGCACTTACGTCCAACATGAAGCTAAACTATATCATCCCTTTTTCGTCCAACATGTCGTTAAACTGTGAAAAAGTCCCTAATACGTCCAATATAACGTTATATGGTGTACTCTTTTGTCCTCACTACATGACATTAAACTGCACAGTACCCCTTTCGTCCAACATGACGTTAAACTATATTGTTCTCATCATCCTAACTACATGATGCTAAACAGTACAAAAATTCCTTTATATGTCCTACATGACATTAAATTGTGTATTGTTAAGGTTGTTGTTACATCTTGTTTCTCACACCGAGTATGACTCACATGAGCATAGAGCTAACTTCAACCATAACACTCTCTCTGGGCTACTAACCATGTTATGTCCCAAAAACATCATTTTTTAGGTCATTGTCACCAAGAACAACTTGATCATTAATTCATTATTTAATTGAACTATGCAGACTTTGATCCTTGCCTTCCAGGTTGGGTACATAGGCAACCTCCCATGGTTCAAACCCAAAATCAATATCTTCACATCGGTTCACCTCCATCCCATATGATGTTGATTCGTGAAACCACCCCTAGAATCAATATCTATACATTGGTTCACTTTTGTCCTTGCTATATGATGTTAAACTATACAACACTTTTGTCCAGTATGACATTAAACTATAACATTCTTTGATACCATCACCTTAGAGGGAATCATTATTTGTATTGATTTTAAATCATGATTCATTCCAAAGACTACGTGCATACATGGCAATACCCGAACCTTTAATATTGGGTTAAATCATCATTGCACTAAAGTCCATTTTCACCCTTCACATGTATGAACCAAATTTGTATAGAGGGTAGTTCTAGAACTACGTGGGATTGATTCCCATCCTTATGGGATACGTAGTAATGTTCGAGTGTCCCTCGAATCTAGCCCCAAGTCTTTGGGCCTAACCCCAAATTCCACTTTCGGCCCCTTGGCTGAAAAGTCCCTATGAAAACACGCACTATGTATTTCTAATAATGGTCCAAGCTCTATGAACCTAAACTAAGATCATTAATCCTTTTGTCCCACATGACGTTAAACTGTAGTTTAAGAACTACGTATGGATTGATTCCCATCCTTATGGGATACGTAGTGAAGTCCAACATTTCCATTTAGGACCCAGCCACAACATGATTATGGTTATCATTGATCTGTGTATCTCTGCATACATTGAACAATACCCATCTTTATGTGTCATACTCCTAAACTTAAATATTTTCAGATATTCATAACACTTTTCTTATCTTCTAGAAACAAAAAGGAATGAAATTTTGAGAGTTCTTTTACATGACCATGCACCACGTAACCTTAGGCGGCCTTGCATAAACAGTCTACATAACAGAACTGTCAGCCAAAAGATGTTATTATTGGACTATGCAGCCAATGACCTTTGGTGGCCCTGCATAATTCAACCCCATAATGGGTTTTTTAAATAATGGTAACTTCATTCTTGGGAGGAAAATCTATTTTGTCTTTATTTGTCTTGACAATATGTAAGGATCTGCAAAAATAGCCATCCTTAACATATTTGTCCCATATCCTTTTTCATGATCTGAAAGTATTCATGTATATGGTTTATAATCTCCTTCCCTACGTTTGGGTCAGACCTTTGTAGAAGTGATATTCATCCATTTATTCGATAATCTTGTTTGGAAATATCTTCTACATATACAAGTACCTCTTTCCATGCAGAAAACTCTATACTTTGGAAATTTTGAATCTCCATAAACTTTCACTGGATTTTTAGCACTAGGAAAGTAAATTTCTGAGGGTTCTTTTGCCTGAATATGCAGCACATACCCTTAGGTGGCCTTTCATAAGTTGTCTAAATAAAGGACCGGTCAGTGAAAATATCCTATTTATTTGACAATGAAGCAAATGCCCTTAGGTGGCCCTACATAATTCAACCCCATAACGAGTTTGTTAAATAATGGTAACTTCATTCTTGGAAACTACTTTTTCTAATTCCTTTTAGAACATTTTCATATCATTCATCAGATTCAAATATTCTTAAGTCATAGTTTACATATTTTCCCTCATACTTGAGTATGGTAATATGTTTTCAGATAAATTTTCATGTAATTGAGTCAATTTTAATCCATTTCGGTCAAATATATTTCGACCACAAACATTAGCCACTTTATGTCCAACGTGCATGAATTTAAACTTCCCACAAAAGACAATGGAAATCTGAATAAAAGTCATGTTCCATCTCACTAGACATACATTTTGTATGATTTATTTAATATTGAGAAATTAAAAGATTCAAATTTTGTACGGTTATTAACATTAATCCTAGTAAAAATCAAACTATGCTTACTAGGCCTATTAGCATAGGTAAAATTTAAAGCAGGTAGCAGGAAAATACGTGCACAAGTGATTGAAGATAAAACCATTCTTTCGATTTGATGCACAATAATTAGAGGGACATCAATAGATTGGAGCCTCTCCTCTTTTTCAGGAAATTACAAAAGACATTAAACACAAGTCATCAATTGATGAACCGTATCCCGAGCTTCATCAGCAGCTAATTTAAGCTCAGGAACTCGACCAACTTCACTCTTTTCAGCCTGATGGAGTGCTTTCTTGGCATCTACAATGGTCTTCATACCATTCGTTTGAACTCCCTCCAATGAATTATTGAGTTGGTCAAGTTCCCTAGTAACATCATCTAACTGTTGCTGAAGGTTCATCTTATGGACAACTTTTTCTTTGATCTTATGCTTCAGCTCCTTCATCTTGGCAGCATAGTCAACCTCAGCTCAGAATACTGCAGCCTCAAATTCACGGATGTTGACAGACAGTTTCACCTTGGTAAGATCTTCACAACACTTTTTATCCTGCTCCCTCATGAAGATGACTTGTTTCACCGCAGTATGGATCTCTTGGTATCCAAAACCGCCAAGTCTTAGCATGACAAACTGGGACAACAATCAAGGGATCTTCGATGATATCTCTTCTAAAGGAACCTCTGATATGATTTTCCATATGTTGTTCCATGCCTTGCGTCGTGATATGCTGAGCGCCTTAAGCACCTCTGGGTCGGACTCAATATCATCATCACATGGGGGCATGCAATCTAGGATTAATGTAATTAAGGAAGTTCCATGTTCTGCTTCTTCCCCCCTGACCCTGGTTTCTTCACCTTCTACTGCTTTTTGGGGGGAATTTGAGTCCTCACCTCTAGTTCTAACCATTGAATTTGATAGCCCTGTTTGATCAATTAAAAATATGGTTAGTTTCATGGAATAATGGAACTTGGTTGTCTATCTTGAGTACTCAGTCCAATCATTACCTAACAGTAGATCAGCAGCTTGAGAAGACTCCTCCCCATCATTCCCACTTTCAACAGAATTGTCAAGATGGGTCTCAGGAGGGTTTACTGGATTTAGCTCCACTTGAGCTAATGTTTCTGCAATGGTAGGGTTGACATCAATGTCCAAACCCTCTTCAGGCATTGGCAGTTCAGTAGCTTCTATGGATGGAACTGCATATTATTTTTAGTCATGATTAGAAGTTTAAATTAAAAAAAATTACTGGGCGAAGGATAAAACTCACACCCAAGGTCTTCTAAATCACGTGAAAACTTAGCATGATCATAAAATTCTTCGAAAGACATGCCACGATTCATCATTTCATCCAATGATATTTCAGAATCCTGGTTAGTCTCACAAGTGGGATCATTTTATGTATCCTCCTGGCGACCCTCATTCTGCAGCCCTTGACCCTGGATAGCTTCTTCAGGAAGGATGGATGATTCAGTTGCTGCAGTCACCAATGATTCTAGTGCAGCTTCTTCTCTACCTATAGCAGCAGTATGAGCAGTACTAGGAGTACATGTTGGCTCTTTTTCAGAAGTAGCCAAGTCAGCATGAATTTGAATTTGTTCCACATCACCCTCCATTTTCCTCAAAGGAGGATCAGTCCTTTCCCTCAGAGGGGAAATTGATGAAGCCCCTGAAATCCCAATGAACATGAGAAATCGTTTTCATGGTTTAAGACTCATGATTATTCAAAAGACTTACCACTGCTAATAAAGCATTTAGTTATGGTCTTCTTCCTCCGATGTTTTGGATTCCTTGGCTTTTTGGGAGTGTCAGCAGTCTCCATTATAGGTACCTGAATGGGAGAGGGGAAAGCCATGTGCAACTCCTCATCCATGGCATGCTGGCCTGGAGATATCTCACCCAGTTCACGAGGAGATTCAACAACAGCCCCGATGGATGTACCACTAGGGCTATACTGTGGAAAAGGAACCTCAGCAGTTTTTGCAAGGTGAAAGATAAAGAAAACAATTTCCTTGAATAATAAAGCATCGACTAAAATCAAGTTGCAAAGCAAATAAGGAAAGAAAACTTACATCTTCAAGAGCCGCATACTCATTCCACTCATCATCAGTGGCGTCGTGATCCATCATTTCCTTCACCTGCTTGGTGATAGGGGTATAATCATTGGTGGCATATATGTAGGCCTTCAACTCATTGACATAGGCTCTTACTTCATTGGGGTTATCTTTGAAATGAATATTTGCAGGAGCCAGAAGATTCCTTATTTCAGGAAGACTTGACCCTTTAGATAGCTCCATCCAGATAGTTTCAGTATCACACTATACATCCCGCCATGTCTGGATGGCCTCGGGTCGTAGACATGAAGGTGTACTAGAAGGCTGTAAAGAGGGACCTACAAGCTTGGATTTTAATTTCTTTCTAGCTCCCGCAACTATAAAAATAGAATGAAAACTTTTTACTCTATAAATTTACTGGGAATTAAATTGCCTTAATAAAGTAACTCACTAGGAGGTGATGGAGTGGCTCTCTTGATTTTTAAAGAAGGATTATATATGGCACGTGGACATTTCGACACATGTTGTATCTCCTGAGAATCTGATGAATCGGCCTCGATTGAAGAACTCAGTGAACCAGCTTCAGGAGTGGAAGAATCACCTGCCACCCGAATTGTTTCTTTCTCAATGGTTCTCTTCTTCTTCCCAACCCGATAAACAGGTTTATTCAATATAGCCTCAGGATATGACGCTATCCAGTTTTCAGCATACTATATGGTCAAATTACTTACTGCTTTAGTATTTGGTAAGTCAAAGAATTCCCCAGTCCTTTCCACAACCATTAGCAACCAAAGTTGCCGAGCAACCATTGGACGTTGCTCTGATCTGAAGCACACTGGAGAGGATACAACAGTTGTTTGAAGACAATTGAATTGTTGTGAAAATCAATATGGAGCATAGGCCTCACATATAATTTCCCCATCAATTCTGGGGGCCAGTACACAATCTCTGCAGGCTAGCATATAAGGCCTCTGTTCCAAGATAGCTGATCCATCATCAGAAAATCGCCGTGTCGGCATATTTCCATAGGGAACGAATTGGAGTTCCTTATGCATACCCAGCCTTGGCCTAATATCATAAGCATTGAGGGACAAAGGACAAAATCTAGAGAAGGCCTGAACAGATGGCCTGAATGAACTTCCAGGAATCTGTATTCCATTTTGAACAGCATATGTCTGGAAGTGAGTGTCGATCCATGCCCATAAAATATGGAATGTTCCAACTAATCTCCAAGGAGACTTACCCATATAGACATGGAGTAAGATCCTGTGAATCTTTGCCAAAACTGGGGTAGCCAACCCCACCATCTTCCTCTAATCCAACTTGGTTGTGATAACGATGGTCCCTGGCCTGACGCCTCCCTTTGAATCTCTAACTAGAAAAAGATAGACACTGATCCATAAGGCTAAAAAGCCTTCTAGACGGGTCTTCTCCTGGATTTTATGATTCACATCATACCCCCATTTCTCATAATCTCCTGCTTCTAGAGTCGGCCATAATGTGCCAGGAACACCTCTCTTATCTGCTCTAGGGAAGCTAGTAGGATGAATACAGGTGGGCCCCTTTTCCCTCTTCTTCTTGAGAAACCCATCCATCCATTCCTCTAGATGAGTATCCCTTCTAGAATGAGTTTTTGAAGTCTTTTAGATTTTGAGCTTATAATAAATTTTCAATAACTCTTGAACCAAATCTGGATTCTTCTCTTGATCATTCATGGTTGCCTTTAGAGGGACGAATTCATCATACATATCACCCTAGATTGGAACCCCTAAGATCTTGTAGACATCCCACAAACTAATGCCTACATCTCCATGGGTCAGATGGAAAGAATTAGTTTATGGGCTCCAGCGGCTAAGCAATTCTGGTGCAAAATTATCATTTCTATAAACATACTTCTGACCAGCCCAGACGGCTTCATAAATTGAAGCTCCCTTTAGGTCCTCGATAAACTCTTCACAAGTTTGTCGCACCCAATAAGCCCACATCCAAGTTGGATTCACCCCTCCTCCAGAACAGAATTCCCATTTATCCTTCCAGCCTTTGGATTGATCCATCTGAGAGTTTTGAAATACTGAAGGATAACAATGTGGTTGCAGCTCAGGCTTGTTGATTTTCAGATCTGGAAAACACGAGCTATGATGCATTATATAAGCTTTGTTTACTATTCCGTCATCTGAAAATGTTCCTGCGACTGAGACATTCGCTGAAGAAAAGTTGGTATATGACTGAAACTATGAAGGCGGGAGATAGTTCTTTGCCTCTGGAATATTGGAATCTTGCAAGTGACCATGGCCATATAGTGGCAGATAGATGTTGTGTGGGAAAACAAGATGATATTTTTTCAGATGCTTAGCCAAGTCCAGAAGAGTGATTTCGAAGATGGAATAACAATCATGGCCAATTATGTCCATCGTATCATAAATTCTTTTGCTCACAAGTTCATTAGTCATTCCGATTCTCTTTGGAGCCATTTGATCTGCATAAGAATTGAATAATTAACTCTTAAGGTATGTTAATTTTTTTAAACTTTTTGAAGGATTTGAAGAATCTGTCTAAGTCATTAAGGCGTCAAAGTCCCATAGTTGGTGTGCCAGTCTCCTTTGGTCGTGCATGTATCACCGCGTAAGTCCAAATACCATAACAGAAGCATGACACAAGAAAAAAGAAAAGCACAGTAGTGGAATCTCTTGCGCGGACAAGAAAAAGCCGAGAGCCAAGCTGCGCACTGAGTGCAAGAAATCCGTGACAGCCAAGTGCTTTGTGCAGAATGAAGCCCCCTATTTATAGACACAACCATAAACCTGCGTGTCGTACCCTGTGCGACTTAAGGCCGTACCCCTACGTGCTAGACCCTGCGTGCCCAAAGCTCATCTGTGTGCCGAACATTACGCGCCCCAATTTCCTTTTGATTATCGATTTCCTTAGAGTCAAATCCTCATTTCTTTTGGATCCAACTCTGAGGGGGGAATTTTGTTGACACTCCTTTCATCACATAATATAAATATTGGAAAAGGGTAATATATGAGCTCAATATGATTTAACCATTGGACAAATATTGAAAATTGACAAAGGAATTAATAAGAAGAACATTGCACAAGGGTCTCACAAGTTCTACAATGGTCGGGAAAGTACACGTGTGCACCGCAATGGTCGCGCACGTACACCCAGCACTGAAGTTGGTCGCACAGGTCACTTGTGTGCCCTATGTGATAACCACCAGGGGTCTTCTCCACCCTATAAATACCCCTAGTGGTCCCCCCATTCTGGGAGGAATTTTTCCAGAATTCAGATACAGAGCTCTGAACGCCCAAGTCTCCTCTTCAGGTCTTCCGAACACTTCTAAGGTAATTCTTTACATACAATGGAAGGTATAAACAGGAGGATTAAGTTCTATGTGTTAGAATTCACTAACACATGTGCGCCTAAGTATATTACCCTTAAGGGAAATAAACACACTTGTGTGCCACCCTACTTATTCACCATAACTTGCGCGTCATCTTCTATAAAGCCTCTAAGGGTGATTCTAAAGGATTTGATCAAGGATCGCCCAAATATTACTCTAAGGGATGAAAATCACGCAAGTACCCATGATCCACATAGGTATACATGCTCGACTAGGACTTGTGCACCACGCAGTACCTGTGCGCCTGCCAGGACTTGTGTGCCCCAACCTTTTTAGTGACTTTCCTACGCATTTCAACCCTCTTATGCCATTCCACCTCTCCTATTCAAAATCCAGTCTTTAAGACACTCTCCACAGCCATTTATGGCATGATTTCTTGATTTCGCTTCCTTATCTGAAAGGAACTCTGTAAAACATCTCTCAAAATCTAGTGATTTACACATCTTTATGTCACTAAATATTGAGATTTCATTCAATCAACCTCATCCTTTAAGATGAGAGAATACTTAACCTAGGCCTCCTTTTTAAGAGTAAGCCCCAGTCCAAATTCTCATTACTATGGGCATCCTTTTTAGGAGTAAGCCCCAAGTCCTCTAATCCGGGCATCCTCCTTAGGAGTAAGCCCCAGTCTTAAAGTACCCAAATATGGGCATCCTCTTTAGGAGTTAGCCCCAACCATAATTCTCTTCACCCGGGTTTCCTTTTCAAAAGTAAGCCCCAGTCTCAAATATGGGCCTCCTTTTCAGGAGTAAGCCCCTATCTTACTTTTCTTTTGATCTAGGCTTCCTTCTCTGGAGTAAAACCCAATCTTAAGTGCCCTCCTAAGTTGGGCATCTTCCTTAAGGGTAATCCCCAAATTAGAGTATACAAATCTCCATGAAGCACATATACCTTTATGGACCTTGTTCGTGGATTTCCTCCATGAAGTAAATCTTAATCCTCATTTATTTTGGGCAGTCATACACACATAAGCCCCACATCATTGCATCTTTCGTGGCACAAATTATCAGGTTTCACCGATACCCCTTGTTTCTCACACCGAGCATGACTCACGTGATCTTAGAGTGTAAAAGTAGTCATGACATCTTTCATGAGCCATCAATCATTAATAAACATCATACTCCCTTACTCGAAATACGTGAGTTCTGATTCCTTTTCCAAAACAAAGGATACGTAGGTAGCCTATCAGTAGGTACGATCCCAACTCTGAAATAATCCATGTCCTCCTTAATGAAAATAATCTTCAAGTGCCCCACTGAGTGGATTTAAAACCAGTATGTTCATCATAATTACCAAAAGACTTTTATGTATTTTTAAGGATACCATCAACTAAGAATATTTAACAAATACAGATGATTCTTCATAGATGAAGAACCTTGAATACATATAAAAGATTCTCTGAATTTCATACATACCAATCATTGATTTTCAGACTAAATGAAATCTCATTTTATACTTGATAATGTAATAAGGATTCACGAACATAACTTAAATCTATAATGATAGTCCTAGTGTAGACAATAATTCCACTCAAAATGGTTTCATGAGTCCGACCTCCCATCCTCCCGTCCAATGCAAATTCCTATGCCTCATCAGTCCACAACTAATGAGTTCCTACCTTTAGAATGTAGGTCCAAATGGATATGGAATCACTGGATGTTTCTGGTTCTATGAATAAACCCTTTAGAAACCGATTGGGATGTTTGAACGTTCAATCAACAAGTTCATCCCCAATTCCAGAGTGAAACATAATCTATTATGAATTTTTATTTATTTAATCAAGCCTCCTTCCATAGAACATGATGTGGGATGGATGTGGATTTGGATTTTTATTCATTAATATTTATATAAATAAAGGAACATAACTATATTTTTGTTTCATGTCACATAATTATATTTTTTGTATTTCATGGTGGTAGATGTAATCATCCTAACAATATATATTTAAAATACAAATCATTTTTTAAAGTGAAGCATACCCCATCCTTTCTTTATAATAGTTGTATGCTTGTTTTTATGGACATTGTTTATTTTTAGCACCCAATTGTTATTTCTTAAATTTAAAATTCTTAATCAAAGTGATTAACACCCATAATGTCAAGTACTCTATTACCAATCATAATGTACCTAAAAAGATACCTCCTCATGATGAAAAATAAACACATTCACTAATTCATGGTTTATTATGTGTGCATACATTTATGGTTGTTGTTTTTTACTTTCCCTTAATCATATCTAAGGTGATGCTTCTAAATAATTGTATTATAGCCACTATAAGCTTTTATAGTGACTGTAAACACAAATTTAATTCACCAGTCATCTAGTATAAATAGACTTTGTAAGATACAATGATGAGTAAATCAAGGATTCATTATTTTATTTTTTACGTAAAATAAAGTAATTATATCATAATTATAACCCAATATCATCCAAAATTTATTCTTTAAATGTGGTAATATAATTTTGTGTGTGTCTACATCAGTAGAAATTTTCATTCAAGTGATGAGTCCAATGAAACTAATATAAATGGAATTTCAGGGGTAAACATTCTAGTCATGTGTATTCCATCCAATATTGAATTTGATTCCTCTAACTCTCACCTTAATAATTTTTTAACACAATTTCAATATTAAGATAATGTTTTTTTATTAGTTTTTCACCTTATACCATTTATTCATCTTCAACATCAATAATATGTTGTTACTCAAGATTGGTAGCATCGGCATATGGAGAAACATGTTGTTCCTCTACAATAAGCGAATCCTGATGTTGAGAAACCTATTGTTCCTCTTGATTGGTAGAATTAACATGTGTAGAATACATTATCTAAAAAAGTGTTTGAAAATTTAATTTATATTTTGTAAATGCAGTAGTGAAGAAATAGTAATATTTAGTAAATCAATGTATATTATAAACAAATATATCATGATTATTGAACTCTCTCTCTCTTTTCAATAAAAGTTGAAGTGATTTTACACATATATTGAAAATAAAAATTCCCTCATTGTATTATCATATTAAATAAAATAACTTTTTTATATTGGGATTGCCACAATGTGACAATGACTTCCCAATAAAAGGTTCATCCGTAGTTGAATTGAAATCTGACCCTTCAATGGGTTTGGTAGATAACAGAATAATGGACCACTTTATTTTTTTCATGATCTATAACATTAAATAAATGTAATATATATGATTTCATTACAAATGGTTCATCTTTGTACCCTTCCTTACTAAAATACGCATTCACAAATCCTGATTCGTTGATTTTAACTATTATCCTCTTATCCACCTATATACAATGAAAAAATGGAAATTGGAATATTATTTAATCCATATCCCATATTTTTTAATGATTCCAAGGTATGAAATATTCAAATTAATTGGATATCTATCCTTGGTACTAGATACATGAATCACTTAGTCCACAAGTGAATCTCCACTATTTTTCATGATACTGTGTTTATTGTGTTAATTTTTATAGAATTTATAACCACTAATTACATAAAAATTATAAGATAATACTTGTTCACTTGGTCCCATAGCTATCCAACAAATTCATTCAAAAAATTAAATTCTTATTTTTAGTTGAGTCCTTAATTATATGGTTTTAAAACCATCTTAAAAACAATCGATTATGTGTATTTGATATCCTTCATTCAACCCATGATTAATTCAAATTACAAAGAATTAATTTTTGGTTTCAATATATGGGACATCCTATAAACTATTATTTAAAATGAAAAGGAGATTCTTCTCCAACTCGATAATATAAATTGTGACAATATAAATTTTAGAAATTCATTCACCCACATGACACCATTTTTTATTATATTTATCTAGACTGATGCCTTCCACATCATATAGGTAGATGGTATATAATTCAACAACTTCCTAAAAAATATATTCCTAGAGAAGAAAACCTTCTAGTTTACTATGATTTTTAAAATACCCTTTCAAAATATTCATATACCATTCAGTGGGGTACATCCATCTATAATGTACAAAACCACAAAGTTGGATCACTATAACCAAGTGAACCATCAAGTGAACCATCAGATTAAATAATGGAGTAAGGAAAAACATATCCAATTCACATAACATGACAAAAACTTCTTTTTATAATGTTTTACTTTTTATTGGTTATATAAAATTACTATATATATATATATTAAAAAGAAATAGAACATAGTTAATTAATGGTGGATATTATTTAGAAAAATGAATCATAAAGATACATTCATAAGATATTACATCAAAACCTAATAGACATGTGATTTCAATCCCTTTAACTTTAAATCAATCATTGAAATGATATTATTGACATTTGATGAATACCTCTATGAAACCTTTACATTATATATGATGTTAGAAACCTAATATCTATCTTTCTTAGAAAGAGTATAAAAATCAAGTGGAAAAAAAGTTCATCTTTCACCCTTCACTGGCACCAACTCTTCCTGGATCCCCATGTCAATCATGTACATCCTAGAATTAATTCAATACATTATTTTTTAGATGAATTTAGTAATGTTCTAATGAAACTTTCACATAATATTTTTTCATATGCATGGAATCATGATAATTTATTTCATATAAACAATCATGTTACTTTAATTGAAAAACGTATCACTTTTTCCTAATGGTCTTCATAAGGTTTTATAAATAGGGTTTCCCAAAAGTGGTGTCTATAACTTTTACTTACTAAAATAGTTGATAACATATTAGTGGACATAGTTTCATACCTTAATCTGAATTCCAATTGAATAATGTCATACAAGATTAGTATTTATGTCATTGGGGTAAAAATATTCTATATCCTCAAAACACAGTCTTCGATGAATGTTTCATCCTAACTTAGTGTGTACCATGTTCACAAATGGTACACCCTCAAGTTCATTTAATTCTATATTCTAAAAGATTTACCAATGTTGTAAAGTTAAATATCATCTTGTACAACAAGGCTCTAAATGTGAAATAATAATTTCTGTAAACATCATACAATGTAACACCCGAATCACACATTAATTTAAAATATTTGATCAATGGATCAAATAAACATCAATATATTTAGCCATTTTTTATTGGATATAACAGTATACAACATATTGTATTTTTCCTTATTTCATAACCACGGTGTAATGTTATAATTTCTCAACATAACTATCCATGTACTATATGTGATTATTTGTAAACCAAAAGGATTCAATCCATCTGTAGATATTGTGAGATGAAGGTTTCTCAGCTCATTTTCAAATTCAGTATACTTGTGATCAATTTTCATCCACTAAGGAGAGTCTTCTGGGTGATGAAGTTCCCCATATTGTTTTTTTTGTATCATTTTGCCACATCAATTACCTTATAGTATTCTATCTTCTATAAAGGTTCCTTAATCATGGAATTATTGGAATGTAACATACAACTTTTGAAGGACTTGATTCATCTTTCTTGTATCAGTATAAACCAAAATTTGCGAATTTTGAAGTGATTCATGGCCCTTGAAAAACATAATAGATTCATTTGTATAGGCATGTATTATTTCAAAGATCATACACATTAAACATAGAATTATTTTAGTCTCATATGTTTGGATTAGAATCTCTTTATATTCTGGTGAAATATTATTTAACAGAGAATGTAGTTCAATAAAAATGGTGTCACTCCATTCATTTCCATCTTTTACATTATGTAACTTCCAAATGGATGAAAATGTTGTATATTTAGTACAACCAATATATAATGTCATCTTTTTACAAATTATTATCTTTTAAACCCCTTTTTTAAAATAAAAAAGTTTATATTAAATTGTCATTATCAATACTTCAATAAAACCATCACCATAAATCTCACCTATAATCATATACTCGATATGGTCTTCATATGTATTCACACATGTAATCATAACTCATGATCCATAAAATGAATTTTTATACCAGTCACTATCTATATTCAATTTTCCTTGTGTTTGTTCAAACATTAATAACTTTGATCTATTTTTTGAAAAATCACTTTTTCTTAGAATTACTTTGGACTAATTATTCTTCAATAACAATAGAAAAAACATATAAGAATGATTGGAAAGGTTTATATTCCAGATCTTTTGTAAACATGATGAACTCTTCCACCCCATCCTCTTACCCTTTTTTATACGATTGTAATCCATAAATTTTCAACTCATTTCCATCCCATATGATTCTGAAATATTAATATTTAATATAATAAACAAATACATAAAAATTATGATCTTATAACCCTAAAATTCCATTCTTAAATATTCATTTAAGTTATATTTATCCATTTTTACAAGATAATATGAGTATAACGGTGTGTATTATATTTTACTATAGTGGTGGACATAACTTAAGAAAGGTAATGTGTGATATCTGTAAAGGTAAAAAGAATCTAATTAATGTTTTGTGTACTAGAAAACAAAAAATATATCAATGAATGTTTTTGTATCTTTTATATGTGAAAGTATAATAAGAGGGAGGATTTGATGTTTATTCTTTTCTTCACTTGGTACATAGAGGGTCAAGTGTTGTTTTAGAGATATTATTATTATGAGATAAGGTTGATGATCTTTTATCAAATGATTAAAACATTGTTATGACTCCATCACCTGGTCTTGAGATTATAATTTTTTAAGAAACACATGAATTTATATCCAATGAACTAGAAGTTTGTGGCTAGGGTTCTCAAGATACTATGAAAACTGAAGAAAAACTTAATTTTTGTTTGATTAATGCTTTAAATTTTATAAATTCACATGGGTAGGATGAACCCTCAAATAAAATTAATAAAAATTATTTTTTGGGTCAGAATGAATAATAAAATTCAACACTAGTAAATAAGTTTCTTAGTGGGATCAGTTGAAAGCCTCATCTCAAAATAATTATTTGACTATAAGCCTAACTACCTAGCATCACCTAAAAACAAAATTCAGCAATAGTAGAACCAGTATAGAGAATCAACTCTAGAAAATGTCATAGTGGAAAAAGGGAGTGAGGTTTAAACTACATGTAATTTGATATAGATTCTTTGATAGGAAACCTAGGTTGAGCATTAAAGAGGGTTCCTGGAGTCCTTTTATCTATGACCATGGTTTAAATAAAATCGTGGGACTGTCTCAATGGGATGTACTGATAAAGTGAACTAGAAACAATATCAAAATAATGACTTAATAAAATCCAATGGTGGTTAGAATGAATGAAAGTTGGGATAAGATCTTGAATGCATTGAAAAAAACTACCCACATGATAATTAGAACTAATATTGAAATGATAGTGTAATGAATTCTCAACAAGTCCAATAAGGGGAAGAAACTATGATGAGTGAAAATTTACAAAAATGGGGAAAGATGAATGAAATAAGTGAAGTTCCATGTCCAACAAGAAAGTATATTGATTGGTTTGAATCAATATACAAATTTGTTTTACCAATTTTATTTTATTTTCTCTGACCACTTTAAATTTAAAGATCTTCACTAGTTAGAGTGAATGCAACTTTCCAGTTTAGAACACAATTATACCATATGCAAGATAAAATGTTAATAAAGCACACCACAAATTATTTTTACAAGGTTTGTCCTTGATGTGGTTAACTAATTTATTAATGTTTTTAGGATGATCCAAGACACATATTATCCACTATGAATGAATCGCCAATTACAATTAGTTAGGTTAGGTATCAATATGAAACCATTATGGGTATGTATGAACCATTTCCCAAATTATACTATTATCCCAATAGTGTTATTTATACTATCATCCCACTTTTTTTCTCAAATAAAACAATTAACAAAAATAGGGAGATTATAAGAGCTTCAAGCTACCACTTCAATATAAAACTAATATTCCTCTTTTATCCACTGAGAATAAACTATTTATACATTTCTTACTTAAACTAAAAATATTCGACTACCATTGAATATAACCAAGAACACTAGATAATAGTTTTCCTTGCATACTATCATAAATTTTGGAATATAACACTTCTAATTCAACTCATTGTAGTTATAGAATGAACAATTGATGAAATTTCAATAAACTATAAATTGTCTTCTTTTTTACTTCACTAAAAAAATCTTGATATCAACTCAATTATGACACACACACACATCATGAATTCTTATTTCATGTAATTATCCTTATCACATGGAAAATACTTATTCATGAAATTATCCCAAATATTTCTATGGCTTATTTTTATAATAACAAATGCACAATAATGTATTTTCTTTTTACCTTCTTTTTGAAAGAACACAATTCTAGAACACACACACAAATACGATATGAATTTAATTTTCTTCACACTTTTATTTTCCCGTGAATTAATATTATCATATACATAATTAATGGTCTATAAATCTTTCATTCATATTATGTTTCATGAATTCATCTCATAGAATGAGTATTTCATGTTGTAACATGCAACATGTTTGCACAAGGGTGTGTGAAATACACTATATATTTTTGTGTTCCTTCACGTACACATTATATAATCACATACACTAAACAATCATTTTTTAGGAAAACACAAACACATACAATGAATTTTGTTTTCTTCTCATTCAGACATAATATACACATAATCTTCATCCACGCATAATGAATACAACATGCATTTCATTCTCTACCGACTGCACAAATTAGAATATGTGTGCACTGTTTTTTTTATATTACTCAAACCTCTTTAGCATGTGAAATCTTCCTATGTTCTAAGAAAAGATATCATGCATGTGAATTCACATACTCTCTTTCACACACCCAAATATATGTTCACCACACTTCTACTTTCTGTTCAGTAATCTTTTTCACACAATAGAGGTATTAACTATTCCACACTGCACTCTACTCAAACTCATCACATATCAATATATATTACTGCTATATTCTTCATGAAACATATGTATATGATGTTCCTTAAATACTTATGACAAGACAGATAGATTCATATATAAATTATGATTTGTCAAATTCTTTGTGGAGAATTTTTCATCGTGAAGATAAAGTAGTGTGCTATGAACATGCAGTTTTCTTAGAGAGGACTATTTTCCTTTGAAAAGATAGAAGGAGAGTAGAATCCTTCACAAAGAAGATGTTCATAGTACTTTGTTTCTCTCTAGAAATTAGAGCTTCTCAAATACTCACCACCCTTTACCCTTGATGCATCAGATATTTATAGGTTATCAACACAACCATGGATCACCTCGGTTTTGTGACAAATAAATCATCATCAATGGAAGAAACATTTTTAAACATACTATGAATCATTGGTTTCATCTTAATTATAGAATTTAAATGAATTTTCATCATATTTTGATCAGCATCAGACCATAAAAACACTTAGATGATGCTCAGAAGGCTCGATTGGACCTTAAGATGATGCTTCAATGGAACTTCTATGAATAGAATATGTAGGCATGGGATGAGGTTGAATAAAACATTAATGAGATAATTGAATGGATATGATGTTAATTAAATAGATCACATGATTTTGGACCTTGATTGAGATGATCAAACCACCAAGATGAATAGATGAACAGATCAAACAATCATAGTTCAATCTGGATCAAGATTAACACGTAATACCTGACACCACATTGAAATGGAAACCAATTTTTCACTTCCTTATAATATAATCTATTCTGATATATCTCCATAAATCACTTACTGGACATTCATATCGCTACTTTTCACCACCATGGGCCAGAAAATCCTTCGCTACCATGTTTTCTTGCATGATGGTTGACTTGACTATAAATCACCCTTATGTGTATGCTCCTTTACTAACCTCTACCACCATATTGGTTTGTCTATATGTAGTACCTTCCCATGTTAGTAGTAGTCCAGGTCCCTCATGGCTTACTGGCATAGGATATTTTTGTAATATACTCTTCCCTAAAAATAGTAATCCATATTATGTGAAGATAGAAACTGGAAAACATAAATATTCAAACCACAATTATTTACTCTATTTTGAATTCATTTATAAATTCCAAAACAACCATACTTAAACAAAATTTCATGTCTCTTATTTTTCATCTTCAAATCATTATTGTAAACAATGAGTATCCATATTTGCACAAGTTTTTGAACTTAATACCAGCTCCACAATCATGAAAATTTAAATTTTTCTTTTTTATAAGAAACTATTGCAACCAAATCATACTTTTTCACTTTTGAGTATTTCTCAGGTACAATTTAATTCCATAATTCCAACCTTCTATGACATTAACTTTTCATTAAACAAATATATTGATTACAACTACAACACAAATATTACTATAATCAACTTGGTTTATTTAATATCCCACTTTGGATGTGTTTTCAATAACCGCATTACTTTCAAATTCAACATTTTATTATCCCACTTACTAGATAATAAATCCAAATATATAAGTTAAATGAAGAATTAATCTTTTCTTATTCTATAAAAACATATTTTTTCATTTTTTCTCCTTCAGTATCCTCATTTCAGAAGATATACCACTTAAGATAAATTCAAATTGACCATCTTGAGAAAAGGAAAGCATCAACTTTCATAATTCAATTATTCATTAATTAATCATCTCTAAGTATACATGGGATAACCCAGTATAGATAATAGGAGTGATCAATTTAGACAACAATCATATAAATAAATTTTTCAGAATATGATTCCAACACTGAAACCCTCTTTCAAGAGTTGTTCAAAATCAATTCAACTAATCACTTGTATTATTATTGAAAAATAGATTAAAATCATTCAATTACATGAATTTACTTCCCATGTTTTGAGCCCATTTTACTTTTGTCCTCAAATTATCAGTTTGAACCCTTTTGATTTAGAAATTTCATTCATAAATAGATAAGGGAACGCACCTTTTTAGTGACAAGATTCAATTTCTAGAATTTCAAATCATTATATAAATCCATTAATATAACATCAAATATTTATTTGATATGAATTGAGATATTCAACCCAACTTTTTGTTTAACTTTTCTCCCCAAGTGGGTGATCTTCATCCATTTTCTTCATCATGATACGATTTATTCAAGAATGATCATCAACAACAATTTTTTCAACAAATGAAATAAATAACTCCGTGATTGATAGAGATTTTTTTTGTTGAGAATTTTTTCAACAATTTTTTTACAATTTTTTCACCTAAAAATATGTTTCACTTTCAATTTCCTTCATAAAAGAATCAAATCCAAAATAAACATGGGAATAAGGTGGTTCATCAATGGTTTTTAGATAGAGAAATAGGGATGATATTTATTTCTCAACATATAAAATATTTTCAATTTTTCTCCAAATTCATGAAAACTCATCATGATTTATCATTCTTTGAATTAAAAAATTTTATCATTTAAGGGAAGCATGGTCTTCTTGATTTCGTCATCTTTCGTCTTAGATAGAATAAGCTTATTCACATTGATAAGTAGTTCAATTTCATTATTATGTTCATGTTAAAACTTCTAGCCAATTATAGCTACTCAAGCTATATAACTATGATTTTTTTGGCACATGATCGACTTCTTCTTGTGTGTTGACTGCTTCTTCAAAATAACATTTTTAACATAAGAAGCCACTTGTTCTTTTCTTTTCTTCTTCATTGGTTCTCTTTGTTTATCCAACCATTTCAGAAATTTGTTATCAATATACCCTGAAATTATTTACCATCCAAAAAATTCTCTATTAATCAAAGGGTTATCCATTTTAGGAAAATCTTAGGAAATTTTAATTTTTCATATTGATTATTAAGAACCAAATCAACCATTTTACTTGATTTTGTGATTAATTTATTTTTTATTTATTTTTCTTCCACTAGTATTGGTGTTTATGACTTGTTTAAAATGTTCTATTACATGTCCTTTTTTTCCATTGAATAAACACATTTTATTTGGAGTGAAATTTAAACCATTATTCTTGCTGTGTGTATCTTGATTCATAATTTTATTAACTCTCTTCTCTTGCACAGACCCCATTGAATACATTTCTAAATTTACCGTTTGCCTAAGAATTTTATGTAATTTATCTCTATATATGTATATAAATAGTTCAAGTTTGGTATATATCAGATCTCATCATAACTATGATCACTTATATGGAAATAATAACATAATTTTTCAAGACAGTCAAACCTATTCTTGATAGATAGAATATTCTTCATTAGTGAATTATGCTTCAATTCTATAGGATTTATCTTCTCAGAAAGTCTGGTCTCCCTTAATACTATCCTTATATAATAATCCTACATAGTTATATTATTCTAACAGTCAATAGACCAATGCCCAAATATCCAAGAGCACCAATAATATACAACAAATTTTGTTTTCTTCTTCTATGCTGCCGCTTGGATAGATTTGAAATCTTTTTGTTTTTGGATAGTATCATTGTTCATCTGATATAATTGTTGGGAACAAGAATACACACTCTTCTTCATATCCACATTTAATGATATGGTGGATTTATCATCAGGATTCTACTCCCTTGTTTGAGAAGAATTATTTTTGGAACCATTACTAGTATATAAAAGGGTTTTATTACAAAAGGAATCTTCTAGATCCAGGGTTACCTGCTTCAATGATCTTTCAATAGATTTATATTTACATAATATCAAGCTATTTTTTTCACTTGAATTAGTATTATTTGAAGTAAAAATCTATTTATAATTAACCTTGGTTTCTTTTATGATCTCAAAAATTTGTGAAGATTCAGCTTGGATGTTCTCTAAATTTACGACTTGGATCTCCATATCAAGATATTTTATATTTACAGAGTTCTTCTAGCCTTCAAGTGATTTCACCATATCTTTAGATTATTTCTAAAAAGTATTTAATTGTGTTTTCTTTGTATTATTCAAATTAACTTTTTAATTAACACACTTCATGTTGAGGAAAATGTTCTCACTGTCAAAAAATTTTAGTTTGTCTTCCCATTAACTCTTCAATATCTGATCTTGATTATCCTGCATTCGATTTATGTACAAAATATAATTATTAAATTATTTTATTTTCATTTCCATAACCTCTGGCTAGGATTATTTAACATTCATAGATATTCTATGTAGTTTCTATAATCCACCAATCACTTCTGTATGAAATATTTCAGTTACATCCTTCTCAAAATATTCCTTTTTAATTAATCTTAATCCAAAGTGAATCGTTCATTGAAATTTAATACATATTGTTCTTTTTATTGTTCAATTCGGATGAATATATCATCATTTTCTTTGGTTTCCTACTGAGAGTCCATAATACTCATGGTATCATATTGAGATTCTTTAAGTGAATAAATCATCTCAATGAGAACATTATCAGCCACATCTTTCTCACACACGTGAATTTTCAGTTATTCTTCAACATAGAAGAAATTTTCATTGTAATGTGATACCATTTCTTCCTCAGAATCAATAATTTTTTATAGAATTTTACATATTTGAAATTTACTTTCCAAGGAATTCCATTTATCCTCTGATTCCTTTTTCAATGTAACTTTTCATTATATAGTCCCTTGATAAAAGAAAATATGTATGTTATAACTTCAATAGGAACATTCTATAGATAGTCTTTGATTTCTCCATAAAAGTCACTAAGTTATCCTATAAATTTTTCTTCATCACTACTTGAACCATACTCATTGAAAGTATCATTATAAATAGATTTAACATAAAATATTGATAGACTACCATTCTGACTATATATAGTTTTTGATGTATAATAATTTTTCAACAAATTATTTCTTAGTATTCTAGCATCTTCATTTTTTCTATGCATCATTGTTTTTGTAGAAGGCTCCTTGTTGACACTGATAGAGATAAGAGCTAATCTTTCCATATGAGACATCTCTATTACTTATTCAAATTCAAATATAAAAATCATAAAATTATGATATAATTCAGATAAAAAAACTGGGTAAATAATATAGATCCTATAATAGGTGTAACATATTCTCTAATAAAAATTGAAGTTCCTTGTAGACCATGTAGAACCACTAGGTGGGGGTGAATCAATTTACATGTGTTTTTTTTTCAAATTTCCTTTTCTTTTAGTTTACCACTTATAATTCAAACATATTAAATTTTTAGAGTTAATGATTATTCTATTTTTACCAACATAATTATACCATATACAAGACATACAGTAAATGAAGAACAACACATATTATTTTTATAAGGATTTTCCATGATGTGGGTGACTGTATCCTTGTTTTTTTAGGATGATAAAAGACACATTGTTTCTACAAATAATGAACCACCAATTATAAGTGGGTTGGTTAGGTATCTCCAGGAAACCATTGTGGGTATGTTTGAACCCTTTACCAAATTATAATGGAATCTCACTAGTGTTATTTTTTCTGGAATCCCACCTGTGTTGAAAAAATTAAACAATAAAAATAAATAGAGAGATCACAAGAACATAAACATTCCATTACAAAAAAAACTGATATTTCTCTTTAGACCACTAAAAATAAAATGATTCTTCACTTTCACACTTCAACCAAGACTCTTCAAATTTCACTAAATATTTCAAACAACACAATATTCTAGTAGTCTTTGTATAATCTCTTGAATTGTAGAAGACACCCCTTCAAATTTATCTCATTATAGTTATATAATAAAAAACTGAAGACATTTCGATAAAATGTACATTTTTTTCTTCATTGGTTCACTGAAAAATTTTTCTTCGTCTAAACTCAATTATAACACACATTTACATCACAGGTTCTTCATGTGTGTAATTATCCTTATCACAAGAAAAATAATTAATGCATATAATTATCCCACTTTTTATGTCTTATTTGTGTAATTATAAATTCACAACAATGTATTCTTATTTGACCTTCTTTGTGGAAAAACACAATGAAAGCACACACATTCAAATATTTTCTCACTTTAATTGCCACTGAAAATTAATTTTATCATTCATGTATATTAAATTATTCATCATGAATGGTATAAAAAACATTCTTGAATCTTATATGACATTAATTAAACACATATCAAGATTATTTCATGTAGAAACTTGGTTTTCTGCTTGTATCACTTTGAAATATTTCTTTATATATTTCCAGAGTTAGGTGCTCGGACAGTGTGAAATTCTAAGGATTGGTGTTCCTAGAATAAATAATATAATATTTAAGTATATTTTATATTGATCAAGAAAATCGAATGGTTTAACTATTAAATGGTATCTCATAATGGAAATCCTAGGCCATAGTTGAGTCTGGAATTCTATGTTTATGCAAGGAGGGGCAATACATTGATTGGCGTGGGACTCTTGTAGAAAATTATATCTATGGGAAGAATTATAATTAAACATTACAATTCTACCCATGATTTCATGCTAAATAACTTTCAAATGGAGGCTCGTAATGGAAATCTGATACCACCATTTAGTTTATATTGGGGTATTTTTCCAATGCGTGACATAAAATGGGAGGGCATGATGGTTTCATATTTCACGCTATTTTGGAGATCCAATTAATATAATCTTAAGGGGTTGTAATTAGGGTTAACATTAAACCCTTTAGCTGTCTAAAAAAATCTCTCCATATCCTATCAAGAGTTTTCTTCATTATTCTTCACCCGAACAAAGAGAAAACTTTTCTAAATCATTAGTGGATTGAAGGAGTAGCACCATTGTTGCATCACCTACAATGAATGACTAGATAGAGGTAGGATTTGTCATGTTTTGAGTTTGGGTTAATGATTTAATTGAGTTTTTTCTATATCCTCATTATTTTTCCATTATAACCATAAATCATTAGTGTGTACATGAACAAGGCCATTGATCTGCATTTAAAACCTTGTTTTTCATCCGTTTCTCAGGTTTTTGGGCAACGACTTTTGGACGCACAAGATTAACAGTGGATTTTTGATCTAGGACCATTATAGGGAAGGAGTAATTTCAAAGGTCGTTGATCCGCTGAGGGATTAATGATCGGTAAACAGAATCAAGCTAGGAGGTACATGGAATAGACCACCAGGGTGCAGCTAGTGCGGTGGCCGATGAAAGCATCTGATGGCGAGCCGCTCTGTCAGTGGTCTTCAGAGAGGCGATGACACCATGGATGTGGTAGTTTCAAAATGTGATCATTCCATATTTCCCAAATATCGGCCATGAATGGTCAGGTTGTCACGACCAGTCCTCGAGGCACGTGCCGTGACTTCCCCAAGCCCGCCTTCCATAAGCCAGGGGCTGGTGACTAACACCAAGGCGTAAATCCCACTAAAAGGGAAGGCATTGCCTTTGTAATGAAAACAAACACCACATAGCAAGCAAGAATCTATAAGTAAACACTAAGTAAAAAAACAGAGTACAAACAAAGCCATACTGAAAGTAAAGTACAACTGGAAGGGAAAACATCAACTGAAAAGTAAAGCGGCAAAGTCGAGCTGTCCACTGGAAATCCCACCTGAAGGGTGGGTACAGATAGGCTCCACTACCCCTCGGGTCCAGCCGACCACCTCGAGTACGTCCCACCCAGTGGTCCACCTCCAGGTACCGTCCTGCTCTGCAAGCCTCAACCATGATCAGCACTGTCCGTCGTCTGCAACCAACACAACGTAGTGTGGGCATAACCCATGCAGGGGTGAGTATAAGCTACTCAGTAGGGACCCCAAGACCCCCGAAGGTCTTCCAGAATCTACAAAGGATAATCCACAAGGAAAGATACAATCACGAAGTATCATCTGACACTGCTTAGGTATATTCTCATACATATAACTAAGTCATCAATTCTCGTTCGGCTCCAACATCCGTGCCCAAGTACAACCCAGTCCACACATGAAAGAAAAAGGTAAATCCACACAGGATAGCTCTACACAATCCACATAGGAATGAAAAACAGGATTATGATCACATAGGAATACTTCATTGTATGACGATAGAGATTATCAGATATAGCCACTGATTCATCTAAGTCATCGGACCCACAAAGGATCGAAAGGTACTAACCCCCGCAATGACGCACAAAGGATCTGACCCACACAGGATCGATAGGTAACTAACCCCCGCAATGACCCACAAAGGATCTGTCCCAAGCCATAACCTATTGGCACCCTTCCTGCAAAACCACATCCCACCATCGCTTGGTGGAATCACAAAGAATATAAGTCATTAGCTTCAATCTTTTCTACAGAGGTGTCTCTAAGAGCTCGAAGATGGATATCATGGCCTTTTGACATGACATCACAGCCTATGGTCCTCTGTCCCCTGTGAATGTGGGAGGATGTTTCTTCTAAAAAACCCGTGTCAGCTCTTCCATAGACGGGGTAGGATGATGATCTCCCAAGAAGGTCCACATGAATCTCATGAAACCCACCCTGAACTGAGCATCAGCACTAGTGTCTAGAATCACTATAGGTTCCATGTTCAGAATGATAGGCAGAACTACTGGTATACCCTGATTTTCCGTATCAGGCTTACGGTCACTGCCTTGAAACTGATGGAAAACCGGAATACATCTCGGTGCCATATCTCTGAAAGGACATAAGCACGCCTCAGATTTAGGATTAAAAAATATAGGAAAACTAATGGCACAAGAAGGAATTTGGAAAATAAGGCATTAAAGTTTTAAAATACATGACTACACGGCGTGTTATTTCCCTACACAATGTGTTCCCTTAGGTCATTCACATGGGCCTGTACTTCTAACTAAACTGGTTGTGTAACACCCCAAATACATGGAGTGTTGTCCTAACACACAGTTTGTACTTGAATCCTCTTCCCTGCCCGAGTCCTTCTACACAGTTATTCATCACGGCTCCTCTAAGACAAAACTACATGAAGTGTTGAAGGAAGACACGACATGTACTAGACATGCCCTACCTGGCCTGTTTTGTCAGCGAAACGGCCTGAAACACAACCGACACTACATGACATGTTCCGGATAGACACGGTGTGTACGTGGAAGGGTAAAACCGACCCATGTTGTTCGTCACACGGCCGAGTACCTAGATCAAACAACACGACATGTAAGATTCATACATGGCATGTATGTGAAACGATATCACGACCTGTGTTGTTCGTGACATTGTCGGGGTACCTATTTCACTCTACACGATGTGATAAACTAATACACAGCGTGTTCCAATATGATTTTTTTCAGAACCCCGTGTTTCTAGTCTCACAATCAGTGACACAGTTTAAAAACTACACGACATGTATTAATAAAATACACACCGTGTATTCTGGGTTATTCCGGGAAGTAGCTCTAAAACTGCTCTGAAGCCTAGAAAACACAGTAAACAAGAGTTAAGGTGCCAAATTCTGATCTGTGAGGGCCCATAATCCCTGCGAATGAATGCCTGGCATCTTATACAAGTTATAACATGGAAACCAAGCAATGATCCACAGAATTCCAATCCTCGAGGGCCCATACACCTCTTAGACCAATGTTTGGCGTCCATGTTAAAGAAGATCAAAAAAATGATACCCTAGGAACATAGCAGATATTCAATCACAACAGCTATCACAACAACATGCATAGTCTATCAAAAATTCTATCACAGCAACATACAATTTCTAGTGAAATTTATATGTCATGGAAATATACATGACATGTTATTTTCTAACAAGTGCATATATGATGCATGAGTGGGAATACCCTCATTTCATTGGCTTTCAACAAAATAGAGCCACAATTATTAAAACAGTAACAACACAACACAAGTGCACCACCCAATGGTGAATTCAATTAAACTGTAACATTTGCAAAACTCTAAAATAACAATATTTGAGGTAACCTGGGTTTTTACCTGTACACGGGTTCCAGAACTCCCAGACACATCTATTTACCATTTACCTATTACGTCCTATCCTTGTCTAATGTTTCTAAACAGTAAATCAATAGAAAAGAACATAAAATTCTCTGATACAACTTTGTAACGACCCAAATACGGAGCACCTCAACTGGTGCCTCGTACCCAGTTCGCCACATGACCTTAAGCGCATTTCCACAAACACTAGAGGCTGCTGACTAGCAGCGAGGGCCTTGGAGATTCATTGGGGAAACTATACCCTCATTTGGTAAAGTATACAAGGGAAAGGAAATAACAGTCAATAGCATAAGTAGTAAACAATGTAAAACAACTGAAACCAAAAATCGGAAACAATGAATATATTGTAATGATGATAACGATGCAGCAGGTACAAGTATCTAAGGAATGAAGAAAACACCACAACTTGTGGAAATACAACTGAGAAAGAAAGTGAGAAAAGAAAATATCAACTCCAGCATCATTGCAATCCTAAGATCGGTTTTATGCTCTCTAGATCCAACCAAAAATCATATACCTAAAGTAGAAGGGGCACAATCCCTATCCACACATGCAACCATATAACCTTTTTGGGCTGAAAAGTAGGACACAAACTGGGTGTGAGGCTAATCCCAGTAGGCAACCACCACAAGATCTATGCCCTACTGTCAGTGAGAAATATAGCAGAAGTAATTAAAGTAAATGTAGTAAGGAACTGGGAGTACATAAGTAAACAATCCTAAAAATTACCTTTCACGTTCATTTAACAATTAATTCATTCATTTAATTAAACAAACCAAGGAATCTAGCAAAGCTCTCTATTCCAACGTAAATAGGTAACACAACAGGCATCAAAATACTACCTAAAAAAATAAGCAGGCCAATAGATCGAAGCTTGTGCTTTGGATTGGTAGACTCATCTAAACCAACCAAAAAATCCACATTCACACTGACTCTCAGGCTGGATCAAACTAGCAGACCCCTATAGTCATGTTAATATACATAGGCAGAAACACTCTGGGAAGCTCTCACATTGATTCCCCTGTGGTCTTGCAACAAAAGCTAAATAATATTTTAGGATGCTCTTGCATCTAATTCCTCTTGTGGTCATGATGAATTCGTAAACTAAGGACACTCCTAGGAAGCACATAGTTCAATTCTCATAGGTCCTACGTACAAAACTAATTCCAACAGACCCCCTAGGGAAGCACATAATCGTCTATTCCCTCTTTGGTCTCCCGCAATAGGTTCCCACAGCCCTAAGTAGACCAGTCATGCATAATCGACTGTTAGCAGCCCTAATTATGTTTAAAAACTACTTTTCTAAAAGCTAAAATGCATCAGAAGCATTAAAATAGCAAGCAAAATAAGCAATCAGTTATAACAAGAAGATTGATAATTGTAATAGGGTTTTCCTTCTTGACAAATTGAGCGAAACGAAAATAAACATCTCAAAAATGATAACACCCATTGGTTGATCCAAAAACATGCAAACCAACATATATTATTATCAATTAACCTTAAGATAACATGAAATATAAGGAAATTAAACACTAGAACCAATATCCCGAACTTGGGATACCCGAAACATGGGAATCCGACACTTTTTCACAAAAACTCAATGATATTAAATGTAGGGAAAAAACCACCTACCTCGATCCTAGGAGAACGACAAACCTGAACCTCGACCTGTGAATCGTCCTATAATGGAGTAGATCTACAAAAATGTCTCAAATTTTCATCCCACGATAACTCTCATAAGAGAAAGAATCAGGAAATGTGGACAAAGAAGAACCAAGAACTCACCGCTGTGATTCTATTGCAACCGACGACATTCGATTCAGATAACCGGTGATAGATCGGTGGCTCGGAGAAGATTCGGCCTCCTCGGATGCTCTGGATAGAAATAGGCGATGAAAATATGTAAATAAGGATTAGACGCGACCCCGGTCCATTTAAGGAAAAAAATAAAGTACACAGTGTGTACTTCTAGAGTACACGACATGTACTTTCCTTTTCCGTAATTCAATTTAGGCAACCTCCAAGTCAACCTGATACGACCGTGTGTGGCCATGACAGGACCAACACACTGCTTCTAGTTGCATCGAAGTACATGGCGTGTACTCATAATGTACACTGCGTGTTCTCCGAAAATTTCCAGATTTTCCTATATTTCTCAAAAACAACCAGAAAAGGAAAAACATACATGAAAAGAAGATCTGGGTTCTTACACCAAAATATTTTGAAAGTTCAAAAGTTAAGTTCATATCCTTCTATGATCATATTAATCTCTAATTAAAAATAAGTTTCATTTTACCTCTTGTAAGAAGTGAGACTCATAACATCCAAACCACATTCTATTGAAAACTTTCAAAGAATTTATTGTATTTCCTAAAGCATTCATGTGTTATTTAAGGAATTTGTTCTTATTTATTTCACTTTATATGATCATATGTAATTTTGGCTAATCATTATATGGATTCATTTTTTAATCATATGTTATTTATTAATTACTCTGTAATTAATCATTGTTAGTAATTACTTTTATTTGTAAACTATAAAATCATTATGATACTTAAATTTTAAAATATTTTTGTATATCCGAAACTATGATACTAATGTTTCTTAGTATATTTTTTACTAAGTTAATCATTATTTAATCACTAGTTAATAATTACTTAGTAAATCATTCTTTTATCACTCTATAATAGAGAAGCACAAACACATAAAATAAGACATGAATGTTTTACAACATATAATAAATACCAACCTTTTTTTAACAAAACATGGTTTGGATGATATGAGCCTAACATTAGAAGTAAATTAAAACCCAACTGATTTTTATTTGATAGCTTAATAACATTATCTACAAGTATGTACTTAACTTATTATTAAGTACATATCTTTAGATGATGTTATTCTACTACCAAGTAAAAATAAATTGAATTTTACCTCACTACTGAAGTCATGATCATCTCATCGAATCCATGCTTAATTGAAAAATGTTAAGGTATTTCTTATATGTTTTAAAACATTCATGTGTAATTTAATGAGTTTTTTCTTCTCGATTTCATTTTATATAATCATATTTTTCATTTTATCAATGATAAGTATTATTATCTAATCATTACATGTATTCCTCTTTTATTCCTATGTTATCAAATAATTAATCTATAATTATTCATTACTAATAAAAAATATTATTTCTAAACTATATATGCATTATGATACTAGAATTTTATAACATCTTGTTATATCAGAAATAATGATATTAATGTTTCTTAGTACAATTTTGAACTTTTCAATTATTCTTTAATCACTAGTTAATCATTATTAAGTTATTCTTTAATTATTTATTCTTTAAACATTAATCATATTATATTCATTAGTTAATTATAATTAACTAATCATATTTATTCATTTTTAATCCCATGTTATCATTAATTAATCATTACTAATAATACGTATTATTTTTAAACTATATATAAATTATTAAACTACTAAATAAATAACATCATTAAAAATTACAAAAAAAAATTCAATTACTAATAATAACATTCATTCTTTAATGCATTTATCCTGGTCCATTTCATTTTATAACATCATAATTATAATTTTATCGTTGAAAAATATACTAATTTGATTATTCTTTTCTTAGGTATTTTTGTAGATTATAAATAATATATGAATCATCTTAATCATGTCCCCAAGGAGTGTCAAACCATGAGTGCAGCAAGGCCCGTTGTCATTCACCAGTTTCTGTTCGAGTCTAGCACAAAGTGGTGATTTTGGTTTTTATCCTTAGGTACATTTGTGCTAGAGCCACATCCACTTGTTTTTTTCTAGACAGGGATTTGATTTCATAGATAACCACATAATCATTATGCTAGCACAATTTTACAATACTTTATCCTAATTTATTTTGTAGTTAATCTATATATAATCATTACTAATAAAAACTATTATTCCAAACTACATATAACTAATTAAACAACCTAATAAATAAAATATTTTGATCGAACTAAAATTCTTAAAAATGAAATTTTTAGAACTAAATACAATTCAATTATATAAAAAACATTAAATTAAATTAAAAAATACCTCTACATGATGCTTCGAAAAAAAATTCCTTCTTTTGGTCCACTGACTCCACCGCATGGAAAATGATTTTTTTTAGAGAGAGAAGTAGTGGATTTAAGAGAAATGGGGGTAAAATGATTGGAGGATAAGGAAGGGGCGGCTGCCATTTTATAGGGAGCTTAGGGAAAGGCATCACCCCCCCACTGCCTTTACCATGTTATTTATTTGGGCCAAAGGCATCACAGGGGTTGGAAGGTAGCATCGCCGATTCCACCTTTGAAGTGTATTTTTAGAAATATTTTTAACATATGATGTTTAAAAAAACCCATAAAACTTATTTAAAAAAAACTATAAGGTTGGAGAGGAAGACAAAACCATTTTTCTTTTGTCATCACTACCGTGTTCATTTGATGGACTTATGACTGCATTTCTTGTAGGGAAGGAAATAATGAAGATGGATGGTGTGATGGTGTCACTTCAAGATTCATAGGAATTCTGATGTCCCACAACACATTCAGGCGAGAAAATCATGGTGATGTGAGATGAATGACATGGGAGGAGCCAACACTGGATGTTGGGAGGTAAATAATGGTGGCCAAAATATAAGAGATGTGATCCTAGAAAAATCACCTATTTATGGTGCCAGAAAAAGTGTCACTATAAAAGTGACTATGTAGAGCGCAAACAATATGTTTCTTGGAAAGGGAAAGCTGAAGAGAAGGTTGTGAACATCAAAGAATCATCAAGATATGATGAAGTTTAGGTGACAATGAGAATCTCACACTCAGATAGGATAATTGAATGGGGGAGAAGTGTTGTGTCATTAATAAAAAAGATAAGAGCACATGAAGCGAGAATGTCAATTTTTAAAAAGGAAGAACGAGTGGGCTCAAAATCCAAAGAAGAAGTATGATATTTGCATTCGGTGAGCTCGACAACCATATGTACAATAAAAGGTGAGTATCATACTTTTCAGTAGGTGCAAGATTCAGTGAGACTTGGTGATGGGTCACTATGTGAGTTTCGAGGAGTCAGGACAGTAAAATTAAAGACACTGGATGGAGGAGTTCCTAAATTGGTTGATGTGAAATTTATTGTAAGGATGAGACAGAACATGGAATCATTAAGTAGGCTCAATGTGATATGATACAATATTTTTATACCGAGTGGAGTATTGGAAATCTCACATGTGGATGCAACGATGCTTAATTGGATATAGTCTCAAGGGTTGCATAGTTTTATGGGGACATTAGACATCCCAAGATCAATTAATTAAATTGGATGTGCCACGCCATTTGCCATGAATAAGCGTGTTCGGTTTGCCGACGATGTTTTCAATGCCTATAAGGAGATTGTAGGTCTAACTTCTACCTAAAATTGGCTGTGAGAGGGAGAATTTTGGGGGCCACTCCCAATTTAAGGAGTCATTTATGAGTGTTATTTCCTCTGTTGGCCGCACCATTTTTTGAAGTTGGCAACAAACCCTTCTGTAGAGTCTAGTTTGGTAGGCATTGCGGTGGAAAGCAACCGACGATGGAAGATTTGTGAATGGGTGGTGAACCAACAATCAACACCCTTTTACATTGATGATTTTCTCCTCTATTTAATGAGACTAATTCCCTTGAACTAAAAAAATTGATTTAATCTGTGTGATCCTTTGAGTTTTATCTAAAGATAAATAATGAAACTGACCCCCTTTTCTCAGGGATGTAGGAAAATCTGCTGAACCACGTTAAATTGTTTGTTCATCTGTTTTTTTTTGCTTTTTTTTGCGATTTCTGTCACCACACACCTCTAGTATGCCCTTTTAGGATTTAAGTGAAAAATATAATATATCTATACAAAATATTTATGCTTTTTAATGAAAATGTTTATTTTATTTTTTACTAAATTTTAATTATAAGTTGATTTTGGGAACAACATTGCTCGATGGATTGATACTGGAGATTGAGAATATTGAAAATTTTGATAAAAAACAAATCTTTCAGAAAATAGGAAATCATTTAATAAAAAATTTCAATTAATTTATCTATATTAAAGTAATATAATTCAAGTTAATGGAGATATTACGTTCACATATCAATAGCCTTCATCTACCAGATGTTACAGATCGCTAGTTAGCCATTGCGGGTGTAACATCAAGAGACATAGTCAGAATGAGAGGGGCAACGACGAAGTACTTTCCATTGAGAGTGTAGTGACCGGTGCCTTGGATGGGAATATAAGTGCAAGGTGATCCACCAAACGCATGTGGCATATTATAGAGCACCACCAGAATGCCCTTCGGCTCCCCCACCACTGTTCTCACAAATACGACCTTCCATGGGAGATGTGCACTGACTAATAAAAGGATTCCCATAACTATTGACTTTGAAATGAATAAACATATTGAACCAAACCCCATTTCTACACCCAAAACTCTCACTCTCATATTAGGAGATGAAAATACAATATTGGTTTGGATTTAATGTGTTCCCAGGGAGATATATATAACAGTGTGGGATATCCTTTTCAATAGTTTGGTGAGAGCACGATGAAATTTTTTGATGGGTTAGAGTTGGGATTTTGTGAACCCAAATAACAGGGTTTGACTGGCACTTGGTTTACAAATGGGGTTTTGCAGGCATGAGGGAAAACCACCAAATAAACTGACTATCTAAATATCATGAATAGAATGTGGGGAGCATAGATGTTGGTTAAACGACTGATCTTGAATGACTAGCCGCTGGGATCTTTGACTGGCATCTTCATACCAATCCCAACCACATCAGCCCTGAAAAATACTTTTGGATAGAAAAAGGAGGGCGGTCTTCGCACGGTGGTGGACCGGAGAGCTTCAACAGATTTTAATTTAACAACTTCAAAGATCATGTTAGGTAGGGGATATAAAATTTCTCTTACCGGGTGTGGGAGATGGGGATTTTATTTCCTCATTATTTTGAAAAAAAGTGTAGATTAATTTTTTTTTGAAATTTGTATGGGATAGACTATCGAGGGTGTGCGGTCTTTGTCCATCATTTACATGGATCAATGACATAATAAGAAGATATGGGGCACATTTCGCCTAAAATAAAGCGAATGGAAATCCATGAATGGCCATCTATTTCCTAATGTAAAAGAAAAAGGAGACAACCCCTACAACATTTCTCTTAAATCCCTATAAAAGGGCACCCCCCCATATCACTTCAAAAATCATCGATATCTCCAAATTCCACTCTCTCTCTCTAAAAAAAGCTTACTTTGTGCATGTTGGTTCCAATGGCCTAAAAGAAGTGCCAATTTTCTTTTATGAAGAATCATTTAAATATATTTTTTCTTCATTGTTTTATTGTTATTTTTTTATTTAATAGATTTGTTTTCAGATAGTTCTAAATATGCTAGTTATTTAATAGTTATGTTAGTTTTATATAGTTTTGAAATAATAGTTATTATTAGTAATGATTAAGTATATATTAAATAATAAATAACTTAGGATTAAAGACTAATTACATATAATGATTGGCTAATAATAATTAACTAATAAATACCACATGATTAACTAAATATTAAGGCATAATTAATTAAGAATTAAATAATTTTAAACTAATTATTAGGTAATTATTAAAGAATGATTAAAGAATTATTAAGTAATAATTATAAAATGATTATCTAACTATTAACTAATGATTTGGTAATGATTAACTAACGATCAACTAATGATTAACTAATGATTAAATTTTGATCAAATAATGATTAATTATTTATTGAGTAAGTTAAATAATGATTAGTAATTGATTAAATAATTATTAAGTAACGATTAAATAATGATGAAGTGGGGATTAAGGAATGAATAAATAATGATTAAGGCACAATTAAATAATAATTAAATAATGATTAACTAATAATTAACTAATAATTAACTAATGATTAACTAATGATTGAAGAATGATTAACTCATGATTAACTAATGGTTAAGGAATGATAAGAGAATTATAAAAGAATGACTAACTAATGAATAACTAATGATTAAAGAATGATTAAATAATGACAAAAAAATGATTAAAAACGATAAAAGAATAGTTAAACAATGATTAACTAATGAATAAGTAATGATTAAAGAATGATTAAGGAATGAATAACTAATGATTAACTAACGATTAACTAAGCATTAACAAATTATTATGTACTGATTAATAAAATATTAATGAATAATTGACTAATAATTTAATAACAATTTAATAATAATTAAATAATTATCAACTAATGGTAATGTAATGGTTAAAAAATGAATAAGGATTGATTAAAGATATATTAAAGAATGACTAAGTAACTATTAAAGAGTGATTAAGGAATGATTAAATAATTATTATCCAATGATTAACTAATGATTTTATCATGATTAACTAATGTTTAATGAATTATCCAATAATGATTAATGAATTATTATCTAATGATTAAAGAATGATTTACTAATGATTAATTAATGAATTGATATTGATTAACATTGAATTAATATTGAATAAAAATAGGATGAAATATGACAAATTGGATGAAAAGGAGGCCTAACTACACACATGATTTGTTACTCCCATGATTTAGATGATTCATCCCTGTTGACGCTCCTTTTGTCACAGAATCTAAAGATTGGATAAGGGGAATATATGAGCACAAAGTGATTCAACCTTTGAAGAAAACATCAAAAATTGACAAAGGGATGAACAAGGAAAACTTTTCCCATAGGCCGCGCAAGTTTCCCCATGGTCGCGCAAGTGTACTTGTGCGACTCACTTGGAGCGCAAGTGACTTGCGCGACCTAAGTGATAACCGCCCGGTAACCGCTCAGGGACTTCTTCTGCCTATAAATAGACCCTGTGGCCCCCCCCCCCATTTGAGAGGATCTTTTTCCAGAAACTCGGATTGAAGCTCCCGACGCCCAAGTCTCTTCTCAAAGCTTCCTGAACACTTCTAAGGTAATTTCTTACCTAGAACGGAAGATCTAAAGATAGGGAGTCAGGCCTATGTGTTTAAATGAATCAACACTTGCGCGCCTGAGTGGCCAGCCCTTAAGGGAAGTGGCCACACTTGCACGCCGCCTTTACTCCTTCGAAAGAACATGCGCATCCCTTTACTGGGAGAACCTCAAGAAGATTCTAAAGGATTTAAGAAAGAGTCGCTCAAGTGTTTTAATGCTTGTTGAAAATCGCGCAAGTACCCCACATGTCACGCAGGTATACCTGCATGACCAATACTTGCGCACCCACGTAAGACTTGCGTGCCTTTCAAGACTTGCACGCCCCTGCCGTTTTTGGGTGCCCATCTTGCCCATTTTACCCCTCTTAAGCCATTTAACCTTTCCTATTCAAGATTCAGTCTTCAAGATACTCTTCAAAGCCATTTATGGCATGATTTCTTGATTTGACTTCCTTATTTGAAAGGAATTCTGTGGAATATCTCTCAAAACATAGTGATTTATATATCTTTATGTCACCAAAGATTGAGAGTTCATTCATTCAACCTCATCCTTTAAGATGAGAGAATCTTTAACCTTGGTATTCTTTTTAGGAATAATCCCCAGTTATAAGTCCTTTAAATCTGGGCATCTTCCTCAGGTGTAAGCCCCAAACCTTAATTCCTTAACTTAGGCCTCCTTTTTAGGAGTAAATCCCAATCATAATCCTTTAACCGGGACTTCCTTGTTAGGAATAATCCCCAGTCATAAATCCTCCAAACTTGGGCCTCCTTTTCAGGAGTAAGTCCCAAGTCCCCTAATCTTGGCTTCCTTGTTAGGAATAAGCCCCAGCCATAAAATCTGGGCTTTCATTTTAGGAATAAGCCCCAAGTCCCCCAAAATTCTCTTTAACCAGTCCTAAATTACATTTGATATGGGATTCCTTCTCAGGAGTAAAACCCAATTATCAATCCTCTCCTAATTTTGGGTTTCCTTTCCTGGAATAAGTCCCAAGTTAGAGTATTCAAAATCTCCGTGAAGCACATATACCTTTATGGACCCTGTTCCTGGATTTTCTCCCTAAAGTAAATCTTAACCTTCATTTATCTAGGCATTCATACATACATAAGCCCCAAATCATTTCTTATGATTACATCTTTCATGGACCAATTGTCTATCTTATTACCAATACCTCTTGTGTATCACACCAAGCATGACTCACGTGAGCTTAGAGGGTAAAAGTAATTATGACATCCTTCTTTGATCCATTAATCATAAATATCATACTCTATTTCTCGAACTACGTGGGTTCTGATTCCTTTCCAAAAAAAAAGGATACGTCGGTAGCCCATCTGTGGGTTCGATCCCAACTTTGAAATAATCCATGTCCTTCTGAATGACGATAAACTTCAAGTGCCCCACTGAGTGGCTTTAAAACCAGCCTGGTCATCATAACGAGCAAGAGACTTTTATAAATGTTTCGAAGGATACCATTGACCAAGAATCTCTAAATAGATACAGAAGATTCTCTATTGATGAAGAACCTAGAATACATATAAAAGATTCTCTAAATTTCTTACATATTTAATCATTGATTGTTAAAACTAAAGGAAAGCTCATTTTATACTTGGTAATGTAATAAGGATTCACGAACATAACATAAATCTATAAATAGATTCCCAGAGTAGACAATAATTCCCCTCAAAAGGTGTGATGAGTCCGACCTCCCATCCTCTCGACCAATGAAAATTCCTAAGCCTCACTAGTCCACAAACTAATGAGCGCCTACCTTTGGAAAGTAGGTCCAAATGGATGTGGAATCATTGGATTTTTCCGGTTCTACGAACAAAACCGATAGAAACCGATTGGAACGTTTGAATATCCCATCCAAGAGGTCATCCCTGAATTCTGAGGGAAACAAAAATGTTGAACCCGACGTGAATCCTTAACCAAGTTAAAGTGGTGTTTTACCTATTTGTTAAAGCCCCTATTTAAAAGTCAGTAAGAGGGATAACAAAAACAATCATTGACATATGTGCTCATCCAAAGGATGAAGTGGCTGAATTTATCTTGATTACGTCTCTTATTTCAAACAGGCACTCTTTTCCAAGATCTTCTGTATTTCCATAATGGCTGCTCTCAAATTCACACTTGTGAATACTGCTACTGCAAATACCAATGCTGATATTCCTACTGGATCGTCATATGCTCTGAGGATGACATCACCTACTCACCTTCTTCAACGCTGGGTATCAAATGCGCTGGTTAAGGAGTACCGTCAACACAGTACCATCCCATCTCTGGAGGCTGCCCGAAAGGCCCTCCAGGTAAACAACTCACACAGGTCATCCGGACAATGACGACTAGTGATCAAGTGGCAAGCGGTGCTGACTACAGTCTCCAACCGTTTCAGGTCATTATCCCCAGAACGCAATTTCCATTCACTCCCTTACTCTGAGGAAGTGAATGAGCAGGTCCCTCAGGACCTTAATCCAAAAAGACAGGAGTCCTTCCCGAGGGCTCCCATCAACAATCGCTGCCAGACTCGTGCGGTAGTGCGCCCTCAACATGATGAGGGTACCCACTCCAGGTGTTCGGCTCAGGTTCTTCGAACCCGAGAAGGCAAGACGAACCGCCAGAGGCGGAATCCGGTTAACAATGGGTAGGTTATCATCCCTACCATCTCCGGAGAAGTACACCAACCTAACTTGGTGGCGAACAACGAGCGGGCACACACACCTGCCCGTTTTTATTCCGTTGTCCAGCAGACTCGTCTGGAAGCATCACGCCAATCCCGCCAGGCAATTCTGGCGGAGTACTATAGGTAGGAACATACAACTGCTTGTACATCATCCGTTAGTCAGCAGGCTTGTCTGACTACATATGATGGATCTCGTCAACTGCGTTTGGCGAAGTGTAATCAGCAGGCATATACACCTGCTAATACTAATCAATCCTACCAACAGTCTCGCTTGGTAGCGCACGGAGAAGTCGGTCGGAAAGCCCCGATGACAAACAGGAGGCAGACTCAACTCTCTACCCCCACACTTGAGTACTGTCAGGATTCACTAATAGGAAAAGGAGGACATGAGAAGGCACATACACCTACTCCAAGCCCGGAATGGACGTATATCCCTGTTCCGGCAGCTGAAGTCACCAAGCATATTTTGTCAATGGTGAAAGAGCAGAAGCAAATTCCTGCTCATATTCTGGATGTTTGCTAGGATATTATAACAACTTCAGCATCATCTCAGGGAAAGACACATAAATCTATCCCTAGCAGTGGAGTGACACATCAATGATTCACTCCGGAACAGACACACACATCCGTTCCAGTCCAAGAGGGTTATGGGGCATATTCCCCCATATCATACAGACAACCAAGTCAGGCACATACACCAGATTTGAGTGGAGATCGTCAACCTAACCTGACCATCGTTCCTGATCAAGAACATACACCTTCTCAGAGTAACCACTTTCGTCAACAAGTGGTTTCCAAAGAGAGTAATAAGGCATCTAAGAAAAAGATCCACCCAACACAGTTAGGTGATCAAAGGCCAATCTGTAATAAGGCCTTTCTCGATGCTGGTGTTCTTGAATCCCTCAGACATTTATCTGTTGGAAATCAAGATTCTACTCCCTCAGTTCCCAATAATGGGAACATTAATTTCGAAAGTCTTCAACATACAATTCCTCACGAAGGCTTGCTTCATGAAAATTCGGTCAATCTTGAAGTTTATTCTTCAGATGAGAGCATCAAGAACCCTCTGTGTGGTAAGAAGACCAAGGATAATGAGATCTCATCTTTTGCAGTAACCCATTATGGTGGTCCTCCCCATGATGATGAATTTCACTGCGAAATTCCTCTCCACAGTAGTGATTCACATTGCCTGGAAAATACTCCAGTGGAAAATGTAGTGCCAAGAAAGACCTCTTATCTTGAGGCACTTGCAAATGCGAAACCAGTCATGTCTGATGCTTTATCGCTAACAAGTGAAATACTTTCTCAATCAGAAGATATCCCAGAGTGTAGGTCATTCTCCGAACCACCCCTAAGTCATGCATCTTCTAGTTTGATCAATGATATCTCTACCAATCTTGTTGAATCCGATGAAGCAACAAGGAAACACCAACTCTGGTCAAAACAGGTAGAATAATCTTCACATAATGATAAATAGGAAATGCTGAACATGAGAAAAAAATTGACGAAAGGTGAGGTACCAGTCATGTTTTGGCCTTTGGCTGACTCCCAGTACGACATTCCAAAGATGTTGACAGATGATGGAATCCATGATATTCGTTTCAACATATGGAAAACTCTTTGTCAATTGAAGAAGAAGGTATTATCTTATGATGAATTTGAACATCATCTTAAGATAATAGAAGGGCTACATCGTCAGATTGATTTGGCATCTTAATCAGTCTCTCGGTATCCGAAGGCTGAAAAGTAGCAGAGAACCCTTAAACGTTCATGCCTTGGAGCACTAAGAAAATTGCGTCAGTTAATTGTCAATGCTCCATATGGTGTTCATATCAGAGGATGGGGTGTTCACGGAATACTACATTTCATAGTGCTTTCCAATCAGCAAAGCCCGCCGAAAATGGTCTCATGCAATGTTATTACCCATGGCTGGCCACAGTCAATAGGATTTGTTTGTAATCAAAAGCTTGCTCAAGAACAAGCTTCAACTAGTTCCTCTCAAAGTCAAGCACATAGGGAACAAGTTGTTGAATTTATCATACATCAATCAGGCGAGAATATTGCACAAGCCTCTCGTATGGAGCAAACACATCATCAAATGACAGAAATTTCGGAAATCATCCAATGGTCTGTTGAACTAGGTGATAAAAGTGGATATAGGTTAATGCATCCAGCTAATTTCCGAACTAAGGTTCGCAAGATCAAGAGAGATTTTAAGAAGATCTCAGACATAGCATGTCAAGAGACACCCCATCTTGTCAGACTGGGGACTTCTTTAACCCAACCGTTAGATTCAACAAATGGGATTCGAGGAGTTGAGCGAAAATAGCAAGAACATCCCCAGTTCACAAGACTGGGGACTCTTTCAAATCATCAATCCCCTCCTTAGATAATGTCGGTCTTTTCTCAATTGGGGAAGAAGACACAAGAGGAACAAAGAGCCAAATTATCAAGAGATTCCCTCCAAGTTATAGGTCGTCAAGAAGTTCCTAAAAGATTGAATCAACAAAAAGAAATGTCTCATCAAAGACATGAAAGAAGGCAATATCACAGAAATGTTGATAGAAGGGATGCGATGCATTATGCATCAATCAATGTCATCAATGCCATTTTTGCTAATCCACCAGAGGAGGTTCACTCAGGGGACTCAGATGAAGAGCATCCTGCTCAAGAAAATGTACGCACCGATACAAATGAAGAAGATGTGCATACACGAAGTCAAAGGATTACTTAGAACCAAGGTAATCCACTTCCCTCTCTCCAAAAGGTATCCAACAAAGGGAAGGGAAAGAATCAGGTTACATATCCTTCCTCTGGAGAAGGTCAAACGCTCTCATTAGAACAAAGGTTTGCACAACAGGAGGAAGAAATGAAATAATTAAGAAGGTTGAATGCAGAACTACTTCAGAGTAGTCTTCCTCTTAAAAATTCTGGAGTCCGACATCCAAAGGAATTTGTTTCAGTTACTAAGATGGATCAGGAATATCCTCCTTTATCAGTACACCCTCAAAAGTCTAATCATACGGGTCATGTGCAACAACGGTTGGCAGCACTACCATCAGTTGCAGCACTAACCACCACGTCTGTCCAAGCTCCATTCATTGCACCTACCCAAAACCAAGTTCAACCGGATATTTCTCAAACGGTGATAACTACTATTGAGTCATTAACAGCTCGGTTAGAATCTATGGAAGGGAAATGGGCGCAAGTTCAACCTGAAAAGAATGTTTACCCTGAATGGGTAGATTCAATTTCTCCTCTATACAGTTTTGGAAACCCTGTTTTCCCTACATTCAATGGATCCGGCGACCCTGAACAACATTTGAAACATTACGTGTCTTGTTGTGATCCTATGATGGGAACTCCAGAACAACAAGAAGCAGTGAATCTCAGATGCTTCGTGCGAACCTTTCAAGGACCAGCTTTTGTCTGGTATACAAGCTTGCAATCCTGGTCAATCATCGGATGGGAGGATCTTCATCAAAAATTACTTCTTCAGTTCAGCTCAACGTTGCCAAAAACGACAGTTTTCGATCTTACAAACTGCAAGCAAAGGGAGAATGAAAGAGTCTCTGATTTCATTGCTCGCTGGAAGGGATTAACATATTCTCTGAGTTTAGCACTTCCTCAGGAGGAACTATGGCCAATCTGTGTGGCAAATTTGCATGACGAATTACGCACACCATTGATCCATGTGAAATACACAAGAGGGTTTCGAGATCTTACTTCAATCGCTCAACAGATTGAAGATTCTCTTATACATGCTACGGCTAAATCTCGTGTAATTCCATCAGCTCCAGGAAGGAGAATGGGTAAAGCGGAAACTGCTATAGTTATGCTTCAACAAGCACCTGTACCTTTTTTTAATTCAAAACCTTCATCTTCTCGAAGAGCTCCACCTCCTGAATGCCAACAACAAAGGCCATTTCGTCCAATTGATCAAAAAGATCAACGAAGAATACAATTTGAGGATTTTAAGAGTAAAACATACTCTTTCTGAAATGAGCAGGTTCCTGGTTACTTCATTTCAGCTTTGTAAAATAATTTGGTTAAATTACCAATGCCCAAAAGGCCAAACAAGGAAGGAGATGAAGACCTCCCCAATTATTTTCCCTTTCACCAAATGTTAGGGCATCCCATAGAGGAGTGTTTTGTCTTTAAAGACCTCCTGAAAAAGATGGTCATCTTGGGACAAGTCAAGTTGAAAGGTTCTTCGACTCAGGTAGCCAGTGTCACTGCTACAGTTACAGAGGAAGAAGGTGAATGGAAAGAAGTCAAAAGTAGAAATGCATAGAATTATGATGATTGGATGGTCAGAAAGACAATAAATCGGACTCATGACATTTTGCGAACACAATTAAAGAAACCAATTGTGTCTTCTACCATGAATATTGCGGTAAAACCCTCTTCATCAGAGGGAAAATCCTCAAAGAAACGGCTTGATTCAAAGAAGAAAAAAGAATCAGAAGAAGATGAGTATGTGTCAAAGCCTAAATTGTCTTTGACTCTGGCAGAATTTATGCCATCTACATCAAAGACACGTGCACTGCCCCATCAAACGGCACAGCCTAAATAGGCTAATCAGGCAGAGTCATTATCAGACGAAGAGTTAAAATTCGGTTCTGTTAAAATGATTCAATTAACAGATCCATATTCCAGTCTAGATGAGCCTGAATTCTCTGTATCAAATAAGGGAATCCGATGATGTTCTAGAGGTTCAGGATTCAGGGGAAGACGTGGATCTTTCCGAAGCCACTACTCCAATTCTACCCCTTCTATCACTGTGTATGCAGCAGAAACTCGTGGAAGAGCCCTTCAGCGAGCTCAAAAAGAACAAGAATGTTCTTCTGCCAATGGCCAACTCAGTTATGGCACAATTATTTTGGAAGACCGATTAAAGGTTCCATCTTCTTTATCTCAGCAAGTAAATGGATCTAATCAGTCTAACCTTCCAAAACCGAGGATGTTTCCAACTTCTATCCCAATGCATGATGCATCAGCTTCCAAAGCATCTGCTTCCAAGGTACCTGCTAAACCGCATATTCCTGTTGGGAAACGCAGACCTCTAGATCAAAAGTATGATATATTGAAACACTTGTCCCAAGTACCAGCCATGTTATCAATTTTAGATGCTTTGAATATGTCAAAAGATATTCAGGAAGCATTCATCGAAGCTTTGTCAAGTCCTCATGAGTTTGAAGCTGAAATTGATGTAGCTGAAGTCTATCACATAGAGAATAATCCTATAGAATGCCATGCAGTGATATCTTTTACTGATAGAGATGAAGATGATGTTGTGCATGGGAAAATAAAACCTCTATACTTATCTGGAAAATTCAATGATGTAGATATCTGAAGAGCTTTCATTGACAATGGTTCAGGAGTCAACCTCATGCCCATTCGTACACTTCGTCGATTGGGCCTCATGGAATCTGATTTATCTCCTTCTACCATGTTGTTACAAGGATATGATAAAAATGAACAAGAACCAATGGGCAAAGTTACACTCAGAACTCAGTTTGGAGATCTTGTATCCAATTCGGATTTTATGATTGTTGATCAAGACTCAGCTTTCAATGTCTTGCTTGGAAGACGCTGGCTATATCAGCATGCACCTATCCCTTCATCATACCATCAATGTCTCAAATACTGTTTCAATGGTCAAGTTGGAACATTGTATGGTGATAAGGCCTCGTTCAAGACATGTGAGTCTCAATACATTGAGGCGGAATTTTATCACATGAAGGGAAGAAGGAAATCTACAATAAAGGAAATTACAAAAGTTAATGCCCCATATGGTTTGGAGAAGATTCCAACAAATCCATTTACACATGTGAGTATAGATTATGTGTTACCTATCAGTCAAATTGAAAAAATAGGCCCAAATCAAAATACTCTTATGGAAAGATCTATAATGTCAATTACGGCAATCGAGCCAGACAACATGGGAGAAATTGGTAACCTACCAAACAATGATGAAAGCATAAGTGGTGACGTTTTCATTTCATCTGCTGAAGTCCAACAAGTCTATACTTTTCCAATCAGGCCAGAAGAAGTTTTAGCAACATTAGAGGTGAATAATGATGTCGATTCTCAATCCACATCTCTTCTTTATTTCCCAAAGAATACCCTTTATTAATAATAGGGTCGGAAATCGAATCTTTTTCTTCAAAATGTGAAAATTTTGACATCTCTTATGATCATGAGAATTTTGTTTTGTCATCTACTATGCAAGTAGAAATGGAATAAACAGCATGTGATGAAGAGGAAGAGGAAGATCTTAGAGATGCTCCTCCAGTATTTGAAGAGGGTATCTCTACCACTATGGATGAACTCAGAGAAGTAAATCTGGGTACAGAGAAAAATCCACACCCCAATTTAATTAGTGCGGCCATGACCCTTGAAGAGCAAGAGATGTATATTTATTTTCTAAAGAAAAATAAAGATATTTTTTCTTTGAACTATACAGAAATTCCTGGGATTGATCCTGATGTTGCTACTCATCATTTGGGTTTACCAAAAGAACATCGAGGGTTTAAGCAAGCTGCGAGAAGAACACACCCAAGTTATGCTTCCAAAATTGAAGCAAAAGTGGATAATATGATCAAAGATAACTTCATCAGAGAAGTTCAGTATCCCAAGTGGTTGGCTAATATTGTCCCTGTAAAGAAAATGAACGGACAAATTAGGGTTTGCATCGATTTCAGAGATCTTAATCGGTATTGTCCTAAAGATGATTTCCCAGTTCCGATTACAGAACTCTTAATTGATGCGATGGCTGGCTATGAAGTACTTTATTTCATGGATGGATATTCCAGATATAATCAGATCTGAATAGCCCCAGAAGATGAGGAATCGACAGCCTTCAGAGACCCTCACAGTGTGTTTTGTTACCGGGTGATGCCCTTTGGTTTAAAGAATGCAGGTGACACATATCAACGCGCCATGCATCGTATCTTCAAAACATTATTAGGGAAGTTTGTTGAATGCTATGTAGATGATTTGGTGGTTAAATCCAAACAACTTTCTAATTAATTTGTTGATTTGGAAGTCATATTCCACAAGCTTCGACAACATAATTTGAAGATGAACCCCTTAAAATGTGCTTTTGGGGTAGCCTCAGGAAAATTCCCCAGCTTTGTTATACGCAGTCGTGGTATTGAAGTCAATCCTGAGAAGACCAAATAAATCCTTGGTATGTCACCTCCTCAGAATTTGAAAGAATTAAGAGGACTTCAAGGACACTTAGCCTATATTCGTCGTTTCATCGCCAATTTGGCAGGCAAAAGTTTACCCTTTACCAAATTATTGATGAAAGGAGTCACTTACCAGTGGACTGAAGAATGTAAAGAAGCATTTGATGTTCTCAAGAAATACCTCTTGAGTCCACCAGTACTCATGCCACCTGTTGAAGTTAGACCACTTATCCTCCATGTGACAGCTCTATAGCGATCATTGGGTGCCTTTCTTGCTCAAAAGAATGATGTTGGGAATGAAAATAGCCTCTACTATCTCAGTAGAACTATGCTTGAAGCAGAAACCCGGTATTCAAGTATTGAGAAGTGCTTCCTGGCATTAATCTTTGCAGTTTAAAAACTGAGACACTACCTGCAACATCACGAGGTCCAATTGGTATCTCACAATAATCCGCTCAAATTCATCCTTAGTCGTCCAGTGCTTACAGGACGTCTAGCAAGGTGGGTAGTTATTTTGCAGCATTTCGACATTCAGTATGTGTCTCAAAAGGAAATAAAGGGCCAAGATCTGGCTGATTTCCTAGCTGAACATCCTTCAGTGGAAGACACGTCTTCAGATATTGAACTCCCTGATGAGGAAGTTTTTTCTATTCAAGAGTGTCCTCAAACATGGGAAATGTATTTTGATGGTGCTTCCAGAAGTCCAACAGGGAAGAAAATGGAAAATCATAAATTCTACAAAGTTGGTTTAGGAATTGTACTTATTTATCCAGATAAGGCAGTGTTACCTTATTCCTTTTTATTATGGGAAGGTGGTACCAATAATGAAGACAAATACCAAGCTCTCATTACAGGCTTGGAGTTAGCACTCCAAGCACATGTGAATCACTTAAAGGTGAAAGGTGATTCAGACCTGGTAATCAAACAAGTAAATGGTGATTATGCCATCAGAAAAGAAGAATTAATCCCTTTTTATGATTACATCAGAGAGTTAGTGGTGGAACTCCCTTTAGAACCGACATTTTCTCATGTCCCAAGATCACAAAATGCTCAAGATGATGCACTGGCTAATATAGCCACAACTTTAGAAGATCCAAATCGGGATGAGACAACCATCAGTATTGCCCACCGTCATGCAATTTCACCTTATATTCAAGCCAGAACAGAGGAAATTAATGAAATTAGTCCCATTCCTGAACCGTATGGTCATACTACAGGATGAATGTCACCTATCAGGGAATAACTTCAAAATGGAACACTTCCACCTGCTAGAGCCAATAAAGAACAAATACGGTAACGTGTGGTCAATTTTACTCTTTATGATAGCCCAAACCACTTAGAGAAAATTATCTACAAACGTGGTTTTGATGGAGTTCTCTTCAGATGTATTGATGGTGAAGAGACAATGGATGTCGTAAAAGAAGTGCATACAGGAGTCTGTGGTGCCCACCAGTCTAGACATAGACTGACTGATCAAATTCGAAGGCTTGGATACTTTTGGCCTTCAATGATACAAGATTGAGTTAATTTCACAAAGAAGTGTCATTCATGCCAAGTATATGCCAACTTCATTCATCAACCTCTAGAGTTTCTTCATACAACTAAATACTCGTGGCCATTTTCCACATGGGGAATGGATGTGGTGGGGCCTTACCCTTTAGCTATGGCCAAGCATTTTAAGTACATTCTTACTGTTACTGATTTCTTTTCCAAATGGGAAGAGGAAGTACCTCTCAAAGAAGTCAGTTCCAAATGAATTGTTAGCATCATAAAGTCTAAAATCATTACTTGATTTTGTGTCCCTCATACCATATTGATGGATAATGGCACCAACTTCTGTTCTTCTGAGGTGAAGAAATTGTATAAAGAATACAACATTAAATCCAACCATTCAACTCGGTATCATGCGGCGGCCAATGGCCAAATAGAAGCCTTTAACAATACTCTTTCAAATATACTGCAAAAGATGGTGGATAAAGATAAGAGGTCATGGCCTGATAAACTCTTTCATGCTTTATGGGCTTATCGGACTACCACCCGTAATGCAACGCGGTCAACTCCATATTCGTTGATATATGGAACGGAAGCAGTCTTTCCAATTGAAGTTCATTTTCCCTCACTCAGAGTTTCCATTTGTGATCAGTTATCTACAGATGAGCAATCCCAAGAGCCATTGAATGAATTGGAACATTTATATGAGAAAAGATTGTGCACTTTGCACCACTTGGAAATCTATCAGAATCGAATAGCACGAGCTTTTAACAAAAAAGATTGACTTCGTTAATTCATTCAGGGAGAATTGGTATTGGTTCTCAGAACACCAATGATACCTTGAAAGAAGCCTCCCACGATTGAACCAAAATGGGAAGGACCTTATTCAATACATAAGGTCTACTCTAATGGAGCTTATTCATTAATCTCAATGGATAGAGAACTCATCACGACTCCAAACAATGCAAGATTTATGAAGAAATATTTTGTATAAACACAAAATATGGTCCCCAGAACCAAGATTCTTACAATTGGTTCATACAGCCATGGTCCAGTATGACCTTAAACTGCAACTTCGTCCAACATGACGTTAAACTGTAGGAAAGTCCCTTTTTCATCCAACATGACGTTAAACTACAGGAAAGTCCCTTACATCCGGAAAGAAGTTAAACTACATAAGCACTTAAAGGTCCTATATGACTTTAAACTCCATCATCCATGGTCTATGCATATGACCTTAAACTATTTGCACTTTCGTCCAACATGACGTTAAACTGTAGGAAAGTCCTTTTTTCGTCCAACATGACGTTAAACTGTAGAAAAGAAGATATCCCTGCAACATGAAACTAAACTGTGCAGCACCAGTTCGTCCTTTCTATATGATGTTAAAATATACAGCAATGGTCCAGTATGACCTTAAACTGCAACTTCGTCCAACATGACGTTAAACTGTAGGAAAGTCCCTTTTTCGTCCAACGTGACGTTAAACTGTGGGAAAGTCCCTTTTTCGTCCAACATGATGTTAAACTGTAGGAAAGTCCCTTATGTCCGGAAAGACGTTAAACTACATAAGAGCTTAAAGGTCCTGTGTGACTTTAAACTACATCATCCACGGTCTATGCATATGACCTTAAACTATTAGCACTTTCGTCCAACATGACGTTAAACTGTAGGAAAGTCTTTTTTTCGTCCAACATGACGTTAAACTGTAGAAAAGAAGATGTCCCTACAACATGACACTAAACTTTGCAGCACCAGTTCTCCCTTTCTATATGACGTTAAACTATACAACAATGGTCCAGTATGACCTTAAACTGCAACTTCGTCCCACACGACATTAAACCGTGAAAAGGTTCCCTAAAAAATGTCCTGTATTACTTTAAACTACACCATGGTCCAGTATGACATCAAACTGCACCATCCACTGTCCATTTATATGACCTTAAACTATTCTCCCTTTTGTCCAACATGACACTAAACTGTAGAAAAAATCCCCAATGCGTCCAACATGACGTAAATGGTGAGTTATTCTGTCCTCACTGCATGACATTAAACTACACAGACCCCCTTTCGTCCAATATGATGTTAAACTGTATTGTCCCCATCGTCCTAACTATATGACACTAAACTGTACAGAAAGTCCTTGATATGTCCTACATGACATTAAACTGTATTTTTTCCCTGCTACATGACACTAAATTGTGCAGCACCAATAGTCCTAACTGCAAGACTTTAAACTGCATAGTCCCTTTATATGTCCTACATGACATTAAACTATGCATCGTTAAGGTTGTTGTTACCTCTTGTTTCTCACACCGAGTATGACTCGCGTGAGCTGAGAGCAAACCTCAACCATAACACTCTCTTTGGGCCGCTAACCCTGTGTAAGTCCCAACAACATTTTTATTAGATCATTGTCCCTAAGAACAACTTGATCATTAATTCATTCTTTAATTGAACTACACGGACTTTGATCCTTGCCTTCTAGGCTGGGTATGTAGGCACCCTCCCAAGGTTCAAGCCCAAAATGAATCTCTTCACATTGGTTCACCTCCATCTCATATGATGTTGATTCGTGAAACCGCCCCTAGAATCAATATCTTTACATTGGTTCACATTCGTCCTTGTTATACGACGTTAAACTATACAAAACTTTTTTCTGGTACGACAACAAACTACAATACTCTTTGAGTTCCTCATTTGAGAGAGAACTAATATTGACATTTTTTTTCAATCATGTTTCATTTCAAAAGACTACGTGCATACATGGTAATGCCTAAACTTTTTATCTCGGGTTAAACCATCATTGTACTAAAGTACCCTTTCACCCTACACATGTACGAACCAAATTTGTACAAAGGGTAGTTCTAGAACTATGTGGGCTTGATTCCCATCCTTATGGGATACGTAGGAACGTTCGAGTATCCCTCGAATCCTACCCTAAGAATTTTGGGCCTAACCCCAAATTTCACTTTCAGTCCCTTGGCTGAAAAGTCCTCATGAAAACACACACCGTGTATTCATTATTATGGTACGAACTCAATGACCTTAAACTAAGATCTCTCATATTTTCGTCCTGCACGACATTAAACTGCATTTCAAGAACTACGCATGGCTTGATTCTCATTCTTATGAGATACGTAGTGAAGTCCAAAATTTCAATTCATGACCCAGCCAAAACATGATTATGGTTATCATTGACCTATGTATCTCTATATACAGTGGACGATACCCATCATTATGTGTTATAATACTAAACCTTAAATATTTTCAGATCTTCATAACCCTTTTCATGACTTTTAGTCACAAAAATATCAAACTTCTGAGAATTATTTTGCCTGACTATGAAGTACGTGCCCATAGGTGGCCTTGCATAAATAGTCCACATAACAGACTTGTTAGCCAAAAGATACTATTTATTTGACTATGCAACCAATGCCCTTAGGTGGCCCTGCATAATTCAACCCCCTAACGGGTTTGTCAGATAGTGGTAACTTCATTATTGGGAAGAATGCCTCTTTTGTCCTTATTTGTCTTAAACGAAAGTATGTAGGGATCCGCAAAAAAATAGCCATCCTTAACATATTTGTCCCATATCATTTTTCATGATCTGATAGTATTCAAGTCTATGGTTTATTCTTCTTCCCTACGTTTGGTTCAGACATTCATAGGAGTGATATTCATCTAGTTCTTCGATAATCTTGTCTGAAAATATCTTCTCCATATTCAAGTATCTCTTTCCATACAACAAACTATATACATTAGAAAATTTGAGTCTCCATAAACATTCACTGGCTTTTAGCACTAGGAAAGTAAATTTCTGAGAGTTCTTTTGCCTGACTATGCAGCACGTGCCCATAGGTGGCCTTGCATAAACAGTCCACATAACAGACTTGTCAGCTGAAAGATGTTATTTATTTGACCATGCAACCAATGCCCTTAGGTGGCCCTGCATAATTCAACCCCCTAACGGGTTTTGTCAAATAATAGTAACTTCATACTTGGAAACTACTTCTTCTAATGCCTTTTAGCTCTTTTTCATATCATTCCTCAGATTCAAATATTCATAAGCCATAGTTTACATATTTTCCCACATACTTGAGAGTGGTAATATGTTTTCAGATAAATTGTCAAGGAATTGAATCAATTCTAATCCATGTCATTCAAATCTATTTAGACCTTAAACATTAGCCCCTTTATGTCTGGTATGCATGACTTTAAACTGCCCACAGAAGACAAAGGAACTCTGAATAAAAGACAAGTTCCAGCTCACTAAATAAACATTTTTGTATGATTTAGGTAATATTGAGCAATTAAAAGGTTCAAAGTTTGTAGGGTTATTTGTAATAATCCTAGTAAAAATCAAACTATGCTTACTAAGCCCATTGGCTTAAGTAAATTTGAAGCAGGTAGTGAAAGAATGCAGGTACAAATAAGTGAAAGTGAAAGTGTTTTTCATTGATGCACAAGAGTTATAAGTACATCCACAGACTAGAGTCTCTTATCTTTTTTCAAGAATTACAAGAGGCTTTCAACATAACACTTCATTTGATTTACGGCATCCTGAGCTTTATCAGCAACCACCTGGAATTCATTCATTCAACTGGATACAATAAGAGATGCAGTGATACTAGCTCTTCTTGGAACAATTGTAAAAGGATGTTCTTGAGTGCAGTTTGAGAAAATTTTCTGCTAATCAAACAGTGGCTCTATTTCTGTCCAAGAGACATGGAAGATGGATACATGGCTTTGAGAATGGAGCATTGGAAGTAAAGAACCATTTGGAGAGAGTACTCTTTTCAGATATTGATCAAATGCCATGTTTGTCTTCTCTCCACCAACCGGCAGTGGAAAACATTTCAGCCCATGGGTTTGCCATTTTTCATATCTGCAAGGTAATGGCATGGAAGGAGAACTTGAAAGTTCACACCATTGTTGTTGCTCTCAATGCACAGCATAACCGAAATAGAGGAGTAGCAGTGCAGCGGCATCTCAGGTGTATAATTGTTTGCATTTGGAACATTGACTCCTTGCAGATGACCATGACCACACAGAGGTAGAATGGATGCTCTGTGGAAAATTAGGATGATATTTCCTCAAGTACTTATCCAAATCTGGGAGAGTGCTATTGCAGATATCATAGTAATCATGGCCAATGATGTTCATCATGTCATCAATCATCAATACGCTTGCTAGCCAGTTCATCAGCCATTCCAATTTCCTTGGGAACCACTGAATCTGCACAAAAGATGAATAAACTAACTCTTAAATGGGTTTATTTTTCATAATATTTGTGAAGAAATTTGAAAAAAATGGATATGGCATTAAGGCGCGCAAGTCTAAACATGGAGCGCAAGTATTCGCGTGCAGCGCTAGTTTTTGATGCGCAAGTGTAAACTACGCAAGTACAAATACCTTTACAATAGCGCGACATCAAGGAAAACACTGGAAAACATAGAAACTTGCGCGGCTAAGATAACATGTGCGATGAGAGCTTGAGATGTTTGAAATCCAGGAATCCAGATGCTTTTTACGGAGGTGAGGCCATGTATTTATAGGCCAGGAGGCCTATCTGCGCGCCGTATACAGTGCACTCAAAGCCCGCGCGATGCAAACTTACGCACCGCCCTCTGTGCCCTGAAGACTTGCGTGCCCCCTTTTCCTTTGGATGTATTCGATCTCCTCAGAGTCAAATCCTCTATTTCACTCTGGATCCAACTCTGAGGGGGGACTTTTGTTGACGCTCCATTCATCACAGAATCTAAAGATCGAAAAAGGGGAATATATAAGCACAAAGTGATTCACCCTTTGAAGAAAACATCAAAAATTGACAAAGGGATGAACAAGGAAAACATTTCCCATAGGTCGAGCAAGTTTCCCCATGGTCGCGCAAGTGTACTTTTGCGACTCACTTGGCGCGCAAGTGACTTGCGTGACCTAAGTGATAACCGCCCGATAACCGCTCGGGGTCTTCTTATGCCTATAAATAGACCCTGTGGGCCCCCCATTCGAGAGGATCTTTTTCCAAAAACTCGGATTGAAGCTCCCAACTCCCAAGTCTCTTCTCAAAGCTTCCAGAACACTTCTACGGTAATTTCTTACCTAGAACGGAAGATCTAAAGAGAGGGAGTAAGGCCTAAGTGTTGAAATGCATCAACACTTGCGCGCCTGACTGGCCAACCCTTAAGGGAAGTGGCCACACTTGCGCGCCACCTTTACTCCTTTGATAGAACTTGCGCGTCCCTTTACTGGGAGAACCTCATGAAGATTCTAAAGGCTTTAAGAAAGAGTCGCTCAAGTATTTTTATGCTGGTTGAAAATCACGCAAGTACCCCACATGTCGCGCAGGTATACCTGCACGACCAATACTTGTGCGCCCATGTAAGACTTGCGCGCCTTTCAAGACTTGCACGCCCCTGCCTTTTTGGGTGCCCATCTTTCCCATTTTACCCCTCTTAAGCCATTCCACCTTTCCTATTCAAGATTCAGTCTTCAAGATACTCTCCAAAGCTATTTATGGCATGATTTCTTGATTTGACTTCCTTATTTGAAAGGAATTCTGTGGAATATCTCTCAAAACATAGTGATTTATACATCTTTATGTCACAAAAGATTGAGAGTTCATTCATTCAACCTCATCCTTTAGGATGAGAGAATCTTTAACCTGGGTCTCCTTTTTAGGAATAATCCCCAGTTATATGTCCTTTAAATCTGGGCATCTTCCTCAGGAGTACGCCCTAAACCTTAATTCCTTAACATGGGCCTCCTTTTCAAGAGTAAGTCCCAATCTTAATCCTTTAACCGGGGCTTCCATGTTAGGAATAAGCCCCAGTCATAAATCCTCCAAACTTGGGCCTCCTTTTCAGGAGTATGTCCCAAGTCCCCTAATCTGGGCTTCCTTGTTAGGAATAAGCCCCAACCATAAAATCTGGGCTTCCTTTTAAGGAATAAGCCCCAAGTCCCCCAAAACTCTCTTTAACCAGTCATATATTACATTTGATATGGGATTCCTTCTCAGGAGTAAAACACAATTATCAATCCTGTCCTAATTTTGGGTTTCCTTTCTAGGAATAAGTCCCAAGTTAGAGTATTCAAAATCTCTGTGAAGCACATATACCTTTATGAAACCTATTCTTGGATTTTCTCCCTAAAGTAAATCCTAACCTTCATTTATCTGGGCAGTCATACATACATAACCCCCAAATCATTTCTTATGATTACATCTTTCATGGCCCAATTATCTATCATATTACTAATACCTCTTGTTTCTCACACCGAGCATGACTCACGTGACCTTAGAGGGTAAAAGTAATTATGACATCCTTCTTTGAGCCATTAATCATAAAGATCATACTCTATTTCTCGAACTATGTGGGTTCTGAATCCTTTCCCAAAACAAAGGATACGTAGGTAGGCCATCTGTGGGTTCGATCCCAACTTTGAAATAATACATGTCCTTCTGAATGACGATAAACTTCAAGTGCCCCACTGAGTGGCTTTAAAACCAGCCTGGTCATCATAATGACCAAGAGACTTTTATAAATGTTTTGAAGGATACCATTGACCAAGAATCTCTAAATAGATACAGATGATTCTCTATTGATGAATAACCTCGAATACATATAAAAGATTCTCTAAATTTCTTACATATTTAATCATCGACTGTTAAAACTAATAGAAAGCTCATTTTATACTTGGTAATGTAATAAGGATTCACAAACATAACTTAAATCTATAAAGAGAGTCCCAGAGTATACAATAATTCCCCTCGAAAAGGAGTGATGAGTTGGACTTCCATCTTCTTGACCAATGAAAATTCCTAAGCCTCACTAGTCCACAAACTAATGAGCGCCTACCTTTGGAAAGTAGGTCCAAATGGATGTGAAATCATTGTATGTTTCTGGTTCTACGAACAAACCCGATAGAAACCGATCGGAACGTTTGAATCTCCCATCCAGGAGGTCATCCCCTAATTCCAAGGGAAACAATCCCCTAACATACGTCAATTTTTTTCATGTTAATGGATATGTTTTAGATGAAATATCATTCTTAGTATAAACCATTGAACATACCTTTAGGAATGTTAAAAATTATACTGCAAAACATTAGTTTCATCTTATAGGATATAATAAAACATTCAAAAAAAATTAGCGTTATGATTATGTGGTTATCTGAGAAATCAGCTCTCTATCTAGATACTACAAGTCAATGTGGCTATCTCATAAATGTGCCTAAGGGTAAAACCCAAAAACACAATATTTAACTAGACACAATTGGAAACTGGTGCATGACAATGGGTGTTGCTAATAACTGTGTTTTCATAACACATCAAATTGGTTATGATTTTAAAATTTATTTATTGTCTAAGGAAGACTCTAGGTCACCTATCAAGGAGTTTTGGACGTTTAAAATGTGTATTTTTATTTAAAATAGTACTCTTCCCATGCCTACACACTGAACTATAATTTAAATCTAATTTCCAAAAGTGTATTAATAGTTTGAGTATTTCATAATGAGAATTAGTTAAAAATGCGTTAAAATTACAGCTTTAGTGAAACATAGTAATGAAAATAAATGAAAAATAAGAACATGTATGATAAATTATATATAAAAAGTAATGGAAAGGAAAAACCATTTTGTAAAAAGATACAGAAAAATATGATGTACTGTAACGTATATATAAAAAGTATGAAACATTATTTTCACCATGGGGAAGTCAAAAAACATGATGTATCAGATATATGTAATAAGAAATAGTAAAAACTAATATTGATTTAGGAAAATTGAAATTGTGATAGTAACATATTATAGATTATTTTGAAACTAAGGACACATAAGAACATGTCTATAGAGATTTATTTCTTGGCAAAAACAAGGTTGACCACAGTAACAATGGGTACTGTTTTTAGAGTATTTTGGGTGCACTTTGTAGTCACACAGTATGAGGGAAATCACTATGATTAATATATTATCCTGATAGAAGTGCCCATGTGTCGTTTTCGTAATGCTCACATCCCCATTTATCAATAGAAAGGTTAAAATTTTGCTCACATCCTAATGACTGTAATTTATAAAACATAATGACTATAACATGGTTTCCTACAATGCTAACATCATTGATGGAATGATCACATCGTTACTACAATGACCACATCCTAATGATTTACAAATTGTTTCCTAAAGCATTCCAATATAGATTATAAAAGAGAAATATTAAAATCTCGGCACTGTATATTCATTTATCAGTAGAAATGATAAAATTCTAGATTGTATATGTTGTTATAGGTTTTATTTATACTTTAATAATAGTAGAGTAAAATGTTTTAGTATAAATGTAAAAGATAATTTGAACATAATATATTAAATAATATTTTTCCATTACCTTGCAATTACAAGATCACATTTTAGTCAATTTATTCAGTTTTTTTCTTACCTTTTCCTTCAAATGGGGATACACATCATTGACATTGCTTGTTGTTTCTATAGTGTCTCTAGTGTTTATGACATTTAGTTGGACTGCATAATCAACATAAAACTCACTCAACTAATTTTTCTATATCAAAAAATTACTGAAATAAATAAGTAGAAAAAAATAATGACAAATGTAATCATTAAACCAAGAATCTGATGTTTACCTATTTGAAATGAGATGAAAAAATGAAGTTTAATTTAATGATACAATAAATGTAAATGATATTGGAAAAAAATTAGTAATGGCCACTCAAATGATGTAAAGAAAATACAAGACAATGAAGATAAATATCTTAATACCCGAGTGGAGGAAAAATTTCTAGTTGTGACAAATCCTATGTCTTTGTAGCATCTGACTTTGAAACATCCAATGATTTCATGTTCTTATAACATTGTTGTAAAATTAATAATAAAAGACCCATTATAGAATAAGTTACATTATAATAAATTTCACAATACTGAAGAAGAAACAACATGTACGTAAAAGGTAGCATGTAAATTTTCGATTCCGACTGTTGATATGTTTAGTTGCAGAAAAAAATCTTATTTTATCATGTGTACAATGGTGTTAATTCTATAGCTCTATCACAGGTTTTAGCATCCTAACTATCAGATCTAGAATCCTTCTAACTTCCAATGTTGGGATCCTTTTAAATACACATTCATTTTTTGTTGGGTTTCCTTCACACATTTTGTTGCAGTCCCAATCCTACAATGTGACATTATGCTGCTTCATCTCTGATTATATATTCAAACAATCACTTGAAATATTTTTATAGGCTTGTAAATAAATGAGGCAATCTTCTATAAATTAGGTATTCATGTAGGACCATCTTTGTAAAGTACTGCATCCTGATAGGAAATTTCGTAAGAGGAATAAGGGTACCCAAAAATCATTCCAAAAAAACTGATTGATGACTCAGAGTAAATAAAAGAGTTTATATGTATTGAAGAAAAATATATTGATCCAGTGCCTGAAATATTAGCACTATTCATGTCTTCCAGGATAGTGTGTTTCCCCAGAAAAATGTTAAAACCTGTCACCAACTCCTCTTAGTATGAACACCTTTCTCATACAATGAAATAAGGAGAATCCAAAAAAATAAAAACCCAAATATATCCTACAATATAATTATAAATGATCATCTCAAATACATTAATGATTATTATAAAATATAGTAAATATTTCAATCATTAAAAATTATTTTATCATTGGATTGTTCATATTAGACATACAAAAAAAATGTAATACAATAGAAAAACTATTTCACAAGAGAAACATAATGCAGAAACAATATACTAATCAGAAATGCTGAAATATACCAATTGACAGAACAAAATTTATGAAGTAGGGAGTGCAGGTAGAGAAAATGGAGGATAAATGGGAGAAAAGGTTGATTCAAATTGAAATTATATGATTGAATCAGTTTATGCATGGTCTAGTGCTATAGAAATATGTTTCTGTTTTCAATAATTTGTAACAAATATGAAAATGGGTTGCTAGTTTGAAAATATTTATCTAGTTTATACATGCTCTAAAAAGTGATTCATGTATCTGAACTTATAAATTGAATAATATTTTTATGTTTCATGTACATAAAATAGTAGAAAATAATTTTGGGTAAACTGGAAGGTGTGTAGTCAATATGAAATACATATATAAAACTAAAAAACAATGTAAGAAAATCATTTAAATAAGGAATATTCATTCGCTTTTTGGTGGATTATGATAACATATGACTTCTATATTATCTAATCCCAATCAAATATTAAAAAAGCATCAATATTTATTTTACGTTAATACTTATAATCAATACCATATTTTTATCACATTCCACTTTTTATTTCTACAGTACCCCATCCACCAAAAAATACCAAATAAAGTTTTATATCATTGAAATATGATTTAATGAGGAGTGAAATTATGGTTTTTTGTCATAGTGAATCACCCTCAGGGTATCAAAATATAATTGGATAAAATTTTACATTTTTAAAATTTCAACTTGTATACCCTTAAACTAAACCAACTATTAACATTATATAGTAATAATAATATACACAGAATCCATTATTTATAGGGAAACTATCGAGTTTAAATGTTACATGGATCTTAAAAAACAATCTAAAATTAAAAAAAACAATTAGTTTTCATTGATGCATTAGAATCTACACCATTGTCAGTATCTTCAAACAATTTCATGGGATTATCTATTGTATATCTCATTGCATGATATTATGTTATATTGAGTTAATTGAAGATCCACTAAAACAATCATATTGGTAATTATTTGGAATCACATTGATTCTAAAAATTACACCTACAACATCAATGATTTCATGACTCATACAAATAGTAATTTCAATTGTATCCACATTGCATATTAAAATCATAACATTCCCCATGGACAATGTATCATTATCCATTTTAGGTGTATGCTACTTTGAATGGTTGAAATGTCTAGAATTGTGAGTACATATAATATTAGTTTTAGTAATTCTTACTCATTCCATTAATTTCTAGATGTAATATAACAAATAATTGAAATATATTTTTGATCTCAATTATCTTATTATCATAATATTTAATATCTACATATAAAGGCCAATATTAATCATCTGGGTAATATTTATCACATAAAAAATGAAATATTAAGTGTACAATAGAAAAAAATTTAGTGTTCTATAAAAATACTATTACTGAATGTTGATCAAGGAATATAGATGCTATCTGTGAAGGTGGACATAGTTCACTACAAATGATCATGAAAGAAGAAGATATCATCCTTTATATTGGAGAAACATACCAACATCATTGTCATAGACAACATCAAAATAAAATTAGGGTTGTAACCATAAAACATAAAATCATAAATAACAAGCAATTACCAAAAAGGGACAGTCGTAGAACTGTAAATCATAATTAATTATCAAATAACATGTATAATAAAACATTTTTAGGTAGGCATTCTATAATATCTATAACTAGACACACTTCAAGCAATGAGAATCCCAAACCAATATATATTGATAAAAGGCCAATTTCTTCCACTGGATATCATAATATCAGAAATAAATGAAAATATAATATACCAGTCTGTATATGCATTTTTTCTCCCAAACTGTAGAAACTATATCGGTATTTGTAGGAAGATAATTCATTACACTCTAATTGAAATTTTCATCACTAGGGTTATTGATATCACCCTTTCAGGCTTCCAGCCAATGTTTCTCAGCCACAGGGAATCTTCTTAAAGTGGTTTAGAAAATTAGAAACTATATTCTTGGGAAAAGTTGGTTGTAAGGTTAAATATACCACATAGTTAACCTTTAGTAGAACACAAAACAAAAACCTATATGTAGCAAAAAAACATAAAAACAAAATGGCAGATAAAAAACTACACAAATGAATATTTATCAAATGTTAACCATTTGTAATAATTTTTGAAAAACTATATGTGTCAGACACATAAAAACCGAAGGCAGAGATCAACTATGGAGAATCTTGCTCAATTATTTTATGTAGAGGAACTAACTGTAGAAGATGAAAGACTCCAGATAGTCGAGGATCCAGATAGCTCGGATGTCGCATCTAGGCATGGCTTCCCTGAGCGAATTCCAAAATGATTCTAGGATGTATAATAATAAGTCCATAAAATATCTATGAATGAATAATAGGGAAATATATGAATAACCAGTCTAGTAATATCTATGAATGACTATTAGGGAGACACTTACATATAAATAATATTGAAAAACAAATATTTCAAATACCTACATGTAATTAAGTAATTTTCAGTGCTATCTAAATGCATGGGCTGCAAGATGCTATCTCAAAGAACTACACTTTCATGGTTAGTATAACCATATAGAGAAGTAAGTAGTGAAAAAGCCGTAACCTAGTCAGTTAAACAAAAATTGAAAAGAGAAAAAATGGTTGGATTATTTGAAGGTCAGACAGGATATTAAAAATAAGATGAACTCTACACCCACATAAGAAACACCCATAACACCCTACAGAACATATATTTGAAAGTGGGAAAACAACTACAGAGTTAGTGAAACATACCTTCAGGCAAGAAAATGTCCATGGAATCCCATACATAGAACCCAGTTTCAAGTAATTCTATTCGATCATGACACCAAACACAGTCAAATCTCCATTCATACATGATTTTAAAACATTTCCATGAACATTTGGCTACATAGTCAAAAAAACACTAAATGAAAAAAAATGAACTCTGTATAATTCCATATTCACCTTTTGTTACATATATGACGGGTATTACGATGCATTTCATATATTGATTCCACCAAGGTTGAAAGGTACCATCAACAAATGAGAGAAACAGAAAGTGATAATAGTGATAATGTTATTTGTGTTTGGTAAAACTAAAAATCATACAAATATTATTATGTAGGATTACTTGAACACATTGAGACTCTCCACATGTATACACACTCCTGAAAATTTTTAAGGGTGACCCATCTGTATTTAACAAATTTACAAATATTCAAATCTAAATGCATTGAAATGTTAAAGTGATAAAAAATCTTACACCAAAATGATTTTTTGAGTTATTTTATGCTCAAAAAGATAACTAATGTAAAAAAGTATTCTAAATAAACAAAACAAAATTAAACAAATGAAAATATTTTGATAAAAAAAAAATTTCAAGTTAGTTTAAATGAATTAATCTATATCAAACCACATAATTTAGACCAAAAATTAAGGTGTATGTAGCTGGTCACTCACAATTATCCAATAGTTCCATGAAAAATACATCATTTCACATTAAATCTTCATATACTCAAAAATAAAACCTTTTGGCATAACACATGTATGTATAATATACAGTAAAAATAAAATAGAGACTAACTTTTTTTATAGAAATCATGTAGTTTGAGAGATGGTACGCTATATGATCTCTTTTTTTCATCCCCTAAATCATTCTCAATTTAAATTAATACGCTTCACCTTATCCATAATTTCAAATAAAAATGGAAGATACACACAAATTTATTTGGTTCATATAAGTAAGAATTTGAAAATATAATTAACAATATAATGTAGTTATGGAAATTTTGTCTGTATACTATGTTTGAAAGAACATTGAAAAAATTATATACTATGAGTATGAACTGTTAGAACACATATAAAGATGGAAACAAATATGTAGTAGAAACACACCATATTGTTAGTGAACAAACTAAAAGTGAATACAATATTTAGATATTGAATAGAAACACATGGTTGTTGTGGGGTGAGCAACACGTTGTTCGAAACTCGATTGGGCTAAAAGAGTTGATAGCTGTAGATATGGAGGGAAATCACGAGATTGAGGGAATTAGGTAATGAGATGTAGTGAATTTGGAGGGTACCACAGTTAAATAATTCGAGGTAGTAGGAGAAATAGAAAACATACCATGATCTAAGGGGATTTGGGAGGTTGAATCGTAGTAGAAGACATACATATTATCATGAAAGACACTGGAGGTATCTTATGGGTACTGACGGATGATGGGAGGGGAAATACAAGAAGGAACCCTAGGTGCAGTAGTAGAGGGGTGATGGCAGCGGGAACAGTAGGACCATCACTGGAGGGGAAACATGAGGGGGAACCATAGGAGCAACGACATAGGTGAAATAGGATATAGAGAAAAAAACTAGAGAGGGAATCAGTAATAGCAGCAAAGGATCAGTGAGATCCCTAGTAAAATAGGAAGAGGTGAAACATGAAAGGGAACTATAGGAGTAGCTGGAATCGTAGGAGCATGACCCCTTGATTGGGAATCATTGGAGCAGTGGTAAATTTAAAGTGGATTTGAAACATGAGTGGGGTTCAGAGGAGCAATGGTAGAGGTTAATCGGGAGCGGGAACATAGCAGCAGTGGATAATCTCAAGAGGGGCCGAGTTTTGAAAGGAGGGAATGAAAGGAAAGGATTTTATGGGTGACGTGGAACATTGAGGAGGCAACAAGTGTACCTAGAGATACCTTAGATTAGTAATAATAATATAAAAACTAAAATAGGGGTGGTTTGAAAAATATTTTTTAGTAAAAAAGTAAATATAAAGAGATTAATAGTGAAAAAACCAAGTGGATTTTACAAAATATGACAAAAGGGTTAATTTTGTGTTTATTACACACATATAAAGTTCACCTCTCTAAGATATTAATTCATGTTTGAAGTTTGAATTTGGGTGAAATTAATCTGAATCTTAATTAATTTCCATGCTTTTATATCAATGCATGTTGAACCAAACCTTGAAATAAAAATTTCATAGGAAAAGTTTTGACCATATGGATTGTATAATAACTTAAAAATCAAATTGAAATCAGAAAAGGTGGAGATGAAAAATATTCTTGTATTTTCCAATCAGAACAACACAAGTCACACACTCAAAACATCACACTGATCAGTTAAAAGTAAAAATCATTCAATTCTCTTTAATCCAACAAAAAATTCAAACATTAATCAATGTAAGATAATTTTGAATGAAATGTTTTAAAACCCAAAATATATCAAATGAGTAGCATTAAAAGTTCTAGAACTCCCTTTACAAGATGTGTAGATCCCTCACAATGAAGGCCCGCCATTTAGACCAACATCGAGAGGAGGAGGAAAGTTAGATGGATCTATTTCTTTATTTCAGCCCTCCCTATGAGGATAGGGATCTCCATAACCTTCAAGGTGATGATAAGAATCCTCTAGAACTCAAATATTTCATTACTTAACTCCTTGGTTGAACTTGAAAATGATGTTCCCAAGGTGGACTTTTATATTAAAAATGGGAGGTAGTTTTGGGCACCCATATTTGGATATACCACTTGTATCTCGATTATGGACTATTAAATGACCATATAATGACATGGATAAAAGAGTAGAGTTGTTTATCAGAATCATCACTATATCCGTGTAAAATTTGGAAGCCATTGGAAATATGTATTTGGATATATTATCCACACACCAAACCTAAATCTTCAATTAGTTTAGATTCAGTTCCCTGGACAGATCAATTCAGATGGGACACGAGATGGATGAATTTGTATTCGGTGTCTTGAGATGAGTTTTATCAATTTTTTTTGGATCATCTCACAAATATTTTATCCCATTTCGATTCACTTATTTCTCAATATGTGAAAAACAGTGGACAAGTGTCCTTGGGATTCCATGCAGTTTGTACCATTTTCCTTAGACATCATATCCAGCCTTTCAAATCACCTCGTCCTATAATGATATCATCAAAGCAAGTATAATTAAAAAATTTCACCTTGATAAATATAAAATAATTTAACCAAATTTTAATTTGAATTTTTTATTATCTTTTTATTTTTTAATAAAAAACTAGTTTAACACAGTGGCATAAGGGTGAAATAAAACCATGAATCGCAGTGCAATCACACCCCCACACCTAAACATTTACACTCCTGGGAAAAGTCACATTTCCAAAAATGATGCATGGAGATATTTAAAAAATAATGAATATTTAACATTAATTGAAAATTTAATCAATAGTATCATTGTGATCAAAATAAAAATCACACAAAGGAGTTATTCTCAGTGATCATAGAAAAAGTGATCTCATAAATTATATCAGAACAATATTCTAACATACGCATGATACCAATATGAGAAAGTAATTTAGAAGTACCCAATTTCACCAACTCTCCATGTGTTTGTGTGAAAACCATTTCATGATATTCTTTCCACTTTTTATCCAGTAAATATTGGATATTTTTAAATTTACCTGATTAAATGATTATGTCCATCGAACCTACCCTATATCCTTTGCAATCAAATTTTATGGCCCACTCACTTAAGAATTAATGGAATTCAAACCATAATCTCCCAATGTATATATCCTCATATGTTTTACAGTTCATGAACCCCTCATTTTTATTATTTTTTCTTTTATAAATGTTTAAATTGGAACAAATCTCACACTCACCACTCAACCCTTGTTTGATATATTAATGAAACTAATTATAATAGTAATAACAAGATAAAAGGTCAATGAAGAGTTATTTTTGAATTTCCCAATATAAAACCCATTTCTTTATGTTTATTTGGCTATTTTTAGTTTTTTAGTTTCTACAATAGTTGGATAATCAGTACACACACATAGGACAATCGGGTATTGTAATGAAATAGATTGGATAAGGAATGAAGGTATGAGAAAATAATTTTTGAAATCTAATAAATATTAACTTAACATATATTTACCTTTTATTAAATATGAACTATTCAAGCATCATGGTTTCGTGCAAAACTATGTGGAGAAATTAAGTGGCATAATTTTCCCATTAGCTGATTACATAAATGGTAGCATTTTTCTCAAAGGATTTAAAGTGATACATTAATTTATATCATCATAAAACAACCAATTATATAGAAAAATTCACATCTTCAAATAAATAAATTTCTTATTAATTTTCAATAAGATTCATGATTAAGTGGGCATCATTTTATATGATTATGTGGGAAATATTTTCCATGATTAACTGGGAATCATAAATGAATATTATAGAATTAATGTGTGGGTGAAAGGAGGGAGGAAGGTAACAATACTATATAGTAATCGAAAAAAAGAAAAAATAAGAAATATGATGAAAATTCCTAACTAACATAGGATTGTACCCATCCCCCCACACCTAGAGTGTGCAGTTTCCTCACAGTAATAAAAGTGAATGTGGAAATAAAGGATAAAACATGTCAAGATTCATTTGTATTTTTCTTCTTGAACATCGAGTTTCTATATCAGGGACTCCATAATGGCTTTTTCAAAGTGCTGCAGCCACTGCCCATTGATAGTGAAGGTTTATTTTGATTCATTATTTGTAACCTGAACAAGACCAATTGGATAAACACTAGTAAAAGTGTATGGACCAAACTTGTGGGAATGAAGCTTATCTAGATTCAAATTCATCCTTTCATTGTAAAGGAGGCCCTTCTTACCTATGTGGACCTTAAGATGAAGGATGAGACCATCGTGGGAATCCTTGGTTCTCTCCTTATAAATTCAGGAGTTCTCATATGAATCCTTATGTACTTATTCCAATTCCTGAATCTTCCGCATTGTCTGAGAACCTACACCAGAAATATTATAATTTCATTTTTTAATGGCTCAATAGGCTGAGTTTTCTATCTCAATAGGAAAGTGAAAAATATTTTAAAAAACAAGATGATATGGTCAAATTCTAATAGGAGTTTCAAAGGATTTATGGTACACCCATAATGAATCATCGATTCTAAGAATCTAATATTTTCTATTAGATTAGACCATTTTTTTGATGATTTTTTTACCTCTCTATTTGACACCTAATCATGACCATTGGTTTCTGGGTGATAATTATTAGACACTCGATGCCCAACCCCATACCGATGAAAAAGTAATTTAATTGTTTGGTTCTATAAATTTAAACCCTAGTATCCCATTACAGGTGACTAGGGTGGTGAGGGGGCTATGGTATGGGGTGTTGATCATGGGGTCTAGTCCCAGGACATTGTTTTATTATTGCATGAGTTGTAAATAGAACCCACCATTAGACAAATGAGAACCCCAGTCACAGATGATGAATCTAGGTAATCTAAACAAACAAATAATTTGGGTTTTAAAAAATTCCATAGTTTTGTTGGAATCATCTATCCTTGTGGTTAATGCCTCTACCAATTTTGACATTTAATCAACTTCAATAAGAATGTACAATCTACCAAAGGAATTTGGAAATAGATACATAAATTTAATACCCCAAAAATCGAAAATTTCATATAAGAGAAAGGGTGGTTGTAGAATTTAATTTATTTTATATACATTCACATTCTTTGATAGTGAGGAAATGATTTATAGAAATCATGGGCATCCTAAAATAATGTTGGTCAAAAGATACCCAAATCAAGGACCTTGCGAAATATCTATTAGGGACGAAAGTATCCCCCACAAACAAGAGTATGGAAGAACCTAAGGACACACTGAAGATCTCTCTTATGAACACAATGCATGAGGACTTGATCACAATATGTGCACCAAAGCTAGGGGTCATCCCAAATGTACCAACAAGACTCGTGTTTTAGACGAAAAACATGATTTTTGTTGAAATATATAGAAATGAAAGATGTTACAAAATAATTTACAATTTCAGTATACCAAGGAATAACATCTTGGACATGGTACAATTTCTCATACTAAAACATATTATTTATAAGAATACAGGGGGATTAGTCGATATTTGAGGATGCGAGGATCCTATTGATATGGTCAGCCACCACATTCTGAGGTCCATTTTTATACCTAATATCTACATTAAATTCATGAATTAGGATAATCTAGCGAATGAGATGTGGTTTGGCTTTTGGTTACTTAAAGAGATACCAGAGGGATTCATGGTCTAAGAACACAATGAATTTGGACCCTAAAAGGAATGAACTGAATTTATCCAAGTAAAACACAATGGAAAGTGATTATTTTTTAGTTGTGGTGTAGTTTTCTTGGGAGGGGTCTAGTGTTCATGATGAATAGGCAATGACATGTGAATATTGATTAAGTAGTTGCGATAAGATATCCCCAACTACAAAGTTATAGGTGTAACACATGAGCTCAAATTGTAAATCCCACTATGGTGGTTGGATTTCGAAGGGTGATGTGAGACTTCATTTTAATTTATTCAAATCTACATCGCATTAATTATTAGAACAAATAATTTTTGTTTTTAGATAAACTAGGAATGGGGGAGGGTGATATCACTAAAGTCACAAATGAAACAACAGTAAAATACAACATGACCTAATAAAAACCACATATCAGTCACATTTTTGGGGAATGGTTGTGAAAAAATGAAATCCACTTTGATTTATCTACCTATATATCATCCCTAGAGATGACATGTCCATGTAAAATACCTTGTCACACCATGAAATGGAATTACTCATAATCTAGTAATAGATTATTTTCAATATAGAGACATATAAAAGTTCCAATAATACTCAAAAATTCATCAAAAGAGTATCCATAAATAGTAATATCATCCATGAATACATACATATAATTATGCAGGTAATCTTAAAAAAAAATTAACCATGCATCGATGAAAAGTACATGAAGTAGTAAACAAAAGAAATGGAATCCTCCAATATGAAAATGTTCGAAAGGGGAAAATAAATGTTGTCTTTTGATGGTCCTCAGAGAAAATATGGATAAAAAATTATCCATAATACCCATCAAGGAAATAGTAGTGTGACTTCTTTTCTAGCCTCTATATCATCTGGTCGATGAATAAAAATGGGAAATGGTCCTTCCAAGTGTATTGGTTTAATCATCGGTATTCTATATAGACAATCCAATTATTTTGAACATGGGTTGGAACCAATTCATTATTTTCATTTTTAATTACTGTAAGACCATATGTTTTAGAAACTACATTCATCAGACTAGCCCATTTTCTATCATAGATGGGGAAAATGATTCCACCAGCCAATAATTTTGTAACCTCCTTTTTAACAACATCTTATAGGTTAGGGTTAAGTTGACAGTATGTCATACACAATGGTTTATCCTCATCATTTAGTAATATATGATGTGTGAAAATTTATGGGATAATACCAGGAATGTCAGAATATGTCTATCCCAAAGCATGTTTATACACCCTCAAAAGGGAAAGAAGTCACACTCTATGCTCTAGAGGGAGTGAAATAGCAATGATAATGGGCATCCAATTTCCATTCTAAAAATATGAATATTTTAAATCATGAGGAAATTGATTAGGTTCAAATTTATGTAGACATTGGATTGATTGGAGTGAATATGAATGTTGGAGTTTAATGATCTCATCTAACTACCAATGGTAACATCCTCACACTACAGAAAAGTGGCTTATACCAACAAAAATTTCTTGAAAGATAATATATCTCTTGGTAAAAATGATAATTTATAATAAATATTATGTTTTATTGGCATTAATTTTTAATACCAACAATTATTTTTACCAACATATATATATGTTGGTATTGATTATTTAATACCTACATATCACTTATAAGTAGTTGAATATATTTGTTTATCATACTAGTACCAATATTTTTTTTACTAACACATGAATCAATTTTTAATAATGACTATTACCAAAAAATTCTTTTTCCATTAATAAAAAATGTAACAATAAACCATATAATAAAGAACGATTTTATCAATAACCAATTAAGAGAATCATATTATACACACACACACACACATATATATTTTTTACGACCAAATTAAAATTTTATTTCCTAGGGTTTAATTAAAACATATCATAATTTATTTTAATTTTCCACTTTCTCGAAATATTATTTATTTTTATGTTTTTTAATACTGTACTTGTCATGTGTTCGTGTAACACCCCAAGATTCTACAAATAAATTTACAATTGAATGCATAAAACACTAAGTCTCTACAAAACAACACTTCGATATAACCTATCCTATAAATAAAAATTCTTCCACTTAAATGATTTGAATTTTGAATAATTGACATACATGGTTGCATTAAGTATGATATTTAGAGTCTCATAATATCATCTTACATTTTTTATTAATAGTAACTTGACCATTATGAATAGTAACGTACTGTTATGAATAGTAATATGACCCTTATGGATAGTAACCACACCCATGAAAGTATAAATATATTTTAGACACCTTATAAATGAAATAGAGTATTTTAAAAATTAATAATTTAGTGTTGGTATTTTTGTGAGTAATAAATATTTAATTACAATTTTAAATTATTAAATTTATTTAAAAGAAAATTAATTTTCATAAAATTTATTATTAAATACATTTTTTTGTATTATAATTTTAGGATAATTTAATAATACCTTAGTCAATTTTTGAATATATTCATTTCTAAATTTAAATCTGTATTTTTCTAGTAAATATCGATTTTATTTAAAAATTAAATTTCTCTTAGTTATAAAAATATTTAAAAAAATGGAGTTTATTTTGGAATTATACACATTGAAAAATGGTTAGGGTTTATTTTTGGGATTTTTTTGAAATACTTGATTTTTTGGTGAATAGTGAAATTCGATAATTTATGAAAAATGCCAATTAAGTGAATTTATACATCATGCTGGTGTCATTGATGATGTAAATGTTCATGGGTTCTAACTCAAATTCACTTATTACTATTTTTTGTCACAATAATCAACACTATTTCTTGTCTTGATCAAAATAATAAAATAATGAACAAAATATTTAAAAATCACTCCTCTCCCCCACTATACCCCCCACCCCACTTCCTCTTCTCTTCACTCCTCTCAAGCCTTGAGCCTTGTATAAATTCAAACCAAATCACCTCCTAATCTCCTCCCAGACTTCCATCATCCCTTGGTCTCATAAAAAGACCAAAACCTCTCTTCTAAAGAGGCTCTGAAGGAATATTTCTTCAAGAGGTAAATTCCTCTTTTCATTTCTTTTATTTCAAGTACCTTACATTTATTTTTCTTTCCTAACCTCATTTCATCCAAATGTCATGATAACTAAAATACCTTGAATTTAGTATAATTTTGTTATGATAATTTAATAATTCATCATCATCTCTCATTTCCCCTTCATTTATGCTAGAAATGAAAACACTATCTGATATTTGATAATTTATAACATTCAAGGAAGAAAAATTTTAGATTTATATTACCATCTTTAATTATGGTCATAAAACCCTTTTTTCAGTTCAAAAAAATATAATATATGTATTAAAACTTATTTAAGGTTCTGGAATAATTTTTACACAAGATATTAATTGTTAAATCAAAACGAGTATATTGTGATAAAAAACCGCCAATTAACCCAAACAGTTATCATTACTGTTTTATATAATGATTAATCTTCACTCACAATAAACAAATGAAATTTATATCTATTTAATATGATGGATATTTACAAATAAAAAAACTTCCATTCTTTACAACCATTCTCATTATACATTTTTATTCGTACATGATTATAAGTAAACGAATCATGAAAACTAAGGAAGAAAATGCTCTCAAACAATGAAATTGAATCACTCAACCCATCAAAAGGACATGAATGATCAAAATAAGGAAATAATAAAATTATATTTATATTAGGTTATTTAATTATTTATTTATTAAACTAAATTTTATTATTCAGGTAATTATGTTCATGAAAGAAACACCTTCAAAATTAAGGTACAAGTTTCTTCATCTCACATCCATTTTTGTGAGATATTATGTATTCACTACTATTACATATCTATGGTGAATGTATAATGAACATTGATGTATCATATCATGAATATATTTATTTTTATGATAATAAATTTATAATTTTAGGATTTTAATTTTGATTCATACAATTAAATTTGTTACAAAGTTGTAAGTATTTTCTACCCGAAGCTCTATTTTTATTCAGGTTCCTCTTCTTCTCTACTCACCTAAATGAAATTATTATTTATTCTTATTTAATCCTCAAAAATTATATTTTTTATGTTCTATATATGTTTACCAATTATAATCCTTCTTTATTTTATGGGTATTTACATGTTTTAAAATAATCAATCAAAACTTCATCGGAATTGCAATCCAAATTCAAGGATCGTCTCGAATTCATACATATTTTGAAGTTCACACTGTAATCTATTTTAATCCATATTTACATTTATATAGTCACTAATTTTAACATGAAAAATCAATTTTTTGTTCATTTCTAGTTTTATAAAATCAATCATTCGTTTGAACTTTAAAATCTCTCTAATTAATTCCTTAGACAACACTAAAATGTTTTAATTCTAAATCTTCTTTAAAATCTCTTTTTACATGATTTCACTTTAGTGGAAATAATTTATTCCTAAAATATAATTTCAATATCCTCACCTTTTCATTTCTAGGATATACATGTTTAAAACTATATATATGTCAAATACAAATGATTTTCCAAAAGATCTCTTCTTTCTAAAGTAAAATATATTTTTCTCACATCACTTTAACTTTTATGAGATATATTCCTTGTTCAACACTTATTTCTTGAATGTGATATATGTAATACCCTTTGGTATATCATAATAAGTGTCTCCTTAATCACAATATATTCTAATGGATTTTTATTTTAATGTTTAAAGATAGTATGAGACACATTGGAATGTTTAAGTAATATTTTCTCAAGATTTTTTCAATGGTCTCTTTTAAAAACATCTTCATATATGTAAAAATACTTTGTTGAAACTAATAATTAATTGAGGCTTATATATTATGATATCATCTAACATAATTTTTTGAAGGGTTTCTGATTAGTTAGACTATGGATGTGCTATCTTGATAACATTCACCATGTTACTCTGAATGGTTAGTATTTATATTTAATGATTGGGGAATGTTATTTACATTTCATATGTTAGTTTCAATATGAATTTATATGTTGATTATGTTTACCCCATTCATATTAGGAATGCATTAGACTTAGTATGTGATGTGTTGGCCCTCTATATCCCCCCGATGCATCAGTAGGTCTCATGTGACAAATAGTTATGGACTTGGATGAGGCATTGACCATTTTGAGATATGGTTTTGGCCGAGGCATTAATCATTTTTAGACTTCTTAGCCAAGGCCTTGAAGATATGTTTTTGAATGTCTGGCATATGAATATCCCTAATTATGAAGCTAGAAGTTCATAGTTCATGTGTTTATTCAACTAGTAGAATACCCATGATTATGTTTTATTATGGTAATATTTAATAAGCTCAAATTATAGACATATTATGTTCTAGTTCATTTTTAAAATCATGTTTTTCATTTATTCACAATTCGAAATGTTTATGTTTATGATATAATTCGTCGTATTTTTTACCCTTACTGACCATCTGATCTCATCCCTTATTATGTTTCATTTTGTCTAGGACATTAAGTGTTATATTTTTTTGACTTGCATGGATAATATTAGAGTGGTGGATGTTCCCTATGGATCATTAATGTTTTTTTCATTTCAAGTTATAATGTTGAACTTATGTATATATCTAGTTTTCTAAATCTACTAAACTATTACTTCCTTCGGGATACGATATTCATGAAATCATGCTAGTGTAAGGAAATAAGACACTGACTGTGGGGAACTAAGGTCAGGTCTTTACAGTTTGTATCAGAGGAAGTTTAGTAGAAACATTGTAAACTAGATTTAGAAAATGTAGATTAAATAACAAAACTTTAAGATAATATTTGACTATAAATATACAAAAATATCTTAAAATTTAGGTTAGTAATAGATAATGTGGATATTTCTAAAAATACAACCTTGTTTGGATACTACAAGTGGATATGGTTCTAGCCCAGATGTACATAGGAGTGAAAAATCCAACAAAGAGTTTGGTGATTTACCTAGGGAATCCTGGTACACGACAATGGGCCTTACTGTGCACCTGGTTTGACAATCCTGTGGGATATGCTTAGTATAATTCACATTTTCATTATAAGACATTATGATGAATTTATTCCCCTAATGTAACCAGAGTATATAGTTCTAGGATTTGTGATGCCTAATTTTAGGTTTTTGTGTTATATCATGTTTAGAGTTTTTTAGAGTTTATAATTTTACGGGATAATATAATATATATATATATAATTGATTAGAAATGGAACCTAGAAGAAGGAATGAGAACTTCACCAATGAATGTGATGCAATGAATAAGACGGATCATATCTCTTATGGTCGTAAGCCTTCATTTCAAAGGAAGATAGCCTGAAAAGTGTCTTCATCATATGAGGAAATAATATCATGTGTTTATAAGATATGTAAGGAATTCTCTGAGTCATATTTCTTTCAAGGGAAGCAAGAAAAGAAGAGGATGACCGAGAAATAGATGGAAAAAGTGAAGAAGGGAAAGAATGGTTTTCCCACATGTGATAACCATGGAAAGAATCAACCTGGTAAATGATTAAAGGGAATGGGATTTTGTTATAATTGTTGAGAAAAATGTCATCGATTTTTTGATTTCAAGGGAAAGAAATAGTTTTCCAATGTACAATGCTTCAACTACAATGATACAAGACACTATGTGAATCAATGTCCCATGCATCAAAGGAATATTCGCCAAATTATGTTACTAGATAATGATCTAGTCATGATACTTTAATAGTTGAAGTGAAATAATTAATACAACTCTTTAAGAATCATGTCATTTGAATTTTTTATCAGTAATTTATTGGTTATGAGAATTATGTAAGATATGAGGATTTAACTATAGTACTATTTCATTAAGTATTTGAGGTTGCATGATGAATTGTACCAAGGATAAGTGACTCAATATAAAGTTAATATCCTGGGAAAAAATATGGTTGGGGGAAATAAAACCGAAAATCTATCCCTGATGATTAAGATAATGATAAATCAAGGATTGATTTGGATAAGTACTGAGTACCTCAAATCTTATTATTGACTTTTCGACAAGTGGTCTATTCTATCATTGATTGACATTGAAACATTTTTTATATAAAGAATATATCAAATGGCATGTGTACGGATGAATAGATGTTTTCAATAAGGTTTTATATTAATATAATTTATTTCCATATTTCAAGAGGACACATGATAAAGATATTAAGGTGTTTGGAATGAAATCATTTAGGGCTGGTTCTTGTTTATTAAAGGAAAATATGTTAGCAGATGCATTGAGTAGGATAAATCACTCAGTTCTAAACAAAACTACGATTTCCAAGGACCCCATGTACATGTAATGTGCAAGGATGGATATAGTAATGATTATAAAGTACTGGATCATGATATGTCAAAAAGTTAAACCATTTATGAAATGGTTTGTGTTGATCATTGTATGAGGTTTTAGAGTATACTATCACCACATGATGCAACCTGTTCAAAGAGATGAAGTCTATATATTTAAAGGAGAAAAGGACAATATTATGTTTATGAAATAGAAACTTATATTTATACACTTATAGTGTGGGATAATTCATAAACTCTAGGAAAATTTTTTTAGATAAAAATGTTGTCCTATTATCATATTGTTTTCATGATATCAATGAAATTTTTCATAACTTTAGTTTGTGGTTTTGTTTTAATAATATTTCAACTGAGCATGATCTCTACAAATTTCCATCAGAACATGATGGTTTGATTATTCTTCCATGACCGTGTTGACCAATTAGAATGTGTTGTTTTGTAGTAACCAATACATCTCCCTTTCCCTCTTATCAAGAGGATATTTTATCTGTATTCTTGATGTGGGTTTCCTACAAGATAATATTAAAGTGTCGACCATTAACATTCGAAGTTCAATTTCAAATTTGAAGGTCAAAATTTTTTAGGGAGAGAAGAATGTAACCCCCCAATATTTTTCAAATAAATTTAATATTGAATGCATGAAAAACTATGTCTCTAAAAAACCACACTTTGATATAACCTAGGCAATAAACAAAATTCTTCCACTTCAGTGATTTGAATTTCGAAAAACTAACATACATGGTAGCAAGAAATAAGATATTTACAGTCTGATAAGATCAAATTAAATTTTATGTGAATAGTAACTTGACCCTTATGAATAGTAACCACACCCATGAAAGTATAAATAAAATTTAGACACCTTATAAATGAAATAGAGTATTTTAGAAATTCAGAATTTAGTGTGGGTATTTTTATGAGTAATAAAAATCTATATCATATTTTAAATTAATAAATTGATTTAAAAGAAAATTCATTTTCATAAAATTTATTCATAAATAAATATAATTTTTTCCTATAATTTAAGGATAATTTAACAATACCTCAGTTAATTTTTGAGTGTATTATAAAATTAGATTTAAATTTAAATCTATATTTTTCATGTAAATATTGATTTTATTTAAATATTAAAATTATATTATTTATGAAATTATTTTAATAAAATGAAATTCATTTTTTAATTGTTCACAACAAAAAATAGTTAGAGTTATTTTTTGTATTTTATTGAAATACTCAAATTTTTGGTGAATAATGAATTTTGATAATTTACGAAAATTGATAATTATGTGAATTATTGAATCATGCTTGAGTCATGGATTATGTAAATGTCTATTGGTTAGAACTCAAATTAACTTATTACTATTTTTTGTACAATAATAAACATTATTTCTTATGTTGATCAAAATAATAAAATGATGGATAAAATATTCAAAAATCACTACTCTCCTCCAATATAACCACCCCTCTTTAACTCTTCTCTTCACACCTATAAATCCTTTTTTCATGTCTAAATTCAACCAAAATCTCCTCTAAAGATCCTCCTCCACATCCAAATGCCCTTGGTATCATAAAAAGACCAAAACCACTCCCCTAAAGAGGCTCTCAAAGAATATTACTTCAAGAGGTAAATTCCACTTTTCATTTATTTTATTTCAAGTTACTTTCTTTTCGTTTTTCTTTCATCACCTCATTTAATCAAACTGTTTTGATAACTAAGTTACCTTAAATGTTCAATAATTTTTTTATAATAATGGATTAATTCATCATCATCCCCCCTTTCACCATTTTTTATGTTGACTAAAAATTAAATTTTTATTATTCGAACACTTCTGAGGAAAAAGTGAGAAACCATTCAGGACTTCACGACTTAAAACAACAGATGACCATGGAAAAAAGTATAGGTCAAACAACACCATGCCATCATTGAAGAGCTCCACCCCAGCATCAAATGCAATAAAATCATCTTCGTCTTACTTCGCACTGCCAATAAATTGTCCCGTGCATAAATGCATGGGCCTGGAACCGATGGCAAGCCATACCATCTCAAATATCCAAATCCGTAGCAAAGACCCAGATAAACCTACTGCTCTACACCCCATCTGGAGCAACCCCTTTTGGGAAAGATGCAACAACCAAAATCCTCGAACCAACAGAGTCCCAGAGATTTACAATACTGATATTCCACTCCACCGATTCAACACATTCAACTAGTCGCTCCACCAGTTCCAAGCATTCCACACAAAAGTAAAAAAACTCCAAATTCGGACCTATGAGAAGATGATATTAATACCCACAAATACATTCATGACTCCTCATTACTAGAGACCTAGACCCCCTCCACAAATTTAGGTCCTACTTTCCTCTCTTTTACTAGTAGACCAACCCAACAACCTAGAAGTTCAAGACCCAAACCATTCTAAAAAGACCACGAGCAGCAAATCTTGAAAATACAACCATTCAAAATTATAGATTCATCATGAGAAACAAATACATAGTAGAAATAGATCTAAAACATAGATCATCCCAACCAAATCATTTCAACGCAACTAGAATAAACCAACAAAATGCAAAAACACCATCAAAGCAGAAAAATCCTAAAATCAAATGATTCCAGAAATTAATAACCATGAAGCAATTACCATATCTTCAGCAAACCAAGAACCAGAGAAATCCAAAAAAATCCCCATCACATACCATATACCATGTCTCTTCGCTTCCATCCAAAACTTCTACGGAGACCACAACCGATCACCCAACGAACCCATAGAAGACGATGTTGCAACCCACAGTTGTGGAAGAAGATCTTGACCACAGAACCATCTTCGTGCTGCTAGAAAAATCCATATCTGGAAGAGATGGAGTGAGGTAGGAATCCAGCCAACAACGAAGAGAAAGTCCTTGCCGGTCGAGTCCACAAGGTTTCTGATGCCTCCGTGGAGGAGAGACCACTTCCATAGTCATGCCAAGGGAACATCTAGGGAGAGATCCGATCCAAATTGAGGCAGAGGGAGGTGGTGAAGGAGAAAAAACCTAGCATAATTTCCCATTATAGGATCATTTATCTACCCCTTTAAAGGGAATAATTTTTTTCTATTAATGAAAACACCATTTGAGATGTATTAATTAACCGCATTAAAGGGCGTCGAGTTTTCAATTTCTACTACCATATTCAATTTTGGTGATGAGACCATTTTTATGGTTGAACCACACTATAATATATATATTATAACTTATTTAATTTTCTATAATATTTTTTTATAGATTATATAAACTTATAAATCAAAATGAGTTTGTTGTGATCAAAAACTGCCAAGTAACCCAAACAATTATCATTAATGAATTCTATAATGATGCATATTCACTCCCAATACTTAAATGAATTTTATAACCATTTAATATTGTAGATATTAAAAAATAAAAATAAAACATCCATTATGGGAAACCATTCTCATTCTACATGTTTATCTGTACATGAATATTTGTAAACCAATCATGAAAACTAGGAAACAAAATGCTCCCAAACACTGAAATTGAATCTCTTAACCCATCAAAAGGCCTTGAATGAACCTAATAAAGTTGTAAAAAATCAAATAAAAGTAGATTAGGTTTTCTAATTATTAATTTATGAAGCTAAATTTTATTATTCAGGTCACTAATATTAAGAAAGGAACACCTTCGGACTTAAGGTATGGGTTTCTTCATCTAACTATCATTTTTGTGATATATTGCATATTCACTACTATTACTTATGTACGGTGTATGTATACTGAAAATTGATGTATAATATCATTTATATATTTATTTTCATGATATTAAATGTATCATTTGATGATTATTAATTTTGTTCCTTACAATTCAATTGGTTACAAAGTTGTATGTATTTTCTACCTGAACCTCTATTTTCTTTCAGGTTGCTCGTATTCTCTACTCACATCAATGAAATTATTATTTACTATAATGAACTCAAAATAATTATATTTGAGTGTTATATATATTTGTAATAATAATAATAATACTTTATTATTTTATGGGTAGTTACATGTTTTAAAATAATCTTTATAATATTCTTCTGAATTGCAAGCCCGATTCATGGAACTTCTTAAAATCATATATATTTTGAAGTTCACACTATAATCAGTTTTAATCCATATTTATCATTATAAAATCAAAAAATTTAACATAAAAAATATATTTTGGTTCATTTAATGTTTTATGAAAGAAAACATACCTTTTCTCTTTAAAATATCTTTAATGAATTCCATAGAAGGCACTAAAATTTTTTAATTCTAAAGCTTCATTAAAAACACTTTTTACATGATTTCACTTCAGTGGGACATATTTTATGTCTCAAATATAATTTTAATGTTCTTATCTTTTATTTTATGGATATACATGTTTAAAACCATATATATGAAAAATATAAATAATTTTCCAAACTATCTCTTCCTTCCAAAGTAAAATGGGTTTTCTCACCTCACTTTAATTTTTATGAGATATATGCCTTGTTCACCAATAATTTCGTGCATGTGTTGTATGTAATTATATTTGGTGTATCACATCATGAATATAATTATTCTTATTATATTTTAAGGGATTATTATTTTAATGTTTAAAGGTGGTATGAGACACATTGGAATGTTTAATGATTATTTCATCCAGAGTTTGTCAGTGGTATCATTTAAAAATATCTCTTTCTATGTAAACATCCTTTGTTGAATATCATACTTAATAGAGGTTTATATATTATTATATAATCTAAAATATTTTCTAAAGGGTTTCTGATTAGTTTTACTATGTATGTGCTATCTTGATATCATTCACCATGTTACCTTGAATGGCTAGTGATTATTTTTAATGACTGGGGAAAGTTATTTACATTTCAAATGTTAGTTTCAATATGAATGTATATGTTGATTATGTTCACACCCATAAAATGAGGAATGCATTAGAACAAGTATGTGATGTGTGGGGCCCTTTATAGCCCCTCAATGCATCAGTAGGTCTCATGAGACAAATAGATATGGACCTGGAAAGGCCTTGCCCATTTTGAGATATGGTTTTGGATGAGGTCTTAATAATTTTTATACATCTTTGATGAGGCCTTTGTAAGAATTGGTTTCCAAGAACCAATTTTTTTTAATTTTATTAAATGGATATTTAATGTATTATTACATAGTGATCATTGTTTTACATTATTATGATGTAATAATGTCCTATAGAATTTTTTGAAATGATAAGGTCAGCGCAGTTCCCCGCTATGATGAGAACATTGAAATGCTAAAAAAATATTCTTAAATATAGTTTTGTAGTTGGATCACATACTATGATGGGACACATAACATACATACTGTCAGGTGTGAGTATTTTTAAGTAGATGAGACTTCCTCTCATGAAATTTTCACTTGGTAATCTCCAAGATAATAGATTATGAGAACCGACCCTCTAGTAGGAATTCCGTATGTTTTAGTGTCATCAGATATTTCTATCTGCGAGCATGTGTAATGATCCTTAGACAATATGATTATCATTAATACATTTCATGACTCGGGCACTTTGGTTTATTGACAAAAATAGTCACGTAGGTAGTTGGTAGGATGTACGGTACGTTTGGTGCGTCATGAGTGGCATGTTATTAGTGGATAAGTTGAGGAAGGATTTGTCTCTTCCATTTATGAAAGATTATATCTTGTCCCTTTGATTGAAATAGAACCGTCACATGAAATTCCATGGCCATGGTGTAATGATTAGTTTATTTCAGGTGGTCAAAGAACGATGTATCAAGCATAAAATTTGGTGACACTATCATGAAACCTGCTTAATGAGATATTGTGATAAAGGGATTATATTACACAGTGAGTGTTCATACGTGGATTTCATTGTTATGACTTTAAGTTATTTTTTCTAGGTTTCTTGAACCATATTTTGACAATAATATTACACTTTAGGTAAGCCCACAAAATGACAATGAGAAATAATCTTAGAGGGTCACACAATAAGTGTTTTTGGAGGTCTCAGTTAAATTCACTATGAATTTAATTAATAAAATAAATATTATTCTCATGACCGTGGAGTAATTTTAGTCAAGTTAAAATGATCGCATAAATTAAAAAATATATATATATTTATTTTATTGAATATTTAATAAATATTCATTTACTAGTTTGTAAATAAAATATTTATTTAATAGAATAAGTTATTTATTTATTTATTCAGGTGTTTAATAAATGGAAGTGGAGTTTGAGAAGACCAAGGTTGGTCCGGTAGTAAAATAATTATTTGCAAGATGGAAAATAAATATTTAACTAGTTGCTACAAGTTAAAATAACAATGACACATCTATTATTCTGTGACGTGGACTTTTATTTTATAATTCTGTTTTGCACAAGTTGGCACACCCTGAATAATGAAGTGGTATTATTATTATGAGAATGGGTTTTCTCTAAGTTCATGGATGTATTTAATTTTTTCTATGAAATTGAGTATTGTAACTGAAATTCCATGTATATAAATAGACAATAGGCCTATTGTGTCTTACATCACACCACATGCCTGGTGAATTGAGAATTTTTGAGCCAAAAAATTTCTCTCTCGAATCCTCTTCTCTCCCCTCTCAAGAATGAGAGACATTCTTCAAGGCCAATGAATAAGAGATCAAGAACAACTAACACAAGACACTCACTTCCCCACGCTATGTAACTCCCTGACCCCATTTACCCAGAGTCAGTGCATTATTACATAACATTGGCATGATCACAAGAAAGATCATGTCTCGATAGACCGATTAGTTTAGTAGCCTTGGAAACACTAGATACAATTCATAAAGTTTACATTACATCATAAATTTAAAACTACAACAACATCTTGTCTCTAGACTCATATCCCCTTATATTATCCCTACGGTTCATTCATAAAATACTTCTTCACATCCTGGGAAAAATAAAACATAAAAAGGGGTGAGCTCAAATGCCCTGTAAGGATAACAATATCGTGGAAAATTTTATAAATAAGTATAAACATTTAAGGAAATGTATAACTAAAACAAATGCCTTTTAAACATGAACATCAGCATAATATGGAAAAAATAAAATAACATAATTCCATTTAATTATTCACATGGATATTCTACTAGTCGAATTATCACATGAAATATCAATAACCACTTTCATAATTATGGAATTCATAATTCCAGACTATCATAACCACATAGCCAAGGCCTCGTGCCAAGACTACAAATAATATTTTGTCAAGGCCTTGTGACAAGATAGTAGTTTGTCTCATGATACATATTTATGCATCTAGTATATATAGTGGGCTCCACCCGTCACTTATTAAGTCCAATTCATTCCTTATAAGAACAGGTTTAAACATAACATAAACATTCGTATTAAAACTAGCATACAAAATGTCAATACTTTCTCCATAAACCATGAATGGTATAAAAATAACACATCCATAGTAAAAAATATCACAACACATTCAATACAATATGGAATATTTGTATCATAATAAATAAACTTCAAATAAGCTTAAAATCCATCAAAGGATGTTGACATAGATGAAATCAAAACTATTTGAGAGAAATATCTCTTTCTTTGAAATAATTTAAAAGTCACATAATTATAAAATAAAACTTTTACTTTGAAAATATTCTTATAATATTGTAAGGGAAGCTTTAAGATTTTATAAAAGTAGAAAATAGCTGCGCCCACCGTACAAGTTAAAAAAAGACATTCTTACCTTAATTATTTCGAAAAGGTTAAAAAGGACCTTGTTTGGAAAATGACGGAAGGATTCCTTTATAAACATATTATAAAAAGTCATACTAGGGTATAAATGACATTAACCCATATTCTTTAAAATAGTAAGAATGATTTGAAACACATTTTTAAGAAACATGGATGTGGATGATAAAGAGGTCCCAGTAGATAATTACGTATAAACAACCTCGGATAATGAAGAGATTGTGAAATAAACCCTTACCTTGTACTTTTCCATGGTTGAGGGTAGGTTATACTATTTTAAAATGGTTAAATAATTGTTATTAAATTATACAAGAATCATATACGTTAATATGATATCATATATGATCTTTTAACATTGATTTGTTAATAATATTTTAGTATTATCGTCGTTTGGGATGTTAACTTACGCGTTTTCTTTTATATGTTTTGTTATGTAAGCTGTTTTTTTCATGGATAAGTTTTATATTATTCATATCCTGAATTATATTGAGTCCTTAAACATGATTTATAATCATTAAATGATAATTTGTATTTAATGGATACGATAGGGAATGAATCTCATCGCGTTCGTGGAGACGGTAGTCCGTACGTATGCACGAGAGACAATATCATTCTTTTTATATTAAAATAATATATAATTGGATGGTATATCATATATAAATAATAATTTACATGTAATATTTAGTATTTAAAATAATTACAAATCATTATTATACCCATCCAAATAATAATTTATTGAATAAAAATTACACCATGACGTGGAGACGGTAAGCTGTACGTACGCACGTATGGTGACATGTCATTCAAAGGATGGATATAATACTAAATATGGTTGTACCATATTTATAATAAAATAACAGTATATATAATATACTGGAGTTATAATTTTAGAATGGGAATAACAAAGAAAGAAGAAGTTGAAGAAGAAAGGAACTTGAAATAGTGTGGTGAAAACATTACCTCTTCTTCGGGTTCTTCCTTTTATTTTGATCAAAAGGGATCCATAGGTTCGCTTTATAATAAAACTAAGTCCTAAAGGTTTATGTGAGGGATGTTTAGAGAGTATTTTGTTAGTGTTTGGCCTAGCCAAAAGGCTTTGAATGTGTGAATTAGTGAGAAGGGGGAGTTCCCTTTTATAAGAGGGGTGAGGGTACCTTTGGGAAAGCTAGAAATATTATTTTATAATAAATTAATATTCGATTTCTAATGGATCCAAAGTGTATTATTTAAATATTAACATAAGGATGGGTCTAAAACCACTCAACCAATATAATTTATATAGGATGGGGTCATTATATTAAAATTAACTTTTAGTTTTAACTCTCAGTTAATTAGTTTGACACTTACCATGTCATTTTGTAATTTTATATTATATAGTTAATAAACATACTATATACCTCCAAGAGACCCTCAAGTGGTCAATTAATGATACAACTATCATGATATAAGTTAATTGGCCGAGACTTATATTTTTAGGAATAGAATATAAATTAATAATATAATATTCGTTTTAAAAATTCTTTTATGTCAATTTTGACACTATTGGGTATTTTGTTTTTGATAATTTCATAACAACATTATTACTTCGAACACAATTTATATAACCAATCCTAATATGTCATATTAACCTATAAAATTAGTGTAATTCATAAAAAGTATACAAATAAATTTATTTTGATATTTATAATATCATTTATTTTAATATTTCATTAATTAGGTAATTAATGCATCACCATTGTGCCATAAATAAATTAAATTATTTAATGTCTATAATTTATAAATAAAATACCATTATATAGGAAAAAGTTTTATCTTTCTAATTAATATTTAAAATTGAATTTATATTATGTGTAACCCTATATTAAAAATGTTTTAGTAAATATACTTTGATTTTAACTCGTTTAACTCTTCTTTGAATTAAATAATAATAAATGTCCTAATCTAATCCATGTGGACCTAAATGATAATATTTTATTCCGAAGGTTGGTTTTGGTCGATATAAACTTGTCCAATAGAATTAGGGCATGTGTTAGGGTAATATTAATATCATTTTTACACTTAATTACCCTATTTACTTTTAACCGTGGTAAATAAAAGTAAAATGTTACTATTCACCAAAAATTATTTTCATCTCATTAAAACACAATTTACTCCTTGATATTAACTGTGTCTCTTGGATTTTCAAAATTCCACTCACAGAAGTGGTAAAATTATGATTTATGGAAATTTCAAATTCTCCTAGGAGGTGGGTAAAAGACGGTGAAAAGTTCAATAAATTTTTTATACATAAAAAATTATACTAAAATAAATACAATAAATTAAATTGAACATATATAGGTATTATGTAACTATTTTGACATTATATAAATTTAAATAAAATAAATAATTATTTAAATAATAATTCGGGATTAAACTATAACTCAGTGTTTTTTCACTATTCATAAAAAATTGAATGTTTTCAGAAAAATTCAAAAATTTCACCTGAGGCTAATTTCGATATTCCGAATCCAAAAATGAAGTCCATTTTGAAATATAAAATTTCAAAAATTTTAAAAATTGTGTATTACTATTCATAACGGCTAGTTTGATTGGTTGTGGTGTGTGTGTTAGAACTCGAAGTTACGTACAACACACGCTACTGTATTATTCAAAGGGAAGTGTACTATGGAAGCTTGGGGAGTTACAATCTCCCCTCCTTCAAATTTCTAGAATACTACCACATGAAAAGACCCGAGTGTTTCATCATTATAAGTACCTTGGGTTCCCACGTCGCCTCTTCCATCTTATGGTTTCTCCACAAAACTTTTACCAGAGGAGTCGTCCGGTTTCTCAGTACGTGTTCTCTCGTATCAAGAATCCTGACGGGCTCTTCGCAATAAGACAAATCAGGTTCCAGTTCTAATTCCTAATAGGTGAGTACATGCGTTGGGTTAAGCATGTATTTCCTCAACTGTGATACGTGGAACACATCATGAACAATGGGGAGACTTGGCGGCATTGCCAAATGGTAAGCTACAGCCCCAATTAGTTCTAGAATTTTGAATGGTCCGATGTACCTAGGACTCAATTTACCCTTCTTACCAAAATGTATAACTCCCTTCCATGGAGATAACTTCAGGAAAACTTGATCTCCTACCTGAAATTCCAAATCCTTCCTTCGGTTATTGGCATAGCTCTTCTGCCTCCTTTGAGATGCTTTGATGTGGTTTTGGATTACTTTTTCCTTTTCCAATGTTTCCCCCACCAATTTGGGCCTAAAAGTTTTCTTACAACAACGTCATCCCAACAGGTTGGTGTGCGACATCTCTTTCCATATAACGCTTCATATGGTGCCATCTGAATACTTGAATGGAAGCTGTTATTATAGGAAAATTCCACCAGAGGTAAATATTGATCCCACATACCCTGAAAGTCATGTGAGCAAGATGTCAACATGTCTTCTAAGATTTAAATAGTCCATTACGATTGTCCATCTGTTTGAGGGTGGTAAGCAGTGCTCAAATGAAGTTCAGTATCCAAGGCCTTCTGAAGACTCTTCCAGAATCTCGAAGTAAAACAAGGATCATGATCAGAAATAATCGATAGGCGTACTCCATGAAGTCTCACCACTTCATTAACATATTTCCTTTCTAGACATTCAAGTGGTAAATCTTCCCTTATAGAAAGAAAATGTGTTGACATGGTAGGACGATTAACAATGACCCATATTGAATCATTCCTTCTAGGAGTCTTTGGTAGTCCCATGAAAAAGTCCATCGTAATATTGTAACATTTCCAATCTAGTATGGGAAGAGGTTTCATGACTCTTCTAGGCTGTTGCCTTCCAGCTTTAAATTGTTGGAAAACCATACATCTTGACATGAAATAAGCAATCTCCCTCTTCATGTTGTCCCACAAAAAATGTTCCTTCAAGTCTCTATACATTTTTGTGCTCCTAGGGTGTATAGAGAAATTGGAACTATGATAATCATCCAACAATTCCATTTTTAGATCAGGTATATTGGGAAGACAAAGTCTCTTCCCAAATTTCAAAATTCCATCTTTATAACCAACGTCATTCAATCTCACATCATTCAAAGCTTTAATCTTCTTTTTAAACTCCTCATCACCTGTCTGAGAACTCTTTATCCTTTCAAGGAAATATGGTTTGGAAACCATTTGAAATAATATTGATGTTTCACCTTCCATGGTAATTCCCATATCCATCTTCACTAGATCCATGAAAATATGATCCCTTTCAATTATCATCATGTTCAAAACTCAGTGATCTTTTCTGCTCAAAGCATATTCCACCTTATTTTCCTTCCATGGGTGGTAGTGTATCATGCAATCATATTCCTCGAGTGGTTCATGCCATCTCTTTTGCCTCATGTTGAGTTCGTTTTGTGAGAAAATATAATTCAAACTCTTGTGATCAGTATAAATCTCACATTTTCCCCATAGAGGTAGTTCCTATATATATTCAAAGCAATGATCACAGCTGCTAACTTGATATCATGAGTAGGATAGGTTTTCTCATGAATTTTCAACTATCATGATGCCTAGGCAATAAACCTATCATTCTGCATAAGGACACAACCGAGTCCTTTCTTCGATGAATCACTATAAATAACGAACCCATCATTCCCAGATGGTAGAGTCAATATAATAGCATTGACTAATCCTCTCTTCAGTTCTTCGAAAAAATCTTCACAATCTTTTTTCCATACAAATTTAACCCCTTTACGTGTGAGGTTTGTTAATGGGTTAGAAAACCGGGCAATATTCTAGATGAAACATAGATAGTAAACTGCTAAACCAATTAAACTCTGTACCTCGGTTATACTCGTCGGTGCAGGCCATTATTATATTGCCTTGGTCTTGGAAGAATCAACAGAGATTCCATCTTTAGAGACAATATGGCCATGAAATGAAATCTCCTGAAGATAGAATTCACACTTGATAAACATCCCATATAATTCATGTCTTCTCAGAGTCTTCCGGATAATGCTCAAGTGATTTTCATGATCTTCGTTTCTTTTGGAGTATACCAAGATATCATCAATAAATACCACCACAAAATCATCGAGATATTACCTGAAAACTCTATTAATTCGATCCATGAATACAAAGGGTGAATTAGTCATCCAAAAAGGCATTACCCTAAACTAGTAATGCCCACAACTTGTTCGAAATTCTATCTCTGGAATGTCTTCCTTCTTCACACACAACTGATGGAATCCAGATCGAAGGTCAATCATTGAAATGTATTGAGCTCCATTCAGTTGGTCAAATAAATCATCAATGCGAGGTAGGTTATACATTTTCTTTATTGTTATAGAATTTATCTCCCTATACTCGATACATTTCCTCATAGATCCATATTTCTTTTTAACAAAAAGAACAGGGGCTACCCATGGAGAAACACTAGGGTGAATAAATACCTTATTACTCAATTCCTCTAGTTGTTTCTTTAGTTCAACTAATTCTACAGTGTCCATTCTATAAGGGGTCTTCGATATAGGCCTTGATCCAGGAATTAAATCAATGTAAAACTCAACTTCTCATTCTGGAGGATGTCCATGTAAATCATCTAGAAACACATCTACATATTCTTTCACAATATGTACATCCTCTATTTGAACATTCCTTTCCTCACCCACAATCATTTCATTCTCTTCCTCCACAATAATTTAATTTTGTTGAGCTACTAGGGGTGGATCTAGATAAGAATTAGGTGGTGATGATTTTGCTCTAATGATAAGGTGTTCCTTATCATCATCATCAAAAATCGTATCATCCTTCTTCTTACAATAAATCTTTGCATCATTGTCTGAAACCCAATCTATACTGAGGATTATATTAAACTCGATCATAGGTATGACGATGGGATCTATAGATAAAGAGAATTTATGTGCTCTAATGGGGACTGATTCAGAATACATTGTTGCAATGATACTTCCCTTAGGAGTTTTAACTGACAACTCCCTTGTTAAATCAAATTGGAAATATCTAATTTTTTAGAAAACTAGGAAGATATGAAACAATGCGATGATACAGATTCAAATAAGTCATTTTCTAAACTTGAGGAAACCATTAAATTACCTGCCACCGCGTCTTTTGGAGCTTCTACCTCACCAGTAGTGATAGCATAAGCATGGCCTTGATCCCCTGACCTTTTATGAGGTAAGTTCCCTTGACGCTTAGGAAATTTATTTTCATAATGTCCCATATCCCTGTAGTTGTAGCATTGAACATCAGTAGAATATTTCTTCCCCTTGCAATCAAGAGCTTGGTGGCCTTTTTCACCATAACAGACTCTCATTCCTTTCAAGAAAGTACCAGGGTGTTTCTTCCCTCATTTACTGTAAGATGGATATTAAACTTTTCCCTTCTTCCCCTTATTTCCATTCCTAGATTGATCAACAGATCTCTTATTCTCTTTCATTTCATTAAAGTCATAAGACTTAGAGAATTCTTTTTCTATCTTGATAGAAAATGAGACAATGTCTTCATACAACGAGAAGGATTGTGAGACTAATGCTCGACATAGAAATGGTTTTAAACCATCAAAGAAATGATAAATCATACTTCTTGGGTTACGTATATAATCTCCAGCATACCTTGCTATCCTTGAATAGTTGGCCTCATACATTGCGACATTCTCATCCTCCTTTTGTCTCAGACACAAAAACTATCTTTCCATATCTGGTCGATGGTCATGAGGATAGTATTTTTCTAAAAACATATCTTTTAACTCCCTCTATTCCATATTTTATACTTCAACTTCTTCCTTCATGTTTTGAATAAATGACCACCATTGATCAACATCTCTAGTGAGGCAGTAAACTGCCATGATAACTTTTTCCCTTTCACGACTCCCTAAAGCCTGAAATATTTTCTCTAGGGAATTTATCCATTTCTCACATACTAAGGTATTTTTACTCCCATTGAACATTGGTTTTTGTTTCCTCATGAAGCAATCTAACATTGATCCTCCACGATGTGGACCAGGGTGCTCCATATGGGTAAGGTTATTATTCATAACCTGAGTGAGTTATCCCAGTATGGTGATTAGTTGATCATCACTAGTTGAATCACCATCTACTCTATAATTATCTTGAGCAGGAGGGAAATCCCTACATAGAGTGAGTTCATTGAAACGGTTTCCATTTCTTCCAGTAGGCGCCATTTTTAAACTATGGCAAAAAATAGATTAGTTTATGAATCAATATACATAATCTCATACTTGTAAAACAATTAACATTAATTAAACAATTTATGGATATAATCCATAATCATAAAATAATTTTCTTTGAGGAAGTATATACTCATAAACCCTTCATAATGATTTGTAAATAAAATGATAGTTATCCTAAGCATATCCCCTAGGAGTGTCGTAACCAAGAGTGCAGAAAGACCCATTGTCGTGCACCAGTTCATGTTTGAGTCTAGCTCAAAGAGGTGTTTTAGGGTTTTACCCCAAGGTACATCTATTCCAGAGCCTCCTCTACCTGCTCGTATCCAAACAGGGATGTTTTGCACGGGAAACTCACAAAATCTCTACAATACAAAAATTCTAGGAACTTCTTCTATACTAATCCTCAAAGTCTATCTTAGTTCCATGTGGTCAAATCAGAGTTTATCTAAATCTAGCTTCCAAGGTTTGTACTAAACATCCTCTGATACTATCTGCAATGCCCAGACTTCAGTTACCCAGAGTCGGTGCATTATTACATAACATTGGAATGATCACAAGAAAGATCATGTCTTGAATGACCGATTGGTTTACTATATCTGGAAACACTAGATACAATTCATAATGTTAAAATTACATCATAAATTGAAAAATACAAAAACATCTTGTCTTCACACTCATATCCCCTTATACTATCCCTGCTGGTCATCCATAAAATACTTCTTCACATCCTGGAAAAAATAAAACATAGAAAGGGGTGAGCTCAAATGCCCTGTAAGGATAACAATATAGCGAAAACATTAATAAATAAGCATAAACATTTAAGGCAATGTATAACAAAAAAAGCCTTTTAAACATGATCTTCAGCATAATATGGAAAAAATGAAATGGAATAATGCCATTTACTTATTCACATGGATATTGTACTATTCGAATAATCATATGCAATATCAATAACAACTTTTATAATGATGGAATGCATAGTACCAGACTATCATGACCACATTGCCAAGGACTCATGCCAAGACTACAAATAATATTTTGTCAAGGCTTTGTTCCAAGACACTAGTTTGTCTCATGAGACCTACTAATGCATCGAGGAGCTATAGCAGGCTCCACCCATCACTTATTAAGTCCAATGCATTTCTCATATGAACAGGTTTGAACATAACATAAACATTCCTATTAAAACCAGCATACAAAATGTCAATACTTTCTCCATAAACCATGAATGGTATAAAAATAATACATCCATAGTCAAACATATCAAAAAAACATCAATAAAATATGGAATATTTTTATCATAATAAATAAACTTCAAATAAGATTAAAATCCATCAGAGGATGTTGACATAGATGAAATCAAAACTATTTGAGAGAAATATCATTTTCTTTGAAATCATTTAAAAGTCACATAATTGTAAAAATATAACCTTTTCTTTGAAAATATTCTTACAAGCTTGTAAGGGAAGCTTCTAAGATTTTCTAATGGCAGAAAATAGTTGTGTGTGCCGTATAAGTTAAAAAAAAAGACATTCTTACCTTAATTCTATCGAAAAGGTTAAAAAGTACCTTGTTTGGAAAATGACGGAAATATTCCTTTATAAACTTCTTATAAAAAGTAAAACAAGGGTACAAATGACTTTAACCCATTTTATGTAAAATAGTAAGAATTTTGTGAAACACATTTTGAAGAAACATGGATGCAGATGATAAAAAGGTCCCAGTAGATAATTACGTATAAACAACCTCAGATAATGAAGAGATTACGAAATAAACCCTTACCTTGTACTTTTCCTTGGTTGAGGGTAGGTTAACCTCTTGTATAATTGTGAAATAATTGTTATTAAATTATAAAATAATCATATAAATTAATATGATATCATATAAGATCTTTTAACATTGATTCGTTAATAATATCTTAGTATTATCATTGTTTTGGGTGTTAACTTACTCATTTTATTTTATATGTTTTCTTACGTAAGCCGTGTTTTTCATGGATAGGTTTTATCTTATTCATATCCATAATTATATCATGTCCTTAAACATTATTTTTAATCATAAATGAGAATTAGTCTTGAATGAATATGTTGGGGAATGAATTTCATCACGTTCGTGGAGACAGTAGTCCGTACGTACACGCGAACGAAAATATCATTCTTATGATATTAAAATAATATAATATTGGATGGTATATTATATATAAAAAATAATTATCATGTTATATTTATTATTTACATTAATTTCACATCATTATTATACCCATCCAAATAATAATTTTTTGAATAACAATTACACCATGACGTGGAGACTGTAAGTCTTACGTACGCACGTATAGTGACATGTCATTCAATGGATGGATAGAATAATGAATATGGTTGTACCATATTTATAATAACATCAAGGTATATATAACATAATAGAGTTATTATTTTAGTATGTTATTAACAATTAAATAAGAAGTTGAAGAAGAAAAAAACTTGAAAGAGGGTAGTGAAAACATTTCCTCTTCTTCGGGATCTTCCTTTTGATTTGATCAAAAGGGCTACTTAGGATGGATTTATGATCCAACTAAGTCCTCATGGTTGAATTGGGGGAAGTAGAGAGAGTATTTTGGCAGGGTTGGCCGAGACAAAAGGCTTTCAATGTTTGAACTAGTGAGAAGGGGGAGTGCCCTTTTATAAGAGGGGTGAGGGGCACCTTTGGAAAAGCTAGAAATATTAATTTATAATAAATTCATTTTCGGTTTATAATGGCTCCAAAGTGGATAATTTAAAGTTTAAAGTGGGGATGGGTATAAAACCACTCAACCAATAGAATTTAGATTGGTTTGGGTCATTATATTAACCTTAGCTTTTAGTTTTAACTCTTAGTTAATTAGTTTGACACTTACCATTTCAATTTGTATTTTTATATTATATAGTTAATAAAATTACTATATACCTCCAAGAGACAACCATGTGATCCATTAATGATACACCTATCATGATATAAGCTTGTTGGATGATCCGTAGATTTTTAGGAATAGAATATAAATTAATAATATAATATTTGTTTTAAAAATTATTTTATGTCAATTTTGACACTATTGGTTATTTTGTTTTTGATAATTCCATAACAGAATTATTACATTGAAAACCATTTATATAACCAATCCAAATATGTCATATTAACCTATAAAATTAGTGAAATTCTTAAAAAGTCTCAAATTACATTTATTTTGATATTTATAATATCAATTATATTAATATTTCATTAATTACGGTATTATTGCATCACCATTGTGTCATAAATAAATTAAATTATTCAATGTCTAAAAATTATAAAAAAATACCATTACATAGGAAATCATTTTATATTTTCAATGAATATTTACAATCGAATTTATCTTATGTATAACACTGTATTAAAAATGTTTTAGTAAATAAACATTGATTTTTACTCTTTTAACTCTTCTTTGAATTAAATAATAATAAATATCCTAATCTAATACAGGTGGACCTAAATGATAATTTTTTACTCCTAAGGTTTTTTTGGTTGAGATACACATGCCTAATAGAATTAGGACATGTTTTAGGGTAATATTAATATCATTTTTACCCTTAATTACCCTATTTACTTTTAACCGTGGTAAATAAAAGTAAAAAGTTACAATTCAACAAAAATTATTTTACTCTCATTGAACAACATTTTACTCCTTGAAATTAACTGTGTCTCTTGGATTTTCGAAATTCCACTCACAGAAGTGGTAAAATTATGTTTTATGTGAATTCCAAATTCTCCTAGGAGGTGGGTAAAAGACGGTGAAAACTTCAATAAATTTCTTATATATCTAAAATTATTCAAAACTAACTCCAATGAATTAAATTGAACATATATAGGTATTATGTATCTATTTTTACCTTAATTAAATTTAAATAAAATAAATAATTATTTAAATAAAAATTCGGTTTTAAACTATAACTCAGTGTTTTTCACTATTCATCAAAAATTGAAATTTTTCAGAAAAATACCAAAATTTCACCCTAGGATAATTCTGATATTTTGAATCAAAAAATGAAGCCCATTTTGAAAGATAAAATTTATAAAATTTCAAAAAGTGGGTATTACTGTTTAGAACGACTAGTTTGATTGGTTGTGATGTGTGTGTTAGAACTTGAAGTTGCGTACAACACACGCAATTGTATTATTCAAAGGGAAGCATACTATGGAAGCTTGGGGTGTTACACGCTAGCACTCGGAGAATGAGCGGTGTCGATCGAAGGCCATCAGAGAACATGTGGATCACCACTAGAGGGATTCTAGTATTGATCCTTACAAGAGCAACAAGATAATCTGGAAGGGTCATTCCGAATGATATACATCATCAACGACGAAAAATACCAATGATCCAGGTATTATTTTTCATTATGAAATTAATAAAATTAATTATAAACAAGATGTGCAGGATCCTATCTAATGGTTTGATGCCTATTTCTTCTTTATCTAAATCTTTGATTATGTTCCATGGAGACTGTAATTCATTTTCATATTGATCCCAAAATAATCATGGATCATGGTAAAAATCAAATTTGGGTTCCATCCCAACCATGATTCTACTACGCCCGGAACCTTCAAGTGGTATCAGAGCGGTTACATCATAGTTTATAATTATTTAAATATTTCATTGATGACTTACACATTTAATAATTTAGATTATTCAATTAATGTTAATCTTTTTGAAAATATGAATCTTGAGATCTAGTACTACTCTTTCATTTATCATTTACCTTATAGAAATGATCTTTTCTTTTAATATTGATTAAAATAAAATAGAGGATCTCATATGGTGGTTCCTAATATTCATAGTCATAAAATACCAGAACACACAACATGTATTTGGAAGTACGAACCATGTAGTTAAGATTCAATGCATCCGACTGGTCCACTAAACCAACCCATTTGTTGGAGTCTTTCTATGTTTAAAAGGATTTCGTGTGTTGACCAGGAACAGGTGGCATGCGGTTTCTATATTACACATCATGTGGCCCAAAAGGAAATAGCTTGTATTCAATTTGGGCTAGGGTTGGACCGTGTACCCCATACATGGCTAGCCTGGCTGGAGACCTTGTAATGTTGAACTACACAATGTATATCCAACTAGACACATTGTGTACTCTGATTATTTCCAAAGTACACTCACACACCGTTTCCCCAGGCATGTACTTCTGATGGATGGTGATAAATAGTAAACTCCATGTAGTTTGAACTACACGTTGTGTACTAATCCAAATTACATAGATTTATTAAAATTTATTATTATATTATACAAACCAGTGAGATGTGTACCATCGTGCGGGTGTCAAGATGAGGCACAACACATGATAGGTGTTTTATAAATATATGTTTAATTTAACATCTGCGTAATTTTAATTTCTACTCATTGGGTAGTTAAGAATAGGAATTCACCGGGTTGCCTCCAAGGTACAAGTTACATACAATGATAATTTTAAATTATTTTATTTGTTTAAAATTATGATGGATGAGAATTTCAAGGAAATTAAAAAAAGGATTTAAGATAAAATGATTGATAAATTAAAGATGATAATTAATTGATTCGAGATTGATTTATCATAAACAATAATGATTAAAGAATTTAATTCTAGTTTTATTTATGTGTAAATATCGTTGCATGTGTGGATGATCATGAGATAGACCATGACTTTTGTATGCATATGGTTTCTTTTAATTTATTTATTTAAATTAAATTTGTTGTCATATGAGCCTTCTCTTCATTAATATATAGGGTCTGCGTGTCCAAGGTTTATTTTATGTAACACCCACTTTTCCCCCTCACATACATGTGAGTTAAAAAAGTGCATATGTAATGGATGAAACTCCCAATATAGTGGAGGTGGTTCATCCGCGAGACGAGATGAAGCCAATCCCAAGAGATACAGAGGTGGACAGTTGGAAGCTGTAAACACGAACCCAAATGGTTCAAGGTGTTTCTCCCCTAGGCCAGGGTTAGTTTACCAACCAGTAGATTAAATAACCATTAGAAAAGTTCATGATCATTCGATTTACTTTATTTTATTTCTATAATTTACATGGTTTGTCATTATGGATGTGTTGTTACGATCACATAATTAATGAATTAAACAAGAATGCAAGATGGAACTAAAATAAACCAGACTTAAGCATAAATATTATCAAGACATGGTTAATCAGTGAAGTAAGTTACACTTAATATTAAGTAGCATGTGATAATATGCAATTCACACATAAGAGATAAAAATACCTCGAATAAAATATTAAGTTAGACCAGGCCTTCTGTTAATCGATTAAGGAAAAAACACAATAAAACTATGTGACTGACCAACCCTTGTTGGGACACATAATTTTATACAAAATTCCCTTATGAAAGGTTTCAGGTTCAATTAACCATATTACATCAAGAGTTGTAGCCCAAGATAGACATTGTGTAATATTGGAGGCAATATTTGAGGAAATACAAATTCATGATTTCAGTATTGGGGAGTCTACTCAACAGATCATGGAGCTGCAAGCCTGTAGTTGGAAACGACCTACCTACCCAAATACCTTGTAATAGCTTCACCAACCCTTTTTGGGGTTATTCAAAGGGGAATATGGATCCTTGCCACTAGAATTTTATAGCAAATGGACATTCTGAGTTCAATGGTGGGGGCCATTGGGACTTGATAAAATAGTCGTAGACTTAATGAAATTTATTATTTCTCATAAAATGTAATCAAGAAACTAATAATGATCTGCACTTTTAATTGTAGAATAAAAATAACATGCTGTTCAACCACACTATCCCATCGATCAATTCTAGATAAAGAGAACATCCTCACCAGCAGTAACTTCCAAGAATAGTTTAGATGCCTTTGGTTTATCCTACAGCATGAACGGATGTTTTACGTTCTAGAGTTAGCATTACTTGATCCGCCTACCAAGGAGGAAAGTGATTAGGATTTCCTAGTCTATGATAAACATATAAACGACGTGGTCGATGTTCAGTGTTTGATGATATCATCAATGTCTATTGATATCATGAAGTCTCATGAAAACATGGATTATTATAGATTTCTTGAGCACCTCCATGTTCTTTACCAGGAGAGAGAAAGATAAGAAAGGTTTGAGATCTCTAAGGAACTCTTTCAGTGTAATCTTGGAGAAGGTACCCCAGCTGGGCCTTATGTAGTCAAGATCATTGGCTACATTGAGTGCCTGGAGGCTCTAGGTTTTAAACACCTTGAAGAACTGGGCACTAATATCATTCTCACATCACTCCGTCGGATCTTCTCTAAAATTGTTGTGAATTTCAATATGAAAAACATTGAGAAGTATCTATTTGGTCATCTTATCATCATTCTCCAAGTGGATAAAGATATGAAGCATGGAAATCCTTCTATCCTTATGGTGAATAAGTGGGAAGGGAAGGCAAAGAGAATTAATCCCGAAGCTTCTTCAATGAATTCCATGAAAAGGACGATCAAAGGGGGGGAATTGGAACAAGAGGCTTTTGGTTTCGCATTTGGTAGGAAGGGCCACTGGAAGAATAACTTCACCCAGCCTAAGAAGCAAGGGGAAAATTCAGGTGTGTTTGTTATCGAATGAAGTCGATCTATTTCAACAAATTGGGTTTTAGATTCAGCTTTTGGTGTTCACATATGTATCCAAATACATGAACTAAGTATATTAAGGAAGATTGACGAGGGTAGGTATATCTACAATCAACCAATGGAGCCAAACTTGTTGTTATAGCTGTCGGGGACTACCACCTCACGTTCCCAACAGGGATGATCTTGTTGTTAAAGGGATATCATTATGTTCCTTCTGTAACCAAAAACATAATTTCTATATCCAGAGTAGATATATATGGATTTTTTTTCATGTTTGGACATGAATGTTTATTGTTTTATAAAGATATAATTTGTGTTGGTAGGGTACATTTATATAATGATCATTATGTGTTGGATTTCACAAACCAAGTAATGAAAATCGATGAAAAATATACTTCACATGACTCATACCACACAGAACATTGGAATCACTAGATAGGTCTGTAAATGAGAAACACTTGACAAAGATACATAAAGATGGATATTTAGATCCTTTTGAACTAAAACCACTTGGCTGATGTCATGCTTGTTTACAAGGCAAAATGACCAAAGACCCATTTGGTGGGAAAGTTGAAAGGGCTAAAGGGATTCTTGAATTGGTTCATACTGATGTGTGTGGACCATTTCCAGTTGAATAAAGGGGTGGGTACTCATACTTCATAAAATCTACTGATGATTTTAGTAGACATGGATATATCTACTTGATGAGGTATAACTCAGATTCCTTTGATAAGTTCAAGGAATACAAGAATGAAGTTTAGAACCAGCTTGGTAAGAAGATTAAGAAAATCCGCTCAGACCAAGGTGGGGAATATCTTAAGTAGCACTTCATTGATTACATACGAGAGTTTGGGATCAGATCCCAACTCAATCCTCCTTACACACCTTAATGGAAAGGTGTAAGTGAAATAAAGAACCAAACCTTGTTGAACATGGTGAGATCAATGATGAGTCATATAAGCCTTCCATTATCCTTTTAGGGGTATGAATTACAAATAGCGGTACACATAATAAACAAAGTACCATATAAATCCAAAAATGGTATTCCATATGAGTTCTAGAGTGGAAGATAAGCCATGTTATCAAATTTACATGTGTGGGGTAGCAAAGCATTTGTTAAGGCCTCTTCAGGTAGCAAACTCACACCTTGAGGTACAAAGTGTACTTCTATAGGATACCCCAAAGAAACAAAGGTATATAACCTGTGGAACCCCACAGAATAAACGTTTATAGTAGAAAGACATGACATATTCCTTGAGAGGGGGCAAATCTCCAAAAGAGATAGTGGGATCAATATAGACTTCAACGAAGTCAAGGCTCATGGTACAAAAGAGTTGGTGCAGGAACATATTCCACAAAGCCCGGTGGAAGAAGAATATGTTCCAAATACACAAGTACTGCGTATGATTACAAGAGAGGTTATAGAACCTAAATGGTACGTTTTTCTAGTAACCACGGATGGCGACTCATTATTAGTTGATAATAATGATCCTATAACCTACAAGGAAGCTGTAAGTGGCACAAATGTTTCCACATGGAAAGAAGAAATGAATTCTGAAATATATTCCATGTACCAAAACTGAGTCTAGATTTTGGTGGATCCTCCATTTGATGTAAATACTATTGGTTGAGAATGGGTATTCATGAAGAAAATGGACATAGAAGGACAAGTCAGTACCTATAAGAAACAAATGGTTACAAATGGGTTTAAACAACGTCAAGGAACTATCTATGATGAAGACTTATCACCAGTTGCAATTCTGAAATCCATCAGAATTATACTTGATATTGTGGCTTACGATGAATTTGTTATTTGGAAAATGGATTTCAAAATAGTATTCCATAATGGGAAACATTAGAAGGATGTCTACATGACACAACTTGAAGGTTTTGTGACTCCAAAGGATGCCAATAAGGCATGAAAGTTGTAGAAATACAATTATTGATCAATGAAATCATCCAGGTTATGGAACATTTGTTTTCATGAAGCCAAAAAAGAATTTGGTTTTATCAAGGATGAACGTGAGGCTTGTGTCTATAAATAGTTTAGTGGGAGTGCAACCATTTTTCTAAAAGTATACGTTGATGACATTTTACTTATTGGAAACGAGATACCGGTCTTACAGTCTATTAAGGAATGGTTGAATCAATACTTCTACATGAAGGAATTGGGTGAGGCAACATATATTCATTGGATCAAGATCCATCATGATAGATCCAATAGATTCCTAGGCCTAAGTCAGAGTACACATGTTGATAAGATACTAAGGAGATGTGGTATAAAACAATACAAGAGGGGATTGTTTCCAGTGTCAAATGGAATTTATATTCCCAAGAAAATGTGTCCTCAGACACATGAGGAAAGAAAGATAATTTCGAGGACTCCATAAACCTAAATTATTAGGTCGGTCATGTATGCCATTCTATATACTAGGCTAAATGTCGTCTACGCATTGAGTGCAGTATGCAGATATCAAGATGACCCTTGTGACAACCATTAGATGGAAGTCAAGACTATCCTAAAGTATCTAAGGCATACTAAGGACATGTTCATGTTTAATGGATGAGATGAAAAACAATTCATCAGAGGATATATAGATTATAGTGTCTAGACCGTTCAAGATGACATGAAGTCACAAATGGGATACATCTTCACTTTGAATATAGGCACAATGAGCCGAAAGAGCTGTAAGAAGGGTTTGGTCACAGATTCTATAGCATAGTCTAAGTATATTGTAGCTTCTGAGGTAGATAAAGAAGTAGTTTGGATGGAAAGCTCTATATAGGAGCTAGATGTGATATATAGAAGTAATGATCCAATCACATTGTACTGTGATAATACGGTAGCGGTGGCTCTTGCAAAAGAACCAAGGTCACATCAGTTGACAAAGATCATACTTCAGAAGTATCATCTCTTGAGGAATTTTTCTCAGAGAGGTGAAGTTATAGTGAGATGTATTTCCACAGAAGATAATGTAAATGACCCCTTGACTAAAGCATCGACTAAGCCGAAACATGATCATTATGTGAGGTCTAGTGGAATGCAAGTTGTTGGCAGTTGGCTCTATTCCAAGTGGGACTTTCTAAGAGTCGGTGTCCTAGAACCAATTGTTTTTAGTTTGATTACATAGATATTTAATGCATTATTACATATTATTCATTGTTCTACATGACTATGATGTATTAATGTCCTAGAGTATTTGTTACATTGATAAGGTCATGGTAGTTTAATGCTATGCTGAGAACTATAAAATGCTATAAAAATATTCTAAAATATAGTTCTTCATTTGGATGACATACTATGATGCGACACATAGCATGCACACCGTTAGGTGTGAGTACTTGTATGAAGATGATACTTACTCTCATGAAGTTTACACTTGGTAATCTCCAAGATAAGAGATTATGAGAACATACCCACTAGTAGGAATTCCATATGTTTTAGTTTCATCAGATATTTTCTTCTGTGAATGTGTGTAATGATTCTTAGACATTATGATTATCATTAATACATGTCACGACTCACGCACTTTGATTTACTGACAAAAACCATCACACTGGTAGTTGGTTGGATGTAGGGTACATTTGGTGCCTCAAGAGTGGCAGGTTATTAATGGATAAGTTGAGGAAGGATTTTTCCTTTTCATTTATGGATGTTTATATCTTAGACCATTGATTGAAATAGAACCATCATGTGAAATTCCATGGACATGGTGTAACGATGATTTTATTTCAGGTAGGAAGACAATGACTTATCAAGAATAAAAGTTTATGACAATATCATGAATCCAGCTTGATGAGATATTGCAATAAAGGGATTATATTACATAGTGAGTGTTCGTATGTGGATGTCATTCTGGAGACTTTACTTTCTTTCTATTGGTTTCCTTGACCCATTACTAGAAAGTACTCTTGGACTTTAGGCAAGCACTCCTAATGCCAACAAGAAAGAATCCTAGAGGGTCACACACTAATTGGTTTTGGTGGTCTCATTTAAATTCTATTTGAACGTAATTAATGAAATAAATATTATTCCCAAGACTGGGGAATAATTTTATTCAGCTTAAAATTATCTCATAAATTAAATAAAATATATTTATTTATTTTATTTAACATTTAATAAATATTAATTTACTAGTTTTTAAATATAATATTTATTTAAGAGAATAAATTATTTATTTATTTATTCAGGTGTTCAATAAATGGATGTGAAGTTCAAGCAGACCAAGGTTGGTCTGGTATTAAAATAATTATTTGGAAGATGGTACATAATTATTTAACAAGTTGGTACAAGTTAAAATAACAATGATGTTTCTATTATTCTATGATGCAGAATTTAATTTTATAATTCCGTTTTTCACAAGTTGGACTACCATGAATAATGACATGGTATTATTATTATGAGAATGGTTTTTCTCTAAGTTCAGGAATATATTTAATTGTTGCAATGCAATTAAATATTATAGCTGAAATTCCTTGTATATAAATAGAAAAATAGGCTTATTGTGACATATAACACACCACATGACTGGTGAATTGAGAATTGTTGAGCCAAACTATTTCTCTCTTGAATCCTCTTCTCTCCCCTCTCAATAATGAGATATGTTCTTCAAGGCTGAAGAACAAGTGATCAAGAACTACCGACACAAGACACTCGCTTCGCCGTTCTAGAACGCAGAGAATGAGCGGTTTCGATCGGAGGCCCTCAGAGCACTTGTTGATCTCCACTTGAGGGATTCTAGTTTGGTTCCTTACAAGCACAATGATATAATCTAAAAGGTTCATTCTGGATGATCAACATCAATAATGATAAAAATACCAAAGATCCAGGTATTATTTTTCTTTATGAAATTAATTAAATTTATTATAAACATGATGTGCAAGATCCTATCTAATGGTTTTGGGCCTATTTCTTCTTTATCTAAATCTTTTATTATATTCCCTGGGGACTGGCATTCATTGTCATATTGATCCCGAAATAATCATTAATCGTGGTAAAAATCAAGGATGGGTGTCATCCCCACCATGCTTCCGCTACACCCGGATCCTTCAGCCTTGAAGATATGTTTCAGAATATCTGGAATATGCATCCCCCTCATTATGTAGCTATAAATTCATAGTTCATGTGGTTATTCGACAAGTAGAATAACCAATATTATGTTTTATTATGGTAATATTTACTCATCTCATATTCCTTCCATATTATGTTTCAGTTTATTTTTAGAGTCATGTGTTTTTCAATTATTCGACATGCCTAATGTTTATGTTTATGATATCTTCCACTGTATTTTTTATGCTTACTATGAATTTTATATCTCCCCTTATTATGTTTTTTTTCTTAGGACATGAAGAGGTATATTATGTTTGACTTGTAGGGATAATCATAGAGGGGTGGATGCTCCCAATGGAACTTTTATTTTGTTTTTAATTTCAAGATGATATGTTCAACTTATGTGTGTATTTGGTCTTCCAAATCTACTATAATATTTGTTCCTTTAGGATAAGACTTTATTTTAATCATTCCAATGTAAGAAAATAAGGCACTGGCTCCAGTCAACTAGGAATGGGTATTTACATTTTGGCCTCGCCTCTTGTCGCCCCACTTCACATCCCACCCTACCATAATCTACCCTCACCTCCCATCATCCCACCTCACATATCATTTCCACTATCTCTTCTTACATCCCACTACCTCTTTGGTTATATCTTTGCTCATGTTAAGTGGAATTACATTTCTACTTGTGTTGTTGTGTGGGGTTGGTCTCGTATAGTTATTTTTGTGTTATTTAGGTTTCTTTTGGTGTTTTATATTTAGGGTTTACTCTCCATAATTTTAGATTGACCCTCGACTGTATCTGATATTCCATATATCTTTTTTTCTTTCAGTTATGTCTATTTTGGCATTAACCAATTTCAATTTCACTATTTTGTATCCCGTTTCAGCGATCAGATATCAGAGACGGTCTTCGTTCAGGGTGGATTCTGTTGTCATCTTTGACGAGCCCACTAGGTCTTGAAGGAAAAACTCCTATCACCGAGTGGTGTTGGTATATTCACCTTGATCTGATGGGTACCAGAAACTACATCAAGCTCATGCTCCCTGGCAGTGGTGAATGGTTATTATTATTCCGTCGTTTGGTTTGTTATTATTTTATATTATGCAGCGCATTTGTCTGGGGGATGTGATGGTGCAGATGTTTATTCAAGGATCACTATTTTGTGTAAATTTTTTGTTTAAGGGGAGGATTCAGATAGTCTATATGATGTTTTAAATGTTTATTCTTTTCCTGGCATGGTTTTGATCTGCGTTTAATTTCAAGGTTTTTTGTAATTATTTTGTGTGGAATGTTTGATGTTGTATGTTCATTCTTTACTTATATCTGATTCACCTACTTTTGAATCAATGGAGACATTGAAAAATGAAGAGGGAATTGACTCTAGGATTGAATATTGTTATTTATATTGGAAAAGTAGTTGATATATTCACTAACCAAGGGAGTGTTCTTTTAACGCAATTCTCTGTGCTGATCTGGTGTGTAATTAGTTTGGAAGAAAGTTTGTTGGGAATGATTTGTGTCAAAACTACTATATAATATATGATGATTTTGATGTTCCCAAATACACTTGTTTGTTTTATAATTTAGTTTTGTTGAGTGAGTTCTACAGGAATTTATTTTCTATTTTATGTAATTTAGCGTTATGAGAATGAATCTAGAAACACTGTTATCAACCCTATGTTATGTTGAGAAGTTAAATACTTGCATATGGTATCAAAACTATGTTATGATGAGAAGTTAAATGCTTTTTTATGGCATCAACCCTATATTATTCTAAGAATTGAAATACTTGAATATGGTATCAACACTATGTTATGCTAAAATATTTTTTGCTTGGATCAACATCCTTATGTTCGGAGAAATGATAAAGCGTATGGATCATAAGCCCTACATTGGACTCTGGATTTACATTTCATACCCTACATGTAGAAAATTTGAACGTATGTTTAATCAATGGTACATTTAGGATTTTATGCTGATAAAGAAACACATATGTATTATCATACCCACACTACGCATATCAACACTACGTTGTGTTCTCAATGGCGATGTTTTTCAAGCCATGTTTTCAATCTGATATTTCTACAATGGTTAAGTAAAAATTAAGGATAGATTCAAGTATCTTTTTGAATGTTTCAAATAACAATTTTTAGCAGAAAAAATCACTCTTATTTCTATGGGAATTTATGACACCCCAAGTCATTTGGAATTTGAATTTTGGTGATCAATCAGACTATTATTTTGGATATAGAATACCAAATAATGTTTTATATTCTATATATTATTTTAGACTATCTCTTAAAATATATATATGTGTTTGATGTGATATTCACATATGCGACTATATTATTTGAAATTACCTTTTACAGTTCTGCTATAATGAAGGACCGATTCTGAAATAATCTACTCTTTGGATATATACATGTTCAATCTTGTACTAATGTAAGATTACTACTACTATTAAATTTTCTACCTTATTGAAGATGTTTTGGCAACAAGGATCACTTTAGAGTATTTCATTCTTGAATATATTCTTTTCTAAAGAAGTAGATACATCATTTGTTATTTACTTGTTGTTTAAAATATAAATATCATCATGAACCTTTCAAATCAAATTCTTTTGATTTATTGGAGTTTCAAATACTCATACTCAGTTATGGTGGAGTATCAACTTCTTGAAGTAAGTTGTGGATAATAGATTCAATATTGAAGAACCATAAGATTTTTTTAGTAAATTTTTAAAGGTGTCAAATTCCTACAAATAGTTTGGAATCATGGACTTGTGATAACAGGACCATTCTAGTGAAATTTACCAAGCTCACAGGGAGAGTGGTTGGTAGAATAGACTGGGGGATCTTTGTGCCCTGAACCACTATAAGAATCAATGTTATGTATTTTTATTTATCTAATGCATATTTTAATAAAAATAAAAACATTACATATCTGCATAAATTATAGTTGGTGTCAAAATCCATAATTGTGGACGTTTTTTAAAAGACACAATTGACCCCCTTTTGTGTGTTACTTTATATATTCTGACCTAAAAGTTTGTACCATAGGAGAGATTTTGGATAAATATATAGAAAGATGAAAAGTATATGGTCTATAAAATGATGGAAATTAATGATCCTAAAGAAGGAATTTCAATGGTATGTGCTGCAAATTTTAATGGAAAAAATTGTGGATGCTGGAAGTCTCGAATGATTTTCTATATGAAGAATTTTTGATTTAGAGTCTACTCAAAAATCATTACTCCTTATAAAATTCCAAAAAACAAGAAAATTGGATACTATATAGAATCCAAATATGATATAAACTCTAAAGCTATGAGTGCTATTATCTGTGCTCTTGGACAAGATGATATTTATCATGTACCACAATTTCCAACTTCCTATGAAATGTGGAAAACAATTGTAGTTTCCTATAAAAGAAAACCTAATTTTAGATAGTTGATATATGATTCAACTAAGCTAAATTTCAACACATTTATAATTATTGATGGTGAGAGAATAACATAGATGAATGGAAGGCTTACAGAAAATTTCATAAATATTATAGCCTTATGTGAACCCATCAAACAATCTGATATCAAGCATTAAAAGAACTAAAAGTACTACCTTTTAAATGGAATTTTATATCTGCTGCAATTATTCAATCATCACATGTTAAAGATCTGAAAATGAAAGAACTAATTGGTACAACAATGATCTAGGAAGAAGAAATGCAGGCTGATGCTGAAGATCTTAATATTATAGTAATGAAAAAATATACTGATCTAGAAGTTAAATCTCTCCGAATCATAGTATAAAATCAATGAAATTTGTTAAATAAGATAAAAATTAAGATTCCTCAAATTCTGAAATGTAATTGGCTCAAATATCCATAAAGGTCAACATTTTGTATAAAAATAAAAAATGATTTAGAAAATCCTTTAGGAAGGATGAAAAATAACCAAGAGAATTTCAATGCTATAAATGAAATAAAATATTTCATGTTAGACCTGACTGTCCTTTGCTGAAAGATGAAAGAAAAATTCCAGAAAATTTATGTCAGAAAAATGATAATTATGAGCAGAAAAGCAAAAGAGAAATGAAAGCGACATAGAGTGTATTTAAAGACTCCATAATCCCTTAAATGTCTGATTCAAATAAGGAGAAATCAAATATAAAAGGAAATATGTGCTTTATGGATGAAGAGGAAAATGTAAAAAATTATTACTCTTATGATTCTGATACTAGTAGTTTCTGAAATGATAAATTAGAGCCTAATGTTTTTTGTTAGAAGAAATATATGAATCATTATTAAATAAAAATAAATCTTTAGAAAACATTCATAATGCTTTTTTAGGTGAGAAATATAATATACTGAAACAACATAAATATCTACATGAAAAATTCAATTCATCTGCATCAAATAGTATCAATTATGAAAATAAAATCAAGTAATTATAAGATGAATTATAATCCTATAATAGTGAGGCTCTTGTTTTTACTAAATAAGAAAATATCATAAATGAAATTCTTGGAAATAATATCATTAAAACAGAATGATTTGGAATATAAAGTAAGGGTGAGAAATAAAAATTATAAAAAAAATAATTTGTGCCCAAATATAAAAATGTAATATGTTATCATTATAGGACAAAAGGTAATGTCACTAATAATTAATATTTATAAAATCCTCAAATTAGTTGTACTAAAAGAGCATTTATTTATAATTTATTTCTACATCAAGTGATCTATGTTGTGGAAACATAAAATGAATCTAGATTCTATGATCATTTCTAGCTAACACTGGTGAACCCAAGAAAATATGGGTACCAAAACAAATATATGTTTAAATAATTTTTCAATAAATAGGCCACATGAAAAAATACTATATGGTATCTTGATAGTGTCTATTCCATGCATATGAGTGGAGATCCATCAAACATTCATACACTAACCCAAATGTATGGAGGTTATGTCATCTTTGGTGATAATTCCAATGGAAAAATAGATAGAGATTGAACTGTTAGAGATTCAAAAAATAGCTCAATCAAAAAAATATTTTATATGAAATGGTTAAAGAACAATCTAATAAGTATCTCTCAACTTTGGGAGGAAAATATTTATTGTAATTTTTTTTAAAATTCATGATATGTGTTTAAGAATAAGTTATTTATATTTAGATCACCTAGAACCGACAATGTATATACTTTTGATCTAATTCCTTATGTAAATAGAAATTGAATTGTTTGACTTCTATGACAAAGGAATCATTTATTTGGAACAGAAACCTATTACACAATAATATAAATTCTTTATATAAATTATCCAAGAAATATTTAGTTTTGGATTTACATAGTCTGAATTTTAACAATGACAAATTATGTGAAACATGCCAAATTGGAGAGCAGTGAAAATATTATTTCAAATCTATTAAGAAAATTTCTACACCTAATGGTTTAGAAAATATTCATATGGGATTTTTAAACCATAAAGGGAACAATGTTTGTTTGGTAAATTATATGTTTATTTTTTAGTAGATTATTATTATAGATTTACTTGGGTTTATTTTCTAAAACTAAAAAGTGAAGTCTTCACTGTTTTTGAAATTTTTTCTAAAATTGTTCAAAATGAAAAGGTTTTAAAATTAATTCATTAAGATGTGATCATGGTGGAGAATTTGAGAATAATGAATTCAATTCTTTTTTCTCAATTTTGGGTATTAAACACACTTTCATTTCACCAATAATACCTCCACAAAATGGAATTGTTGAAAGGAGAAATAGGACAATTCAGGAAATGGAAAGGACTGTGCTAAATGAATATAGTATTCTTACCTATATTGGGGAAAAAATGTAAGCATAGGCTATTATATCATGAATAGAGTTTTAATAAAGCATATTTTCAAAAAGACACCTTATGAATGTTAGTATAATAGAAAACCTAAGGTAATGTACTTTAATGTTTTTGGATTCAAGGTTTATATCTTAAATACTAATAACAAATTTGATAAGTTTCTTCCAAAATATGATGAAGGAATATTTTTTGCATATTCTTCTACCTCTAAAGCTTATATATTATTTAATAAAAAATCAACGATTTTTTCAAGAAGCATTTCATGTGAATTTTTATGAAAATGACCCTTTTATTAAAGATAAAGATCAAACTAATGATGTTATTAACTCTTTTGATAACATGAGACTTGATACCCTTAAAAATGATTTTGAAAATAATATTAATAAAATTCAATGTAGTTCAGAAGATCATGATACTAAAAATCTTGGAAGTGTCTTTACTAGAAATTATAGAACTCTAAAAACATCCTTTAGAAAATATTATAGGAGATCTTGATATAAGATTTAGAACCAAAAGAAATATAGGAAACCTAGAATAATTCTATGCCTTTATATCTCTGTTAGAGCACAATACTATTGACGAATCCTTAGAATATGAGATTGGGATATTAGTAATTTAAGAAGTGATAAACCAAATAAAAATAATTGAAGATTTGGAAATAATACTGAGACTAATCAATTTTCCAGTTATAGGAACCAAATTATTTTTTAGAAATAAATATGATGATCAAGGGATCATAACATGAAATAAAGAAATATAAGTATCTAATGTATATAATGAGAAAGAAGTTACAGATTATGATGATACCTCTTCCCCTATAGCTATATTAGAATCCATTATAATCCTTTTAGATTATGCATCTCATATGAATCTTAAATTATATTATATGGATGTTAATTTTACCATTTAATAAGGTTATTTAATTGAGGAAGTTTATGTTGAACCAACCCTAGGTTTTTAAAATTCTCAAAAACCAAATTCTATTTTTAAACGTACAAAATATTTCAATGTCCTTAAACAAGAAATTAGAGCTTATTATGAAATATTATGTTTTTTTCTTGTAAAAAATGGATTTATTGTTGGAATGGTAGATCCATCATTTTTATGAAAAACATTTCTTATAATATTTTATTAGTTAAAATTTATGTTGATGATGTTATTTTTGTTTCAACTGATAAAAATATTTTTCATGATTTTTAAAATTTAATGGAAAAATAATTTGAAATGAGTATGATGGGAGAATTGAATTTTTTTTGGATTTTAGATTTACAAAAAAAAATTGGGAAATTTTTTAAATCAAAGAAAGTATATTATGCATTTATTTTTATAATTTTGGACATTAGAACAACAAGTCATATAAAAATCATATGTGAACCAATATAAAACTTGATTTAGATGAAGCTGGAAAACCAGTTGATAACAAGTTATATTGAGGTATGATCTGTATTTTTTTATATCTTCTTACTAGTAGACCAAACATCATGTTTTCTGTATTTATTTGTGCTATATTTCAATCAAATACAAATGAGTCTCATCTTACTATTGTTAAAAGAATATATAGATATTTAAAAGGAAATATTTTTCCATATCTTCTTTACCATAAAACTTATTATTTTAATTTAATTTCATGTTTTGATGCTAACTTTGGAGGGTATAGATTAAATATAAAAATTACCTTAGAAATCCATCACTTTTTAGGAAAATATTTAGTTTCATGGTCTAGTAAAAAACACATATAGTTTCTCTATAAACCGCTGATGTAGAATATCTGTCCACCTGCAGTTATTGTGCATAAGTATTTTAGATGAAAAATACTCTACTAATATTTGGACTAAAAATTAATTGTATACCTATTTTAAGTAATAATGAAAGTGTAATAAATATTTCAAAAAAATCCTATAAGTCATTCTAAGACTAAGCACGTTGTTATATGGAATCATTTTCTAAGAGATAATGCACATAAAAATGATATTTATTTAGAATTTGTTAATACTGAATATCAATAAGCTGATATTTTTACCAAACCACTTCCTAGTGCTAGTTTTTATTTTATTAAGGGCGAGTTCAGAATATTTAATTTTAAATAAATGTTTATTAATTTATTTATAGTCTCATTATTTTTACTTTAGTAAGATTTATTTAATGTGTTTTATTAAATTATGTTTCAAGTTATAATTTCATTTTGAATTTATTTTATTTTTCTTTTCAAAATAAAAAACATAATGAGTACATCAGCAATCAGCACGATAAAACTGTTTGCCTTCTCCCGCTCTCTTTCTCATCTAATACATGTCCTTTCAGTTTAAAGAGTATTTATATCTCTTTCAATCCCCATGTGCAAAAACAATGAACCATCAATACCACCATTATCAAAATCATTATAGATGGAAACCTCATGATGATATATAGATGATGAGTTGGACAATAGTGTCAATGATTCAGGTAAAGCATGTAATGTGTTGCTGGAAAAGGTAATTGATTTTTTATTTTAGATTCTAAAATTATTTCACTTAAGGAAGAAATGTGATTTAAAGGTTTGGTTTATGGTTTTGGAGATGATAACATGGAGATGGTATATGAAATTGAAGTAACGGAATTTTGCAGAAATGCTTTGTTTGGACTTAGATTCAAAGAAGACTCCATTTTCTATAATATTAATGATTCCTTGTTTTCTTTTTCATTTGTGGAAATAGTTGAGATGATACATTTTACCCATGAGGGGGAGTTTTAACTTGATTTAAGAAATATCACTAATGTAAGACATTCATCTGATGATATTAATTTTTATTTTTTTGGAATAAGTACTCTCAAGAAGGAATTGACAATAAAAAATTCTCATAATTGCCAAGTCTTGTTGAAGTTCATTCAATATGGATTTTTCCGAGGACTACTGAGCTTGATAAATTCCTTTACCCAGATGTGTATATCATTTTTTTTGAATAATGTCATGTTCAAATTATTTTGGTTTATGATTAGATATCTAAACCATTACTTCTATGAATATGTGAAGATGTGATATTATACCTATGGAAAAATTATTTAATTTTTATTGTGACGGAAAGGAAAGACTGTCAACTTGTTTTTTGGTAGACCATGTCACCACAACATCACTTTGAATACTGGAACCATGAAGAAGCTTTGTTTTGTTTGAAGAAATTCATGCAACAGTATTCTACCAATTAGTGTAGAACAATATCAGAGGTTTTTGGTAAATGATCATGGGGAGAAAAGGATGATTATTTATGTTGGCTCTATTCAAAAGAGTCTAGAAGAAGAAGGAACTTCAATACTAGAATAATATATTGTTCAGAAAAGAAGAATAATTTCAATCAATGCTTCTAAGACTGTACTTGAAGTGGTTATTTGAGGTGAGTATGAGAATCTAATGCATGAGCATGTTAAGAAAAAGGATCAAATTCACGAACTTATCCGCTAAGATGTAACAAATCCCATAACTATTTTTGTTCCTTATTCTGAAGATGTTGGAGGTTCTACCTTAATAGATAGACCATCTGTCAATGAAGAGCTAAGTTTGGACTTGGTAGAATTTCATCTCAGGGAATCTATTCCTGAACTTGACACTATATCTCCTGAATTTTTTATTCCCCTACTGAAGCATTAGTTATCAAAGTAAATCTGTTTGTGGGTCAAAAATCATTTTTTAGAGAATAGTTGGAAGCTGAGAAAAAAATTATTGAAGAAGGCAAGGTTACATGAGTACCAAGATCAGATTTTTAAGCCTAGATGTTTCATTTAAAACAATTCAATGAAAATATTATTTCTTTAGGAGATATTAAAGAGATTATAGCCAAAATGTCAAGATAATTTTTTTCATTAAAGGATGAGTCTTCCAAGAAGAAAAAGTTTGATTATTTTAATTTGATTATAGGGAGATAATTTTAGTCTCTCAAGGAAAGTAATCAAGAATCAACATGTTCTCAACAAACACTGCCAGAATATCTTATAATGTTTGAAGCTATTACCTATGTACTGGCTGAGTTCAATGATAGGCTAAAAATCTTCCGTATGAAAAAATTCCTTTAATTATTCTGTTGGACAATAAGAGTCATCTGATTAGTAAACTAACTTCAAGTGAATACTGGTTGGGACCACTGCTTCATCATGTCAAGGACCATTTGACCTCATTCTTCCAGTCATATGAAGTTGTGAATGTGTTTTTAACGGTCAATCTTATTGAGATTTTGTGGATTGGAAATTATTCAATAAATATAATTTAGTAACATTCAAAATTATTCAGCAACCATTTCTAGAGCCTTGTTTTGAAGCTTCTTGATATTATCAGTGTAATTCAAGACCTCCTTCAAACAGATGATCCCTCTATCACTATAATTTAATACCAAATACCTTAATTTTTAAGACCCTTTTGTTGATGGAGGACATTAATTTATTTTTCAAAACATTTTAATTAATTTGAATTTCAATTTACATTCTGATAATGTTTTTCAGTATCTTAATTTTTTTAATATTAAAAAACCAATCCTAGATTTATTTTTTCTTATAAATATATTTATAACTATTCATAATAGTATATTGTTATATTAAATGTGGTTTATATCTTTTATTCTTTCCAACCATATTTTTGATATCACAAATATCGGGAGAAATTTTATAGGGTGAATAAGGGGAGAAGGGAGAATATCTATGAATACTCTTTGGAGAGAATATTTCCAAACCAAAAAATTTCAATAGAGATAATATTTAATTTACATGTATCTATTTTTCTTTATTGAAATAATACTGTGAAATCATAATATTAAAATATATTCTATGTTTATTTTTATTTTAAAAAGATCCTACATTCTCTTTAATTTTTTATGGATTATGTTATGGGTTTTGTGATCATCAAAAAGGGGGAGAATTTTGGAAACGTATTGTCTCAACAATACTCTATAATTTATGATGATTTTGATTTTCACAAATAACCATGTTTATTTTCTAATATAGTTTTGTTGTGTATGTTCTACAGGAATTTATATTCTGTTTTAAGGAACTTAGCATTATAGGAATGAATATGGAAACACTATTATGAAACCTATGTTGCACTAAGAAGTGAAACACTTGTCTATGGTATCAACCCTACATTACACTAAGAATTGAAATAACTATATATGGTATAAAGCCTATATTATATTGAAAAGTGAAACACTTGTCTATGGTATCAACCCAACATTTCTCTAAAAAATTTTGTATTTTGATCAGCATCCTTACGTTCAGAGTATCATCAAACTTATAGATCATCAACCCTACATTAGAGTCTAGATTTATTTTTCATACCTTACATGTAGAAAAGTTGATCGTATGGTTAATCAGTGGTACCTTTTAGATTTTATACTGATACGGATAAATGTATAGATTATCATCCCTATGCTACGTATATCAACCCTATATCATGTTCTCAGTAGTGATGTTTTTCAAGATGCATTTTCAATCCGATATTTCTACAATAGTCAAGTCAAAATTAAAGACCCATTCAAGGATTGTTTTGATTATTTCAAAGAACTATGTTCATCCGAGAAATCACTCCTATTTCTATGGGAAGTTACAAATCACTTGGTTATTTGGAATTTTAATTTCCATTATCAATTAATCTATTCTTTTAGATCTACAATACAAAATCAAGTTTTCTTTTTTACATATTATTTCATAGTATCACATAATATATATATGTGTGTGTGTGTGTGTGATAAGAGATTCACGTTTGTGACTGTGTTATTTCAAATTATCTTTTACAATGTTATTGCAACAAACAACTGATTATAAAAGAAGATACACATTGGACATATACATGTCTAATATTTTTCTGATGTAAGATTACTACTTCGGTTTAATTTTCTACCTTATTGAATATATTTTTGCATCTTGGATCGATTTAGACTATTTAATTTGTGAAGATATTCTTTTTTAAAGAATAAGATCCATCATTTTTCAGTTTCTTACTACTGAAACAATGAATAACAACATGAACCTTTCAAATAAAACTCTTTTGATTTATTAGAGTTTCAACTGCTCTTACTTAGTTATGGTGGAGTATCAGCCTCTCGATCTAAGATGAGAATAATTGGTTCTCTGTTAAATAACCAGAAGTCTTTTTTTATTCTTTTTGTAAATTTGTTAACTACTTGCACTCAGTTTTGGATTCATGGTCTTGTGATAAGGGAACCATTCTAGTGAAAATTACCAAGTTCATAGATAGAGTGATTGGTAGAGTAGACTAAGGGATCATTGAACACCAAACCACTATAAAAAGTTGTGTTATTTTGTTTGTTTATCTTATGCATAATTGAATACAGAAAAATAAGACTGCATATCCATATAAGTAACTAAGGGTGTGAAAATCCATAATTATGGAAGTTTTTGAAAAGACACAATTCACCTCCTCTTGTTTTTTATTTTGTATATTCTGAAGTAAAAAGGTGATGATATTGTATAATTTATGGATGTTTTTTGTTATTTTTTATTGGAATTTTCTTCCGTATTCTAGACTTGGTTTCATGGAATTATTACATTGAGAATAATTGTGAAACACAATTAATTGTTGAAGTTTCTCTGTGAAATGCATAAAAAAATAAAATCACTATAATTTCAGATTCATTTATGATATATTATAAACATATTAAATCTAACAACAACGTTGTGAAGTTATCTCTTTACATATAACATATTTTTTTATTATAATAATTATTTCTATTACATAAACTATCAAAATTATCCTTTATTTCTATGGGAAAAGTTTCATCTCATTACCATTAACACATTTGTTCTACGAAATTTAGTACTGAACAATCTATGTATCACATAGATTATCCACATATCACTACCTTTATTGAATATATTTTTCTGTGAAAATTTATATTATTTTTTCAAGTTCATATATATATTCATTTCTCTACCTCACTGTATCAAGTATTTAAAACCAATTGGATTATATATTTATTGTAGAGAAACTCACTCCATGGTTTTGATGAAGAAGATATCACAAGTTTATGTAATAAAAAATCTGCATATAATTATGCAGTATAAAAAATGAAGTTTATGTAACTTTAAATTTATATGTAGTTTCTATCAAAAATAAATAATCATGATTCTATATAGTACACATTAAAAAAATGTTACTATAAGTTGGATTTAATAGTATTTTTCAGGTATAGTTTATTGTGCCACTATGAAATTTCAATAACACTATAATATGCAGGTTTAATATATAGATTCAATCTAACTAATATAATATATTATGAATTTTTTATCCTTTTTAATTTGTAGTTTCAATATGAATATATATAACTATAATGTTTTACTATACGATACCATATTCTTATTTATTAAATGATTTAAAAAATTTGACTGCAAGTGGGATTCAATAGATTTGGAAATGTACAATTTCTGGTACTATATAAATTTATCTTCTTGATTGATTATTTTTATTCAATGGAAGTAAATCTGTATCATCATCTGGATTTTAGATTATTGTTAATTTTTGCCTCATATTCTTTAGGATCTTGGTCTCATGTGTTATTTCACTTTTTTATTTTAATGGTTATGTAGACTCTTTTAGATTTTGTGAACTTCAAAAATTATCATTCCCTGAATATTGATTATTTCCCTACCTCTAGTGCGCTCAGTATGCTTCATATTTTGTTTTTTATTTTAGTATACAATCATATGGAGTGTGCTCATGATTCCTACCATATTCAATGAAATTTTTTATAATGTTTGGATAATTAATTTGGAATGTTAGACTCTATAGTAATTTATTCGTTTTCAAGATACATAGATTCACATAGGATGAGTCAAATTATAGAATAAATATCAAATGATGATAAAGTTTATGAATATATGAATTTCTGTAAGAATCTATTCAATGGCGTGAAAATAATCCTAAGTTGTGTGGTGATATCAAATTCTTGTGTCCCTTAAGTGTCATACTACTATTATGTATTTTATTGTCTTATATATAAAGTGTGCTATAAATTTGGAAGATTTTAAAGTTTCATTTTATTCTAATGGAATTTATTTCTAAAGGCCATGTTGGTTTCATGGAATTATGGATTTTATTCAAAATCCATAATACATTATGAGAATTAAGTATTTTACTAAAATCCAACTGTTCATATTCACATCTCTATTTCATCCTTATACTAAAACCACTATTCTCTTCTATATTCACAATCTAAAACTATATTAAATATAAATTTACTACATGTCATTATTGAACCATTTCTAGAATGTGATATTGTTGTAATAAATGTCACATCAAGAACCATGAGATGAAAAGAAACTGTAAATCAATTTACTATAGATTCCAAAATGAATAAAATGAAGACTAAAAAGGATGACTATATTTTTTTAAAAAATTACATTTTCAGTACCATAATTTATATCCACTATCTTGAAAAATAATTTCAATTATGAAACACAAAATTTTTTAAAATTTCGTCATGATTATTATATCATTCACCTTCACTTTTTTTATACATTATTTTATTTCTATAATTGTTTCAATTCATGCATATATTTTTCAAGGTTTTTTGGGTATTCTCTTTGGTAGTGTGTGGTGTGGATATTGAATTTGAAGGGTGTGGAATAATATCAACATGCGATTCTTCTCTGGTACTGAAGCTGACATGATTTGTTGAGATATGAGAAATGCCCATTCTATATAGATCATATTTTTATATTTTCATTTATTTCTATTTTGGTTTCAATTCATTTTTATATTTTAATTTATTTTTGGGTATGATCATTGGTTTTTTGGTGTAGATCTTGGTGCTCATGGGTGTGGCATAAAAGAGAATTGAGATTCCTCACTAGTACTAGAGATGAATTGATTTGTGAGATGTAAATTGGGATGATAAATGTATTTTCTCACTTTTTACATTGTTTTATCCTTCCTGAACTTAATGTATTGAATTTGATGTGGATTTTTTTTCTTTTGTAGGTACATAAATGAGAAAAATACGGTTTAGTACATTTTAATAATATAAGGATGGATGGTTTATTATTTTCTATATGATAAGACCCTCTCATTATGGGGAAGTAATTTCTTCATTTGATTTTAATTTGAATAGAACTTGTCATTAATTTTTACCTATTAGAACCCCCTTTTGTATGATAGATGTGTGCTAGTTCCTAATATTTTTATTCAAATAATCAATGTACTATGTTTGTATTACTTGGTTATTACAAAACTACTTTGTTTATTGTAAAACAAGATGGGTTTTTAGTCTAAAGGAACACTGGTGTTTTTTTCACATGTATTTTTAGGGTTTTTTTGTTGAAATCAAATTGAATATTCATCGGTTAAAATCGTGTATGTTGAAATACCTACCTGCATACTTTTAGAGAAATGTTACAAGATGATTTAATGTGATTTTTATGGTAAAGATAATTTTTTTCATGATGAATCCATGCTTGTTGGATACATGCATGAGCTATAATTATAACATTAAATATTTTCATTAGATTATCTTCTCAACTATTGATGGGTTTGAACATTATAGATTCATTTGTGCTAAATTAGATGCTGAAATGACTAAAAATTAAGTTAGAAATTGTCTCAATAATGATTTTTATGGTTTTTTGAATCATGGGAAACATCAAAGATCACTATTGCTTTTCCTTGAGATTTAAGCTCATGGTTTTAGTAATCTTGATGATGAAATTAATTTTTTTAATCATATTTTACTTGTGGGTTTTAAATTTACTATTTAGGATTAAATTTATAAAATGGAAATGGGGATAATACTCTTGGATTTAATTCATTGGAAGTAAAACAACTTACTGATTTAATGAAAGATGAACTTTTTAGCTGAGTAATTTATTCTTATTGTTTTCATAAAGTTTTTAGAGATTATAATATTATGATTAATATTGTTTTTATCACTCTTTTTTCATTCTAGTTAACTCCGTGAAGTGTCTACTAGAAATTTATAGATGGTCTAGTTGGTGTAGTCTTGATTTTCATACTGGTTTGTTTACATGAATTTCTTACTGGTTTTTTATTTATGTGTGATGCGATTGTGGTTTGAATGCTTAAATATTTGGTCATGTTTTTGTTATGGTTGTACTAAAAAATTATTTTTGACTTGTTATTCTGAATTATTGGTATTCTAGTTGGGTTCTGTCTTAAGGTTTACTTCACATGCTTTTGATTTTATTTTAATGTTCTTTTGAGATTAAACTAAATCAAGATGGTGTAGTCGCTAAATATGCCTTTACAAGTGCATAATGTTCAACCTTTTTCATTAAAATAATGTTTTATTGAACCTTAAACCATTAGCAATGTGGGTAAAAATAGCATCGCAACTTCAAGTATACGTTTTTTATCTATATCTGCCTCTTGCAATGGATGCTCGAGCTCATCTTGTAGTCAATCCTCCTATTTATTGGAAAATTATAGAACATAACGGCCTTACTAAGTGTCTATAATATTTTGATCTCTATGGATTAGATTTCAAAGCTTGATGGTAGGTTCCTCTTTTCATAATTATAGTTTCCGCAACAAAACCTATTACTGTCAGAAGTCTCCCTTCTCATCTTGGACAACTAATGTGATTAATCCCTAGTTACTACTGTTATATGTTTTTCATTCTGTTTCCCCTTTAATTTTTAACATGGTTTCATTCCTTTATTATAATATAATTTTTAAAATTAATTTTTTCCATTACAATATTTTGTAGCTAATTTGTTGTAAGAAAATATGTTATTTCATTAAAGATAAATGTGTATGTTTTTATTGAATCAACTAAGAAAAAAAAGATATAATTTTTATAGAAGTTATTTTATTTTAACCCTTTTTTTCCTGTTCAGTTTATTAAATCTATGGATTGTATTTTTTTTAGTTTTTTATATTTTTTTTGTTTTCAATTCATGAAAATATTTTTCAATGATTTGTGGATATGATTTTTGAATGTGTGTGGTGTAGATCCTAGAGTTGAAGGGTGTGTCATAACATCAAATTGAGGTCCCTCAATGGTACTGGAGTTGCCTTGGTTTCTTTCTTCTAGTGGCCTACTTGGGGGTGACGAATGATCTTTGGAGGAAGAAACTATTATACTATAATTATGGTTGATGGAGGTTTTTAATCAAGAGATGATAATGATGTAGGATCGTAGTCAAGAGACACCATAGTTGGTAGGGGTTTGGCATAAGAAACTACAAAGGTGGATCTTGGGTTTTTGTGTTTTTATGGTATTATCAATCATCTTAATCTATTTAACGATTCATTTTTTATTAAATTACATTATTAATATAATTAAACTTTTTTTAAGTTTTAACATGTGTGAAAATATATTTGTCTTGATAATTAAAATAGTTGTATTATATATGATAAATTAATAAATATAATTTGAAATTTTATTGGAAATTAAAATTTACAATTTTTCATTTAATGTAACATATAAATAGATAATATATGTTTGTAATATTATTACCAATAAATATATGTTTCATTTGAATATATTATTAAAAAATAAACCAAAATATATATTAACTTTTTGTATTATTATTGTAATAATAAAACTATTTTATCTTTCGAAATAACATTTTATGATACTGTTTTTAATGAAAGTTTAGTGATAGAACAATTTTTGTTGGTAAAATATTTCACAAATTGGAAATTCAGTTTTACCAATAGATATATCCATGTTTGAAAAAGATAATTATTTTTTAGTGTCAAATGTGGAATAAGCTTTTACAACCTTAGTAGTATCATCTATGGTCATGGAATCCTCAGTGTTCAAGAAATATTCTATGAACAAACATGTGTGACATTTTTCTAAATCGGTACAACATTGTATTCATTATTAATTTCATAGCATGCCTACCAATGATGTAAACTTCAAAAGGGGACAAGGGGAATGATACCAATTTTTTGGGGAAGGGAGTACATTAATAGAATTTAATGAGAGTGAGAAGTGTTCTTATGAGGGGATCTTCATGTCTTTAAGGATATTGAGGTAGAAAATGTCACTATAAAAATTCATAGATAATGATCCATTATGAACATTAATAATGGTTTTGGAAATTTTCAGGAATGTTCTCCCCAATATAATTTGGGTAGGTCCATTCATCATATAATCTTCTATTTTAAACACATTTAAATTAGCATGAAAAATTAAAATTTTCACCCTCCAAAGAAAAGCCTCTAACACACTAGTGGGGTGTGTTGTACTCTAGTTTTCTATTTGAACAACAATTCCAGTAGGATTTAGTTCCCCAATCTGTAATTAAGAGAAAATGGAGTGAGGCGTCATATTTATAGAAGCACCCAAATCATGCATATCCATTGAAATAAAATACTACCCTATGGTGCATGGAATTAAGAAGGTTTCTAGATCGTTTCATTGGTGTTAATTGATGGATCTATCAATGTTGAGACATTCCACCCCAATGTCACATTTTCATCACCACAAATTTTCCTTCAGTGTGTACACATCTCCTTTAGAGACTTGGTGTATCATGGAATTTTCTTTATAGCATCAACCAAGGGGATGTTACCTAGACATTTTTGAATTTTTCCAAGATTTCCTTATCAAGTTCAGTTTCTTTTTGTTTTTTTCGTTGGGTGGACCTTTGAGGAAATGTACGAGGAATTGTTGGGATATGCGACTCATAAACACAGACACTCTTTCATTTAGGGGTATTTCTCTCTAGATAAGGTTTTTCTTTATTGAACCATTCATAGTGGTTGGGATGATTGTTTAATCAGGAGGGGATGACTCTAATTAAGGTGTTATTTGTATTTTAATTTGTGTTTCACTCCTAAGGGTGATGTGATTAACATTTCCCTCATCCCTAGGGTTGACTAGTGGTTGAGAGGGTTTTTTACCTGACACATGACTTTGGATTTCCCCCACTGATTTTTCAAGTTGTATTAATTGGATTTTAATGTTTCTATGGATACTTGGGTGGTTTTTTGGAATTGTATATTAATTTCATCCATTTGTTTTATCATGTTTTCTAGGTTAGAATCATGTTTTGGAGTGGGTTATTGGAAAGGCCTTTGGGGTAGTTGAGGATTTCTAGGTAGTGGTGGATGACTACTCTACCCTAGTTGGCTCCATGGTTGTTGAGGTGGGTTTGAATACCCCCTTTCCTATAGGCTTGGTTGTATTCCCACCAAGGGTTGTATGAATAGTAAGGTTCCTTCCTAAAGGGTTGGTTAGAGGGGTCTCCAGGAAACATTTCCTCATAAATGTCAAACAATTCTTTGAATTGAGGATATTGGTCAAAATAACGAGTTTCTGAAGAACATTTTCCACAATGGATGGGAGGAGGATATTGGGATTTCCATTGGTAAAGAGAAACACGTATAAGAAGGGTACATACATATTCGAACTTCATGTCCATATTATTTTCGAATTCATTACATTTGACCTCAGGGAAACCTCTAATGGTCACACTAGACCGTGAACCAAAATTTTGAGTGCTTTGAAATATGTTCTCAATGAGGGTCACTATAGTGATTGGGGTTTTTTCAATTAGTGAACCATCTTTGGCAACATCAATCATGATTTGATCAATATAAATTAAGCCTTTACCAAAACAATGTCTTCAAATTTGATCACATATTTTGTCTGTGGTAAAATTTAACATAGCCTTTTAAATTGTTCCTAGTATTCATGTAGTGTTTACCCTTGTGATTTTATTATTTAAAGAATTTATTTCCTTAGAGTAATAGTTTGAGATCCTAGGAAATATTTTCCATGTAAAAGGAGTTTCATGTCTACCTAACTATATTTTTGGGAATTAAGATAATATAACCAATATTTTTTATAGTCTATTATAGAGATAATGAGAATGTCATAAGATTTACTCGTTAATCATCCAAATTAAATGTTTTTAATATTAAACACATAGTATGAAATTGTATAAAGTTATTATATGGGTCTTCTACCATGAGACAATGAAATATTGGCAATAAGTGAATTTGGATGGATTTTATTTCAAATTTTGGTGTTTCTCCTTATATTTGAATATAAGTGGGTTGGATATCATCATCAAGTGAGGTAAGTTATTTTATTGTTCAGTTATTTTCTACCATATTATGTACGTTTATTTTAGATTTAATGTGGGTTATAGAGGAGGAATATAGATGATCAAGAAGTGTGTTGATGTTTTGTGTGTCCTCCGTCAAGGGATTGTTTGGTGCTTCATGGTGTCGATGATGAAGGAACCTCTCTAGATCATTTTCAAAAGGAAGTATTTATTATGATGAATATTTCATCATGCACAATACCTAAAAAAAGAATATTTTATAAATCAACTTAAAAATTCACAAAAATATTTACAAAATATGCAATATTTTTATAAAAAAATGCACAATAAAAACAAAAGAACTCCCTAGTAATGGTTCCAAAATTTGAGCATTTTGTCATGAAATGTAAAATTTGTTACTATTTTAATGTTTATTTATAGTATATTGTAGAACCGAGGTTGTAAATCAAGTAGATTTTGAGGATTAATGTTAGTATTTTCAATAAAAAGTATTAAAATAATGGGGTAGTTTTGAAAATATTTTTAAGAAAATAACTTAATTTGAAGAGTTTAATAGTTGAAAACCCAAGTGGATTTTGAAAAATATGAGTAAAAGGGTTCGTTGGGAGTTTATTAAACAATTTTTAATTTCAACACAGTTAGTGATTAATTCGGTTTTAAAGTTCTTCTTTGGTTGAAATTAATTAGAATCTCGATTACTTTCCCATATTTTAAATCAATACATGTTGAACCAAACCTTGACATGACAATCGTATATCCAAGGATCGTATTTTATGAATGGTATAATAAAATCCAAATAAAATTTAATTCTCAAAATGTGCGTATAAAAATGAATCATGTGGTGTCTAATCAGAAAAACACAAGTCACACACTCAATACTTCACACTGATTGGTTAAAAGTAAAGATAATTCCATTCATTTTAATAAAAAATAAATTAAAACAAGAATCAAAGTATGATAAACATGAATTAAATGTTTTGGAACCCAACATAAATCATAACAGTGTCAGTACCTGTGTCGGAACTCCATTTACAGATGTGTAGCTCCCTCACAATGAACACCCACCGTTTATCCCAACATTGAGAGGAGGAGGAGGGTCGGGTGAATCTTATTATTCATATTAGCTCTCTATATGAGTATAGGGAGATCCATAACAAAAATGGTGATGATAATACTGCTATAAAACTCAAAAAATACATCACTTCACTCCTTGGTTGAACTTGAAAATGAGGTTCCCTAAGTTCCCAATTATAGCCGTAGTGGGAAGTGGTTTTGGGAACCCAGATTTGGATATACCACTTGTATCTCGGTTTTAGATAGTTAAAAGACCATATCACGAATTGGATAAAATATGACATCTTTTTTTGGTCTCTTTAATAAATTCATGTAAAATTTTGCGACTATTGTATATATTTAATGGGTGATATTGTCAAAATACTGAACCTAACATTTGAATTTGGGCAGATTCAGTTCCCTAGATAGATTAGTTTGGATAGGCCACCAGATGGATGAATATGGATTGGGTGTCTTGATATGAGTTTTAGAGAACTAAATTTTGGATTAAAAAACCAAATTTCATCCCATTTAAGTGTAGGTATTTCTATAAATGCGAAAATATTGAAAACGTTTCTTTGGGATTTCATGCACTTTGGCCCATTTTCTTTTCATACCATCTCTGACCCTCCAAATCACCTCTTTGTATAATGAAATAATCAAAACAAAAATAATTTACCTTTTTAACCATGATAAAAATTAAATAATTGAATCAAATTTAAAGTGATGGTTTTTATTATCTTTGTATTTTTCAATACAAAAATTGGTTAACATAGTGGTTTAAGGTCAAGATAAAACAATAAATCATGGTGTGATAACACCCCCAACAACTAAACATTTGTAGTCCTATAAAAATTCAAAATTCCAAAAAAGATACCTGGAGATACTCAAAACATCATGAATATTTAAAATTAAATGAAAATTTAATCCATGATAGTACTGTGATCAAAGAAAAAATCACGCAAAGGAGTTATTCTTAGTGATCATAACAAAATATGTCTCATAAATTGTATCAGTATAAAATTCAAAGATATGAATTATACCAATATGATTAAGTAATTATGATGTAAAAAATGTCACTAATACTCTAGGTATGTGTGTGACACCCATTTCCTTCTATTATTTCAACTTTATATCCAGCAAATATAGGTTATTTTAATATTTTCATGCTTAAATGATAATGTCCACCAAACCTATATTACATCCTTTGAAATCAAATTTCAAGACCCACTCAATAAATAATTCCAAAAATTCAAACCTTAACCTATTTACCTAAATATTACCTTATGGTTTATATTTAATCACTCCCCTTATTTTTTTTTATTTTTGTTATTTTTTCAAAATTTGAACTTGGGACAAATCTCACACTCATCCATAAACCCTTGTTTGATCTCCTCACGACAAATATTGTAATTGTTATAATAAGATCAAAGGTTGAGGAAGAGTAGTTTTTAACATTCCCAAGATAATAACCATATTTTTATGTTTATTATTATTATTATTATTATTATTATTATTATGTGTTTTGTTTTGAGGGTCTACAACAATCAGATAACAGGAAAACCAACATAGTTCAATCTGGTACAGTAATGAAATAGAATAGATAAGGAAAAAAGGTATAGATTTTTTTTTGGAAAGATGATAAATGTTAACATAACTTCTATTTAACATCTTTTAAGTAATAAATATTCACAGTTCATGATTTTATGTAAAAATGTGTGGGGTAATTAAATGGAATAATTGTTACACAAACTACTCACACAATGGGTACCATTATTCTCAATGGTTTAAAATTGATAAATCCATTTATATCATTGTAAAAAACCATTTTTCTAGAAAAATTCACACCTTTATATTAAATTTATTCTACAAAACAGATTATATCAGTGAATTATTTTTAAAATAACATGAAATAGGGAAATTTGTCATGCATTTTGAATAATTTCCAGGATTAAGTGGGAATCATTTTATAGGATTAATTAGTAATCAAAAATTAAAATTCCTACAACAAAGTGGGGGGAAAATAGTGTAGAAAGGTAAAAATATTATACATCCTGAAAAAATAGGAGAAAGAAAAAATATGATAAAAATTAATAACCAAATAAGGAATGTACCTAGACCCCCACACCAAGAGTCTAAAGTGTCCTCACTATAAAAAAAGAGATCATGGGAAGGAAGGATAAAACATAGTGGGTGTCATTGGTAGTTTGCTTCTTGAAATTGTAGTTCATCCAGCAGGGTCTCTAGAATGGATTTGTAAAAGTGTTTAAATCAATGCCCATTGACTGTGAAGGTTTTATTTGTTTCTTTATTTTTAACCTAAACAACACCAAATAGATAAAAATTAGTAATGGTGTATGGACCAAACTGGTGGGAATGGATCATACCTAGATGATGCTTCAGCCTTTAATTATAATATAAGACTTTCCACCTAATGTGGAATTGATGATGAAGGATGATATAGTTGTGGGAAGACTTAGTTCTCTCCTTAGAAATCTAGGAGTTCTCATATGATTCTCTATGAGTTTCCTATAATTCTTGAATCCACCGCTTTCTTCGAGAACATGCACTATAATGATTATAATTTCATTATTTAATGGTCCAGTATGCTTAAATACTCTATCATAATAGGGATTTCAAAACTATTTCAAAAAACTATATGATAATGTGACATTCTAATGGGAGTTTTAAAGGAAGTACTGTAATCCCATTATGAATCATCGGGTATCAGAATCCAATATTTTCTATTAGGTTGGACAATTGTTTCTATAAAGTTTTTCCTCTATATTTGACACCTCTACTTGACCATTAGTTTGTTTGTGATAAGTAGTAGACACTCAATGCACAACCCCATACCGATAAAAAATTGATTGTGTTGTTTAGTTATAGAAATGAGAACCTTGGTCACTGATGATGAAACTAGGAAATCCAAGCCTATGAACATTTTGGGTTCTCAAAACTTTCACAACATTATTCGAATCATTTGTCCTTTTGGCCCATGCCTCTACCCATTTTGAGACATAATCAACTATAAGAAGAATGTACATGTTTCCAAAGGAATTAGTAAATAGACCCATAAAGTGAATACCCCAAACATCGAAAATGTCATGGAAGAGTATGGTTTGTTGTGGAATTACATTTGTTTTAGAAACATTTCCCATTATTTGACATTGAGTACAGGATTTGCAAAAATCATGGGAATCCTAAAATAATTTTGGCCAAAAGAGACCTGAATCTAGGACTTTGCGAGTAGTTTGTTGGGGACAGAAGTGGCCACCATAAGAAATAGCATGATAGAACCTAAGGGCATATTGAAACTCTCTATTGAAAACACAATGCCTAAGTAATTTATCACTACATGTTCACCAAAGTTAGGGGTAATCCCAAATGTACCAATGAGACTCATGTTTTAGATGGTTAGATTGATTTTTGTTGAAATCTATAAGAATGAAAAATGCAACCAAATAATTTACAATTTAAACCTACCAAGGAATAACATATTGTACATGGCAAAATTGATCATCAAGAAACATGTCATTTATAGGAATACATGTGGGTTATTCAATGTTTGAGGATGGAAGGATCCAACTGATATGGTCAACCACCATATTTTATACTCCTTTGTTATCCCAAATATAGGAGTATCTATAGAATGGGATATGGTTTGGATTCTAATTTCATAATGATATTTCGAACTGATACATGGTCTAATAACACAGTGACATTCGCCCCTAAATGGTATGTCCTTAAATTATCACAAGGAAAACACAATGGGAAAAAATTCCATTTCTGTTGTGGTGTAGTTTTCTTCGAAAGGGTCCATTGTTCATGTGGAATAAGTAATGACATGTGAAGCTTGGTCAACCCATTAGGATAATAAAATCCCTACTGCATAGTTAAAGGAGTCACACATGAGATCAAATGGAAAATTTCACTAAGGTGGTTTGATATGAAAGGGTGATGTGATACTCAATTTTAATTTATTAAAAGCTTACCCACATTCTTTATCAAAGTCTTTTTTTTATTTTTTGGAGAAATCGGTATGTGGGGTGAAATCTTACTAAAGTCACAAATGAGATGATGGTAAAATCCAACCTAACCAATGAAAGTCTGCACATAACTCACATTTTTGGGGAAATGTGGGGAATAAATGACATCCAATTTTTATTTATCAACTAGCATAACAACCCTATAGATGACATGTGCTAGTACTATACCTTGTTGCAACGGGAAATTACATTTCAAATAATTGAATTTGAGATTATTTTTAAAATATAGATGTAGTATGGAACCAAGACTACTCAAACATTCTTCAAAATAGGTTACAAAAATAGTAAAATAATACATGAATACTTCCATACAATTCTATAGGTAATCCTAAAAAATACTAACCGTGCATCTTTAGAATGTACTTGGATCATTTCATAGAGTAAGTGGAACCCTCTTATATGTAAATTTATCAAAGGGTCAACTAAAGGATTCCTTTTCCTTGTCCTCAGGGGAAATATGGATTTGAAAGTATCAAAAATACTAATCAAGAAAATAGTAATGGGACTTCCTTACTAGCCTCTTTAGCATTTGGTCAATGAATTACAATGGGAATTGGTCATTCCTAGTGTGTTGTTTTAATTATAAATAATCAAAATAGACACACCAACTATTCCACACATATGTTGGAACCAATTTATTATTTTCTTTTTTAATTACTATAAGACCATTTTTTATAGGAACTACCTACACAAAATAGACCCATTGGCTATCATAGATAGAGTAAATGATTCCAATAGCTAATAATTTTCTAACCTCCTTTTTAAAAACATCTAGGTGGTTTGGGATCAGTCTACGTTGTTCCTTCCTCATAGGTTTAGACTTATCATTTAAAAATATATGATATGTAAAAATTAGTGGGTTAATACCAGGAGTGTTATCATGTATACATCCCAAATATTTTTATAATCCCTAAAAATGATAAGTTGTTATAGTTCATGATCTAGAGGGAGGGAACAAGAATTGATGACAGGTATCACATTTCCATTCTCAATATATTAATATTTTAAATCTTGATGTAGTTATTCAGTTCCAATTCAGGTGTAATTCAGATTTATGAGAGTGAATATGAAAGTGGGAGGTCAATGATCTCATATAAAAAGCATGAAATTTTTCAAAACCAGTACAACATCTATGAATGATTTATTTTCTAGAATGTCTATAAGTTATTAAAACTCTGAAAGGGGATCAGGGGAAAGAAAATACGTTTTTTTTCAGTTTATGGAATTTCATCAATAGAATTAAGTGAGAGAAGTAGTGTTCTTCTGAAGGGTGATTCATGGAATCAAGGATATTGAAGTAGACAATGTAACTACCAAAATCCATAGATAATTTACCATTATGGAAATTAATAATAGTTTTGTCAGTTTTTAGGAAAGGTATCCCCAATAAAATTAGGGCATGTCCATTCATCATATCATCTTCCATTTTGAGCACATAAAATAAAAATGAAAACATAAAATTTTCATCCTCATAAGAACATCATCTAACACACTAGTAGGGTGTGATGTACTCTGGTTATCTAGTTGAACAAAAATTCCAGTGGGCTTCAGTTCCCCAACCTGCAAGGAAGGGAAAATGGAGTGAGGCGTCACATTTATATAATCACTCACATCAAGCATGTCTTTAGAAAATAAATACTCCCCTATGGTGCACATAATTGAGAATGTTCCAGGTTCATTGCATTTGGTGGGAAGTTATGTCTCTATCAATACTGAGATGTTCCTTCCTAATCTCACCTTTTCGTCACCTCAAATTCACCTTCAGTGTGTACACATATCCTTTAAAAGCATGGAGTATTGTGGAATTTGATTTATGGAATCAATCAAGGGGATGTTAACCAAATTTTTTTGAACATTTCTAAGAATTATTTATCAATTTTAGTTTATTTTAAATTTCTTGTATGGGTGTCCCTTTGAGTAAATGGAAGAGGTATTGTAGGTCCAAGAGAATCATCAACATACACACTCTTTCCTTTAGGGGGATTTTTCTCTAGACAAGGTTTTTCCTTTCTTGGATTATTCTCAGTGGTTGGGATGGTAGTTTCCTCAGGAGTGGATGACTCTAATTGAGTGTTTATTTTTCTTTTAAGTTATGTTTCACTTATAAGGGTGATCAAACTAACATTTCCCTTATCCCTATGGTTGACTAGTTGTTCAGAGGGTAGTTTACCCGACCCATGACTTTGGATTTCCCCCATTGAGTTGGAAAGTTGGCCTAATTGGGTTTTTAGGTCTTGTACGGATTCTTGGGAGGTTTGTTGAAATTGGATATTATTTTCATCCATTTTTTTCATCATGTATTCTAGGCTAGGAACAGGTTTTGAAGGGGGTTGTTGGAAGTTCTATTGGGGTGGTTATGGTTTTATAGGTATTGATGAATGATTGTTATACCCCAGTTGGTTCCATGGTTGTTGAGGTTGGTTCAAATACCCCCTTTATTATTGGGATAGTGTTCTTTACACCTAGGGTTTGATGGATAGAAAGGTTCTTTCCTAAAGGGATGGATATAGGGGTGTCTTAGAAATATTGCCTCACTACTCTCAAAAGTATCAATTAATTGGGAACATTTGTCAATATAGTGGGTGTTAGAAGGAAATATACCACATTGGATAGAATGAGGAAATTGGTATTTACCTTGGGAAAGAGAATGTTATTGAATAAGGGTACTTACCCATTAAAACTTTGTGTCCAAATGCTTATAAAATTCAGTACTTTGAACCTCATGTACACCTCAAATGGGCACAAAAGACCCTGAAACAATTTGTTGAGTGTTCTATGGCATGTTCTCAATGAGGGTCTATGCAGTGATTAGGTGTTTTCAACTAGAGCATTACCTTAAAAAGCATCATTCATGTTTCTATTAATAATAATGAATCCTTCATAAAAATATTGTATTAGAGGTTGATCTCTTATTTGGTGGTGTGGGAAACTTCAAAAAAGACTTTTAAATTGTTCCCAATATTCAATTAGTGTTTCCCCTTATGACTACCTTATTAAAAAAAATTCCTTATAGTTGTAGTTTGATATATTGGGAAATATTTTTCAATGAAAAGGCATTTCATATCTATCTAGCCTCTTATTGAAGAAATAACATAATATAAACATGTATTTTTTAGTATCTTCTAACGAAAATGGGAATTTCATAAGCTTTATTGTTATTCATAAACATTAGCAGGTTTTAATGTTTAAAAAATAGTGTGAAATTATTTTAACTTCTTATGTATGTTTTCTCCCATTAGACTATGAAATCGTGGAAAATAAGTGAAATAGGATAGATTTTAGTTCAATGATTGAAACTTTATCTTGAATTTGAATATAAGTGGATTACTCAAATTGCCTGAAGGCCTTCTTTTTTATTGATTTTTTTATAAACCCCTTTCAATGGATGAGGGGGAACCATTAAAAGGCCCATAGGCTTAGAGATTACATGACCTATAGGTATTGAGAAATATTCAGACTATATCTACAAGGAACTCCTCCTCCCCAACTTCTTCATTGTGTTGTTTTCTCTCTACCGTTGCATGGCTTGTTCGACAAGGCTACCCATGCATGCATAGCTTGGTCCTATTGGCAATGAACTACCCTATCTTTTTGACAAATCATCTTAGATTCTACTCTAGTGAATGTGCATGCTCTAAATCATCATTTGGAGTTTTCTCCTTGTAGATTTTGTCTAGTCATTAAGCACAATTTCAAGTGGCCTAAAGGCCTTGAGGTGGCCCCATGGCCTTGAGGTGGCCCGAAGGAAAAGGCCTTGAGGTGGTCAGGAGGGCTTGGGTAGCACAAAGGACATAATAAACCTGAGGCCCAAACCGGTGGCCTAAAAGCACAAATAGATAAATAGTTCTAGCTTCCATAGTACTGAACTGTCGCTACTATAGCACTGATAGAGTGCCTGTTATAGTGCAATCTACTGTACACAGAAATTTTATCTCCTTCCCAGGATCATTCAATGCTTATTGGGGTCGAGGACATGGGATCCTCTCCAGTTCATTTTCAAAATAAATTAGTTCTCCTAATGAATATTGCATCATGGAAAAGGGATAAACAATTAATATTTAATAAATTCGATTAAAAAATCACAAAAATACTTACAAAATACATAATAGTTTTATAAAAACACACACACTAAAAAAATGTGGTCCCCAGCAGTGGTGCCAAAATTTGACTGTGTTGTCATGAAACAACAAATGTATTATGATTTTAATGTTTATTTATAGTCTAGGTCATACCCTGGGTCATATATCAAGGAGTGTTGGAGGTTTAACGTGTGTTTTTTAATAAAAATTACTAAAAGAGGGGGTGGTTTTGAAAACATTTTTAATAAAATAACTTAATTTACTAAATTTAACAGTTCAAAAACCATTTGTATTTTGAAAAATATGAGAAAAAGGATACATTGTTAGTTTAATACACAAATATAAAGTTCGTTTATATTATATATTAATTTGGGTTTGATGTTTTTCTTTGGTTGAATTTAATTATAATCCTGATTACTTTCCAAGATTTTATATCAACACATATTGAACCAAGCCTTGACATACAAATCATATAGACAAGGTTCAGATCCTAGGCATTGTATAATAACTTTAAAATCAAATATAAATCTAAAAAAATATGGAATAAAGGGATTATTATGTTTTCTAATCGGAATAACACAAGTTAAGTACTCAAAACTTCACACAGATTGGATAAAAGTATAGGGCATTTCATTCAGTTTAATCAAACACTGAATTCCTAAATGTATCAAATTAAGATAATTTGGAAGAAATTGTTTTAAAATCCAAACTAAATCCAAACAGTAGTATTAAAATTTCTTGAACTCCCTTTACAATATTTGTAGCTCCCTCATAATGAACACCCACTATTTATCCCAACATCCAGAGGACAAGGAAAGTTAGGTGGATCTCCTTCTTTATTTTAGATATCCCTATGAGGATAGAAATATAGAGAACCTCCAAGGTGATGACATGACACATATGGAACTCAATAATTGTATAACTTCATTCCATAGTCTAACATGAAAATGTGGTGCCAAAGGTGGCCTTTTATAGGAAAAATGGGAGGAGGTTTTGGGAACCTAGATTTGCATATACCACTTATATCCTATATTTGGACTGGTAAACGACCATATCACAACTTGGATATAAGAGGAGAGCTATTGGAATGCCTCTTTAATATCTTCATTTCAAATTTGGACTCTATTAGACATATATAATCAGAGAAATTATCAAAATACCAAACCTAAATTTGAAATCTTGCATATTTGGTTCCCTAGATTGATCCGTTTGGATGGGACAATAGATTGAAGAATTTGGATTGGGTGTCTTGAGATGATTTTTATCCCACTAAATTTTGGATTATCCTAAAACAATTTATCCTATTTGGATTCATGTATTTATCATAATGTTAAAAATAGTGGAAAAGTTTCCTTGGGATTCTATGTAGTTTGGCCCATTTTCCATTTGTATCATCTCCAACCCTCCAAGTCACCTCCTCCCACAATGAAATCAGAAAAAAATTATAATTTCCCTTTTTAATTGAGATAAAGATTAAATAATTTAATTAAATGTGTAGTTAAATTTATTATAATATTTTTAAATTTCATCACAAAATTTGTTTAACATAGTGGTGTAAGGGTGAAATAAAACAATGAATAGTAGTGTGATCAGCTACACACCAAGTTTGACACTCCCAATGGATATGCATTAGATGATTCATATTTTATTTATAAACAACTAAAATACCATTAGGAATATTCATAATTGTAATACAAAACATTATTATCATTATTTAGTATATAATAAAACATTCTAAATTATTAATATCATAAATATTATATACTCAACCCTCATTGTAAATAATATTCACAGAATATTTTCGAAAATGAGGTAAAAAATGTGAAAAAATCAAAATATTTTATTTATCAATGATAAAATAAAAATTATGACAATAATAAGTGAAATGGACAAGAACAAACCCATTAAATGACACTTGATTTTTTTAAAACAGAAAAAAAAACTTTTACATTTTTCAACAAAATAGAGTTCGGATGAGATGAGCCGAACTTCAGAAGTGAAGTAAAATCCATCTTATTTTCATGTGGTGGCTTAATAACACCTTTTAAAGGGATGTACTTGAATTCTTAATTTTCAAAATCTTTCAGCCTTCTAATTAAAAGCCACCTCATATGGTGATGGTTTCATTAGAAGGCAGAAATATTTTGAAAATTAAAAAGTTATGTACATACCTTTGGAAGATGTTATTAAGATACAACATGAAAATATGATCGATTTTACTTCACTTTTTATTTCAGGTTTATCTCATATAAACATTGTTCTGTTAAAAAATGTGAAGTTATTTATTTCTTGATGCAAATAATTAATGTGTTATCTAATGGGTTTGTTCTTGTCCATTTCACTTCATATCATCATAATTGTCTTTTATGATTGATAAATTAACTAATTTTATTTTCTCTCTTTTTTTTCCTCAGTTTCCAAAACATTATGTGAGTCATTTTCTTATAAAAATTTATATAATGAAACATTAATAACATATTTAAGGATATAAAATACATTCTAAAGTTTCAGTATCAGAAATATTATATGGTCAAACTTCATTTTAAAAATTAGATACATTATTAGAATCTAGATTAAAAATAATTCTTGATATATAGAGTCATGTTTTCCTATGTATACTACTACATAAAGATTATTCAAATCACATTAGGAGTTTCTTATAGTACACAACTAATAGTATTGGATAGGTCGTTAGATTGTGTACCCCTAAGTGAACATCAAGACAAAATTTATGGTTGCTTAAATATGATACCTGATTAAGAGATCAATTCTATTAGCTATATACATTTACAATTCTCTACCAAAATACAAAATCTAGATTTTCCATTGGTTACTGATGAGTAGTGGGTCTAAGAAATAAATTTATTTTCCCAGTGGTCATATGGTTCCATGATAGAGTTATCTGTTGATATTTCTATAGTAAAAAAAATGTCCAATTGTATGATGATATAGACTTACATGAGTTATTGAATAAGGTTCGTCCTATGAAATTAAGGATCTTCTATGATGTGGAAGAGGACACCCTAGATGATCTCCTAGATATATATGTAAATCCAATGTTTGATGAGAAATTTTTTTAGAATAAAACTTTTGGAGCCAACATTTATAATGAGGAGGTATAAGTAGAAGTTGCGGATAAATATTCTAGAAATTCCACAGATGTACAATAGCCTTGATCCATAATAAATCATCCACCAATCATCCCATCTATGTTAGAAGTAATTACACATTTTTCATAATTTTAATGTAATTTTATCATGCCTACAAATGAGTTTCCTAGAGTTTTACTACATAGGTTTAGTGATTTAGAAAAAAAATTATATATTGAAAGAGATTTTACAAGTAAATATGCAGTGAAAAACAAACCGGAAATATTTCACGTCCAGAGGCACTATTGATATTTAGTTCAAAAATCAAGCAATAAAAAATACATTATATGGTTTGACAATTATGGGAATGATTTTAGATTCATCTTGAGTGTGATTTACGACATTTCATATGGAGGTTGTAGAATTTAAAAATTTGAGGCAACTCATACTTGATTTTTGACACCCTAAATTTATAAAGTAATAAACTTGTATTAGATAGAGTGCATGACATAAGACACCAAGTGCATAAGAGAATATAATATCCAGATACATTATATTATATTTAATATTTAAAATAGATTCTATATATTTCAATGCATTCAACATCAAGTTATATTGTGTTACACGCATGTGATACCTTCCTCAATAGCTTGAGTTACACACAAGAGCGACCATCCTCAATAGCTTTCGTTACATGCAAGACTGTGTTTCACCAAATAAAAATGTACTATTAAAATAATATTATTTAATGTAATATGATATAACATAGCCATTATGTTGGTGGTTATGAATATTATTAACTAAAATATGAAAATATTTGGTTCATATAAATATAAAATGAATTCATTTGCAACCAATTAATCAGAAATGAAAATAATAACCAATTAAATATATAAAAATATTATTATGTTTATGATTACAAATGAGTTTTCTCTCAATAAAAATAATTAATTACAATTATTTAATGATTTAAATTAAATATATATTTTATATATTCATCAAAAGAGTTTTAATATTATTCAATTAGGTTTTATAGGCATAATATAAGAACAAACTCTATTTTACATCTAAAAACCAATATTTTTATAAAGGCAATTTGACTACCTTTCAATGGAAACCTGATTTTATATATGAATTTTTACACTTTATTTTATCTAATATTTCAAAATAAACATAATATTTGAAATAGAAACATAATAATTATGTTCAGGTGAATTTTTTATACTTTTCTGAAACATTTCAATTTTTAATGAGTTGTTAAAAATACTTAATTTTAGTTCAAATTTGTTTTTTTATATTTTAGTTAAAAGGTTAAATTATAATTTTAATTGGTTGTAATTTTTAATTAGACAATATATTTATAAATTAATAAAATTTAGGTCATTTAAATCAATTTCACTTTGAAATTGACTATAAAAACATAGAAAATGTTTGGATGTTTTTACTTTAAAACCCTGTATTGTCGTCCCTCTTATGGGGTGAATTTTAAATTAATTTATTCCAATTAAGTGATATTAATTTGGGAAAATTGATTAAATATTTATAATATTATAAATTTATAATTTATAATAATAACACCATTTTTTGAAAAAAAATTATTATTGAAAGTGATTAAAATTAATGAATACTATTAAGGAAAAATTAAGCTTAATAAAGGACTAAACCTTTAATTTAAAGTCCCAAATGACCAAGAAACTTCACTAAATACAATTTTATGGCCATAAATATTCCATTAATTATCTATTATTTAGTTTGGTAGGTTTTTTATGACTTTGATTTATGATAAAAACATTTGTATGCCTAACTTGTTTTAAAAAAATTCCAATTGAGTCATTTCCTTCCCTATAAATGCCAACAACCTCTACCACTTCCTAACACATCTCAAACCACATATTTTCAGCCCATATATTCCCAAATATATTAAAAAATCCTTAAATTATACCTTGAATCCTTCATTTGGTAATAAATTCGTCCAAGGAATCCTTTTGGTATAAACCAAAAGAAGTTACCCGATTAAGAGGCAATATCTTCTCTCAAGCTTTATAGTTTCATTTCCATTATCAACCCATTATAATATTATTATTATACTCCTAAATAATAAATCTGTAATCCTAAATATAATAAATTTTTTTATGTTAATACTTTTATCTACACTTACATTCACTTCCATCTAATGGGTAACAAGCATACAGTTTATGTGTATGGCGAACTACTACCTCATGAAACGATGACTGTTCATTTTTCCTTTACCATATTCCATGGTCTGACATTATGAAGTAAAATATGTTTATATATTATATATATTATATATTTTATGTTTTGATACTTCTTTAATCCTTTTATAACAAATACTTGTAATACTTTTCATTTTGCGTTAATATGATAACATCGTTTAAGGAAGTATGGATTACCACCCATCAGAGAATGAGATTCGTTCACATGATGAAAGGAATATATACAATATGATTATAATTAAACATATGAGATAGAAAACAAATATATGATATTTAATTAAATAATAAATTTTCTTGAAATATATATATCATTTTCTTTATTACCCTTTCATGCACTTAAAAAGTGATAATGTTATTCATGGACGTGTGGACTACTGCCTCCACGACATGATGTGATTTTTTATCATCAAAATAATTTTATATATAAGTATATATGATTAAATAATATGTTATTTAAAATATAATTATCATTATGGATTTATATTGTGTTACATTAACTTATTTCCATAATGATCATTAAAAAATAAGAACATTACGCATGCGTACCTATGACCTACTGTCTCCATGATTGTCACGTTGATTCATTTTTCATAATAGTATGTAATGATTTTTTAAATTATAATTTATATATAAATATGATAATTATTTCATGATTATCAATTTGGAGATATTATATAATGTCCCCTTTGACCATTGTTTACCTACAAAAGTTAATTTTGACACATAAACTTAATTTTTGTCAAAACACCCGATATAAACATAATTTTTTAAGTAGTTGTATACAACATAGTAATAAGTAGAATAAAATTAATGATAAAAATGAAAATGGTTCTCAATAAAGTATAAAAATATTATATGTTTATTATACAGGATGTTAAAGGATGCTCACATAAAAGGAAACTTAAGGTAAAGGATTCTCATCTCACTTTTAACATCTGTGAGATAAATGTCATGTTCACCAATATATATATTTTTGTAATGTATCTAATTAAATTTTTTTTATATTGTATCATTAATAATTTTACATTTATGGTTTTTTAAAATTTCATTTAATATTATTCCTTATTGAGGAGTACGATTTAAAATGTTTTAAATTGGTTTGAGATAGTTTGGAGTATTTAAAGATTATTTTCATCAATAATAACATTAATGATCATCCAATGGAATTTCCATTCGGGAAAATTATATTAAAATTTTTCAATAAACCTTTTATTTATCTTATTTGGTTATTCATGACCATTCTCATGTATTAGTATCATTTTACCACTCTTTGGTATGAAAAATGATTTAGAAAAAGTTTTTTTAGAAAACCCGATTTGGTTTCTCCCTTTAATTAGAGAACATGTTTTCTTCTCAAAACCTTATTTTATTATTGTTTTCTCCACAAAATTTTTAAAATGATTTGGTGATGAATTGTTTATCATTTTTTACCAATTTTTTCAAAGTAATCAGTTTGTCGCTTTCTGAAGAAGTCATTTTTCTAATCTTTTTACCGTTAAAAAGGTAATGTTCTTTTTAACTTGTATGACATGTATGGATTCACCTACCATCATTACATCGAATATTAATTTTCATCTTTAAAATGAAAATTTGTAAAGAAAATGTTTTATAAATTTAATTTCAAAGAAAACGTTTTTCAAAAAGTTTTTTTTTCAAAATAAAAGTATATTTTCCGGAATAATGTTTTTAAAAGATCATTTTATAATATTTGAATTCATCAAAGACAACATCTCCTTATTTTAATCCACTTGGGATCAGTTGTGTTGATACCATACTAATTATTTCTTAGGATGTTTTATGATTTATTTTTACAAGGGTAGTATTCACATTCAATTACATGATTTATTTTTTAGTACCCTTGAAATATTCAATCTTCTATGATCATTGATCATTGAATTTCTCCTTAGTTATCCATTTCATTCATCATGGATATTACTATTTTCTAAAATATATACCATTTTTCATATGATGTCTATATTGATAGTTATTTTATTATTTGGGGAAATAATTGTAATTTTATATTCCTTCTTCAATATAGATATTTGATAGGGTATATTATTTGTTTTGATTATTCAATTTGATGATTATTTTGGACTGGAAATGGTGAGTGGAGCCCGAACTTTATATAGATATTTTATGAATCAATAGGTTATCATGAGAAAATTAGTTGTGAAAATAAGAATAGTTTAAACATTCTTATTGAAGGTTGATTCCCTCGTAATCCAGGGATGTCCTCCTTTATGAGAGGTTCAAACATTCCGATCGGTTTCTAACAGGATTGTTTGTAGAACTAGAAACATCCAATGATTCCACATCCATTAGGACCTACTTTCCAAAGGTAGGCACTCATTAGTTTGTGGACTAATGAGGCTTAGGAATTTGCATTGGTCGAGAGGATGGGAGGTCGGACTCATCACACCTTTTTTAGGGGAATTATTGTCTACTCTGGGACTCTCTTTATAGATTCAGGTTATCTTCGTGAATCCTTATTACATTACCAAGTATAAAATTATCCTTTCCTTCATATTTGGCAATCAATGATTAAATATGTAGGAAATGTAGAGAATATATTATACGTATTCAAGGTTCTTCATCGATAGAGAATCATATGTATTTATTAGAGATTGGTGGTCAATGGTACCCTTCGACACATTTATAGAGAAGTCTCCTGGTCATTATGATGACCATGCTAGTTTTAAAGCCACTCAGTGGGGGCACTTGAAATTTATTGTCATTCAGATGAACATGAATTATTTCAGAGTTGGGATCAAACCCGCAGATGGGCTACCTACGTATCCATTGTTTAAAAAAGGAATCAGAACCCACATAGTTCGAGTAAGGGAGTATGATGTTTATGATTGATGTCTCAAAGAAGGATGTCATAATTACTTTTACACTCTAAGCTCACGTGAGTAATGCTCGGTGTGAGAAAAAAGAGGTATTGGTACAAATTAGAAAATTGTGCCACGAATGATGCAATCATAAGAAATAAATTGGGGCTTATGTATGTATGACTGCCTAGATAAATAAAGGTTAGGATTTACTTTAGGGAAGAAATCCAGAAGCAGGGTCCATAAAGTTATATGTGCTTTATGGAGATTTGGAATACTCTATCTTGGGGCTTACACCGGAAACGGAGGCCCAAATTAGGAGAGGAATTATGATTGGGTTTTACTCCTGAAAAAGAATCCCAGATCAAATTTAAATTAGGACTGGTTAAGAGAAATTAAGACTGGGGATTACTCTTGAAAAGGAGGCCCAGGTTAAGAGATTTGAAAAATTAAGGGACTTGGGGCTTACTCCTAAAGAGGATGCCCATATTTTGGGGAATTATGAATGGGGATTACTCCTGGAAAGGAGGCCCATGTTAGGGGATATGGGGATTAGTCCTAAGGAGGATTCCCAAATTAGAGGACTTGGGGATTACTCCTAAAGAGGATGCCCAAATTAGAGGACTTATGACTGGGGATTATTCATGAAAAGGAGACCCATGTTAAGGATTCTCTCATCTTAAAGGATGAGGTTGAATGAATGAAATATCAATCTTTAGTGACATAAAGATGTGTAGATCACTAGGTTTTGAGAGATATTCCACATAATTCCATTCAGACAAGGAATTCAAAACAATACATCATGCCATAAATGGCTTTGAAGAGTGTCTTAAAGACTGAATCTTGAATAGGAAATGTGGAATGGCTTAAGAGGGGTGAAATGGGCAAGAAGTGTTGGTCGGAGAAAGAAAGGAGTGATGGCAAGAGGGGGGGTAATTGCCTTTTAAAAAATAATTAACAAATTAAAAATCAAAGTTAAAAGTGCAGCGGAAATAAAGAGGCAAGACACAAGAATTGATAACGGAGTTCGGCCGAAAACCCGGCCTACGTCTCCGCTCCCAACTCAACCGTTGAGAGATTTACTACCGCTTGCTTTTCAATGGTTGTAGCAAGAAACCCACTAGCCTTTTTACAGGTGAAGGCTAGCTCACCTATTACAGCTTGCTTTTTAATGGTTTGAGCAAGAAACCCACTAGCCTTCTTACAGGTGAAGGCTAGCTCACCTATGATTCAAGCCTTTTAAAAGGGAAGGCGTGACTAACCTCTTCACACCTTAAAGGTGATGTGAAAACCCAAAAGAATGGAGGATGAGAGAAATGAGGGTTTGTAGGCACAAACTCAATTTAAAGCTCAAAATGAATAAAGCAATTAAAAACCGTAATGGGGAAGTCTTGGGCGCCAATGGATTGATGGAGCTGATGAAGGGCGCTCCCAAGCTTCTTTGGTGGTGCTCCTTGGATGTGGAAGTGTGTTGGAGCAAGTGGGGTTCCCTTGGAGCAATCCGCCGGAGGTTAACCAAATGATGGAAAATGTGTCCGTTGGCTTCACAATTGTTCCGACTATTTTCCATAGGCTTCCGGGGGTTCCTAGTCCTTTATTTATAGAGGGGGAACCCTCATATGGCCGTTGGAGGCCTTTTATGCCGTTTGAAAGGGCTTCAGAGCTGTTGGGAGGCAAGTGGACCAGCCTGGTCAAAGGCCCAACGGCTAGTTTGACTGGCTCCACCGGCTGACCGGTGCAGAGCCACCGGTTGGCCGGTGCTTGCAAAATGGAGAAGGGCTTCTGTCCAGGCTCCACCGGCTGGCCGGTGCTGAAGCCACCGGTTGGCCGGTGGTGAGGCAGTAGCTTCCACTGTTTGGGCTGGGTGCCACCGGCTGGCCGCTGGTGTGACACCGGTTGGCCGGTGGTCTGGACAGAGGAATGCCTCATGTCAAGTCCTCCATCGGCTGGCCGGTGGTCTTCCATCGGTTGGCCGGTGGACTGAAAATCAGTTCACTTTGGCTTCTTGCTTTCTTGACCCAATTCCTTGGCCACCTGAAATCATGCCTATTATCCAAAAACACTTAAAACAAGATTAGTAAAATAAGAGAGTGATTGTGATCATGAAAATTAAACCACGAGGGGTTCGAGAGGTACAACAATCTCCCCCTATTTTGATGATCACAATCACTAAAACGAACAATGTAAAAAGACTGAAATGTAAGACATGCTTTAAAAGATTTTTCCCCAAATCAACCAAGAATTTCTCCCCCTTTGTGATTATCAAAATAGCACGGGGCATAAAACTTGATTGAGGGATTCGTTGAAAAACGAGAAAGAGATTTTTAAACCAATTTAAATTTTTGAAATATGATTTGAAAGTTCTGAAATGATAAATTGAATAACAGTTTGAATTGAAAGTTTTGAAAAGAAAATTGAAATGAAAATTTTGAATTGAATATTTCGAAATGAAAATTTTGATACCAAGTGTTGAAATTGAAAGTTTGAATTGAATGAATTGAATAAGAATTTGAATATACAAAAAGGCTTAAATGATCCTAACTCCCCCTAAATAAAAACAACAAAAACACCGGGGAGAGGATTATCAAACCGAGACAAATTTTGGCCCGGAGAGACTTGCTAAAAGGGATTTTTCAATCCACACTTGCCTAGTGGCGGGTCTTCTCCTATAAAATTCATCATTAAAAGAAATGGTTGTGGGCCTACCATATCGGGCATTTTTGCAATTGCACTCATAAATTAAGTGCCCGGGTTTTTTACAATAATTGCAAAATTTAAATTGAGATCTCCCCCTTACAAAAATAGTTGGAGCATGGGAAGAGGAATCTTTCTTGGAATATCCAAGCCCTTGGGTGGTTCTAGATACGCGTTGGGAACCTAGCAAATTGTTCAAATTTTGTTCCCCTTGGGTGAACATGGCTAGAGTCTCCCTTAGATCTTTGATTGTTGATTCCATGGAATCAACATCGGGAAGATTTTGGATTTTGAGGGACATCTCTTCCTTCTCTTTGAGAAGTTGTTCTTTTTCAGAAGAGAGTTTTTTGAAATTCTTTTTTAAAGCAACAAATTTGGAAGAAAGTTCGTGAAAACCTTCTTCCAATTGATCTCTTGCATGTTGGAGATCCTCATAAGACATGTGATTGAAAGAATTTGAAGAACTAGAGGATGAGGAGTCGGAAGATGTTACCTCATGAAATGCCATTAGGCATTTGTTACCGTTGTCACTCGAGGAGGAGGAGGAGGATGCGGAGCTATCACTCCATGTGGCTTTGAATGCCTTCTTCTTTTCCTTTTGTTTGGCCTTTTTCTTGTTGAGTGGACAATCGGGCTTGTAATGGCCTTTCTCACCACACTCGTAACATGTTACCTTGGGCTCGGATTTTTCGTCGTGTTTTTCCTTTCGAGCCTTGCGGGATTTCTTCTTCTTGTGTTTCTTCATGAACTTGTGCATTTTGCGGGCAAGGTTCTCCATTTCGGAATCGCCGCTTGATGAGGAAGACGAGGAGGAGGAGCTTTCTTCTTGTTGAACCTTGAAGGCGATGTTCTTTGGAGTTTTGATCGGTTTGCCTTCTTTTTCAGCTTGCCTCCTCATGGTGATCTCATAAGTCATGAGGGATCCGATGAGCTCTTCTACCGGCATGTTCTTGATATCTTTCGCTTCTTGGATTGTCGTCACCTTTGGTGCCCATGAGCATGGTAGGATCCATAGGATCTTTTTGACCATTGTTTCTGCAGAAATATTATCTCCAAGAGATTTTCTACCATTGCAAACGTCAGTAAAGCATGTAAACATTTCAGAAATATATTCGGATGGATGCATGGAAAAAGACTCAAAATCTTGACGGTACATGTCAAATCGAGTATCCTTGACTTTGTTGGTCCCCTCATGGGTAACCTCCAATAGTTTCTAGATTTCATGTGATGTAGTGCATGTGGAAACTCGATTGAACTCATTACGATAAATGCCGCAATGTAGAGCATTCATGGCTTTGCCATCAAGCTCGAAATTTTTAATGTCGGCTTGAGTCCATTTGGATTCATCGGGAGAAGAGAGAGTGAAACCTTGCATGACAATTTTATAAATGTGATAACCTATGCTTCTAAGAAATGCGGTCATGCGGGTTTTCAAATAAGTATAGTCGGTTCCATCAAAAAATGGAGCACGACCCAAAGAATAGCCTTCGGGGGCGAAAGAGGTTGATGCCATCACAATGGATCTTGAATTTGAAACCGGTTAGGGTATTACTCAAATTTGGCCTCTGATACCAATTGTTGGTCGGAGAAAGAAAGGAGTGATGGCAAGAGGGGGGGTGAATTGCCTTTTAAAAAATAATTAACAAATTAAAAATCAAAGTTAAAAGTGCAGCGGAAATAAAGAGGCAAGACACAAGAATTGATAACGGAGTTCGGCCTAAAAACCGGCCTACGTCTCTGCTCCCAACTCAACCGTTGAGAGATTTACTACCGCTTGCTTTTCAATGGTTGTAGCAAGAAACCCACTAGCCTTTTTACAGGTGAAGGCTAGCTCACCTATTACAGCTTTTTTTTAATGGTTTGATCAAGGAACCCACTAGCCTTCTTACAGGTGAAGGCTAGCTCACCTATGATTCAAGCCTTTTAAAAGGAAAGGCTTGACTAACCTCTTCACACCATAAAGGTGATGTGAAAACCCAAAAGAATGGAGGATGAGAGAAATTGGAGTTTGTAGGCACAAACTCAATTTAAAGCACAAAATGAATAAAGCAATGAAAAACCGTAATGGGGACGTCTTGGGCGCCAATGGATTGATGGAGCTGATGAAGGGCGCTCCCAAGCTTCTTTGGTGGTGCTCCTTGGATGTGGAAGTGTGTTGGAGCAAGTGGGGTTCCCTTGGAGCAATCCGCCGGAGGTTAGCCAAATGATGGAAAATGTGTCCGTTGGCTTCACAATTGTTCCGACTATTTTCCTTAGGCTTCCGGGGGTTCCTAGTCCTTTATTTATAGAGGGGGAACCCTCATATGGCCGTTGGAGACCTTTGGAGCCGTTGGAAAGGGCTTCGGAGCCGTTGGGAGGCAAGTGGACCAGCCTGGTCAAAGGCCCAACGGCTAGTTTGACTGGATTCACCGGCTGACCGGTGCAGAGTCACCGGTTGGCCGGTGCTTACAAAATGGAGAAGGGCTTTTGTCCAGGCTCCACCGGCTGGCCGGTGCTGAAGCCACCGGTTGGCCGGTGGTGAGGCAGTAGCTTCCACTGTTTGGGCTGGGTGCCACCGGCTGGCCGCTGGTGTGACACCGGTTGGCCGGTGGTCTGGACAGAGGAATGCCTCCTGTCCAGTCCTCCATCGGCTGGCCGGTGGTCTTCCATCGGTTGGCTGGTGGACTGAAAATCAGTCCACTTTGGCTTCTTGCTTTCTTGGCCCAATTCCTTGGCCACCTGAAATCATGCCTATTATCCAAAAACACTTAAAACAAGATTAGTAAAATAAGAGAGTGATTGTGATCATGAAAATTAATCCACGAGGGGTTTGAGAGGTACAACAAGAAGGACACCCAAAAAGGCAGGGGCGTGCAAGTCCTAGAAGGCGCGCAGGTACTGCGTGGGCGTGCAAGTCCTGGTCACGCAGGTATGCCGACACGACATATAGGGTACATGCGCGATGGTTAACCAGAAGGGTAATACTTGAGAGACTCTTGATTAAATCCTTTAGAATCCTATTGAGGTTCTTCCAGAAGAGGGGCACACAAGTTCTATTAAAGGACTAAGGCGGCGAGCAAGTGTGTCCTTTTCCCTTAAGGGCTGGCCACTCAGGCGCGCAAGTGTTGATGAGTTTCAACACTTAGGCATTCCTACCCCTCTTTAGATCTTTTGTTCTAGGTAAGAAATTACCTTAGAAGTATTTCGGAAGCTTTGAGAATAGTCTAGGGCGTCGGGAGCTCAAATCTGAGTTTCTGGAAAAAATCCTCCTTCAAATGGGGGGCCCACATGGTCTATATATAGGCAGGAGAAGACCCCAGGCAGTTATTGCTTAGGTCGTGCAAGTCACTTGCGCGACCAATAGGCGTCACGCAAGAGGACTTGCGCGACAGTGATAGAACTTGCGCGGCACATGTGCTTTTGATCCCTTGTTCATGACTTTGTTGATTTTTTATGTTTTATTCAAAGGAAGAATCAATTTGTGCTAAGTCATTTCCCTTTACATTCATTTGGACTCTGTGATGAAAAAGGAGTATAAAAAAATTCCCCCCTCAGAGTTGGATCTAGAGAGAAAAGAGGATTTGACTCTGAGGAAAAGAATAAAGCCAATGGAAAGGCGGTGCGCAAGTTAAGGCGCACAAATGAGCTTCGGGCGCACAGGATTTGGCGTGCAGGATATGGACTTTGGTCACGCTGGGTTACAACCTTGTCTATAAATATAAGGCCTCACTTCCGTACAAGAACATGGATTTGAAACTCTCAAGCTCTCGCCGCGCAAGTTTCATTTTCCGTGCAAGTTGCCCTATTTCCCACTGTTTCCTTGATGTCGCACTGCTGTCAAGGTATCTGGGCCTGCGTGGTGATACTTACACATCAAATACTTGCGCGACACTTCCATACCTACGTGCTACATTTTATACTTGCGCGCCTTAATGCCATTGCCATTTTTCTGAATTCTTTCACAAATTCTATGAAAAATAAACCCATTTAAGAGTTAGTTTATTCAACTTTTGTGCAAATTTAGTGGCTCCCAGGAGAATTGGAATGGCTGATGAACTGGTTAGAAAGAGGGTTGATGACATGATTATCATCATTGGCCATGATTACTATGATATCTGTGACAGAACTCTCCCAGATTTGGCTATGTAGTTGATGAAATATCATTTTAATTTCCCACAAAGCATCTACCTGCCTCTATATGGTCATTCTCATCTGCCGGGAGTCAATGTTCCAGATGTAAAGAACTATACACCTGAAATTCAACTGCACTGCTACTCTTCTATTTCGGTTATGATGTGCATTATGAGAAAAACAATGGTGTGAACTTTCAAATTCTTCCTCCATGTCATTTTCATGCAGATATGAAAATGGAAAACCAATGGGCTGAATCGTTTTCCACTTTCTGTTGGTGGAGAGAAGACAAACATGGCATTAAAGCAATATCTGAAAAGTGTACTATCTCAAAATGTCTCTTTACTTCCAATTCTCCATTCTCAAATCCATGTATCCATCTTCCAAGTCTCTTGGATAGAAACAGAGTCACTATTTTATCAGTAGAAAATTTTCTCAAACCGCACTCAAGAACATCCTTTTACAATTTTTCCAAGAAGAGTTTGTATCACTACATCTCTTATTGTATCCAGTTGAATGAATGAATTCCAAGTGGTTGCTGATGAAGCTCGGGATGTCGTAAATCAAATGAAGAGTTATGTTGAAATCCTCTTGTAATTCTTGAAAAAGAGAAGAGACTCCAATCTATGGATGTCCTTCTAACTCTTGTGCATCAATGAAAAACACTTTCACCTTCACTCATTTTTACCTGCATTCTCTTTTGCTACATGCTATAAATTTTTCCTAAGCCAATGGGCCTAGTAAGCATAGTTTGATTTTTACTAGGATTGATTTCAATAACCCTACAAACTTGAACCTTTTAATTGATCAATATTACCTAAATCATACAAAATGTTTGTTTAGTGAGCTGGGAACTTGAATTTTATTTAGATTTCCCTTTCTTTTTGTGGGAAGTTTAAAGTCATTCACGTCGGACATAAAAAGGGTAATGTTTAAGGTCGAAATAGCTTTGACCGAAATGGATTAGAATTGATTCAATTCCTTGAAAATTCATCTGAAAACATATTACCATACTCAAGAATGGGGGAAAATATGTAAGCTATGACTTAAGAATATTTGAATCTGAGGAATTATATGAAAAATATCTAAAAGGCATTTGAAGAAGAAGTTTCAAAGAATGAAGTTACGATTATTTAACAAACCCGTTAGGGGGTTGAATTATGCAGGGCCACCTAAGGGCATTGGCTGCATAGTTAAATAAAATAGTATCTTTTGGATAACAAGTCTGTTATGTAGATAGTTTATGCAAGGCCGCCTATGGGCACGTGCTGCATAGTCAGGCAAAAAAACTCTCAGAAATTTACATTCCTAGTGCTAAAATCCAGTGAAAGGTTATGGATATTCAAATCTTCCAAAGTATAGAGTTTGTTGTATGGAAAGAGGTACTTGAATATGGAGAAGATATTTCCAAACAAGATTATCGAAGAAATGGATGAATATCACTCCTACGAAGGTCTGACCAAAACGTAGGGAAGGAGAATATAGACCATAGACTTGAATACTTTCAGATCATGAAAAAGGATATGGGACAAATATGTTAAGGATGGCTATTTTTGCAGATCCCTACATACTTTCATTTAAGAAAAATAAGGATAAAAGAGGCATTACTCCCAAGAATAATGTTACCACTATCCGACAAACCCGTTAGGTGGTTGAATTATGTAGGGAAACCTAAGGGCATTGGCTGCATAGTCAAATAATAGTATCTTTTGGCTAACAAGTCTGTTATGTAGACTGTATATGCAAGGCCGCCTATGAGCACGTGTTGCATAGTCAAGAAAAAGAACTCTCAGAAGATTGACATTTTTGTGACTAGATGTAATGAAAAGGGTTATGAGGATCTGAAAATATTTAAGGTTAGGATTATGAAACATAAAGATGGGTATTGTTCAATGTATACAGTGATATACAGATCAATGCTAACCATAATCATGTTGTGGCTGGGTCCTGAATTGAAATGTTGTACTTCACTATGTATCCCATAAGGATGAGAATCAAGCCATACGTAGTTCTTAAACTACAATTTAACGTATTGTGGGACAAAAGGATTAAAGATATTAGTTTAGGGTCATAAATCTTGTACCATTATAAGAAATACACAGTGTGTGTTTTCATGGGGACTTTTCAGCCAAGGGACTGAAAAAGGAATTTGGGGTTAGGCCCAAGGACTTGGGGCTGGATTCGAGGGGCACTCGAACGTTTCTACATATCCCTTAAGGATGGGAATCAAGCCCACATAGTTCTAGTATTACCCTTTGTATAGATTTGGTTCGTACATGTGAAGGGTGAAAGCGGACTTTAGTACAATGATGGTTTAATCCAAGATAAAAGGTTTGGGCATTTCCATGTATGTACGTAGTCTTTGAAATGAAACATGATTGGAAAATCAATGTAAATAATAGTTCCCTCTCAGGTGAGGGTATCAAATAAAATTTTAGTTTATTGTCATACTGGACCAAAGTGTTGTATAGTTTAACGTCGTATAACAAGGACGAAAGTGAACCAATGTAATGATATTGATTCTAGGGGCGGTTTCACGAATCAACATCATATGAGATGGAGGTGAACCGATGTAAAGAGCTTGTTTTTGGGCTTGAACCTTGGGAGGTTGCCTACATACCCAGCCTATAAGGCAAGGATCAAAGTCCATGTAGTTCAATTAAAGAATGAATTAATGATCAAGTTGTTACTGGGGACAATTACCAAAAAAATGATGTTTGTACATACACATGGTTAGCAGCCCAAAGAGAGTGTTATGGTTGAGGTTTTCTCTATGATCACGTGAGTCATACTCGGTGTGAGAAACAAGAGGTAACAACAACCTTAACGATGCATAGTTTAATGTCATGAATGACATATAAAGGGACTATGCAGTTTAATGTCTTGCAGTTAGGACTACAGGTGCTGCACAGTTTAGCGTCATGTAGTTAGGACGATGGGGACAATAGAGTTTAATGTCATGTTGGATGAAAGGGGGACTGTGCAGTTTAATGTCAGGCAGTGAGGACAAAAGAGTACACCATTTAACGTCATGTTGGATGCATTGGAGATTTTTTTTCCACAATTTAGCGTCATGTTGGATGAAAGTGAAAATAGTTTAAGGACATTTTCATGGACCATGGATGGTGAAGATTAATGTCATGTAGGACAAAAGTGTAGTTTAAGGTCATACATGACCTTTGATGATTATTTAGTTTAACTTTTTTCCAGACGTAAGGGAATTTTATATAGTTTAGCATCATGTAGTTAGGACATCATAGTTTAACGTCTTGCTGGACGTAAGGGACTTGCAAATAGTTTAGGGCCATATGCATGGACCGTTGATGATGCAGTTTAAGGCCATACATGACCTAGTTGCAGTTTAAGGTCATACTTGACCATTTAGGGAATATTTTCACAGTTTAACATCATGTGGGGAGAAATTAATACAAATATTTTAAGGTCATATGTATAAACCGTTGCTGTATAGTTTAACGTCATATTGTAAGGTTGAAAGAGATACTTTTCAATTTAATGTCATGCAGTGAGGACATCACAGTTTAACGTCATGTTGGACCAAGTTGCAGTTTAAGGTCTTACTGGACCATTTTGGGGACACAGTTTAATGTCACGTTGGACCAAGGGGGACATAGTTTAACATCATGCTGGACTAAGGGGGACAGAGTTTTACATCATGTTGGACCATTGCTATATATTTTAATGTCATATAGCAAGGACAAAGAAGGGGACACAATTTAACGTCTTACTGGATGATGGTGCAGTTTAAGGTCATACAACACCTTTTAGGGAACTTTTTCGCAGTTTAACGTCGTGTGGGACGAAAATAATACAAATAGTTTAAGGTCATATATATGGACTGTTGTTATATAGTTTAACATCATATAGCATAGACCAAAGAGGGACTTTGCAGTTTAATGTCATGTAGTGAGGACATCATAGTTTAACATCATGTTGGACCATGTTGCAGTTTAAGGTCAAACTAGACCATTATGTAGACACAGTTTAATGTCATGTTCGACCAAGGGGGGCACATTTTAACGTCATGATGGACAATTTTTGTATATTTTAACGTCATATAGCAAGGAAAAAAGAGGTACTTTACAGTTTATACAAAATACTTCTTAAAAAATCTGGCATTGGTTGGAGTAGTGATGAGTTCTCCATCCATAGAGATTAATTAATAAGATCCATTGGAGTAGACCCTATGTATTGAATAAGGTCCTTCCCATTTTGGCTCAAGCTTGGGAGGCTTTTTCCTGGTATCATTGGAGTTCTGAGAACTAATACCAATTCTCCCTGAGTGAATGAACGAAGACAAACTTTTTTGTTAAATGCTCGTGCTATTCGATTCTGATAGACTTCCAAGTGGTGCAAAGTGCACAATATTTTCTCATCTAACCGTTCCAATTCATTCAATCTCTTTTGATATTTTTCATCTTTAGATGATTGATCACAAATGGAAACTCTGAGCGAGGGTAGTTGAACTTCAATGGGAAATACAACTTCCATTCCATATACCAATGAATATGGATTTGAACCAGTTGCAGTGCGGGTGGTTTTCCGATAAGCCCATAAATCATGAAAGAGTTTATCAAGCCATGACCTCTTATCATTATCCACCTTCTTTTTCAGTATATTTGAAATAGTCTTGTTAATGTCTTTTATCTGGCCGTTGGCCGTTGCATGATACCGAGATGAATGGTTGGATTTGATGTTTTATTCTTGATACAACTTTTTCACCTCGGATGAACAGAAATTGGTGGCATTGTCCGTCAATATGGTATGAGGGACACCAAATATGGTAATGTTGTTAGAATTGATGAAGCTAAAAATGCATCTAGAACTGACTTCCTTGAGAGGTATTGCCTCTGCCCATTTGGAAAAGAAGTCAGTAGCTATAAGAATGTACTTAAACTGCTTGGCCGTAGCCAAAGGGTAAGGTCCCACCTCATCCATTCCCCATGTGGCAGATGGATATGATTATTTAGCTTTATGATGAAACTCTAGAGGTTGATGAATGAAGTTGGCATGTAATTGGCATGAATGACACTACTTTGTGAAATAGATACAATCTCGTATCATTGAAGGCCAAAAGTATCCAAGCCTTCGAATCTAATCAGACAGTCTATGTCAAGACTAGTGGGCACCACAGACTCCTGCATGGACTTCTTTCATGACAGCCATTGTCTCTTCACTATCAATGCATCTGAAGAGAACTCCATCAAAACTACGTTTGTAGATAATTTTTTATAGGTGATCTGGGCTATCATAAAGAGTAAAATTGACCACACGTCGCCAGATTTGTTCTTTCTCAGCTCTATCAGGTGGAAGTGTTCCATTTTAAGGTATTCCCTGATAGGTGACATCCATCCTATAGTATGACCATATGGTTCAGGAATGGTTCAAATTTCATTAATTTCCTCTGTTCTGATTCGAACATAAGGTGAAATTGCATGACGGTGGGAAATATTGATGGTTGTCTAATCCCTGTTTGGATCTTCCAGAGTTGTGGCTATATTAGCCAGTGCGTCAGCTTGAGAATTTTGTGATCTTGGGACATAAGAAATTGTCTGTTACAAATGGAATTCCACTATTAAATCTCTGATGTAATCATACAAAGGGATTAGTTCTTCTTTTCGGATGGCATAATCACCATTGTCTTGTTTAATTACCATGTTTGAATCACCTTTCACCTTTAAGTGATTCACTTGTGCTTGAATTGCTAATTCCAAGCCTACGATGATAGATTGGTATTTTTCTTCATTATTGGTACCTCCTTCCCACGATAAGAATGAATAAGGTAACACTTCCTTTTCTAGAGAAATGATCACAATTCCTAAGCCAGCTTTTTTGAATTTAGGATTTTCCATTTTCCTCCCTGTTGGACTTATGGAAGCACTATCAAAATACATTTCCCATGCCTGAGGACTTTCTTGAATAGAGAAGACTTCCTCATCAGGGAGTTCAATACCTAAAGATGTGTCTTCCACTGAAGGGTGTTCAGCCACAAAATCAGCCAGAGCATGGCCCTTTATCACCTTTTGAGACACATACTGAATGTCGAATTGCTGCAAAATAACTGCCCACCATGCCAGACGTCCTGTAAGCATTGGATGACTAAGAATAAATTTGAGCGGGTTATTGCGAGATACCAATTGGACCTCTTGATGTTACAGGTAGTGTATCAACTTCTGAACAATAAATATTAATGCCATGGAGCACTTCTCAATACTTGAATACCAGGTTTCTGCATCATGCATGGTTCGACTGAGATAGTTGAGGCTTTTTTCATTCCCAGAATCATTCTTTTGAGCAAGAAAGGTACCCAATGATCGCTCTAGAGCTGTCACGTAGAGGATAAGTAGTCTTCCTTCAATAGCTGGCATGAGTACTGGTGGACTCAAGAAGTATTTATTGAGAATGTCGAAATCTTCTTGACATTCTTCAGTCCACTAGTAAGTAACTACCTTCTTCATCAATTTGGTGAAGGGTAAACTTTTGCCTGCTAAATTGGAGATGAAACACTGAAAATAGGATAAGTGTCGTCGATGTCCTCTTAATTCATTCATATTTTGAGGAGTTGAAATACCAAGGATTGAATTTCTCTTCTTAGGATCGACTTGAATACCACGATGGCGTACAACAATGCTGATAAAGTTTCCCGAGGCTACCCCAAATGCACATTTTAAGGAGTCCATCTTCAAATTATGTTGTCGAAGCTTGCGGAATATGACTTCCAAATTAGGCAAGTGATTAGAATGTTGTTTGGATTTAACTACCAAATCATCTACATAGCATTCAAAAAACTTCCCTAAGAAAGGTTTGAAGATATGATTCACGGCACACTGATAATTTTCACCTGCATTCTTTAAGCCAAAGGGCATTACCCGGTAGAAAAAAACGCCCTAAGGGGCTCTGAAGGATGTAGATTCCTAGTATTCTGGGGCCATTCAGATCTGATTATATCCCTAATATCCATCCATGAAGGAAAGTGCTCTATAGCCAGCTGTTGTATCAATTAGAAGTTCTGTAATCGGAACATGGAAATCATCTTTAGGATAATGCCGATTAAGAACTCGGAAATCGATGAAAACTAAAATTTGTTTATTATTTTTCATTGCAGGGACAATATTATCCAACCATTTGGGATATTTAACTTCTCCGATGAAGTTAGAATTGATTAGATTATCCACTTCAGCTTCAATTTTGGAAGCATATGTTGGGTGTGTTCTTCTCGCGGATTTCTTAAATCCTCGATGTTCTTCTGGTAAACCCAAACGATGAGTAGAAACATCAGGATCAAGCCCAGACATTTCTGTATAGTTCCAAGAAAATATATCTATATTTTTATTTAGAAAATAAATATACATTTCCTTCTCTTCAAGAGTCATGGCTGCACTGATTAAATTGGGGCATGGATCTTCTTTTTTACCCGGATTTATTTCTCTGAGTTCATCCACAGTGGTAGAGATACCCTCTTCAAATGATGGAAGATAATCTCTGAGATTTTCCTCATCTTCTTCATCATGTGTTATTTCTTTCATTTCTACATTAATAGTAGATGATAAAGTAGAATTTTCATGATCTTAAGAGATGTCAAAATTTTCATATCATAAATAAGAAGCTTCCATTTCTGACTCGATTGATGATGAATGTTCTTCTTTAGGTAATAAAGAGGAGATGATGGATTGGGAATCAACATCATTGGTCACCTCCGATGTTGCTATAACTTCTTTTGGCCTAATTAGAAAAGCATATACTTGTTGGATTTCAGAATATGAAATGAAGAAGTCCCCATTTTTGCTTTCATCACTGCTTGGTAGATTACCAATTTCTCCCATGTTGTCTGGCTCTATTTCCGTAATTGACATTATGGATCTTTCCATAAGAGTATTTTGATTTGGTTCTATCGTGACAATTTGAATGATATGAAACACATAATCTGTACTCACATGTGTAAATGGATTTACTAGAATTTTCTCCGAACCATATGGATCATTAACATTGGTAATCTCCTTTGTTGTGGATTCCTCCCTTCCCATCATGTGATAGAATTCCGCCTCAATGTATTGAGTCTCACATGTCTTGAACGGGGCCCTATCACCGTACAATGTCCCAACATGACCATCGAAACAATATTTGATACATTAATGGTATGATTAAGGAATAGCCGCATGTTGATGTAGCCAGGGTCTTCCAAGCAAGATGTTGAAGGCTGAGTCTTGATCAACAACCATGAAATCTGAATTGGATACAAGATCTCCAAACTGAATTCTGAGTGTAACTTTGCCCAGTGGTTCTTGTTCATTTTTATCATATCCTTGTAAGATCATGGTAGAAGGAGATAAACCAGATTCTGTGAGGCTCAATCGATAAAGTGTATGAATGGGCATGAGGGTGACTCCTAAACCACTGTTAATAAAATCTCTTCGAACATCTACGCCATTGACCTTGACAGACAAGTACAATGGTCTAATATGTCCATGCACAAAATCATCTTCATCTTAATCAGTAAAATATATTATTGCATGGAATTCTACAGTATTATTCTCTATGTGATAGACTTCAGCTGCATCAATTTCAGTTTCAAACTCTGGAGGACTTGACAAATCCTCGATGAGTGCTTCCCAAAGATCTTTTGATAGATTCAGAGCATCCAGAATTGATAACTTGGCTGGTACATGGGACAAGTGTTTCAATATATCATAATTTTGATCTAGAGGTCTGCGTTTCCCAACCGGAATATGTGGTTTAGAAGGTACCTTGGAAGCAGATGCTTTGGATGTTGATGCATCTTGTATTAGGATAGGAGTTGGAAATATTCCTAGTTTTGGAAGATTAGACCAATTAGATCCATTTACTTGCTGAAAGAAGAAGATGGAACCTTCAACCAGTCTTCCAAAATAACTATGCCAGGACTGAATTTTCTATTGGTAGAAGAACATGCTTGTTCTTGCTGAGCTCACTGAAGGGCTCCACCACGGGTTTCTGATGCGTACACAGTTCTAGAAGGGGTAGAATTGGAATAGTGGCTTCTAAAAGATCCACATCTTCCCCTGTATCCTGAGCCCCTGGAACTTAATCTGAGTCCCCTGTTTGATTAAAGTAATTCAGGCTCATTGAAATCGAAACTGCGACTGGCATATGGATCTGTTAATTGAATCATATTATCAGAACCAATGATTAACTCTTTATCTGATGAAGAATCTGCCTGATTAGCCTGGTTAGGCTGTGTCGTTTGGTGGGGCGGTGCCCGTGGCTTTGAAGTATATGGCATGAAGTTCGCCAATGTCAAAGACAACATAGGATTTGACACATACCCATCTTCTTCTGATTCTTTTTCATTCTTTGAATCATGTCATTTCTTTGAGGACTTTCCCTCTGACGAAGAGGGTTTTGCTACAACATTCATGGCAGAAGACACAATTGGATTCTTTAATCGTGTTCGCAAAATAGCATGAGTTCGATTGATTGTATTTCTGACCATCCAATAATTATACTTAATTGCATTTTTGCTTTTTTACTTCTTGTCATTCACCTTCCCCCTCTGGAACTGTAGTAGTGACACATACTACCTGGGCTGAGGAGCCTTGGAATGTGACTTGTCCCGAGTCGACCACCTTTTGCAGGAGGTCTTTGAAGACAAAACACTCCGGGATGGGATTCCCCAACATTTGATGAAAGGGGCAATAATTGGGATGGTCTTCATCTCCTTTCTTGTTTGGCCTCTTGGGAATTTTTAATTGAACCCAATTGTTTTCCAGAGCTAAAATGAAATAACCAGGAACTTGTTCATTTCGGAAAGAGTATGTTTTTGTCTTCAGATCCTCAAATTGTTTTCGTCTTTGATCTCTTTGATCGTCTGGACGAAACAAACTTTGTTGTTGGCGCTCAGAAGGTGGAGTCATTCGAGAAGATGAAGGTTTTGATGTAGAAACAGGTACAGGTTCTTGTTTAAGCATAACTGTAGCAGCTTCTAGTTTACCCATTCTCCTTCCTGGAGCTGATGGAATTACACGAGATTTGGCCTTAGCCTGTATAAGGGAATCTTCAATCTGCTTAGCGATTGAAGTAAGGTCTCGAAATCCTCCTGTGTATTTCATAGGGATTAACGGCGTGCGTAATTCATGATGAATATTTTCCACACAGATTGGAAACAATTATTCTTGAGGGAGTTTTAAACTCAAGGAATGTGTTAATCCCTTCCATCGAGCAATGAAATTAGATACCCTGTCAATCTACTGTTGTTCATAGTTTGTAAGATCAAAAACTGTTGTCTTTGGAAAAGTTAATCTGAACTAAAGGAGGAATTTTTGGCGAAGATCCTCCCATCTGGTAATTGACCGAGATTGCAAGCTTGTATACCAGACAAAAGCTGGTACTTGCAAGGTTCGCACGAAGGATCTGAGTTTCACTGCTTCATGCTGCTTCGGAGTTCCCATCATAGGATCGAAATAAGACACGTAATGCGTCAAATGCTATTCAATATCGCCTGATCCATTGAAAATAGGGAATACAGGGTTCCCAAAACTAGATTTAGGAGATATTGAATCTACCCATTCAGGGTAAACTTTCTTTTCTAGTTGAACTTGTGCACGTTTCTCTTCCATAGTTTCTAATCAAGCTGTTAATGAATCAATAGTAGTTATTAACTATTGAGAAACATCCTGTTGAACTTGGAATTGGGTAGGTACCATGACTGGAGTTTGGACAGATGTGGCGATTGGTGCTTCAACTGATGGTAGCACTGCCGACTGTTGTTGCACTTGACCCATAGGATTAGTCCTATGAGGGTGTACTGATAGAGGAGGATATTATTGATCCATCATAGTAGCTGCAATAAATTCCTTTGTCTGACTGACTCCAGCATGCTTAATAAGAAGACTGCTCTGAAGTAGTTCTGCATTAAACCTTCTTAATTACTTCAATTCTTCCTCCTGTTGTGCAAACCCTTGCTCTAGTGAGAGCGATTGACCTTCTCCAGAGGAAGGATATGTAACCTGGTTCCTTCCCTTTCCTTTTTTGGATCCTTTTCGAAGCGGGGGAAGAGGGTTACTCGAAGGATTACCGAGGTTCTGAGTAATCCTTTGACTTCATGTATGCACACCTTATTCATTTGTGTCGGTGCGTACATCTTCTTGAGTAGGAACCTCTTCATCTGAGTCCCCTGAGTGAGCCTCATTTGGTGGATCAGAAACAATGGAATTGATGACATCGATTGATGCATAACTCATCTCATCCCTTCTATCATCATTTCGGTGATATTTTCTTCTTCCATGTCTTTGATGAGACATTTCCTTTTGTTGATTTGATCCCTCAATAATTTCTTGACGAACCATAATTTGGAGGGAATATCTTGATAATTTGGCTCTTCGTTCTTCTTGAGGTTTCTTCCCCAATAGAGAAAAGACCGACTTTCTCTGAGGAGGGGATTGATGATTTGAAAAAGTCCACAGTCCGGTGGACTGGGGCAGTTCCTGCTGTTCTCGCTCAACTTCTCGAATCCTATTTGTTGATTCCGAGGGTTGGTTTAAAAGAGTACCCATTCTGGTGAACTGGGGTGGCTCTTGACATACTATGTTTGAGACTTTCTTAAAATTCCTCCTAATCTTGCGAACCTTAGTCCGGAAATTAGCTGGATGCATTAACCTGTATCCACTTTTATCAACTGGTTAAAAAGACCATTGGATGATTTATGAAACTTCAGTCACTTGGTGACGTGCTTTCTCCACATGAAAGGTATGTTCAATATTCTCATTTTCTTGATGCAAGAGTAATTCAACAAATTTTTCTCTGTATTCTTTATTTTGATAGGAACTAGTTGAATCACGTTCTTGGGAAAGCTTTTGTTTACAAACAAATCCCGTTGACTGTGGCCGGCCATGGGCAATAACATTTCATGAGACCATTTTCGGCGGGATTTGCTAACTGGAGAGCACTGTGAAATACATTGCTCCATGAAAACCCCATCCTCTGACATGAATACCAGATGGGGAATTAGAAATTAACTGACACAATCTTCTTAGTGCACCAAGGAATGAATGTTGAAGGGATCTCTGTTGTTTTTTAGCCTTCTGATATCGAGAGACTGATAGAGACGCCAAATCAATCTGACGTTGTAATCCTTCTATTATTCTAAGATAATTTTCATATTCATCCTAATATAATTCATTCTTTTTCAACTGACAAAGTGTTTTCCATATGTTGAGACGAATATGATGAATTTCATCTTCCATCATCATTTTTGGAATGTTATACTGAGAGTCATCCAGAGGCCAAAACATGACTGACACTTCACCATTCGCAAGTTGTTTTCTCATGTTCAGCATTTCCTCTTTATCATTTGATGAAAATTATTCTACCAGATTTGACCATAGTTGGTGTTTCCTTGTTGCTTCATTGGATTCAACATGATTGGTAGAGAAATCATTGATCAATCTAGAAGATGAATGACTTAGGGGTGGTTTGGATAATTACCTACACCCTGGTCTATCTTCTGATTGAGAAAGTATTTCACCTGCTAGCGATAAAGCTTTAGACATGACTGGTTTCGCATTTTCAAGTGCCTCAAGATAAGAGGGCTTTCTCAACACTACATTATCCACTAGAGCATTTTCCGGGCACTGTGCATCACTACTGTGGAGATGAATTTCGTAGAAAAATTCATCATCATGGGGAGGACCACCATAATGGGTTACAACAATAGATGAGATCTCTTGCTCCTTGGTCTTATGACCACATAGAGGGTTCCTGTGGCTCTCATCTGAAGATGAAACTTCGAGATCAACCGAATTTTCATGAAGCAAGCCATCATGAGGAAGTGTCTGTTGAAGAACTTTGGAATTAATGTTCTCACTATTGGAAAATAAGGGAGTATAATCTTTAATTTCAACAGATAATTGTCTGAGGGCTTCAAGAACTCCAACATCGAGCAAGGCCTTGTTACAGATTGGCTATTGATCTCCTGACTGTGCTGGGCGGGTCTTTTTCATAGACTCCTTCTTACTTTCCTTGGAAACCACTTGTTGACGAAAGTGGCTGCTCTGAGCAGGTGTATATTCATGATCAGGAAAGTTGGCCAGGTTAGGCTGACGATATCCACTCAGATCAGGTGTATGTTCCTGACTTGGTTCTCCGTATGATATGGGGGAGTATGCCCCACAACCCTCTTGGACTGGAACAGATGTGTGTGTCTGTTCCAGAGTGAATTGTTGATGTTTCACTCCACTGGTAGAGATAGATTTATGTTTCTTTCCATGAGATGCCGCTGAAGTTGTTATAATATCCTGGAAGGCATCCAGAATATGAGTAGGGATTTGCTTCTGCTCTTTCACCATTGATAGAATATGCTTGGTGACTTCAACTGCCGGAACGGGAATATACGTCCATTCCGGGCTTGGAGTATGTGTATGTGCCTACTCATGTCCTCCTTTTCTTGTTAGTGAATCCTGACAGTACTCATGTGTGGGGGTAGAGAGTTGAGTCTGCCTCCTGTTTGTTGTCGGAGCTTTCCGACTGACTTCTCCGAATGCTACCAAACGAGATTGTTGGTAGGCTTGATTAATACTAGCAGATGTATGTGACTGCTAATTGCACTTCACCAAACGTTGTTGACGAGATCCATTATATGTAGTATAATGAGCCTGCTGACTAGCTGATGATGTATAAACAGGTGTATGTTCCTGCCTATAGTACTCCCCCGGAATTGCCTGGCGGGATTGGCATGAAGTTTCCTGATGAGTCTGCTGGACAGCGGAATTAAAACAGGCAGGTGTGTTTTCCTTTTTGTTGCTTGCCACCAAGTTAGGTTGGTGGACTTCTCCAGAGATGGCAGAGATGAGAACCTTCTCACTGTTGATCGGATTCCGCCTCTGGTGGTTCGTCTTGCTTGCTCGGGTTCAAAGAAACTGAGCCGAACGCCTGGAGTCGGTACCCTCATCATGTTGAGGGCGCACTGCCGCACGAGTCTGGCGGCGATTGTTGGTGGGAGACCTCATGAAGGACTCCTGTCTGTTTGAATTAAGGCATTGAGGGACCTGCTCATTCACCTCCCCAGAATAAGGGAGCGAATGGTGATTGTGTTCTGGGGATAACGACCCGAAACGGTTGGAAACGGTAGTCAGCACCGCCTGCTTCTTCATCACTGGTCGTCATTGATTGGACGACCGGTGTGAGTTGTTCACTTGGAGGGCTTGTCGGGCAGCCTCCAGAGTTGGGATGGTACCGTGTTGATGGTACTCCTTAACCAGTGCGTTTGATACCCAGCATTGAAGACGCTGAGTAGGTGATATCGTCCTTAGAGTTGACGACGATCCAGCAGGAGTAGCATCAGTGGCATTTGCAGCACCAGTATTCACAGGTTTTAACATGAGAGAAACCATTCTATAAATGCAGAAGATCTTTGAAAATAGTACATGTTTGATATAACAGACGAAATCAATATAATTCAGTCACTACATCTTTTGGATGAGCACATATGTCAATGTTTTTTTTTCCCCTCTCATTGAGTTTTAAATAGGGGCCTAACAAAATAGGTAAAACATCATTTTAACTTGGTTAAGGATTCACATAGGGTTCACAATTTTTTGTTTCCCTTGGAATCCGGGGATGACCACCTTGATGGTAGGTTCAAACATTCCGGTCGGTTTCTAACAGGTTTTTTCGTAGAACCGGAAACAACCAATGATTCCACATCCATTTGGACCTACTTTCCAAAGGTAGGGGCTCATTAGTTTGTGGACTGATGAGGCTTAAGAATTTTTATTGGTCGAGAGTATGGGAGGTCGGACTCCTCACACCTTTTTAGGGGAATTATTGTCTACTCCGGGACTCTATTTATAGATTTAATTTATGTTTGTGAATCCTTATTACATTACCAAGTATAAAATGAGCATTTCCTTCAGATTTGAAAATCAATGATTAAATATGTAAGAAATTTAGAGAATCTTTTTTATGTATTCGAGGTTTTTCATCGGTAGAGAATCATCTATATTTATTAGATATTCTTGGTCAATGGTACCCTTCGACACATTTATATAGAAGTATCTTGGTCATTATAATGACCATGATGGTTTTAAAGCCACTAAGTGAGGCACTTGATGTTTATTTTCATTCAGAAGGACATGAATTATTTCAGAGTTGGGATCAAACCCGCAGATGGGATACCTACGTATCCTTTGTTTAAAAAATAAATAAGAACCCACGTAGTTCGAGTAAGGGAGTATGATGTTTATGATTCATGTCTCAAAGAAGGTTGTCATAATTACTTTTACACTCTAAGCTCACGTGAGTCATGCTCGGTGTGAGAAACAAGAGGTATTGGTAAAAATTAGGAAATTGTGCCACGAAATATGAAATCATAAGAAATACTGTGGGGCTTATGTATGTATGACTGTCCAGATAAATGAAGGTTAGGATTTACTTTAGGGATGAAATCCAAGAGAAGTGTCCATAATGGTATATGTGCTTCATGGTGATTTTGAATACTCTAACTTGGGGCTTACTACTGAAAAGGAGGTCCAAATTATGAAAGGACTTATGATTGGGTTTTACTCCAGAAAAGGAATCCTAGATCAAAGGTAAATTAGGACTAGTTAAGAGAAATTAAGACTATGGCTTACTCTTGAAAAGGAGGCCCAGGTTAAGAGATTTTAAAAATTAAGGGACTTGGGGCTTAATCCTGAAGAGGATGCCCATATTTTGGGGAATTATGAATGGGGATTACTTCAGAAAATGAGGCCCAGGTTAGGGGATCTTGGACTTACTCCTAAAGTTGATGCCCAAATTAGAGGACTTGGGGCTTACTCCTAAAGAGGATGCCCAAGTTAGAGGACTTATGATTAGGGATTATTCCTAAAAAGGAGACCCAGGTTAAGGATTCTCTCATCATAAAGGATGAGGTTGAATGAATGAAATATCAATCTTTAGTGAAATAATGTTGAGTAAATCACTAGGTTTTGAGAGATATTCCACAGAATACCATTCAGATAAGGAAGTAAAATCAAGAAATCATGCCATAAATGGCTTTGAAGATTGTCTTGAAGACTGAATCTTGAATAGGAAAGGTGGAATGGATTAAGAGGGGTGAAATGGGCAAGAAGGGAACCCAAAAAGGCAGGGGCATGCAAGTCCTGGCAGGTGCATAAGTATTGCGTGGGAGTGAAAGACAGGGTCACGCAAGTTTGCCTGCACGACATATGGGGTACCTGCGCAACAGTTAACCAGCAGGGTAATACATGAGTGACTCTTGATTAAAGCCTTTATAATCCTCTTGAGGTTCTTCCAGAATAGGGGCACACAAGTTCTATTGAAGTAGTAAGGTGGCGTGCAAGTGTGGCCCTTTCCCTTAAGGGATATCCACTCAGGCGCGCATGTGTTGATGTGTTTCAACACTTAGCCCTTACTCCCCCTCTTTAGATCTTCTGTTCTAGGTAATTAATTACCTTAGAAGTGTTTCGGAAGCTTTGAGAAGGGACTAGGGTGCCGGGAGCTCAAATATGTGTTTCTGGAAAAAATCCTCCTTCAAATGGGGGCCCACAGGGTCTATTTATAAGCAGGAGAAGACCCCGGGTGGTTATCACTTAGGTCGCACCAGTCAATTGCGCGACCACTAGGCGTCGCGGAATTGGACTTGCGCGAGAGTGATAGAACATTCGCAGCACATGTGCTTTTGATCCCATGTTCATGCCTTTGTCAATTTTTGATGTTTTCTTCAAAGGATGAATCAATTTGTGCTACGTAATTTCTCTTTACATTCCTTTGGACTCTGTGACGAAAAAGGAGAATCAACAAAGGTCTTGATGATATAGGTTTTCATGTGCCTCAGACATGAAGTCCATTAATTAATCATTTCCCTCATTTTAGTTTCAGTTATGATTCATCCATTATATTTTGTTCGATATATCTATGAATAAACTTCATTTTTAGTTATTTAGATGGAATGCATTTAAATTTATTATCTTGATATATTTATTTTTCATTTTATAGTTATTTAATGGAATTTTTTTCCAGTTATTACCTTTCCGTATTTTTATGCACTTCCATTCAGTTTATTGATTACATGTCATATGTGTTTAGTTATTTACCTTATCATGTTAATTTATTCTAATTGATTCATAATTTGTTCCTCTATATTTTCCCCTTACTAAGAATTTTATTTCAACCTTATTATTTTTCTTTTCCTATGAATCCAATAAGCGTACTATAAAAGTTATGCATGTATTTACTATATGGATTATAGTTATCTTTGAACATATTTATTTAGAAAGATGAAAAAAAATATTTTGTAATCGGTGTACTCATTTGTAATACAAGACTCATTTATATATCTTGTTTACCAAGACAAATAGTCTCTTAGTCCTTCGGCATTTGATTCCTTGTAATAATGCCAATGTAATTAGTAGTATAAATTGTCTCTGGGAAATTTGGGGTCAGGTCACTATAGTTGGTGTCAAAGGAAGTTCAGAAGAAACCTTGAGAACTAGATTTTGTAAAACATGGGTTAGATAACATATCCCTAAGGTAAAATTTGGGGATAGGTATAGAAGAACACCCTATAATCTTGGTAAATTATAGATTATGCGAGTCTTCATAGAAATAAATCTGTGTTTGGATACTACAAGTGGACATGGTTCTGACACAGATGTACATAGAATTAATAACTCCGACAAGGTGTTCTGGGCCTAACTCGGGGTAACCTGGTATATGAAAACATGACATAATACGCACCTAGTATGACACTCCCAACGATATTATTAGGATAATCCACGTTTTATTTACAAACCATTATGTAGATGTTGAATAGATAATGAAAATGAATATCCTAGGTTAAACCTAATGTTTTTTTATAATGAAGATAAGGTTTCATGATTTGTAAATACTAGGTAAGAAATTATGAATAAAAATTATACCAAGGAAGGAACCATGTTAAAATAAAATTGATGAAGTGTTTATTTATTGAGGTTGTATTGAAAACCGTTGTTAAAAATCTATTTAGTAATTAACCTAATTTGAAGTATGCTGATCATATTTATTTGTGAAATTATACTAATATGGTTTTAGAAATGGAAAACCTATAATACAGGTTACATCCAATACATTCTATAAATTTAGTGGGTCTTTAACCCATGACTGAAGGACGATAAGACTTTCACACCAACCACGGACCTACCCAATGTCCTGGTTAATTTTTCATTATATTTAGTTAAAACAATTGATGAATAAATGATAATGATGAACCGCTAGTACAACTTTTGAGGATTATAGATTTATATATTTAATATATTAGTTTATTAAGACAGTTAATGATAAATAGTTAATAATCATCACTCTTTTAGAGTCCTTATGATCCTTTAAAAAAATTTAGTCCTTCAACCAATAAAAAATCATGATTGATTATTAATTTTTACGAGTAAAGGGATGAATTATAATTTCATTGAAACAAAAAAAAAGTTAGTATTGGTCATATTAAATTGAAACTTATCAAATAAGAATATTTCATTATATTCTTCGCCAAAAAACGAATTACCCAACCTTATAAAAATGAATAAGAAATAAAATGTTGTTATAATACCTAAATTTAAATTGAACTAATGATCTTCTAAATCATCACAGATTTTTGGATTTGAGGCCCTCAAATTTCCATTGGTCATTCACTTATATATGATTGATTAACTCATTAACTTCTAATAAATATTTACTCTTTTCCTAGAACTACATATATATATTAGCCACTAATGTTCTCCTACATAGAGACCTAGTGACATGGAATTCCATGTGACCTTTGTACTTCACATTCTATCTTTTCTAGATGATTTTTTATAAACCCTTCTAATGATTCAGGACTTAAAAATAGGAAACATAAATAAATATATCACCAAGATCAATTTTAAATTTCAAGGGCACAATTTAATTAAGGGGTTGAGAATGTAACACCCCAAAATAGTAAAGTAAGAACCTTGTATTTGATAGCGTGCATGACACACAAAACCAAACATATAAGGTAATATAATATCCAGATAAATTATTATATAATTTCTATTCAAAATAGATTCTAAATATTTCAATTCATGAAACAATGATTTAGCATGCGTTACATGCAATAGAGACCTTCCTTGATAGCTTGCGTTACAAGCAAGACTGAGTTTCATTAAATAGCAATATATTATTAAAATATTATTATTTAATATAATATGATATAACCTACCCATTATGATAGAAGTTACGAATATTATTAATTAACTTACAAAAAATTATGGATTATATAAATAAAAATGAACTCATTGGCTACCAATTTATGAGATACAAAAATAAGATCCAATTGGATATAAAAAAAATATTATTATTTTTCTGCTTCCAAAGGAATTTCTTATTAATAAATATAATTAATTACAATTATTTAATGATTTAAATGAAATATATATATATTATATATTGAATAAAATATTTTTAATATTCATCCATTAGGTTTTATAGGCATCAGATAAGAACAATCCATATTTTACACATAAAATCCTATATTTTTATAAAGACAGTTTTACCACCTCATAATGGTGAATGGATTTTAAACCTCAATTTTGAAGCATTAATTAATATAATATTTAAAAATAAACTTCATCTTATAAATAGAATCATAATAACTATATTCGGGTGAATTTTTGATATCTTTCCGAAACATTTGAATTTTTAATGAATAGTTAAAAATACTGATTTTTAGTTTAAAAATACTTTTTGATATATTTTATTTATAAGGTTAAATTATAATTTAATTGGGTTTAAAATTTAATTAGATAATATTTTAAAAAATTCAAAAAAAAAGGTCATTTTCACTTTAAATTGATAAAAAAACCAAGCAATCTTTCAGATGTTTTTACTTTAAAACCATGCATTGTAGTTACACCGACAAGATGAATTTTCAATTAATTTTTGTCACTTATGTGATTGTAATTTAGAAAAGGGATTTAATTTTTGGAATCAAAATAATTTATAATTTCTATTAATTCTATCTTTTTTTACCAAAATTATTAGTGAAAGTGATTAAAATTAATTACTATTATTAAGCCAAATCAATCTTTATAAAGAACCAAAACATTCATTTAATAGTCCAAATAATCAATCCACTTAGCCAAATTTCATTATATAGACATATTTAATATTTTAAACATATATTACAATGTTTTGTTTGTTTTATAATACTTTTTGTTTGGAATAATAAGTGTACACCTAACTTGTTTCCAAAAATTCCAAGTGAGTCATTTTCCTTCCCTATAAAAGGAAACCACATCTCCCACTTCCTCTCACCTATAAAACAACATAGGCTCGGAAAATATCTACCCAAATAGATTCCAAACATCCCTCCTCTAATCCTTTAATCAAAACTTTGGGTATAAATCCTTCTAAGGAAGCCTTTTGTAATAAACCAAAAGAAGTTACCTGATTAAGAGGTAACGTCTTCTCTCATGCTTTTTAGTTTCATTCCCATTATCCACTACCTATACTATTAATATTATATGATTAAATAAAATAATGATTACATAAATATACTAGGATTTTTTATGTTCAAATTTTGACAAACACATATACACACTTTCATCTAATGGGTAATGAACATATTGTTTCTGTGTTAGGCGAACTAGTACTTCATGAAACAATAATTGTTCAATTTTCCTTTACCAACTTTCATGGATGGAAATTATGATGGAAACCATATTTATATATGATATTTATGATATTTATTGTGTATTTACGATTTTTTAATCCATTTATAACACATAACTTTAATAATTTCCATTTTTCATTAATACGATAAGATTGTTTGAGGAAGTCTAGACTACCGCCCCTCAATGAAATGTGATCCGTTCACATGATACATGGAATATATAAAATATGGTTATAATTAAACATATATGACATAAACAACATAAATATAATATTAATTACATAATTAACTATATGTATATATATATACCATTTTCTTTATTACACTTTCACACACTTAAAAAGTGATAACGTTATTCATGGATGTATGGACTATCGCCTCCTCAATATGATGTGATTCTTTTTTCATCACAAGAATTATATATATATGATTAAATAATATATTATTAATAATATAATTATCATTATTTAAAGATATTTTTTTTACTTACCTTCTTTCCATAATGATCATTAAAAAATAATAACGTTACTCATGCGTACGTACAACCTACTGTCTTTATGATTGTAACATTGATTCATTTTTCATAACTGTATAAAGTGATTGTTTTTGAAAATATAATTGATTTATAAATATGATAATCATTTCATTATTATTATTCTGGATATTGTATATAATGTACCATTTGAGTATGTTTTTCCTACCAAACTTTATTTTGACACATAAACTGAATTCGGCCAAAATAGTCGATGCAATCATAAATTTTTAAGTAGTTGTATAAAAAATTTTAAAAAGTGATACAAAAGTAATGATAAATATGGAAAAGGTTCTCATTAAAATGTTAAATTAATATAAGATTATTATATAGTTAGTTTAAGGACGTTCACCTAAAAATAAACTCAAAGTAAGGGATTCTCATCTCACATTTTACATTCTTGAGATAAATGTCACGTTCACCACTTAAATATTTTGTGTGGTGTATATACTTCCCCTTTTGTTATATATTATCATTAATCATTTTAACTTAATGGTATTTTATACTTTCATTTAATTTTATTCCTTATATAGGAATATGAATTAAAATATTTCAAAGTGTTATGGGCCACTTTAGAATGTTTAAATATCATTTTCCTCAACAATAACTTTAATGTTATTCCAATGGTATTTCTGTGAAAAATATTATATGACCATTATTAAATGAAAACATTAATTTTATATCCTTTGGTTATTCATTACCACTCTCGAGTATTAGTAACATTTTCCCACTCTTTGGTACTCAAAATGTTTTAGATATTTTTCTTAATACCCAACCTTGTTTCTCTCTTTAGTCATAAAATATGTTTTCCTCTAAAAACAATGTATTATTAAAATGTTTCTAAAATGACGTAGTGATGGAATTTTTACCCTTTCTGTCTTTTACTAATGTTTTCACAGGAATCTTCTTGTCACAATCAAAACAATGAATTTTTCTAATTTTCTTACCATGCCAAAGGAACATTCTTTTTACCTTGTATAGCATGTACAGATTTACCCTCCGTCATTCCTTCAAAGCATATTTTTCAGGTCTTAAGTGTGGTTTTTTACAGAAAATGTTTTTTTTAATTTATTGTGAAATAAAAAGTCTTTATCAAGTTTTATGAAAAAGGATATTTTCCTAAATAATTTTTTTAAAATATCTTTTTATAATATTTCCATTCATCAATGACAACAATATTTATTTTCCTCCACTTAGGATATGTTGTATTAACACCGTCCATATTATTCCGTCTGATGGTTTATGATTTATTTGGCCAAGGATATTATCCACATTCACTTCCAGTATTTATTTTTTAGTCCACTTTAAATATTCAATATCCTATGATTATTGAATATTGAATTCCCCCTAATAATCAATTTCATTTATCCTTGATATTACTATTACGTAAACTATATACCATTTTTCATATGATGTATACTTTATAGTTATTTGATTATTTGTGGAAATATTGAAACATTCAATTTCTTTATTAAATATGGATATTTTAAAAGGATTATTGTTTATTTTGAATATTTTAGAGGAGGAATGATTTGGATTGGTAATGAAGGGTCGAGCCCATAATTTATATAGCTCCTCGAGTAATCGACAAGTACTCAGGAGTCAAATATTTTTTGCAAATAAAAACAGTTTAAACCATAGTATGAATGGTATTTATGATATAGGTTTTTATGGGACTCAGAAATTGTGACCATTAATAAATTATTTCCTTCATATTATTTTTATTTATCATTCATCCATGATATTTTGCATTGAAGTATCTATATATACACTTAATTTTCAGTTATTTAGATATAATGTGTTACATTTTCTTACCTTTCCATATTTATTATTTATTTATCTAGTTGATTGAATGGCATGTGTTTCTAGTTATTACCTTCCAATATTCTTTATGAAATTCCTTTATGTTTATTAATTCCATGGCATATTTGTTTGTTTATTTACCTAACTATGTTAATTTATTCTCATTGACTTATTATTGATTCTGCTATATTTTCCCATACTGATCATTTAAGCTAACCCTTATTATGCTTCTTTTCCTAGGAATCCAAGAAATGTACTATGAAAGGTATACTGGGATTTACTAGATGGATTAGAGTTATCCATAACGTTATTTATTTAGAAAGAAGAAATTTTTTTTTGTAATTAATGTATACATTTATAATGCAAGGCTCATTTATGTATATGGTTTACCAATAGTACTAAACTCTTGATCAATTGGGATTTTGTTCATTATAATCATGTCAATTTAATTAGTAGAATATAGCAGCTCTGAGCCTTCTGGGGTTGGTTCACTACATGCATTCAACAAAACATTATCGAATACCATACGACATTGGATACTGAATTTTATTCATCTATTTCCATCAAGTTGATTGGGACCCACCAAGATGTATCTATTCCCCTCGTGAAAGAGAGAATAAAACAAAAATTCAAATGTAATATTTCCTATAATAAGGCATGGATGCGGAAATCTAAGGAAATTGTGAAGGTCTATGGTGATTGGGATGACTCGTATCGGGCATTCCCGCAACTACTAGACATATTGAAACACAACGAACAAGTAATATTGTATCTTCATACGAACAAAAATGTGCCTCAAGATAACTTACTTGATCTATCTCATGTTCAATTTCATCATTTATTCTGGGAATTCCTTCCCTTTATTTTCACATTTTGTTTTATCAAACTATTAATACAGATTGATAGAACGTTTCTATACTAAAAATAAAAGAACATATGGTTGACTGTTTCAACCCAAGGTGGAAACCATTCACCTATTCCTCTTTAACTTTCCATTATGGAGAAGGAAAACTATGAATCATGGAGTTTGTTTTTGGAATTTTTCAATAACCATTTCACATCTATTCAAGGTGTCTATTTGATATCTAATAAGTATCAGGAAATCAATGGGGAAATAAATATGGATCCTGATACATGGAGACTACAAAATTCAAATCATTAGTACTATATCAGACACATTTCTAGAAACATGTGAAAACATTCCATAATGACCCTACTAAGAAGTCAATCATGATGATTATTATGCAATGTATTTATTATTTTTTACTATTTCATCATAAAGATAAAATTAATTTATGTGAAATATGATCACTTTTGTGTAGAATATGGATCAGATCAATGAAGGTTTGAAGAACATTTAAAATAAATCATTAAGTATAATCAAAGAGTGTATAATTATATGATGCATATTGCAAAAGAAAAAATAGAAATTGGAATATGAATGGGGGAAGAGTTATGGACAAATGACCACAAACATTGTCGTGTGCATCAAAGTCATTTGTATGGGGATTTAAAAGTTACCTATTATTTCCCAATTTCAGGATACATTTTATCATTCTGTGATGACCTTCCCTGATAGAGAAAACTATCCTCATAAAAGATTCAATAATTGATAAGGCATAAAAGACAGTTTCAACGAGATATTGAAAATAATATTGAATAAGCTTCTGGTTATCGAGTGTGCATTCTCTGCTGAGAAGACTCTATATTTGAAGTTCAAGAGTGTTTAAACCCCATCAGAAGTATCATTAGTGAAAAATGGTGGTATCACAAGAAGAAAGGAAATACCAATGTGGAAACTTCCAGGAATTATGGTTTCCATAGGCACATTCCATCACAGTTTCTACTTGTGTGAACATATCATGGGTAGTATATGTTGATCTAGTGTACCCGTTGGACACTATTTCTAACTGTTATGCTACACCATGGACCCCCTATTGGGGATTTACTATATTTCCTAATTCCTAAAGACCAGCTGATATTGATATCGGGCATGAACATGTTGCATCAACGAGGGAGACTTAAGTCCAGCAGGATGTGGAATGATATGGACTGGCCTCAAGAAAAAGAAAAAAGTATGAGATGCCGTATATGTCATTAAAAAGGTTATAACTAGAAAAGATCCCCTAATAGTGCTGGATTTAGTTCACACTCTCACCCAAAATGATGTATTTTCTCTAATTTGATCTTCCCCTATTGTTAATTATATAGTGTTAATACATGATCATTCATTTTTTTGAAATATTTTACATTTTAGAACACTTTTACTATCAAATAACAACAATCATTTAATATTTACATTAAAAGGAATATGAAAAGTGCATTTGAGGTGACATAAAAGAATAGTAAAACTATCCATTGATAAACAATAATGAAAACATGTATGGAAATAATCATAGAACATACCATAATGTGGGAAATCATACATAAATTACAAATCCCACCATTTTCTATTAAAATTTATGAAAACAAAGACAAAATGTTTATATATATAAATATATAAAACAATATCTTGTCGAACACCCTATCCTAGGTAAAAAATATCTAAAAGTACTTTAGAAATATGATTTTAGAAACATGAATACATGCCCTTTTATTTCTGTAAAAAAACTTCATAAAATAATGGGAATAAACATGTCATGTCTTACATTATACTATTCATAACATTATGTTGACCATAACATTATATTTACATTTTACACTTAAGACTTATATTATTTTGTTACATAAATAAGAAGGATAGTACACTACTCATGGTTCATTATATGCATGTTTACCACATCATGATAGAGGGTTGTTAGGTTTGATGGATTAGGGAGTGTCGAGCACTCCATTTTCATCACATTCTACCTCCGACTACCATTATATCATTCATATTGTCATGACCTGTCCCAAGGGGGCTTGCTCCGTGACTCCCCAATCCCACCTCCAATAGGCCAGGGGATGGTGACTTACAACGAGTAAGAATATCACTAACATGGGAGGGATTTCCTAATTAATTTACACACACACACACACACCTCCAATCCCACATATGATGAAATGTAAAAAAACCCACCAAGGAAAAAAAATGCATGCGTACAACTAAACCCATCCAACAGTGTACGATGTAAAGTAATGTACTAAAAGTTAACTGTGAAAGAATACAAGCGCACCAAAAATAAGATTATGCAAACTACAAAGTCTGACCTATACAAAAAAGGTGTTACTGAGACTGATGCTCATAGTCCTAGGAAAACCTTGTCCGGTAGGGAACTCAAAAATACCAGTTTGGTACTAGTCCACCCTAGAATCCATAAAAAGGACACATGTCTGCCCAAGACCTGACATGTGCGGGCAATCTCCGTGCAATGGTGATTATAACAATACTCAGAAGAGAACCTCGAAAACCAGAAAGCAATACACAAAGTAAATTTATGATCAGATCTAAACAGTATATTCATACTCAAAATATAGAAAGAGACACATGATCTTGAGAAACTCAAACCCAGACCTGTGGTCTAGAGATGAGTCACAAAATATCTTACCCCTCCCTAGGGATTTAGTTTGAAGTTTTCATGAATCACCTGTCTGGGAGAACTCAATCCATGAGTCCAATAGCTCTGATAATGTCCGTATGAGAAGTACCATTTGTCGGGAATGGTCATGAGAGATAGATACACTCATTCTGGGAGAACACACTCCTGAGTGGAGGAAGATCATGATATTTAGATGAGGATCACTACCAGGGCCTTGGCGAATACTGTAACTCATTCAGATTCACCTACTAAGTAGAGGATCAACATCCTCTAAGAGTAATCATAACGATAACTGACTCTACTTAGGGTCAAGAATAGAGATATGATATCATTCTAGGCCTCTCATATAGATACATGACTCTATATCGGAAAGTCTTGCTAAAGGGATCATACTCCTGTTGATTGAAATGATACCTGACCTTCTGGGGAATGAGAAAAATGGGTGCTAACCCAAAGGAAAAATGTACATGACACAGTGTAAAAGAGGTTTAATCAATGTTCTAGGATATACATGGCATGTATAAGGGTCACATGTTGCGTCCCTTGACTCTGTGTACTACCCATGTAAAACAGCCCAAGTCAGAAGAACATGTCTTGTTGAAAAGATAGTACACAGTGTGTAGTATGGACCATGCTTCGTGTCAGAGTAACCAAAGATCCCTCCATGTACGTGGCCATGTTCCCATACATGTTTTCAACCAGTGTGTTTCACCCTCTGTAACCGGTACACGGGTTAGCTCGTGTAGCCGACCTGGTCTGGTCGTGTGGTGGAGTACAAGACTGTGTACCCACCCCATATTTGTGTATCTTCCGTGATACACACCAAGTCTGTTTAAGTACCAACATTCCATGTGACAATGGTCACATGTCGTTTCAGTGCTTCTCATCACCAAGAACTCCAGTCGTTGCTAGATGGGGCCCACATGCCATGTCTCCCAAGAGGCATGTCTTGTTCTTCATCGCGTGCAGTGTGCAAACCCTAGCTGTCACTGCCGATACCACATGGAGTTTTCTTTGGGATACACGTCATGTGTTATGGAAATTTCTAGAACAATGGACCTGCTCCACCGTGCCTTAGTGATGCTCCAATATTCGATCCGATGACCTTTTTTCCATGAAACTTTAATTTTATTATTGCCCCGATGTCCTGAATCCATATCAATTGATTTTAGGCCTCTGATCTTCCCTGAACACGTGTATCAATCCACACACATAAAGAACTATATAAGAACAGTCCCTCTCAATCTGAGTCGATTCATCATCCATTATAATCGTCACACCACTGCTTGGTCATTTTAATGCCAGAGTTCTATTTTTGGATCATTTCTCCAAGAAACGGGTGTGCTGTGATTCCTAGTGTTTATCCCCATGAAGAATGTGAAGAATTCAGGGAAGAGGAGGAATAAAAAAACAAAAAAGAAAGAAAAAACCCCAGCCTTCATTCTTCAATGCATTAATTTTCTACCGTAAGATGGTTTAAATAGGGTAAATTAAAAAAATATTAAAACATGACAAATGTATCCCCCAGAACGAACCAGAAAAAGAAAATACCTCCTTCAAGAAAGACTATGCGTGGGTCAACCAGTTTGTGGGTTGATCCACATTCATCATTTAATTAAATAATTGGGAAGAAAAAATTTAAAACATAACCCATACCACGATAAGGGATCAATTGCTGATGAAGGAATGATGCTTCCGTCACCGTCGAGATCCTTCAATTCTGTTGGTGTAGAACTTTGTGTCGTTGATTCATCATTGTTCATTGTTGAGAGTAATATTCAAGGATCTAAGAATTCACTAGATTTTTTGTCAAATTTTTTTTTCCAATGATCAACACTCATTTAATATAATGAAAAGAGGGAACACATTTCAGCATTCTTTTATGCTGTGGCATTAATGGTTTAGCGTTGCTGTTTTAGATTCATTATGTGGTGTCATTAATTATTGAAATATTTTCCCCATAATTTCACTGAGGAGAATGTTTCCAAATAAAATTAAATAAACTGTTCAAATTATTTTATTTTATTTTATTTTACTTAAAAGTTTTTAAAATTAACCTTTTCTCTCGACCCGTTCTAGTTGAGGATAGGCATGTTCTTAGGTAATGTTTTTCATCCTGACACAACATTGCCCTCATATTTTTAATCCAGGAATCCATTTGGAAATTTCCAAAACCATGCCCACGTGATGACTCACTTAACATAAAAAGTAAAAACCACCATTTCAGGATCACTGGTCCTCGGAATGACATGTTGTCCTCATGCTTGGTCTCGTAATAATTTCTAATAATATTTTAAAATAATACATGAAACATCTGAGGAAATAAATTCTCCCTACCTTGGGGATTTTCTTCCTTGAAAAGCCAACACAAGGGCTAATAAAAAAGATGTGGTTACTAGGCATGAATTTTTTCCTCATGTTCCCATATGCTCTCTTGAAGATTACCATGCTTCCACTATATGTGAACCAAGGGAATAGATCCCCCATAATTGATCCTCTTCTGATAATCCTCGATCTCCATCAGGTACTCTATAAAGGTCACACCATCCCCAATTTCTAGCACACCCCAATTGATGACGTGTGATAGGTCATGCATGTTCCTCCTCAGCTGCAACACATGGAAGATATCATGTACCCAGTGCAATTGTGGTGGTAGAGTTAGGCGTTACGCCACCTCACAATCTGTGCATAGTATCTGGAAAAATCTGAAGAACCTCAATGATAGGTTGTCACCCTGAACAAATCATTACAATCCTAATTGAGGTGATAACTAAAGGAAGAAATGGTATCCCACCTCAAAATCTAGAGGTCTTCATCACCTATGAGCATAACACTTCTTCTAACTCTATGTAGTTTTCATCCACTCTTGGATGATCTTTTTCCTTTTCGGTGGTAGCTTTCACCAACTTTGGACCCGTGAGTGCTGACTCTCATATGTCTGTCCAGCAAAGTGGTGACTGACAAGATCTACCATATAAATCATTGAATTGTGCTATTCCAATGGTGGAGTGGTAGCTGTTATTGTACGTAAATGTCACCTATGGTAGGTGGACCTCCCAACTATGACCAAATTTTAAGATATAGTGCTGCAAAAAATCCTCTAGAACCTATATGGTCCTCTCCATCTAACCATTTTTCTGGGGATGGAACGTTGTGCTAATGTGTAGCTGAGTCCCGAAAGCCTCCTGCAATCTCTTCTACAACTGGGATGTGAAGTGGGCATATTGACCCAAAACTATTGTTGAAGGGACACCAAGGATCCAAACTATCTCCCGCATGCTGAGGCATCCCAAGGACATTATGGAACTCTGCTCCCTGATAGCTAGGAAGTGGGCCGATTTGGTGAGTCGGTCAATGATCACCCAGATGAAATCATGCCCCTTGGATGTCTGTGGTAAGCCCGTCATGTAGTCCATTGATATTCCATCCCACTACCCGTCTAGAACTTCCAATGGAGAGCAAACCACACTATAACCTGGTGCATAGACTTTAACTAATTGTACATAAGGAACCAAGAAACAAGCTCTACTATTGTCTTCTTCATACCTGACCACTAGAACTACTGTTGGAGATCCCGATACATATTCTCCTCTCTAAGTTGTACAACCATGGGGGATGTATGAAACTCCATTAGGACCTCCTCCTGCAACTCCACTGATACAACAATGCTTCCTCTAAAAAGAAAAACATGCCCCCACCTTGAGAATATCCATCAGAAGCATGTCATGTAGATAACTGAACACTTAAATCCTCACAGCAGATATCTACAATCTTTTCCTCCCTAACTCGTTGTAAGAGTGAAGGGGTGGCAACTATCAACTAAAGGTAAGATGAATCTTTTTTGTCCACAAATGATAACTGTAACGAGGAAAACTGATCTTTCACCTCACTCAACAGTTGGGAGTGAACCTCCTACTAAGGGAATCTGCCACAACATTCCCTTTCCCAAGGGTATAGACGATATCAAAGTCATAATACTAGAGTAACTCTTGCAATCAACTCTGCCTCATATTATGATCCTTCTATGAGAAGATGTATTTGAGGCTCTTGTGGTCAGATTAAATAATAAACCGATTGCCCATAATGTAGTGTCTCTAAATATTCAACGCAAAGAATACCACTGCCAAATTGAGATCATGGGTCACATAGGTCTTCTCATGTGGTCTAATATGGCATGAACCATAATAAATCACTTTCTATTCCTTAATTAGGACACAACCAATTTCAGTCCCTGATGCGTCGTATAAAAACATGTACTCAAAACCCTCCTCTAGAAACCACAATATTGGGGAACTCATCAAGATCTGTCTCAACTGCTTGAAAGCCTTCTGAAACTTCTCTGTCAACCTGAAGGGTTTCCCCTTCCTATTCAAGGCCGTCATCCATGCTGAAATCTGGGAGAAATCAGGAATAAATCACTGGTAATATCCTCCCAACCCATGGAAGCTTTGTACCTCTTTCATGCTCTGAGGTGGCTCTAATGCTAACATTGCCTCCACCTGGGATGGGTTTAAAACTACTCCATCTGCTGAGATGACATGTCGCAGAATGTGGACAACCTGAATCTAGAACTAGAACTTTGAGATCTTCCAATAATGTTAGTTCTCTCAAAGTACGTCTAGAACCATCTACAGCTGTCTCGTATGCCCCTCCTCTGACATCGAGTACACAAGGATTCCTTCGATGAATACCACTATGAACCGGTCCATGTACGGCTGGTAGAGCCGCTTTATAAGTCCCATGTACACAGCAAGGGTGATCATCATGCCTAAAAGCATCACCAAGTACCCAAAGTGGTTGTTGCAGCATCTGAAAGTCGTCTTCGATATATACTTATCTCGTACTCATAACTGGTGGTAACCTGACTGAAGGTCAACCTTCGTGAACCATTGTGCCCCTCTTAGATGATCTAAGTGGTTATAAATCATTAGTAGTGGATACTTGTTCATCACCATAGCCTGATTCAGGGATTGATAATCCAGGAAAAACCTCAAAATTATATCTGCCTTCTTGGACAACAAAACTAGGTTCGCCTAGGGTGAAACATTGGGGTTGTGAATCCCTTGTTCTAGAAATCCTCCAACAGAACCCTCAGCTCACAAATCTCTATGGGGTAAATCTGATATGATGGTGAGGATATCAGTTCCATCCTGAGGTCTAAATCTATGCCGAAGTCGATCTCCCAGTGGAGAGGTAGTCCTGAAACATCTTTGGGAAATACGTCCAAATACTCTTCCACAACTTCTAGGAACTGAAAGCTCACAACATCTACAACTCTAAGGGAAAGGCTATCCAACTCATGAGTGATTGTCTACACCCTCCTATGCATGAGATCATCCTATACTTCTTGGGTATCCTTTTCACCTTCAAAGGAAAACCTCATCCCATTACGCAGACACACTGCACTCTTCAGCTAAACCATTCAATATAGGTAAGACCCGAATAAAACCAATCCAAACAGGGAATGATGTCGTAAGGCCTCACCGCTGCCACAAAGAGGTTCCAACTAAAACTATCACCTCTAAGGGTACGATAACAATATTTTCAACGGTACGTTATCCAAGATACTCCTCCCGTAGGTGTCAATAAGCGCAAGGGTCGATTAAACAGCTCTACTAGAATCTCAAGGATTCACACAAGACATGTGGCGAGAATGGAATGACCAACACCAGTGTTTATAAGTACAACAGATAAGTTATAAAAGACATATATCATATCTTCGATCATCCTTAGAGTTTCTAGATCATATTCTCTGATAGCATGAAGTTGTCCCTTCCCCTCTCCCCCAGCTCCATGAGCTTGGTGTGGACCTCCTCGGGTGGTGGTGGAAGTAGATCGAAGCGTCTTCCAGAACCTGCATCTCTCCCTACACCTCTTCCACATCTACCGCCAGGCGGGTCTGTTTTCTCCACTCTCTGCCTTTGCCTCGGTGGTCCATCCATCGATTTCCTATCAGTAGCTTGATGGGTTGGACTGTCTCTTGAGAGATGTCCCCTACCATCGCACGAGTAACATCACCTCTCCCTAGGATAACTGGATCCTTCTTGATAGCCCTGGACTATCAATCCCCTATCCTAGGTCCTCCTATAAAATATCCAACATCTCGATCCCTATGCCTGACGTCGACTACCCACTATAGAGGTCTTTGCACCTGTTTTCCTGCTACTAACTATTTTCATATATCTCCACTCTACCTTGAATATCTTGATCACCAAGGCATGTTTGAGAACTTATGAATAATTCGAAATGCATAGAGGCACGACAATAACTTAGATGTACCATAGAAGACCTTCTTTGAAGGTCTGAGATCTGAAGTAATAGTTCTTGACCATATCCATCGAGTACTTGGAGAGGTTTGTGAACCCCAATGTATATCAAGCTACCATCAAACTGCCATACTAGAGATGAAGAATCTCTTTGATACATACATCTCTCATCGTTACTAGAGATAAATCTTCCCTAAAGAGTCGATCAAACTCTGTCCATGAAAGAGTCTCTTAGTTGTGAGTCTGTGTTGTCAAACTCCACCATCATCCCACTGAACCCTGAAGAAGGCACGCTCCTAGGATCACAATCTGGTCCACCGGTGTCCTCGCTAGGTAGAAAACTCTAGTCACCACCTGATGTTATTCCTCAAATTCCTGAGGGTTGGGATCACCTCAGAACCTGTGGGGCCAATGTCTCCAAAACTAATGGAGCACACTCGTTTTGCACCCCTCACATGTTGGTACTACCTGTACCACAACTACTCTACTAGTGGTGGTATAATAGGAGCACCACATGGAGGTAACACCTAGAGAACTAGTCACTGTATCGAAGCCTCATCACTAAGGTGGTCATCCTCATGATTGAGAATATGAATCCTAGTGGGTATGCTCCACTTAGGCATCCTGTAAGGAAACATGATGTTCCATGGTCAACGAGTATATCTGGATTTTTGAAACAAAGGATATGGAAAACACAACCCATTCTTATATGATGCATTTACCATTCTTTTACTACCCCACAACAAGTGTTTTCATGTACCGAGTCAAAAAGTAGGTTATGAGGGTCCTAGTGTATGGATAATTCGGTCTCTCGCACCAACATTGGAGTCCCTAGCCTGAAAGCCGATCTCAAAACACTTAACACAATTTAACCAAACCAATCTCATAGAATCATGGTCCTATGGTAGAACTGACCCACCTTTGATGCCACTTTTTCACAACTCATCCCAGTGGGGCCCGCGCCACGACTCCATAAGACCACCTCTAATAGGCTAGGGGATGGTGACTAGCATCGAGAAAGCATATCACTAAAATGGGATGAATTGCCTATATACCTATACACATGCTCACACCTCTATTCCAAGAAATTATGAAATGTAAAAAAACCACTACAGAACAAATTGAATGCATACAACTAAACCCAATAAACAAAGTACGATCTAAAGTAATGTATTGAAAGTAAACTAGGCTAAAATAAAAGCCCACCAAAAACAAGAGTCTTCAAACTATAATGTCCAACTTGCAAGCACAAAGAGGTTTTGGGACTACTGCTCGTAGCTGTAGGAACACCTCATCTTATAGGGAACTTAGAAAGATCAGTCCAATGATAGTATTCCTAACACAACATCAAAAGTCCAATAGTCTTCACAATACATGACACGTGCGAGCAAAGCTCGATAATGGGTGAGTATAACAACACTTAGTAGAGGAACCCGAAAACCACAAAGCAATACTCAAAGTAATGGTACAGTTAGCTCTACACAGTACATGTCTACTGAACATATGGAAAGAGAAACACAATCCTTATATACTCAAACCTAGACTCATGGTCTAGAGATGAGTCATACAAGAGCTTACCCCCGCTAGGGATTTAGTTTGATGGTTTCTCAAAGCACTCATCCAAGAGAACTCACTCATCATGTCTAATAGCTCTGATAACTTTCATTTGAGAAGTACCATTCACAGGGAAAGGTCACAAGAGATAGATACACTCATTCTGGGGGAACACACTCTTGAATGGGGGAATATCACATTACTCAGATGAGGATCACTATCAGGGAATTGGAAAAAAATGTGACTCATCCAGATTCACCCGCTATGTAGAGGATCGACATCCTGTTAGAGTAGTCATGTCGATACCTGAATCGAACTAAGGTCAAGAATGGATAGAGGATCTCACTCTAGGCATCTCAGAGGGATACCTTACTCTATATCAGAAATCCCTACAGAGTGGCATAATCCTCATAGGGTCATGTTCTAGTTTTTTTGTGTTTAGCACATTCCATTTCCACTGAGACTGTCAATAGTGCTTCATTCCAGGAGGATGATAGGGATGAAGGATATCGACTAGTACCGATGAAATTCCAATTATCTCATCCTCTGGTGCATAAGATCATCACTTCATATCGAGGGTGTATGTACGATGAGATTCCATCTATCACAGTAGGTCAAGTATGAGTCTTGTTATGGACTGAAGTCTATGATTTATCTTAATCCACATGGAAGATGGATTTAGGAACTGGTAATTCAATAAATTTCTATTAGTTTGTTTCTTTTAATATTTAATAATTCATTTTGAATCTCTTTAAAACATTATAAAATATATCAGCTTATCTTCATGTATGGTCTAGAGGAGAAGGAGGTTTCTATATTGGAAATGATTCATGTTGTAGCATAGGGGGTGATTCCAGCTTATCATATGGTTCAAAAGATTATCTTTAATCATCATCCATAGGTAGATTATGTTCCTACCCATGGAGTGGAGGTTCCTACTCAGGAACCTCCACCCATTGTTTTTGATGCTGAGGAGCCATGATGAAGACAATGCAGACCAAGTCATGCGGCACATGATCCCTCACATATTCCACAAGTAGCGGTCAACCCCATTTCAGTCTAGCCTCATCCAATTAGGGATGTGTATCATAAGAAATGGGATCGATATGTATTTGTAGGATATCCAGAGTATTCTCTGGGTGTAGATTATCCAAGATTCTATCAGGGTTAATTTCTAATGCCTCCAACTTTCTTACCAGATCCTTCATAGCCTAAATGTTTCCCCTAGGCAATGATGGAAGGTCATTCTAATTGCTTAGTGAGAGAAGGATTGGGAGTGTAAGACAACATATAGTTAAAACCTCCTTCCATTGAGACACATGAAGAGTATATGATAGTTGAGGATCCAGAGCCTGAGGTTTAACTCGCTCTAGTTCATCAAACTCCACACCATCATAGAGGTCGACAGTCTCGATACAAGCATCCCATTTGCACACTACCATGTGGGATGGAACCTCACAATAGATAAGGATTTTTCTCAATCATGTATATGTTTTCTATATATTAAAATTATGAGATTATTTTTTACTATGAACCATTTTTACATGTTTACCCACTGTTTTAATTTTCATTTATACTTTTTCTATAGTTTATATTTTAATAGATTTCAAATTCAACTACTTGAAACATATAAAAACATATTAAATTTATAGTAGATAACTTAAAAATCTTATTAAATATAAACTATAAAAACACACTAAATAAAAAACAAAAAATATCCTGAGCATCTAGAAAATGTTTAAAATAAAAATAATTTCATAAATATAATAAATTTTTTAATATTAAAGAAATACAAAAAAGAATATAATTACAATCTAAGGTATATTTGACAAAGTTACTCAACATAAAAAAAATAACTGAATATAAAATAATAATAAATATAATAAGTAAAATCTAATTTACATGTCACAAAAATAATTTCTTAAAAACATAACATTTTTAAATTCATATGTTAAGGAAAAAATTATAAAAAAATTAAATAAAAACAATATATATATATATCCCAATCTACAAACAAAAATATTTATATTCAAATATAAAAATATGTATATTTAGAATATTTTGTTCTGAAAAGATGGAGAGGCCCTACTACCTTTCCACTTAACCAATAGGGGATAGGGCCTCTGATTCCTTTATCCTATAATTATTTAAAAAATGACCTAGACTAAATTAATTATTTTTTCTAGAAAATTTATTAAAAACTCATATGATGGGGGAATTGAGATTTTTCCACCCAAAAAAATCTTTACTAATTGGAGAATCTTTAAAAGCCTTATCCCTTTATCAGTGATAAAAAAAACACTGATAAATGGGTACTTTATCAGCACTTTTATTTAAATTGATAAATGGTGTCTTTATCGACACTAAATCCCACATTTATAAAGGTAATCCTTTATTGGCACTAGTTTAGAGCTCATAAATGAATATTTTGTTAGTACTATTACTAGCGAAGATAAAGGAGTATACTTCTATAGTGTGGTGTTTAAATTATAGCACACTACAACATAAAATACTGGGAGATGCAACACCAAATACTGGAATCAATTACATAATTTAATTGAAATATAATTTCCAACATAGTTACAAAAAAACTATATTTTTGAAATTTAAAACATTCGTTTGTACAATTACATTATTAACAAGAATTTATCATAGACAAATTTAAAATATTTCAATCATTGGTTTGTACAATTACCATAGAAAGTAATATTTTTCATAGATATTCAAATAGATCAATGGTCCTTTGTCTTTGGCCCTCTATCCACGACCATGCTTTTACATATCGAACAAATCACCCCAACTCAGGAAAACAAATTCTCCTATATAAGAAAACAATTCTTATGTTGGTAATACTATAATGAAATAAAATAAACACGGTGACAATATTAAACTAAAAATATAAACATTGAGACTTACTGGGGATTTCATGTATCATATTGAGTTATAGTTTATTCTTACACATCACACCATTTCTTGTTGTTATAAGAAGAAAGTGCCCTTAATTTGACTAACATTTGTGGTGATAAAATAATCTAACTACATATGTGATTCAATTCAAGATCAATTCATTTTGAGAAAATACCTTCAACTATCACACTATTTCTTATTGTTCTTCAAGAATTGTCAATGTGAAAATTAACTAAATAAGTATCACAAAGAATTATAAGGAAATCAATTAATAAATTTCATATAAAATGATAAGAAAACAATTTGATCTTATTTTCTCAATTTTAGCTATGTGATGCACATTTAAAATTAAAATGACACTTATATATTGATAAAATTCCTTTGGAGTCATACTAACCACATCATATATTAGACTGAATTATAGTCAATTTTGACATGACAAAAATGAATTAAGGATCAATGTCCAAAATTTCGAAAAAATGTGAACTCATTTTCTTGGTTTTGGCTATTTATGTGTATTTTACCCTAAAATGGCATCATTATATTGAAAACACACACTTTGAGTCATATTATTCACATTATGTGTTTGATTAACGTGTGGGTTATTATTAAGAGTCACGAATTAATTTTAGACCATTGTTTTAAAATTTGAAAATATCTTGAGATTGTTTTCTCGATGTTGGATATTTAATGTGTGTTTTAAACTAAAATGCCACTTCTATATTAAAAATAACCACTTCTATTCATACAGACCACATCATGTCTTAGATTGATGTGTGTCCAATTACTATATGTTACAAATGAATTATAGATCAATTTCATAATGTTTGAAAACAATCTAAGCTTGTTTTATCAGTTTTGGTGATGTGACACATGTTTTAAACTAAAAGGGCACTATTATATTGAGAACACCACACCATGTCATACCGACCACATCGTGTGTCATATTAATGTGTAGTCAATTCCTACACATCAAAAATAATTTATGGATTGTTTTTCTATTGTTTGAATTCAAATGAAGCTCATTTTCCCAGGTTTGACTAGTGACGTGCGTTTTAAACTAAAATGACACATTTATATTGAAAACATGCACTTTGAGTCATATTGGTCATATCATGAAATAAATTTATTTACGATCGATTATTAAACATCAAAAATTAATTATGGATTAATTTTTAATATTTAAAATTAAATATGATCTATTTGTGTCAGTTTTGGCTATTTGATGCATGTTTTAAACTAAAATGACACTTTTGTATTAAAAACACACACTTCGATTCATACCGACCACATCATGTGTCAGATTTACATGAAGTCAATTTCTACACATCAAAAATAAATTATGGATCATTTTCTTAATGTTTTAAAATAATCTATGTTTTTTTATTTGTTTTTGGCCATGTAACATGCATTTAAATCTCAAATGACCCTATTATATTGAAAACACACACTTTCAGATATACCAACCACATCCTATGTCAGATTGACATGTGTTGAATTTCTACAAATCAGAAATAAATTATTTATTTTTTCCTAATTTCTTAGAACAATTTGAGAATACATTCTTAGTTTTGGCTAGTGATGTGAATTTTAAACTAAAATGACACCTTTATGTTGAAAATATGCACATTGAGTCATACTAACCACATCATGTATCAGATTAATCTGTGACCAATTCCTATAATTTATAAATCAATTATGGACAATTTTATAATTTTTTTAAAAAAATTTGATATCATTTTCTTGATTTGGTCTATTTGATGTGTGTTTTAAAGTAAAATGACACTTTCATATTGAAAATACGCACTTCGGGTCATACCAACCCCATAATGTATTGAATTGATGTGAGGTTGATCCCCACACATAAAAAATGAATTATAGATCATTTTCATAATGTTTGAAAATAATATGATCTTTTTTTATTAGTTTTGCGTTGCGAGATGCAGTTAAGGTAAAATGAAACTTTTATATTGAAAGCATGCACGTCGTGTCGTACTGACCACATTGTGTATCAGATTGATGTGTGGTAAATTCATACATATTGAAAATTAATTATGGATATTTTTAATAATTTTTTTAAAAATAAAATCTAGTTTTCTTAGTTTTTACTACTTGATGTTTGTTTTAAACTAAAATTACACTTTTTCATTGAAAACACACACTTTGAGTAATACCAACCACATCATATGTCATATTGATTTGTGGTTAATTCCTACATTTCAAAAATGAATTATGGATAAATTTACCAAAGATTAAAAGAAATATAAGGTCATTTTATCAGTTTTGTGATGTGACACACATTTTAAACTAAAATGAAATTTTTATAGTGAAAACAAATGTTTGGGGTCATATCGACCACATTAGGTGTTAGTTTGATGTGTGGTTGATTCCTACACATTAAAAATGTTTTATAGAATGTTTTTTAATTAAAAAAATCATGTCTTCTTGGTTTTCACTATTTTATTTTTATTTTAACTAAATTGGATTTTTTGTATTGGAAACACACATTTTGAGTCATACCGACAACATAGGGTTCCAGATTGATGTGTGTTCGATTATTACAAGTCAAAAATTAATTATAGATAATTTTACTAAATTTTTAAGACAATGTGAGTTAATTTACTCAGTTTTGTGATGGAAAGTGTGTTTTAAATTGAAATGATACTTTTATATTGAAAACACACACTTCGAGTCATACCGACCAAATCATGTCTTAGATTGACATGCAAACAATTCCTACCCATCGAAAGTGATTTATGGATCATTTTCCTAAATTCAATAAAATAAAAGTCTCTTTTTCTATATTTTGGATTGTGTAGTGAGTTTTAAACTAAAATGTGACTTTTATATTGAAAAAATGCATTTCGATTCTTACTAACCACATCAGGTTTCAAATTAACATGTGATCAATTCTTACATATAAAAAATAAATTATTAATAATTGTACTTTATTTTAAAAACAATCTGAGCAAGTTTCCTATGTTTTTTCCATGTGATAAATTTTAAACTAAAATTACACTTTTATATTGAAAACACGTACTTTATTTCATACTGACCACATAATGTGTTGGATTAGTGTATGGTCAATTTATAAGTGCCAAAAATGAATTATAGATACATTTCCTAAAGATTGAAACAAATATGATATTGTTTTATCAATTTTCGCTATTTGATATCTTTTTTGAAGAGAATTGGCACTTTTGTATTGAAAACACGCACTTCGAGTCATACTGACCACATCATTTATGAGATTGACAGGCGGTCAATTCCCACATGCCACAAATTAATTATAAATAATTTTCCTAAATTTTGAAAATAATATGAATTTTTTTCTTATTTTTGGAGTCATGACATGTGTTTTAATGTAAAATGGAACTTTTATATTGAAAAAAATAAGTTTGAGTCATATCGACCACATCCTGTGTCATATTAATGTGTAGTAAAATTCTACATGTAACAAATGAATTGTGGATTTTTTTACTAAAGTTTGAAAATAACCTGAGCATGTTTTCTCATTTTTCCTAGTGACGTGCATTTTAAACTAAAATGATAACTTTATATTAAAAACATGCATTTTGACTCATAACAACAACAACAGGTGTAAGATTGATGTTTGGTCAATTCTTATATGTCACAAATAATTTATAGATCATTTTAATAATGTTTGAAAACTATATGAGATTGTTTTCTTGGTTTTTTCTATGTGATGTGTATTAAACTAAAAGGAAACTTTTATATTTAAAACACATAATTCGTGCCATACTAACCACATTGTGTGTCTGATTAGCATGTGGTAAAATTTCTAAACATGAAAAATGAATTATGAATCATTTTTATAAAATTTGAAAACAATATGATCTCATTTTATCTATTTTGGCTATGTGATGTGTTCTTTAAACTAAAATGAAACTTTTATATTGAAAACACATTCTTAGAGTCATATCGACCACATCAGGGGTCATATTATCATGAGATTTATTCCTACACATAAAAAATGAATTATAAATTTCTTTCGTAATGTTTCAAAATAATCTAAGTGTGTTTACTTGATTTTCAGTGAGTGACACATGTTTTTAACTAACATGTCATTCTTCAACTTAAAACAAAAAATTTAAGTATCAAATAAAATCAATACGGAAATTAAATACAATAATTAGATAAATTGATGATAAAAGTAACTAAATAAGTAGTAGGAATTCACCACTTCATGATGTATGTATACATTCTGAGACCATGCATTCTACCAATTTTTTCTAAAAAATCAATTTTCTCCATTATATTTATCCTAGAGAATTATATCAAAAATATTATGTAAGAATTATGATACTAATTATTCACACCCCAAATGTATCTCTAAGGTCATAGACCATACTAGAAGACAAAAATAATAGGTAACCACTGAAATGTTATGTCAGAAAACATTATGACACCATGTAATCTTCTCACTCTTCTCTAAACAAATTTACTACTTCTTTTAAGTAAGAATATTGATTGAAATATTGTAGTACCAAGAAAATATAGATAAATGAAAAATTAAGAAATATTTTTTATGAACTTATATTACTTTCAGAAATAACCTATTTTGGGATTATAGTCTTTTGATGGTATATAATATGTTTCATAAATGTACAAATGTAATATCCAAAATCACAGTCATTATCCTGCTTCGAACATTGAATAAATAATGACCCAAATAATTAATTTTTTTTGAAGTATGTTTAAATTGTAAAAACTTTCTATATATACCTTAATATGATTATTTTTGAACAAATCCATATGCTTCTTATGTTTAGTGATTGAACATATACCGTGATTTATACCATATTTATATATAAACATATCAAAACAAAATTTTTGTTAAAAAATGAAACATATAATTCGAATTAAAATTTTAAAATGTAGATTTTAGTGCATTAAAAATTCAAAATACACATCATGTTTGATCGGTTTGATGGAAATATATGCATTGGATCAAAAAAATAAATATTTGGGGTATCTAAATTGATTATGATCAGCATGATTCCTAAAAAAATAAGTATTGAAAAAAATGAAAATAATATTTTATGTGATTATATTACCCATGAATTATAGGCATCCAAAATATTATGTCTTCTGTAATTTTCTTCCCAAAATCCTCACTTAGATCATCTTTTTTTCTTATCAATTTCTTTCACTTAAAAATTAATATATTACATAGAAATGATAAAGTAATTAATGAATCCAAATCCATATTCATAGGGTGATTCCTTTATATTGAAGTAATGTAAATTCCTATAGAAAATATAAATATTTATTTACTTTAATGAACTTAGTGGATCATTTATTAACAGAGGGATTATGAAAATGTACCACATGTATGTATTCGTAACCGAGACTCCCAGCCCTTAAAACTTGATAATATCATTTATACTCTCTAGACCAACAATATAATAAACTATGATTTATACAGAAATATCACTTACTTTTATATTAATATTCAATACATTTCATAAACACATGCATGAGGATCATAATAGTTTAGTGTATTTGAAGACTAAGATCACAATCTTCATATCTCATGAAAAATTTTAATCATATACCATAATAATCTTGTCATATAGTAATCCTATTATTCATACCCTAACTAAACCATTTTTCATAACATGGGGACGGAAACATAAAAAATTGTGAAATATGATGCTCAATAAGGGTAAACATAAGAGAAATTAATCTATGATCATATGAAAGCATAAGAAAATCATAAGTTTATGTGATCATAAATATTACTTAAGAATTTCAAACAAAACCTATCATAGATCATAAATATGAGTCATGTCATAAAACATTATCACTTTAGAAAATATGTTCCACAAGGGTGATAAATCATCATAAATCAATCATAAACCATAAGATCATATCAAAAAAGTGTGGAACTATCCTAAATATAGTAAATAACTTCATATCTTAAATTTAACTAGAAATACCATAATCATAGTATATCAGGACATGTAACATGTTTTCTAGTGCGGATCAGGATACACCTATTTCCCATGGTGGATTAGGACTTACCAATTTCCTATAGAGGATCAAGCCCATTAAAATTATTCCCATTATTATTTAATGAGATATAAAGCATTACCCAATACATTGGAGGGAGATATAGGTCCCATAAATATCATTATGAAAACCATACTTATGTGTTCAAAAATATAATAAAATAATCATCATATCATCACATCAAAACCTATGTAAAGAAAATGGGTTTCATAAACATTTAATCAATTCCCCATAGAATAACCCATGAAAAATCAATGGGTTTCATAAAAATTTCATCAAAATTAATATTAACCATCTAGAAAAAATAATAAAGATGGTATCATTCTATATTATCCCAAGTAAATAATAAGTAACATCAAATGATGTCATTTATATGGAAAATAATTTTTAAAGATCACATAGAACATTTCTTGATGAATATTGCCTTTCCACTTTGGAAAACCATTTTTGAAACATAAAACATTTAAAAAATACTTTTATTTAAAAATATCCTTGAAAAAATATAAAGGAATCTCTTAAAATCATTTAAAACATTACTTTGGGAATATATTCCTTCCATTTTAAAAATAATTTTTTAATACTAAAAATTGTAAAAAATTGAAATTTTTTCCTTTAAAAATAAAATTTTCAACTTATAGAGGAAACTTAAAAATAATGTTTTGGTTAAGAAAGTAGAAAATAATATTCATGTCTTAAATGTCAAAATAAAATTTTCTTTCATATTTTCTGTAATATTCAAATAGACATTGTTTATAAAATGACATGAAGATTAATTTTTTAAGAATTATTTATAAAAAGTAAAACATGGGTAAAAATGTCTTTAATAAATCATTTTAATAATATTAAACATATTTAATTTTATTAGAAAACATGGTATTGGAAGAAAAATTGTTTTTAATGAATATAGAAATAAATACAACTTTTAAAAAAAGAATATTTTGTACTCTTGAGTATATAAATAGAGGAAAATTAAGGGGAAAATGTAATCTTTTAACATAAATATATGAGAAGAAAATTAATGAGTTATATTTCGATATATATCATAATATTTCATCATTGGAAGCATAATAAAAAAATCATAATAAATGATAAGATTGTAACATAAATATATTACCACACTGGTCACATTGAATCATAATATGAAGTTCCAAAGGATCAAAAAACAACTAAAATGGGGGTGAATTAGTTGTTCACTTTTTATGATTTTCAGGATTTTGAGAATCATAATCCTTGAAACCTATTATGATTCATTTCTTTATCATGTTTTAGTAAATAATCATGCATGAAAAATTTGGAAAGAAATAAAAGAACATAATATTTAAAAGTTTTTCCTCAATGTGAGAACCTAAATCCTTTTCATAGCCACTCTCATGGGTCTATGAAAATTAACTGTTATGAAGATGTGAATTCAAATTGTGCAAAATTTCATTAGACACGTTCTATCACACGATATGAATGATTATATAAACTCTAGTAAGATTAAAACTTTTAATTATAAAAAAAATTCAGCCAAAACAAAATAATATAGACATTGTTCAATTTTCTCCATAAAAATACCTAGATATGTTGACCTTGAGTCTAATGGTGTTCAATCTAATGAACCTAGTCCGATTGAATCATTTTGATCAACTAAATATGATTCTTCCTTTATCAATATTCACCTAAATAAGCTTTTTGTTTTGTATGGATAAAAAACTTTTACTTGTCATAAACTACTCATAACTCAATATAATCTTCCTTAGTCTAATCAACTCAATGAGTTATTCTCCATATAATGATTCTTAGTCTAGTTAAAAAAACAACAGATATCTGATCTTCCAATAATATCTCTACCCAACACAATATTTCACTTGAATTCATTAGTTATCCACATTTTCCTCTTATGTGAAAAGTTTTAAAATGTGAATTAAGTGTGCTACAATTTATAGGCAACTCAGAAAGGAAAACATGAGAAATTTAAAAACATTTCCAACTTACCAAATTTTCAAATGTTCGAAAAACACTTGCATTTAAACTAAAACATTGACTTAATCTAAAAAAATCAATATTTATTCAAGATAAATATTCTTGAACAAACGAAATTTTATTCAGTATGATATAAATTCCTCAGCTGTAAATTCCTCTGTTCATTACGATCTTCCTTTCTTTCTCATCTCATTATGATATGCCTTTATTTCTTACCTCATTATGATTTTCCTTTAATTATCAGCTTATTATGATCTATCTATCTTTCTCAGCTCATTATGATTTTTATTTCTTACTCAACTGATTATGATCTGACTATATTTTAGTGCTAATTATGATGAACTTCCTCAGCATATGGCTTATTGGTGTCACAATCTTATCCGATTGAAAATGTGAACTCTCCCTTTGTTTCTTCTCAATAAAATGAAAATATTTTATTATCTTCACATATTTTCATATCTAATCTACATTTGATGTATCAAAATCAGTAAATTTTATCAATATAATGTTCTATATCTGATGTGTTATTGGTGTGATGAATTCATTTGATCAATCGATGCCAATTCCTGATCCGATTGATCTTCCTACTCATATTTTGTTGGGTCAAAAATCTCATAATGATGGAATTCTCATTATGATAGAATTATCATTATTATGTTCTAAATCCAATGATAACTACACTCATCATCTTTGAAAATATTCAAACTTCATCGCATTTACATATCTAGACTTCTGACAAACATCAGTGTTTAGTACTTCGTGATCTGGTCTTTAGTGTTTGGGTTTCTAGAACTGATACAGTATTTATGATTCCTCCGTTTCATAAAAATCTATTATCATGATAGTTTTCATTATTTGTGAGAAATTCATGAACAAAAAAGAATCTTCTTATTTAGGGTTTAGAAAGTATGAAAAATTTCTAACTCCTAACATTACTAATCTTAATCCAACCACTTCTAAAACATTCTAACTTTCATTCTCAGGAACATATCACTTTCTAACCAACACAGAGTCTGATGAATCTTTAACTCCATGTCAATGGATCTGAGACTAATAATGCATCTGATCAACAACATCATCATTCTAACTATTTTTGCATCCAATGCTACTCATTCGGAAAAACTGAGTCTGGAAAATTGTGTCTATTAATTTAATATAAAATATTTCTCTCCCTTTGTTTTTGGATAAAAAAACTTCAAGTTTCATAAAAAAATATCATTCCAATGGACCAAGTCTAGTTTTGAAAAACAAAAACAATTTTTTTTCAAAAAGGATAGTTGCCAACTAATACAAAATATTGTTCAAACAAATTATTACAAAGTTTCTTCAATATCCCCATTTTTATTTATTTACAAAACTCATTAACAACATTTTAATCTCTCAAAAAAATTTAAAAACTCATATTTTGTAAATAATTGAAGTTTTTTTAGTTTTATTAAAGAAAATCCTCTTTTAGAAGAGAATTTTATGACACCACACTACTAGATACAACAATTTTTTTTGAAAGAATTACATCCCTCAGTAACAAGAAAATTTTGCGTCCATGTTTAGATAAACAATCCTCACTTCCTCGGATTTCTTTTTCTATCACATTAATTTTTCTTTTCCTCATTTTATGATAACCACAACTTCAGGATCAAAAATGAAAGATAAGTAAAAAACATCTTATAGAGTAAAAAGTTGTTACATTCTCTCCCCCTTTTTCAACATATTCCAAATCATGATGGGGGGATTCCTTATGAGGTTTAAGAAGTTATGGTATAAGGGTTAAAATGAAGTTGTAGCCCCAATTCCAAAAATCACTCTTCTACCATAGCTTTTTTAAAGATATCAACAATTTGAAAGTTATTTGAGATATATTCTACCAGAACATCTCTAGCAACATATTTCTCTTTTATATAGTGAAACTATATATCAATGTTTTCTAACCATCAATGTTATATAGGATATTAAGAAAGATAAATTGTACTATGATTATCACAAAGTGTCTTCAATGGTTTGTAAAATTTTACTTCATGTCTTCTAGATGAAATTTTATCCACAAAATTTGAGAAAATTCTCGAGTAAATGCAACATATTCTAATTCAACTATGCTTATATTTAGTGAACTTTGTTTCTTACTATGCCAAATCCAACAAAATTCACCCACATAAAATTTTCCTCCTATGGTTGATTCTTTATCATTACAATCAAACTATAAGAAAATCTCCTCATAGTGGCAGTTTTTTAATATGGGGGTGGTTTAAACCACCGCCATGTGATTCTATGAAAATTTTAGAAAACCACAGCTGAATTGGGTGTCTACATACAACATGTGTTGGTTTCTTCAATTTAGAGGTGGTTACTGGAATTTGTTGTAGTAAATATATGTAATAGCGAGTTTAGTGGTTTTACAAATGGATCCTTGTGAAATAATTCTGTATTTAGTGACGGTTAAAACTACAGTGAAATTTTTATCACTTTTTACATTAAAACTACCGCTATAACCACAATAAACACCACTAAAAAATAATGTGAATTTATTTAGTGGCGGTTTTAACTTCCCCCAAGAAGAGAATATCAAACTATATTAGTGGTTTAAACCGTCATGAAATATGGTCCATTTTTTAGTGGTGGTTTAAACAGATGCTAAATGTAGATTTACAAATAAAAACAGCAGATTCTATAGCCCTAGTACCAGTACCCTAAAAAAACCACATGTAGATAACATATAACATAATACTATAAAACATATTGCAATTTTAATTACTCAAGAATATAAAAATGGTTCATAAAAAACACATGTACATAGAAAATATAACATTATAATCTAAACCATATCATCTCAAACATCTAAAAATGTTTCATTGATATAAATATAACACTTTGAACTATATAGAACCAACGTTTGAGCTGTAATTCTTCAAACTACATAGCACAAACTTATGATCTATAAGGATTTAAACTACCTACCCTAACATTTACCACATTAAACTAGTATGTAACGATCATGATATTGTATCCCTTTCTTGATAGAAATTTCTATTATAATGATGGCCATATACCACACTGATTTGAAAAACTATATATGGATTGTATCTAAGTATCATGGGATACAAAGAGATGCCAAACATCATTTCATAGTCCCATACCAAAAAATGAACAACCTCAGAACATTCCCCTTAATAATGGGGTTGAATCTCTCTTATATATATGTTCACTAAATGTGATCAAGAACATCATGGTGTAGATCCCAAAGCATTGAAATCTTCCAAAAATCACTTAATGTTCACCTCCATACCTTATGCCTCCCTCAATTTGGATCCCCATAATCCTCTAAGTATTATTCTCCCGTATATTATTGGCGCATGACTAAAATAGGCTTGCCTATCATCTAGGGAAAACACCTCAAATGATCTCTTGTGATAAGTGATCATTCCCAGGTTTCAAATGTTGTCAATGGTTGAACCAACATTTGTGGGGTCCATCCTTGAATGACATGTCTATGGAGCATGTTTCTCCAACATGAATATAATGAATCAAATAAACAACATACTAGTTAGTACAAAATACTAATACACACATCCTTACCTAACTGAAATGAAACTATTAAATATCTCCATATTACATATGGAACATCGATAAGTTCATACTCCACTAACTCCATACATCATCAATTTTAGACTCACTACCATACTAAATAATCTAGCCATGTCAAATTCCAATGTGACTATCAAACATATGGAATCATAAAAATGATAGTTCATGAAAATGTTAGGTGACTACTCTATGACACACATGATATATGATACATGATTCATGATCCATGATGCATGAATAAACCATATGTTTCCATATTTTCCCAACATATCAACAAGACCACTAATCACTGTCCAATGATGACCACTACTTGTCACCCTCTCCACCTCCATTTCTACTTCCTGCTACCGCCACTTGTAAGATAATCATATTGAAAATAAATAATTTATTATATTTATATTTAAAATTAAATCCAATAAATTTTTGTAAACTAAATTATTTTTAAGTTGTGTGATTTACCTAGTCACTATCCCTCATCGATGCAATATCCCTAGCGATAGATTCTGTCATTTTTTGATATAAATCAATCAATGCTTTCTGTAAAGTAGATATCTGAGCCCCCTATTATTGAATTGTGTTTTAAATAAAAACATAATATCTCTGAGAATCACGGATAAAACTATTAGAAGATATAGCTTCAATACCCAATGGAATAATAAAGAACTTAGAAAGTAAGGGTCCCAAACCTATCCCACGTACTTGACCAAGATGATCTTTCCTGAGCACTTTACCAACTAGGTCATCCTAGGAGAATGAGTAGGATTATGTGGGATTGGAATCCTATAGTTATTTAATATTTACTCATAAATCAAATATCAGTCAAACTCGAAGAAATGTATATCAACATACTGACAACTGATAAAAAGTTATTCTAATGAAAAATGAAATCATACCACAACTTCTTTGGTAGGATCATTAGCAAAAGTCACATCATATTTTTTTAGGACCATCCAACCACACTTCTGTTAGACATTTATGGTTCCCTAAACTCTGTGACATCATGAAACAACGATAAATTAACTATTTAATATATTAAGTAGATAATATTGCCTTCTAAATATTTAAACTAATGAAAAGATTACTAGAGTCAATCAGGTTCTAGAAAAACTCTTTGACCCCACAGTGTGAGGTATTATTTTCGTAGCCCAGATCGATTCATTATTCCTTGAAAGATCCTAAAATAAATAAAATGTAATTTAATAATAATGTATGCAATGTCATATACTTTTCATACACATGTATAAATGTAAAATGATATTAATATAATAATATATATTTAAATACAATGTGCTTCTCATCATGATGAATCTCAAAAAAAAAATTTCATTTCTCTCTTGGTACCCTATTTGGTACCTTATCATACATTTTTAGGGTGATCAATATGGTATTGTTGATATTTTCCCATAATCATCATTTAATTTCTTCCTATTTCATTTATATATTTTTCAATGTCCACTTTTGTGCTCACACATCAACACCTGTAAATTGGAAAAAAATCTATACATAGAAAATAATTTTAAAAATATTAGAATTTAATAACATACTGACATTAAATTACACCATAATGTATTAAAATTAAATTTATTTGGAAATGATAAACTTTATTTTTCTACGATGAGGGCATCTGCCTCCAATCATCACACGTAATTGAATGGGAAATAAGCTCTATGGCCGACTGACCTAGAATATGGCCAAGTAATCCTATTGCATAATTCGTAGGGTCCCCATAGGAATCAAATGGGACAACTATCTTTAGTCCAATCAGATTCCATACATTTGAAATTTTCATATTTTTCTCCATCGTTGCATTGTTTCCTTATTTTATTAAAAAATTGTTATTATAAAATAGTGCAATAAACTTATTCATAGTAAAATTTGTACCTATAATAGTAAACCTAAAATATCCTTGTGAAGAACTAAGAGTGGCGCCTTGCTCCCTCACTGTTGAGGAAACTGAATGGGAATTCTTCAACTGAGCTGCGGATAGGATGCTCATAGTGGGTGTGAGAGATGGTACAACGGTGAACAAATATGGTGTCTCAGATGATGTAGGGAGGTAGATAGATGGATCATCATCTATTGGTGTGGTCAATGGAATAGTATAATTCTACCTTCCTATAATTCTTGTCATTTAATAAAATTAAATTAAATTCAGAACAAATATTTCAAAAACATTGTGCAGAAAAAAATAGGAATGATAATAGATGTATAGTACTAACAAAAAAAATATAAATAACAATGATAAATAATGAAGCATTTTAAATAAGGTTTTATATTTCTTTCTTAATACAACTAGTTGTATAGAATTCTCTTGAGGATTTCATCCAAATATTTTTTGTATTTATAAAATATTCACAAATCACATAAAATGTTTTCTAGGTCTAAAATGAAGCATCAAATAAGGTTGTGTTCAACATTTTGATATATAGTTTAAAAAGGCTAAACCCATGGTGTGGGGAACATTGAAGGCCTAACAGTCAGTTGGGCTATATAGTGTATATATAATGGTGTGAGTGTTTCATTCTTGTGTGGAGGATTTGAGAGTTTCTCAGTGGTTATTCCACAATGGAAGTGATATCTATAATTTCATAAAGGAATCAAAAGATGTCTTCGATTATGGAATCTGTTGTTTTGGAAATTGTATGAACCATAGTAAGTTACATGAAGGGACTCTATGGGGTTATTCTTGAGAAATATACTAATTAGTGTAGGGTCATAAGAATTATATTTGATAAGATATGGAAGTAGACTTAGAGTATTGAAACTCCTTGAGTGATAAGATTGGGTTGTGGGAATGGGTCGAATGGACCGTGATAAGTCATTGGTATTGGGTTATCTATATTGGTGGATCATAGAAGATAATAGTCACTCTTTTTGGGTGTGTTTATTATAACTAGGTGATTGCAATTGGGGGAATAGTTTCTCTTGATTATTGGGATCTTGAGGTAGTGAGGAGAAATCATGATATAAGTAAGAATTCCTAGTGAAAGGTCTTCAAAAACGTAGATAGTGTTGAAAGGTGTACACCTTAGAGGAACTTAGTGGATTTTGGTTAGATTATATATGGAATTGGTTCTTGGGAAGTGATGGGAAGGGGAATAAGAATCTGGGGATATGAGGATAGTGAAAAACCCCATGAGGGTCATAATGAGTGGTATGATCATAGGTTCAAGTTGTGATTTAAGTACGTCATAATGTCATGATATCATTAAGGATGCTATGTAGTAGATTTTTATGTTTTAGATGAGGATGAGGACTAGAGATATAATGATCACAGTGTAGAGATACATCTACGAGGTTCTCATATTTTCCTGAGTTATATATATGTGTTTATTTATGTTATATACCTCATGTTAGTGTTATTTAGCTCGTATGGTAAGTCCAATATTAAGATTTCCTCCTCTTATTACATCTAATAATGCTTGATATGTATGTAACTATCCATGGGACTTATCTTATACTAGTATGGTTTGGCTTATGTGGGAGGTTTCAAATTGAGATGCCCTCATCAGACTACCTTTGATGTTGACTGGTGGATACAAGATGTGTCCATGGGACCCTACCAAGAGGGAATGATTCAACTTGTGAGAGAGTTTGGATATTGAGATTATATCCTTAATTATCATGTTATAAGTGATGGATTTTTTTGTATGATTACATTGGATATTGTGATGAAATTCCATTATGATTTTTATTATTAATAGTAATAGATATTGAAATTTCATTCTATAATGGAACTCTAATGACTTGTGGCTACAATAGATGTATCACTGAAATTGATTTAAATAGGTGAGGTTATGTGTTTGGGTACCCTGGTTTTCACATGATAACCCAACATAGATTATTGTATGTTTTATATCTGTTACCATTTTATTTTATCCTATAGGAATAAACAATATATGATGGTGTATATTAGGGGAAACTGGTGAGACCATTCAATGTTTTATTATCATTCCCCACATAGAAATCCTAGTGCATATACAAACTTTATGTTTCACTTTCAGGTGATTGATTTTATAGGGAATTTCACTAGAGTATCTGAATAGATGTTGGGAGACCGGTCGGATATGGTACCCAAGTTTTATAGTTGAGTCTCCCATATTTTTTTGTATTTATTTTATATTTTTAGTCCTGGTCAGTGACCCGTGATGTCTCATTGTTTGTTAAGGAGAATCATTTTTTATTTCATGTTATTGTTTATCATTTTTAATGGTTGAATTTTAACTATAGTTACTTGCACTTAATCTAATACTAAATTATATTATTGTTATTTACTCTAATTGTGTGTCATGGTACCGAGAGTATAGTCTCTCCATGTTATTTTTAAACTCTCACTTCTAGTTGGAAGACATAGGCATATATGGTGGAATGCCTGGGGTCTTTTGGCATCCCCCAATTGGGTTTCATTGGAATGATTCAGGCATAGACATTACAAAGTGGTATAAAACCATTGTATCAGTTAATTTACTATTTGGGTTTGTCTGTTGAAGGTTGGATGTTCTTTTATGGATTAGTAAAAACATTTTGCTTGGGTATAGTTAATGCTCATATGAGAAAATTCCAATATACTGAGGGTTTGATTAATGTTATGTTATTTTCATTTTTCGGATTTCAATGTTGGTTCAATATTTTATAAGGGATTTTATATTTTGTTATAGTGAACATCCCATGATAAATTTCTATGGTTTTGTTATGGTGGATTGGATCATTCCACATTAAAAATTCCACCCATGAGCCATATGAGACATAAAGAATATTAAAAAATGGTCATGTTGTAAAAATATAGTTATGCTTTGAGGATTAAAATATAGTAAGAATAAATTGAAAATCTAAATGAATCTAAAATACAAGTCCAAAATGAAACAGGAGGACCACACTACAGTATGTCCATATTTAAAGGTGATATGAGAATCCATTAGTCTGAAAGGACTTATCTATATGTAGTAAATCATACATTTACTATTTATAATGTTTCATTATTATATCTGACAATATTATTATAATGAATTTATATGTCAATACATATCAAAAATGTAAAATTAATTCATAGGATAATTCAATTGAAGTGTAAATGAATGGTTACAAAATATAAATTTCATTATAATGTTTTATACTACACATATGTAGGTATCTTATTAAAACTACAGCTTATAAGAATAAATTAATGCATATGGTATACATATTTGATATATGAAGGTAGTTTTAAGTTTCCTATTATTTATAAGAAGAAATATTATGTACAATTTATAATAGTTGTTAGATTATATAAAGAGTGTTGCTTAAGATAGTGCAGTTTAGACAAAAATTCAATGATTGAGAGTATACAACATCACCTAAAACTATACTTTACAAGGCTAATTAATTTCACAAAAAAAACATATATTTGACTCTATTAATAGAATCATGTTTTATGGAGGGGAGATTAAAATTATTTCACAAAAAATCATAGAAAACTACTTTTGCATCACCAATTTACTCATAGATATAATTTTTTAGAAGGCAAAAATAAATATGGTGAAATTATAGAAGGGGAATACAAAATTATGGGTCTAGAACTCACCAATTTGATATGGATGCAAAATTGGATGAAAATACATACTTGAGAATGGGTCACTACGACTGTGGAATAAGATTGAATCACTCCTAGGGCTCAATGTTGGGAGAAATCAGAGGTGACGTCCAGTGAGGTGTGACGAGGTGAGGTGCAGAGAGTGAAGATGATGGGAGGAGACAAGCGATGAGTGATGACAATGGGCAGCGAAGGGTGGGTGGGTGGATCAAGGGGAGTTTGTGAAGGGTGGTGATGGAGATTGATGGCGATGGTAGATTTGACTAGAGATTTGGGGGAGTTAGAAGGGTGGGGGTTCAGCGTGTCGGGGGATGGGAAAGGGTTCAGGTTTGTGAAAAAAAAAATTAAAATTTAGAGGTGGTTCATAAATAACTGTCATGATAATATTTAAAAAAATAGCGGCGGTTTATTAAACTTTTTCTAAAAAATTTCCACTAAAATCTTTATTTGGTGTAGTGTCTCAAGCCCAATCAATATCAATATAACCATGAAACTTCATCTCACAATTTCTTTTGTGTAACAACCCATGTGAATTTTTTTACATATATCATAATTATATTTTCTTTCAACATATGTGATTCTTTTAGATTACATTGATACCTATTACACAAAGTTACAACAACAAAAATATCAAGTCCTGAGGGTGCAATGTAATGTTGACTTCCTATCAGATTTTGAAAGTCTTTCTAATTCCCACTTTTTTAGACTCATCTTTACTCAAAAATATTCCCATAGATATAGGAGTAGAATGTTTTTTGGATTCTTCAATCCCAATCTTCTTTAACAATTCCCTATTATACTTTATTGTGATATGAAAATGTCCCTTTTTTTTAATTTGTAATCCAAGGAATAAAGTTAATTCTACCAACATTGACATTAAAAAATTATTCTTCATTTCCTCTAAAAATTATTTACAATCTTTTTCTTCCTCACCAGCAAAAAATATATCATCCACATACACAATAAAAATTATTGTGATTGAGTTAACTACTATCACATAGAAGTTACTATAAACCTTTTCAACACAAAAATTCAAAATTATTGAACAATTTTAGTATTTTTCATTCTATGAAAGTGCATCTTGATTCATCCCATACAATGATTTTTTGAATCTAGAAAGTTTTTTTTCATCCTCATCAAGTAAAAATTCACAAGGTTCATCAATTTAAACTTCTTACTCAATCACATCATTGAGAAATTATGAATTGACATCAATCTGAAATACTTTGTAATTCCAATGACAATCCACTAATATAAACATTATAATAGTTTCTAATCTTGAAAGTAGTTAAAAGGTTTCTTAAAAATACACACCTTCCACCTGTGCACAACCATTAAAAAAAGTCTTTATTTTTTTCTTGAAACTTCCCCATTGTCTATTAATTTGTATCTATAAACCCACATTTTTCTAATAAAATTTTTATTCTCTATTTTTAGAACAATCTCCCATGTTTCGTTTTTCTCAATCTAATGTAAATCCTCATTCATAGATTCTAATAATTGTTTGTGTTTAATAGCTTTTGAAATAGATTTTGGTTCATTTTTTGAGATAATTATAATATTATATTATAATCTAAAATTTATTCTTGCATGGATTGGATCCTTCTGATTTTAAATAATTTTTTTTGGACTCAACATGCCTTTGTATGGTAGTAAATTTCTAATTTTCTATTCTAGAAAAACTTTCCTTATCACGCAATTTTCTTGAATAATGATAAAGATATTCTGAATCACAATTGTTTAAAATATCTAGTTTACCCCCCTCAACATTATAAATAAGTTTTGTTAAGGAATTTTTATTTTCAATTACTTTCACATCATATGATTCCACCAACCTTCCTACACATTTGTTCTATAATTTTTAACTTCTTTGATCGGGTGAATAACCCATAATGTTTCCTCCTCATATTTCTCATTAAACTTTCCTAGATCCTTATTTTTTATTTTAAGTAAGGATAGAATTCAGAAATCATTTATGTACTTCAACAATGGTTTTTTATACAACATTTTAGAAGAATTGAGGTTATTTGTTGGTCTCAGCAAGAATATATTTTGAACATGTATAGTGGTACTAAAATATTCTCTCTAATTGAACATTGAATGTTTGTATTCTGTTTACATACTTCTTCCCATTTTCACCAGACTTCTATTCATTCTTTCGGATACACCATTATTTTGGGGAGTGTAGGGAGTGCTATACTGATGTTTGATACCATGATTTCTAAAATATGTTTCAAAATTACTTCTTGTAAATTTGGTACCATTTTCTATTCTAATATTTTCTATATAAGCCCTCATTTCTTTCTCAAATGTTTTTTTTTTCTGAAAATCCTAAACATTTCCATAGCCTCTCAATTGCGTTTCATAAACATGATGATTGTAATATGAGTGAAATAAAAAATATAAGTGATAAAGTATAAATCTACTTTTCATGACTTATGTCTCATTATCCCACATAAATTAGAATGAATAAGTTTAAGAGGTTTGGTAGATTGAATGTCAACTCTCTTATGACTTTTGTTAGTCATTTACCCTTTTATAAAAGTGACACAAATATCATAATCTCTTATATTCAATTAAATAAATAACATAAACTTTATAATGTTTGTTTTTTTTTGGCTCAAGGTGCCCATGTCTTTGGTGCCACAATTGTTTTACATCTTGAAAACTCATGTAACAGGAGTTGCTAAACTCTCCAAGTTGAAATAGGTTACCACTAGTTTTATCACATTTTGTAATTACTTTTCCATCTTTCATAATTATGATAATACAATAATATTTTCTTAAAATCACTTCTTTTACATTTTCAAAATGTTAACTAACATTGAGTTATGTTTTATCCCATAAACAAATAAAACATCATTATATTTCAAATCTTATAATTTAATCTTAGTCATTCTGATTCCTCTAATTTTTAAGGAACTATCATTACCAAAGGTAAACACTCTTCCATCATGAGATTCAATATATTTCAATATTTTTATATCAACTTTAATACTTTAATAACAACCAACCTCAAGTTTTCCATAGTTTTTTCCTTTAACTTACATTCAAATTTTTCTTAAATACCAAAGTAATTTCTCAACTTTATTCCTTCCAACATCCTTTATTGTTATACCATAATAAAATTATTCTAAAAGGAGTGTCATGAATCATTTGACATGATGACCAGCTAGATCACATCTTTCAAAAACTTCTTCCAGAAATTCAATTTGATTTTTTGGAAAGTTTTTAACATCTTGAGATTTTAATTTTTAACTTCATGTTGGTTAGGAAATTTATTCATTATAATTACACCATTGATTTCTCTTTATTGAAAAGTACTTCTAGGAAGAGACAAGTTATTCCAACAATTACAAGATCTAATCCCATAGATTCCACAACACCAGTAATAAAAATAAAATCTTGATTTTCCATTAATGTAAGATCTATCAATATAGAAAATCTATTGATGAAGATAGATTATTCCTTTTCTAGATTAACCTAGGCATGGAACATCTTTACCTATAAGTATGTTTACAACCTTTACAGAGGTGATAGGTTTCTCATATCCTTCCTCCACCCATGATTTCCCAACACCTTTTTCAGAACATGAAATTTTAGAAGAATAAGATGAAATATTATTTTTTTTGAGTGAGTATTTCACCTGATTCTTATTTTGAGCAATCTCAACAACTTTAAACGTCTCATATTTTACATTCTACGCTTTTTTGATGTTTTCATTTATCTTTATCAAGGAAATTTTGGACAGAAAAATCTTGGATTAAAACATGACAACCTCTTCTTTCTTAGTTATCAAATTCTTACTGAGATATTCAAACACTATTCCCTATTCAACAATTATAAGTTTATAACTTAATATCTCCTTCATGTATTCTTCCTCCCGCTTGATGAAATATTTTCTTCCTTCATAAACTTATTCAAAATATTTAGTCATTACTAGGATTTCTTCCATGAGAGTCTTGTTTTTCTCAATACATGTGATATGTAATGATTTAATTTGATACTATATATATGATTATTTTTCACCTTCTTCACTATATAAGGAATATTTTGATTTTTCATCTTTTCCAATGAAGGTCCAGAATTTTTCTGAACATTCAGCTTCTGAATTTTTTTTCAGTTGATCCTGATTCATCTTTCTTACCCAACATACTTCTCTGGTTCCCAGTGAAATTTATTTTATATTTTTTTATAGATTTTATTCTTTATAACATTTTTTCCACTTATTCCATTATGTTTTTTCTTTATAATCATCTCAATATTCCCCAACATTCTTCTTGAAGAAATTCATAGCAATGTTTCTAATTTCTCTACACTTAAAACATTTGAGAAGAATTTTACCTCAATAATTTTCTCTACCAATTTGATGGTTCTTGGATATAAGAGACATAATTTTTTCATTCAACTCATTGTCATATTTATCTTTGGATTCATAAGAATCAACATCTTCAGCATCTTATATTTTCATTTTTCTAATGGATTCAAAAACCATTTCATCTTTCATCTTCTTTTTGATCATTGGATTTTTATCACTTCATAAGCAATAAGAGAGTTTTGAATATCATCAAGAAGTGAATCATACATATATTCTAAATAGTAAATTTTTGTATAAAACCTATATGGGATGTTTCTCATAAGTTTATTCACAATTGTAGAATATTCCAGGACATATCTGAGTCCTATGATGTTGAAAACAAATCTGTTCACTCTGATTAATTTAACTTATGTATTCCTTTTGAAAGTACTTTCTATCATTTCCCACATACTCTTATAAGTTTTTAGACCGATCACATCTATATAAAATTTTATGATAAATAAATAATAATATCATTTCTAGATTATCGATAAATTTCGATATTTCTCTTATCATTAAAATTCATTGTGGATTCCTTCTCAATTTATGGAAACCAATTATAGTAGCATCGAAAACTTCCAGGACAATAGATAGGGGATAAGGAATCATCCCATTTTTTCATCCATAAAAATTTTTCCATAAAAAGTAGAAATACCTTTACAGTTGACAAAATTGATATTATCCATGATAAGGATTCAATAAGGGAACCATCCCTTTAATATCAATTAGAGTTATAAAGGATAAAAAACAACTATGAAAGGGGGGTTGAATAAATTGTTCATTTTTTATGAGTTTCTGGACATAGAAACATAATACTTGTAGCTTTTTATGATTCATTAACGTATCATATTTTAATAAATACACATGCCAGAAAAAGTAGGAAAGAAATTAAAGCACATGATATTTACAAGGTTCAACTTCAGTGTGAGAACCTACATCCTTTTCATAGACACTCGTGTGGGTCTATATAAATTTACTATTATGAAGTAGTAAATACAAGTTGTACCAACTCATGTTATTCCCCTTCTATCTCTGGATAGGAATTATTATCTTAAATCTCATAAATTTAATTTTTTTACAAAATAATTGATCCAAAAATAATAATAATGATTTTGTTCAATTTTCTCCACAAAAGTTCCTAGGTCCGAAGAACATGTGTTAAATGGTCTTCAGTCTAATAAACCTATTTTGATTGACTATGTATGATCAACTCAATATGATGCTCCCTTTATTAATACGAATCTAATGAATAAACATTATTTTCTTTCTAGAAAACAAAACTTGTATTTCGTAGAAACTACTCAAAGCTCTATATAAACATCCTCATTCCAATTGACTCAATAAGATCTTATAAATATGACTTTTCTTGATCTGGTTTACAAGAGAATATATTTTTGATCTTATAATTATATCTCTATTCAAAAGGAACATTCACTCGAATTATTCAATACACTAACTTTTCCACTGACATGAAAAATTTCAAAATGCTAATGAAGTGGGACTCTATTTAGAGTTGACGTAGAAATTTAAAAGTGGTAAACTAAAAAACTTTTCCTGATTACCCAAATTTTAAAAATAAAAAAAACACTCACATTTAAACTTCAAATTTGAATTATTCAAACCTTCTCAATATTTTTTCAAGATTAGTCTTCTAAAAGAAACTATATTTTCCTCAGTTTGATATAACTTCATCAGTTTCAACTTCCTTTGAAAATTACGATATACATTTTTTCCTTAAATCATTACAATTTTCCTTTCTTTCATAGTACATTATGATCTCTCTTTCTTTATTAGCTTATTAGGATCTTAATATCATTCTTAGCTCATTACAATTTTCTTTTTTTACCTTCTCATTACTATATGACTATCTTGGACTGCTCATTGCGATTAACTTCCTCAACAGATGAATTATTGGTTTCAAAATCTTTTTTGATTATATAATAATACTATATCGTTGTTTATTCCTAAAAAAATGAAACACTTTTATAATATTCACTTATTTTTATAACTAATATCGATTTTATAAATCCTAATCTGCAACTCAGATCACTCTAATGTTCTACAACTGATCTGTTATCAGTGTGAGGAATTCATTTGATGAATCAGTCCCTTTTTCGGATCTGATTGATATTCCTCCTCAGATTCGGTCGGGTTAAAAAACTCATAATTATGGAATTCTCATTATGATAGAATTATCTTCATGATGTTCTACATAAAATCATTACTCCACTTAGCAACTTTGAAAATCATAAAACTTCAGCAGCTTTACACATCCCTATTTCTGACAAACATTCATGTCTGGTACTTCTGGATCCGATCTTCTGTGTCTGGGTTTCTAAAACGTATGAAATTCTTTAAAATTACTCCATTTCATTGAAATATTTTATCATGATAGTTTTCATTATTTGTGATAACTTCATTACCATGAAATCATCATCTGATTTAGGGTTTAGAAAGTATGAAATCTTTCAAACTCCTAAAATTACTAATATTTATTCAACCTCTTTAAAAACATTATATCTTTAATTATTAAGAACATATAAATTTATAACCAACACTATGTCTGATGAATCTTTAACTCCACACATATGGATCTAATATCGATATTAAATCTGATCACCAACTTCATCTTTCTGATTGCTTATGCATCCTGTACTGATCAATCTGAAAACCTCTGTTTAGAAACGTATTTCAGAAAAACAACATTATTAAAGATAAAATGTTTATATACATTTGTTTTTGGATCCAAAAACATCAACTATTCTTAATAAAACTCATTCTAAGGGTCAATTTATGACTTTTAATAAAAAAAAATTCTTTTACAAAAAGGTTACTTGTCAATAAGTACAAAAAATTATTAAAACAAATTATCAAAAGGGTATTTATAATCCCCTTAAAATAATAACATTAAACAAAAAATATAATATAATTAAAAGGAGGATATTAATTATTTAAAATTTCAAAGGTTCAGTATATAAACATCATATAATAATACAACTTCATAATCATAACATAGGTCCCTAAGAATACAATTTGAGACAAAATATTTCATATTACTTTTGTAACTTTTGAAACATAAACACCATGAGATAGAAGTCCTAAAATATATATATATATACCATTAATTTTAAGGATAATAATAATAAAATAAATTCATGGGTTTTATATTCACCACCTAAAATAAACACATGGTTAATATCGCTTGTGTCTCGCAGAAAATAAAAGTGAGATGGAAATCCCTTACCATAAGTTTTGACTTCCTACGTACACATTTGAAACTCCTGTATAGTAAATATAATTTTATTATAAATATACTTCAGAATAATTATTATATCAATCATAAAATATTTTTTTACTTATGACCTTTTTTTATTCGTTTTCAATAATTCCATGTTAAATTCATGTTTTGGGCAATAACTACTTTTTTTCATGTATATTTTGATTTGGTATTTTTTGTACGCTTATTTTAATAATTGTTCCATAATATAAATAATTATAAACATGATATAAATATCATATATAAATAATAAATCAATGATTACACCAATCCATGAGAGGTGATGATGGAAAACAAATAATATTGATTCACGAGGTGGTAGTCTACCATAGACACAATTCATGATTTCCTAACCCATTTCATGGAAGTGGAGAATGATTTTGGTTATAGAATAAAAAAATTACATTTAATTATATTAATAATACTATGTTTATTATATAACTAAAGATTAATAATAATTTAAGAAATTGGAGGTTGAAATAAAATAAAATGCTCGATTAGGGATGTAACCTCTTATTCTGGAAACTTCTTTTTGATTACACCAAAAGGAATATTATGTTGGATTTAAAAACAAAATATGGATTCTTGGATGATATAAGAGAATTAAAAATGTTTTTTGGGAAGTTATTATCCAAAAAAATTGTTTTTAAGTATGAAGAGAAGACGAGAGTAGGTGGCCGTTTACAAGTGAGGTGAGTGGCACACTTGTATTTTTTAAAAGAAAATGGTGCACCCACTTTTTTCGAATTGAAAAAATATCAAAAAATGTGATATTTTTGAATATATATGATATATGTTCTAAATATTCCCATAAAAGTGATTCTAAATGTTTTGGGATAATTTTAACCCTAATCTTTTTATTTTAACATTGGTAAACTCATTTTTACCTTAACTGTAGTAAATAATTTTTACTGTTTTTATTATTCATTATGGTAAAAAATCAATTTAAAATTATTAAATATTATAAATTATTATAATTTAAAATATATAATGAATTTTTTCAAATTAAATTCAGATGAGTGGATAATTTTAATTTAATATTAATCTAGCTGACGTAGTGAGAAAGCACTTTTCCAAAGAGAAAACGTTCAAAAGTTTAAAAAGTTTTATATATAAAAATTCATTATAAAATTGATTTAAATGACCTAAATTAAATTAATATATATTTATATATAATTGAACTTATCGTACCTTGAAAAAATATTAAAAAAATATTAATAGTTTAAAATCTTTAAAATAAATGGCAATTCTCAATAAAACCCCGTATTTTCACTATTCTTCCAAAAATTTACCTTGTTAGAAAATTCTAAAAAATTCACCCTAAGATAATTTTGAAATTATTATTTAAATAAATAAATAAATTTTTTAAAATAAATTTTTTTATTTAAATAAAATTAAAATAATTTCATAAATGGCAACAAAACTGTTTTTTAAGAAAACAATAGTTTTTAAGAGTAAACTTGGTTTTATTCATATCTCTTGCCTAGAAAACACATAAGATAAATGTTAAATATTTAATGAATATATAATATATAAATTTCATTAAAAACAATCCAAAAAATAATTTATTTAATTTATTAAGGTAAAACATGTTTTTGAGCATAAAATTAAATTTTCAGAAAAATATTCCTCTTACTTTTAAATTGTTTTTATTTTCATTTATAATTAATTGGAAACCAAATAATTAATTCTATATACATGTTTAAACCATATATTTTCATAATTTATTTAATCTTGTTCATTCTATCCATTATAATGGCTATGTGATAACAATTATATTAAATAATAGTATTTTGATAGTATGTCACATTTTAGTTATACTTAGTGTTATATGTGATGCAGGATAAACTTATTGTTGTGTGTAACACAAGGTAAAATAATTGTTATATGTAACATAGAATAATATTAGTGCTCCATGTAATGTAATATAAACCATGTATTTTGCGTAATATAAGATAAAATCAGTTTTGTGTGTTAAAAAAATATTTAAAAGGATTAAATTTATTCGAAACATATATAGTTCTCAAAAATCATGTGGTGTTACTTTCTACCCCAACCCCCACCTAAAATGAATTTCTCCCAAAACATTCATCCCTTTGTTACCTAAAAATTAGGATACCTTTTCCTCATTACATCCTCATGTTCCTACATATCTTTCTCAAGGAAGTGGTTTTATCATAAAACATTGACAAAATGAGTGGTCTTGTTTCGTAGCACTTTCTCTGTATAATCTAGAATCACAAGTGATTATTATTTATAATAATGATCATGTTATATAGGTATGAACTATGAGTTTAGAACATGTGAAGGATCAGATGTGTACTTCCACATGAGAGGTACATGTATCACATCATGTACCTGAGAGAGGTTCACTGGAAGCTCTAAATTATAATATATTGTCCCGATATGATCAAGTATTTCAAAGGGACCGATATATGGAAAATCCTTAATTTAATTGAAATAAAGATTATATCACAAAGATAAGAAAAACAATATATTATAGAGATTTCAAACATTTTTTTTTTGAAAATTACATTAGTGGGTATTATCATAATAATTAAAAAAACATCAATTGTTTTGTTGTCTTTGGCACCCAACACCCTCTCAAAAAAGCCTGATCATGGTATTAGCTACAAAAAAATCACCCCAATTTGAGAAAAATAAAACACTTTTATATGAAAATAAATACTATATATTATAAGGAAATAAATTAAACATTATTATAAAATAATACAATAGTATAATGTCAATTTTAAATAAAAGGACACACTTGAAGTCATACTGGTCACACCGTGCATCATATTGATATGAGGATGATTCTTACACATCAAAATGACTTAAGGATAATTTTCCTAAAGTATCAAGACATCCTTAATGTGTTTGTTTAGTTTTGAGTTTTTCACATGTCTTTTTTAATAAAATGTGGATTTAAACGGGAAATAATAACTTTGAGTCATGTCGGTCAGATCGTGTGTCATTTTGATGTGATACTAATTCTTACACATCACAAATGAATTATGATTCATTTTTATACTGTATGAAGAAAATAAAAGTGTATTTTATTATTTTTCAGTGAGTGGAACATGATTTTAAATAAATATTAAATTTTAAATTGATAATAGACAGTTTGAGTCATGCTAGGAACATTGTGTGTTGGATTGAGGTGTAGTTGGTTCCTACAATCCTAAAATCAATTTTAGATGATTATCTTAAAGAATAAAAATAATATATGTGTGTTTTATTGGTTTTGAGTATGTGGGGTTTGTTTTGAACTAAAATGAAAATTTTAAATAAGAGGAAATATTTATAGACATACAAGTCACAACATGTGTTTAATTGATTTTAAGATGATTCCTACCTGTCAAATATGACTTAATGATCTTTTTACTAAAGTATCAAGACAATCGAAATGTGTTTTCTCAATTTAGAGTATGTTTTTCATCTTTTTCACTAAAATATCAATTTAAACTGAAAACATACACATTGAGTGACACCAGTCACATCGTTTGATTGATTGATGTGATACTGATTCCTAAACACCTCAAATGAAATATGAACCATTACACCAAATTATAAATACAATACATATGAATTTTCTTGGTTTTCAATGAGTGGCACATGTTTTAAACTAAATAGTTAATTTAAAATAGATAACATACACTTTGATTCATACCAGGAATATTGTGTATCAGATTGAGGTTTGGATGATTATTATATGTGACAAATGACTTATGGACCATTTTCTTAATGTATCAAAATAATCCTAATATATTTTCTCTGTTTTGAGTATGTGATGTGTATTTTGAACAATAATGTCAATATTAAATTAAATGATACACTTAATGTCATATATGTCACATCATGCATTATAATGCTATTTGGTTGATTCATACATGTCAAAAATGACATAATTATCATTTTACTATTGTAAAAAAGAAATGATGGATGTGTTTTCTTGTTTTTTAATATGTCACATGTCTTATTTAATAAAATGTCAATATTAACTAAAAACATGATCTTTGAGTCATATCGGTCACATCATGTGTCGGTTTGATGTGAGAATTATTCATACACATAAAAATGAATTATGAATTATTTTACTAAATTATCAAGACAATTTGATTGTGTTTTCATGATTTTTAGTAAGTGACACATGTTTTGAACTAAAATTTCAATTTTAAACTAATAAAAGATACTTTGAGTCATACTGGAAACATCGTGTATAGGATTGAAGTGAAGTTGATTCATTCAAGTCAATAATTACTTCTGGATAATTATACTAAAGTATCAAAACAATATGAATGAATTTTCTTATGTTTTAGTATGGGATTTTTATTTTGAATTAAATGTTAATTTTAAATAAAAATACACACTTAGAGTAATATGAGTCACACTATGCGCTAGATTGATGTGAGGTTAATTGATACAAATAAAAAATTACTTAAGGATCATTTTTCTAAATTATCAATATAATAAAAATGTTTTTTTCTAGGTTTTGAGTACGTCACATGTGATTTTTACTAAATTTTTAATATAAACTGAAAAAACACAATAAGTCATATCAGCCACATTGTGTGGTGGTTTGATGTGAGAATAATTCTTGCACATAAAAATAACATATGAATATTTTTCCTAATGTATCAATAAAATATGAGCATGTTTTCTCATTTTTCAATAAGTGATGTGTGTTTTGAAATAAATTATCAATTCTAAACTAATAATAGACAATTTGTGTCAAAATAGGAACACTGTGTATCATACTGAGGTGTGTCTAATACCTACACATCATGAAATTCTTATGTATCATTTTACTAAAATATCAAAACAGTATGAATGTGTTTTCTACTTTTTGATTTTGTGATGTTTTTTTGAACTAAAATGTAAATTTTAGATAAAAATACACACTTGGAGTCATAACATCAACATTGTGCATAATATTGATGTATGGATGATTAATACATATAAAAAATGAGTTATATATCATTTTCCTAAAGTATCAAGACAAACTAAATGTGTTTTCTCAGTTTTGAGTATGTTAGGTGTCATTTCTACTAAAATGTCAATTTAAAATAAGAACATGCACTTTAAGTCATACTGGTCACATAATGTATCAGTTTTATGTGAGATTGATTACTAAAAATATAATATTACTTATGAATCATTTTAAAAAAGTATGAATATATTACAATAATTCTTTATTACTTTTCTGTGATTGATATATGTTTTGACCTGAATTATCAATTTTAAACTGAAAACATACACATTTAGATATACCGAGCACACCGTGTGTCGAATTAAGGTGTGGCTGATTCATACACATAAAAAATCGCTTGTGAATTGTTTTACTGATGTATAGAAAATCAAAATTTGTTTTCTCAGTTTTGTGTATGTGATGTGTGTTTTGAACTAAAATATCAATTTTAAAGAATACACACTTGGAGTTATATCAGTTTCATTGTGTATCATATTTATGTTAAGATGATTCATACTTATAAAAAATGACTTATCGATAATTTTCATAATTCCTAAAATCAATATGAATTCATTTCCTTATTTTTGAGTATGTCACATGTATTTTTTACTTAAATGTCAATTAAGACTTAAAACACGCACTTTGAGTTGTACCTGTCACATCATGTGTCAGTTTGTCGTGAGACTGATTCCTACATGTCATAAATGAATTATGAATTTTTTTCCTAAATTATAAAGAAAAAATAATAATTTTTTATTTGTTTGGAAAATGTGATGTCTGTTTTGAACTAAAATGAATATTTTAAACAGAAAACACACACTGTGAGTCATAACAGGGCCATTGTATGTCGAATTAGGTTGCAGATAATTCCCACAAATCACAAATGATTTATGATTTTTTTCCAAAAGTATGAACACATTCCTTATTTTTTCTCAATATTGAGTATGTAACGTGTGTTTTGAAAAAAAACATTCAGTTTTAAACTGAAAAAACTCACTTTGAGCCATTCTGAACACACCGTGTATTGGATTGAGGTACGATTGATTCTCACATGCCACAAATGACATATGGATCTTTTTATAAAGTATAAAAAATATGAATTTGTTTTCTATATTTTGAGTGTGCGATGTGTTCTTGGAACTAAATTTTAATTTAAAAACTAAAATCATTCACATTGTGTCATATTGAGCACACTAAGTATTAGATTGAGGTGTGGCTGATTGAGGTATGGTTTATTCCTACATGGGCATCAACATCTTTGAAAATGCTAGTATCTTTGTCATACTAGGAATACCATGTATTGGATTGAGGCGTGGATAATTCCTACTTGTCAAAAATAAATTATTAATCATTCTCCTAAATTATCAATAAAATATGAATCTGTTTTCTCTATTTTGAGTATATAACATGTGTTTGGTATGAAATGTCAATTTTAAACTAATTACATAAACATTGATTCATTCTGTGCATACTGGGTATCAAATTTAGTTGTGGCTGATTCCTATATATCACACATTGTCTATTTATTATTCAATACATTCAAAATTTGAGGTTAGCTAACAATACTGTTGTTTGATAACCCATAATATTGAATGCATTTTATAATACAAACAAAAGTGAATCATCCTCATTGAGTGAATAATCATAGTACATGAGTACATCATGAGTGTATCATCCTTCTTCCTGGACTCTATGAAAATTAAAAAATAAGTATCAAATAAAAATGGAAAGTAAATTGACTAAAATGAGTAAATAAAATGATGATAAAATTAACTAAATATATAGTTTGAATCCATTTCTTCATGATGTCTATATATAATCAGATACCATGTATTCTTCCCAATCATTTTTAAACAAATTGATTTCCTCTTATGAATTCGAGGACTGTCGATAATTCTGGTAGTACTAGAAAAATATAAATAAGTAAAGGATTAATAAATATTTTAAATGAAATTATAATTATCATAAAAAATATCTCATTGGGGATTCTAGTTTGTTGATGGAATACGATACGTTTCATAAAATTTCAAACATAATAACCATAATATTTTCCATTAGTTTGTTTTCAGATCTGTAAAAACATTTGGAAAAATAATTAATTTTTTATATATGTTTTAATAGTGTAATGTTATTATATATACCCTAATACTAATCCATTTGTATAGATCGATAGGTTTGTTTTTCTCGTGGACATTCCTCGTGCAATGATTTTGATGATATTTAAACACCACCCTTTCATAATATTATTTTTATTAATAAATAATATTATATGTAGAAGATAAATTTTATTTGAAACATGTTTCATATAGTGTATAAAAAATTGATAAAAATCAAAAATTGTTGTGTTTTTGTTGGATACGTATGCATTGAATCTAGAAAATAAATCGTTGTAGTATCCAAATTGAATTTAGTCACAAACCATTCCTACATAAAAATAATGAATGAGTAATGAAATGAATGAATATATATCTTATATGATTAAATTATAGAGTTTTACGACTACATCATGGGTATTAATATGAGTCCATCACCGGTATGTTTTTTTTCAAACATTGTGGACGTTTTTTAATTATTCCTTCATATTCCTTTAGTTATAATGATAGTGGTTGTGTATAATTTATGTGAGAAGTAATGAGTCTAGAATTAAATTCATAGAGTTTTTGTAACACCCCAAGCTTCCACAGTATGCTTCTCATTGAATAATATAGTAGCGTGTGTTGTACGCATCTTCAAGTTCTAACACACAACATGACCAATCAAAGTAGCCGTTATGAAAATTAATAACTACTTTTTAAAATTTTAGAAATTTTATCTCTCAAAATGTACTTTATTTTTGGATTCGGAGTATTGAATTTAGCTTAAGGTGAAATTTTGGTACTTTTTGGATAACTATAATATTTTGATGAATAGTGAAAATTACTAAATTTTAATTAAAAACAACTTTTTTAATCAAAATAATTATTAGTGATAAACTATGAATTCGAGTGATTTTAAAGTATATTTATAATATATTTTTACCATTTAACACAATTTTTTTCATTGAACATAATTTTATAATTAAACCGGACATAAACAACTGTCAATCTTTTGATAATTATTATCTCTTAAAAACACGCTTTTTGATTTAACAACGGGAATTAATTTTCAATAAATTTATGCCACTTATGTGTTATGAATTTGAAAAAATGGAGTCCATATTTGTAATCAGGGTGTTCAAATTGTTTAAATAGGTAACTTTTATTTTTAGACATTTTGAACAATTACTTCGGTAAATATTTTTTTTACCATGGTTAAAGGGTAAATCTGGTAAATAAGGGTTAAAAATATTATTATAATAATACTAAATTACCATAAAAAGTTTCCTAACCTTATTGGGTGATACATTTCTGACCATGGGAATCTTTGGGTGTATTTTTGGAGCCCATGGAGCCACTTGTAAGTGATAATGACAGTTTATATTAATTAAGTTAAAATAAATACAAAAATGACATAAGCATACATCTTTTAGAAATTTTTTTTACATATAGTTATATATGTTGTCTTTTAAACTATAAATATTAATTAGAAAGCTAAAATTATTTCATATATAATGGTATTTTTTTATAATTTTTAGAAATTATATAATTTAATTTATTTATGACAAAATGGTGATGTAGTAATTACCATAATAGTAAAAAATTAAAATAATTGATATTATAAATACCCAAATAAATATAATTTGAGACTTTAAATGTATTAAACTAATTTTAAAGTATAATATGACATATTAGGATTTATTTAAATAACTTTTTTAGAAGTAATCATTCTGTTATGATTTTTACTAAAATCAATTATTGAATAGTGTCAAAATTGACATTAAAGAGTTTTTAAAAAAAATATTATATTATTAATTGATATTAAATTCCTAAAAATCTAAGGTTCGGAAAAGAGACTTATATAATTATGGGTATAGTATTAATGTACCACTTGGGGGTCTTTTGGATGTATATTGTATGTTTATTAACTATATAATATAAAAATACAAAGTAACATGGTAAGTGTCAAACTAATTAACTAAGTGTTAAAACTTAAAGATAAGGTTATTATAATGACCCAAACCTGTCTAAATTCTATTGGTTGAGTATTTTTTGACCCATACCCACCTTAAACTTTAAATAATCCACTTTGTAGCCATTATAAACTGAATACGAATTTATTATAAATTAATACTTTATATTTTTTCTAAAGAGCCCCTCACCCCTCTTATAAAAGGACACTCTCTCTTCTCATTAATTCACACCATCAAATCCTTTTGGTTCGGCCAAAACCTACCCAAATACTCTCTCAACTTCCCTCAATTTATTCTAGAGGGCATACTTTAGTCAGAAATCCATCCTATGGATCCCTTTTGATCAAATCAAAATGAAGAACCCGAAGAAGAGGTAATGATTTCACCACACCTTTTCAAGTTCCTTTCTTCTTCCAATTCTTATTTATTTGTTATTAGCATTCTAAAATAATGAATCTAGTATCTCCTATATACTGTAATATTATTATAAAAATGGTATAACCATATTTAGTATTATATCCATCCTTTGAATGACATGTCACCATACGTGCGTACGTACGGCTTACCGTCTCCATGTCGTGGTGTAATTGTTATTCAATATATTATTATTTGGATGGGTATAATAATGATTTGTAATTCATGTAAATAATAAATATAACATGATAATTATTCTATATATATGATATACCATCCAATTATATATTATTTTAATACCAAAAAATGATATTTTCTCTCGTGCATACGTACGGATTACCGTCTCCACGACGCGATGAGATTCACTTCAAAGTTCACCATTCATCAACGATTATAAAAATATATATTACTAATAAGTATGTAATATATGACATAATAATGCTACTGTATATATATATATAAGTATTTATTTACTTACGTATATCTTATTCACTAACTTCTGTTCAATACTATATGAAAACAGAAATAGCGTTTATGCATATGTACGGACAACCGTCTCCATAAACAGTGTTTTCCATTTCATATATATGTCTATTATACATATTTATATTCTAAATATGTATTATATATTTATCATTTTTTATATTATGGATGTATTTAAATCATGATCTAAGTGGTACAACCAAGAGTGACAAGTTAAAACACATACGATAAAGAAAGTGATTATTACCCGAAATGTTAACTTTACATGGAAATTATTATTAAATGGGTAATATAAAGTCATAAATGAATCATGTATGATATCATAAATATTAAAATGGTTCAGGTATAATTTAATAACATACTACGATCTTCATACTGGAGGTTAAACGTACCCTTGACTAAAGTAAAGTGCAAGGTTAGGGGTTTTCATCTCACTCTTTATTCTCATGATATTCATGCCATATTTCCACTATAACCATTTATGTGGTTTATGTAATTCCAATAATTGTATTATTTATTTAATACACATTAATTTGTGTGTATTTACATATTCATTGTATGATACCTCTTTCACTGGGTGAATGTTTCGTAAGTTACCAAATTGGTAAGTGTTATTTCACAATCTCTTCATTATCCGAGGTTGTTTATACGTAATTATCTACTGGGAATTCTATATCATCCACATCCATGTTTTAGAGAAATTTATTTCAAAACATTTTTACTATTTACTATATTATCGTTTAAATTCATTTATACCATTTTTGACTTTTATAAGTGGTTTATAATGGAATCTTTCCGTCATTTTCCAAACAAGGTCCTTTTTGACCTTTTCGATAGAATTAAGGTAAGAATGTATTTTTTTCAACTTATACGGCGGGTGAAGTTATTCTATGCTGATATTACACATTTGAAGCTTCCTTCACATGCTTATAAAGATATTTTCAAAATAAATGTTTTCTCTATAATTATAAGACTTTTAATTGATTTCAAAAAAAGAGATATTTCTCTCAAATAGTATTGATTTAATCTTTATCAACATACTTTGATAAATTTTAAAATTATTTCAATTTGATTTCTTATGATACAAATCATCCATATTGTATTTATGTTTTTGTGTTATTTTTTACTATGGATGAGTTATTTTGATGCCATTAATGGTTTATGATTAATGTTTTGACATTTTGTATGTTAGTTTTAATATGAATGTTTTGGTTATATTTCATCCTCTTCATAAGATAAATATGTTGGACTAGTATGTTCTGTGTTGGTGTCCGGTTATTAGAGGCACTCTGGGTTGGTGTCCGGTTATTAGAGGCACTCCGGGTTGGTGTGCGGTTATTAGAGGCACTCCGGGTTGGTGTCCGGTTATTAGAGGCACTCTGGGTTGGAGTCTGGTTACAGAAGATCTCCGGGATAGGTTCCGGTTACAAATATACCTTATGTCTTGGCATAGGGCCTTGAAACCGAAATTAATGTTCGACATCATGAATTCCATCATTATGAAAGTGGTTAGTGATATTTCATGTGATTATTCTATTAGTAGAATATCCATGTGAATAAGTAAATGGAATTATTTCATTTTATTTTTGCCATATTATGCTGAAGTTCATGTTTAAAAGGCTTTTATTTTAGTTTTATACATTGCCTTAAATGTTTATGCTTATTTTTGAATGTTTCCGCTCTATTGCTTACCCTTACATAGAATTTGAGCTCACCCTTTTCTATGTTTTATTTTTTCCAGGATTCCAAAAAGTGTAATGTATTTTATATGCAGGGTTAAGACAAGGGAATAATGGCATTCATAAAGATTATTTATGTTGTTTTGTACGTCTTAAAGTGAAAATGTAACATTCATGTATGTGATCTATTTTTCCAAGACTGCTAAACTGATCAGTCCTTCGGGACTTGATTCATTGTAATCATGAAAATTTATTAAAATAATGCACCAACTCTGGGTAACTGGGGTCGGGGTGTTAGAGTTGGTATCAGAGGACGTTTAACAAAAGCCTTGGAAACTATATTTAGATAAACACTGATTAGAGCACATAGCCCTATGATAGAATTTGAGGATTAGTATTGAAGAAATTCCTAGAATTTTTGTATTGTAGAGATTTTGTGTGTTTTCTGAGAAATACATCCCTGTCTGGATACGAGCAGGTAAAGGCGGCTCTGGCATAGATGTTCCTAGGGGAAAAACTTGAAAACACCACTTTGAGCTAGACTCGAACGGGAACTGGTGCACGACAATGGTCATTGCTGCACTCTTGGTTACGACACTCCTGGGGGATATTCTTAGGATAATTCTCATTTTATTTACAAACTATTATGAAGGGATTATGAGTATATACTTACTCAAAGAAGACATTTTTATGATTATAAATTATATCCATAAGCTGTTCAATTTGTGTTAGGTATTTTACAAGTTTGGTAATTATTCATTGCAATTCATAAACTGAACTAGTTTATGCTATTGTATAGAATTGGTGTCCATTAGAAGGAATGTGAACTCCAATATTACGTATAATGCAAAGAGTAAGAAGGATCATATATTTCATGGTCCTAAGCTAGAATTTAGAAGTGAAATAGTTTCGTGCGTATTATTATTATATAAAGAAATGGTATCATGTGTTGATAATATGAGTAAAGAATTCTCGGAGTCCTATGGCTTTGATGGGAAATAAGAGAAGAAAAGGATGTAAGAGATAAATATGGATAAAGGGAAGGGGTAAAAGAAGAATTTTCCCATATGTGATAACTATTGGAAGAAACACCCTGGAACTTGCTGGAAAGGAATTGGAGTTTGTTATAAGTGTGCAGGAAAAGGGCACAAAATATGTGACTGAAAGGGTAAGAAAATGGTATCAAATGTACAATGCTTCATTTGAAAGGAGTTTGGACACTACGTGAAACAATTTCCCAGTCATAAGACTATGCTGCAAATGATGTTATTGGATAATAATCATGTTATGATACTACAACAGATGAATAGGAATGACAAGTGTTCTTAGGTTGTTATTTTAGAATTATTTATTTTAAGTGTTGTATCAATGATGTTCTGGAAATAAATAAGGATTGTACTGCAGTACTATTTAATTAAGGATTTTAGATTTTAATGTACTATGAAAAGTGACTCTATAACAAGTTAAATTTTTTAGGAATTTAGATGGTTAAAGGAAAGATAAACCTTAATATGGTCTTAATATCTATGTAGTGATTTTGGAATAAGAGATGGTTGATTTTGGAAATTTAGGATGTTTCGGTGTTTTAAAAGAATATATGAGGAAGGCTTTCACATGTTATTACCTGGAAAAAAGGATCCTCATTATGTTTAACTTCCTTGTAAAATTTGGACTGTGAGTTTGGATAATAGTATTTTGGATAAATCTAATGGTAGGAATGGATTAAGTTTGAAAGGTTATTTTTTTTGGATTTTTATAAAAGGACAACATGCAGACCGTGTGACGACCCGTCGTATCGGACAAAGCTATGGGAATCGAACCCACAACCATAGTGCAATTGGGATTTATCGCCTACCATTGTTCTACATGAAGTTCCTGGATGGTATAATGTAATTTCTTTACATAAAGGGTATGATATGTGAATTATATGTTCATTATATTTGGAATCCTATACTATTAGGATAAATATAGTATTTTTTATTTGTATTATGTTTTGGGGTGAATGATGAGTTTGTGGTAGAAATTTATTAATGGATAAAACTCCAATTATAAAGTAAGTATATCTCCTTATGATCTTAGCCAATCTCATAAATAAATTCCTCATCATTAAGAAAAGGAACTTAGAATAAAAATGTTGTCTTAGATGGTACCTTAGATCATCACTAATTTATGGCTTTGGGATTTTTGTACTTTTCATAGCCATGTTCTCTACCACTCTCCATCAGATAATTGATGGTTAGATTTCTCTTCCAACCAATATTTTTTTACATGGAACCCTAGTATATGTTATTTTCGGTAATCTTCATAATTTCCACTCTTTATTTTAAATAGAGGCCTCATTAATTCATTTATCGATGTGGTATTTCAACTAAGATATTTTGAAATGTAAAAAATGTGTTATCACAATACCTTATGTTTTGATGAACCAATGGTATTTTAAATCATCATAGATTGATGAATTTAAGGACCTAAATTTTAAACTTGTTTGTGATTGATGACCTCAATCACTACCTATAAATATTTACGTATTTCCTCCAATTATATGTCTATAATTGCCACCGATTTCCTCCAAATCGAGATCATAATTTTGTGGTGACCCTTTCAATTCTCTTTTCATCTTGTTGAGACTAAATTTTATTAACCAAATTTCCAATGAGGGTTTTTCCACAAAGATATTTTCTATTTTCAACCTTTATTTTCAAAAAACAATATCAAATTGCGAGGATGAAATTTATTTAAGGAGGGGAGAATGTAACACCCCGAGCTTCCACAGTACGCTTCTCTTTGGATAATATAGTAGCGTGTGTTTTACACATCTTCGAGTTCTAACACACACCACGACCAATCAAAGTAGCTGTTATGAATTGTAATACCTAAATTTTAAAATTTTAGAAAATTTATCTCTCAAAATGGACTTCATTTTTGGATTCGAAGTATTGAATTTAGCCTAAGGTGAAATTGTGGTACTTTTTGGATAACTTTAATATTTTGATTAATAGTGAAAATTACTAAATTTTAATTAAAAACAACTTTTTTAATGAAAATAATTATTAGTGATAAATTATGAATTTGAGTGGTTTGAAAGTATATTTAGAATATATTTTTTCCATTTAATACAATTTTCATCATTGAACAAAATTTTACAATTAAAGAGGACATAAAAAAGTGTCAATCTTTTGATAGTTACTATCTCTTAAAAACACGATTTTTGTTTTAACAACAGGAATTAATTTTCAATTAATTTCTGCCACTTCTGTGTGTTGAATTTGGAAAATTGGATTCCATATTTGGAATTATGATGTTCAAATTTTGTAAATAGGTAACTTTTATTTTTAGACATTTTGAATAATTACTTCGGTAAATATTTTATTTACCATGGTTAAAGGGTAAATCCGGTAAATAAGGGTTAAAAAATAATATTATATTAATAATAAATTATCCTAAAACGTGTCATAAAGTTATTTGTTGATACATTTATGACCATGGGAATCTTTGGGTCCATTTTTGGACCCCATGGAGCCACTTGTAAGTGATAATGACACTTTATATTAATTAAGTTAAAATAAATACAAAAATGACATAAGCATACATCTTTTAGAAATCCAATTTTTACATAGGGTTATATATGTTGTATTTTCAACTATAAATATTCATTATAAATCTAAAGAGATTTAATAGATAATGGTATTTTATTTAAAATAATTAGACATTAAATAATTTAATGAATTTATGACACAATGGTGATGTAGTAATTACCACAATAGTGAACAATTAAAATAATTGAAATTATAAATACCTAAATAAATATAATTTGAGACTTTAAATGAATTAAACTATTTTTCTAGGATACTATGACATATTAGGAATTCTTTAATTAACTTTTTTAGAAGTAATAATTCTTTTATGATTTTTACAAAAATCAATTATTGAATAGTATCAAAATTGACATAAAAGAGTTTTTTAAAATAAATATTATATTATCAATTGATATTAAATTCCTAAAAATCTAAGGTTCGTCCAAGAGACTTAAATCATGATGGGTATATCATTTATGGACCACTTGGGGGTCTCTTTGATGTATATTGTATGTTTATTAACTATATAATATAAAAATACAGAGTGACATGGTAAGTGTCAAACTAATTAACTAAGTGTTAAAACTAAAAGATAAGGTTAATATAATGACCCAAACCTGTATAAATTCTATAGGTTGAGTAGTTTTCGACCTATAACCACATTAAACTTTAAATAATCTACATTGGAGCCATTAGAAAACGAATATTAATTTATTATAAATTAATACTTTATGTTTTTCCTAAAGAGCCCCTCGCCTCTCTTATAAAAGGACACTCCCTCTTCTCATTAATTCCCACATTAAAAGCCTTTTGGTTTGGCAAAACCCTGCACAAATACTCTCTCAACTTCCCTCAATTCATCCTAGAGGCCTTCCTATAGTCATAAATCCATCCTATGGATCCCTTTTGATCAAATCAAAAGGCAGAACCTGAAGAAGAGGTAATGCTTTCACCACCCTTTTTCAAGTTCCTTTCTTCTTCCACTTCTTATTTCTTTGTTATTACCATTCTAAAATAATTAATCTAGTATCTCCTATATGCATTAATATTATTATAAAAATGGTACAACCATATTCAGTATTCTATCCATCCTTTGAATGACATGTCACCATACGTGTGTACGTATGGCTTACCGTCTCCACATCGTGGTGTAATTGTTATTCAATATATTATTATTTGGAAGGGTATAATAAGGATTTGTAATTCATGTAAGTAATAAATATAACATTATAATGATTCTTTATATATGATATACCATCCAATTATATATTATTTTAATATCAAAAGAATGATATTTTCACTCGTGTGTACGTACGGATTACCGTCTCCACGACGCGATGAGATTCATTTCCGAGTTCACCATTCATCGACGATTATAATAATATATATTACAAATAAGTATTTAATATATGGCATAATAATGCTACTGGATATATATATATATATAAGTATTTATGTACTTACATATATCTCATTCACTTACTTACATTCAATACTATATTAAAACAGAAACAGCATTTATGCGTACGTACGGACTACCGTCCCCATAAATAGTGTTTTCCATTTCATAAATATGTATATTATACATATTTATATTATAAATATATATGATAAATTTATCATGTTTTATATTCTGGATGTATTTAAATCATGATCTAGGTGATACAACCATGAGTGACAAGTTAAAACACGTACGATAAAGAAAGTGATTATTACCCGAATTGTTAAATTAACATGGAAATTATTATTAAATGGGTAATATAAAGTCATAAATGAATAATGTATGATATCATTAATATTAATATGGTTCTGGTATAATTTAATAACATACTAAAATCTTCATACTAGAGGTTAAACGTACCCTCGACTAAAGGAAAGTGTGAGGTAAGGGTTTTCATCTCACTCCTTATTCCCGTGAGATTCATGCCATATTTCCACTATTACCTTTTATGAGGTGTATGTACTACCCATAATTGTAATAATTATGTAATAAAATTTAATTTATTTGTATATAAATATTCATTGTATGATACCTCTTTCACGTGGTGTATGTTTCGTAAGTTACCAAATTGGTAAGGGTTATTTCACAATCTCTTCATTATCTGAGGTTGTTTATACGTAATTATCTACTGGGACTTCTTTATCATCCACATCCATGTTTCTTAAAAATGTATTTCAAAAAATTTTTATTATTTAATAGAATATGGTTTAAATTCATTTATACCCTTTTTGACTTTTATAAGTTGTTTATAAAGGAATCTTTTCGTTATTTTCCAAACAAGGTCCTTTTTAACCTTTTCGACAGAATTAAGGTAAGAATGTCTTTTTTTAACTTATATGGCGGGTGCAGTTATTATCCACTGTTATTACACCTTTGAAGCTTCCTTCACAAGCTTAAAAAGATATTTTCAAAATAAAGGTTTTCTCTATAATTATGCGACTTTTAAATGATTTCAAAAAAAGGGATATTTCTCTCAAATAGTATTGATTTCATCTATGTCAATATCCTTTGATAAATTTTATACTTCTTTCAAGTTTATTTACTATGATAAAAATAATCAATATTTTATTTATGTTTTTGTGTTATTTTTGACTATGGATGAGTTATTTTTATGCCATTAATGGTTTATGGTTAATGTTTTGACATTTTGTATGTTAGTTTTAATATGAATGTTTATGTTATATTTCATCCTCTTCTTAAGATTAATGTGTTGGACTAGTATGTTCTATGTTGGTGTCCGGTTATTAGAGGCACTCGGGGTTGGTGTCCGGTTATTAGAGGCACTCCGGGTTGGTGTCCGGTTATTAGAGACACTCTGGGTTGGTGTCCGGTTATTAGAGGCACTCCGGGTTGGTGTCCGGTTATTAGAGGCACTCCGGGATGGAGTCCAGTTACAGAGGCTATCCGGGTTGGGTTCCGATTACAGTTATCCCATAGGTCTTGGCAAAGGGCCTTGAAATAGAAATTAAAGTTTGACATCATGAATTTCATCATTATGAAAGTGGTTAGTGATATTGCTTGTGATTATTCGATTAGTAGAATATCCATGTGAATAAGTAAATGACATTATTTAATTTTATTTCTGCCATATTATGATTAATTTCAAGTTTAAAAGTCTTTTGTTTTAGTTTTATACATTTCCTTAAATGTTTATGCTTGTTTTTGAAATTTTCCGCTGTATTTCTTACCCTTACTGAGCATTTGAGCTCACCCCTTTCTATGTTTTATTTTTCCCAGGATTCCAAGAAGTGTAATGTGATTGATATGCAGGGTTAAGACAAGGGAATAATGGCATTCATAAAGATTATTTATGTTTTTTTGTACGTCTTATAGTGCAAATGTAACATTCATATATGTGATCTATTTTTCCAAGACTGCTAAATTGATTGGTCCTTCGGGACTTGTTTCCTTATAATCATGCCAATGTATTAAAATAATGCACCGAATCTGGGTAACTGGGGTCGGGATGTTACAGTTTTCACATCAAATTTTATTTTTATATACACCTAAAAAAATGATGAATATTATTTCGTTATAATTAAAAAGGTAGATAAGATATTGGGCAAACAAAATCATGAAAACAGACCTCATGTAAACATTTAAAATAGATACTCCTAGACATTCATGCTTAAATATTTCACTTACATTCTCAAGAACTATATATTCAATAATGGTCTCTCTGTATATATCTTCTTCAAAATAACTTATGATTTTATCACCAATTTCTAACATTGTATCTGCTTGAACCTTTAAGTTTAGTAAATGAAGATGTTGATCGAGTGGGGTAAAGGTACATTGTAAAGTTCTATTTGATTTGTTTTTAATCCTTTAGATTGTTTTAATTATAAATTCAATTTCACCCCTTCCCTTTGACTATATGTAATATAATTCATTAATTCATGCCTTTTTTAATTAAATATTAATTTTTTTCCTGAAAAATAAATTTTAAATGAATACCTCCTTTTTCAAATTTATTTTCACAAGATCTAATGGCCATTCTATGAAAGTTATAATAGCATGCTAGACTGTATAAATATCTACATCATCTAGTTTAAAATGTAGCTTGGAACTTGGATCATTAGCTATGTTGATACCCACTCTCACATGACATGTTGGAAGTTTTTTATTGTGTAGAATATACCTCCTTTGATATGGTACATGGTATCCCTCACAAAATGGCAATGAGTGGGTGTTTATTTATATAAACCAAAATCATTTCACCCTGTATAATATCAATAAAGGAAAGGTATCAGTATTTTGATGATCCATATTTCACAAAACAATAGTGGAAAATATTGATTACATATTATAAGGTATAGCTTTGAGGGGAATATCTCTCCCAAAATCTTGTGAGAGTTAGTGGATCTTCATGTAGTAGTTGTTGTTTTGTTATTTCTTCTCTTTGATTCCTTCCCTTAATAATTTCGTTAAAACCCTAACTACCAATTATGTTTTCTTCTAGGGAATATAATTGTGCCTTTAACTTTTCCATTTTCTTATCTTTATCCCATTGTTCATTTCTTTTCTCAAAATATGTTTAGGGTGACACCCCAAAATCCGCACCTCTGATGCAACCATACTGTTCAAGCTGATTCAAGTCCACTGATTGTAGATGTTCATTAGGTATAATTGAAGATGATTTTTATGTCTAATTTGGATTAAAAAAATATTAGAAAATAATTAATCAATATTATGTAATCCCAATTTAATGAAAAAAATTATTTTGTCATACTTATACATGGACCCCAAACTTTTTGTGTAATTTGGTCTATTAGTATCCCATATTAATTTTCTTGTGTTTCCTTCAATAGCACATTATGTGCGATGGAAACTGAACTGGATTACGATTCATTAATCAACATATAAACAGAGAAATATAAATATCTTGTTGTTTCATGTCATACAAAATTATTGTGGGAGATTTAAATTACATACAATTTTTTTTCAAGTGAGGTTCACCCAAAACGTGATTTATAGTAGGTCTACATTAGTATATCTACTTGTTACATATTTTCCTCACTCAGTTATGTTTCACAAATTAAAAATTCATAATCAAATTTAATAATACATGTATTGAAGAAATATTTATTATCAGTCACAATGTATTTGAAATTTTGTCTCCACGTGATGACCAATAAACACACCCCATGTATTTTGTTTTATCAGGTGTTCATACATTCAAGTTGGGTGTGTTTTTATTTTCCCTTTAGTATATTTAAGATGATACTTCATAAGAATTTTCCAAAATCCTCTATGATCCATTCCAATGATCATTAATAATAATTTCATTCGGGATTCATCTACTATAAATGAACTCAATAATGGATAATGGAGAGTAAATACACTTTTCATTACATTGTTTTTTAGTAAAATAATGAAATAATATCATAATGTAACCTTAATATCTTACCAAATTAGTTTCTTATGTTTGGGAACAACATTGTTCTATTAATAGACATCAATCCACATGCTCATTCAAGTGGTGATCCTAGTGTAACTATTGAACAAGGCCATATTGGGGTTACATGTCAACTAGGTACATTCCATCCAAACATAAATTTGATTCCATTGTTTCTCACCTTAATAATTTTTTCTAACATCATCAGGCTACAATGATCATGTTTTTTCTGGGACATAGGTTATTCCCCATCTAATATTTCCTTAGATTCGACATCATTAATATGTTTTTCTTCTATATTAGTAGCATCAACATGTGTAGAAGATTGTTGTTACTTTGCATTGGGAGCACAAGAATGTTGAGAAACCGTTTCCTTCCCCGGATTGGGAGCATCTACACGTTCAGAATTCATTATTAATATAATAAGTTGAACATTTAATTTAAATCATGTAAATAAAGTATTGAATAAATATAATATGAAGTGAAAAATTTTATACTAATATATATATATATATAACATGATTATTGAACTCTATTTTTTGATAAAGTTGAATTGATTTGACCCCTCTATCAATTATCCAAATATCCTTATTATGGTCATCTCAGACATACAAGTCCCAATCTATATTGGGATATCTATGAAATTATTCTGAAATCCTAATTAAAGGGTCATCCCCAATTTAATTGTCATATAACCATTCAATAGTTTTAGTCAATAATAGAATAATTGAACACTTTTGGTTTGTAGAATATAGAAGATAAAATACATTTACTATAGAATCCCACCTTTTTATCACATAAACGTTCATTTCATTATACAAAACCGGGGATCTTTAAGGTTTAGTGTCTTGCAAATCAGGAACTTATTACAGGAGACAAAATAAAAAAAATTCTTCTTAAAAACATGAAAGGCTGATCCTTATGTTCATCCTAGGTTCATTACTGCATCTCATAACATGGGGACATACATCAAAAGAAAGGGTGAGCAAAAGGCCTAGTAATGGAAACAAGGGGGAAGCATTTAACATGTGAACTTGAGATACATCAATAATGTCATTAAAAATAACTTTAACGCTTGAGAAAGAAATCATGAGTCATATCATAATAAAAATAACGTATTCCATAACTTGAAGATTTGGATACAAAATTTTACAAAGACAATAATTTCTATTTCACCAAGGTCCATCCCCAAGGTGTCAATCAAAATTACTAAGGATATTCACAAAGGTATCAGTCTAAATGGTCATCTCTAGAGATTAAGTCTTTACCCAATGCATTATAGAACTATTAGAGCGCACCCTTAATTTGTCTTTATTATCATGTGATACACATATATAATAATCAATAATTTCATAAACAACCCATATAGCATAAAAGAAAGGAGTTTCATTTCATTTTCATAACATTTTAAAAACTGCATTAAAGACATGATATTTATGTCACTGTAAACCCACGTAAAAGGAAAGGGGTTCTCATGGATGTAAATCCCAGAATTTAAAATCAAACATTTTGGTATATATGTGAATACCCCTTTATAAGTTAGATCTTTGGGTATTCAATTAATAAAATAAAATAATTTGAGAAAAGAAAGATACATTTGAGATGGAAATTCTGAAGCATAACAGCTATGCATCGAGGTTTTAGAAAACATGAAAAGAGAGGGGACATAGGTCACCCACTCATAAATGATCCAAATAACAGTATAGGGACAGAATATAATATACATAAGTGAATGGTAATGAAATTTGAAAGACATAACATATGAAATGAAAAACATGGAGGGAAGACAAAAATAAGATTTCTCTTATGAAAATTCGTCAACCTAACGACATCACTTAAACTTCATCAAAATGAATTGACGATATCAAATAGGTTCTCTCATCATATGAACATATAAGATCAGTATGATTGATATAGAGATAATAATCCAAAATAATAAAAAGTAACTTGAAATACTAGACATGAAAGTAGACCTTTGAAAAATGAGAAATGTGAAAGAATCCCTTAAAAATTCGGCATCCAAACAGTGACACTTAAACATCAACAAAAATTAATTCACAAGAACAAATAGGGCCTCTCATTATATGAACATAAAATATAAGTATGATAGATATAGAGATCATACCCCAACAAAATAAAAAGGATCTTGAAATACTTGACATGAAATTTGAACTTTGAAAAATGAGAAAGGTGAAAGAATCCCTTAAACAATCTGCAGCTTAACGGCACCACATAAACATACACAAAAATGAATTGATGAGATCAAATATGTTATCTCATCATATGAACATAAAATATCAGTTTGATAGATATATAGATCATACCCCAACATAATAAAAAGGAACTTGAAATACTTTACATGAAAGTAGAACTTTGAAAAATGAGAAAGGTGAAAGAATCCCTTAATAATTCGGCAGCCTAACAGTGCCACTTAAACATTATTAAAACAAATTGATGAGATAAAGAGGGGTTATCTCATCATATTAACATGAAAAGTTATTTAATAGTAATATAAAATAACATCCTATAATATAATATCATGTATCATAAAAGAAATGACATAAAAGAGATTACTTGAAAGAAACAGAGAGGTATGATCCCTTACCTTAAACGTAACTCTTAAAACACAATGGTTGGGTCCTTGAGGGCTTGGGGTCACCATGGGAGGACTCCATGGGAGTTAAGGATATCATAACTTCGTTGAGGATGATTTTGAAGTCGAATGGATGAGATTATGGCTTGGTATTTATAGGGAAAGTGAGGGGATAAGGCATTAATGGCTAAGGGACACCTCATTGGTTGTATTGGAAAAAACATGGGCTAGACCATTGTATTTGCCCATGGTATTGGCCACTTGGGACACCTCATACAATACTTCATCTCCTTTAGTCGACCATCTCTTAAAATATCTCATAAAATCATCATGATTCTGTCATGATGTCATTAAACATACCGAAACCCTAAAACTGTATTTTTATTATTCCCTGAAAATTCAACTTTTTCTGAAAACTCCCAGAATTTCACCTTAACAAAATATCAGTGCTCTGATTTCATAAATGAACTATAATTTATAAAAATAATTTTCTATATAATTTTAATTAAATTTTTTAATAAATACACTATTCACTGAAAATTCATTTTTTTCAGAAAAATCCCAAAAAATTACCTTAACATAATATCGATGCTTTGAGTTAAAAAATGAAATCCATTTTATAAAAATAATTTTCTAAATAATTTTAATTTAATTTTTTATTAAAAAACACTATTCACCCGAAAAAACTAATACTTGACTAATAATTTATGAAACTGTTATTTAACCATTTTATTGAATCACATTACTTAATCAAGGTGCCTAGATTATATTAGAACTTTCTTTAAGTGAGATTACTAATCCATTTGGTCACATTACTAATCATAAGCATAAAATCACTATTCATAATTTACTATTAATCAAAATTTATGTTGATATTATTAGACTCTAAATTTTGTACAGAACATAATTATAGAAGACCATCTTTTAAAAATCATTACACATTTTTAATTACTTAAGGTTTACATAAATATTTTTTAAAATATCATTTCTCTAAGATTCACCAAAAATATGCATACTATTTTTATCCGGACATTTGAAATTTTATAAACATTACCATATGAAGAAAACACAATTTCTTTTATAACAAAGGATTACACAACGTAACTATGGTCTCCTTACATAGCCCCTCATAACCCCATCATAAGATATAAGTGTAATGTGTGATAAGGTGAGACAATATTAGGGCGGCTCAACCAACATCGCATGAGTAATAATTTCTATCAGTTTGAACTTCTCGCGAAGGCGATTCCGTTCTAGCTTCACACGATGATGTTCAGCTTTGGTTTGGTCCAAAGCAAAGCATAGTGGTGCTACCTCCTTCCCAAGTTCTGTTAGATGGGCTCCGATTGGTCCTATACTATTGGGTGAGGCCATCGAATCTTCTTTCTATATTAATTAACCAAGATAACTTGTATTTAGGGACAATAATCGAAACGTTTAGTTTCCAGCAGTCATATTGACCAATGGTCATATCACAGCTAAAACCCAAGAGTCTCATTTTAATTATACTCATGTTATCAAATGAAACAGTTTTGTTGAGTATAAAATAACACACTAAAATTAAGAAAGAAGATTTATTCAAAATTTCGGGTCGTTAAAATCTTCCCCCCTATATAAATTGCATCCTCTCAGTTTTTAAAATTGGGTTTTGAAATTTCATTGAAAGTCCCACATCGGAAAAGGATTCAGAAAAATTATTACTTTAAAAGAAGGAAAGGGAAGTACAAAGGTCACCTGAGTTAACCCAGACTAGGATTCCAACTAGAAAAACATGGACATGGAGAGAAAACAAAGGGTCAAGTTCTGAGGGAGAGTGATAGAAAACATGATTAAGAGAAAGTTAACAACAAGAAAATCACAAACTTATGATGTGTGTAAATGGTCATTGATTATCCAGTAGGAAACGTAAACCAAGAACTTTTTTGTTTTACGTTCCTTCTCATAATTTTGAGGAATTCATTTACTACATAGAATAAAAAATAGGGAAATATACCTACTTTCCATTGGAGTTTCATTCTTTTATAATTCTCTACCAAAACTAATCTTTTCTCCAAATGATGAGCATTCAAAACTAATTGGTCTCATCAAAGCACAAGAATCATCTTCTAGAGAATCACATAATCCACCAAATATTAACTATCTATTTTTTATATTATCCCAAAAATAGAAAGGGTAAGATAAAACAACTCTTCAAAAATAATGATTCCCATAGGAAGGGAAACTTCTTTAATTCTTCAAAATTCCACGGTACTACCCAAAGTTCATCATAGACCATTCCATAAATTACTATCCTTAAAATTCCTCAAAATAAACCAATCTAAGATTGAAACCCAAATACAAGAAGGATTTGATAACATAGTCTTCCAAAATAAACACCATCATTCATCTCCAAACAACATAAACTACTCCTAACATCTTATAAAAAAAGTAGCTAACCTAAACATATTTTCCCAAAGATAAGTTAATCATTTCTATAAGTATCCTAATTTACTATAAGTCCACCTTAAATTCATCGATTCATAAAAATGTATGTCAAACATTACTCCTCAAAGAAAATACCATAGTAATCTATTTACCTCGATCAAATAGGGCTCCCAAATTAGTGAACGTCTCCAAAATAATAATCATCTTTTAATCCCCTAATCATCACTGTCATTTTAATACGACAATAATCACATTTTCTATCACATTGGTTGTTGGGACATGTTCTTTAATTTCCCGCCATTAACTAAGAAAATAAAGTACAATTAGGAGCTTAAATACTTAGCCAATAATCATGAAAATGAACATAAAGCATAGAAGGATAACTTGTAGAAGAAAAGTATACCCTAACTTGTGATCCCCTAGGTTCCAAACTAGGTTATCCATGATCATATATTCTTATGTGAATCTTTATTTTATTTTAGCTTTGTTCCTTTAATAATGGTTCATACTAAGCTTATAAATTTACCGAAGCATATCTCCTGGGAGTGTCGTAACCAAGAGTGCAGCAAGGACCGTTGTCCTGTACCAGTTCCCATTCGATTCTAGTTCAATGCGGTGTTTTAGGGTTTTACCCCTATGTACATCTGTTCCAGAGCCACCTCTACCTGCTCATATCCAGACAGGGATGTATTTGCTTGGCAACCCCTTACTCAATACTCACCAAAATACCAGGAAGATTTACTACATTTAGACATTTCTATATGCTTATTCCTAAAGTTTTCATATACTAATTTCCATAAATAACTAAACCATCCTTTGATACCAAATTTAGCATACCACCTTTTTATCACATAAATGTTCATTTCATTGTACAAAAATGAGGATCTTTAAGGTTTAGTGTCTTGGAAACCAGGAACATATTACAAGAGACAAAAAAAATTCTTCTTAAACACTTGAAAGGATTCTCTTTGTGTTCATCCTTGGTTCATTACTGCATCTCATAACCTGGGGACATACATCAAAAGAAAGGGTGAGCAGAAGGCCCAATAAGGGAAACAAGGGGGAAACATTTAACATGTGAACTTGAGATACATCAACAATGTCATGAAAAAGAAATTTAATGCATGAGAAAGAAATCATGAGGCATATCATAATACAAATAACGTATTTCATAACTTAAAGATGTGGATACAACATTTTACAAAGACAATCATTTCCATTTCACCGAGATCCATCCCCAAGGTGTCAATAAAAATTAGCAAGGTTATTCACCAAGGCATGAGTCTAAATGGTCATCTCTAGAGATTAAGTCTTTACCCAATGCATTGGAGTGCTATCAGGGAGCACCCTTAATTTATCTTCATTATCATGTGAGACACATATATCATCATTAATCATTTCATAAACAACCCATATAGCATAAAATAAATGAGTTTCATTTCATAATCACAACATTTTAAAAACTGCTTTAAAGACATGATCTTTATGTCACATTAAACCCACGGAAAAGGAAAGCTGGTCTCATGTATGTAAATCCCATAATTTAAAATAGAAAACTTTGGTATATATGTAAATACCTATTTAGAAGGAAGATCTTTGAGTATTCACTTAATAAAATAAAATAATTTGAGAAAAGAGAGAGACATTTGAGATTGAAATTTTCCAGCACAACAGTTATGCATCTGGGTTTTAGAAAACATGAAAAGAGAATGGACATAGGTCACCCACTCATAAATAATCCAAAGAAGAGTAGAGGGACAGAATAAAATGGATATAAGAGCATGGTAATGAAATTTGAAAGACATACCATATGAAATGAAAAACATTGATGGAAGTCTAAAATAATATTCCTCTTATGAAAATTCGGCAGCCTAACGACGTCACTTAAACATCAACAAAATGAATTGAAGAGATCAAATAGGGACTCTCATCATATGAACATATAAGATCATTATTATAGATATAGATATCATACCCCAACATAATAAAAAATAACATGAAAGACTCGACATGAAAGTAGAACTTTGAAAATTGAGAAAGGTGAAAGAATCCCTTAAAAATTCAGTAGCCTAACGACACCACTTAAACATCAAAAAAAATGAATTGCCAATATCAAATAGGGTCTCTCATCATATGAACATAAAATATAAGTATGATAGATATAGAGATCATACACCATCATATTAAAAAGGAACTTGAAAGACGTGACATGATAGCAGAACTTTGAAAAATGAGAAAGGTGAAAGAATCCCTTAAACATTCGGTAGCCTAACGGCACCACTTAAACTTAAACAAAAATGAATTAATGAGATCAAATAGGGTCTCTCAACATATGAACATAAAATATAAGTATGATATATATAGATATCATACCCCAACATGATAAAAAGAATCTTTAATGACTTGACATGAAAGTAATACTTTGAAAAATGAGAAATGTGAAAGAATCCCTTAAAAATTCGGCAGCCTAATGATGCCACTTAAACTTTCTTAAAAATAATTGATGAGATCAAGTGGGGGTCTCTCATCATATGAACATGAAATGTTAAGTAAGTGGAATATAAAATAACACCCTCCAACATAAGATCATGGAGCATAAAAGAAATGACATCAAAGAGATTACTTGAATGAAACAGAGAGGTAAAATCCCTTTCCTTAAACGTAACTCCTAAAACTCAAAGGTTGGGACCTTGAGGGCTTGGGGAACCTTGGGAGGCAAGGAGACCAGAACTTCTTTGAGGATGATTTTGGAGTCGAATGGATGTGAGGATGGCTTGGTATTTATAGGCAAAGTTAGGGGACAAGGCATTAATGGCCAAGGGACACCTCATTGGGGGTATTGGCAAAACAATGGGCTTTCCCATGGTATTTTCCCATGGTATTAGCCACTTGGGACACCTCATACAATTATTCATCCTCTTTAGTCGACCATTCCTTAAAATATCTCATGACATCATCATGATGCAGTCATGATGTCATTGAACATACCGAAACCCTAAAACTGTATTTTTACTATCCACTGAAAATTCAACTTTTTCCGAAAACTCCCTAAATTTCACCTTAACCAAATATCAATGCTCTGATTTCAAAAATGAACTCCATTTTATAAAAATAATTTTCTAAATATTTTTAATTTAATTTCTAAATAAAGACACTATTCACCAAAAATTCATTTTTTCAGAAAAATCCCAAAAAATTACCTTAACATAATATCGATGATTTGACTTCAAAATTGTAATCCATTTTATAATAAATATTTTTTAAATAATTTTAATTTAATTTTTTATTAAAAAAACTATTCACCTGAAAAAACTAATACTTGTCTAATAATTTATAAAAACATTATTTAACCATTTTATTGAATCACATTACTTAATCAAGGTGCCTAGATTATATTAATACTTTCTTTAAGTGAGATTACTAATCAATTTGGTCACATTACTAATCCAAAGCATAAAATCACTATTCATAATTAACTATTCATCAAAAATTAAGTTGATCTTATTAGACTCTAAATTTTGTACTGAACATAATTGTAGAAGAACATTTTTCAAAAATTATTACACATTTTTAATTATTTAAGGTTTACATATTTTTTTTTAAATATCAATTCTCTATGATTCACAAAAAATATGCATACTATAATTATCCAGAAATTTGAAAATTCATAAACTTCACCATTAGAAGAGAACACAATTTTATTAATAACAAAGGATTACACAACGTAGCTATGGTCTCCTTACATAGCCCCTTATAACCCCATCATAAGACCTAAGTGTAAGGTGTGCTAAAGGGTGATAATATGAGGGCGTCTCAGCCAACATCGCACGAGTAGTAATTTCTATCAGTTTGATCTTCTCGTGAAGGCGATTCTGCTCTAGCTTCACATGATGAAGTTCAGCTTGGGTCTAGTCCAGAGCAAAGCCCAGTGGTGCTACCTCTTCCCATGTTCAATTATATGGACTTCGATTGGTCCAAGACTACTGGGTGAGGCCATCAAATCTTCTTTCTATATTAATTAACCAAGATAACTTGTATTTAGAGACAATAATCGAAACGTTTAGTTTCTAGTGGTCATATTGACCAATGGTCATATAACAGTCAAAACCCAATGGTCTCATTTTAATTATACTCATGTTATCAAATGAAACAGTTTTGTTGAGTATAAAATAACACAGCGAAATTAGGAAACAAGATTTATTCAAAATTTTGGGTCGTTACATGTACTACTTTTGATTCCATTATAAATGGTTAACCTTTGTACCCTTCCTTACTATAATCCACTTTCACAAATCCCAATTCATTTATTTTTATGAAACTCGTATTATCAACCAACTTGCATTGAAAATTAAACACTTATAATGTTGAATAATCCAACTCCTGTTTTTCTTTTATGGCTCCAATGTATGAAATATTCACATAAATTTTATTTCTATCATTTGTACCATATTCATGCATTGATTTAGCCACATGTTTAACTCCACTATTTTTCATGGTTCTACTTTCATCATGTTCATTTTCATATATTGTATATCCATTAATTAGATAATCATTATAAGATAATATATTCACACTTAATCCTCTAGATAGCCATCAAAGTCGTTTTGAAATTGAATCTGATTGTTCATATGACTCCTTAGAAATGTTGTCTTGAAACCATATTATAAATTATTGATTATGTGTATTTTTTATCCGGATTTCATCCCGTGATGGGTCCAAATTCCTCATAATTACCTTTTGGGTTTCAACATATGGAACATTCTCTAAACTGTTATGAAAAACATAATGGTAATCCTACTCCCACTCTATAATAGTAGTTATGAAAACATCTATTCTTGAATTTTTTTACACACAAGCTTTCTAGTGTTATGATATTTCATTAGAACAATTATTTCGATATTGAATAGGTAGTTTTTACATTATTCAATGACTTCCTCAATAACATATCACTCTGCAATACAATAATTTATCTAACATTGATTTTTGACATACCTTCTCAAAATCATCACATATCATTCAATGTGTTTTGTCCATATATAATGTACAAGACCATATAGTTGAGTCTATCTTACCAAGTGAACCATCAAGTGAACCATCATATCAAAGAATACTAGTAGGAAGAATATATATGATACACATAATATGACATCAATTTCTTTGTCTGAAGTTGAAAATTTCAACAGGTATATAACTTTGCTACATATATCTTTGAAAAATAAATAGAGCTTGGGTAATGTATGGAATAAATTCTTGGGAAAATGAATTATAAATCTAATTGCATTAGAACTTTCACCAAAACATGAAAATTATGAAATTTTAAAACCTTTAACTTTTAATCATTCAATTAAATGATATTCTTGACATTTCAAAAATACCCCTATGGAAACATTACAACACTAATGAAGTTTTAAAACTAATATATCTCTTTTTCGGAAATATTTTAAGCATCCGGAGGAAGAGAATTTCATTTTTCACTCTTCATTGGGGACAACTCTTCCCATATTCCAATGTAAATCATTTCCAATGTATACATAATTCCATCCTTTGTTTTACTGAGTTCATTTAGTAATGTGTCAATGACACTATCACATTAATGTTTTTCAACAAGCATAACATCAAAAAAATTATCGATTTAAAACCAATTCTAGTATGCTAATTTAAAAAAACTAATCTCTTTTTCAACCAGTTTTTGTAAGGTTTTTAAAGAAATGTTTACCAAAATTAGTGTCCATATGTTTTAATTTCTCAAAACTTTGATCACTTGTTAGTGGAGATGGTTCTTTTTATTTTTCTAAACTCCCATAAAATGATGTTGTCCAAGACCAGTTCATATGTCATTGGGGTAGAAATCTACGATGTCCTAGAAACATAGTTTTCGATGAATGTTTCAACCTAATTGACTATATACATTATTCAAAAATGGGACACACTTGAGTTTCATTTATTCTATATCCTAAAAAAATTCCATAAACACGAAAGTCATTTATCATCCTGTAAAACATAGATATCAATGTAAAATATTAATTTTTGTATGAATCATATAATGTAACACCTGAATCCCACAATAATTTCATATCATCAATCAATGGATCCAAATAAATATCACAATCATTACCCAATGGTTTTGGTCCTCATATAAGTAGAGATAAAAAAATGTATTTCTATTTCATGAATAAAAAAATGGAAATTTATAATTTCAAAAAATAACCAGTCATTTACTATGAGTGCTTCTTTGAATACCAAAAGGATTCAATCCATTTGTAGATAGAATCAGGCGACCGTTTCTCAGCTTCTTTGCAAATTTATTATACTTGTGATCTATACAATTCCACTGAGGAGAGTTTGTGAGATGATTAATTTTACTATATTTATTTTTTGTATTTGTGTACCATGTCAATTTTATTATAGTCTCCTCACTTCTATATAGGTTCCTGAACCTTGTAATAATTGGAAGGTACCATAAATCTTTCATAGGACCCAATTCATCTTTCTTGTATCGATAGACACTACACTTCATGTATTTAGTAAGTGATCTGTGGTCCTTGTGAAATAGTATATAGTCATTTGGACAAGAATGTTTTCTTTTTCAGATCACACCCTTTGAATGTATCATTCATTTAGCATCATATGTTTGTAAATTAGTCTCATTATCTTTTGGGATCATATCATTCCATAGAGAAAGTAGATCATTAAAATTGGCATCACTCCATCAGTTGCCAACTTATAAATTATACATCTTTAGTGTGGATGAAAATGTTTGTATATTTAGTGAAACCAGAATATAATGGTGTATTTTCATAACTCATTAACTTCGTAAATAATTTTGGATAATCACAATGTTCATATTCAATTGTCATTTTCATTTCCTCAATATGATATGCATAATCAGTCACACCTACAATCACATCCTTACTATGGTCTTTATCATTGTCCACACTTATAATCATATTAAATGATCCATAAAATGTATTCTTATCCCAAGAACTATCAACATATTGTTTTTACCCATGTTTAGTCTAATATTTATTACTCCAATATATTTGATGACAGATCAAGTGTTCTTCAAATTCTGCAGGACTAATTAGTCTTGAATAACAACAACATAAACATGGAAAACGGATTTGATAAGGATCGTATAAACAATCTTCTATAGACTTGATGAACTCTTTCACTTGATCCTCATACTCTTTTGTCATACAATTTACATCCATATATTATTGATTCATATCAATCCTATTTGATTTTGTAATATTAATATTTAAAAAAATAAATAAATACACAAAAATTATGAGCTTGGAACACGTAAAAGGTCATTCTTAAAAAGTCATTTAAGATATATGAAGTAATTGTTATAAGATAATTAGAGTAGAATGATGGGTATTATGATTATTTTAATTCTGGAGGAGTCAAACATCGTAATTCTCATTGTGTTGGATTTATTTTTCTCGCTATGCTAGTGTTGGAGAAATGAAATATCATGTGTCAACATAGTCCTAATCCCTTGGTGGTAATGTAAGATGTGTTGTGTTATGATGCAATATAAACATGTGACGACATGTAAACAATTGACACCACCCATGTTCTAGTTATATCATAATGTCAAGTTCGTTCATATGTGATATTTTATTCTACATCCATAATCTATGTTCAAAATCCATGTGGTTATGCCATATCACATGTGTAAAGTATATAAAAAATTGGTATCCATAAATAAATATAATAATATTGTTAAAAAAAATAAACAATATTAACAAAATATAAAAACATTATAATTCCATAAAAGATAAAATTATTAAGAAAAAACAAAAACAAATCATACAAATAAAGAGTATGTGTATAAGTATCAAAAGTATTGTGAAATAATGTTTATCAAGCAATATAAATATAAACACTAGTAGAAAAATACCCTATACCAATGGTCTGAAACTGCTGGTATAGGTCTAAAAACTGTTGGTTTATTCTATACCAATGGTTTGGAGAACCGTGGCCATGTAATCTGTGGGGATAGGTCTATACCAGCAGTTTTGAAAACCATTGGTATAAATAATATGAAAAATCTATACCAACGGTTACATAAAACCTTTGGTATATTTATTTCAAAAAAGAAGCATTCAATGGGTTTTGATCCTAGTACAAGTAGTTTGTGATTGAACGACATAACCACTAACCTATATTGACTTTTTTGAACATAATTTCATAAAAATATATATGTATTATTATAAATAATTTCAATTTTGATTTATTTAATATTCTCTCTTAGACTATTCCATAAAAAATACATCTAACTATACCAACGGTTCTCAAAACAGTTGGTATAGAACTATACCAACATTTTTGAGAAGCCTTGGTATAGAATCATTGATTTTGGGACCTATACCAATAGTTTTGGACAAACCGTTGGTATAGGGGGACCTATACCAATGGTTTGGGTAAATCATTAGTAAAAGGTCTCTATTTTAGACCTATACCAACGGTTTGGCCAAAACCATTGGCATAGGTCCATATAAGTGACCTATACCAATGGTTTTCCCCAAAATCTTAGTATAGGTCCCCTACTATACCAACTGTTTTTCCAAAACCATTGGAATATTTCCAAATTAGTGACCTATAGCAATGGTTTTGGCCAAACCGTTGGTATAGGTCCATATAAGTGAACTATACCAACGGTTTTCCCAAAACCGTTATTATAGATCTTATTTATAGTAGTGAAAAATTGAATCAAATCCTTAAAACTTAATTAAACTCATTTCACAATTCCTTTAAAAAAATAGTCAAATCTATAGATATTAAAATAATTGGGGTTTTTTTCATGGTAATGAAAGGAAATGATATTGGTTTTTAATTTTAATCCATGGGAGTAGGAGGGATACATGGATCTTGGAGATGATTACCATCCGTGCAATGAAAAAACTACACTTACTTGTCTATTTCAGTCTCCACCATATATGATAAGTGGGTAGGGATTTTTTGGGGCATAGTTAGGATCTCCATGCAGTTAGAATGAGAAATAATGATGGATAAGTGAACCGAAAATGGCTCGAGTCAATAGAGATTGGGTGGAGAATCAGATATGAACACTAGAAATTATCTCTATATATATATATGATCATCCTAATATAATTATACTAATAAATAAATTCTTGTAGAAATAATTTTTATAAAACAATAAAATCGAAAACAATTATAAAATTATGATTCTTATGTAAATATATAAGAAATGAAAATATATAAATTATGAGAGAAATATTTTAATGACGATGAAGGGTAGTTATTAATTAATTAAGTTTCTATAAATATATAAAACAAATTTAACATGGAGAGATCATTTTTATATGAGAGGTGGTATGTCATATAAGAAGATAAAATTCAAATAAATAGAAAGAGGTCAGGCCTTGCATGTATTGTTTCTTAGAATATGTGTAATGTAAATTTTTTTATGAGTTATGAAAATAATATTAAAATATGTGTTTGGTGTTTTATTGGGTGTTCAAAGTAAAATATGTCTTCTTTATCATGCTCATCCATGACATGTCATTTCCTCATGAGATGCATGAGTACACAACTTGTGAAAATTTCTCGAATATCCTTAAATTATTTTCTTATCCATGTCTTCTTGATAAAGAGAAAATAATTCATTTAAAACTATAAGTCATCATATAAAGAACTTGATATCTTATGGTTTAAACAAAACTCAATATATTAGAACTAGACTGATTATGATGATGTACACAATAGTGTATCACATGATACAGATCTTGTGTCTATACATGGTAAAGACACACTGTTTAGTTGTCTGGAGATCCATCACATGGGAGCCACGCCTCATGTATGGCTGCTTAAGACATATGATTTATGGACTTGTATATTCCTAAAATGGAATGAAAACATGTATGATACATCCTCATTATACAAATTTTGAAATTCTGTTGGAAATGTGTATTATAGTGAGAAAACCACATTAGTAGGATTTGTATTCATGGCGTGTTGTGTTTGTATGCATGAAGGAAAGGACAAGTCATTTTCTACTTATAGTAATAAGACATGTATACATGTTAGAACTTCATGAATCAACATTCTAATGTGAGGTTGATCAAGCATAGATAAGATCATTGCGCTATTGTTCAAACCATTAGAAAAAAAATTAAAAACAAAGGTGTTTGAAGGGGGGCGACGATCACAAGTGATCACATACCTCAGCTTTTGAAGGTAGTGATTCGTCCGAAATGATCAAGGGAGAGCGATAACCGAAATTTGGTTCTGGAAGAGCATAAATGGTATGAGTGATAAAAAATCAATTGGGGTTCTATTTAAAAGACTGCAAAGGGTTTTATGAGTGTTTTCAAAAAAGCAATGATAAAGAGTGGTTTTATCAGCGCTAAAATAATAAGTGTTGGTAGAACTCATCTTTATGAGTGGTTTCTTAGAGCTGATAAAGATATGTATTTTCCATAACTAAAGATGTATAGATAAAAAATTATTGGTGCTAAAATTATAGTGCTGATAAAGATATGTTTTATTAGCACTTTTTTAAAGCTGATAAAAATAATTCTTGATCATTGTTTACAAAGCACTAATAAAGAAAAAAATTTAAAATATAATCAATTAATATAATTAAAATATTTAAATGTATATAATTTTATATAATTAAATATAAATATAATTATATATAATTAAATATAAATATAATTATATATAATTAAAAATAAATATAAATAAATATAAATAAATATAATTAAAAATAAATAAATATTTATTTAAAATTATAATTAGAAATAAATAAATTTATAAATATTTGTATGTAATTATAAATATATTTGTATAATTAAGTATATTTCTATATTTACTTATTAATATAATATAGATATATATATATTTATTATAATTTTATAATTAATTAAATATATATTTATAATTTTAAATATAATTAAATATATTTGTAGTTGGGGTTTGGCTTAGTGGAAATCATATTATAATACTGTACCAAAGTTGATGGTTCAAAACCCATAGAGAAGAAGTTACTATAACAGCATAGTAGCAGAATTAAAGCTGTAAATGTTGAAGCAGTGGCACTATAGCACTAGTGAAACTATTTCAGGGGAAAACATTATAGCAGAAACTATAATGCCGGTAATACTATATCAGTCCTAGTATTGTAGTAGTACTATTCACCGAAGGGCCTTCAGGTCAAAACTATGGGCCTTTAGGGCCATGCAATGTGATTTAATGCCCATTGGGCCAACATGTCATGTAATTGGTTTTATCTACCCAAAAAAAAGAGGTCATGTGTTATAATAAAAAGAGGAATTGGGCCAAATGTTTTTTAAATATATTTATTAGTATTTGTCTATAATTATAAATACTTTTATAAAATTATATATATTCATATTTTAATATAATTACATATATTTATATAATTATATATATATTAATTGATATATAGTTATAAATAAAATAAATATATATTTTTTAAATATATTTATAATAATTTTATAATTAATTTAATATATAATTATATATATAAATATATATATTATAGAGTACAGCGGAACCTTACTCTTATTAACCTAAAGACCCCTTACAATTAGTGCCTAGAAAGGCCCGTTATTACAGCCTAAAGGGCCCATGCTTCCATAGCACGTGTGCACCAATCTCAATCTCATTCTGGATTTCCTGTACACCCTAGTCATCATGGTTGCATGCCATGTCCATCACCAAGCGCCGCTGTAAGAGTTGTCATCACCAACCAGGTCGCCCCTACAAACATCTGATGGTCAGGCCCTCACCATACATGCGTTGTACGATCCCCATGCCAACGCTACCAAACCAGCACCTGCCTTCAACTGGCCGATCGCCAGCACTTCCGACCAGCACCCTCCATAGGTATTCCACTCTGCCACCCCCATTATTAATATAATTATATTTTTTTAGAGAATGTTGAGACCTTGTCTAGGTGAACAAGACACTTATATTAGAAAAATAAAGCATGATTTCAAGAGTCTAAAGAGGGTAATTTTACACTGGTCCCTCTGAAGAAAGGGAATAAGATTATCAGGGATCTGACTGGACCACATAAGATAACTTCCATTAGGGCCTTTGTTAGCAAGACCATCCGCCAAGGAGTTGGACTACCTGTAGGCATGTGTGACAATGCTCTGAAACAATTTAAAAATATTACCCCTTAATAAAAAAAATGAATAAAAATTAATCATATAAATTAAAAACATATTATAAATAATACATAGTAAAATATAAATATTTATAAAAAATGAATAAATTCAAAAAACATAATATCAAAAATGGAAAAATATACATTATATATGAAATAAGTGCATGCCATACCTAGAAATGTACACATGTTATAAATATATGTACACCCCATATACATGTGTACATAATCATACACATGCATACATCTGTACACATATAACAACAATATATACACATACAGAAAACACACACACAAAACATAATTCATACACATATATGCATGTAGACATTAATATATATATATATATATATATAACTGCAAATATCACATATTGATAATACATCATTTATATTTATATAATTTTTTGAATTCTTAATATATATATATATATATATTAATAAATCATATTTTAATTAATTATATCTATGAATTTTATAATTAATGTTTCTAAATTAACATTAATTTCTGAATGTCAATATGATAATTTTTATATATTAAAAATATTTATTTATTAAAAATATTTATTTGCACTAAGAAAAATAATGATAAATATTCAACTTTTTCGGAACTTTTATCTCACACTGATAAAGGTTACACGTTTATCAGTGCTTTATGTTTAACACTAATAAAATCCACCACTACATAATGCATGATATGTGGTAGTGATCGACCATCTTTTTGATAGCCTTGCATCTTAAAATGCCATGCCTCATCCCGCAACGCCCACCCTATGCACCATCCCATTCAATCACTACCAAAAATGGAGGTATTATAAGTAGTTATGTTTTCCAATAGAGGCATTTTTAATAGTCTCTACATAGTTTAACTATAATTACAAAAAACTAACACTTATTACACAATAAAAAATCATTTTAGAGTAGTTTTTCTTTTTTAGATGTGTTTTTTATGTGTCGTTTTTTGAACATTTTGCTAGGGTTTTTATTTCATTTAGTGGTGTTTTTTAAAACAATTCATCCGAAACTAAAATAGAGAAAATGAACATAACCGTCAATACATACATTAGCGATGATTATACATAGAAAAAAATGATATCCTTTACTAAATAAATTCATAAAAATATATTTACTAGTGGATATCATAAACCAATGTTAAGTATATTTTGGAAAAATTTATTTTTTAAATATTTAATAAAAAATATAAATAGAAAAACTATGACATACAATACACTAAAATATAAATACACAATAAACATATCATACATAAGCCATCATATATCCAAAATCATATATATATATATATATGTAAGTATGTATCACCTCAGTCACCGTAACGTCAGTCAACTCACAACAATAACACAAAATTGGTTTTCCGCAGCGCCACCCTTTATCAGCGCTAAAAAAAGTAGTAATAAAGGGAACTTTTAAGAGCCCTAAAAAACACAATTAAAAGTGAACCTTTATGAGCTCTTTTTTAGTGCAGATAAAGACCCTCCCTTTGTTAGCGATTTTTTTAGCGCTGTTAAAGGGGACCCCTTTATTAGCACTTTTTTTATTATCACTGATAAAGGAGGGGCTTTATCAATGATTTTTTTCCAAGCATTGATAAAGTGTATATTTCAAAAAAAATCATGCAAAATAATATATTATTATATAAGTATATTTATATTAATATAAATATAATATATATTTTTAAATATGTTTTAGATAAGTATAAATAAACTAGTACATTTAATATATAATAAATTTAGTGAAAATGACATGAAAATATTTTAAAAAATATTACTAATTAACAATTTGCTAATTATCATCGATTAATAATCATTTAATAACAATTTGAAGACACAAAAAACCAAAAAATAATAATAAAAGATCCTAAATATGTTGAAAATTTAACTCAAACTTCAAACGAACATAAATTTTGATCTGAGTGTCCATTTGACCTCTACAGCACATCAAATCGAATCTTGCGACGCACTCTACATGCTAATGATTTAAGTAATCCTTTTATCACGTTTTTCAAGGATCAAAAGGCCCATAAGGATTTCAAAACAGAGTTTTTAGTCGGGATACCCAGATTTTTTTTACATTCAATTAGGTATAACTTTTGATCAGGATGTATGATAGGCCTGTACCACATATTATATCAAAGATTGTTCTATTTTCATCGATTTTACTAGTTGTGGAGTTGAAATAGAATTTTGGATTAGATTTTATGATCATTTTATCATTCTATGGATTTTCAGATACACATATATATGTATTTATTCGTAAATATATATATATATGCATGTGTGTGTGTATTGTATATATGTATGTATGTATGTATGTATGTATGTATTTATTTATAAACACACATAAAAAACATATTTTATAAATGTATTTAAAACTAGTATTATAAATATATATTAATATTCTAATAAATATATGGATAACAAATTATAACCAAATATATATATATATATTAATAAATATAAATATATATTAATATACGAATGAATATATATACTAATAATTGAATAAGTATATATTTATTAATATAAATAAATATATTTATATTAATATGAATCTATTTTTATATACGAATAAATATAATTATAAATATAAATATATTTATTTATTTATATTTATATATGAATAAATTTATATATTAATATATGAATAAATATATATGTATATATATAAATATATTTATATTAATATGAATCAATATTAACATACAAATAAATATAACTATATATATATATAAATAAATATTAATATATGAATAAATATATATGTATTAATATAACTAAATATATTTATATTAATATGAATCTATATTAATATACGAATAAATATAACTATATATATAAATAGATATATCATTAAATAGAGAAAAAAACTAAATGTATTAGTAGTAAAGGTGCAGGCGCACAAGGGGGAGGTCCCGAGTTTGAGTTCTGGTGGAAGCAAGGGTGCGCGAGCATGTGGGAGGAGGTTGTGCGGGCAAGGGCAGCCTGTATTGAGAGGTAGGGGGCTCCAGCTAGTTCTAATAAAAGGAGGGGGGTCAAGCGCTATTAAAAGCTCCCACCTGCATTATATAATCTTTTTAATTATTTTTAAAATTTTGTGACTTTTATTAGCGCTAAAAAAAGCACTGATAAAGGATATTTTTATCATAAAATTTTTTAGCGTTGATAAAAGACACCTTCTATCAGTGCTTTTGTTTAGCACTGATAAAAGGGTCATTTATCAGCGTTTTTCAGAGCACTGATAAAATGGACCCCCCCCCTTTATCTTTACCTCGATTAATAGCACTTTTCTATAGCTGTTAATTCCCTTTTCTAGCAATAATAAAGGCCATATTTGTAGTAGTGCAATCTCAACCAACCCATAACCTCAATCATCAATATATACATATAAAATATGTCCACCACCACCAACTCATGGCCAAGATATGTCTATTCCATGAGCTCCGCTACATCCATCTACCTGCACATCATGACATCAACTAGAACCAACCACATCATGTCATCATCTACAATAAAATAATATATAAATTAGAGTTGAAAATAATAAATCATAATTATAGTAGAATCATTGATAATTTTTAATCATATCATAGAAACTAAGAACCCTCACGACTGCCTTTTGAAGAATTTCACGGATCATAATAGTCATGATCCTGCCTGTTGTCAACATCTGTGACCTACAATAAAACCCAAAACATTTAAGAAATTAAATGCGAAATAGAATAAACAAAGAATATATTTCGATTGTTGGAGATAGAATTTGTTATTTTGTTAATGAAACAAAATAAATTTTAATGTAAAAATATAATATATCATGAATTTTTTTGAAAAAATAAACTTACATATTTATGATATGATTCATCACATGTAACTGAAAAGGGATAAATATATAACTATCTAATAAATTTTTAAATGGATGTCAAGTTTTCTTGAAATTTAATTAATAAAAATAATCTAAATACATGGATATAAAATAATTTCTTATATTATAAAAATAATTCAATGGTAGTTGTATAATGATTTTATGTCAATATGAGGATGTTTTCAATGGTTTTGACTATTAAACACCAGTTTTAGTACTATAAACACTAAAAAAATTATATGAATATTGGCTAAAACATAACCCAGAGTAATTTTTTTTAGTTCCAACATTTAAAAAATAATTCCATGGTTATTTTTATATGATTTCATAGCCATCTGGGGTATTTTTTCTTGTTTTGACCCTATGATACATGTTTTTAAAGACGTTGGTATCTTTAAAAACTATTTATTAAGTCATTTCAAGCACAATGCACGTTATATGGACATATTGCCTATCTGTAGACATCTAAAATAATACAAAAATCATTTTCCCATATTTTTACATCAGTAAGAGGTCGTTTTCTATGGTTTAAATAGTTAAACATATGTTTTAGTGTGTTAAAAGTAAAAAAAACGTGTTTCTGAACATCCCAGAAAACTGTAACATTGAATGAGGTTTCAACAGTCCATACATTATAAAAATAAATCTACTATCATTTTCCTATTATTTCACATTCATTCAGAATCATTTTCATAGTTTCTAACTCTTGAAACACATTTTTAAGGAATTTTGTATCTTTGAAAACCACTTATTATGTCATTCTGAGAACACCACAAGTCAGATGGATGTGTTTTCAATGCATACATGTTAAAAATAATTAAATGGTGTTTTCACGTGGTTTTAAATTATTATGGGGTCATTTGATGTTTTTTCTACCATTACACACATGTTTAAGTGTTTTAAAACGCTAAAAACATGTTTATGGACATCCCGTGCAAACCATTAATCAAAAATATTTTTCATTGGTTCATGTATTTGAAAAATCATTCTAAGGACATTCTGCTCTAATTTCAATGATTTTATACATTTTTTTTTCAAAGTTTTAACTTCATATATATTTTTTAAATACTTTGGTATCTTTTAAAATTTCTTATCGACTCATTCAGAGAACATCACACATCGTATGAACATGTTGTCTATGTGTATATGTCAAAACCAATTAAATGGTGGTTTTACAATGATTTCACTTAAATTAGATGTTATTTTTTATAGTCTTGACCATTAAATGATCATTTTAGTGTTTTAAAATAATGAAAATTTGTTTACGAGAATCCTATGAAAACTGAAATTTTAATGATGTGGTTTTAGTTGTTACATCTCAAAAATCAATTTGCAATTGTTTTTGTATGATTTCATACCGATCAAACATGATTTGAACAGTTTTTACCCCCACCGAAACACGTATTTATAGACTTTGTATCTTTAAAAACTACTTTTTGATTCATTTAAAGAAGACAAAACATTAGAGAGACATGATGTGTACGTGTAAAAATAAAAAATAATTCATCTATGGGTTTCCGATTATTTCATGTCAATATGAGGTCAATTTTTATAGTTTTAAATGTTACATGCACGTTTTAGTGTTATTCAACACTAAAAATATTTCTATGGGAATCTTAGGAAAACCATAACATAGAATGATATTTTTTCAGTTCCAATACGTAAAAAATCAATGTAAAATCATTTTAATACCATTTCATAGCTATATTATTCCATTTACTATATCTGGACCCCCCGAAACACGATTCTAAAGACTTAAATATCTTTAAAACATTCTAATTGAGTCATTTTGAGAGCACTTCATACCAGATGAGTGTGTTTTCTATTCATACAAGTAAAAAATAATTCCACAACAATTTCCCATGATTTAATGTCAATGTGAGATCATTTTATATGGTTTTTACCATTACAAACTTGTTTTATTGTTCTAAAACACTGAAAATGTGGTTATAAGCATCTCATGAAAACCGTAACGTAGAATGATGTGCCATATGTTAATAAATTTCAAAAAAGAATCTATGATATTTTCCTCTAATTTCATATCCATTCTATATTGTTTATCTAGTTTTGACCCACTATCATACCTTTTTAAAGACTTTGGTATCTTTAAAACTGTTTATTGAGTCATTATGAGCACACCACACATCAGATGGACATGTTGTGTCAATGAACACATCAAAAATAATTCGATGATGATTTCCCCATGATTTAATGCCAATATGAGGTCACTTTCGTTAATTTTTTTACCATTACAAGAATTTTTTAGTGTTTTAAAACATTGAAAATTCATTTACAGGAATCTGGGGAAAAGCGAAACACATCATGAAATTTTTTCAGTTCCTACATTTAAAAAATTAATTTATATTCATTTTATTTGATTTCAAAAAAATACGACATAATTTTTATTGTTTTAAACCCTAAAGGACATTTTTAAAGGATTTGGTATTTTTAAAAACAGTTAATTGAGTCATTCTGAGTACACCACACGTTATATGTACATGTTGTCTCTGTGTACACAGAATAAATATATCAATGGTTATTTTACCAGGATTTCAAATCAACAAGAGGTTTTTTTAATGGTTTTTACCAGTTCAAAAACGTTTTAGTGTTTTAAAATATTGAAGACATGTTTACGGGCATCCCAAGAAAACCATAACTCAGAATGACATGTCATCATTTCCTATAATTCAAAAATCCATATATAGTCATTTTTCTATAATTTGTCATATATCTAACGTCGTTTTCTTCTTTTTTACCCTATGTAACATGTTTTTAAAGACATTGGTATCTTAAAAACTATTTATTGATTAATTTTGAGCACACCACATGTTTGATGGATGTGTTGTCTCTACGTACAAGACAATGAATATTCAACAATGGTTTTACCATGATATCAAATTAATCATAGGTTTTTTCTACGCTTTTCTCTATTACATGCATGTTTTAGTGTTTTAGAACACAGAAATTGAATTTATGGGAATCCATGGAAAACTGTAATCTGGAATGATGTGCCGTCAGTTTTTACATTTCAAAAATAAATCTATGATCATTTTTCTGTTATTTCAAAATCATCAGACACACTAAGAGGGAGGAATGACTCAAAGTGCATGATTTTAATATAAAAGTATCAATTTTAACTTTAAAACTCTTGTTACAAATCCAAAAATGAGAAAACAAACATGGATTATTTTTGAAATTTAGGAAGATGATCTATAATTCAATTTTTACATGTAGTTTTTGTTGAAACATCAATATGACACATGACACTGTCAGTATGAATAAATGTGTGTGTTTTAAATATAAAACTATAATTTTTGTTTCAAAACTATACCACATTTTCAAATTTGAGAAAATAACCATGGATTTTTTTAAGGATTTGGTAAAATGATACATTATTCATTAATGATGTGTAGGAATTAACTGCACATCAATCGAACTCATAAAGTTGGCGATATGACTCAATGTTTTTGTTTTCAATATATGTGTCATTTTAATTTAAAATGCATGTCACATAGCCAAACCTATAAAAAATATATTGGATTGTTTTCAAACATTAGGAAAATGATACCTAATTAATTTTTGACATGTTGTAATTGACCTAACGTCTATCCAACACAAGATGTTGTTGGTATGGGTCAAAGTGCATGTTTTAAATATAAACGTGTCATTTTAGTTTTATTCATGGTAGTTTTATGTGTTCTTTGAAAATGTGTGAATTATTTATAGAGTTTATAATTTACCTCAACATGATGAGATATAAGGCTTGAAATTTCTATAGGGGCCATTCATGTCATCCTTTTAAATATAGTAACTAAATAATATTCCATTACTAGCTGCCTCTAATGACACCTGTCATCCCCCAAAAGATTTGGTTATCGACTTCTCAATAAACACATCATCTCTGTGTTTCATTATTGAGTGTGTTATTTTTTATGTTTATTCTATATTTATTCAAGAGAAAATATTTTGAGTATTTTTTTTCTTATAATTTAGAGAGAGTTTGTAACAACATTTTACAATAGAAGTATCCTTCTATTTTTCTGTGTTTTTTTACCACTTTTATTTTGGGGTTTTCACACATTACTTCTTGTATTCATTTTTATTTATAAATTTTTTCACTTATTTGTGTCTCATAATTACTACTATACATAAGGGAAAATTATTTTTAATCCCAAAAAGTGGTATTAGAGGCGTGGTTCTAGACTCAGGAGATTCTGGACTGATGTTGTATTAAATGATGGTGAAATTCTATATAAAAAACAAGATGGAAATATTTTTTTGTGTGAAAAATGAAGATGAAATTTTTCAATGGAAAGGTAATTTCATGCATGTGATTACTGAAAAACCAGTGGATTTTAAAAAAGATAAATGGAACAACATGGAAAGGAATTCTATTTCCAATATCCAATTGAATTTGGTAGATGGGTTCATTTCCATAATTTCATAGAAAATGTAGCGAAGGAAATTTGGGATTATCTAACAAAGATGTATGAGAACAATTTACTCAACAATAAAATAAACAAAGAGAAAATTATACACTATTTAAATGGTGAAGTAGCCATTGGTGACCGACCGTACGAACACTCTCAATGCCCAATTTACTCATCTTATAATGTTGGGCTACAAAGTTGTGGATAGATAATGTGAGAAAATTATCCTCCAAACTTTTCCATATTCATATGACCAACTTATCACCATTACCAATAACAATATCCGAATGAATAAGTTTCTTTTTAATGACATTTAAACCCTAAATATTAAATAAATAACCTGGTGAAAGACTAATAAAGTCATATAGATAAAATCACACCAACAGGGAGATTTTTCTAGTGAAATAGTTAGAACAGTGGAGCATGGTTTATATGGAATCTAGAATCTTAGAAGGCCTAAATCATTGGGCAAGAAGAAAAATAGAAAATATAACAATTGCGATAATAAGGAAAATTTTAGCTGATACCATTGTAATAAGAACGTTGGTGAAAATAAATCTCAATGAAATGTGGCAAGTACTTCTCGAAATGGAGACATATTGGTCATTGAATTGATAATGACTACCAAAGTTAGAAAACATCTTGACGACACATGGATTATTAGATCAGGATAAAGATGGAACATGAGGCATCAATGAGAATTGGTTTATTTGTATAGACCTATTTCTATAGTAATTTTTTACATATGGAATGATCATAACTTGAATATCATTGGAGTAAACGCCAATAAACTAACGATGCATGATAACGTACTTTGAAATATTCATGGAGTACTCCATGTGAAGGGCCTCAAGAAGAACATTTTTTTCTTGGGGTAATTTGATGATACTGAATTAAATACTCACATTGATAAGGGAATAATTGGGATTGTGAATGGTGTCCTTGTGGTACTGATGGGAGAGAATATATCAAATAACATGTATGTGATTATGGGTGAAACATACAATGAACTAGAGATATTTTTCACACCAATTACCTTGATAGACGTGTTTATGACATTATGGAATTATAAGAAGTGATATATGTCCACATGAGGCCAAAATATTCTTTCTGATCAAAGGTTGTTTTCTGGTCTTATTAATTCATCCTTACCATTTTTAATCACTGTGTTTTGAGTTTTGAACATAGGTTGATTTTTGGAACATCAATGGTGACAATCAAAGAGATCTTAGAGTTGGTCCATTCTAATATATAGAAAGCACAGGTTGTATCTATAAGAGGAGTAAAGAACTTTATATATTTCATTGATGACTATTCTTAGAGCTGTTGGGTGTTTCCAATCTAGAGGAAAACATATGCCTTTGATGTCTTCAAAACATTGAAAGCGTGGAAAGAGCTTTGATATATGAAATGAGGATCATGTTTTTGAGGACTGAAAATTGTGGAGAATATATAATCGAGGATTTTGATTCTTTTTCTTCAACAGGAATAAATCAAGAGATAGTTCATGGTGGCAGACACTCCTCTTTATAATGGAGTGGTAGAGTGGATGAATATAACCTTATCGGACCTAATAAGAGAAACATTGAAAATTTCATGAGTTTCCATGATATTGTAGGAAGAAGCAGTGAATATCATATGATATGTAATAAATTGATCCTCTTAAGTGAATATTGATATAAAGAATCTAATAAAGATGTGTACTAATGAGCCTGTTGACTATTCTCAAATGCATACTTTTGGTAGTCAGGTATATGCACTGTTTAATAACTAGGAAAGATTGAAGTTGGATTCAATATCCACAAAATGTATCTTCCTGGGATACCATGATAGTGTGAAGAGGTATAATTTGTGGTATACCACTACCCACAAACCTATCATCAGCATGGATTTCACTTTTATAGAAGACATGGAATACATGTTGTTTGATAAATACGTGTAAAAAGAGAGTATATAAACAATAAAAATCAAGGTAGAGTATGGAACAATGGAGTAACTAGTTTCCACTAAGGCATTACCCATGAACGGAGATCATGTAATGAATGATCCTTGACTAAAAAGGTCAAATTGAGAAAAAGAGCACCAATATGAAACTCACATTTTGTCACTAAGAGAAATGTTGTGTATTTATAATTGAAAAAAGGATGGATATCCATCTTATTTTATGTGGGAAACCTACAGTCTGGAGATATCTTTATGGATGGCGGTGACACGAGTGGAACATGAATCCCTAGACAAGAATAAGACTCCAGATATTATTCCATTACCTCACATAAGAAATTCCACTTGGAACAAATGGGTCTACAAGATAAATAAGAATGAAAATGACTAGATGGAATGATATAATGTGAGATGGGTGGTCAAAGGATATTCTTAGAAGTAAGGTTTTGATTTCAATTAAATGTTTTATTTTGTTGTTTGACTAATGGATTTTCAGTTAGTTCTATATAATTTTTCTACATACACTCTATATATAGAGAATCTATATGTCAAAATATCTTTTCTCTATAGTGATCTTGATGAAAAAATCTATATGATCAAATCAGAAGGCTTTTTTGATGAAGGTAAGAAGCACATAGTTTGAAGTTTGAAAAATATATCTATATGGTCTCAAATAGGACCCGATGTGTACTTATAATAGATTTATTTCCTATATCATGAGCCTTGGATATTATATACTTTATTCATATTATTATGTATATTTCAAGTGTCTATATGGTAATGATTTTATCATTATAATATTTTATGTGGATGACATGTGGGTTGTATTCGGCAATAATGATCGAATCTAGGAGTTGAAGGAACAATTAGATATAGAGTTTGATATGAAGGACTCAAAACCCATAAGAAATCATCTTAATATGTAGATCCATCGAGACAAAAATAATATTATGATTTTGCAATCATATATTAATTTCTTGAGTAATGTCTTGAAATGCTTCAAAATGAAAGACCTTAATCCAATATCTACCCCTATTACTATTAATTTCTACTTATCCTCCGCTATGAGTATAAATAGTGAAGTAGTGAGGATGGAAATTTCTCGAGTGTCGTTTGAATCTGTAGCGGGGAGTCTAATATTTTCTATAGTTTGTACAAGACCTGACAATGCACATGCAATGGGAGTAGTTAATTGGTATATGAAATATCTAGGATAAGGGCATTAGAACATGGTAAGGTGGATCTTGAGATACAGTATGTAGAACTAGTATGTTGAATTTTGTTATATAGGATCATATTTTACTATCATAGGATTTTTATTTGGATTTTACAGGTGCTTCTGATTGATGGAAATTCACTAATAATTATGTATTTACTCTTGTAGGTGGATCTGGGAGATAATTTTCTAAATTATAATTGGTTGGTTCATTATCCTCATCTTAGGAAGAGTACATGTCAGCTACACAGGCTTACAAAGAGTCAATTTGAATGAAATGGTTGTTGGAGGAGATCGACACAAATTGGAGAATATTTAATTGTTTTTCATAGTTAGAGTACTTTGACCAATGAAAGGAATTCATATTTTAAATCCAAGATAAATCACATTAGTGTAAAATATCATTTTTTTGAGATAAAGTGGAGGAAGGTGTTGGAACCCTTGTTTTAATGATAAAAAATCATGTTTGTTATTCTATTAATGAATTTTATGTGTTATGAAAACATTTTAAAATATTAGGATGTTTGGTAAGAAATTTGGAAAAGTATGAAATAGACTCACCATTGAGGTTGGGTTACTGCCCATGATGAAAAATCATTGAGGTTGGATCACCACCAAGGTTGAGTCACCACCATGGATGAGTCACCACCAAGAATGTCTCACTACCAGAATGCAATTTTGAAAAAGTACGGGAAACACTCACTGTCGGCTATGAGTCACTACTAGAACACAATTTTGGCTTTGTGTTTGAAACACCTACCATTAGGGATGAGTCCCCATCAGACCTAAGTCACTTTTGAATATAACTTTCTTCTCGAATAGAAACATGGAAATGCAATGAAATTTCCTACCGCTGATATGTTTCACCATTGGATGGAATCACTACTAGCCTATGTCACCATTACAATGACTCACCACCAAAGACCGTCTCACCATTCAAAGGAGCCGCCACCAGACCTGATACATTTTTGAATATAACCTTTTTTATGAATTGAAATTTATAAAAAGTATTGAAATTGCCTACCGTGGAGATGTTTAACTATTGGCCTAACTCACTTCTATCCTGAGTCAACATTAAGATGTCTCACATCCAGAGACTGTCTGTCCATTCATAGGATTTCCCACCACTATTTGAGTTTATTATGAATTAAATATTTCTAATGGCTATATTATCACATTTAATTCTCAAACTTATTTTAACGATTGTTATTAATTTTTTAATATAGATGCATGAAAAAAATGTGTCTACCTTATGTATAGGGATATTGGAAATCCGAATGATTCTTCCAACATACTGCTGATAAAATAAGTAGCAGACTCCCTTGTGTGGACAATCAATATACAAAAAGAAAAGAAAAGATGTGGATACATGTAGATACTCATAGAGATTCACACATGTAGTGAGTTTAACCTTTTTAAAAGAACCATAAGAGTGCCTACACACAACATATTTATTACACATGACTATAAGAGTGAATAATAATGAACATTCAGATCCTACAGTCAGGGGAAAAGATTATATGAAACACTGTTCTATAGTGTTTTTCATAAATTCAACTCAAGCATCAGTTCAAACAACATTCAAGGTGTCCCAACTACAGAGCTTTCCAAATAGAGAAAAGGATATCATCTCACAGAATTACTTATTCTATTTGTTTGTTATCTTTTACATTTTGGGTAGTGTTTGTATAATCGGTTTATTACATGCACAGTGTCTCATGCACTTAAAATGGAAGATACTATATATCATCTCACACTCTATTTACCTTCTTTCCCACCTATTTTGTCAGAGATATGGTTGTGATATGTTTGTTGTTTTACAACCACAGTTATTTTGGAAGAGGTCATGTGTGTCTTGGATAGTTGGTTTATTATTTTACACCCGATCTGGGTTCTGGATCATATAATATTTTGTATAATATTCTTGGCAGATGGTAGTTTTCATGTAGAGTGGATTAATTCTCATCTTGAGACTGAACCTCTTGTATTCATTTCCACTATGTGTTTTTGGTTTCATTTCTAAGATTTAAAAATTATTTTTTAAAATGTAAACATAAACCAATTCTATTATAGTTAGTTTAAATTAGTGTTTATATAAGTTTTTTATTGAGTAAATTGATTTAAAAAGTTAAAATAATTTTCATATTTGTTTCAACTGTGGCATAATCAATCTATGAGAAATATTTTAAAAGATTGAAAATTATATCAATCTTGTGTTTTAACTAACCGAGATATTTTTTTAATTAATTGGTTCATTTTATTAAAAACATTTAAGTAGAAATTTTTATTGGGTACTCTCTTCACCCTCCTTCTTGAGATATTCACTCCGACCAACATTTGGTATCAAAGGAATTTCAAAAAATTTCCACTGTGATTTTAGTTGTACATTAAAGGTCTTAAATTTATGTTAGTTCTAAATTTATTTCCTTAACTGTATAATATACATGAAAGTTATGCTTCCAAAATACGTCCTATTTTAAAGGAAATAATTATTCTTGGTGGAAGATCAAAATATAGATGCATATAGAGAGTATGGGTTTTGAAATTTTTTCTTCCATTGAGGATATATATGAGTTAACAAAGAAGCTTAGAAAAGAGTGGGATGATTCTGCTAAGATTTCCTATAACAGTAATTTCAATGCAATGAATTCCTTTTAGTATGCCTTAGGATATGAATAATTTAATAGAATAAATTCTATTAAAACTCAATATGAGATTTGGGATACTTTATCGATTTTACATGAAGGAACTAAAAATGTTAAAGAGATGAGATTGAATACCTATACCATTAGATATGGTTATTTTTAGATGAAAACTAATGAGATAATTTATTATATGTATCTTAGGCTCAATGAAATAGTGAACACCATGAGATCCCTAGGAAATCTAGTATCTGGTAAGGATAAAATTATGAGACAACATAGATGACTTTTAGAAATATGGAGAGGGATAACTATGTCAATAAGGGAATACAGTGGTATCATCCAATTACCTATTAAGGAATTAAATGAAAAATTTATGATGTATGAGGATGATCTTGAATTCAATAGAGAAGTGAATGATGAACCCAAAAGAAAATCTTTAGCTTTCAAGACCAGTGCATACCAACAGAATGAAAAAAGAAAAGAAACAATTTGAGAGTTCCATTGATGATGATTAACTACTAGATAGTGATGAGAATATAGCTCATACAACGAGAATAATTAACAAGTTATATAGGAATAAGAAATTTACCAGAAATCCTGGTTATAATGGAAATTACGATAGTAAAGGAAACTAGAAGAAATATTGGAAAAATAATAACAATACAAATGAGATAACCTACAGTGAATGAAAGTGCAAAGGATATGTTAAGTAAGACTCTCCAAAATTGATATACAAAAATAAATATGAGGAAAATGAATTTTTTTTAATAAATCAATGAAATTAACATGGAGTGCCTCTCAGGACATCCCCTGTGACTCTGAAAAATCTCATGAAGAGAAACCTAATAGAGCCTACATGTGCTTCATCACAAAGGTATATTATGTACTTGATCTATCTAATGCTTTATATATGTTTAATTATGATTAATATAAAAGTGAATACAATGAATATTATATGTCTTAATAAAAAAAAGTTTGAACACTAAAGAATTCTTGAGGACACTTTTAGTGAACATAATAGATAAATATAAATTCTTTAAGAGACAATATTTTTATGCCAGTATTAATTCTAATTGTTTTATAAAAAAATCAATAAATTATCAATTAGTAAAATAGAATACAAAACATAAATTGTTTAATAAAAAATTAAATAACGATTTCGAAAATTTACCAATGGAAGTGAAAAACCTACATTGATTCTAGGTAAAAGGATTGCTCTATAGTATGTTATAGGTTCAGAAATCAACCTGGATAGAGAAAAATATCTAAGATCACATTTTTAGCTAAATATAAATATGAAACTATACTATTGGTTATTATTCTAATGGACCTAACAATTTTTTTATTTAAAAAATATTATAATATGATAATAAGAAACACATTAAGATAATATGGGTTCCTAAATCTTTAATTTTTAATACATATGGACCTAAGAAAATCTAGGTTGCAAAGTCAATATTGGTATAAACTTGATTTATAGGAAAGATTATTTAAGAGATCTTGTAAAATTCTACAGTACATGAATAGTTTATGTTCTAGGAGTATAAAAATAGACTACTCTTGATTCAAGAACTTCATAATGGTTGATGGTGGTCATGTCACCTTTTGTGATATTACTAACAGGAAGATCATTGGCCATAGTCAAATCAGTAACACCAATTCTATTTTAATTTCCAAATTACTTGTTGGTGATTCTTTGAAGTATAAAATTCTTAGAATCATCGAATAATTTGATGACGGATTTCATATTAAATTAGAAAATAATGCATGTAATGTTTTTAATTCCAAAAATGATTTGTTGTTTACTAATTTATGGAATGAGAATGTTTTATTCTGTTATTCATGATTCATTGATTTATAAAAATGTTTCCTTCTTGAGTTCCTCTCATAAAAAATCTTGGATTTAGTATAGGAGACTAGACACAATAATATTCACTCACATAGAATGATTACTAGGAAATGGTTAGTCAGGTATCCACCAAAAAATGATTTTACAAATGAAAAAATATATAACCCCTATCATAACGGGAAACAATATAATATTATTTTTAAATCAAAGAAATAAGTTTAAACTTCTCACCCTCTTGATTTGGATTACATGGACTTGTTTGGACCATCCCAAGTTCCTTGTCTAAATGGGATCCACTATGTCTACAACAAGTAGATAAATTTTCTAGGTATACTTGGGTATTATTTTTAACTCACATAAGTAAATATTTATTGTATTTCACCAAGAATGATAAATCTATTGTAAAATTAAGTTTACATAGGATCAAGACCCTAAGAAGTGACCAAGTCCGTGAGTTTATAAACCAAGACATTGAATCATTTTTCTTAGAAAAATGATATAGTAATAACTTCTCCACTCCAAGGACACCTCAGAAGAATGGGGTTGTAGATATAAGAAATAGAACACTTTAAGATATTTCCCCAACTAATTTTAATGAGTATGACTTACTTTTCTACATTTCGGAATAGGTTGTAAACACATCCAGCTATATAATCAATATAGTGTTAATTAGACCTATCTTAAAGAAAAACCCTTACGAACATTGGAATAGTAGAAAGATTATGGATAACTAATTTAGTGTTTTTAGTATCAAAGTATTTATTCATAATACTAAGGATAATCTTGAAAATTTTTCCTCCAAAAAGTGATGAAGGAATTTTCCTATGATATTAAAGATACAGTAAATACTATAGAGTTTTTTAAAAAAAATACTAAGAATATAAAATATTCTATTCACATAAAATATGATGTGATAAATCCACATGATCCTACAACCTATTTAAAAAAACATTGAGGACGATTTGTCCAATTTTATATTAAATTAAAAACCTTCTAATCCTGCTGAATATCAAAAAAAATTATCCAATTTTGAGGAACTTCAAGAAATTGAATATGAACTTGTACAGAATCCTGAGGTGACCAGAAAATTTTTTCTAGATTTTTTAGGATCCTTAAGTACAATCCTTTATAAATTGTATTTAGAGACCTATATATAGGTACACAAACTTGTGCATCATTATGAAATAGGGTTGAACACCAAGAATTCTTTTCACAGATTGAACCAAAGAACATAAATGATGAAATCAAAGATTTATTTTGGGTAATATCAAAGTAAGAAGAACTAAATCAATTTTAATGAAATTAAGTATGGTAACATTTTGATATACCCAAATTCACATTCACTATAGGCACTAAATGTGTATCTAGAAACAATGTTGATGAATTTGGTACAATTGTAAGAAATAAGGATAGACTAGTTGCACAAGGGTATAGTCAAGAATAAGGAATAAACTATGAAGATACCCTTCTACCAATATACAGACATGAATCCTTTTGAATACTTATTGACTATACAGCAAAACTATATTTTAAACTATATCAAATAGATGTAAAAAGTTCATTTTTGATTAGGTATACAGTTGATGATGATTTTTTGAACAACTACATAGATTTTAAAATCCCAATGTTCCAAATTAGTTTTTCAAATTAATAATATATTTATATAGTTTAAAACAAGCTCCATGATTTTTTTTATAATAATCTCATCTCTTTTCTTATTTCAAAAGTATTTTCAAAAGTTTTAGTTGATCCTACCGTATTTATAAAATGAATTTAAAAAGATTTTTAGTTGTTCAATTTTATGTAGATGATACTATTTTTAGATCTTCTTAAAATTATCTATGTACTGATTTTTCAAAAATGATATAAAATGAATTTGAAATGAGTTAATGGTTAAACTAAAATTATTTATTTGTTTTTATATTTTTTTCAAAATAAAGAAGGAACGATTTTAAATCAAAGTAAATATACTAAAGATGATTTGAAACATTTTTATTTGAATTTTACTAAGATTAGTGATACTCTTATGAGTACCACCTATAACTTGAATCTTGATGAAGCTGGAAAATTAGTGGATCAATCCAGTTATAAAGATATGATTAGAAGTCTTCTCTACATAATTTCTAACCAGCCGGATATTATGTTTAGTGCCTGTATGTCTGATCATTTCAAGAAAACCCAAAAGGGTCACACATGCTTACTATAAATAGAATTTTCAAATAACTCAAATATATAACCAATTTAGAATTGTTCTATCAAAGAGGACAATCAATTGAAATAGTTTATTGGATACTGATTTTTGTGTTTGTATGTTTGATAGAAAAACCACCTCTAAAATGTGTCACCTTTTAGGAAAGTATATAGTTTCTTGATATAGTATGATACAATATTTGTTGCACTAACTACTACTAATGTTTAAAACATAGCTACGAGTATATGTTGTGCTCAAATTTTGTGGATGAAACACAGATTTCGAGACTATAGATATCAATTTTGACATGTCCCTATAAATTTTGATGACAAAAATTTCTATAAAAATTTCAAAAATCTTGTATCACATTCTATAACAAATCTTATTGATCTAAGGCATCAATTTTTGAGAGATCAGTATAAAAAGGGAGATATCACTCTTTAATACATTACTACAGAACATCATCTTGCTATTAAATTGACTAAGCCTTTAAATTTTGTGAGAATGAATTATATAAAACATGAGTTAGGTATGATTAGTTTCAGTTGAGATTAATTTTTTGGGACTCACCATTGTGATTTCTCGCTATTGTGATTTCTCGCCATTTTGATTTATCACAATTGTGAAATTTCTCACTATTTTGAAATGTCACATCATTGTTTTTTTCTCACTCTTGTGTTTTTACTCACCATTGGGTTTACCTACTGTTTAAAATCTCTTGAATTTTTCAATTTTTTATTATATGTATTTAAATCACCATTGATATTTTTATTCTACAAAATATTTATTTAATTAATTATTATTCAATTTTTTAGTTTTTTTATATTCAAAATTATAAATCCTTAAATGATGTAAAGTTAGATTTTTTTTCTAATTTCAACACTTCACTTACCTCACACCGTTTCATTCGAGACCTGTTGTGACCCTTTCTATCCTGATCATCGACCTTCCCTCACCATCGGTCGAACCAGCCTAGCCGATCTACATGTTCAAAATGAAGCGATCATAAGAGTCTTATATATAAAATTCACATATCAAAAATAATAAAAAATAGAGTCTTGCCATTCCACTTTACAGCCCGTGAATCCCAAGCTTTCAAATAGGGTTGTAGTAACCAAGAAATAAGTTCAAGAAGAATGGTTACTATTGATAAATTCATTAGTGATGAATGTTTTACCAAACCAAGGATGGATGAAATAGTTCTCTTCTAATAATATACATTTTTATCCTAGGTTGGTATATCAGTTATTCTAGTTTGTAGAGTTCTATTTTGAAGAAAATAAATAGTGGTTGAAAACTAGAATAAATTGATGAAATTTTTTATTTTCTTCAATTCAGTGGGATAAATTCTTAAAGGTTCCACATAAAAGAGTTTCTAAATACTTTCGAGGAACTATTTAAAATTGTAGTGGGACTTTTGTTTATAAATATTATTCATCTTCGTTAACACGAGATAGAGTTTTTAGCATACCATTTTACATTGAACTTGATGGTGAATGCATGTTTCTTTTCAGGTTCATTCACCATATTCATTGTCCATAGAAAAGTTATTTTTATAATATGAGGTATCAGTTTTTCTATATGTTGTTCTTAATGATAATAGGATAAAATATTAATCATTGCAGATACATGATTCTTCACATGTTGGAAATAACCAATCCATCTTCAAGATAAAATTCCTTAATCTACCATAATATTCATTCATCTATACTAGAGTCCAATGGTCTAGTTAATGAAGGTAAAGAATCAATAGGGTACTGTGGAGGCTTCTACATCACTAGTTTGGTTTTTTTAGGATGAAAATTAGTTGGAATCCATGGATGAATCAGTGTATCAATGATAGTGAATGTTTGTATGATGGATTCAACCAGGATGACCATAATTTTAGACCGAAAGATGTTGAAGATCTTATTTTAGAACCAAATGATGTGTAGGATTATTCTGATGAATAGGTAGAGAATGATGCTTCCTCTGGCGATGAAGAGAAAGAGTTTTATGTGGATGAATGAAGTGATCTATACCTTCCTAAAACTTCTCTTTCTATAACCTATGTTTCTCCTAGACATCCTAGGACACACCAAATCATAGAAAATATTTTTAATGAAGGTAGTGATGAGGCATATATGTATGTGTTATGTGGAGAAAACATTAAGAGCAATTACTATTCCTCTGAGGAAAATGGAAATTATGAAAATGGTGATGGGAAAAAGTTGAAGAAGGAGATGAAGATGAAGAAGATGAATATGGTAATGGAAATGGAGATAAAGATAGATAAGACGATGATTGAGATTCAAACCCCAATGTTTCCAATGGAATAATTGGATATGTGGATGTGGAAATACCTCAAGCACTTTTCCCTTATCCTAGTGGTTTTAATTCTCAATCAGAAGAGAGTCACATCCATACTGAAGAAGTGGAATTGTCATCTAGAGAAGAAAATAATTCATCAGTTGAGGGGGATAAATCCTTGACTCTAGAGAATAATCTAGTAAATCCTACTATTGGTGGTAATATTAGTGTGCCTATAGATGGTGTTTATATGGATGTTTGGTAAATAGTTGTGGGGAAGTCAGTAGATGAGAAGATGAGGGTTGATGTTGTTGTTAAGCAGTTAGTTTCTAAGAAGATGGGAGTTGAACATACTGATATACAGAGATATGTTGAGGCCTCTATTGATCTTTCAATCATGGTTGTGAATACAGATATAGAGCCTATAGATTTTGAGTGTCTGAGTAAGTCTTCTAATAGTTGTATAGACCCAATGTTCGATGAATGGGATAAGTTCTCTAGAATTACACTAAATAATGGTGGAACTACCATCTGAGAAGCAAGGGATCTTGAGGGATCATTGGTGAATCATATAGATGGTTCAAAACAATTGTAATGGTTTTATTCAATTATATATACACCTACCATTTCACCTACACCCTTACCTAGCCATGCTTCTACTTTAGTGCTAGTGGATGTTGTCATAAGAAGTGACATTGAATTCTTAAGAGGAAGGATGATTTTATACTTTAGTCTATTGTTATGAAATAAGGCACAACATGTCATAAAGTTAAGTAAAAAGGATTCAAGGCATTATTTTGAGCTAGTGATACAACATATTCAACCAAAAATTATTCCCCATATTTAGTAAGTGTATATTGAAAATATGAATCTTTTTGGTGAGCTAGGGTCTATGAGATCTGTGTTAGAAGGGATAAAAATAGCCTTCTCTACTTCTATGAATTCATTACTTGAGAGAGTGGGGAATCCTACCTATTTGGCTTATTGGTCTAGTGGTCTTCCTACTATTCTTGATATCGAGTTGATAATATCTATTATGAGAGAAAATCTTAGATCTTCTTCATGTGGAGAACCCTCCATTCCATAGGAAATTATAAGGATGTTTGAGTATAACAGTGACCATGTACACATGATGTCCAAGTAATACATGAAAGACATGAAATATGACCGATGAAACATTACAAACTCTATCAATTATTATATTTCAATGATATATAATAAGTATGATATAGATGACAATTTCAAGTTCTTTGTAGAAAATATAAAGATGCCTTGAGTTTTTCAAGACTTTAAAGAGAAAGTAAATCAATTAAAGGTTATAAAATCAAAGCTAAAATGTTCCATGAAAGAGAAGAAAGCTATATTTAGTACAATTGGGTGAGGTGGTAATGTCATCATGGATTTTTTAAATTTTATTAAACCATTTCAACATGTTCATGCAACTATTGTTGTGGCTCACGAGGCCATTCAAGTTACAATTCATCTGACCTCTCTAGCTACTGGTTTAGAGTATTTCAACCCTGGTGTGGCCAAATATTCACATGATCATTTTCCATATCATTTTCATCATTTTTCTCTCACTACTAGAGAAATAGTTCTACAATTTAGACCAATCATCATCTGAGAGACACCTACTCTGACCAGTGTTCCTACAACCATCACTTGAGATCCCTTAGATGATATTCCACCTTCTGCTACAGATAAAGGGAAGGAAAAAAGCACACCCTGATTCATTATCTCATCCTAAGAGGTGTTGATGATTAAACAATGTTTATTTGATGGGTAGGAAACACTCAACATCGTCTATGAGTCACCATCATAATTCAATTTTGGTTAAGTGTTGGAAACACCAACCATTAGGGACAAGCCACCAGTAGACCTGAGTCGCTATTGTTGATGACGTTCACCAAAATGGAAATATGGCAAAGTATTGAAATTAACATCCACTGATATGATTCACCATTGTCCAGACTCTCTTCCAGCTTGAGTCATCATTTAAGGGGCTCACCACCAGACATTGTATCAAATTTCAAAGAAGTCGATGCCACTATTTAAGTTTATTTTGAATTAATATTTCAAATAACTATATTATCAAATTCAATGCTCAAACATAATTTGAATACTATTTTTAATTTTACTATACTGATGAATTCAGGAATGTGTCCACCCTGAGTATGATGATGTAGAAAATATAGATAATTCTTCATATATGCTGATGTTAAAAGAAGTAGAAGACCCCATTGTGCAAGAAACCCATATACACGAAAAAGAAAAGAGGTGGATACACATATGTACACACAGAACTACACACGTGATGTGAGATAAACCTTATTATAATAACCAAAATAGGTCCTATATGTTTTATCTTGTTTACAAATGATTGTAAGAATGAAGCATAGTTAAAATTCAGATCCAATATTCTGAAAAAAATAATATATGAGAATCTATTCTACTACATTTTTCAGAAAATAGACTCAAGCTTCAATTCAAACCAAATTCAAGGAGTCACGATCTATGAATCTTTTTAGAATGAGAAAACAACATATTATCACAACTTTACTTTCTCTGTTTCTTTATTATCTTTTATATTACAATCAGTGTATGTATAATTTTTTTATTACATGTACACTGTTTTTTTCACTCAAACTAGAAGATACTATATATCTTCTCAACACTCTCTTTACCTATATTCCCATGTGTCATGGTAGAGTTCTGGTTGTTACCAATTTTTTTGTTTTACTCCCATAGGTATTGTGGAAGAGGTCTTGTGTGTCCTGGATAGTTTTTTTTACTATTTTACACTCGATCTAGGTTGTGGATCATATATTTTTATATATAACATTATTAGAAGCATGTGATTGTCATGTAGTGGGGATTAAGTCTCATTTTGAGACTAAACCTCTTGTATTAATTTCTATTGTGTGTATTGTTTGTTTCATTTCTAATATTTAAAAATAAATTTTTTTTAAACCAAAAAAACCACCACTTTGATAGTTATTGTCAATTAGTGTTTATATAATGTTTTTATTGAGTAAATTGATTTGAAAAATTTAAAATAGTTTTCATAATTATTTTAATTGAGACCTAATCAATTTTTGAGAAATATTTTAAAATATTGAAAATTAAAACGATCTAATTTTTAACTATACTGGCTATTTTTTAATTAATTGGGGGATTTTATTTAAACCAATTTTTTACAAAAAAAATTAGGTACACAATTCACCCCCTCTTGAGATACACACTCTGACCTATATAAGGAAGAGTGAATATGAATAATATTTACACTAAAGAAAATCTAGAAGATTTCATAAAGGAGATGATTTTATTTTATAAGTTCAAATGGTGTAAATCCTCAAGAAGTCTTATAGAGACATGATCAACATGTTTATAAGGGATAAAAGATGTTTGGAGATGTGATTGGTTATCAATAAAATATCCACGTTTTAGATATGCCATGAAACTTTTTAGAAGGAAATAATAATAATAATGGATTCCAGATTTATTTCATTCAATGTGGGTTGTTAACTGCCTCTATTTTCTCCAATTTATTTCATAAAAGAAATATATTTTAGGGGAGGAAAAATAGTTTGAGGATTGCCTATAAATGCGGATATCCTCTAATAGTTTTTATTATTATCTTCTTAATAAATACCTCATCACATGGTTTTAACTTTGAGTTTGAATTTTTTTGAGGTGATTATGTAATTATTCAAGAGAGAATATTTTGAGTGTTTTCTCTTTATTATTGAGAGATATTTTTTACAGTCAATTTACAAAAGTGATATCCTTCTATTTTCTAGTGGTTTTTTACCCCATTAATTTGGGATTTTTTTTCACAGTACATGTAGTGTACATTTTTATTCTTATATTTATGTACTTTATTTTTATCATTAAATTATTGTTATACTAAAGGGACAATTTGTTTAATTACCAACCATAGTGGTTTTTTCTGTTGGTCTGGTTTTTGGTCTATATTGGATAAACTGTTGCAGTTTATGGTTTGGTTTATGAGCCAAATAAAACCTCACCTGTTAAAACAAACCACACCAACTAAATAATAATAATAATAATATTTTAATTTTAAAAAGATGTATTGTCTAGGTTTAAAACAAAATATTAAATTTTTTAAGATTATTTTATGTTTAATTACATGATTTAAAAAACATATATTTTGTTTAAAATACTTATCAACCCAAACCACCCAGAATGCCCCACCTCCCACCCTCCCTACACCTAATAAATTTGTCCCCTCCCTCCTATATTTTTCCACAATGCTCTAACCCCCACATAATGATGACAACCTAACCTAATCCCATATCCACTATGTCCTCCCTCCTCTCTTTTCCCCCCATCTATTGACTCCCTAAACTCCCACAACACTGTCATCTCCTCCCAGACAACATGAATTTTCATCCATATTATATTTTTCACTACTCACTACTATAGATAAGATGATATTTAGTGATGGAATTTATTAGTGCAACAAAAAATTTCTGATAAAGGGTGACTTTATTAGTGCTAAAACCAAAACACTGATATAAAAATCCTGTATCAATTTTTTTTATAGTTTTGATAAATGGGGACTTTATCAAAACGTTTTTCCAATGTTGATAAATGGTACTTTTATCAGTGCTAAAAAAAGAATTAATAAAGTCCCTTTTATGTACACTATGAAAAAACACTAATAAAGAGCTCATTTATCAATTATAAAATAGAATTGTTTATAAAGGGTTCCTTTATTAGTTATTTTGTTTTATAATGGATAAATACATCATTTATTAGTGATAATAAAATGTATATTTAAAAAATGAGTATATATAATTCATTAGTGGAAAATTTATCTATACCCACATACATATACCAATGGTTTTTGAAAAACCATTGTTATATGTTTCTTATTCTAATAATCTAGTATAACCATTGGTATAATCATTTTACCTCAAGTATATCCTAATAGTTTTAAAAAATCATTGGGTTAAACTAATCTATATCAAGTGTTTTTTTAAAACCACTCGTACAGAGTTGGCTATACAAACGGTTTTAAAAATCCATTGGCATAGCCTTCATTTAGATAACCAATGCATGGGATCCACTAATTCTATATCATTCACATCCAGAATACCCTTGAAGCATTGAATGTTATATTTTCTTCCCCACCCATTGACATCTCTCGCCAGTTCATATTTTAATTCCATTCTTCTTCAATATTAAATCTGTGACATCCAATTCTTTCATCTCCTCTATCAACCATAAATTTCATTTTTATTATATGTCTATAACACCATCATAGATTATTTTCCTGAATTTACTTTCTTTTGATATGATAAATCTTCTAGTTTTCCATTTAAACATGGGTTGTCTGTAAATATACTAAATAAGAATTTGTTAATTTTTTGGTTTTCCATTATTTAATACCTTGTTTTATACAAGGAATACTATGAAATATATAATTTTATTTTTTAATGGATTATTTTATTAAATAAATATCTCTAGGGGACTTTTTTAGTGATGGGTTTTTCACCCTAATTATTATCCTTTGATTTTTGATATTTGGATCCTAATTTGACTATATCATGCAGTTTTTTCCTTTTTTGTATTTTCTGTTTTTTACTAAGATGTATAGTGTGATAAAATAAATATTTAAAACAATATAATTTTTTTCTTCTTGAGTAATAAATTGACATGTTTACCCATAGTTCACTGGTGAGATAAACTATAGTAATTTCATGTGAAAATATATAATTGTGTTGGAATTTCCAAATCAATTAAATTTTTATTGTTTTTTTGTCTTATATTTTGGAAAATAGGTTGTCTAGTTAGTGATTAGATGGAGAAAGTTGATGGAGATCCTTAGAACTTCAGAAGAAGGTCAACTATCCGATAATAAAAACTTATTTCTGGAATGAAATTTCAAGAAACCCTAATAAAATATAGACCCTTAGAATAATATCATTTATTTTAATCATGTTTTCATTAATACATTCACTTTATAACTATATGAACATGTTTATTTTTATATGAAACATATTTTATGTTTTGATATTATTCCCAACAAATATAATATAATCTTTTCATGTCCTTATACAACCTTTATTTGGATTGAAAATTGGTATTCCTTAATTAATTCATGTCACATATTATTTCTTATTTGGATAACATATTAGTTATTAATTTCTAATTAAATGAATATTTGTTTTCAAATGAAAGAAATGAAAAACAATGAAGAGGTATGAAATAAGAGGATTTTAAAAAATAATTGATGCATGAAAAAGTTGTGAAATCCTTCTCAAGTGTCTATTGTGAGTATATATATATATATATATATCAGTAACATATAATTTCATGAGATTAATTTGGTTTTTAAATTTTAAATAGGATCCACCACCTATTAGAAAATTTTTCTTTGATGAACATTGTAGTAGTGGTCCCCAACTAGATGATGTGGGTGGGGGGGTACAATATCTACATGCACCATTCATCATATTCAATAACGCCATGTACCTTAATTAGACAAACCATATAGCACGCTTTATTTTCCCACAATGTTGTTAGAGGTACCTAGGATATTTAGGCCGCATATATTTTCTCCATGAATTATATTAAATCCTCCTAATATTTCATTAACTTATTTAATGATGTCTCATACTCCTTCTATATATTATACTTTTAAAAATACATTTATCCTAAATTATTTTAATTAAACTTCCTTCTCCCAAAACAACTATGTTCATTCTCCTATTACTTCTACTTTGACACGTTCTGATACATAGGAGAAGACATTGGATCACACTCTAACTATATTGGTTAAAATTCTTTTATATCATAGGGATCCAGTATGACCTCATAATCATCCTTGTCCAGGTATATTTATAGAAACCTAGTAATGTTTTTGAACATAATTTATTTTCGTTATAATACATATTTATATAATATTTGATATTTTCATTCACGGATGAATCTATCACTAGGAATCATGGGTGTACATGAATTCATGATGTGTGAAACTTCCACACAGAGCTGATGGTTCAGTATAATCAGGATAATCAAATTATTGAAAAAACAGGGCAATAATGTATTATTTTTATGGTGATTCATTCCAAATACACTGACATCATTTCTATCGGTCCACTCTCTTAGAGAAACCATAAAAATGAAGTAAAGGATAATTCTTGGGAGAAAATATGTGTAATAAATTCATAATATTTATTGTTAGATTATTATTTTATTTATATGAATTAGTATTTTGATACTAAATTCATTATAATTTCTCGATAGTGAGGCTGTGAGAAATGTACAGATTGTGGAATTAAGTTATATGTGAAGAGAATATAAGTATGAGTTGTATGGTGGCTGGGTTGCTATAGTTTGTACTGATTTAGATTCCATACCTATCATTAATGAGTGTATAATATCACATTATCGAGAAATGATTCCCATTTGGTTGAGTACTGATTTTTGGGTATTAATCAAATTTGAGGGTTTTGAATGAAAATCATAATGATTTACATTAATAATATTTTTTTCTTTTTAAAAATTATTATTTTTGGAATCATTATAAAAGAATAAAAAAATAAGGATGCTCTAAAATACCTACACACTTTGATGTAGAAAATGATGTCATAACATGAGAGGAAGCAGATAAAACACTCATTTATAAATTTTCTATTAAAATAAATTATGTAAATAAACATTCATTAATTGTAAATTACATATATTCATTATATATTTCCCATCAAAACTATATTGATTTATATTGGAATTTATGAACATTAGATCATTTTGAAGATAAATAATATATTAATTAATTTTTTGATAATTTGACTTATATATCTGGATTATTATTGAAAAGTATTTAAAATATATATTTTTCGTATATAGGATTAGAAACCCAATACAAATATTTTTTCTGTTATAGATAGAACCTATATTTTTAATGGTATAAAACCTTATTAAGGAGGATCCAAAAAACTCAACTATTCTTTTTGACTTTGAATAATAACCAAACATTAATAATGAAGCATTAAGACAAACCTGTCTATTGATTTTTGGAATGGTAAATAATTACCAACAAAATAATTTTATTTGAGGTATAACTAGTGTGCGAGACACATGATACAACAATATACTGAAATAAATTAAATTATATTTAATGAAAAGGAAAAATTAGGCCCATATTAGATGTAGATTGATTAATCTATATAAATCCAGCAATAGATGTTTGTAAACAGTTAATATTTGAAAAATATTCTAGCATAACGGTGTGTTGGTAATGAGTTGTCTCTATTACATTAATCTTCTCATATAATCCTTGTAATAAAAAAACAAGCACTTTGAAATTCCAACCATCTGAATGTTGAAAATCATATCACAGATTATCATCCATATCATAGAATCGATAATCATACATTAATAATTGATAAATAATTCTCTTTGAAAACCTATACATAAAAATAAAATTATTTAAATTCAAAAATCATATCTTCTTAAACCTGTAGTATTGTAGGTTACCTATTCTCATCATATGATCTACATATACACTTCCTTTTATTATTTCACTCAAAAATACTCTAAATAATTTCAATAGAGTAATCACAGTTTTTGTTTTTCTATCACACATAACTCCAACAACATGTGTGGACAAATCATAGAATATATCACACACTAGAAAAAAAATATAATTTGAATTTGAAATTTAAATAAAAATTCCTCTAATATAAAAACATTCAACTATTTCGAAACATATTCCTCTTAGTATTTTTTATTATTCTATTAAAACTCTATTCCACATATAAAACATAGTGGATTTTTTTTGAAGAATGGAGAAGCAATTAAATCATAACTACTCCAAATTCATTCAAATTAACTCATACACACCTCTAAACCAAATTTTTATTTTCTTACTTGGATCAAAATTACACAATATATCAAAATACATATAGATTTTCACTAAAATATTAAAAAATTATTCTAACCATCTTCAAAAACTCCATGAATATTGGAATGAACACTATATAAAACGGACCATCAAATATTATTTCATTTTGTACATGATTTTTTTTACAAAAATAGAAAACAAAATAATCACATCTATTTCAAACATCTCTAAAAATACTACTCTGGATAATTTCATCATTCAAATATATCAAATAAAAAACATTATTTTTAAAACAAAAAATCTTAATAGGAACACATTCACTTTATTTAAAAACATGATATTCCATTGATTTCATCATTTAACTAGTATTTAACCCCATACCAAACTCATAATAAAGTCTATAAAATTAATCATTCTTTATAACCAAAAGCCAAATCACAAAACTCTAGGAATCATCTCTTTGAGTTTATTAATTAATAACTTAACCATCGATTTTAAACCATATAACTTGTCTTTAACCATTATTAATTTCAATAAATCCCATTTAAATTATGTCTATAAACTCCCACAAGTGTTAGAAAAACATCTTTATAACTCAAAAGTGGACCTAAAGAATTTGTAGAATATTATAGGATGAAATTAATTACTTTCTAGCATTAATAATTATTGAAATTTTCATATTAAACCCTTATTTAAACCACTTATTATACCCATTTAATAACTCACTATCCCCATTAAAAATCACCCACCATTTAGTCACCTGTATCATTCTTAATCAAAAGTTTTAATTAAATTACAACATCACGCAAAATTTATTCAACCCAAACAAGAAAACACATCATTTAGAATACCTTTAACTTATCAAAATGCAACATGATGATTTAAACAAATCATTATATATCATTAATGATCACTCAACAGGGATATAACACTATTAAAAAAAATTCCAAAACATCAAAATGATTTAGTATTATTAATTCAAAAATTGACACCTTTATCACCTTTAATCATTATTCAATCAATTAACCCGTTTAAATCACATAGAATGATTATTAAATAGTAGGTAATCAAATTTTCAAATTATAAATTCAATAAAATTAAAAATAAAAAAATATTTTATTCCACTTAAGGTCTCTATGAAATCAGACAAATACATTTATTCCATAGTATAGTTAACTCCCTAAAATATTCTTAATCTATACATAATAGATTTTCACAAGAGTTATCATTATTATTCAATAAAAAATAATGTTATAACATCCCTCATTGAATTATTTTCCAATTTCATTTCAAACAATCATAAAAAACTAAATTCAGTTATCATATAAACCATAATACACTGGAGTAGTGAATTATAGGCACAATGAAGTTCACAACCACTAACATTAATGTATGTTTCCATTAATCACATGGGTTAGAATACTAATTCCCACTCTAATTACCAATTATCAAGAGTCCAGTAAAAACTAAAGTAAGAACATGAATTAACACAAAAAATAAACTAAACGTCTTTTAATTTTATCTAAACCATAAGGAAAACAATTTATACACCATCCCAGTTTCAGCATAACAAATAGATTGCTAATACTCCTAGAACATAAAACTTTAATTTTACATAGTCTCCTGTAAATGAAGAAATAAAATTATTTAACCAAATAAAAAATAAATACAATTTTTTATGTATATTTTTTAAAAAAATAAACAACAATATCTTTTATCATATTTATAAAACCAATAATTAAATATTTAATCACATCAATAAAACTTTTAACACAGACCATAGTTCCAATTATACCTTTTTTCCAATAACTAGACAACAAAATTCTATGCAAATAAATTTCATTTGATTTAATCCAATTCCTATTTAAACATTCCGCAAACATCCACTAATGACCTGAATTTTAAAACTAATTATTAACATACAAAATTTTCAAATAACAAAACATAAATAGAATTTTCTTTCAACCAACAAAAAATACACACATAGAATCCATATTGACTATACACATTCATCAATATCAATTAATGAAAATTTTTCCTTTATTATTATCTATTTTGACCACTTTCAAATTAAATCATCTAAACATAGAAATAATGAAATAAGAAAACCTATATCATACATTTTAATTTTATGTTTTACAAAATAATACATGTATTTAATATTGAATATTTGTTTTTCAATAAAGTCATTCCATTTAAATTATTCTATAATCACATTTCCCTTATATTCATGGTAATAATATATACAAACATGGTTCATTAAATTCCAGTTTAAGTTAATTTTTCATATAATTATTTAATCATATAATCAAAATTTTCAATTTATAATATTAAATTTTTTTGTTAACCAACTCATATCATACTACCACAAAGTAATCAATCATTATAAAAAATCATATTCAATCATCAATGATATCTATTTGATTTTAGTTATGAAATTAATTATTAATAACCAAATTGAATAATGGATTTCTACATTCAAAGTCACTGTAGATGGAGGTTTTGAATATTAAAGGATGCGTTCCTTGAGCAATTTTTTTTCTTGAGCAGAAAGAAGAATGATTGAAGCATGGTAAAAAATAGTCATAATAAAATATTGTATGTTTTGATTTTTTCATTTAAAATTATGATATCTATTTTGTAATTAAAAAGTTCATTTTATTTGAAACAATATATTTTAGAGACAATTTATGAGTAGTAATATAATATTTTTTGGCCAAAAAATCAATTACATCAGGTTTAAGGAGATGAGCACTGTGGGTGAGTATGTTGTCGACCAGGGAAGAGTATTTACTCATTAGATATTATCCCACATTAGGTACTAGTTCTCGTAGCACTGAGGTGGAAACAACTCAGGAAGAGGTAGCACATGCTCATGCCAAGGAAGAAGAGGCCAAAAAATGGTCACATCGAAGAATGGACGAAATCAAAAGGCTAATGATGAATTTATGAAATTAATGGTAGCCTTATGTTGATCCATTCCACTAGATATTTCTGCAACTTGTGACATATATATATATATATTGATGATGTATATGTTATATCATTCCAAGGGATATGGTTATAGTGGTGGTTGGGATGATGATGTTCTTGGAGATAGAGATGGTGATGGTGATGGTGAGGATTATGGTGAGGATGATGGTGAGGATGATGGTGAGGATAATGGTAAGGATGATGGATAAGATGATAATGATGATGATAACTATGACAATAATGAAAATGGATATAGTGATTGTGATGAAGAAGAGATTGATCCTTTAAAATTTTGACTGATATTTATGAAATTTGATGTTTGATGAATGTATATGAATTAATATATGTGACACTTTAAATGTGAGTATCACTGGTTGAATGAATTAATTTGTTTCTTGAATTTTGAATATTTTCTAGTAGTGGTTTGGGTTTTAGTGTTTGAATGTTCATGTGTTTGATGATGTTTCTGTTTTTGGAAGTTCTCTAAGTATTTAAGGATGAATAACAATCCATGGTGGGGGAGTTTCTGTAAGTTTTGATATTTGCGGTTCAAGATGGGGGGGTCATTAAATTCCAAGGTAAGGATAGTCTATAACAAGTATTTATGAACTCGTTGGTATAGAACTATAGCAATGGATTCATAAAACTGTTTGTATATTTTAAAAACATGATGGAAATTCCAATGGTTTCATAAACTGTTGGAAAGATCTATACCAACAGTTCAAAACACCATTTTAGTTTCTCTATACTAATGGTTTCATAACATCATTGAAAAAATTTAAATCAATGTGGCATATACCAACAGTTCACTTAACACTATTGGTACGAGTCAATACCCACAACACTATGACCAGCGGTTTGGAGAACCATTGGTATATGCTATAACAACGGGTTTTTGGCCTATTCCAATAGTTTTGAACCATTGGTATAGCCTCAAAATCAAATGGGGATTAAAAATAATATATATATATATATATTATTAAATATTATTTATATAAGAATAAATATGCATTTACACATAATATATAAGATTTTTAGTGAAAATTGTATTGGAAAATAAATAAAAAATTAATATTAATTAATAATTTTTTAATTATTATTGAGTAATAGTAATTTAATAACAATTGGATGACACAAAAATTAAATAAATGAATAAAATATTTAAGATAAGTTGAATGCATGACTTTAACTTTAATAAACCATAAATTTTGATCTGGGTGTCACTCTAGGATCTACCAAATATAAAATTGATTACTGTGAAGTGATATATGCAATAATAATTGAGGAATCCCTAGTGAATATTTTTTAAAGATAAAAAATCCATATAATGCCTCCAAAACTAATTGTTTAGTTTGGATACCCTAATTTTTTAATATTTGATGGGATGTCACCTTCATTTAAGAGGGAATTATTGTCTTTTTCAGTGGATACTAAATTTCTTCCCCAGGATTATAATTATTAGATATTATGGTTATAAAATTTTATCATTTTTCATATTGTATTTTTTTATAATTAAATATATACATATTTTCTTATATTTACAAATAATAATTCAATTTTACAAATAAAAATTTAAATATATTTAAATAAGAATGTATTTTAAGTTTATCAACTATATGGAAATAATTATTTATTATTCATTTTATTTAAATTAAAAAAATATCCCTTTATTTACCGTATAAAAATGAATTTAGAGATATATATATACCTAAAAAAGTCAAGTTTATATATACTTATGTGTATGTCAATAAAAAATATATATTTATGTGTATATTATAATATATGTAAATATATACATATATGTGAATATTTGTGTGCGTATGTGTGAAATATAAATATATATGTGTTTGTCCGTAAATATGTGTGTGTGCGTGTTTGTGTGTCAATATTGCGTGAATACATAATATAATAATTTTTCTTATAAATATATCATTATCATTAAAAATAGTATTAAACATATTAACAATAAATATTTGTAAACAAATAATAATAAGTTTATATATAAATATACAATTATTTGTAAATATTTATAAATCTATATGTAAATATATATATATACGCACATATATATGTAAGGTATAAAATTTCTATTTAAATATATAATATATAGATATATTTTAAAAATGTGCTTATAAATAATTATATATATTATATGAAAACAATTAATATCCATTTTAATTAATACATTATCTAAACACTTTGTTTATAATTTAAGAACATATGGATATATATATACTTATAATAATATATATATATAATGGTTATATATACATATGTGTGTATTAATTAATAGATATATATTTATATTTATATTCTAATATATATAAATGAATAATAATATATAATACATTTTAAAAAATATAAGTATATATATAAATATAATGAAGTAGTTTTGGCGAGAAGTTGAAGCTCTAAACCATTTACTAAAATTAAATAAAATATAAAAAGAATGTGAGAAGAAATATGAGGTAAAATAAAGACATGACCACATCCATCAGAAAAACAACAAATCATGTATCAACACAATTATATTAAAAACCGTGATTAGAATTTTTAGCATCAACAAATTCCTACTATTACTGGGAGATCTTCTAGTTGAAGAGCATAGTGTACTTCTAATTAATCATCTGTCAAGGTGACAACACAAAAAATAAATGAATTTTATTTTATTATTTTATCAGTAGAAAAAAATTGATAATAAAAGGTGTCTTAATCAGTGTCAAAACAAAACTTTGTTAAATACACTATTTATCAGTGCTTTTTTTGTGCTGATAAAACACACTTTATCTGTGCTATCAAAAATCGATGATTAAGTCCCCATTTATCAATGGTAAAACAAAAGCACTTATAAATGGTGTCTTTATCATTTCTTTTTTTAGCTCTGATAAATGTTCCATTTATTATCATTTTGTATAGTGCTGAGAAAGGTTGAGTATTTTAATAATTATTTTCGTAACAATGATTTTTTAGAGTAGATAAAGCTTATTTCTATAGCTTTTAATAGTGTGATCAATATTAACGACTACAGATTGAATAAAATTCAGTGTTACCCTTTATCAGTACATGATTAATGTATTGAAAAAGGACACTTTTATCAATGTAAAAAATCATTGAAAAGATATTATTTCTTTAAATATTTTCTTATCATGGATAAAGTGAACCTTCATCAATGTATTCATCGTGCTTATAAAATACCCCCTTTTCCTATACTTTTTTTAGAGTTGATAAAAGACACCTTTGTTGGTTCTTTTTTCTTATGTTGATAAAAGGTATATTGCACAAAAAATTATATATCATTAAAAAATATTTATTAATATATAAAAATACTTATGTTGATATAAATATAATATATTTTATTGAATATGATTTATATATGACTAAATAAGCATTTACCCTTAATAAAAATTATATTTTGTGAAAAAATTGCTTATAAAATAATTTTCAAAATAATATTAATTAATAAATTGATAATAATTATTGAGAAATAGTACTTTATTAACAATTGGATGACATAAAAATAAAATAAATTAATGAAAGATCTATGATAAGTTAGAAAAATGACTTGAGCTTTAATATGTCGTAACTTTTGATCAGGGTGTCTATTTGGGATTTACCATATATCAAATTGAAGTATATTACGACATCTACACTGTGTTAACACAGTGGAAATTTTTTATTGTTTTTTCAATGTAAAAATTTCTTAAATGTTCTCTAAAACTAAGGTTTTAGTTGGGATACCATTTTTTTTAATATTTGACAGGATTTTGGCTTTGTTTAAGAGGGTCTTATTGATCTTTTTTAGTTGAGACCGAGTTTATTCCCAAGTGGTACATTCATATAGATACTATTTTTTGGAATTTTATCAAATTTAATATGGTAGTTTTATATATAATTATATATATATATATACATATTTGATTATATTTATATATAATTAATCAATTGTATAAATAAATATTTAAACATAATTAAATAATTATATATTTTTAAATATATAAACCATTCAGAAATAAATATTTATTATCAATTTTATTTAGCTTAAAAATGAATTAATATATATATAACTATAAAAGTAATGTTTATATATAAATATACACGTTTCAATAAACATATATATATATATATTTACATATACATTCTAATATATTAAAATAAATACATATATATTAATATCTATGCATGCATGTGTAAAATATAGATGTGTGTATGTGTGTGTAAATGATTGTGTGTCTGTGTGTGTTTGTAAATATTGAGTAAATACTTCATATATAAACATATTTATATATATATATATATCATTATCATTAAATATAATATATAAACGTATTTACAATAAATATTTATAAATACATTATAAAAAATATATATTTAAATATAAATTTTTTTTGTAAATATGTGTGTGTATATATATATAAATAAATAGATATATAAATATATAGGTAATGTATGAAATTTATATCTAAATATAAAAATATATAGACATATTTTGAAAATGTATTTATAAATAATTAAATAAATTGTATGGAAATAATAATTATCCTTCTTTTTAAATAATATGTAAACATTTTTATTAAATTATAAAAATATATGATTAGATATATATACATATTCAAATGTATATATATTGGTTATATATACATATGTGTGTGTGTATTAATATATATATATATTTATTTATTTATATTTATATTTATATTCTAATTTACATAAATAAATATTAATATATAATATATTTAAGGAAATATAAGTACAATTTTATCACACACACACAAACATATATTTTATAAATGTATTTTAAAATGATTATATAATTATATTAATAAAAAAGGTGTATGTAAATATATATAACAAATAATTGAAATATCATAAAATATAGAATAAAACAATCTTCGGGTAGTGGTCAAAGGGTTTCAATTGCACAAGGGAGGTCACATGATTGAGTCGGGAAGTTAAAGGCATCATCATACCTCCAAAGTAGCACCTAAATTTAAATGATCAAATATCCTGTATACATTAAAATTATGTGTGGATGGTATAGAGAGACATAAATTTTGTTCGTTTGAGTAATGGTCACTAATGACAAACAATTTTTAGAAACATCGTCAAATCCAGTGAGGTATTTTTCATTTTTATTTTCGTCATAATTATATCATATAGGATCCTTGGGCCTTCGCACCGGAGCACATATCAATGGAGGCATCATAGTTACATTGATCAAAGGTAAAAAAATTATAACCCCAAACCCATCTACTTTGGCTACATAACCCAAAATGTTTAATTAGAATCATAGGGATCATGTGAAGTATTAAGCCAATAATTTTTTTTGTTAAATTCATGAAGTGGGAATCACAATAGTCCCAATACTATAGATAATGATCCAATCCGATATCAGATGGTCGGCATATGGCCTTCCAAAGAATGAAAACGGATCAAAGTGAGCTTTTTAGTATTAATTTTTGAAGAACACACACACTCACACAGAGACATATATGAGTTTTAATTTTTCCAAAATAGATGTTTTTTGGATTTTTAGGGTCTCATCCAACTTCTAATCCGAATCCAGTAGTTGAAATAATTTTATTCAGTTGATGGGTATATTTCCACGTGTTATGGAATTATTATAAAAAACTTCATCCTATATATCGGATGTGTAAAATTATAAAAAAGGAAAAATAATTATCAAGGAGGACGCTGGTCTATGCAGAAAAATAAAAGATAAAAATGAAAAGTAATGGGGGGTCCAACACATGTAAGTGAAAAAAAACATTTTTATGCATCAAAATCCCAAATAGACCACCCCTGCTACCTCGCACAGGCACCCACACCATCCCACCTTGGCCCACATCCCTACCGTGGAACCACTCGCCAATACCTACCTTCTCCCAATCGCCTCCCCCCAGCCTCTCACATTTGGTCAACATTAATGGCTAGATCCCAATGCCATCATTGGCCTACCTACTTGGCCACACCCTTAGTCGAATCACTATCAATGTCTGACCTCCCGCACACCAAACATAGATCGAACTCCCTTTAGGCAGACCATACTATCCTTTCACATCTCGAATCCTATCACTGCTGGTACAACACTACTCTACCATCTCTCGCACATTAGTCACCAATTGGCCTTCCCCTATTACAACCTTCCCTTCTTGGTAGATCCATCATGGGTGTGTTGGATAATGATGTTGTCTGACCCACAAATAAATTTGGTTTGACCAAACTGAATCGGATGGGGATAGGCATGCCTGACCTGCCCGACCCTTTTTTAGTCATGTATTGGCCCGAATCCATTTAAGGGGTTTTTTGGGTTGCATAGGCTGGGGAAAATTTTAAAAATTTGAAAAATTAATTTATTTTTTTTGTAATAAAATTAAGTATATTTGTGGTACCTTGTAATAAAAATATTATTTGAATAAATATTAAAATAAATTTATTTAATTTATTTAATTCCCATGACAAAATTTTACACAAATTTAATTTCTATTATTATTTTTTTGCACATCTTCTGATCTTGAGAAATGATCGACCAATGAATGTCAGTAATTTTGTTTACATAATTAATTATTGCAATTGCATGTAGTATTTAATAATTAATTATTTTTTTTATGTTCTACAAGTTGTCTTTCCTCTGTTAATATATATAAGGGTATGTGTGTCCAGGATAGTTTTATTGAATTTGTATTATGCTATCCTGAGACACCGTCATTTGAGTGTGAGTATTTATATGTTATGAAAATGATATTATAAAATGAAGACCACGCCATGATGAGGGAGTATTCTAGATAAGACATGAATACATTTTATCAAGATGTGAGCTTCAATATGAGTTAGACATGACCAATATATTATACCTCCTATGTCATGATTGATCCCATGAGTGTAAATGGATCAACCAATACCAAATGTTAACAATCAGTAATATTGCTTATTCAATTTAAGTATTTTCTATTATTATTTTTTGAATATGATTTTTATCATGATCACATTAAATAACAAACTAAAATGAATATATTAAATCAAATTTTTATGCAATTAATGTTTTATATTTACTATATATTCATGTTGTGAGTGTAATCACATAGTACAGGCATATCGAAAAGAAAATGATTTCATTCATCGAGAAATAAAATAATATCTCAAATTAATATTAATTTGAAACCCCTTACATTATTTTAATTTGAACAAAACCAAGTGAATGGGGTGCTAGTTAGCCATAGTTGAGGGAAAATCATACTATTAGGGAGTTCTTATGAAATTAAAGGGTCGAAAAAAATAAATATAGCGGCAAAGAAGTATTCATAGCTATATTGTTTCATATTTAGAGGAAAATCATTAATTAAATCGAGTATATGATTTCAATAAGTTGGTACTTCACATAAAATTTCAAGTATCCATGGATTAATGAGGTTATACAATAAAACACTAACTATAAAAATATATGAATAATGGCCCCTACTAGAAATGTAGTAGATTGTAGATGCTTTTTTGGCACTTCTATAAACCATCTATAAATGTAATTAAATATAATGCACCCCTATTTAATGATTCATTTAAATAATCAGTATTTAGAGGTGGTATAAAATAAAATTATTGCTATATTTTAAACACAAATGAACGTGGTATGACTCCCCGCCAAAAAACCCACACACTAAAAAACTCATAGTCTCCCTCACTGCTGCTTGATGCTAGTCTGCGCCCCTCAGTTCCTACCCCTCACCCTCACTAGACACCAGTCCTAGGCCTCCAGACCTAACTTGAACTCCCCTCCCCGTTTCTCACTATCGAACCCCCTTTCAAACTCCCCCTCAACATCACACGATGCCAGACTAGATGCCCTCTTGACCTTAATACTAGATCCAATTCTCTATTTCCCTCTACAAAACTACAACACCAGACCCTTAACCTAATTTAGGGTGTTATTTATCATATTTTTGAACATTAATCATAGGTAGTAGATGTTGTTCTCTATTTTAGGTTAGAATTATCCAATAGAGTTAGGTTTAGTAATTTACCTATTCTAATTCTCTTTCAATTATTTTAGTTTAGTAGATTTATTCATTGTTTTTGGTATAAATTGTATATATAAATTTTAAAAATATATTTATTTCATATTTTATTGGTTATATAATATTTTAATATAAATATATAAATAAAATTTCATGTAAATGACTAAATAATGTGTCTTAATATGTTTATCAAAATTTAAAAAAATTGAAATTTTATATCCCTAAGAAATTAAAAGTATTTTATTTTTATATATAGTAATATAATTATATTTTATATTTTGAAATGTATGAAATAAATTACATATAGAATGTATTGGTTTTTGTAGGTATGCTGCACAACAAGAGGGTTTTTGACAGTAAACACTCTACGCCACAGGGTTCTCATTCTCCCTCTACGACACATGGTAAAACTAATCATATACATTGTAATTTTTTTGATATATTGTCATATTATATTAATATGATTTAATCCATAGGTATAATTTCTATTGATGATGTCATGGAATCATACAGGACACTTACAATGGATCTGTTTGGTAATCAGAATGACAATCAGTTTCCATCAAGTGGTTATTGGAAGGTCACAGTCATTAGAATGTAATTCAATGTGACTATTATTTTCATAAATATTATTATAAATTGTTTATTTTATATTTTAAATAGATTAAAATAATAACATAAGCGAAAAAACATAAATATTCAAGATGTTTGGAAGTTTACTAATGTAAAATTAGTTGTAAATTTCGATGAATATAGGGTACCCACTCAAGAAGCATCATCCATTTTTTGGGCAATTCCTAGTGTATTTAGAATCTAAAGTGACATCTCTCCCGATTCATTACGTATATTGGAGAAACATCCCATTATCTGAGAAAAATGAGTTGTCTGATTCTAAAATAGTGGTACTATCACTATTATGTATTCATATATTATTAAATGAATATTTTTTACTTAATGTTTAATTAATATAATTAATTTTTATGTATTTATTTGTAGATGATGTTCCATTTTGATGTTCTTGATTTCATTTAATGTCCTTAAATCTTAAAAATTTAGGGAATAATATAAATATTTCAATTGGTGATTATGGCATGAATTTAGTGACATATCTCTATTATTTTAACTGATATATGTGAAGGTCCCTAGAGGTGTTCCTAGGGACCAATGGAAAAAATTTATTGACCATCATCACTTAGTATATCATAAGGTCTTTTATTAAATGTCTGTAGATTAATAATTATATTTTAGTATCATTTCATGTTTTATTGATATATAATTAATTTACGTGATTTTTATGAGAAATATTTTCAATCGAGAGAAGCGATTGATTCCCCACACTACTGGCTCAATGATTTTTGTGAGGAAACAACTTGAAAGGGTTTTATTTAATTTATCAATATATATATATATAACTTCAAGTAATTTTAATTTTATAAATATTATTTATTTAATTTTTCCAAACAAGGGAAAGAGAAAGGGAATTCTCTTAGAAGGATATAATCGTGGTTTGATATTCACAAAAATTATATGGCACTTATGTCAAGAAAACCGCATAAAACATAGGGCTAATTTATTTTAATTATTACTTAGTGTTACTAAATTAATTTATAATATAATGTTTTTCAATTTATAGAATAAACATAAATAATCAGGGGAAACCTACCAAGAATTTTCTGTTTCAGTATCCTCAAAGGATTCCATTCCACAAATTCTTGAAAAATTGCATTTTGGTAATGTTAGGGGGTTGGGATATGGGACATCTCCATCGATAGTGTTTGGTAGGGTACATATATATTCTTATATGATGTCAGAAAGAGGTAGGAATACAATATATTGTGATCTTGGTGCCCAAAATAAAATTTATGCATTTAATAATAACTTTAAAGATCAGGAATCACTTATTAAAACAAAAATTGAACGAGTCAAATCATTTGAGAGGACATTGGTTGTTCTATTTCAGAAGATGATCAAAAGATTTCCTGAAGAAATAGAAACACTCATTGGGGGTTTAGGGTTGTTAATTTTGATTTCCTTTATCATAAAATATATAATAAAGTTATAAGATAAGATATTGAGTAATATTAATAAAACAAATAATGTTTCATGAGGAGATTTTCAAGGTGGGTTTTTAGAAGATTATAAATTTTTAGTATTTTCCATATGTTTTGAATTGTGATTAAGTGTTTAAATTTTCTATATTTATATTAAGGGAGTTTATCTATCATAGAGTAAGTTTCTTATTTTATAGATATAATTTATTATAAAACATAGTTAGTAACTAAAGAAAATCTCAAGTATCATACGTTTACGAAGAGTCTTTGGTCGGTGAATTAGTCTGGGATTATAATATATAATTTACATTCCTATGTAAAGGATATAAAATATACAATTACACCACTTTCACATCACATAACAGCTTATCCTCCTTTTCTATATTCTAAATGGCCTCTCTATAAAATCCACGACTGTCCTAATATATCACTCACTCCCGAAAACATTCCATGCCACCACCCAAAAACCTACCACAATTATATAAAATCATCCCATCATTTTTTAACACTAATGGAATACCACATTAATGACTCAACTCTAACCCCAAAATCAGACCATAGATAATACATAATCACAACAAAGAAACAAATGATACCTGTAAAAAAAATATTAACTTCCCATAATATATCATCACTCAACATTTTTAATAATTCTATCATATTAATTCAACATATCTATCTTAAGTAGTGTAATTTCAATTCTAGAGTTTACCCATCCGATATATTTCCTTATTTACATGATTATCCATTTTTAATGGAAATTTGAATATAAAATCATAATTAAAACATAAAATAAATCACAAAAACAACAATATCTTAATAAAAATTGATAAAGAGACAAAAATAACTAACAACATCATGATTTATATAAACACACATGAATCACCCTTTCCCATTAAATTATTTTTAGAATGGTTCATTATATTTTCTAGGATAATACATACCTCCCCCAATAGTAATAAAAATTATGTTTCCTTCACATTATAAAAAAATATTAGAGTTTTCTAGAATCCCATATATTAACTGAAGCTTCACAAAATATTGTGAAACACTAAGGTAAAAATGTGTTGATTGGAAGGTCCTGGACAAGAAAAGAAATCTAAATTTCTTAGAACACATCTATCCCCATAAATATCACAACAAAAGTCCACATAAACCAACACCAATTCATCACCACATACTTCCACTGGATGAAGATGAAAAAAGAAACAAACAATTAAATCATATAAACTCCCAACCAATCTCAATAAATCCATATATCGATTCCAATGACTAAAGAGAATCACCAAACACATTTTGGTCTCCACAGATTCACTTTTGGCACCTTATATCTCATATAAATTTAAGGAAATATAAGAATTTGTATGGGATTGTGAGTTTGTACTAATACTATAAATTATGTTGCCTATGTATGATAGATCAAGGTCACACAACAAAGATGATACTTTCATAAAACCACTAGAAATTGTGTCATGAGAACCATTATATCCAAACATTAAAAATTGGAATAACTACATGAAATTGGATTAAAAAAGGGACATCAGGTGCAATGAATGTCACTTTTCCAAAAAACATAATCTCTTGAAATTCTCTAAGGACATCAAGCTGAAACCATGACATGACCTATGCACCGTAGAATTTTGACACCCAACTGGAAATAACCTATAAATTAGATCTTATGTGCTCCATATTATAGAAAGTATGATCATCCCTTAAATAAAATTATCTAATATATAAATAATCTCCAAGAATAAATTTTCTCCACAAATAAATCCTCCACACCATGAATAGATAACCACCAAATGAAATATATAGGATATTTAACCCATATGCATACTTAAATTCCCCAATGTAATTGTCATTTCTGGATAAAAATGGCTTTATACATGAATAGAATCACCCTAAAAGCATTACATGCTATGCCCATAAATTATGTTCCATGATCAAGCATCCTACCATGAAGCATTGTAATCATTAACTATCATGGAATACACAATAGAGCTGAAAATCTTCCATATTCCCTAAAAAACATCCAACAAAACTCCAATGGAATGAAACATACAACCACAACATGACATAGCTTTCTTTGCTAAAATCTATACTCAAAATCAACCTCTATTATTTCATCATGATCATGATATCTCCAATAATTTAATCATTCAATTTAGTGGGTGGAAATTGTATGAGATAATAAATAAAAATACAAACAAATCAACAAGGAAATCTTTATCAACATAGTCATTATATTTTCTCTAACTTGTTTTACATAATTATTGGTAAAAATTATATTTTCAGTATATAAAACATAAAATTAATCCCACTTGTTTTAAATCAAATGTGTAACTCTAAATATTTCTCCACAAGACCAAATTAATATCAATTAATCATTTTTAGTCCTAAAAATTAGTCTTATTTTATATTTTGACTGAAATTCACAATAAATTTATCATATATATTCAATAAATCCATAATTGGGATATGGAAATTAGAAATCATTTAATTTCCCATCACGATCATTTATGATAAGAGAAATTGAAATATCATTGGATTTTATAATCCATAATATGAAAATTGCTTACCTTATCATCATAATGGATTGGTTTTCGTGATCAATGATTATATGAAATATTATAGTTAAATGTTTATTTCTTTTCTCTATATACAGATTTATCTACTGATTCCAAGAGGAGTGGGATTATAGTTTATGTAGGAATGGACTAATTATTTTACATATTGGTTATAACTCTTGTATGTTTATGAGAATAGTTTAGGAATCATTATAGGGAATCAATAAGAATTTTACATTAACCCTTTACCTTGAACTAATAATTCTCAAATGACCTTTTAGCGTAAAATAACAAAAAAAATTACTGACATAAAGAATGAAAATGATGTATTTAAGGAAATTTTAGTAAAATTGTATAATCTAGAGTAAAATTGATTTATTTAAAAGTTTATTTTTCAACAAAAAGTTCCATTATTATTTTCCATAAATTATAAGGACCATACGGTGCATCTAGATTTGATAAAATGGTTTATACGGATCCAAACAAGATTATTTTTAATTCTACCATTGCATAAATTTAATTTAGAGAAAATAAAATATCATTTAAATATACATCATTTATTATTCATTGAATATGATCATTATTGGTGTGTAGTTAGCGACATTAAATGTTGGGACCTGAGGTGGGATGTGGGGTAGGAGGTGACGGGTAGAAACATGACTGACTAATGGATGATGAAGGACATGTATCTCAATAGAAGATTCAGGAATGATATTTTTATTGATATTTTTTTAAAAATGACATAATTTATTTTTTTATTACATATAATGTAATTTTATTATATTATATGTAATAAAATAAATTTATACTATAAAATTTTGTATGTTTTTCAAATATATTTTTTTACATTGTTTTTTAGTATAAGAGGAGGTAATTATTTAAATTATTTATGAATTTACATATACAGTGCTGGTTTCAACTACTAGGATTCATTTATACGTGGTTTAAACTACCACAAATTTTGGTAAGTTACCATATATATGGATGTTTCAAACCACCACTAAATATTTTCTATTCAAGAAAACCGCATTTAGATAATTTCAAACAATAATAATCACCACTAATTAGAGAAACCATCACATAATTTTGTAGTCTAAAAAACTACTTCTAATTAATCTATAACCATGAATATATATATATTTGGCCAGTTGAAAAAAAATCCATATAGAAAAGAAATATCTTGTTAAATTTACAATGACATACCATTTTGTGACAGTTGTTTAGAGTTGTTTTGAAACCCTATAGAGGCGGTTAAAAATAACTCTATTCCTAGAAATAAGTAATATTATTTTTAATTCATCATGTAATGGTTGTAGCCATATAATTACTATGAGGATATGTTTTAGGGATCCTTTCAACTAGAATAATCTAGAGATTGAGTATTCTAAATCAATTATTGAGGGATACAAGGGTTCATTAAAATAGTGGGATACATTTAATGATTCAATCATTAATGTATAATTAGTAATCAAGATACAACTATTAATCTTATAATATTATATTTGATTGAAAATGGAAATTAATAGGACATGTTCACAATTAATAATTATAGATAATGTAAATGTTCTATCTATTATTAATTTCTAAGTGTAGTACAAGCAATTTCACAAAGTACTATGATATAGAAAATTCTATTTTTTGGAGTCATTGATACCTATTTAGCCACCACGGTAATTGAGGGTGTAAATGATACTTACCAAATAATCATGTGTGAATCATTTTTTGTTTACCTCATAATGATATCATCAATGTACAATGAGTTGTGGATACATCATATTGATATGGATGGTTGCATCATATTGTCTTATCTCCAAACAATTAGTGAGGAGAAAGTGAAGTGAGAAATAGAATGTGATGATGAATACAAAGAATATGTGTAAATTTAATGATGAGTTATAATCTTTCAACATATCCCATTCTTATTATTTTCCCCAAATTTCTCCCATTTTTTTAGGATTAAATAACATAAATATGGGGAAAATATTCCTTGTAACTTTTAGTAAGGTTCACCAAGAGAATACGAACTTAAAAAAAGATTAATATTTTATTCTTATAGTTAAAATGTTGAAATATAATGAGAAAATACTAATGGAAAGTGTGGTACCAAAGGATACTTTTCAATTTCCTTTAATAAAAATAGGGTGATCATTATACATAGGTTATTTTCTTTTCATTCCATGAGATAAGTCCATGAAAGATTTAATGAAATGAATTCAATTAGAAGAAAGTGGAGGTATCCACTTAGTGTATATTAATCATTGTATGTGGTGTTTTTAGTTTACTTATTAGGTATTTGATAAAATATTCTTATCACATATGTGTGTTTAATTATAATAACCATGTAAGGAAAAAATGATACAAGAAGTAAGTTTAATTATCCAAGAGCATGAGAAAAGGTGATTCTTAAGTCAATAGTTAGAAGTACAGAACTTGTTATTGCTAATTTCATTGATTCTAGATGAAATTTTGTTATGTATCATAAAAATATTTATCTCACAAGTCCTTTGAAAATAAAGATACATTATTCTAGTTTTGGAATGAATGTTGTTTTAAGTGTATAATACTCCACTAATAGTTCATTAATGCTTGAATCATTGGTAATACATGATGAATATAAAATGTAAGACTCAAATACACCATTTTGACATTATAATTATTTATCTAGTAAATCTAAGTAGTTTTCAAGTATATACCAAACATGGTTTTAAAATATTTGGAGTTAATGACCATAGGTATCATCGAAACATTTAATTTTTATGTTTTGGACTACGAAACCATTATAAATAAAGGTAAGTCACATGGATGTTGTAATTAATTCATCTTGAGATCATATACTATTCCAAGGAAAAGATAGTGGTAAATATATACTTCATATGATTCCATAAAGTTATATTGAATATAAAAGTGATGTTTGGTATTTTAATGGTTATAATATATCAGTAGCTCTGAGATCTTGTGCCAAAAAATATCTTGACCAAGCATTCATCGAGCATGAAATAAAGATTGGATTTATTCCTAAACCCACATTTCCTTATAAACATCAAAGTTATGATGTTTCTAGGGAATACCAATGATGTGTCTCACTTGAAAACATTTATCAATAAAATGTATCCTAGAGTAATCACTAAAGACACATTTCTTTATACACATTAGAGTTATGTTTTAAGTAAAAGGTGAGTCAATGTTGAGACTTATATGCATTATAGAAACATCAATTATTTTTATACACATGATTTGCAAGTAGTGGGGTTATCACATAACCATATGCCAACTATAATGAAGAATGGATATCATATGAGTTATAGTATAATATAAATCCATAATTTCATAATAACATGTGTTTATATGTAAACTGTATGATAATGATAGAAACAAACTTGTGTCAATAAAAACTCAATGTACATCTAAATTAATTATCTTGATGGTTTATAATGATATTAAAAAAATCCCTAAGATAGAAAACTAATAGTCATTTAATAGAGTATATTTCTAAAAATCTATACACAAATCGATATAAGATAGTGGGAGAAATATTGAATTGGGTTTAGTAAATGTTGTAGATACAAAAATAGTTTCAAAATCATATACTTCTACAAGAGATTATTGAAATAGAGTGTTCTAGAGACACATACTATATAGGAAGGATAAAATCATGGTAATGGTTTTACATTCACCATGGTCGGTGATACTTTATTCACTAAGATTGATGAATAATATATGTAATAAGTATGTGGAAGTTATCTAAGATATATAGGTTCAATTAAAATTCAATAATGGATTCCTTATATCAAAATACATGTGCATATTATTTTTAATGTTTCAAATCTTCATACTGTAGGGAATTCAAGGGAAATGTTGCATGGGTGGTACAAGATTGGTACCAATAAGGCTTTATTTTTATACCAAGTAATCCTTCCTAAATAGTTTAGAATTATAATTTTCAAAACTGATTTCTATGATCACTAAATTTAAAATTGGATTTTAAGACTAACTTTCATCGAAAGTGACTATTTGATAAAAGATGAAAGATGTGGTGACACCATAGAATTCCATTAATGGTTTCAAGTGATTGAAATTATATTTTGGATTGAATTGAGATACAACATCATAAAATAATTATTTAGAATGATTTTTCAATATATCTACAAGAGGTTAGTGACGTCATCGTATTTTTACAAGGAAAATATGGTTGATAACATATGTAAAATATCCATTGGACTTATGTTTAGTTAAGAGAATATTGAAAGTAAATCTCCATATATTGATATAAAATAGAAACATAATGTATAGGGGAAAAGATCTATTGAGTTATAACTAATGGGATTTGTAGAACAAGGTAAAGTACTTATACCGACAAGGTATTGAGAAATAATATTTGATACAATTTGACAGAGAATTGTTACCAATGTCACATGACATAAATATCTTTAAGAAAACATGTATGAGACATGGGAGGAGATTAATATTGTGAGTTGAATTCCATATGCTTCACGAATAGATCAATAACATATTATATGATATGTACAAGATATGATATTTCCAAAATATACTTCATGGTGGGAAAATATTAGTTATGTATAGGATAAATGCATAGGAAGTAGTTAGAAATATTCAATAGTACTTATGATAATACAAGAGGTATTTTCCTAGTACATGGAGAGTAAAAACACTAGTTTTAAGGGGACAAAAAATAATCTAATTTTAAATTAATATAATATATTATCATATTGATTCTAACACAATGGGAAAGATAAGATCATTCAAGAAAGTGGTATCCATATTTTCAAATATCAAGTGAATTGTGTATTTTGATGCAACTAATGAAGTGGTGTAAAATACACAAAGACTTTTTCTAGTCCTTGGAATCACACCTTTTAAGTAAAGATTTATCATAATATAAATTATGATAATTATACTACTGTTACTAGCCATGATATCATGTTTTGACCGTGGAAAAAATAAATACACTAAGGGATATCATCTATTGAGGAGTCTTAATCAAGGAGGTGAAGTCACAGATAACAGAATAGCCACATAATAGAGACATGGTAGGACCAGTGACTAAATCCACAACATAGTAGAAGAATGATCTTATTATGCGAGTGATTATAATGATAGGTAGAAAATTGGATCGAGTCAAAGTGGGAGTGTTGTAAAAGTGGGTTCTCTAGACCCAACTTGAATAGTAATTTTCAATTACCATATCATATATGTAGAGATATATGCATGATTTATACACTCTTTAATAGTTTTTTATTTCTACATCCACTGTTAAAATGGTAACGTCCATAGATTATTTTAATTATGAAATGGTTATAGCAGTTACTAGGCTATAATGAGAAACTCAGGATACAATGACATTAATCTTTAACAATTGAACCATGGTTTAGATACATCATACCGATTAGACATAATTTTTTTGACCATTAGGCATTGGGGCTCATAGGCATTGAGACTTATTCTCATGAACTTCACACTTGTTGATCTCGAATATATAAGATTATGTGGATTGAACCATCAAAACTAAAACCACATGTTTCAGGTGTCCATGGTAGTTCCTATCTACAGACACATCTAATGGTATCCTGACATTATTTTTTATCTATGTATACAATTTTATCACCTACTTCGATACCCGTAAAAATAGTGGAAATGAATTTGTAACAAGGTAGATTGTGTTGGGTGCATTATTGGTGGTATCAAATTGATTGAATAATCAAGATAGAATTGTTTTCTTTCAAAAGGAAGTTATATCTTAGGCCTAGTTGATAAGGATGGTTGCACCTTCACTAAATCCTTGTACATGGTAGAATAATGAATGTCCATCTAGTTAGGCCAACAAATAGTTATGTAAGAAAGTATGATGACTTGAAGTGTGTATCCTATTTTATTATATATCCCTAGACAAAGATGTTATATTACACGATGTGTGTTTGTAGGAAATTTTTAAATTTCTACGAATTTTCCTTATCGATGGTTAGAGATGATCAAAAACTATGACTACTCAATCCATTACCACCATGGGAAACTTAATAAGGTGGAAGATTCCCTAAGTAGAAAGGACCCAACGATTCTATCATTGATGAGAATTTAAAATGATCCAATATTCGTAGATTTGATGATGATGGACATGTGAATCATAAACAAGGGTGTATCATTAATCCTTTCACAAATGATTGCTCATCCATCACTTTTGGAAAGGTTAAAAGATTCTCAAAATGATGATATGGGAATTCATGAAAAATTGGAAGCTATCGGAAAAGTGAAACCCTCAATGTTTAATGTTAATGAAAAAGGAATTGTGAGATATGTGAAATAACAATGTGTTCCATCCAGTCCAGAGCTGAAGAAGGAAATTTTGGATGATGCACATTGTTCGAATTTATATATTCACCCAGGAAACACAATGATGTATTGAGATCTCCGAGAGAATTATTGGTGGGATAATATGAATAAGAAGAACACTAAAAATACATCAAAGTGCCTGGTGTGTCATCAAATGAAGGTAGAGAGGCAGAAGTCTATGGGGATGATACAACCATTACGCATACTAGAATGTAAATTGGAGAACATCACCATGGACTTTTTCATCAGACTTTCGAAGACATCCAATGTCAATAATGCAATCTAGGTTACTGTGGATCGTCATACAAAGGCAACAAAATTCATTGATATTCGAGAGGATTTCTCATTGGATCAACTGGGATAGATATATACTAGGGAAGTGGTAAGGATGCATGGAGTACCACTATCTATTGTGTCTTGACCGAGATCCAAGATTTACCTCTATGTTTTGGAAGAGTCTTTAACATGATCTGAATGCTGAACTGAACTTCAGTACGACCTATCATCCTCAAAATGATGGCCAATCCGAGTGGACTATCCAAACACTTGAATACATGTTGATAGCGTGCTGAATGGAATTTAAAGGAGGATTGGATCAATATCTTCCTTCGGTTGAGTTCTCCTATAATAACAGTTTCCACTCGATCATCCAAATGGAAGAATATGAATACCTTTATGGGAAAAGGGGCATAACACTGTTGTGTTGAGATGAAGTCGGTGAGCGTAAGCTGCTTGGACCAAAAATTTCCGAAGAAATGATGGAGAAGGTGAAAACCATTCAGCAGCATATAAAGGATGCCTAGAGTCAACAGAAGAGTTATTCAGATAACCATCAATGAGACATTGAGTTTATTAATGGAGACATTGTATTTCTATGAATATATCCATGGAATAAGGTCATGTGATTTGGAAATAAAGGGAAGTTAATTTCAATGTACATCGACCCCTTCAAGATTCTTGATCGTATTGGGACTGTGGCCTGTCGACTAGCACTTCCACCGACCATGGCCATAGAAAATGATGTATTTCATGTATCCCTCTTAAGTAAGTACATAACATAGCATTCACATGTACTCTCTTTAGAGGTGGTACAGTTAGAGGATGACCTTTCTTATGAGGAGTATCCAGTTAAGATTTTAGATCGTAGAGAAAACGTTCTATGAAATAAGAGAATTCCCCTCATCAAGGTGTTGTGGTGAAACCACAGGCTTGAGGAAGAAATGTGGGAATTAGTGGAAATGATGAACTAGAGTTACCCACATCTGTTTTAGTGTGAGAAAAGGAAATTTCGAGGGTGAAATATTTTATGGTGGGAAGATATTAATGACCCAAACATTCATTATTAGAAATTACTCACGATCAAATTAAAGGTATCTTTATGTAGAAGGTTTATATAAAATTTAACAATCATTGGTTTTATTTTTTTGGATTATAAAATACTATTAAGAATAGTGACCATTGTTAATATAGCAGTTGAATAGTGATCACATGATTAGTACAAATATAGGGCTTTAAAAATCCAATTTACTCTGACAAAGGAAGTGATGGCCTCATCCAGCAGACTTTCCCCATTACAATTCCCATTTGACAGATCTTAGAAAGGAGGTTTCCTATTTGAGATTTTATCTTGACCAAGCCCAAGATTAGCATGAATATGTTAAACCTGAGAAGAACCGCCGATAAGAGAAGTGGAAGTTGATAGAGATTACCACCTGAGAAATGTTATCCGAGCCACCCCAAGAGTGGGTCACCATCACACACCTTACCCTTTAGTGTAATGAGGCTGTTATAAGTGGTTATGTAACAAGACCTTACCATTATGGTCATGTACATTTTTTTGTAATAATGAATATACCTTCATTTTATAATTGTTACCTTGTATATGGGTTTTAAAAGACAAATAGTATTTTTAGTTAATAATTAACTAAAAAATCTATTTGGATGAATTAATGGATTTTTAATTAAATAATATTTTAATAAAATATTATTATTATTATTAAATTACTTTTTATTAAATATAAATGATTTTATAATTTTATGAATGCAATCATAATTTGTATTACGGTTTGAAAGCCATTTTTTGTAAAATCCCGTGAAGTTTTTATAACTGTGGATTTTTTTAAAGTGAAAATTAACATAATTAGAAAATTATTTTGATAAAATAAATATTATTTCTGGATTCAAGACGTTGAAATTATCCAACAGTGAATTTTTCATAATTGTTTGAGCCAGTCAAATTTTTGGGTAGAAATTATATACTGTTTAAATATATAATGTTTTTATGACATTATAATGACCCAATAGTGATGTAATAAAATAATATAAGACTTATGTTCAGACAATATATGTTTTACCATTAAAATAATTAGATTTTGGGATTGTTTGACTTATTTTACAAAGCATTAATGGACCCTTTAATCTTATTAAACATCTTGTCCTTTTAAATTGATTTCCTTGAGAGTGTGACTCACCTCCACATAAGAAACCCCATTATTTTAATATGTTCTGACTTTGTACTTATAAAATATTTTTTTGCACTTCCCTTTTTCGAAAACCATGGGCAAAAACCATGGGCTCGTTTTTTGTTTGAATTTTTATAATGTGTGGTGTCCCAAACATAAATAATAAAGAATTCCCTCACCTTTCCTATATAAACCCACCCAAGATCCCACTTCCTCCTCACTAAAATACTTTAAAGTTCTTAAGAATTCTGCCCTACTCTCTCTAAAATCCTCCCAATGTCCCCCAAGCTCCAAGTAAGCCTCTCTAAAACCTCTCTCATACCTTTGGAAGCACACTTCCAAGTAAGGCTTTTTTCTTATTTTCTCATTTTTTTCCAATATTCTTTAAATTGTTATGCCCTTTTAATTTCAATTTTAAATGTTGGGGTATGGTTTCAAACCTCCCCCGTATTTCCCTATTTATGTTTTAATTATGGGATACAATTTTCTCTATAACTAAATTCCTCCCATGTACAGCAATTACTATGTTGAAATTCCAAAAGTAATTTCTCTCTCCTCTTTTACATTCAACCAATTATTTTGTATCATGGATCTAAATTCCATTAAAATTGTTGGGGCATGTATCCATATGACTGTCTTACTGTCCATTTCATGTACATATGATGAGACACTTGTTTCTCTCTCATCAACCATTTTTATGAATTCTTACGTCGCGTCGTTACGCTGCCGAAATTGCACCGATTTTCCAAGCCAATGTCATTGTGTAGTGAATACCATGACCATTTCTCTATCAAGGGTATTCACCTGTATGACCATTTAATTATTTATTATAAAGTATTATGTTTTAATTCCACATTCTATTAATGTTGAATAAATGATTATGTTTTATGAATCAATGTTATATGATCCATGTCGCACACGTATACATGAAATGAAATGATTAAGAAGGGTGCGCCTTTATAACACTCCAATACATTGGGTTAAGAATAGTATCATAATACATCTTGTTCAATGGGTGTTTACTCATGCTAATTAAAGTAAAAAAAGGTTTTACTTGTGCTTCATGTACAATGAGTATTTACTCATGCTCCATGTGTAATGAGCCTTGGCTCATGCTAATTCCATGTTAAGTGTTGTTGCCAAATTTCCATGTTATAATTATCATGCTTTATCATGTTTATGATTTTATTGTGCTATAATGATATTCCTACTATCAAACTTGTATTGTATTTTTCATGTTACTCCATGTTTATTCCCTTGCTGTGCTTTATAGCTCACCATTTTCTTATGCATGTCCCCATGTTATCCCATGCAATGCTAAGTACGAGGGAATGTAGTCGTCATTTAAAGGATTTATTCATTAAATATGTTGTTTTTCATGTTTTACGTTGTTATGTAATGATCACATGCCCGAAATACACTATACCTCTTGATCTTCTATGTTGAATCAAACGAAGTTTATGTAATAAATTATTTTTAATTTTGTAATAAAAAGTAGGGTTGTCATAATGACCATGTACTATATCACTCTCTATCAGTACAAGGGAGTAATATTTTAGCTTCCATGTCCATGTTTTCTTATAAGGAAACCATGTATTTGTTTTCTCATGTGAGCTTTAAACATTCAATTCTCACATTCCATGTGTATATTTTATTGATTCTTTTTAAGATACAGGTTTTTTAAAAAGGTAATTTAAAAATTCAATCCCCTAGTTTTTTTGGCCAATTTCAAATTTTGTGGTAAATATTTAGTAAAGTGTGGATAATTTTTCATCCCATTATTAAAAAAAAGAAAACCCATGTTTTATAGGGTATAATATATATAACATAAAGCTTAAACAAACTATAAAATCTTACTATTTAAATGTGACTGTTATAACCTGACCAATAAATTTGTAGGAGTGAATTGAATTAAGGACATTATGAAATATATAATTTTCATACTCATTGATATATTATTAAATAATTCGTTTTATATAATTTGTCAAATTTTTACTAAATTGATGTTATTCATCAAAAACACTTCTTCTTTAAGAATTGGGCTTCTTTTCTTATGAGTAACTATTATAAATAATTTTTGGAAATTTTTTGAATGAATTTCATAATATAAAATACATTTTAAAATCCAAATATCACATTTTACATTGGGGGATATTTTGGGCTTTTGTATAAAATATTGGGTTTTCTGACAATAGTGAGAATACCAATTTTTGTAAAAATGTCATTTCGTTTCAATGAATTAAAAAATTTTAATGTATCCGTATTTATTAGTTATCGTTTTATGTAACATAAATATTATTTAGTTATGTTTGACCAACTTAAATTATTTTACATCAATGTTACACTGTATTATATAATAATTTTATTTTTGTGATAAAAATGGATTTTTTTGAAAACTGTTTTAATGTACATATTGTTTCTCAAATTTTATTATTAAAATGGGGAAATTATTCAATAAAATTTATATAGAATATAAAAATTAATATTAATTTAGTATCACACATTGATTTTTATTAGTCTTAGAGTTAATAGAAAATCATTTTTTTCTTGATCTTGAAAACTCTCTTTTTCGTTGTTTGTGCAAGTTTTATTTTGAATTTCATTTTTTCTAATTATGTGAATTTAATTTTGTGAAGTGGATTAAATATTTGGAAAAATAAGGTATATATAAGTTAATAATATCATTTTAATTTTCATTCATAAAAAAACTATAATGGTAAAAAATATTTACCGTAGTGTAGGTAAAATAATGAAACTCGTTAATGTTAAACGGTAAAAGCATAAAACACGTAAAATTAAATTTAAATGTATTTTTAATGTTTATATAGAGCATATAAATCATTAAGAACATTATTTCTCAATATAATTCATTATAATTTATTCCACCCAAATGTAGTTGGATTTAAATTTAAAATAACCATTATTTAATAACTTATAGCCACCCGTCCTCATGTATAAATATCACTCATCACCAACTAGTTTCTCCAAAAAGGAATTTATTCTCATAAAATATCTTCCAAAACATCTCCTATCTAATTTAAAAACTTACATGTTCTTTTTTTCTCAATAAAATAACAATTACAAGGTCTATAAGGGATTCTTCAAGGAGGTGATATTCAAGAGGTAAATTCCTTAAACTGCCTCTCTTAATTTATTTTATTCTCCTACCTTCATCGAACATAATTCATCCCTCAAGGAATAATATATATAGGATAATTTATACACTTAAATTTTATATTTATAATATTATATATTATATCCATCCTTTTTATTGTCTCCTCTTATACAAAGGAACGAAACCATTGTCCAAATTACTGTGATTAAATGTCTTTTTAAATAATGATTTTTTTTTATTTTCCATTACCACCTTCTTTTATGTTCATAAAAGTATAATTATTGTTAAACAATTATTTAATAGGTATATTATATCCTATTTAATTTTCTTTAAAAAATATAAAAAAATAATGATAAATAAAATGTTATTGTTTCGTAATGTTCGAAAAAACAACCAAAATAAACTAAACATTTTTCATTAAAATTTTATCAAAAAGATCATACCCATGTAAGAATAAAAATGATATTTGGTACCACATAAAATTATCTAAGTGAATTAATATTATTATATTTTATTTCTGTATTTTTTTCCATTTCACAAGAACATCCATAATTTTATAAATGTTAACTGGACATGAAATTGTGAAACAAATGCTCATGAAATAGTGAAATTAATTTAATATTATAAATTAATGGGAAATAAAATATTTTAAAAAAATCATCTAAGATATTATAAATATTAATATAGTTTTTTAATGATTTAATTAAATTATCTAAACCATTATATATGAGTTTAAAGTATGAAAAACTAATGGGAATCATGTGGTAAGGGTTTCTCATCTTACTCTAACTTCTTTGAGATATATGCCTTATTCACCACTTATTTGTTTTTTTTTGTCGTATATATGGGACTTTGATATACCATTTCATCATTATCATTTTCTTCATTGAAGAAAAATCATTTGATAATTACTACTTTTATGATGCATACAATTCTACAAATTACAAAGAGGTAAGGGATTTCTTAACCCAATGTCCTTTATTTGGGTTAAACTTCTACCTCGTTGATTATGTCATGATAAGATTAAGTGTGATGTTACTTTTCATTGACTTATGTTTTATTTTCACTAGTTTTTTTAATTTATATTGGACCCACATAATCTATTCCTTGATTAATTTTCATTTTAATGATATGGTCTTTATGGTGGACTCTATTTTAAAAAATATTCTTTTAATGTTTCCCTTTAAACATAATTTTTTCCCATGTATATGTTATCAAAAAAATCCAAATATTTCATTAATATTCTTTTATGATTGTTCCAAATCAGTTTATGTTATTAATTAATTTTTAAAAAATGGATTAAAAATAATTTTTTTGACATTTACTAATAAATTTACTATATGAATTTCAAAACACAAATATGGAAGAAATGATTTTTGTAACCTATGTTGAATGAGCAGATTGTCCCTCCATTAATTAAATATAATTATTTTAATCTGTCTTTAAATTTAATTATGGTTATTTTCAAATATAATATTTTCCATTTTATGTGTGTATCTTTTTTAACAATATTTTATTTAAAATTAATGGGATTGTTTTCATTAATAAAATATCCATAATTAAGGTATTCATGTTTTATGAGTAGGATACAGTTATTTTGAATTTGTTTATAGTGAATTGTGGTTACGTTATAAATCATTTATGTGTGGTTCTGTTATAAACCATGTTAATTTTGTCACATTATTCACAATTTATGGGTGGTTTTGTGATAAACTATGGATGAGTGGTTATGTTATAACCTCCAATGCATTGGGTACTTTAATGTTGGATGATGATATTATTGGTTACTATCTTTTTAAGAGTGATATAGAAAATGATATCCTATGTTGCATACTTTTATTTTATATGAATTATAATTAGTTATCATGGAAATTGATTAATTTTTAAAATGTATGATAAAGCTCTTTTATGTAAAGATATTTTTTTTCTGTGGGAAAATGAATGTTTTATGAAAATGATTTTATGGTTTTTCTATGAACTAATGGTTTTATTTCTACTATTTCCCTTAATATTAATTGATTCATATCCCATGTTTTAAAAAAATTATCAGATATAAGTGATAATAGAGACAATGATGCTATTAAGGGTATAATTGGGAATATTTTTCATTAAGATAAAACATATTATAATTTAAATATTTTTGTTATATGGAACAAATTGATACTATTTATATGTGTCTACATATAATATGTGTGTTTACCATGTATGAAACAATCAAAATTCTCTAAAGTAGTAAAATTAATAGATCATTGGGAATATAGCAAATTGAATTCTAGTTTAAAAATCATTATTGTATGATATTTTTATGGTGAGGACCTTACAGTTAATGTGGAAATATGTTGTCGATGAATAGATAGAAAATAAAAAGGGGATAATTTTCTAACTAATCTTTTTTTATTTTATTCATATTTTTTTACTATCAACAATTTCATATTTAATTAATTTTTTCTAGCCAATGTTTGAATTTTTGGAGTCGTTCTTGTGTTATGGACCTTATAATATTAATTCGAATAAGTTTGTTACTTTTTATGTGTTAGTAGATCTTGATTCCATGATTATATTATGGTGACTATTCTTTAATGAAATCATATGGTTTTTGGATTCTTTTTCTTCATTAATCTTTGGATGGTGCCTCATAATTATGGTGAAGTTGTATAGACTACATTAAGATGGAACGATTTGTCGAGGGGATGATAATCCCAGAAAAATTTAATTATTGACACATGGTTATTTTTTTGGGTATGTTCTCTTTTACTATATGTCATTGTTTGTTCATGCACACTAGAGCTCGTGTAAATATTACACTCTTTTCTATATTAATAAATTCATAGGAAGAGATAGTTGGGTTTCCAATTCACATATCAATATTTTTAAAAACTATACTATAATGCACACATTTATTTGATGTTAACTACTTTTAAAACTAGTTCTATTTACATAGTTTTCTAATTTTTATCAAATTATTTCATATAAAAAACATAAATTATTTTAAATTTATTATAATAAATTTATTTTAGTTTTTTTAATATATATTCCTTGTTGTATTTTATTTTCCATGGTGTGTAGGATTTTGTTTTGAAGATATCTCCCCATGGATATTAATTTTTGGGACTCTCTTATGATTATGATTATTTTATTTTATTTTATTGGTTTTGGGTTCTTGAGGAAGAGAATTATTTGAGTAGTATTTAATGTGAAGAATTGAGTTTACTTTATTTTGATTAGGTTGATCTCTCTTTTATCTGAGTTTTATCTTAATTCTTTATGGTGTGAATTGATTTAGGGGTATCTAATAAAAGGACATATATTTTCCAAAAATCATACATTATCATTTATCAAGTGTTGAGTGTCTAGATAATTCTATAATTTATTTTTTTTATAATTTTTTTATGTGAATGTTTTTCATTATAAAAACATTAATCTAACTCCTAAATGTTAAAGATTAAAAACATATTATGCATGGGAACCTTGTTATATGAAAAATATGAAGAATATTAAAAATATTATGTATTAAAAAAATAAAACTCATTGAATATTTACTTACATATCAGTATTTTTTAAATTAAAAATATATTGCGCATTTGGAAAATATGTTACACAATGAAAAATATGTTTTCACAAATACATATTTTAAAAAAATTATGTAATTATTTTTTGATTATTTATTTTTGATAATTTAGAAAAAAAATATTTTATGTTTATGGATGGATTTATAAGTATCATAAAAAATATTTTATGTGGTTTTTGTAAAAAAAATTAAAGAATTATTTAATGAATGTATTTATATCATTTTTTAGATTTTATACTTTGTGTGTTTCATTTTTTTGACCAATTAAATTATTTGGAATTATTAATATCTTGAAGATAGGGTTTATTTATGTGGGATGGTATTGATGTATAATAAGTGGAATCGTAATTTCATCCGTGTTCGGTGTACCATATAGAAATGAAATGAAATAAAATAAAATATAATTTAAATTTTTTATGTTGTGTGATTCAAGAACTATTATAGATTAAGTGATATTCAATACTACCGAATATTACCACTAAAAAACTCAAATAAATGGTAAAATTTTATCAATGCTAACTAAAAAACTCTGATAAATTTACACATTACCAGTGCTAAAAAATCAATAATAAATATATACTATTTATTAATTATTTTTTAAAACTAATAAAGGATGCTACGTATTTGTTTTTTATTTCACACTGATAAATTCTTCCCTTTGTCACCATTTTTTAGTTCTGATTAATGGAATTATATATATATAATATTTATATAATAATAATAAAATATATTTATATGAATATAAAATATATTTATATATATTATAAATAATATATTTAGATTCAAATTAATATAATCATACAATATACATAAATATGTGTATGTATTAATTTTTAAATTTATATTTTTATAGTTATATTATAGAATTTTTTATTAGTATTCATATATATATATATAATTATGTATATATATATTGACACCATACACATGTATATATTTTTATTTATGTTTATGTTTAAATGATAAGGGGTTAGTACATCTATGTGTGTGTGTGAATGTGTGTGTGTGTGTACATGCATAACATCCAAACCTTTGATTTCCCACACCTTTTTTGGTTATTTATGTTTTTCATTTTTTCACTCAATGATTTTCATTGATCTATGATCATGTGAAGGCTTTTGGGCATCCAAATTCTTATAGGATCTTCAATATATGTTTTTTTAATCTTCACTCCAAAAATAGTTTGCGCCACGCCGTAGCACTCATAACCACACTACAGAGGAGATGGGTACACCGTCGAATTAGTGGACACACCATAGTAGTGTTTTAGGTGTTGAGGAAACACCATAAGGAAATTTGGTTCCACCATAATGACCCTGGCCCTAGAGTTTGAATTTCCTCATTTGTACTGGAAAACGACATGGAAATGGATGATCTGGGACCTCTTAAACACATTGTAGTGCCTTGTTCTTTGTATGTTTTAGATGATTGTAGTTGTTATGTATTTGGGGATTATTCTTCTTATTATGCCATTAATATTTTGATTTATGTATCCTCCTTTTTGGTTTTTAAGTGGGACTTATGATGTTTATCCAATGATAATCAAAACCTTATTTACACCCATTCACCTCTTCCCTTAGGATTGGTCCTAAGTTCTGAAATATAGATACATAGCTACCTCCATGTTGCAGTTCTCATTCTATAAGGTAGTGGTTCATGTTCTAGAGTTTTTTCAATCCACAATGTCCTATTATATTCTATATTGGTTCATTCTCATGTCATAGTACCCTATCGTGCATCATGGTGGTCTCTTCCAATGAACCATTACATTTTAGTGTTACACCCTATGCCGCGGTGGTTGATTTTTTGCGGAAAACCTTTCTTCTGCCACGAAGCCTCTTAGATTTCCACAGTATTCACATATTACTCATTTTGAACCCCTCATTAGGGTCTTTTGGTATTATTATCAGGGTATATGATTTCAAAATAAATTTCATATTATTTGAACCCACTGATGATTATATGTTTTTATTTTATTTTCAAACAATTTTCGAAATCATGATTTGTGTTTTGACAAATGGACAATGAAATGGAATGGTGGTTTATGAAAGATTAATTATAGTGATTGATATTTTCTTGAATAAATATTCTTGAATTTAAAATATTAATATACATATGTTTTGGATGAAATAAAATGGAATGATATATTTCATGGTTTGAAATGTGATGAATTAGTGGATTACGATAAAAACCATTTCATATTTGTTTTTGAGACAATGTAATGAATTTTTATAGAAAAAAATTCTATTTTTTTGAAATAATGATATGAGTTTATGATAAGAACCGATTTATATTGGGTTTTGAAGTGAATGGAATGTTTTAAAACTGGAATTTGTGGCCAAATGAAATGACGAATTGAATAATTTTCTGAAAAATGATAGAACCTAGTAAATTGATTGATTTAACATGATACAATTGGGATACTATGTAGTTTATTGGGACGAAAACATGATATAAATGTATTATATACACCTAAAAATATATTGAAGATGATACCATAACTAAAATAATTGAGGAAAAGTAGATTATTCCTTGGGGATAATCACCATTTCAACCTTAAGGATGTTCCTTGAGAACATTGGAAGTCATAATTCACCAAGAATCCTTAAAATCCTTATTTATACTACCTTTGAGTCTATTTTTTAGGGTTTTAGGTTTGGAAATGAATTTTGATTCCATATGATTTAAATGTTTCAATCGTTTTAGTTTGGATATAAAATCTAAATCATTATCCCTTTTTTAATTGTCATGTTCTTGATTATTTTACAAAGATTCTTGATTATGAATTATTTGATTGAACAGTTATTCTACATATTTTCTACAAGTCATCATAAATATTTCATCAAGAATGTTTTGATTTAAATTTTGAAAAAATCTCCCTACCATATTTTACTTACATTAAGAATAAATATTTTTCATAATAGGTAATGATTATGAAATGATTAGTGAAACCATAATATGCTTATATCTCACACCCTACATTTACCTTCATGTGTTTTTATAATTCCTTATGATATATCCTTTTAAAGGGAAGGCACCACATGAATGTTTTAGGAATTCCTCACTTGAAGGACCTTTCACATTAGGTGAAAAATATTGTAATTTTTTATTCATAAGTTGTGGTAGGATTTGTTTCTATCATTAATAATTTTATCTTGGAGTTATGGACCCTTTTTTCATCTATTGAGTGATTAGTATTCCAATAGTTTTATCATTAAATTGTCAGATGCTTTAATTTTGTCATGTATCACTTTTGGTAAAATCATTCGAATATTAATTTTCTCAATTCCATGATGCTTGTCTCTAGCACATGTGGATAGGGAATGCACATCAGGTCATTTGAGGATCGGATTTGGTACTGTGTTAGTGAGTTATCTAGGTTGGTTTGAGATAAATTAGTATCAAATTATATTGGAACATTCAATTCGATTTCATTATGAATTTTGGAACAGGTTTTTTAGTACATAAGGGGTATGTCACAAGTGTGTGCCTGACCACATCGCATCTTAAACAGCCTTGAGAAACTATATATTTTTTGGGACAGTTTCATAGAAGAGTTTTTGATTTTATAAATTTACAAAAGTTCTATTTGAATTTTTATATCCCTATTGATTCCCTATTGATAGAGTGGATGATATCATATCTCATGACTAATATTTTCCTTGATGTTGTGCAGTACAATGTCCCCAAGAAGATATTAGAATTCACATTTAGAGGGGGAATTTTTTGGAAAATATCAAACAAACCCTACGTTGTATCATAACCTTGTATTTTTGTTTTGAATTTATTTCATGATCTGGGATAGATAGCAGAAGGTTTTCAGGATCAAGCAACAGAGGTTGTACCCCAGAGGGGAAATATTAGAGATTAATCAGAAGAGATATTTCTCCTCAAACATCCATCTATCTAGGGTACCAATGATCCTCAGGTGGTGAAGGATTGGATGAATATTGTTTAGTTACTCATTATGTTCTCAATGATTCCTATTATATTAAGGTAAATTTTTATTATTTCAATCTTTATGGGCCTAGTATAAAGTTGTGGGGCTCTAAAGTTGGGACATGTAAAAATTTTGGCTTTGAGTGAAAATAATTCAAGGTGATTTTAATAGAAAATTTCTATTCGGAGTTGATGTTGTAAGATAAATTAATGTAGTTACTTAAACTCAATCAAGGTAACTATAATTTCACTTAGTATTCCAATTTCATTACTAAAAATTTTCACTTCTCACCTAAAGTGGTATCAAATGAGAAGCTAATGGTTTGATGATTTGATATGGGTGTTTGACAAGATATTTGATCCTTGGTTTTCTTGTTGTAATATAAATCATATGATGATGTTATGGAAAGATATTTTATAGTATAGTGTGAGTCTACTAGAAATTTAGTTTTAATGGGATTTTCTCCTACATATAGTGTCAGTTTTAGTGGGACCTTTAATGAGAAGAGAAACTAGGATAAGAATCATGGTGGAAACCATGGTGGTAGATCTCACTAGTATGCATTTTCTAAATAATTTAAATTATATAGTAAAAACCATATTACATATTTTTAGTGTGGTATGGTTTGAAAGAAAAAGAATAATTTCTTTTTGTAACAAAATAATTTCTTCTCTTGTGGATGATCAAAATATTTATAGTCAGTTTTTCATGTTTTTACCATTTAGTGTAGTGTTAAAATCATGTCAATTCAATGTGGATCATTAATGAAGTTTGAAACTTCAAGAACAAAGGTGTCATAGCCACAGACATCAAGAATTAAACTTCTACACATATTGGATGAGTCTCTAGTGGATGATGATGTGAGACCTCTAACAGTGATAGGTACCATTAACATTGCTTCATCATTAGCATCTGCTTTATTTGATATTATTGCCTCCCATTCCTTAATTTCTTCCCATATAATAGAAATTTTTATTATTCATATGGACCTCATGATTTATTTTGGAATTTATACACCTCTTGGGATGAATAAATATCAAGGAATCCAATTCTATTCTTGTTCTTTTATTTATTAGAAATTGATATTTCCTGCAATGTTTTTGTTTTGGAAATGAAACAACTATATTTCATTCTTAGTATGGATTGATTGATCACTGATAAGGATCATATTGAATACTATCACCAATGGGGTTCTATTGTAGGCATCGATGGAGTGTGTCATTTCTTTTAGGGAGAGTGGGACATAAGGCCCGGTTGAGATGGACCTAATATACCATATTTGGTTATGATGATGTTTTTGTTTTCTTATGCACTAGGGAATAAACCGTTGAAAGGATTAATACCTCCAGTAGTTTTTGGGTTTCTTGATATTTTTTCATCTAACTTATCTAGTTTAAAACATGTGGAAGAGATGGGCATTTCCATCAACTTGGTACCAAGTACATGTCATATCTCTATTCCATCATACCGTATAGAAGGAATGAAATTAAAGGAGTTAAAAAAGTGTTTGATGTTATATTTTACAAATTATTTACCCATTTCAATGTTTATCATTGAGATAAAAGATCCCAGTCAATGGAACTATATCACTGAGAGGGGGAGGGTTCAATCCAGGATACACTTTATTTTATGATTCTTTCCAATTGAAATTACCTTCACCGACTACTATATACTAAATACCCTATTTTAAAAAATCTCATGAACATAAATTGGAACATAAGTATTTATATGGTTCACTATAAAATAAGAATAAATACAACCTTTTTATGGTTTAGAAGTGATCCAATACCACACAATCCACTAGAAATCATTCCTTGGAATACAATGAGTAGGATATACACTTTCATTTGTGTCGATCTCTATAAAAACATCCAATAGTTTGTGTGTACCCTCTTAGAAAAAAATGGATAGAACAATGATTTTGTAACAAACAATGTTAAATGTGTTTTCTTTTAATTTCATAAAATGTATTCAAGGGAAAAAAATTATTCACTTTCTTACCCAGAAGATGGTAAAAACTTCCTAGACTTAGTCTGATTTTCCATATATGTTTTTCCTTGTCCCATTCATTCGAGTACGATTCTTATGAGTTTGATTATTCTCTGTATGATTCTTCCCAATATGATTCTCTCCATTCTGAAAATATAACTTCGACAGAATATTAAAAATATGAATTGGAACCACATCTATTATAAGTACAAAAAAATAATGTATAATTAATCTTAGACCAAAAATTTATTTATGTAAATATATAGTATTGGATGAATATGACAGAGGAAATTAAATCGTATTTCTTCCTCAGTTCAGAAATATGAGTACAGAAATCTGCATCCGATTATCTAGCCTGATATGATGAATAAATGAATATGACTAAAGGAAAAAATATATTAATCAGTTGAATATGACAATCAATGAGTCTGATAATTAGGTGAATACTACATTAGGATCTTATCTCTTCTCCTTTCACTTCAGTCCATCAACACTTCTTTAACAAATATGAACATGGAAACATCTTCTTCTCTATATGAACTCAGAGATTGTCTCTCTTCTATAGGGAATGGTACACTAGTCAGAAAAAGTGAAATGAACACTTTCCAGTTATGGGAGACATATTATAGATTTTGGTGGGAATCCCAAAATATTTCCCTCTCAACCAAATGAACAAAAATCTCAATTTCCCCTAAAAATATCAAGAACATTTATGACTTTGTCAACTATTATTGAATCTTCTCAAAAAATATTCAAACTTAATCTATTCTTCATACTGACCTATTTCAAATTCTAGTACGAATTCAACTATGGAGTATGATTTTCTTCAATACAGTGCTTTGTACCAATTGAAGAAAAAAAAACTCTTCCGATTTTTAGGTCCCCTTCAATAATGCATCCAAATATTTTCATCAATAATTCCCTTGGTTTATTTGTAATACAATTAAATTATAAGATGATTTATTTTGACTCACTTGAATAAACAATAATGTAATTAAACCCCTTTTAAATGGTCGAATACATGTTGATTGGTATCTATAATTTTTATTTTTTACTGAATTTATCTCAATTCTTATTCCATCAGTCTTGCTGAGAATAATTCTACATAAATAGGATAGGATAAAAAATATGATATATAGGTGTCAATAGCTTCAACTTTAGTAACTTTCTCATTCAAAAACTTGTTATTGTATCATAACGTCATTCATGAATTGGAATACATTTTAGGAAAAGCTTCAGCATCATCATACTTAAATTGAAATGTTTAATAACATTACACTATTCCTAACTCAACCAGGGTGCAATTTTCTAGAGTACAACTAACCTGAATAAAATTGATGTAATTAGGATCCATTAGAGTATTATCTCCATCACCCTTTTATATTTTCATTCATATATGATCATTCTAAATATGATCATAAATATTATGATCTTTCTGAGTAATATTGGACTCATCTCATTCACACCCACTTTTATTCCATCAGTCCTACATCATAAGTTATCCAATCATCATATGATTTATGTGAAATACAAATCATCAAAGCATCATCACATTTGACTAATCCTAGTCATATAGACTCTGATTTTACAACTACAATTATTTTTTCCATAGAGAATTCAGAGTAAATCTAATGACCATTTTCTTCCAGCAAGATACATTCTCAATATAATCGATCCTTTCTTTATAGACATAGTGTTGATCTAATTAAAATTAGAACAATTTCTCATTATTATTTTTTTCATACTGGACACAAGGTGATTCTGATCAGAACCATTTCATCTAAACGTGTTCTTCTCAAAATGATGGATATTCTTCAACAAATTGAGGCCTATTTTTTTAATATGTATTTCAGTCCAAAGGGCACCAAAAATACAAAGTGATGTGATTTCCCCTTTCATCTTAAACTTCCTTGACAACAAAATACAATACATGAAAACAAATACCTTCCTCATCATTTTGGCACTAATAATCTCCCCATTTTGATTTCCCTATCAACCATGATTCATAAATATCTATTCATTTTATCCTCATGAAATGAATTACTTATAAATAATTACAACAATAGATGACCTAAATCATTGTAGGAAACACGGATAATTGATAGAAAAACCAAGTTATCCAAAATAAGTGATTATGAAAACATCTTCACCATCTTTATTACTCAGCTCTTCAACATTCCTGGTATACAAACCAAATTAATTATTATGACCACACCAATAAAAATTTACAATATTTCACGCACAATACATTGTGGAATTAAAATAATACCCACAAATCCCCCATTTTACATGCCTTTTAAGGATAGATTAATGAAACAATTCAATTTTACCCCTTGAAAACATTGTCCAAAGGTAAGTTTAGAGATAAAATAAATACCCATACCTCAACCTTGATGAGAAATAGGTGGGGATCCCATGATAAAAATCAATTTAGAAAATGATTCCTTTCATAAAGGTTTTTTGAATATGATAGAAACTTATTCCATTATTGAAACATACTCCAGCTTCAATTCATTCTTCTCCACATGCTCTTTAATAAAATGATATTTGATATCAACATGTTTTTAATGAAAATATATAATTTAATTAATGGTGATATTGACTATACATTTATTTTCACAACCCAAGTGAAAGGCTAACTTTACATCAAATAGTTAGTATTCTAAATGAGATTTCATCCACATTAGTTGGGTAGTTCCTTGAATGACAGTATCATACCCAACATTATCCACACTTAATGTTAATAAATTATATTTATTTGAATTCAAAATAACCCAATTATTTTCCAGAAAGAATACCTAACCATATATGGATATTCTATCATCAACATTTCCTATCCAGTTATCATTTGAATACCCAAAAAAATCAATACTTATGAATCTTTTATATTTGATTTCAAAATCAGTTGTTCCTTTGATGTATTTGAGATTTATTTTTCTAGAAATTAAATTTGATTATTTTGGAGCACTCTGAAATATGGCACATAAAGTAACAAAATACACAATTTTAGGTTATGAGGCATTGTAATACATTCCAATAAACTTATAAAATTCATTCTGATCAACTTCTTTCCATTCTACATATTTTTCCAAATTTTTAACCACTAAAATTTTTGGGGAAACAAGTTCATAGTTCTTTATGTAGAACCTCTTCAGATGTTCTTTAGCATTAATTTATTTGGAAATAAATTTATGTTTCTTTTTTTATAAAATTTGTAATCCATGAAATTATTTCATTTCCCTAGCAAGGACATTTCAAATAACATATTTATCCCTTTAACCATCCTTTCACAACTTATTTCATTATTCCTAGAAAAGAAAATATCATCAACATAAACAATTACAATGATAGAATACACTTTCCTTAATCTGATATAAAGATTTATATCCACTCTTCCTTTCTTGAAATTCATCTTCCTTAATAATGTATCGAATTCTAAATACCATGCCCTTTGAGATTTTTTATCCCCTACAAGGCCTTCTTAAATCTACACACATTACTTTAATATTTCCCAACAACAAATCCACATGGTTATTCAATGTAAAATTTATCATCAAGGTTTACATTCAAGAAAAAATATTTCACATCCATCTCAAAGATCATATAACCTCATTATAATAAAATATAAAGAAAGATTCAGATAGTTTCTAATATTTTTTCTGAATAAATGGTTTCATCAAAATCAATACCTTCAATTGGTGAATACCCATTACAAACCAATCTTTCATTATTTTTTATCACCTCACCTTCCCTATTTAACATGCTCTAGAAAACTCAAATTTCACCAACGATGTTTTGTTTTTTTGGATTAGGTATGAGTTCCCATATATCATTCTTTTAAATTGGATCCAATTATTCATTCATGATTTGAACCCATTCTGGATACTCAAAGGACTATTCATGTCATTCGACTCCTATTTTCAGTATAAATATGTATGTGTAACTAAATTCATTGTTTTTATTGTTTTAACCTTATGATGTTGATAACCAACAATATTCTGAGAATCCCCTTGTTTCATTATCATAGGATGAGATTTTTGAGTATCTTCCTCATCAATAGAAATTAATGAGTCCAAATCATCTTCATGAGTTGGATTATAATTTTATATATCCTTATCAAAATTGTTTTTGAAGTATTCTTTTTTATTATCATAATCATTATATTCTTGAATACACTTTTCAACCTCAAATCATTCAATTAATGTTATATCAACTAAATCAATAATTATTACTATTTCTTTTTTGAAACATCAATATCCTCTTCTATATATAGCCTAGCCATGAAATATTCCATCTTCACCTTTTTTTCTCAAACTTTCATTAGTTCCCACATTTACTTTTTATAATACATGGACTATTGAAAACTCTTATGAGTTTAAAACATTGAATTTTATCATAACACAATACATACAGATTCATCCCCGATCATGGTCATTGGATACATCAATTTGGAATATAAATAGATGTACTCATGTATATCCTCAAATAGAAATGAGAAAAACCATGTTCATGTAAAATAGTTCTTCCCATTTCCACCAAACTGATGTCATTTATTTCAACTCCATATTGTAGAAGATTGTATGGGGAACTGTACTCATACCAAATTCCATGCTTCTCGAGGTAAATTTCAAACTCTTCACTTCTGTACTCACCCCCATTGTTGGTTCTGAACTTCATTATTGAATACTAACATTCCATTTTATCTTTCCTTTTGATACTTTTAATCATATTCAAAGCATCTAATTTTAGTTTTCATATACATAACATAAGTGACGTGGGTAAAATAATATATGATTTTGATTAAGTACTTATCTACGTTTGTTTATTGTTTTTTCATTGTCCCACAAATATCATAAAGATTCATCTCCAAGGGTTTTCTTGAACAAAACACAACATTCTTATTCATTGGTTTTGTAATATTACAATTTTTAAAAATAGTGTATCAAGAAAATAATCATCTTAGAAAAACAATAATGTCTTAGATAACATCTCTTTTAGATAACTTTCTCATTTTTCTTTCACACATAATTAACAGCCTTTTATTCCACAATTTATTTTCATCCATCATATACATATAATAATTGTTTAGTAATTCACCAATCTAAAACAAATTTCCTTTTATACATTATCCTCTTATAATAATCTTTCTAAATTATTCATTTTTTTTAAAACCCATCTTTCCAAAATATGGCTTAGTTAACCCCATAAAAATTTTAAAACATATAGAAAATTATGTTTTAGCCTATCAATATACATGGTTTTCTTAGAATTCGTTTTTTCTTTCCCAATGATGGTTGAACGAAAACCTTCGATTTCTAAGGATTTATCTTCTCCAAATTTCATTATGCCTTATTTAAAATCATTCAAACTATTAAAAAATTAAAAATATCTATTTATATTAGAATCACATACACTGTCAAGAATCCATGGTCATTATCCTTATATAGCTTTAAACACATTTTCAATAACAAGATATTTTTCTTCTTACTTTAAATTCTTCAGCTTAAGATTTTGGTAATTATTAAGAATATATAGTTGTTTTGATAAAAAGAAAAATAAATCATTTTGCAAGGTGTCCAGGATGTTCACATCTTTCACCTATATCTTCCTAGAGCATGTACCTATTTTCACTCTTTACTCCAACCATTTCAGGTTTCATTAAAACAACATTCTAAAAATTATTTCTTTGATAAGATTGACTCCCAGTAAAACTTTTCATCCATAACCTTTGGGGTAATAAAAATGTTCTTGGTTGAACCAACACTTTTTTCCTTCTGTCTGAATCCACCATAATACCAATAACAGACGTAGAAATAGTATTTTCCTCTAAATCTTCCATAATGATGATAATTTTGAATTATTTTCTCAGAATTATTCTTATCTTTAATTATAAATCCACACAATATTTTATTATCAATTTGATTATTCTTATTTTTTAGACTTATCAAAATCAGAATCATTTGAGACATTTCTGCATTCTTATTATTTCAAAACATTTTCGTATATAGGTTTTTTAATACTTATGAATTATTTATTTTATTGGTCTAGGCCACATATGTAACGTTCTAAGAATTCTTCTTTTAAAATACAATTTCATACTTCTTGATACCCTTTAAATATAACTTTTGTTGAACCTTATAGAGTTTTTAATTTTGATAACCTTCACAAATTTAGTGATAAATTTTTTGAAAGATGTAATTTTCTTTCATCTATATAAAGTTCATGTTCGTAAACTTATTACTCTTCTTATTTTTTATTCATCTTCACTTCTAGATTCCCATTAAAATTATTTTCTTCTTCATGAAATTTCATCAATTCATCAATCTCTATCTCCAACTTCTCTTCCATATCAACAAATCATTCTTGATTTCTTATTGAGGAACATTCATCCTCTAATATTTTATTCTTTTGAAGCCTTATATTCTTTCCTACAAATTCATTAAACTCTTATTTCAGAAGATGATTACGTTGAGTTTGTTCTTATTCAAAACTACTACTTCTGAATTCTTTATCATTTACTATTGCAACAAATGTATTTTAAATTACATACTCAAAAGATTTTCAAGATGCATCAAAATTTCCTTTTTTTTATTCATCTTAATAGAAGAATACTATTCCATTATATTTTCAGAACATTATTTATTTCCTTGTGGATTTTGAATTTTCTATTCTCTATATTTCTTCCAGGATCTTCTTGGCTTTATTTATTCTTCATCACCATCCACTTATTTCATTCTTTGAGGATAATTAGTCACACAGTGACCAACCCCTCCACATTAAAAGCAATTTACGTGATGTTTATCTTTGTATTTATCTCTAACTATTATAATATTTACGGAAAAAGGTTAAAATTTCATCAATATTTCAACAAGCCTCATTTTTTGGTTCAGAATCAACAGCTTCATCTTCAATAAGAATCTTCTTTGACTTTTAATTCATAGAACGATTTAATGACATTTCTCAATCAACATTAGTTTTTTATAGATTTATATCTTATAATTTCATTAGTGATGATAATTTTGTTCAAATAGTCAAGATACAATGTTTTAGGATATCTATCTTCCAATGAATATATATTTCCATCATACGTATATAGAAGGTTTCTCAAGATCTTTTAAAAAACTATAAAATAATATAACTTTTCACCAAGACATATGATATTTATAAAAATTTCATTTACCCTGGTAAAGAAGTTTCCACCAGATTCAGGCTCACCCAGGTTCAAATCTTCATACTTTAATCTCCATATTTGTAACATTTCTTTATTTAATTTTTAATTGACTTATAAATGTTTTTCAATTTGTCCCAAATACCATTGGTTGTGGAAACACCTTTTACTCTTAATAATTTTCTTTTATAATGTGATTATTTTATAAAAATATTCACCATTCCATAATTCTCAATATTATTTTTATCAATAGATATAAGAGGATCATTATAATAAATAAGAGGAAACACATCTATTGTAGATTCAATAACATCATATGTAATGGACATAATATATGAAAACATTCAATCTTTCCAGATATGAAAATTCATTCAATCAAAAACCAAAATACCATTACTTTTCACATAATTAAAATTCTCCATCAACTTCTATTCAATGCTTTAGCAGAGAATAAGTGAAGGGAACCTTCATCTCTGATACCACTTGAATGTGCTCAGTCGATGTCATTGTTTCACTGAGTGTGGGAGGTGTGAATCAGTGATACTTAATCTATTTTGTTTCTTTACAATTGAAAAAACCTTCACCTCCTTTTAAAGATTCAATTCCCCACTAAAAAAATTTCACACACATCCGCAGGAACACAATTATTTACAAGGTTCACTATTGAATAAGAATAGCTACATACTTTGTGTGGTTTGGAAATGCCAAACAATCCACTAGAAATAAATACTTGGAAAACTTGAAGTAGGATATACCATTTCACTCATGTAGCACAATGTAAACCATTATAATTGTGTGTGTGAACCATATTAGAAAAAAAGATTAAATAATGATTGTGTCACAAAACTTGTTACATGTGTTTACTTTAAATATTCAAAAATGTGTTCAATTAAAAAGAAATTCACCACTTTCTTACCTAGAAGCTGGTAATTACTTCCTAGACTCAATATGATTTTTCCAATACTTTTTCCCAATATAATTAATCGAAGTATGATTATTCCAAGTATTATTCTTCACTATATGATTCTTCCCAGCATGATTCTCCCTAGTATGAAAAAATACAACTTTTATAGAATATGGTAGATTTGAATCAGAACTACATCATTGAGAGAAAGAAAAACATAGTATGATTCTTACTAGTCCAAAAAACAAAGAATGAAAAGATATAGCACTGATTGAGTATGATTGAGAAAATTCTGAACTCTTTCTTCCTCAATTTGGTAATCCTCACATGGAAATATATATTAGATTATCGTAATAGATATGATGTTCATAAATATATTATTTAAGGGAAGAATATAGTATTCATCTGAATACGATAATCACTGAGTATGACAATCAAATGAATAAAATGTTTCGATCTAGTATCTTCTCCTTTCACTTCTGTCTGTTAACACTTTTTTCAACAAATATGAAAAAAAATTATTCTTCTCTCTAAAAAAATGAAAGCTTACATCTCTTAAACATGGAAGAGTTCATTAGTCATAAAAATTGAAAATTGAACTCATCATTTATAGGCGACCGATAATAGATTGTGGTGGGATTCCCAAAATCCTTCCCGCTCATCCAAATTCACCCAAATCTCAATTTCCTCAAAAATCTAAGATACATTAATGAATTCATCAACTCTCCTATAATATTATTAAATATTCTTCAAAATTCATCTATTCGTAATACTATCCTTTCTCATATACCAAACCAAATTCAGTTTTGAAGTCTGATTTTCATCTATAAAATGCATTATACAAATTGAATAAAAACAAAACCGTCTTTGGATTTCAGTCTCCCCCACAAAAAAGAATCCAACTCTCTTCTTTAAAAATTCACTTTTTCATTTAAAATTAAATTAAATTATAATATGATTGTTTTTAACCACATGGTGAACTAAACAATTTAATTAAAACCCTTTTAAATGGTTGTCTACAATGTTGATCACTCTCTGTCCTTATGATTTTTCACCAGCTTCAACTCAATTCCTTTTCCATCAGTATTTTTGAAGCCTATTATTCTTGAATACGATGGGATTATGAATACGATGGAATGATGTTAATATATTAGATTTAAGAAACATTATTCATTCAAAAACTTGTTCTTTTATCATGAATTCATTAGTTGCATTGAATACATTTTGAGAATATCTTCAGCATTGTCAGACTTATATTAGAAAGTATAGTAACTTTCCATTCTTAAAACTCAATTTGAGTATGATTGTAATAAGTACAAGTGAACTTAATACAATATATAAGATTATTATTAGTATGATTTTGATCCATCTATGTATGATCTCCATAAACCCTTTCTCCTTCCATATGTATCTAATCATTCTAGATACGATCATCCTGATTATGATCTTTCTGAGCATGATCAGACTCATATCAATCACACCCACTTTTTTCTCATCAGTCTTATAGTATAAGTTCTAAAATCAACTTATGATTTATGTGAAATACAATTCAGAAAATAATTGTCACATATGATAAATTATACTGGTACGGACTTCTATTTTACCATTAGAATTACTTCTTCCATATATAATTAATAGGGAATCTGATAACCATTTACTTCTAGAAGTATAAATTAACAATAAAATCTTTCATTTATTTGTAGACTCAATGTTAATATGATTATAATTAGAACCATTTTTAATTAAAATTGTTTTCATATCAGATACATAGTGATTATAATTAGAACATTTTCTTATAATTAGCTTCTCCTTGAAATGAACGACTTTCTTTAACAATGTGACTCGAATATTTTTTAATATGATGGTTAGTTCAAATTTCACCCAAAATAAAAATTGATGTTATTTAAATTTTCATGGTATACTTACTTGAAAATAAAATACAAGGAATGAAAAAATATATTCCTCATCATATTGTTCTTACCACGAACATTACCCATTTTTACCTAAGAGTGATGATGGTACACTTCACCATTATGTTGACTGTCAAAATATCAATAAGGCCATAGTCATGCTTATGTATCCATTTCCTTATATTGATAATTTTTTTGACTAATTGAATGTGTAAATGTGTTTCTAAAAATTGATATTTAATTTTCTTATCACCAACATAAAATTAAAGAGTCTTACATTCCTTATAATTACTTTAGATGTTGGTATAGCCCTTATGAGTACTTCTTTCATGTCATTCGATCTAGAAAATCCTCAATCAGTATTCACAGAATTAATGAATAATATTTTCCATTTCTTCTTGGATTCATTTTTTTGTCATTGTGAATGAAATATTGATTTAATATATGACTTAGTAGGATAAATTATTTAATCCTAGATATTTGATGGTTGTCTTGAGAAACAAACATTACACTAACATTTCTAAATGAATATTTTGGATGAAAGAAGTAAAATTGAATGGACACATGATAATTTAACTTGGTGTCTCATCTGATCCTAATAAGGTGAAAGTTAATAAAATTTTGGAAGAACCACATAATGTATATGAGATTTGGTGATTTTTGATGTTTATGGGCTATTATCAACATTTTTTATGGGTTATTGAATATTGGCTTCTTCTATGAAAACTATTTCTCAAAAGTGATTAATGCTCACTTGGGATTCAAAATTAATTCTTTCTATAAATGTGTTCAAGAGCTCTTGTACATCAAACACCATTTAAACTCTTCAAGAATCTGGTCTATGTGGTTTTTTATTCATCAATTTTAGGTTTGGGTTCCGTTCTTTTACAGGGATGTCATGTGGTGGTGTATTTTTCAAAGAAGCTTCATCCTCATGAAAATAAATATTCTACACATGATCTTCAACATGAACATATAATTAATGCTCTGAAGTGTTGGTGGAATTGTATTCTTGGTGGATGGTTTACTATCTACTACTATAAAAAAATATTGAGTTATATATTCTCCCCATAATAGGTGAACCATCCACAGAGATGGTGGGTGGATTACATATAATATTTTGTTCTCAACATTTCATACACCACTATAAATGGAATTTCATTTATGATGATTTATTTAAGAAAATTTCATATCAATCCATGAAGGAATCTTTTGTGAAGTGGAATTTGATATCCCTATTTGCTCATGTACATTTTGGTGCCCATAAAGACATGTCTGGGGATTACCTTAGTGAGTGTTCAATTGAAATCCACACAACATTAAAATATTATTTATGAATAGACACTCGATGATGAGTTATGAGGCATTAGAGATTCTATATATGTTTTGGAAACCATCTATGAGTGGTCTCTATCTTTTTAAGATATCATTTTCTTCCAAAACAATTTCATTGTACTGATACCTTTGAGTAAGTTCGTGAGGGAAGATAATCAAAAATCATAGTGGGTAGTATACCCAGTCTCTACAAAGGATTATTATGATATTAGGTGACGTTTTTGGTGGCCAAGTATAAAATATTTCATTTCTTATTTTTTCTAATTTTTATACCATTCAATATGGTAATACAACACATCATAATACACTATGTCTTCTTAATTCAATTTGAGTGTTAGATTGGATGTGGGATGATTTTTTATGGGATTTGTGTTCATATTTCCTTTCACACATTGAGGAATGATTTCAATATGGTACTAATTGATTGATTGAACAAATCAGCTCACTTTATTCAAATTCATGATACAACTAATTTTGGGGACTTGGGAATCATGTATATCCAGGAAATAATTATGTTCCATGGAGTTATGTTTTTAGTAATTTCTAATAGGGAACACTGGTTTACTTATTTCATTTTTAGGGGTCTCTGGGAAGTTATCGGATCTTGGGTGATGTTTAACATTTTAATACAATCCTTAAAATGATGGCCAAACAAAAAAATTCAGATTCACCATGTCATTCTACATGCATGTATCCTTGAATTTTTTGGTTCTTTGGATGGCCATTTAGGTCTTTTTTAGTTTTTATACAATAACATTGTTGGTGTTGAATTACTCTTGAAGGTAATAATGGTTGTATATGAGTGAACCAAAGGCATAATTTTACTAATTTGATGATCCCATGAATCCCAAGGATGGTGCACGCATGATTTGGTGCATGCAGTCGGGTTCGAGATTGGAACCAAAACATCCTATGTGCATAATTTGACATCAAATAGTTTTCTCACACTCATACCTCTTAAATGGTAAAGGCATATGTGTGGAAGAAACCGGGATGGCATGAAAGTCTCATGCACACCTAAATGCATTACGCAAACAATCCGACATTAAAAGACTACTTCTGTGCTGGAAATATTATGCGTCGTCACCATGATTTCAACTATAAATTTATAAGTACCCCCACCCTTATGGATAATTCCCTGGAAGTCAAATCATTTCTCACATGAATGTAATATGACACCTTATATGACTATGGGAATGTAATGATGCCAAGGTACTGGATCTTGCATGACATGATTCCCATGGGTACTCCTTTGGGTAGGCCCACTAGGGCTTCTCCCTTAACCATTTCTATTCTTCCCAAGTCAAGTGTGCAAAAATTATCCATATTTAGTGCAATACATACCACTATGTATTACATCATTCCCCCTTACACGTTAGAGTCCAATCTTACATGCAGCCTTCGGTTTGTGCAAAAACTATCAATATGTCACACACCCATTCTTATATACTCCATGCACTATTCATGATCCAAGGTAGAATGTTCTAGATCCTCTTGTAGGAATCATCCATATCATGCATTCATATCCTCCATGGGCCCTCTAGGATTTTCCACAGTGACTTCTTGGTCCCCCGAGCAGTTCTCCATGTTTTATTTCCCTACCTCATGTTTCTTCGCATAGGTATGTCAAACAAAATTCCTTTTTCCATATCCACGCTAAGATAATCCCCTTGATTGAGCACTACTACACTTCAGTCCCATTGGATATTGCTTGTGCCTTCCCTACCCCATGTGCGGGTTAGTATATGTTATGTCAGTCCATGGGATGAAGAGTGCATACTAATAGTCTGATCTGCAGGACATTAAACATCCAATCATACTCATACTCAACACATTAAATTAAACAATGAGTTGTCACATGAATGGAAATCCAAGGTGGACTCAATTTAGAATGATAATCATCAATCTACCATTCTTCTTCACCCTTGTGATTTTTTCCATTTGTTCCTTGTTCATTCTTCACATAAACCCTGAAACTCTTTGATAGCGTGTTCCCTGTACGATAGTCTTATCCTCACCAAGTTCCCTCCTTGGATTCCATCCTAGAGTAAGTACCAATCTCTATCTCCGTAGGCCGCTAGCCATGTGATAGCCCCACAACATCCCTTGTGGCCACACCATTCATGACACATTTGTCTTATAACGACCCACACTTTATATACATGGTTATAAAATCAAAATTGAATCATAATTATTACAAAATATACCAAAACAATTAAAGGAACTTATAGGTATAGTTTCTTTAGAAACTGGGAAACATAAACAACTGGTTCATAAAGCATCTACACTATCTCCCATTTATTTCATCATATCTAGAGTCCCTTTTGGCATATCCTACTTATTAACCTTCTTCCTGACCTGAGGGACGGAAAACAAACAAAAGTGTGAGCTCAAATGCTCATTAAGGGTAAAAAAAGAAATATCAATCACATCATATTCATAAGAACATAACAATTTGGAAATCGTACCCTACAAAAGAGATCATAATTTCATAACATGGGATAAATCATTGTAGTGAAATGTAATCCCAATAATCATAACATAAAACATGATGCTTTTTGGAATACACACATAATCATAGAGAATAATTTCTTATTAGTAAAGACTCATTGCCAAGACTATCTTAGTGGACAAAGTCCATTTCTGAATTGAGTTCACTCCTCGTTTCAGTCCTGTTTCACTGAATCGGTTTAACCTGCCGTTCCAACCATGTCTATCTCATGAGATATAAAATCATTACCCAATGCATTGTAGGGATATATAGGTACCACCCATATCATAATGATACCATTCTTATGTGTGCCACAAAATCATAAACCAAACATTATATCATAACCCATGTAATAAAAATGGGAATCTTAAACATCGTGGCGTCATAAAACAATTCATATAAGATAAAGGAATTAAAATATTTCCATCACAAAATAATCAAATAAATGTAATAATAGAGATAGAAATAGAACCCTTTATTATCATAGATGGAAAATAATTTTGATAAAACACTTGAACTCCATTCTTGAGGAAAATATCCTTTCTACTTCAAAAACACTTTTCCTTTCTTAACATGTCATACAATTATAAACTATAAGAAGTTGATTAAAAATAAACTTGAAAACTTGTAAAGGAAGCTTCTTGGAAATAATGTTTTAAAAATCCAATCATGCCGTATAAGTTAAAAAAACATTCTTCATACTTTTTTTTGGAAAAGTCAAAATTTACCTCGTACGAAAAACGACAAAAGATTCCTTTCATATCTTTTACTAAAAATTCAATGAAGGGTAAAATTGGATTTAAAAAATTGTAGGTGGATTGAAATAATATTACATATTGAGGAAACATGGATGTGGATGATAAAATGCACCGAAGTAAATACCAAAGTATAAACAATCTCGGATAAAAATGAGATTGTGATATTTTCTCTTACCATAGGTCCAATTTACTTCGTAAGTGTCCGAACCTCCTCTTCTTTGAAGCGCTTCATTGAGACCTCCTTTTATGGCACTAAAATTGGTCTTTGAAGAAGACCAGGACCTATAGGATGTTTCTAGGTAAGTGGATAGGAGAAATTGGTAGGGGTTGGATGAGCATGAAGGCTTAAAGTGGTGTGAGAAAGAGAGGGAGGAGGTGCCATTTTATAAAGGAGGAGAGGGGCACCTTTGGAAAAACTAAAAAATTTATTTTATTATAAAGCCATATTCGGTTTTAAATAGCTCAAAATTGATTTATTTCAAAGCTATGGTGGGGATGGGTCGAAATCCTCTCATCCGATAGAATTTGGACAAGTTTAGTTTACTATTTTAACCTTTTCATTTAGATTTAACTTTATGTTAGATAATTTTACTTTTACTGTGTCTTTTTGTATTCTTATACTATAAGGTTAATAAAAATTCTATAACAAGCCAAACTAACCCCAAGTTGTTTATTATTAATATATATAACCTTATCTAAGTCATTTGGGCAAACCATAGAATTTTAGGAATAAAATGACAATTAATAATATAATATTTGTTTTAAAAACTATTTTTTGTCAATTTTCACACTATTTAGTAATATATTTTTGTAAAAATCATAACAGAATGATTAATTCGAAAAACGTTCATTAAATAAATACTAACATGTCATATTAACCAATAAAATTTGTGGAATTCATAAAAAGTCTCAAATTACATTTATTTTGGTATTTATAACATCAATTATGTCAATTTTCATTAATAAGATAATTACTGCATCATCATTGAGTCATAAATAAATTAAATTATATAATGTCTAAAAATTAAAAATAAAATACCATTATGTAGGAAATATTTTTAGATTTCTAATGAATATTTATAGTCGAATTTATCTTATGTATAACCCTATATTAAAATTTATTTACTTATTAAACTTTGATTTTAACTATTTTAACCCTTCTTTAAATAAATTAATAATAAATGTCTTAATATAATCCAAGAGGGCCTAAATGGTCATATTTTATTTCTAATGTTGTTTTTGCTCGAATTACACTTATCCAATAGAATTAGGACAGGTGTTAGGGTAATAATAATATCATTTTTACCCTTAATTACCCTATTTAATTTTAACTGTGGTAAATAAAAGTAAAAAGTTACTATTCACCAAAAATTATTTTCATCTCATTGAACCAAATTTTACTTACTAACATAAACCGTTTCTCTCGTATTTTTGAAATTCCACTCACAGAATCGGTAAAATTATGTTTTATGTAAATTTGCAAATTCTCCTAGGAGGTGGGTAAAAGGCGGTGAAAAGTTCATTAAAATTTTTATATATCTAAAATTAATTTAAAATTACTCAAATGAATTACATTGAACTTTTATAGGTATTATGTATCAATTTTTACATTAAATAAATTAAAATAGAATAAATAATTATTTAAATAAAAAGTCAGTTTTTAAATAGTATCCCAGTGTTTTCACTATTAACCAAAAATTGAAAGTTTCGAGAAAAAAACCAAAATTTCACCCAAGGCTAATTTAGATATTCCGAATCAAAAAATGAAGTCCATTTTGAAAATTAAAATTTACAAAATTTCAAAAAGTGGTTATTAGTATTCATAACGGCTAGTTTTAAAAATATTTTAATAGCATATCGTTGTTTAGTGAAACTCGGTATTGCGTACGACGCAAGCTATCAAATAAGGTCGTGATTGCGTGTAAAGAAAGCCAAGTTAGTGTTGTGTGTAGTGAAAGATTTCTTTGATGACTTATATAAAAACAAAATATTTTTTATAAAAGTCTCGGGTGTTACAATATACCCCCCATAAAATGAATTTCTCCCTTGAAATTTGTCACCTGTAACAAACAGATGAGGATACATCTCCCTCATCATATCTTCATTCTCCCATGTAGCTTATTCTAATTGGTGGTTCCTCCATAAAACTTTCACCAAGTGAGTGGTCTTGTTTTGTAGGACCTTTTCACTATGATAGAGAATCTCTATCGGCTGTTCTTCATAAGAATGATCGTGTTCCAGCAGTACAACTTCTAAGCTGAGTACATGTGAAGGATCAGGTATGTACTTTGTCTGGAGAGATACATGGAACACGTCGTGAACTTGAGGGAGATTCGGTGGAAGCGCCAATCGGTAAGCTACCTTCCCAACACGATCCAGTATTTCGAAAGGACCGATATACCTAGGGCTCATCATTCCCTTCTTTCCAAATCTCATTACTCTCTTCCAAGGAGATATTCGTAAGAACACTTTATCACCCACTTCAAACTCTATGTCTTATCTTTGGTTGTCGGCATAACTTTTTTGTCGACTCTGAGCTGCTCTTATGTGTTGTTGAATAGATCAGACCTTTTTTTCCATCTCATAAACAAGATCAGGTCCTAATAGCTTTCTTTCCCCAACTTCATCCCAGCAAGTTGGAGTCCTACATTTCTTTCCATAGAGAGCTTCATAATGATCCTTCTAAATACTGGATTGAAAGCTATTATTATAAGAAAATTCCACCAAAGGTAGGTGTTGATCCCAACCACCTTTGAAATCCATAGAGAAAGCGCTCAACATATCTTCTAGAGTTTGAATTGTCCTCTCATACTGACCATCTGTCTGGGGATGATAAGCGATGCTGAAACTCAACTCTGTATCCAGAGTATGCTGAAGACTTCGCCATAACTTTGAGGTAAAACTCATATCCCGATCAGATATATTATAAAGTGGTACTATATGCAATCTTACCCCTTCCTTTACATATATCCTGACAAGCTGATCCAGAGAGAAATCATCTCTAATAGCAATGAAGTGTGCAGACTTTGTAAGACGATCAACTATGACCCAGATAGCATTACTGCCTTTGGATGTTTTAGGAAGTACTGTGACAAAGTCCATAGTGTTGTTTTCCCATTTCTATTCTGATATGGGTAATGGTTGTAACATCCCCTTAGACTTCTGTCTCTCAACATTAACTTACTGAAAAACCAATCATCGATAGAAATACTCAACAACATCTCTTTTCATGTCATCCCACTAGAAGTACTCTTTCAGGTCCCTATACATCTTCGTGCTTCCAGGATGAATAGGGAATGAAGAACTATGAGCCTCATCCATCAGCTCCTTCATTAATTCAGGGATGGGAGGAACACAAAACCAATTCCTGGACTTTATTATCCCATCACAATCAGGGTTGAATTTAGGAACTTTTCTCACCTTCTTTTGTAACACTAAATCTTATTTATGTTCCTCTTTAATCTTCACATGTATAGATGGTTGAACATTAATTTGAGAAAGATACGATTTTCCCATTCATTATAATTCAAAGACTCATCCTTTATAAATCCATAAATATTGGATCTTTTGTGATCCTGATCATGGATAAGCTGGCATGGTCTTGTCAACTAAATGCATATACCACCTTGTTTGCTTTCCCAGGGTGGTAATGAATTGAGCAGTCGTAATCCTTAATCAGCTCCAACCATCTTCTTTGGCGCATATTCAGCTCCTTTTGTGTGAAAATATACTTTAAAATTTTATGATCAGTATAAATATCACACCTTTCTCCATAAAGATAATTCCTCTAAATCATTGATGCAAATATTACCGTAGATAACTCCAAATCATGAGTTGGGTAATTTTTCTCTTGTATTTTCAATTGTCGTGAGGCATAAACTATCACTATATCATTTTGCATAAGAACACACCCCAATCCCTTCTTGGATGCATCACTGTAGATCACAAACCTTTCTCCACTACAAGGAAGTGTGAGTACAGGTGCACTGGATAACCTTCTTTTCAACTCCTTGAAATTCTCTACACATTCCTCCGTCCACACGAACTTAACTCCTTTTCGAGTCAACCTGGTGAGAAGATTAGATAATTGTGAAAAATCGTTCACAAAACATCGGTAATATCCAGCCAAACCAAGAAAATATCAGATCTTAGTTATTGTTGTTGGTCTCGACCATCTTTTGATAACCTCTGTTTTTGCTGCATCCACAGATATCCTCTCTTTTGAGATTATGTGACCGAAAAATGAAGCTTTTTGAAGCCAAAATTCACATTTGGTAAATTTGGAATAATGTTTCTCCTTTCTCAGGGTCTTTAATATAATTCTCAGGTGATCTTCATGTTCTTCCTTGCCCTTTGAATATACCAGAATAGTGTCTATAAAGACTACCACAAAATGATCAAGATAGTCTCTAAAGACTCTATTAATCAGATCCATGATGATAGAAGGGGCATTAGTAAGGCCAAATGGCATCACTATAAATTCATAGTGTCCATACCTTGTAAAGAAAGTCGCCTTTGGTATATCCTCCCTTTTGACCCTTAATTGATGGTACCCTGAACAAAGATCAATCTTAGAAAAGTATTGAGCTCCATGTAGTTGGTCAAATAAGTCATCAATGCGTGGGAGAGGATATTTGTTCTGGATAGTGATCTTCTTAAGTTCTCGATAATCAATGCAAAGTCTCATTGATCTATCTTTCTTCTTAACAAATAGAACACGTGCTCCCCAAGGTGACACACTAGGGCGTATGAACCCCTTATCAAGATTCTCTTGAAGTTGCTTCTTCAATTCCTGAAACTCAATTGGGGCCATTCTATAAGGTGCCTTTGAAATAGTTAAAGCACCCGATACAAGTTCTATTGAAAACTCAACTTCACGATTTGATGGATGACCCGGTAATTCCTCCAGAAAGACATCGTCAAACTCCTATACAATGGGAATATTCTTAATCGTGATTTTCTCACCAACCATTTGAGATAAATAACCTTCATTTAGTGGAATCAAGACCCATAAGATGGAAGAAATTTCCACTAGAAGGTTATGTTCATCCTTGCATCGATAAACGATCATAGATTTAGCTGGAATATGAAATATGACATCCCTTCATTGGAAATTGATCTGAGCTCCATATAAAGAAAGCCAATCCATGCCAAGAATCACATCAAATTCCACTATAGGAAGGATCACATGATTTGCAGGAAGCACTCTCCCACAAACATCAATCAGAGAAGAATTATATACTTTTGATGTGAATGTTGTTCCATTAGGGGTTGTCACAGCTAACTCAACATCTAATTGTTGAGGTAATATGGTGATACCCTTAGAAAATTCTTCAGAAATAAAGGAGTGGGTGGATCCCGAATCAAATAAAACATTTTCTACATTAGAGTGCATGGTAAGTGTACCTTTCACCACTTCATTATCGTACTCCACATCGTTGATAGAAATTGCATGTGACTTTCCTTTGTATTTAGCCTTAAGATTTTGTTGACGTCGATCATCATCAACAATCCTTGGATTAGGTCATTGATTGGCATAATTCCCCATTTCCTTGAACTTGTAACATTGAAGGGTAGGAGGTTCACTCTGTGTAGCCTTTTCATTGTTCACATCACTAGACATCTTCTTCCCATCATTGCGGCATTCAAATGCATGATGACCTACCTTTCCCCATTTGAAACATTTACTTGTCCCTTCAAGACAAATCCCTCAATGTTTCTTTCCACACTTTGAGCATAAGGTAAAACTCATAGTCTTTTCAGTGTTCTCTTTAGATTTTCCTTTGAATTTCATTTTCCTCTTCTTATCAAACCCATATGACTGATGGGTTACTACAATCTCCATCTCAACATTGAGAGCACATCGAACGATTTACTCGTAGCTATTGAGGTCCCTTATGGCTAACGCCCTTCGAAGACTTGGTTTTAAGCCACTAAAGAATCGATCGATCTTACTCTCAGGTTTGATAAAAATACCAGAAGCATACCTTGCAAGTCTTGTAAAATTTGCTTCATAGGTACCAACAGATTCATCATCCTTTTGCTTTTGTTCAAGAAACTCCTTCTCCATCTTTGTTCGAAGAATACGAGTGAAGTACTAATTGAAAAATAAGTTCATGAACTCGTCCCATTCCATGGACTCAATTTCATCTCTTTGCCTCATATTCTTGATAAGATTCCACCATTGATCAGCATCACCTTCCAAATGATACACTGCTAAGATGACTTTATCATTTTCAAAACATTGAAGAACTGAAAATATATTTTCAGTAGTACTAATCCATTTTTCAGCAACTAATGGGTCAATAGACCCGCTGAATGATGGTGGATGTTGTCTCATGAAGGATTCAACAGAATGCTGCTCCTTCCTTTGCTCGTTTGGAAGTATAGCATGATTCATATCTTGATAATGTTGTGTGGGCATGGATACAATATTTTTTATTCCAGCTCCCATAATGTTTGGTTGCTCAGGGGGACAATCATTTCATTTCCCTTCACATTCTGCATTAACACGGTTCCTTTGGGTTCCAGCCATTGACTAAAACCAAGAATAATAGTGTGAGCAACACTAATTATAATAGGAAAACCACAAAATCAAGAATAAAATTTAACACTTAATTTCTTATCCTAGGTTATTCATGGCCATTTTTAAAACACTAATATTGTGTTCTATTCTTAGACTTATCCTTAGGGTTCTTACTAAGGCTTTCACATCCTAGTTTCCAATGGTTGACTATACCTTTCCTCTGATACCAACTATAACGACCCATACTTTAAATACATGGTTATTACATCAAAATTGAAGCATACTTATTACAACATATAAAAAAACCATGAAAGGTCCATATTGGTATATTGTCTTTAGAAACTAGTAAACATAAACAACTGGTTCATAAAGCGTCTACACTATCTCCCATTTATTTCGTCATATCTAGAGTCCCTTTTGGCATATCCTACTTAATAACATTGTTCCTAACTCGAGGGAAAGAAAACATAGAAAAGGATGAGCTCAAATGCTCAGTAAGGGTAAACAAAAGAAAAATCAATCACATCATATTCATAAGAACATAAAAATTTTGAAATCATACCCTGCAAAAGAGATCATAATTTCATATCATGAGATAAATCATGGTAGTGAAATGTAATCCAAATAATCATAAAATAAAACATGATGCTTTTTGGCATACACACATAATCATAGAGAATCATTTCTTATTAGTCAAGACTCATTTCCAAGACAATCATAGTGGAAAAAGTCCATTTCTGAACCGAGAACACTCCTCGTTTCAGTCTTGTTTCACTGAACCGGTTTAACCTGCCTTTCCATCGACGTCTCTCATGAGATATAAAATCTTTACCCAATGCATTGGAGGGAGATATAGGTCCCACCCATCTCATAATGATACCATTCTTATATGTGCCACAAAATCATAAACCATACATCATAGCATAACCCATGTAATAAAAATGGGAATCATAAACATCGTGACATCATAAAAAAATTCATATTTGATAAAGTAATAAAAATATTTCCATCACAACATAATCAAATCAATGTAATAATAGGGATAGATACAGAACCCTTTATTATCTTATATGTAAAATAATTTTGATAAAACACTTGAACTCAATTCTTGAGTAAAATATGATTTCTACTTCAAAAACACTTTTCCTTTCCAAACATGTCATACAATTCTAAACTATAAGAAGTTGATTAAAAGTAAACATGAAAAATTGTAAAGGAATCTTCATGGAGATAATGTTTTAAAAATACATTCATGTTGTATAATTTAACAAAAACATTCTTCATAGTTTTGTCAGAAACGTCAAAAAGTACCTCGTATGAAAAACGACAAAAGATTCCTTTCATATCTTTTACTAAAAACTCACTGAAGGGTAAAATTAGATTTTAACAATTGTATGTGGATGGAAATAATATTACATAGTGCGGAAACATGGATGTGGATGATAAAGTACACCCCAGTAAATACCAAAGTATAAACAATCTTGGATAAAAATGAGATTGTGATATTTTCCCTTACCTTAGGTCTGATTTCCTTCGTAAGTGTCTGAACCTCCTCTTCTTTGAAGAGCTTCTTTGAGACCTCCTTTTAGGGCACTAAAATTGGTCTTTAAAGAAGACCAAGACCTCTAATACGTTTCTAGTAAAGTGGAGAGGAGAAATTGGTAGGGGTTGGCTGAGCATGAAGGCTCAAAGTGGTGTGAGGAAGAGAAGGAGGAGGTGCCCTTTTATAAGGGAGGAGAGGGGCTCCTTTTAAAAAACTAAAAATATTATTTTATTATAAAGCCATATTAGGTTTTAAATAGCTCCAAATTGATTTATTTAAAAGATAATGTAGGTATGGGTCTAAATCCTCTCAACCAATAGAATTTGGCCAAGTTTAGTTTACTATTTTAACCTTATCATTTAGATTTAACATTAAGTTAGATAATTTTACTTTTACCGTGTCTTTTTGTGTTCTTACACTATAAGGTTAATAAACTTACTATAACAAGAGAAAAGAACCCCAAGTTGTTTATTATTAATATATATAACCTTATATATGTCATTTGGCCAAACCTTATATTTTTAGGAATAAAATAACAAATAACAATATAATATTTTTCTTAAAAACTATTTTATGTCAATTTTGACACTATTTAGTAATTGATTTTTTTGAAAATCATAACAGACTGATTAATTTGAAGAAAGTTAATTAAATAAATAATAACATGTCATATTAACTTATAAAAATAGTGGAATTCATAAAAAGTCTCAAATTACATTTATTTGGGTATTTATAACATCAATTATGTCAATTTTTCATTAATAAGATAATTACTGCATCATCTTTCTGTCATAAATAAATTATATTATTTAATGTCTAAAAATTACAAATAAAATACTATTATGTAGGAAATCTTATTATATTTATAATGAATATTTATAGACGAATTTATCTTATGTATAACCCTATATTAAAATTTAATTACTTATTAAACATTGATTTTAACTATTTTATCACTTCTTTAAATAAATTAATAATAAATGTCCTAATCTAATCCAAGTGGGCCTAAATGGTCATATTTTATTCCTAAGGTTTTTTTTGGTCTAATTACAAGTATACAATAGAATTAGGACATGTGTTAGGGTAATAATAATATCATTTTTACCCTTAATTACCCTATTTACTTTTAACCGTGGTAAATAGAAGTAAAAAGTTACTATTCACCAAAAATTATTTTCATCTCATTGAACCACATTCTAATTACAGAAATCAATCGTGTCTCTCAGATTTTTAAATTTCTACTCACAGAAGTGGTAAAATTTTGTTTTATGTAATTTTCAAATTCTCCTTGGAGGTGGGTAAAAGAAGGTGTAAAGTTAAATAAAATTTTTATATATCTAAAATAATTATAAAATTACTCCAATGAATTATATTGAACTTATATAGGTATTATGTATAAATTTTGACTTTATATATATTTAAATAAAATAAATTATTATTTAAATAAAAAGTGGGTTTTTAAATAGTAACCTAGTGTTTTCACTATTCATAAAAAATTGAATGATTCCAGAAAAATACCAAAATTTCACCCTAGGCTAATTTAGATATTCTGAATCCAAAAATGAAGTCCATTTTGAAAAATAAAATTTATAAAATTTCAAAAAAAAATTATTACTATTCATAACGGCTAGTTTTAATAATATTTTAATAGCATATCTTTGTTTAGTGAAACTCGGTATTGCGTATGTCACAAGCTATCAAGGAAGGTCGCGATTGTGTGTAAAGCCAGCCAAGCTAGTATTGTGTGTAGTGAAATATTCCTTTGATGATTTATATAAAAAAATACTTCTTATAAAAGTCTCGGGTGTTACATGTCTCATCTACTGTTACATCTTATTTATCACAGCCAACATGACTCACATTGTCTTAGTAAAAGAAATGACCATGGCATCTTATTTGGGCCTCTAGCCATCTGTAAGCCCCAACATGAATTTTTGAGACTAACCATGTGTAATTCCCATGCACCACAATCTTTTAACTTGTTAAACATCATAATCACAAACCATGTGGAATTTGATCCCCATCTTCTTCACAGGGTATGATGGAAGCCTCTTTGAGCTTTAAGCCCTTAACTCCCCACATATCCATCTATAATAAACACATAATGTCGGTTCACCTTTATCACATATGATTTCAAATTATATTCCCCCATACTGAACTACATGGGTTTTAATTCCTCACCACTGGGATCTGTTGGAACCCTCCTTGAGGTCTAACCCCAACCAATTGTAAAGTACGGTACTCCATCTTAGGGATACACCCTTCTGTTGTGATACATTTCATATTTGGGATGCATCTTCTTAGTCTTCCACCCTAATTTGTTTTGATAGATCCATCCTATGAGCTGATAACCATGCATAAGCCCCGTAATCCATCCATACTATTCCAAACAAGTGTCACCTCTTATGATAGAATTACAACCATGATAAATCCCCAACAATTCTCTGGTTATCTATCCTTTTTGTACGCCCCAATTCTATTGACCATTCCTAAACCATGTTAACTCTGATTCCCAGCCACTGGAATATGTAAGAAGCCACTTTGAAGGTTCTATCTCATTATCCATGTCTCGTCCGGGTCATTCCTTTGATCCATTGTGTCTCAAGAATATCAGTCCATGAATTAGAGGTTTTACATCCTCTGGGCCCCTATCCATTCAGTCATTTCTCATGATCCACCTCCTCAGGTGTCTCATCACCCCACCAGAACTATGTGAACCTTGATCCTTTCCTTCAACACATGGTACATAGGAGACCTCAATGAGGTTCAATTCCAACACTGTCGTCTTCACGTCAGTTTCATCTCATTTATTTTCACCCTTCTACACATCCTTCATAGGCATCCAAATTTTACCTGGTCCACCACATCCCAGTGGTATCATGACATCCTTAAGTAGCTAACCATGGGTACGAACTGAATCAACCCTTAAAACTATATGGTATTTGATCCCTATCCCTTATGAAGGGCACATAAGAAACCTCCCTAAGGTTTTATCCTATCCATAGGTAAACCTTTGTGTCTCCTTTTCTAGGACCCACCATCTCTGATACTCTTGGGGTGGTGTTCATATCATCCTTCATGGTATGAACCCTTCCCTTTCTAGGTCATGTCATCTAGGTTGTATCCTCATTGGGTGTTCGGAATCATCCATCTGGTAAATCTTCCAGCTGCTCCCTCCTAGAGATGTAGCCGTCTAATCCACTCTCATCAGTTTTTAGATCTATCTAATCTGTCACTACAAGTTGTTAAGACAGCATCATACCCAAAGATCAACATGTGAAGATTAGCAAAACCTTGGAGACATGCTATTGACATTACATTCAACACATTTAATAAGGGATGAATCTAGATTACAAACCCTCAAGAAGCCCTCTAATAAGGGATAATTTAGGTTTACTGAGGCTCTAGCGTCTAGACATGCCAGTGATTCCCAACATGACTACTTCCCTGACCGAAAGATGCTTCCCTGACTTGACCCTTTGGAATGTCTTGATAGAAGCAGTGTTTTTATCTACTGTCGATAGAGAGATGAAACCAGTAAGGGTTCCACGATCAACATCATAATATTTAAGGGAGAGTTGGACTTGGAAAAAATTTATGAGGCGGAATCCATATATGGAGAGACTGAAATCCCATCAACCCATTTTGATCAAGGAGAATACATCGCTGAAGAGGTGATGATTTTTTCCCTCCGTTCGAAAGTAGGAATGTGGGGCAGACATATGCAAATCCCCATAGATGACATGCTCCCTAGAGAAAAACATTAGAAGCAGAAATGGTGAAGATGATTTGAATCTATTATTCTTCAACCATGGGGATTAGTATTATTTGAGACACCAATAGATAATCTTGTCACTAGATCCATCCATCTGGTGCCATGTCCCACAAAATAAATATTGGGTCTCGTGTGGAACTCACCATAATTTGGGGTAGTGAACTGTTAGAAATTATGGTCTATGAAACCATTAGTGTGGATCATTCTATCTAGAAATGGAATAAAAAATTGAACTGGGGAATTGGGAATTTATTCCTTACTATCTGTGCTAATAATTGAATCTTCCTTCCTTGAAGGGCCCCGACTATAGGAACCCAGTCTTCTCATGTCCATAGATGCAAGGGTAGGGGAAATGAAAATATGAAAATCCCACACAACTCCACCTCCTCCATGATGATTCCCACATCCATGTCTATTGGGTTCCCACTCCCCATCTCACCATCATTGTTTATCCAAAGGATGGTGGATGATACTATTATTCCATTATACGAACAGGAAGGGGTCATCCAAATAAGAGATATGACCCTCAAATATCTAAAGGAATTTATTCCCCACTTTCCCCACTACACCCATGGCCTATGTAGGGAGCTGCTCCCCCCTAACATTAAACTATTTCAAGAGCCTCTCCCAAGAACTCTCCAAGGATTCAATCCCCTACGCCGATGAGGAAAGGGATGTTTGAGTCATCCTAGCTATGAATATCCCCCAATAATTACCATGGAGGGCTCCCACTAGGTCATTTCAACTCTTCTATTTGATAACTTTGGCCAAAGAATAGGTGGTCTCTACCCCTGCATTGGTGGCCCCAGTTCTGCTGACCCGACGCCAAAATTTCCCATAGTCTAAGGATGACACTCTTCAGAGAGAATCATCTTCTACAACTTCAGTGGTCCATAACACCTCTGATGCATTCTATCACACCCATGTTATTATAGATTAGGGGAACCTCAATGACTGATTTGGATTGAGACCCTAGACAGTGCATGGGTATGATGGGGTGACTCTTCTAATTTTCAACACGATCAGTAGCCATTACAGGCCAGCCCAAGACATCAAGATCATGTATGGTGGTCCTCCCCATACCGTCTCCAACTGTTGAAGAGGTCCTCCCCATGACCATGATCCTAGGTATTGATATGTTCTCCATAATTTAGGTTATCAACATGGGGGGTCCTCCTTACACCATCACCCATCATCACAGATGTCCTCCCCATGTTCATTTTGATTAGTTTGAAGACCCTCTCCATACAACCCTGACCAACCATCACGGAGGTCCTTCTCGTGCCGCAATTGGCTGGCATGGGAGACTTCCTCATGTCCCTAATATCTCCAGTTGATGCCCTCCTCACTCTAGCACCAAAAACTATGGAGTTGTTCCCCACATATCCTCCACACATCATGGATATCCTTACCATACCAAAGCATTCCCACATAGAGGTCCTCCACATATTCTATTCGATACATACCTGGGTGCCCTCACACCTCAATACAACCGGGAAGAGGTCATCCCCACTCTCTCACCAAAGATGATGTTAGGTGTTTTTTCATACCCTCGGGAGGACACACTTCTATATCTTTCATAATCAATTGTATTATCACAAAATACAAGAAAATTATGATGATATTGGTTATAAATACCACTTGTTTAGGTTAGATATGATTCACATGGCTCTACACCCTATATCACCCAATTAACATTAGAATCTTTAGTAATGATGTGTTTAGAGTTTCATTATGCCCCATATAATTATTGGAGATCCATATCCAGAAATCCTGATTCGTGGATGGGGATAATATTCTTCCCTTCACTTCAGTCCCATCCGATGACAACTAGACCTGGTGGGTGATTTCAAGGATATTCGCTGGGCACAGTCATAGTGAAAATAGATGACCTCATAAAGAAAGACACCAATCTATGACTGAATGAGGATAAAATTCCACTTCTGATAGTGCTGCTTCTATTGGAACTTCTAGGAATTGTCACATGTCATCAAAGTCACTTATATAGCCTTAAAAACCCTACGGAGTCATTTCCCCATGGCCAGGACCCCAACAATGGAAAAAGACACACTTGGACTATTAATCCCTCTGAACAATCTAGCTCGATAGAGAAGATCAAAGATGATCATGAGAAGTCTGCACTGCTTTAAAATATTATAGAATAGAATAAAATAAGTGATTACCTCCTTGTCGAGAAACTTGTAGAACATTTTCTAGACAACAGTGATCCCCGGTATGATCCCAACCATCTTCCATCAGGATAGCATATGTAGGTAGAGGTTCCCTTAAGAGATTTTCCCACTACTGATCTTGAAAACCCTACATATCCGGATAGGATAGAGGCTAGAAATTAGGTAATGTGGCTATGGAATGCATCACCAAATCCCCTCGGGTTGCACGATAATAATTTATATGACTCGGCTTTATAGAGAATTCCTCTAGTGGCCCCTCTCGTTGCTATATATTTCATTACTCTAACAGCTCCTCGGTTAATTCCACCAGCCACTCCATGAGCCCTTGGGACCAACTATCATGTTGAAGAACCTTCCAACACAATAGTGGTTAGGGATCCTTACCAATATAGGAACCCTTTCCTGAATGATCTGATGGCATGTCTCATCTCTCACCTCAAGTCCGTTGAAACCTAATAGGTGGAGATCCCACCGGATATTAATCCATATCTAGCATGCTTCTATGATATTCCAACACCTCCTAACTTTGAGAATACTAATTTCTCCCTCTTCAATGGGATGACTGATACCCTACAACATCTGGCCAATTTATCTAAAGGTGTAGACCCATGTTTGGAATTCCAGCACAGCAAGAGGCCTCCATGATTTGGAACTATTTAGAAACACTTGAAGGGTCTCAAATTGTCTGGTATATCAAGCTACATATTGGGTATGTAGCTGGTTTGGAGGATTTTCAAAAGAATATTTTGTATCAATTCTCCTACACCATGCAGAAAAATATAATTGATGACCTCCTAAAGTGAAATCAAAGGATAGATGATCATGTCACAGACTTCATCTCTAGGTGTAGAGGCCTCACATACTCTCTTGATATTCTGCTGACTCAAGACCAGCTATTGGAAATGTGCATGGAAAATGGGAAGATTGAACTAGTCCCCTCGCTGATCACTCAGAACGTTCTATGTGGATTTTGAGAATTTTCTTGACCTGGCTTAGCCTCTTTAGGAATCCTTGAAAAAATCCAAGCATTCTTGCACATTACCTCTTATAGATCCTACAAGAAGATTATAAAAGGCTGAGACCTCTATCATTTCACAGGTAGAGACCCCCCAAAAATATGGTTATTACCAACAGAGCCTCCTCCATAGCCTTACATAGGGCCTCATCCTGAGACCTAGCCTTAGGTTTAGCATCGCCTACCTCAGAATCGGTAGACACCACTGTATAAAGCACCACTGTCACCTAGGTGAGATAATCATATTTCACCAACTCATTAGGGATAGGATCATAGATTTATGTTCCCAGAATGTAGAAATCAGATCTAATTCATTAATGAGCCTCAGGTTCTTGGTTATATCCAGAGTGTTTGTGATAAGGGGATCCTATAGTTTCCAGAATGTAGGATACCTCAAAATAATAATCTCATTTATCTCCCCAAATACTACCCCTAACACAAATTCCTTGTAAATACCCTCAACAAGTGTTATGTTTTCATAGACTATATCCAAGACCATGATGAAAACAATATAATTTGGTTGGTCTATTCCAGGGCATATGTATCTGTGTTTCTACAAGGCCTAACAATGTTAGTGAGGGGAAATGGAAACATGTCATCCACAGTGGGTCTCATAAGTATAATTAATGGATGGATAGAAATCTAGTCCCATGCACCCATGGTATCATCCATACACATCTGAATAATCGTGAGCCTTATAATGCTTTTTCGGCTCCTCCAGTTTCCGATATTGCATCCATATCTCAGACTTCTATATCCCAAAAGGGTAGGCCATGATATCACAAGAGAAATAAAATTCCCCCACCTGTTCCAAATCCATCTCATATGCATGGAGACTTCATGACCATAGAAATGGGAATCACCCCCAAGATCTTCCCAACATTGTATTATTCTTCAAGTGATGATAACAAGCATGCCTTAGTATATATCGTCGAGATGGTGAACCCTTAAATGGTTCTCAGTGATGAGGAGCACCAGGAAGATCCTCTTAATGTCCCTAGTAAATGCTATCATTGAAAAATCCATGAAGACATGAATCATTAGAATTCACCTATGAGTGCCACCATCAAAGGTGTGCATGTCACTAATAATAGAGAGCAGGTTCATCCTAGAGATTAGCATGCATAGTTCTCGCATCTATCTCCTTAGATTCATGGTTTCCTCCACTTGTACTCTTCAATTAGGTAGAGGAGCTGTGACCGCATTATGATCATCCACATTCAGCAATAACAAGACCATTTTCATCTAGATGTCACCAAATAGTCATTTTCATGTTCAACAATTGAGCAATGGTATATTCCCAGTACCAGCCAGAATCTTCCAGTTAGACTAGTAGTACTCATCATACTTCATGTCATAGAGAAAATTTCTATCAGCAGAAATGTGTGTCTGGCATGAAATTTTGATGTGCTCAATAACCTTTACAACATCCTCATAAAGATCTCAAAACATGAATCTATCCTCTAATATTAAGATATGCTTGAAGAGTTATCATAGGTTTTAGGAATCTCCCTCGAGTTGAAAACATAGGTAGAGGCTGTAGAATCCTTCCATGCTGAGGAAGTTGGGAATGAAAAATGTAAATCCATCATTAAATTCTCATGATAAGAGGAAGGTGATCCCATAAATATGTATGTTCTCCTATTATACATCATTAGACTGTTTTATTTCAGGGAGTAATATTTATTTCTGGTCGAAACAGGTTATGGGATCAATCTTATCCTAGCTGAGATGTTCCCCAAGAAGGGGCTATTTGAGGCATATTTGAATCCCTTTGACTTGAATATTTATGGTCATGACCAGACCAAGAAGAGGCATTGTGGAAAGATCCATTTGAACTCACAGTACAATGGTTTGATTTCCAGCACTTCATTTATCATCAGCTCATGGGGAACAGCCTAAAATGCGTTGATGGGTATGGCTTAGATCCTTATGAATGAAGCAGTCTCCTCTTCCTATCACCAATTCCTTATGTACTCCCTCAATGGTCGAGTGGTCATGATCAAATTAAATGTTTCACCTTTCACCTATTGGGAATCCTTTTACAAGGATGTTGACTACTACAAGATTAAGGACCAGAAAGATCAGGTAAAAAAAGTTTGAGCACACCGCGGAGGTTGCCAACCCACTGAAAGATCTAGATGATGCCTTCGTCCTCCCAATTCATTGGTTGGAGGTCGTGACCCTGAACATGGGATGCTATTTATTTCATAGGTTTTAATGAGAAGAACATTCCCAGGTACAAGGAGTTACTTAAAATCACTTCATACTCCTACGCGGATAAGGCTCATGTGATTCTAGATCCCCTCACCCTTGTAAGGTACCAGGATGATCACCCTAAGAAAACAGCAATACTCCTTACATAAATGTTCCTCCGAGATAGGTTGAACCAACTCAAGTCGATGCCCCACCACTACTTTGATTTTAACAATAATGGACCATTAGGACAATGGCCAGATGGAATCATAGTAATGGGTTTCCTCCATGGTGTTTTTAGTGTATAAGCCACCAAATGAATATTCTGCTACCACTTAGGCTAGCACCAACATTCCGTCAGGATCATCCAATTCTGAACCATTGCCTATTATCATTTCTCATTGTTACCTAGGTGATTAATATGATTTAGAAGACACCCCTCCCTCAATTGATGAAGGTGTATTCACCACCATCAATGAGTTGGTGTTGGTGAATCTCAGTACCAAGGAATATTTGATACGAACACTGGTCAGCATAGCTATGCCTATGGGGGAGCAACAAGAGTATGTATATTTCCGGAAATAGTGTCAAGATTTATTTTCCTAGAGATATGAAAAAATCCCAAGAGTATATCCTAAGTTATATGTCCACTATCTTGGTTTCTTGGAAAGTCATCACATGTTCATATAGCCTCCAAGAAAGTTGAAACCCTCTCATGGTTCCATGGTTGATGCCGAAGTTGATTATCTCATCAAATCCAGTTTCATTAATGAATTCTAGTACCCTATATGGTTAGATAACACTATTATCATCAGGAAGTGGAATGAACCAATCAGATCCTTCAAATACTTCTAGAATCTCAACTGGAACTATCAGAAGAATGATTTTCCCATTCCCGTGATAGATCTTTTTATTGATGGCAATGCCAAATTTCAAGCCCTATCCTTCGTGGATGGGTATTCCATATACAATCAGATATTAATGGGTCTTGATGATGAATAATCCAACTCCTTTATAGAACCACAATATACCTTTTTTATTATGTAATACCTTTTGGTTTAATGATTTTGGGAGCCACCTATCGGTGTTCCTTGAACCTCATATCCGAACTGATCATCATGACACTAGTGGAATGTTACATGTAAAATTTTGTATTCAAATATTTCCAATGTCCGGAGATTCTTAAATATCTTTAGACAGTGTCCAGCTACTTCCACTCCCACCAACTGAAGATAAAACCCTTTAAGTGTTCCCTCAGGGTTACCATTGGAATGCTTCTTGGCTTTTACATCATATATAAAGGTATTGAGATCAATCTGGAGAAGATCAATTCCATCATTTAGATGACTCCTTCAAGTGACCTTCCGGAGCATTGAGGCTTCCAAGGCCACTAAGAATACAGACATCAATTAATTGAAAATATGGATAACATGTGTAAACCCTTCTATAGAATCATGAATAAAGGTTCCATATAATAATGGGATGAATAAAGTTAACACATTTTTTGATTAGATCAAGAAGTACATACTACAACATTCAGTTCTGATGTCACCCGACTAGATAAAGCCACTGGTCCACTATGTGATCTACCTAGATAGATTACTCAATTCTATTCTTACCCAAATGAATAAATACATTATAGGTATTATTTTATACTGTCTTAGTCACATGCTACTCAAAAAAGGGTACTAGATAATCCATTATATAGAAGAGCTTCCTCACACTGTGTTTCACAATGCAGAAGTGACAACATTATCTATAGCATAATGTGATACATATGTTGTACCATGTGGATACAATAATGTACATTATGAATCCCCCTTTGTTAATAGGCCTTCTATCTTAGTGGTAAGTGATACTTCAACAATTTACTTCATGTTCATCTGGCGGAAAGATGTCAAGGGTTAGGCACTGGTATATTTTCTAACGTCCCATCCAACTCCCACAGAGTAGTCTCTGGATCTTGAATTTTTTGTTGAGACTATTCTATTAGTGGACCAGACCAGGTCATGTTAGAATATTCACATTGATGGTTCTTCCTGAAGTCCCACTGGTATAAGGATCAATGATCTAAGACTTAGCAGAGTAGGTCTGGGTATCATCTTCAACATGACTATATAGGTTATTTTTTCCTTATCATTCTTATTATCAAATGTTTTCACCAATAATGAGGTATAGTATTAGTCTCTGATCAACGGTTTTGATATGTCCTTCGAGATTAATGTTTACCACCTACAAGAAAAGCGGACTCTGAGTTGGTTATAATGTATATCAAGTGTAACTACGTCGTCAGGAAGTTGGAGTTTGTGTCCCTCTTAGAGCACACTCACCAGTTGATGGCCTAGTTCCATTATCTACCATAGATCATTCATGTTTTTTGGTCAAAGAATGGTTGATCTGATGATTTGTCCATACTTACGGATTTCCTCATGGATCCTGACCATGACGATTTGATTATCTTAATGCTGAATCAACGGGTAATCTCTCCTATTAGTGTAGACGATGACAATATCCAGTTGGTAAGCCACATTACCCTTTATTTTCTCCACACCATGGCCTCCATGTCCCCTGTAACAGTATAAGAGACCCCTGGTTGGATGAATCCCTTTGTTGAGTATTACAAACATAGAAATGTATTTATTGTTAGAGCCAATCATGAGAGAATATGTCGGCATGTAGTGCAGTTTACCCTCAAGAGGTATCCCATCCTTGAGAAAATCCTCTACAAATATTGGATTGATGTAATTATCCCTTATTACATTCATGGAGATTATATTTCCCATAGAATTCTATAATTCCATTCTGATTATTGTGGATCTCATCATGTGAGTTTAAAACTCTCCCACCATATGTGATGATTTGGTTACTTTTGGACCACCATGGTATGTGACTATATAGTGTTCTTCAAGAGGTGTCACACATTCCAGATCCATGCCAACCTTGTTCATCAACCAAAAGAATCCCTACTTACTACCAGGTACTCTTGGAAATTTTCAATCTGGGGACTTGATGTCATGGAACCATATCCACCAACAACAACTCGAGAGTGTAGGTTTGTCCTAACCGCCACATCTCATGGAATTCAAGCTACATTATATCATTGAGTTCGTGAGATCCAATATAATTCATTGATTTGAATTCCCTCATTTCATTCTCACTGCTAACGACACCATCCTTTGAGTAGCTGATCAGAAGAAACTCTATGATAAGTATGAAATATAGTCTAACCACACATGTCACTATCATGAACTATAATGTGAGCATGATCAAGGCATTCAACAAGATCCTCTATCACATTTTGTGGAAGATGGTTGGTTATAACAAGAAGAGTTGGTCAGAAATGTTCCCTAATGATCACAAGGGATTAGGGGTTATTGATAAAATTTGTACTTGCATGGAAGAGTTACACACCCTATGGTCTAAATTCAATGACCTTAAACTAGGATTTCAGGTCCAAAACTCTAAGCATCATGACTTTAAACTATGTAAAAGTTCTCTCGGTAGTTTATGATGTGATGTGGACCTCTTTTGTACACATTCACAACATGTTACCTTCTGGTGAAACACAATATTTTACCTATTTGGAGGTCTCACTTTATGGTTCAAGACATATTGATGTTATTAACATTCTTATTACTGATTATATAATCGATTTACTAATTTTATATAAAATGTGCATAAAATCTGTGAAATATTAATTTTTTAATACTAAGTAAATTTTTTGAGCATTTTTAGAAGTATTCCAATTGAGTCAGTTTACTATTTTATTTATAACTATCACCCTAATAATCCAACTGTGTGGTTATTGTTTTTTTAGGATTCCTAATTCACTATTAATCCTTTCATTAGAAGGGATCATGGGATAATTCTTCCATTTGAAGGCCCATATAAACCACACAAGAAGGCATACAGAATCTGTGAAGAAACTGGATCAGCCATGATGATTTAAATTTTGGGCTCACTTAAGAAATCATAATTCATTTATTCTCCTCCAATGTTCAGGGTACAATGTATGGAATCTTGCATAAATATTTCAAGGCCCAAATCCAAATAAAATGGGCCAAAATGATTCATTTAAACTTATGCCACCATTCTGGTCAGGGAATAAATGTAGTAGAGTATTAATGAAATATCTCATGATTAAGCATCCAATCATTATGATATTTTGCATTGTGAAAGAGGTGATATAGGTAGATTAAATTTTTGAATAAATAATTCGGATTTGAAGGCTTATTCATATTAAAAATCCCATTCACATTTTGGAATTCAAAACATTTTGATTGAAATGGACAGAATAAATTTGTTTAATAAACATGCCATAACATTGTTTCCTTACGTACAATGGTTTCCATAATTTCTGAGTAGATATGGAAGATATTTATCTAAAAATTTGAAGAATTCTCTATCTCCTAATTCAGCTATCTGAATGTCCAAATCATTCATCAAATTGGAGGGACATATTGGGAATGCAAACAGTCATCTTCCTAGGGCTATAAATACATTCCCTCCTCTCCTTCAAAGGAGTTGGCATTTCAGAAGAGAGGAGTACATATTGGCATGACCAAATCTTTTCCATGCCTTGGGAGGACCTACCAAACTCAAGTTATTACTTGAGTGACCCTTCCTCCTCTCATTTATTTCATTTTCTTTTGTTCTTTTCTTTATTTGTAAGCTTTTAAGTGTTTTTTTGTAATTAAGTTTTAATGCAAGTTTCCTATTAAGTATCTCTTAATCTCATCTACCTTCTGTAGTTTCATATTAATGTTCTTAAAATAGTTTAAATACAGTTGAATCCCTTTCCCTTCTTTCACTTTCTAATTAATTCTAATGTTTGTTTTTAATACTGATCACCGTTTGTTTGTGTGTGTTCGACAAACAACTATTTTCTCATCACTTTATTATTATTCAATTTATAATTCATAATAATAAACATTACAACCATATTATTAACCAAAACAATGGCTGGGTAAATCTACCATTAGGGTGAGTTATAATTTGGGAATGTTATGTTATTGAGAGCCTTTTCTCGATGAGTATTCTTTGAGTTAATATTGTGTATGTTGAACATAAATGTCATTAATTAATGACATGTTTTGTTTAATATGTGGATTCCATGGATTATTGGAACAACAAATACTTTTCCATAAACAAGTAATGGTAATGATTAGAACCCTAATTTATGTTACGACTTAGATTAAAGATTTAACACTTATAAATTTTGATCAAAATCAACTAGTGAAGTGGGTATTATTTTAATGCAATATAAATAAAATCTCAAGGACATCACAAGTTAACTCCTTAAAAATGAACTCACCCCAATCATTATAAATTTTTTAAATCAAACATCATACATAAATTATTTCATAAGGTTTGCAAACAAACCCCCAATCAATATACAATCAACTAAAAACAAAAGACTATTAAAAAGTATCATCACTGAGGATTCGACCTAGTTCTGCTATACACATTAGCAGAGCATCAGAAATTTGACCGGTCAGCAAAACAAAATTTTAATATCTATTGGTGAGTGAAAATTATTTTGCATGTTTTTATATTTTTTTCAAATGAGTACATTCACAAGACTATGTGTGGGGGAGTTGATTTTATTAATATTTTCAGGACTTATTATATATTCCCTTTACTAATTTTATATGAAATGTTCATAATTTGTGTGAAATATTAATTTTTTAATACTATGTATTATTTTCGAGCATTTTTAGATGTAGTCCAATTGAGTCAGTTTACTATTTTATTTATAACTATCACCCTAATGATCTAAATTTCGTGGTTTTTGTTTTTTAGGATTCCTAATTTAATATACAACATTTCATTAGAAGGGATCATGGGCCAATTCTTCCATTTAAAGGCCTATATAAACCACACAAGAAGGCCTAGAGAATCTGTGAAGAAACTGGGCCATCGATGAAGATTTACTTTCTGGGCTCAATTAGAAAGTCCAAATTCTTTTATTCTCCTCCAAAGTTCGGGGTACAAATTAAGGAGTCTTGGATAAAAATTTCAAGGGCCAAATACAAAGGCAAGGGGCCCAAATAATTCTTTTTAACTTAGCCTACAATTCTGGCTAAGGAATAAATGCAGTATAGTATTAATGACATATATCATGATTTAATCATCCAATCAAGATGACATTTTTACTGTGAAAGAGGAGATATAGGAATCCAACTTTTTTGAAGAAATAATTAATATTTGAAGGAATATCGCTATCCAAAAACCCATTCACATTTTGGACTTCATAAAGTATGGATTGAAATGGACAGATTAACATTGTTTAATCAACTGGCCATAACATTGGCCCCTTAAGTCCAATAGCTACAAAAGTTTCATAGCAGATATAGGTGATATTTATCTACAACTTTGAAGAAGGATATATCTCGATAGTCAGCTTTCTGAATTTCTAAATCGTCAATCCATGTGGAGGGACATATTGGGAATGAAAACAGTCCAGTTCATTGGACTATAAATACATCCCCCTCCTCTCCTTCATAGGAGTTGTCATTTCAGAAGAGAGGAGCACATATTTTCACGACCATAGATTTTACAAATTCTTGGGAGGACCATCCATACTCAATTTTTTACTTGAGAGACCCTTCCTCCTCTCATTGATTTCATTTACTTTTGTGCTTTTCTTTATTTGTAATCTCATAAGTGTTATTTTTTGTAATTTTGTTTTAATGAATGTTTTTTCTTCAGTATCTCTTATTATCACCCCCTTATATAGTTTCATGTTAATGTTCTTAAAATAGTTTAGATACTGTTTAATCCCCACCACTTCTTTTGCATTCAAATTAATTCTAAAGTTCCTTTTCAATTCAGATCACTGTTTGTGTGTGTGTGTTTAAGGAAAAACTATTTTCTTATCCATTTTTTTAATCTATTTATAATTCATAATCATAAATATTAAAACCATATTATTAAACAAAACAGTGGTTGAGTAATTCTACCATTGGGGTGAGTTATAATTTGGGTATGATATGTGATTTAGATCCTTTTCTCGATGAGTATTCTTTGAGTTAATATTGGGTGTGTTGAACTTTATATGTCATGGTTTAATGACATGTTTTGTTTAATATGTGGATTCCATGGATTATTGGAACCAAAAATACACTACCATAAACATGTAATGGTAATGATTAGACCCTATGTTAAGTTACGACTTCTATTAAATCTTTAACACTTGGGAATTTCGAATAAAATCATCTTGTGAAGTGGGTATTATTTTAATGCAATATAAAGAAAAACTCTAGGACATCACAAACTTAACTCCCTAAACATTAACTCACCCCAATCGTTATAAATTTTTTAAATCAAAGATCATCTATAAATTATTTCATATGATCTGAAAACAAACCCCCAATCAAAATAAAATCAACGAAAAACAAACAACTATTAAAAAGTATCATCGCTGAGGATTTGACCCAGTGCTGTTATACACATTAGCAAAGCATCAGAACTTTGACCGGTATGGAAAACAAAATTTTAATTTTTGTTGGTGAGTGAAAATGATTTTTTCATGTATTTATATTTATTTAAAATAAAGACATGGACAAGACTAAGTGTGGGGGAGTTTATGTAATTAATATTTTAAAGACTTATTATATTCTTCCTTTACTGTTTTTATATCAAATGTGCATAATTTGTGTGAAATATTAATGTTTTAATACTATGTATTGTTTTTTAGCATTTTTAGAAGTAGTCCAATTGGGTCAATTTACTAGTTTATTTTTAAATATCACCCTAATGATCCAAATTTCATTGGTCTTATTTTTTAGGACTCCTAATTCAATATCCAACATTTCACTAGAAAGGATAATTGGCCAATTCTTCCATTTGAAGGCCCATATAGACCACACAAGAAGGACTACAAAATCTGTGAAGAAACTGGACCATCCATGAAGATTTACTTTCTAGGCTCAATTATAAAGTCAAAATTCTTTTATTCTCCTCCAATTTTCAGTGTACAATGTCATGAGTAATGGATAAAAATTTCAAGGCCCAAATCTAAATACAAGGGGCCCAAATAATTCATTTGAACTCAGCCCACCATTCTAGACAGGGAATAAAATCAGTATAGTATAAATGACATATCAAATGATTTGAGCATCCAATAAAGATGATATTTTTACTATGAAAGAGGATATATAGGCATATGACTTTGTGGAAGAAATAATTTAGATTTGATGGCATATTTCTATTCAAAGTCCCATTCACATTTTGGACATCAAAAAGTTTGGATTGAAATGGACAGATTAACATTTTTTAATCAACTGGCCTTAAAATATTCCCCTTAAGTCCAATGGCTGCAAAATTTTCATAGTAGATAGAGGATATATTTATCTTAAACTTTGAAGAATTATATATCTCGATAGTAAGATTTCATAATTTTTAAATCATCAAGCCAAGTGGAGGGACAGATTGGGAATGAAAACAGTTTAGTTCCTTGGACTATAAATACATCCCTCTCTTATCCATCAAAGGGGTTGGCATTTCTAAAGAGAGGAGCATATATTGCCATAACAAAAGCTTTTCCAAAGTCTTGGGAGGACCTTCCATACTCATGGTGTTACTTGAGAGACCCTTCCTCCTCTCATTAATTTCATTTACTTCTGTGCTTTTCTTTATTTGTAATCTCATAAGTGTTTTTTTTTTAATTTTTTTAATGAATGTTTCTTCTTCAGTATCTCTTATTCTCACCCCCTTATATAGTTTCATATTATTGTTCTTAAAATAGTTTAAATACAGTTTAATCCCCTTCCCTTATTTCACTTTCTAATTAATTCTAAAGTTCGTTTTCAATTTAGATCACTGTTTGTGTGTGTGTGTTTGATGCACAACTCTTTTCAATTCATATTATTGTTCTTAAAGCTTTAACACTTGGGAATTCTGTTTAAAGTCATCATGTGAAGTCGGTATTAATTTAATGCTATATAATGCAAAGATCAAGGATATCACAATATTAACTCCATAAAAATGAAATCACCCCAATATTTATCAATTTGTTAAATCAATTATCATCCATAAACTATTTTATAATCTCTGCAAACAAACACCCAATCAAAATACAATCAACTAAAAACAAATGACTATTAAATATTATCATCGGTGAGGAATCGAACCGAGTGCTGCTATACACATTAGCAGAGCATCATATAATTGACCAGTCTATATGTGACTATCGGACATTCTCTAACTTGTAACCATTAATTGTGTGTGGGTTTCCCCCCAAATTAATTTGTGATTCAATCCAGGCATCTATTATCCCCATTCATTGGAGGTCACTTTATGGTGCCACCACTATGCAATTCCTCTTTGGGATGGTCTGGTCTCTTTGACCATAAACTAAGATGTTTAGTATCCATGATAACATAACATTAAACTATGTGGGAACCACATTTATCCTTGTTTTAGAGGATATATCCCCATTGGATTTTTCCATTTTCCACACCTTATTTCAAGAACTGCATGTGGCTTGATTCTCATCCTTAATAGATATGATTTAATGCCCGCACATTCCATTCATGGTCCAGCTACAATCCCTTCGATTTCTTTGGATTTTGGGTTATTTTGGGAGTACGTTCATTTCATTGAGCCTCTATGGTTATCATTCACATTAGGATTACAATATCCACACCATGTGCATCCCTTGAGAGTACTCCTCCCAAAATTCATCTTAACCACGTGACGTTAAATAGTATAGGTACCATCCATGCCCAAATTCCCCAATTATTTCGGTCTCCAAAACCTTTAAAATCCAAAAGTATCCCCAAAAGTATGGATGATCAGTCTTAAGGATCACCTACCATTGAGGTTTAACATCCCATAGTATTTTGAATAGTATTTTAAGATTGGTTCTTCTTGTGTTTTGAATATGGTTAGCGTCCGACCCTTAGTTGATTGTTCCCATCCCATGTCACACAATATGGATGTTGTGTTCTAAATATAGTCAATAGTTATCATCTATAATTACTCCACCTACATTGTGTCCCAATTATTTGTGGTAGTTATTCATATTTTCCTTGCCCTCTGTTATCCAACACCCCTGTTGTTATCCCTCCATACACCCACGTCTGTTGAGTAAGAATATAGGCCCGGTCAGTATTTTCTCACCCAACATTTCTATTTCATTGTTATTCAATCTCATGTGATTGGGAAAGCCTAACATCACCCATTAATTCCCACAGTTATCATAGATCACATGGTCTTAGGGGTTCCTGATAAGGTTTATAATCACATGAAGGACTACACTTCACTATGGTCTGATCTCTATGACCTTAAAATAAGATCTCATTCTTCCAAGCCATATAATGTAACACTAATCTGCCTTGTCCCATGTGACATTAAACTATAGAATGCATACCATATGAAGGTAGTGTACATGGACTAGTTCCGTCCTTAGACCTTAAACTATGATGTTGTCATCCAAACTGCACGACGAATGACGACACCACAATTTGATGTTATCACTAGAGATGGAATCAACTTGGGCACTAATTATTTATTATGTCATTTTCAAGGCCTACATATGTATTGATTCTTACTACGACACCCATACATTTCATCATGGGTTGTACATTCTATTAAAACACACTGAAAGAAGAACAAATAAGATATGTCTAATGCATATTTTCTTTTTGTGTGGGTCAGACCTATGTGGCTACCCCCCACATGTGGCTCAATTCCAATTCTTATGGGGTATGTAGTTATTTCTAGATCATTCATATAAGGCCCATCCTCACCATTATTCCCCCTTTTGGACCTTTTATCCTGGGATCCCTTTTGAGAATTTGGGATGTGGTTTGGGATTCTATTGTCCCCATTCAAGTCAGGTTATGTGAAGAACCACATTTTTCACCATTGGGTCCACATGTCATGTCCATATGATAATAATCTGCGATTACACTTCCTACCCAATTGACTTGGAACTGCATTGGTCTTCAAGAACAAGGTGTGTCGTGATTCCTGCCATAGCAGGATACGTGGAGACACCTAGACATTTTGTCTTCAGATCCAACCCCATTTCCATTGACCTCCTTGTCCCTTTATCCCCAATCATGGTGAGAACACCTTGAATTTAAACTAGGAACTCACATGGGTATTTCATGTGGTGGTATGTATCATTTCCCTTCATTAATTTTAGGTTTTTTCCCTCACCGCATCACATATTCCGCCTTTTTTTCTGTTCCTCAATATTTGAGTAGTGCGCAAGCCTCTATGGCTCATTCACATTGGGTTCATATCCTAAGTTACATGAAATCAATATACTATCAGACACTATATTCCATTGAACATGAATTTAAACTATTGTCCAAGGTCTATGAAATATGAACTTACCCTATGTGAAATGTCTTAAATGCACGATGTTAAACTGAAATACACATCCTAGTCATATGATGTTAAACTCTTCCATTCATCTTCCTCACCATATGACATTAAACTATAAATTCATGATCCTCTACTTAATGAATTAAAACTACAGAGCATCTTATGCCCTCATCTTGAGTGGTCCTCTCTATAGTGTTTGTCATCACTACATTTCTCACATATTCAACTATCTGTCATTTTCCTAGATGATTCTCCCCTTAGAAGATAGGTTTGATCTTAGTTTAATCCAATGATCCTATACCATTTTTAATTCGCGATGGAGTAATTTTGAATGTTTTGGAGTCCTTCAAAACAACCCATAACTCCACCCCATGATTCGTGTTCCCCCTTATATGGATCCCCATCCACTTTAATATATGAAGGAACCCCTCAATAGTATGGATGATCAGCCTCATGGAACACCTACCATCATGTGCCAATGTTTAGGGAGAATTGGATGACACTACGAGTTTACCCCTAAGGTTTCGAATACAGTCAATGGTTCACCATTGTTTATTCCTCGCCATTTCAAACTAACATGATATAGATATTGTGATTCGTATACAGTAATATTTATCCTCCATCATCATGTCTCCCTCACAATGTTCCTAATTTTGTGTATCATGATTCAAAATTATCATTCCTCAACGTTCGGATTAATTCGAATTCCCCTAACGATATCTCTCTCAAGCACTGTTGCAAATTGGGTGAGGCATGTTGGCTACTCTAAGATCCCTTTTCTCCAGTTACAGCCCATATATTAGCCCGGATACTCTGGTTGTTCATTCAACAATGAAAGAACCGAAGTAGTCAACATTTTTCTGGAACTCTCATATATAATGTTGATAATTATGTGATTATACCTTAATTCTCAAACTGGGTATGTCCCACATCAGATTAGAGATTTGTTATTTTCTTTTTCACATTTATGATCGAGATATATTAAACCAAGAACAATTATATGCATGCACATATTTTCAGATAAGAAAATAAGTGGGAATATTTTTTTCCTTAGTTTATCAAAATCATGGCCCTTATTGATCATCCCATTCAATGGAATTCATCTGTTTCACAACCCTCTAGCATGTAGCTTTAAGGTTTTCTTCCAGATCCCTATGCTCCCTTTCCTTATCAATAGTGAAAAGCGATGATCATCAAACCTAACATTCATTTTTTTCCTAGTCGTATTGAAGTTTAAACATTAGAAGGTTCAACTACATTAGATTTTCTCATGCTTCATATAGTTGGTCTCTCAATCGTTCATTGATCCTTGATTGATTCATGATGAATGTGGAACATTAATCCCTCTTCCCTCAAGGGGTTGTATTTCCTTCCCAGCCTTGTGAAATTTCTGAATATACTCAGATTTCTTCCAGGACCATGTAGAATCAACATTTTGAATACTATCCCACATCTTCTCCAAAATATAGTCACAAATCTCCATATGGAGGTGGCGAGCATCCAACACTCTAGAATAGAGGAAACTCAGCAATGTGCAGAATGACCCCATACAACACTACCATCCTACCATTGGAGAATGAGGAAGAAATTGATTCACATCCATGCCTTGCATCATGTCATGGAGCTGTCCTCAGCTACGTCAGAATTAGAATAGTCTATCTCTTTAGGATCTAAAAGACTATATTTAGGAAATATGGCTTGACGTTCCACCCAAGGGTTTTCATATGGAATTCAATCTAATGGATAAGGCTCTATAATATGTGGGTGACCATATTTTCTCATATCCTTTTATGTTATTTCTACCCCAGCACCTTTTTGTTCTACCCTGGTAGTGGCATTACATGTGATCCAACTTCCTCGACACTGAGTCCTAAGGCTAGATCTTCTTGAGTAGCCAGTTCTCCATAGACAAGTATAGTCATCGGTGGATCTCATAAAGATGACCTAGGATTTTCAGTTCTCTAGGATTCCTATCTCGAGATCTCTACATATAGATTTGATACCTGGGTTAGATGACTTTTCCAATAAAAGGAGTGAGTTTGTAATGATAATGCCTTTCAAGAGCTAAGTGCAGTTGAATCGAGTGACTGTGTCACTATAAGAGATTCTTCTGAAGGACATCCCTCAGCGCTAGTCTATTTGATAACTAGTTTTAGCTAGTTTTGAATTATAGGAACAACCTGAGATCTGGAGGTCATCACTCATCCCCCTTTTCTAATTCATCCAAGATTGGTCCTCTGCATTGCACATCCTCAGATGTAGGTTCAGGGAGATGTTCTTCCAGGACCACTAGCACATTTTATCCGCCTGCAACTGGAATTACATGGTTATCATCCCCAATTATATCCTAGATAGGACAAAGTTCATTTAGTGGATTTTAGTTATGGAAATAGTAGGGAACAAGATATATATTAGTTTAATATTACTTTTATATTCTTGGCCAGTTCCACACTAGTGCCTACAATTTCGCCACTCTCATGTGGTCTCTTCTTCTAGGATGTTATCTCTTAAGGTCCCTCAACTCTAGGCCCCTCATCCTTAGGATCCCCTTAAACATATTCAAATTATTATTCATCTTCTTATTTTTCTTATTCCTCGTCATTTTTTTCATCCTCAGGAGTCATTTCATCGAGGTTGTGTTCTTAACAATGCATTACATTAACTTTGAAAAGGAGTTCTTCATACTTCCTCTATTGGAATGAATAGGTGTCCATCACTATTAGGTACATGTTTCAGTGATTAAAGTACAACCTTTCCATCACTTATACATTTCCTATGTCTCATAGATCAAGTACTGTAGGAACCAGTCTTCACCATAATTCATCAGTTGTCAACGATTATCGCAATGTTCTCCAAGCAGACCATATGGAAAGGAAAAAATGGAATTAGAAGTCAGCTATAAGATATATCAAAATTATTTACTAGGGTCTCCCTATCTAGCCTATGGGGTAGACTATGGGACCACCACTATTCATAAAGTAGTGGTGCTGCCACACCTTGTGATACTCCTACCACCGATGTTCCCTCTTGTGTCACCCTAGCCACTTGGTTTTCCTTTGATCTCTCTTCCCCAACAACACCTCCACTTCTCTCTCACCATCCAGACTCTACACTCGCAACCTGGATCTTCTAAATGGTTTTCTACAAAATTACCTCTAGATATTCCTCCACCCAGTGGTCTGTATATTCTTTTGATAGGGCAACATGGACATCAGTGTGGCAGGGTGGAAGTAATGAGATCACCAATTCCATAATTAGGGAACATGATTCAAAATAAGTGAAGGATGTATGGATTTCTATCTTCTAGTACCTCTATAAACACTAATTTATTCATCAATTTCATGTAACCAAACTGTATGGAAACTCTTGATGAGGCATAGGATTCATAAAAGTTTTTCCCATTAATACAAGCTACCAGCACACCACCCCTAATACTCTACAGATAATCCCTCTAATCTAGTGGGCCTCACAGGTCATCCACCATCTAAAAAACAAGACTTTGAAATGGTTCAAAGTTTAAAATTTCATTATTAATGATCATGAGATTAATCCCTACCTTATTAAGCATCAGTAGATGAACCTTGGTGATGTTTAACTAGGATGGTCACAGGTCGTCATATGAAGGATGGATGCAGTTTGAGAAATGGTACCCACCACAGTGAGCTATGGCCTGGGCAAGAATTATTCGAAATGGTCTATAGATTTTCCTGGTTGTACTCCCTCTTGAAATGATCCTCATAATATTGTACAGCCTGATTAACACAGGCACCCCCATGATGGCCTTATCTTGGGGTGACATGATACTAACCATCCCTGATATCCCCAGACGAACCCCCATCCTCGTTTCTCTTATTGGATGTATCCACCTGCTTAGGAAGGCACTAAAGAAACCATCATTTCTCACATGTGTGCCCCAACAATCGTTCGCACTGAAGCCCCATGATTCATATTTCCCTACTTCTAGGACCACCCAGTACGACCCATCTTTTCCCCTCTAAGATGAATTTGCACATTGTTTCCCACACCATAGCATCTTCATTATATAATACCTTTTAATAAATGGGATAAACCCAGATGGATACGATATTTCCTTCAGGATGGGCTTGATCTTCAGCCTCGCCTTTTCCAGCTCCAACATATACCATGTCAGAATGTGTGATCGTACCCTATCTCCCTAGACATTATCCATTTATAAGATTTAATAATATCAAAAACCTTAAAGACGAATACATCCAATGAAGTGGATTTCCCAAAAATTTATCCTTACCTCCCTATGATGGATATGGAAGGTATTCGTGTTAGAAGACCACTATATGAACATCTCCAGCACCAGGTCATGATGGCAGGAGAAATGGAATTTTGATGTCGACATAGTCTCGAACTTCTCAATATGTCGAAGCTCTGCCCCAAATTTCTCACATTTCTTGTGTACAAATTATGCTCATGCCAACTCTCTCTGAAAGTTTCCTCCTGACCTCGTGTTCCAGTATTTATTCTAGCCCTTAGACTCATTAGTGATACTACTTCTGAAAGTGCTAAAATTATGGGAGGAATATTCTTCAGAAATGGGTTCACTCTCAACGACTATCCGGGTATTCATGTTCAGGACGTAAATAGCCATATCCTTTGCTTCCCTCGTGGGGTGACCATTTTTTGTGATGTTGAACTATGAATGTATATCCCCACATGTCACCCATGACCACGATCTTTTGGTCTCTAATCCCAACATCAGCACCTCTTATATCAGGCTGAAGTTCTAGGGTGGGAGGCTATCAGTTATGAAATAATAATTCTTAGCCTAATTCAGCTTTCCCAGAAGCGTCTAATTAGTTGATAACAGTATTATTTCATGAGTAATTTGGGTTTTTTCAATTATATAGGCCCTTGGTGTAGGATAGGAAGCCTCCCTCTTGGCATCAGTATGACCCCAGACCATCTCAGTCAGGCCTCAAATTCACAAAGGGTTTTGTGATAAATATGGAGGAATAAAATGCAATGGAGATTATGGAATGAAATATTGATGACAATCACACTAGTAAAATCCAAGTAACTCAGAATCACACAAGATCCATCAGTTTTGTGTAAGTAAACAATTGAATTTTAGATATTTCATGCAGAACATAGGATCTTTCACGCATGATAGTGGATCTCTTTTTGTAAGGAAAAGTAAAGGTACAGTTCCTCCCCCCAAATATTTATAGGCATGGACATGAACTTTCATGTGCATGCCAAGTTCCTAACGCGTTAGATTGGCAATTTTTCATGCACTTGTAGAAATATATTGTTCTCATCTTCACTTCCCTTGAAACATGAACATATTTTTTTCGTTTAATCTCATATTCCTTGGGGGATTTGTTTTTCACTGAATTCCACTTGCGGCCATATATGGGTGTATTGTTTGACCCAAACACATATTTTTACTCAGTAGATGATCTTGAGAATCCCAAAGATGGTGAGTATAATATTTTATGCGTGCGTTTATGGTCAAGAGCCGTATGCAATCCTCTTGCGCACACAATGTGATGTTAAATGGTGCTATTGCACTCATACCTCCTAAATGGTAATAAATGATGTGTGGAGGAAACTGGGTAGGCACACAAGTTGGGCCCAGGCATAAAAGTCTTACGAACCCAATGTGATGTCAAAAGAAAAATTCTATGTTGTCCTCCTTATACGCCATGACTATGATTTTCTATTATAAATAAAGAAGTAGTCGTACCCTTAAGGGTATTAATCTAGAAGTCACATCGCTGCTACTATGCATGTAAGATTACCCATTCTACAACCATGAAAAGTCATGATGCAAATGTAGTTGATCTTCTGTGATAGGTATAATAACAAACCTGATCTTTATTATACACATAAACGTGATTTATTACATTAAAATTCACTTAAGATAACTTTGAGGATTGAGAGGTCTAGTGTATCGAGAAATTAGGAGCATTACATAACAACATAGAACATAAAACACAACATCTTTATAGAAAACTTCTTTTACAAGACCACAATATTCCATTACACATAGCATTTCATGGCATAACCTCAATACATGCATAAGAAAAGGCTGAGTTGTAAAGCCGAGTAAGGGAGTAAACAAAGAATAATATGAAGAATATAGTACATGTAAGGAAATATTCATATCAATGGATCACAAGATAAACTTTAACATAAAGGCATAATATAGCACGATTATCATAACCTGGAAATGTGGTAACAACATTTAACATGATATTAGCATGAGACAAGGATCATTGCAAATTAAGCATGGTTAAACCCTAATTTCAGTTGAATTATAATGAGTAAAAACTCATTTCACTTGATGTATCATGATACAAATCTTCACCAAATGCATTGGAATGCTATCAGGGAACACCCTTTGTAAATATATCATTTCATGCATATGTGTGCCACGTGGATCATATAACATGGAATCATTCAACATCATCATTTATTCCAAGATACATGAAATTTGAAATACATACATGAAATACTATAATCAATAAGTATATTTTCATATAGGTGAATACCCTTGATAGAGAAATGGGTATGGTATTCACTTAAACCATGATTTTGGCATGGGAATTTTCGACAGCATAACGACGTCAAATAGAAATCATAAAACTGATTAATGGGAGAGAAAGGGGTCACTGATAATTTATACATTAAATTGATAGTAAGGGGATAATGTTATATAATATCCCAATATATGTAATGGAATTTTGATAAACATTATAAAATACTTTCATGAATGTAAATGAGAAGAGGGAAATTCCTTACAGAATTTCAGCATGGAAACAGGTGTACATGAGAGACATTAGTGAGATAGAAAAATGCATCTCATCATTCAAACATAAGGAGGTAAGTATGGGAGAGGTTCAAAATCATACCCTAAATGTTTTTAGTTAAAATAAAAGGGCATAACTATATAAGTAAACATGTACACGAAAAAGAATGGAAGGATAGTGAGGATCCCTTATATGGAAGTGTCATCCCAAAGGCTTGGAGGAGGCTTGAGATAGACTTATTGGGAGCTTGGGGAACATTGGGAGGATTCTAGATAGTGGAAGTCAGATTTCGGTCGATCTCAAAAGTTTTTTAGTGAAGAATAATGGGAGATTGAGTGGGTTTATATTGGAAAAGAGAGCAATATTTTTATTATTTTGGTTTTGCGCACTACGTATTAAATTATTCAAAACCACAAACAATACAATGGTATTTGAAAATTCTTTTGGAAAAATGGGAGTGGATAAAATTATTTAATAATTCCAATGTTCGAAATTATTAAAATATTATTCATTCTTATGTAGAGGTGAGTCATAATCTCAAGAAAATCATTTTAAAATGTTAAAATATTTTATAAAACTTGGATGGTCCACTAATGCATAATAAAATTAATCAAAAAATATTAAATAATGTTATTTTAAGGGTAAAACATATATTTTCTGAAAATCCCTTTTATAATATTTTATTACATCACTATTTTGTAATTATTATCTCATAAAGCACATTATATATTTAAACTGTATTTAATTTTTCGAAAAAATTCGACTATCTCAGAAAATTATGAAAATATCATTGATATATAATTTCAACATACTGAATCCAAAAATAATTTTCAAGTAATCTAAATAATTTTATAAATACATTAATTTTCAATTTTAAAATAAAAGCCAACATTTATTGAAAATTCATGGTTTTTGAGAAAAAACAGTTTTTAAACCTTAATAAAAATATCAATTGAATAAAAAAATTATACAATAATTTATATTTAATAAAATATATTTTAGTAATAAAATTGTATAAAAATATTATTTAATTAAAAAAACCCTTAATTCATCAAAATTGACTTCATAATTGAATATTAACTAAAAATACTACTTGTTCTATAAAACTCATTTTCAATGGAACAATAATAAAATGAATGTATATTATTTATTCTATAAAATACTAAAGAACATAATCATGGTGACAGGGTCTTGTTACATAACCCCGTATAACACCTTCATAATACAAAAGGGTAAGGTGTGTGGTGGTGACAGACTCTTGGGGTAGCTTGGATAACATTGCTCAGGTGGTAATCTATATTAACTTCCAATTATCTCATAGGCAATTCCATTCAATCTTAACATGTTGAAGATTGGCTTGTTCTTGGTCAATTGTGAAGTCCAGTGATGCTACCTCCTTTCCTAGATCCATAAAATGGATTTTGTATGGTGCAATTATACTTGGTGAGGTCATCTCTTATTTATCTGAGTAAATTGGATTTGTTAAAGCTATATATTTATACTAATCATCTTATCACTGTTCAACAGCTACATTAGCAATGGTTACAATTCTTAATGGTATTTTAATATCCAAAAACATAAAACCAAGGAAGTTCATATGCTTTTATATATCCATTTTACATAATAATACATTTAATTATATCAATTGAAATTTGATTGATTGGGTCGTTACAATATTTCCCCCTTAAGAAATTTTTCCCTAGAAATTTCATTTTCCCACACTAAAATAGATGTGGTTAACTTCTCCCCCATTACGTCCTCTAATTCCCACTTTGCTTCTTCAAATTTGTGGTTTCTCCACAACACTTTGATGCGGGGCCTTTTTTTATTTTGTAGAACTTTTCCATATGATCTAATATATTCAATGGCTTCTCTTCATAAGATAGTTCATTCTCCAGTGGTACCACCTTAGTATTGAGTACATGTTATGGGTCAGGTATGCACTTCCTCAGAAGTGATACATGGAATAAATCTTGTACTTAATATAGGTTTGGTGGGAGTTCTAGTCAATAGGGTAATGCTCCAATGCGATCATGGATCTCAAAAGGGCTTATGTACCTTGGACTAAGCTTTCCCTTCCTCCCAAATATCTTAAATCTCTTCCATGGTGATATGCAGTGAAATACTATGTCTCCAACCTCAAACTCTAGGCCTCATCCTTGATTACTATCATAACATTTTTGTTGATTCTGAGTTGCTTTAATGTGTTTTTGGATGGTCTTAGCCTTCTCCATCATTTCATTGACCATTTCTAGACCTAGGATTTTTTCCTCCCCAACATCATTCCAACATTCTAGTGTTCTGCATATCTTCCCATAAAAGACATCAAAAGGATCCATTTTGGTGCTTGAGTGGAAACTGCTATTATAATAGAACTCATCTAGAGGAAGATGTTGATCCCATCCTATATTGAATTCCATTGAACATTGCTCTCAACATTTCCTCAAGTGTATGGATATTATTCTCATATTGTCTATTAGTTTGAGGATGATAGGCCATACTAATGTTCATCACAGTATTCAGAGCATGTTGGAGACTCTTCTAGAACATAGAGTTGAATAATGGATCTCTATCAGATACAATCAATAGTGGTACTCTAGTAAGCCTTACCACTTCCATAATGTATATATGTGTCATTTGATCCAATTATAAATCATACAAAATTGAAATGAAGTGTGTAGTCTTTGTAATATGATTCAGAACAACCTAGATAACATTTTTCCTTTGGATTTCTTTGAATGTCTCTTCAGAAAGTCCATGGTGATGTTCTCCCATTTCCATGATGCTATGGGTAATTGTTGCATCATCCCATTAGACTTCTTCATATCATCCTTCACTTATTAAGAATATAGTAAATTTGATGTATACACAATGATCTCCTTCTTCATGTTATCCCACCAATAATTGTCTCAGAAATCTCAATACATATTTGGGTTTATTAGGTGAATGGTGAGATTCTAGCTATGTGCATCATCCAAAACATCATTCATTAACTCAAATTTTTATGGAGCACATAGTATTGACCCAAATGTCACAATTCCTTCTTCATTAACATTTAACTCTGATGATTTCCCTTCTATGATAGTTTTCACTTTCTTATGAATTCACACATCATCCTTTTGAGAATCATTTATGCCTTCTATAATAGATAGTATATCAATCATTTGATAATGGATTTATGATGTTCCCTTATTTATGATTCACATGTCCATCTTCATCAAATAAAATAAGAATGGATCCTTTTCAATTCATATCAATGATCAAATCGTTGGGTTCTTTCTACTTAGAGCATTTTACACCTTGTTTTATTTCCTAGGGAGGTAATGGATTGAGCAGTAATAGCATTTGATCATCTCTAACCATCTTTGTTGGCACATGTTCAACTCTATCTGTGGGAATATATATTTGAGGCCTTTATGATCCATATATATTTCACACTTCTCCCCAAATAGTTAATTCTTCCAAATTGTTTAAGAGAATATTACTATAGATAACTCTTGAACATGTATTGGATATTTTTTCTCATGAACTTTCAATTACCTTGAATCATAGGAAATGACATTGTCATTTTTCATCAACACTCATCTCAGGCCCTTCTTCGAAGCATCACTGAATACCCAAAAAATATCTTCCAATTGTGGGTAATGTAAGCACAGGAACAGAGAAAAGCCTCTTTTTCAACTCCTTAAATATATCTTCACACTCATCACACTATGAAAATATGACTCCCTTCAGATTTATCTTGGTTTGACGGTTTTACAATTAGGAGAAATTTCTCGTAAATTAGTTATAATATCTTGATGACCCTAGGAAGCTACATATATTTGTCACTAATGTTGGCCTCATCCATTCCTCAATTGTAGATACCTTCGAGGGATCCATAGATATCACCTTTCATGTGATGATATGACCCAATAATGATACTTACTTTAAGAAAATCTAATACTTTTTTCACTATGAAAATAGGTTATCCTATTTCAAGGTATCTAGTACAGTGCTTAGATGATCCTCATACTCCTCCTTGGTTTTAGAGTATATTAGAAAATTGTTTATTAAAACTACTAAATATTTGTTGAGTTAATCTTTGAAGACTCTATTCATCAAGTCCATGAAGATTGACGGAGCATTAGTGAGTCTAAAAATAATTAATATGAATTCATAGTGCTCATACGTTGTACAAAAAAGAGTCTTGAGGACATCCTCCTAATTCACCCATACTTGGTAATATGCTGAACAAAAATCCACCTTGTAGAAGTTTTGTGCTCCACATAGCTATTCGAAAAAATCATCAATTTGGGGAAGAGGATACTTGTTCTCAGTCATGATTTTATTGATCTCACAATAATCAATGAAAAGGTGAATTGACCTGTCCTTCTTCTTGACGAAGAGGGATGGTTAACCCCATGGTGAAGCACATGGGTGTATAAAACCTTTATCCAAGTTCTCCTTTAGGTGTTTATATGGATCCTAAATCTCTAAAAAAGCCACTCTATACATAGTCATGGATATTTTCAATTCCCCAGTATAATATCAATTGAGAATTCAACATCTCTTCTAGGAGGAAGACTAAGTAATTACTAGGGAAACACATCAGCGAATTCCCTCACAATAGGCATGTCATTAAGGATGGTTAATTCTGTAGACTCCATCATCTGAGAAATATATTAATTCTCATAGGGAATTAATATCCATGTTTGGGATGATGGTGTTAATGAATATTCATCATCCTCCTTGAACATGTATAGAATCATGGGTTGATTCTCCATATAGAGAGTGATTTCCCTATCACTGAAATTGATGTTGGATCTATATTGGGAAATCTAATCCATGAAAATAATTTACTCAAATTCCACTAAAGGGAGTATGAGTAGGTTCTAGGGTAAGTTTAATCTATAAATTATGATAGGGGAAGAGTTATATTCATGGTATGAAATGATTTCACGTTTTTTTGTTCTCACCAAAATCTTTAATTCCATGGTTTGTGGTGGTGTTGGGATTATTATACTAAAAATTCAGGATATAAAAGAATGTGTAGAACCAGAATCCAAAATCATGTTTTATATTCTTTAATGAATAAGTAAAATACATGTCATCTCTTCATTTTTGGGGTTTTCTTCGGTAGTAGTGATGGAAAAACAAAGCCCTTGCTTCATTGGAGGTTGTTTTTTCCCTCAAAAAACCCTTGTATTAGAAAACAAGATTACAATGTGCCCCTATTTTTTGCATTTAAAGTAATGAAAATGCATTGAGGGTCGAATGTAACATTCTTATCTTTTTTGTTAGCAACGATCTTTTCTTGTCGGTAACTATTGGACAGGTTCCCCTCACTTCCCTACCTAAAGAATTTCCTTTTCCAATTAGGAATTCTCTAGGGTTATTATTTTTGTACCTTTGGAAAGCAAAGTGCTGTAATTTATTATCACAGTTGGATTTATCCATCAAACTGCCAAAATGAAATTCCACTTTATGCTTCTTATCCCCATGATACCCATAATAGTCGTTGATCTCCATTTCAACTTTGAGGGAACATTATAAGTTTTACTCATAGTTATCAAAGTCACAGATCACCAGAGCTTACTGTAGGATAGGTATCATCCCACCAAAGAAGCGGTCAATATTGAATTCAAGGTAAATGACAACGACAGAGGTATATCATGAAATCCTTTTGAATTTTTCCTCATATGATCTAATGTATTTGTCATCTTTTTTTAATGAGATCACAAACGTCCCTTTCCATCTTATGTTAGGGGGTGCATGAAAAATATTTATCGAAAAAAAATTCCTATAAATTCATCCATTCCAACACCTCTATCTCTTCCTCGGGATTAGTATTTTTGAACAATTTCCACCATTGATCATCTTCACTCTCCATATGATAAGCTTCCAAAAGAACCTTCTATTTTATGAAACATTTATGGATGGAGAAGATATTTTTAATAGAATTGATCAATTGTTTTTAAATTGGGGGATTGGATGATCCATTCAAATTATTAGGCCTTTGTCTCATGAAACCCTCGATTGTGGATTGTTCTTTCTTCAGGGGGGGGGGGTGGACGTTACACTTGAAACATGTTTCAATTGAAAACATGAGTTAACTAATTTATTATTGTGACATTGTTTGTGATTCCCAGTCCCATCATATAGGGCATCTTATTAGAACAGTCATCACATTGATCTTCTAATCAGTTTCTATCATGAGTCCTCCTATTACTAGCCATTTTCTAGAATTAAAGGAAAGTTAGGGGTAACACATAAAGGAGAATACAATGAAAAAAGGGATAACCTACATTTATTTCTATAACTTATAAATTTATAAGATTCAATCTATGTAATCCATGACCTACTACACAAAATATATTCTTATGGGTGTTTTTTATTCCCTTAATAACAGTTCATACTAAGATAATGAATTTACCAAGGTGTATCCCTTAGGAGTGTCATAACCAAGAGTGAAACAAGGCCAGTTTTTGGGCACTAGTTCTAGTTTGATTCTTGCTCAATGTGGTGTTTTTAGTTTTTACCCCTAGATACATCCGTGTGAGAGACGCCTCTACATGTTCGTATCTAGACAGGTTTGTATTTTCCTGATAAACCACTTACTCTGTACTCGCCATAATTTAGGGAAGTTTTTATTATTCTTTTCCTTATCTTTAAGTATTTCACTTGTTTTTCCCAATCATAATCCCATAAATAACTAAACATATCCTCTCATACCAACTATAACAACCAAGTGCTTATTACACACATAAACATGATTTATTACATAAACATGAACTTAAGACAACTTTGGGGATGGAGAGTTATAGTGTCTTGGGAAATTAGGAACATTACATAACAACTTAGAATCGAAAAACTAAATTCATTATTGAAAACTTCTTTTACATGACCACAACATCCCTTCATACATTGCATTGCATGGGATAACATGAGAACATGCATAAGAAAAGTGTGAGCTATAAATCCTTGTAAGGGAGTAAGCAAGGCATAATATGAATAAAATAGAACATTTTAGGAAATAGGAACATCAATGGATCACATGATGAATGTAACGCCCCGACCCCAGCTACCCAGAGTCGGTGCATTACTTCGTAACATTGGAATGATCACAAGAAAGATCAAATCTTGAAAGACCGATTGGTTTAGTATCCTTGGAAACACTAGATATATTCATAAGTTTTACATTACATCATAAAATGAAAAACTAATACAACAACATAATGTTTCCACAATCCACACTATTAACCCCTCATAAAATCCCTGCAGGTCATTCATAACTTACTTCTTCACATCCTGGGAAAAATAAAACATAGAAAAAGGGGTGAGCTCAAATGCCCAGTAAGGATAAAAATATAGCGGAAACATTCATAAATAAGAATAAACATTTAAGGAAATGCATTACTAAAACAAAAGCCTTTTAAAACATGAACTTTCAACATGGTATGGCATAAATAAAATGAAATAATGCCATTTACTTGTTCACATGGATATTCTACTAATCGAATAATCACATGCAAAAATCAATAACCACATTCATAATGTTGGAATGCATAATGCTAAACGTTAATTTCTTTGTCTAGGCCTCATCCCAAGACCAAGGGGTTACTTCTAACCGGAACCCAACCTGGAGTGCCTCTAATAACCGGACACCAACCCGGAGTGCCTCTAATAACCGGACACCAACCCGGAGTGCCTCTAATAACCGGACACCAACCCGGAGGGCATACTTTTACCAGTCCCTAACCTGGAGGGCTTACTTTAACCAGTCCCCAACCTGGAGGGCTTACTTTTACCAGTCCCCAACCTGGAGGGCTTACTTTTACCGGTCCCCAACCCGGAACATACTTGTTTAGCACATTCATCTGAAGAAAAGTATGAAATATAACATAATCATTCGGATTAAAACTAGCATACGAAATGTCAATAGTTTCACCATAAACTATGAATGGTATAAAATAGCACATCCACAGTCAAACATATCACAAAACCTTCAATACAATATAGAAGTTTTGTATTATAATAAATCAAATTCAAATAAGCGTAAAATCCATTAAAGGATGTTGACATAGATGAAATCAAAACACTTTTTAGAGAAATGTCTCTTTCTATTTTTGAAATCATTTAAGAGCCATATAAAATAAAACATTTTCTTGAAAATATTCTTTTAAGATTTTAAGGAAAGCTTTGACGATTTTATAATGGTGGAAAATAACCGCACCCGCCGTATAAGTAAAAAAACATTCTTATCTTAATTCTGTCGAAAAGGTCAAAAAGGACCTTGTTTTGAAAACGACGGAAATATTCCTTTATAAACCTCTTACAAAAAGTCAAACAAGGGTATAAATGAATTTAACCCATATTCTTGTAAATAATAAATATGTTTTGAAATACATTTCAAAGAAACATGGATGTGGATGATAAAGAAATCCCAGTAGATTATTACGTATAAACAATCTCGGATAATGAAGAGATTCTGAAATAACCCTTACCTTGTACTTTTCCTTGGTTGGGGTAGGTTAACCTCCTGTATAATGGTGAAATAATTGTTATTAAATTATACAAGAATCATATATATTAATATGATATCATATATGATCTTTTAATATTGATTTGATAATAATATCTTAGTATTATCGCTGTTTCGGGTGTGAACTTACTTATTTGCTTTTGTATGTTTTGTTACGTAAGACATGTTTGTAAAGGATAAGTTGTATATTATTCAAATCCAGAATGGTATCAAGTCCTTAAAAATCATTTTTAAATCATCAAATGATAATTATACTTGAATGGATACGATGGAGAATGAATCTCATCGCGTTCGTGGAGACGGTAGTCCGTACGTACGCACGAACGCTACTTCCATTTAATTTTTATTTTAAAAGAATAAAATACAGATGATACATAGGTATATTACTATTCCAGTATAATATAATATTTTATACATGTTACTTAAGTTCATTAACACCATCCTTTATACGTTCCATGTGTGGTATGAACGAGTCATATCATTTTAAGGGGGCGGTAGTCCGCACTTCCTCAAATGAAATTATCGTATGTATATACAACATGAAACGAATAATGGTATGAAATAAAATGGAATTACAGAAGATTATATATAAAATATATATCATTAATATCATATTTAATTACAGTTCCATCATAATGGCCACCATGAGAGGCGGTAAGATGTATTTGAACAATCATCGTTTCGTGAGGCGTTAGTTTGCCATCCACAGAAACATTATGTTCATCATCCATTAGATGGAGTTGTGTGTATGTGTAGTTTGAATCCTTATTATAACAACATCCTAGTATATTGAGGATACTGGTGTTGTTACAAAATAAAGGAAATAAAAAGATTTTGGGGGTTGAAGAAGCAAAATAAATGAAAATAATTTAAGAGAAATTGTTACCTTTAATTTAGATAACTCACTTTGGTTGGAACCAAAGGACTTCTTGAAATGCTTTCTGCCTAAGGGGAAGCTTCAAGGAGGAGGAGAGGGATTTGGGGAGCTTAGTTGGGCAGAGTTTGGACGAGCCAAGTGGCTTGAGAGGTGTGAGGAATGAGTAGAAGTGGTCTCCTTTTATAAGGAAGAGGAGGGGCTCTTTAGGAAAGAGTGAAAGTATTACTTTATAATATAATTATATTCGGTTTATAATGGTCCAAAAATCATTGAGGTCGAAGATAAGATGACTCATATTCTAAATAACATCAACCAATAAGAATTGTACAGGTTTTAGATAATATTTTAATCATTATAATCTTATTTATTTAAATGATTTATTAATGAGGTAAACATTGCATCATTATTGTGCCATTAATAATTTAAATTATTTGATGTCTAAAAATTATAAATAAAATATCATTATGTAGGAAATCTTTTTATCTTTCTAATGAATATTTATAATCGAAAATCCAACATGTATAACCCTATGTAAAAATTGTTCTTTTAAAAGATGTAAGCTTATGCCATTTTTGTATTCATTTTAACTTAATTAAAATAAAGTGTCATTATCACTTACAAGTGGATCCATGGGGTCCCAAAATAGACCCCAAGATTCCCATGGTCGACCATTTATCAACCAATAGGGTTAAGACACGTTTTAGGGTAATTTAGTATTATTATAATATTATTTTTTAACCCTTATTTACCGGATTTACCCTTAACCATGGTAAATAAAATATTTACCGCAGTAATTATTCAAAATGTCTAAAAATAAAAGATACCTATTTACACAATTTGAACATCCTGATTCCAAATATGGAATCCATTTTTCTAAATTCAAAACACAGAAGTGGCAGAAATTAATTTAAAATTAATTCCCGCTGTCAAAACAAAAAGCGTGTTTTTAAGAGATAATAACTATCAAAAGATTGACACTTGTTTATGTTCGGTTTTATTGTAAAATTTTTTCTAATGACCAACATTATATTAAATTGTAAAAATATATTCTAAATATACTTTAAAACCACTCAAATTCATAATTTATCACTATTAATTATTTTGATTAAAAAAGTTGTTTTTAATTAAAATTTAGTAATTTTCACTATTCATCAAAATATGAAAGTTATCCGAAATGTACCAAAATTTCACCTTAGGCTAAATTCGATATTCCGAATCCAAAAATGAAGTCCATTTTGAAATATAAAATATATATAATTTCAAAAATTAGGTATTACTATTCATAACGACTAGTTTGATCGATTGTGGTGTGTGTTAAAACTCGAAGTTGCGTACAACACACGCTACTGTATTATTCAAAGGAAAGCGTACCGTGGAAGCTTGGGATGTTTCATTTTAAATTTTTTTGATTTTCCCATTTAGTCAAAAAGTTTAAAATATTGTATTTAAAAAGGGTTCACTATTAAAAGTTGATAAAAGTGCAATACTGGAAATGAATTTGTTCTTGCATTATATCTAAGAAACTCATAATATGGATTCTAAAATTATAAGGATTATATAAAGTTTAAAATTTAGATAATACTATTCATAACCTCTTTTGAATGGCTTTTCTTTGTAATTCATGGTGTGATTGAACTCGGTGTTGCGTGTAGTGCAAGTTATTGAATTATTTTGAAGAAATAACACACTATGAAATCTTGGGGTGTTACATTCTCCCCTCCTTCAATAAATTGCGTCCTCGCAATTTTAAATTGTTCTTCGAAAATAAAAGGTTGAAAATAGAAAATATATTTGTGGGAAAACCCACATCAGAAATTGGGTTACTAAAATTTAGTCTTAATATGAGGAAAAGAGAAATTAAAGTGTCACCACCAAATTATGATCTCGATTAGGAGAACATTGGTGGAATTTAGAGACATATAATTGGAGGAAAAACGTAAATATTTATAGGTAGTGATTGAGGTCATCAATCACAAACAAGTATAAAATTGAGGTCCTTAAATTCATCAATCTATGATGATTTGAAATACCATCGGTTCAACAAAACATAGGGTATTAGGATAACACATTTTTGACGTTTCAAAATATCCTAGTTGAAATCCCACATCGAAAAATGAATTAATGAGGCCTCTATTTAAAATAAAGAGTTGAAAGTATGAAGATTACCGAAAATAACACATACAAGGGTTCCATGTAGGAAAATATGGATATGGAAGAAAAATCTAACCATCAATTATCTGATGGAGAGTGGTAGAGAACATGGCTATGAAAAGGCCAACAATCCCAAAGCCATAAATTTGTGATGATTTAAGGTACCATCTAGGACAACATTTTTGTTCTAAGTTTCTATTATTAATGTTGAGGAATTTATTTATGAGATTGGCTAAGATAATAAGGAGATATACTTACTTTATAATTATAATTTTACCCATTAATAAATTTCTACCACAAACTCATCTTTCACTCTAAAAGATAATAGAACGTAAATTTTTTTCTATTTATACTATTCGTATAGGGTTCCAAAATAAATGAATTTATAATTCATCTACCAGATCTTTTTAAAAAAAACTACATTATTTAATTCGGACATCTCGTGGGACAGTGGTAGGTGATACACCCTTGTCGCTCTTCGGTTGCGAGTTCAAGTCTCGCAGCCTTGCCGGACGCGATGGGTTGCCGCCCGACCTCCGGGTTGTCCTTTTATGGCAATCCAAAATAATCCAAACTAGAACTATCCAAAATACTTCTATCCAAACTCACAGTCCAACATTTATAAGTAAGGTAAACATAATGTAGAACCTTTTTACCCCGTAATAGCATATGAATACCTTCATCATGTATTCTTTTAATACACCGAAACATCCTGAATTTCCATATTCCTTATTGATTACATTCATGCTCCCTTATTCAATATAGAAAGCTGGATATACTTCATTAATCCAAAAATGTTTTAAACCCCAACAATGATGGAATATACAAATCATTAATCAGTTCCAAGGTAGTCAAGAATATCCAATATAATTTTTCCAAAACAATCACATATTATTCCAAAATCACTACCTCAGTATCAGAACTATATTATGATTTATCATTCTCTCAACCATATATTTTCCAAAAATTTATCCTTCTATTGAGTCACTTTTCTTTGTTCCACACTATCTCAAGTCCTTAATGAAATAGTACTTCAGTACAATCCTTATATACTCCATGATTATTGTAACAAGTACATTGTTGATACAACACTCAATTGACATAATCAACATAAGAACTATAATCATTCCTCTTCATCTGTGGTAGTATCATAACTTGATTATTATCCAATAGCATCATTTGCGGCATAGTCTAATGACTGGGACATAGGTTCGCGTAGTGTCCAAACTCTTTGCAAATGAAGCATTGTACATTTGAAACCATTTTCTTACCCTTGCAGTCACGTACTTTGTGCCCTTTTCCTCCACACTTATAACAAACTCATATTCCTTTCAGGCAAGTTCCAGGGTGTTTCTTTCCACAGTTACCACATATGGGAAAATTCTTCTTTTCCCTCTTCCCTTTATCCATCTTTCTCTCTTCTATCCTTTTCTTCTCTTGCTTCCCTTCAAAGCCATAGGACTCAGTAAACTCTTTACTTATCTTATCAACACATGATATTATTTCTTCATATGATGATAATACATGGGAGACTATTTCTCTTATAAATTCTAGCTTAAGACCAGGAAAGATATTATCCTTCCTTCTCTTTGGATCATGTGCATTTCTGGAGGTCTCATTCCTTCTACTAGGCGCCATTTCTAAACAATGGCATACACTAGATCAGTTTATGAATTAAAATACATAATCCCATACTTACAAAACACTTAACATAAATTGAACTATTTATGGATATAATCCATAATCATAAAAATGTTTTCTTTGAGGAAGTATATACTCATAAACCCTTCATAATGATTTGTAAAGAAAATGAGAGTTATCCTAAGCATATCCCCCGGGAGTGTCGTAACCAAGAGTGCAGCAAGGCCCGTTGTCGTGCACCAGTTCCCGTTCGAGTCTAGCTCAAAGCGGTGTTTTCGGGTTTTACCCCTAGGTACATCTGTGCCAGAGCCGCCTCTACCTGCTCGTATCCAGACAGGGATGTATTGCTCGGAAAACTCACAAAATCTCTACAATACCAAAATTCTAGGAATTTCTTCTATACTAATCCTCAAAGTTCATCTTAGGTCTACGTGCTCTAATCAGAGTTTATCTAAATCTAGCTTCCAAGGTTTGTACTAAACTTCTCTGATACCAACTGTAATGCCCCGACCCCAGCTACCCAGAGTCGGTGCATTACTTCGTAACATTGGAATGATCACAAGAAAGATCAAATCTTGAAAGACCGATTGGTTTAGTATCCTTGGAAACACTAGATATATTCATAAGTTTTACATTACATCATAAAATGAAAAACTAATACAACAACATAATGTTTCCACAATCCACACTATTAACCCCTCATAAAATCCCTGCAGGTCATTCATAACTTACTTCTTCACATCCTGGGAAAAATAAAACATAGAAAAAGGGGTGAGCTCAAATGCCCAGTAAGGATAAAAATATAGCGGAAACATTCATAAATAAGAATAAATATTTAAGGCAATGCATTACTAAAACAAAAGCCTTTTAAAACATGAACTTTCAACATGGTATGGCATAAATAAAATGAAATAATGCCATTTACTTGTTCACATGGATATTCTACTAATCGAATAATCACATGCAAAAATCAATAACCACATTCATAATGTTGGAATGCATAATGCTAAACGTTAATTTCTTTGTCTAGGCCTCATCCCAAGACCAAGGGGTTACTTCTAACCGGAACCCAACCTGGAGTGCCTCTAATAACCGGACACCAACCCGGAGTGCCTCTAATAACCGGACACCAACCCGGAGTGCCTCTAATAACCGGACACCAACCCGGAGGGCATACTTTTACCAGTCCCTAACCTGGAGGGCTTACTTTAACCAGTCCCCAACCTGGAGGGCTTACTTTTACCAGTCCCCAACCTGGAGGGCTTACTTTTACCGGTCCCCAACCCGGAACATACTTGTTTAGCACATTCACCTGAAGAAAAGTATGAAATATAACATAATCATTCGGATTAAAACTAGCATACGAAATGTCAATAGTTTCACCATAAACTATGAATGGTATAAAATAGCACATCCACAGTCAAACATATCACAAAACCTTCAATACAATATAGAAGTTTTGTATTATAATAAATCAAATTCAAATAAGCGTAAAATCCATTAAAGGATGTTGACATAGATGAAATCAAAACACTTTTTAGAGAAATGTCTCTTTCTATTTTTGAAATCATTTAAGAGCCATATAAAATAAAACATTTTCTTGAAAATATTCTTTTAAGCTTTTAAGGAAAGCTTTGACGATTTTATAATGGTGGAAAATAACCGCACCCGCCGTATAAGTAAAAAAACATTCTTATCTTAATTCTGTCGAAAAGGTCAAAAAGGACCTTGTTTTGAAAACGACGGAAATATTTCTTTATAAACCTCTTACAAAAAGTCAAACAAGGGTATAAATGAATTTAACCCATATTCTTGTAAATAATAAATATGTTTTGAAATACATTTCAAAGAAACATGGATGTGGATGATAAAGAAATCCCAGTAGATTATTACGTATAAACAATCTCGGATAATGAAGAGATTCTGAAATAACCCTTACCTTGTACTTTTCCTTGGTTGGGGTAGGTTAACCTCCTGTATAATGGTGAAATAATTGTTATTAAATTATACAAGAATCATATATATTAATATGATATCATATATGATCTTTTAATATTGATTTGATAATAATATCTTAGTATTATCGCTGTTTCGGGTGTGAACTTACTTATTTGCTTTTGTATGTTTTGTTACGTAAGACATGTTTGTAAAGGATAAGTTGTATATTATTCAAATCCAGAATGGTATCAAGTCCTTAAAAATCATTTTTAAATCATCAAATGATAATTATACTTGAATGGATACGATGGAGAATGAATCTCATCGCGTTCGTGGAGACGGTAGTCCGTACGTACGCACGAACGCTACTTCCATTTAATTTTTATTTTAAAAGAATAAAATACATATGATACATAGGTATATTACTATTCCAGTATAATATAATATTTTATACATGTTACTTAAGTTCATTAACACCATCCTTTATAGGTTCCATGTGTGGTATGAACGAGTCATATCATTTTAAGGGGGCGGTAGTCCGCACTTCCTCAAATGAAATTATCGTATGTATATACAACATGAAACGAATAATGGTATGAAATAAAATGGAATTACAGAAGATTATATATAAAATATATATCATTAATATCATATTTAATTACAGTTCCATCATAATGGCCACCATGAGAGGCGGTAAGATGTATTTGAACAATCATCGTTTCGTGAGGCGTTAGTTTGCCATCCACAGAAACATTATGTTCATCATCCATTAGATGGAGTTGTGTGTATGTGTAGTTTGAATCCTTATTATAACAACATCCTAGTATATTGAGGATACTGGTGTTGTTACAAAATAAAGGAAATAAAAAGATTTTGGGGGTTGAAGAAGCAAAATAAATGAAAATAATTTAAGAGAAATCGTTACCTTTAATTTAGGTAACTCACTTTGGTTGGAACCAAAGGACTTCTTGAAATGCTTTCTGCCTAAGGGGAAGCTTCAAGGAGGAGGAGAGGGATTTGGGGAGCTTATTTGGGCAGAGTTTGGACGAGCCAAGTGGCTTGAGAGGTGTGAGGAATGAGTAGAAGTGGTCTCCTTTTATAAGGAAGAGGAGGGGCTCTTTAGGAAAGAGTGAAAGTATTACTTTATAATATAATTATATTCGGTTTATAATGGTCCAAAAATCATTGAGGTCGAAGATAAGATGACTCATATTCTAAATAACATCAACCAATAAGAATTGTACAGGTTTTAGATAATATTTTAATCATTATAATCTTATTTATTTAAATGATTTATTAATGAGGTAAACATTGCATCATTATTGTGTCATTAATAATTTAAATTATTTGATGTCTAAAAATTATAAATAAAATATCATTATGTCGGAAATCGTTTTAGATTTCTAATGAATATTTATAATCGAAAATCCAACATGTATAACCCTATGTAACAATTGTTCCTTTAAAAGATGTAAGCTTATGCCATTTTTGTATTCATTTTAACTTAATTAAAATAAAGTGTCATTATCACTTACAAGTGGATCCATGGGGTCCCAAAATAGACCCAAAGATTCCCATGGTCGACCATTTATCAACCAATAGGGTTAAGACACGTTTTAGGGTAATTTAGTATTATTATAATATTATTTTTTAACCCTTATTTACCGGATTTACCCTTAACCATGGTAAATAAAATATTTACCGCAGTAATTATTCAAAATGTCTAAAAATAAAAGATACCTATTTACACAATTTGAACATCCTGATTCCAAATATGGAATCCATTTTTCTAAATTCAAAACACAGAAGTGGCAGAAATTAATTTAAAATTAATTCCCACTGTCAAAACAAAAAGCGTGTTTTTAAGAGATAATAACTATCAAAAGATTGACACTTGTTTATGTTCGGTTTAATTGTAAAATTTTGTCTAATGAACAACATTATATTAAATTGTAAAAATATATTCTAAATATACTTTAAAACCACTCAAATTCATAATTTATCACTATTAATTATTTTGATTAAAAAAGTTGTTTTTAATTAAAATTTAGTAATTTTCACTATTCATCAAAATATGAAAGTTATCCGAAATGTACCAAAATTTCACCTTAGGCTAAATTCGATATTCCGAATCCAAAAATGAAGTCCATTTTGAAATATAAAATATATATAATTTCAAAAATTAGGTATTACTATTCATAACGGCTAGTTTGATCGATTGTGGTGTGTGTTAAAACTCGAAGTTGCGTACAACACACGCTACTGTATTATTCAAAGGAAAGCGTACCGTGGAAGCTTGGGATGTTTCATTTTAAATTTTTTTGATGTCCCCATTTAGTCAAAAAGTTTAAAATATTGTATTTAAAAAGGGTTCACTATTAAAAGTTGATAAAAGTGCAATACTGAAAATGAATTTGTTCTTGCATTATATCTAAGAAACTCATAATATGGATTCTAAAATTATAAGGATTATATAAAGTTTAAAATTTAGATAATACTATTCATAACCTCTTTTGAATGGCTTTTCTTTGTAAGTCATGGTGTGATTGAACTCGGTGTTGCGTGTAGTGCAAGTTATTGAATTATTTTGAAGAAATAACACACTATGAAATCTTGGGGTGTTACAATGAACATGAACATAAAGTCAAGATATAGCATGATTTTCCTAACATGGAAATTCAGCAATAACATTAAACATGATATTAGCATAAGCCAAGGATCATTTCATATGGATCTTGAGTAAACCCTCATTGAAATTGAATTAGAATGAGTAAACCCTCATTGAACATGAATTATAATGAGTAAACCCTCATTGCACCTGACCTATCATGATATTAATATTTACCCAATGCATTGGCGTGCTATGAGGGTGAAACCTTTATAAACATTTCATTTCATGCTTAAGTGTGCCACGTGGATCATATAACATTGAATCATTCAACATCATCATTTATTCCTCCATAATGGAATGTGAAATAAAAAATTAAATACTATAATAAATAAGTATATGTGCATATAGGTGAATACCCTGGATAGAGAAATGGGTATGGTATTCACTTACATGATGATTTTGGCTTTGGAAATTTTGGCAACATAACGACGTTAAATAGAAATTTTATAATGGGTTGATGGGAGAGAATAGGTTATCTCATAATTTATACATGAAATGGAAAATCAGAGGGTCATAGAACATAATATACCAACATATTTAATGGAATTTATATTCATAATATAATATAAAGTCTAGAATGTAAATTAAAAGAGAGAAATTTCTAAAGGAATTTAGGCATGATAACAGGTGTACATGGGAGGAATTAAATAGAGAGAAGGAGGTCTCTCATAATTAAAAATAATGAGGTAAGTATGGGAGAGCTTTAAAATCGTACCCCATCATTTGTAATTGAATATAAAAAATCATAACAATATAAGGAAACTTGGACAGAAATAAGGAATGAAGGAAAGAGAGGATCCCTTACTTGGAAGTGTGATCCCAAAGGCATGGGAGAGGATTGAGAGAGGATTATCAGGAGATTGGGGAGCCTTGAGAGGTTTATAGCGAGAGGAGGGTAGATCTTGGTTGAGATCCAAAGGTTTTGAGTGATGGGGAATGGGAGATTGAGTGGGGTTATATACGAAAGGAGAGGGAATAATTTATTTTTTAGGTTTTGGACACCTCATATTAAACTAAAAAAATCACAATCAGATGGTTTTTGCCCATATTTTTTGCCAAAGGTGAGTGTAAAACATTGGTTTATAAGGAAAATGGATGAAATTATTAAAATATTTGGCTTCCTTATATGGAGGTCAGTCGGACTCTCAAGGAAATCGTTTTAAAACGTTAAAATATTTTATAAGCATTGGAGGGTTAACTAAGGCTTCATAAAATTAATAAAACAAATCTAAAATCACATTATTTTAAGGTTAAAACATATATTTTCTGAACCTACCGTTTATTGTATTTTCTTACATCACTATTGGGTCATTATGATGTCATAAAACACATTATATATTTAAACGACATTTTATTTTTACCCAAAAATATGAATATCTCAAAAAATTATGAAAACATGACTATTAGATAATTTCGAAATCATGAAAACAAAAATAATATTAATTTTATCTAAATAATTTTCTAAATCTATGAATTTTTAATTTTAAAATAAAAAATTGACATTTATTGAAAATCCATGGGTTTTGACAGAAACAATTTTGAAACCATAATAAATATTTTTATTTTATAATAAATTTATACGATCATTTATATTTAATAAATATTAATTTATTAATAATATTTTATTAAAATATTTTTTTTAAAAAAATATATAGTAATTAATCAAAATAGATTTCTAAATTAAATATTAACTAAAAATACTATTTTTTCTTTAAACCCCATTTAAAAATTTACAATAATAAAATGAATGTATATTATTTATTTTATACAAAACTAATACACATAATCAAACTGCTAGGTTCTTGTTACATATCATTTTATAACACCCACATAAGACCTAATGTTATGGTGTGTGATGGTGACATACTCTTGGGCTGGCTTGGATAACATCGCTCGAGTAGTAATCTCTATTAACATCCACTTATCCTATAGGTTGTTCCATTAATGATTAATGCGTTGACGCCAGGCTTGGGCTTTGTCAAGAGAGAATCCATGTGATGTTACCTCCTTTTCAAGCTCCAAAAAATGGGCTTCGTATGGAGAAATTCTTCTGGATGAGGCCAACACTTCCTTTGTCTGAGTAAACTGGATTTGTAAAATCCTTATATTTATACTATTCATGTTATCACTGTTCAACAAATATAGTAGCAATTGTAACAATTAATAAAATTATTTAAAAATACAAAAACATAAAACCAAGGAAGTTCATATGTTTTTATATATCCATTTTACATAATAAGACATTTAATTAGTTCTTGTGGAATTTAAAATTTGGATCATTACAGGTCTCCCATAGGCCCCCCTTTGGGTGATCCCTCTAGGGCTTGACCCTCATCCATTTCCATCTTTTCTAAGTCAAGTGCACAAAAAAGATCTCACTTGCACACAAGATATAACCCTGGGCAGTACATCTTTCAATCTCCCCCATGAATGTTACACTCCAATTATTCTCACATAAATTGGTTTTTCACGCAAACCTTAAATCATATGCACTCCCTTTCCTATGCACTACATAAATTTTCTTTGTTCCAAGGAAGCATGTTCAAGGTCCTCTTGTGCACAACACCCCTATCTTGTGTGCATCTTCTTTATACGACCCTCCATGATTGTGCACAGTGACTTTTCACTCCCCAATGTAGTACTCCATGTTGTGTTTCCCAACCCCATGATTCTTCATATAAGTACGCTAATGAGTATTGCTTCATCGCATAACCATGCTAATGTGATCCCATTGATTGACCAATCCTCCACTTTACTCTCAGTAGACATTTATTATGACATCACATCCACATTTGAAGGTTGGTACAAGTTATGTAAGTCCAAGGGGTGAGGTTTGAGTCATCATCATCCAAGATTCAAGATGTTAAACTTCCAATAACCCTCTTCCCCTACACTCGATGTTAAATTGTGTGTTTTCACATGCATGGAAAGCTTTTGTAGACTAATAGAATAATGAGCATAAGTGTCCTCTCTATCCTCTCCACATTGAGATTTCTCACCATGTTCACCTCATGTAGTCTTCATTTAATCCCTGACACACTCTGATAGGGTATTCCCTATATGATGTCCATATCCTCCTCATAAATCTTGAAACCCTCCCAAAAATCACTCCGAGAGTAATCCCAATATCCATATTCCTTGTCTACTGGCCATGGGTAATCCCCACACCATCCCTTATGGTTGTACCTTTTGCAACACAAATCTCAGGTCTTCCATAACCAATTGATTCTCTCACCGAACAAGTCCCACATGGTTTTAGAGTAAGCAGCGACTATAAAATTCTATTTGTGCAACTAGTCAGGAATAATCACTTATATAAATTCATGATGAAAACCATTTGTAAGTCCCATGGACCACCATCCTACATGACCTTAAACTACATCCTCTCGAACTATGTAGACTTTGATCTCAATCTTCTAGACATGGTACATATGAAGCCTATTTGAGATTCAAGCCCCACTCTCCCCACAATCCAATTATTTTGTAAGCTTCATGTCATTTCACCTTCATCCCATATGACATTAAACATTATGCCCCTATACTGAGCTATGTGGGATTTGGTCACCATCCATTGGGAACCGTAGGAATCCTCCTTGAGGTCCAACCCTTAACAATGGTAAAATCGTGTATTCCCTCTTAGGGAGGAACCCTATTGATGTGACACTTTGCCTTTTGGAGATGCATCTTCTGGGTCCACCTCCCTGAGGTATTTTGATCCATCCATCCTATGGGATGATAACCATGAATAATCCATGCACTCCATACATCTTATTCCAATGAAGATTACCCCTATTATAATGGTATTCTAACCATGTTTAATCCCGATCATGTCTTTGGGTTTCTATCATTTACGTATGCCTTGATTATATACCCCATTCCTGAACTACATTGACTCTAATTACCATTCAATGCAATACGTAGGAAGCATATTTGAATGTCATATCCCATCATCCACATCTAATCCTTCTATTTACTTCAAGTAATTTTTGTCTCGGGATGATCATTCCATAACTCGTAGGTTCTAATTCATTTGGGACCCTATCTATGTGATTCATTCTCATGAACTACCTACTCAAGTGTCTCATCACCCCCACCAGAACTATGTGGCCATTGATCATTTCCTTCAATGCAAGGTAAGTATGAAACCTCCTTGAGGTTCAATCCGAACATCATCATGTTCAAGTTGATTCCATCTCATTCATTTTGTAACATCCCCGACCCGGAAGGCACTAAACCGGTGCTCCGAGCCGGGTGGTTACATGACTGTAAGTGCGCCTCCCTTTACGCCAAAGGCTTCCGAATAGCAACGGTGGTCCATGGGGTCATGTGTGGGAGATTATACCCCATTTTTATCAGAGTAAGAACAACATAAATAAAACAAATAGTAGAAACAATAACCAATAAACAAGGAACATGTATAACAACCATTTCCAATAATAAATATTCCATGTCATACTACAAGTGAAAAAGTGGACACATCCCCAAAATAACAACAACAGACAAAATCCACAAAATGGTCATGACTACAAGTCTGAAGCCTCCACCATGTGGTACCCATCTCCACTAAACTATCTAGCAAGGACCATTAACCTTGTCCTGACCTTCAAACATGAAGTCTTCTCGGGTACCCAATCGAGGCCAGAACAGGATGTGAGTACATCTTAGTAGGCCACCACCAACGATGCCTACAAACTATCCAGTATAAACAGGCAGTGCATGCAAAAGGAAATGAATGATAAATTCCATGTAATTAATTAAGGATCCATTAACCAGTTCCCAAACAAATCCATTTTCCATTCCATTACCATCCATTCAATACCATTTACCATCACTAACCATTTCATCACATTTCCATGAGTTAATCACATACATTATGTTACATGGTTCTAAGGCCAACAATCACATGCAATAGGTTAAACTCATCATTATCCAATCCCACTAGGAGTAACCCCTCACAGCAACCTTAACCTCCCCTCGAAGCCTCATTCCGGGTGGATGCAACCGTTAGGAGAATAGACCCTGAGTCCCCTTTCCTAAGCCATGCATTTATGGTGGAGTTTAGAGAATCAGTCTTCGCTTGACCTGTGGGCGTAGATCCTCAAGTCATACCCCACTCTAACAAGCCATGTGAACATGCTAATATATAAGTAACCATCAACCATTCAAACCATTGCCCTTCGATAAACTCTATTCACAAAAACCCACATGGTAAACCACATCATGCCTTAACCCATTAACACATTACCATTTCACATCATTTAACCATTCACCCAATTCCCTTGTGTTATGCCTATCTCATTAAGCATTCAACATTAAACCCATAATCTATCCCATTATGGTCTTTAATCTGTTTATACATTTACCCGTTTAACCCATTCATCATTCCCATGAATCAACCATTTAACCCATTCCACATTAACCCTTAGGTTTTTTACATGTATAGGTGCATCACCTAACTTCTATTACATGTTCAACCAAGTATTCCAACATATTTATCAAGGTCTCTACAATTCATTACAACAAGGTCACTTGTTTAATAACAATCCCTAATCCCAGGAAAAGCGGGAAAATCCCATGGATGGCCCCAATTAGGTCATGTCTATCCCAACTCATCCCACGGGGATCATGAGGGTTCCCATTTGCCATTTTAAACAAAATTATTACCAAACATGATAAGGTTATCGAAAACATTACCAAGGGAGAGCAAGAACACAATTTAACATGAACAAAATACCCAAATAACTATGGGATATAACATATAGACCACCTACCTCAATACTACGGTTGAATGCACTCCCAATCGAGTCCTTATACCTCGATATAACCAACCATTAGAGCAGAAACCTAAAAATCACCCAAAAGATAGGGTTTTAGGGTTTCAGAACAAGAGGGAAAGAAGATACTAACCCTAAACGAAAAGAGAACCAAGGATGGGATTAGCCATACCTGGAGAATTGATCCTCAACCAATGGAACCAGAAACGCATTAGAATCGATGGAGAACCACCATTGGGAATATTGGTCTGGCCAAGTTCATCGCTAGGGTTAGGAGAGTAGGAGGAGAGGAAAATCCCGAGTGGGGTTTAAATGCCCAAAGTGGCAAACATGTAATTTTTCTCAACATTAAGTGGCTACACAGTTTGTCTGCACGGTTTGGAAAACCATGCGCTAACCCTGTTCATTCCACTACCAGAAGAGGAGGGTCATACGATTCAGCTGCACGGTTTGGAAAAACGTGCGCAAACTGTGTGGTTGCTTCTGTCCATTGGAGGAAAGGTCGCACGGTTTTTCCTGGGCAGGCTGCACGGTTTACCTGGCCGTGCGCAAGCTGTGCGCCCGAGCCTGTCTTGCCCAAATTTCTTTTAATCCATGCCCTGACCCCTCGGAACACCCCTAAGGCCTCTCACAATTTCAGGAAACATTTTAAATCCCCAAAACAAAGGGTTCATCCCCAAACACAAAAACATACCTTTCCACAAACTAGGATCATACAACCTCCCCACCTAAAAACGGCTCATCCTCGAGCCGAGCTTCCAAGCCTCATTGCTCCACCGAAGAGAAGAGTTTGGGCCACTGAGCTTGCATATCCGATTCTCGCTCCCATGTTTCTTCCTAAACATTCCCATTCTGCAATAGTACTGGCACTAATGGAACAACCTTTCCTCTCAATACCATTTCACTATGATCCACCACACGAACTAGATGCTCCTCATAGGACACATCATCCTCAAGTTCTACATACTCAACATCAACTGCGTGAGATGGTTCAGGGTGATATCATCGAAGATGTGACACATGAAACACATCATGAATCCCACTATACCGTTGAGGAAGAGCCAATTGTTATGCCAGTGGTCTGATCCTCTCCACAACATCAAAAGGTCCCACATACCTAGACGCCAACATTCCCTGCTTTCGAATCCGATGGTGACCCAACCTTGGTGACACCCTAAGGAACACTTTATCACCCTCCCCAAACTCAAGTGGTCTACTCCTCTAATAAGAATATGACTTCCTCCTACTCTGAGTTGTATCCATTCACTTCCTGATCAACATAACTTTCTCTAAAGTATCCTGCATGATAACTGGTCCCAACAACTCAGATTCACCAGCCTCAATCCAATACAACGGAGATCTACATGGCCTCTCGTAAAGTGCCTCAAACAGTCCCATCTAAATTGTAGCCTGAAAACTATTGTTGAAGGAAAACTAAACTTACGATAGGTGTCTCTCCCAAGAACCACCAATATCCAAGACATAAGCTCTTAACATGTCTTCTAACACTTGGATAATACATTCCAACTTCCCGTCTGTCTATGGGTGGAAAGCCGTACTCAAAAACACATGGGTACCAAGCACTTTCTGAAATACTTTCTAGAAACGCGATATGATATGCGGATCTCAGTCCAAAACTATGGTCTGTGGCACCCCATGAAACATCACTACTTCCCGAACATATAGCTCACCGAACTGGTCGACTGGGAAGGTTTCTCAAATCGGTAATAAATGAGCCACTTTCGTTAACCAATCCAAAACCACTCATATTGAATCATTCTTCTATGGAGTCCTCGAAATACCCATGACAAAATCCATTGTTACATCATCCCACTTCCATTCCCGAATGGGAAATGGATGCGACAAACCACCTGGGTGTTGATGCTCTGCCTTCACCTACTGACAGGTAAGACACCGTGCCACAAAGCCCGTAACTTCCTTCTTCATTCCAGGCCACCAAAATTGCCTTCAGAGATCACGAAACATATTGGACAAACCAGGATGCACAACCCACTTTGATGCATGGAACTCAAACATCAACTCTTCTCACACACACAATGGCATAAACACACGATCGCAGACATGAACAACACCTTCTGTGTCGATGGCCCAACCATAATGTTTCTCTCAACCTTTATGCTTTTCCTTCATGAAAAAACACTCAGGATCATCAAGATAATCTTCCTTAACATGACTCAAAAGCATTGAATCCATCACTAAGAAAGCAAGATTGACCTGACCACTTTCCTCTGGCACCTCCAAGTGTATCTCTGTAAACAAATCCATCGCCTTCCACTCAGTGTTGGACTCCTAAACTGCCTGATCCTGAACCTTCCTACTCAGAGCATCAGAAACACCGTTTACCTTTCCCGGCAAATACACCTACACAATGTCAAAATATTGGAGATATTCAACCCATCTTCACTACCAAAAATTCAGATCCCACTTTGAGAAAATTTATTTTAAGCTCTTATGGTCCATAAACACAGTAAACAATTCCCCCAACAGATAGTGCATCCATCACTTCAAGGAATACACTACTGCAGCCAAATCAAGATCATGAGTGGGATAGTTCTGCTAATGGGGTGTCAACTGACTTGACCCATAAGACACTAACCGCCCATCTCGCATCAAAATAGCACCAAGTCCAATTCCGAACGCATCACAAAACATGATGTAATTATTCCCCGACTTAAGTAAGATCAAGATATGTGTGTTCGTCAACAATTTCTTCAGATATTGGAAAGCATTCTCAGAAGCCTCAGACCATTCAAACCTAATTCCTTTCTTGGTCAAGCATGAAATTGGTGCTTCCAAGTGAGATAAATCCTGAATGTACATTTGGTAATACCCATCCAGACCTAGAAAACTCCGAACATCATAAACACTCTTGGGCCACTCCCAAGATACAACTTCTTGCACATTCTCTAGATCCACCATCGCACCAACCTCTGAGATGATGTGACCCATAAAATGTACCACACCTATCAAAAATTGACACATTGATAGCTTGGCATATAGTTGGTGCTCTCTTAGTGAACCCAAGATGATGTCATGGTGTTGGGCATGATCATCGTGACTTTTCAAGTACACTATGATATCGCCAACAAAGACAACCACAAACTGATCTAGATAGGGATGAAAGATCCAGTTCATCAAATCCATAAACACCACTGGTGCATTGGTCAAGCCTAAAGGAATTACTACAAACTCAAACAGCCTATACTGACTTCAGAATGTGGTCTGCGGTACGTTAGAAGACCTCACCCTCAACTGGTGATAACCCGACATCAGATCAATTTTAGAGAACACGGATGCACCCCTCAACATGTCAAACAGGTCATCAATTCTAGGAAGAGAGTACTGATTCTTCACTGTCATCTGATTCAACATTCTATAGTACACACACAGCCTCAGCGACCCGTCGGCCATCTTTGAAAAAAGCATGGAAGATCCCCAAGGAGACGTGCTAGGATGGATAAAACCCTTACGCTCCAACTCCTCAAGCTGAACCTTCAGTTCCTGGTGTTCTGCCAGTTCTATTCGGTATGGCAAAATAGAAACTGGCTATGCTCCCGATAGCTACTCGATCGTGAACTCAACATCCCTCTTGGGTGGTAACCCCGAAAAATCCTCAGGAAACACATCCTGAAATCGATCCACCATGGGAGGAAAATTAGTTTGATACCCTCCCTCACCATCATCAAGCATGATACATGCCACGTGATCCGTGAGTCCACTCATCTGTTGACAAAACGTCCTCACACGCCCCAATCAAACATCCCATTCACCACGGTGGACATAAGCGTCACAATTAAGTGACTTGAACGACACTCTACGACGATAGCAGTCTATGTGCGCCCGATACAACACCAACAAATCCATTCCCAAGATTAAGTAAAACCCTAACATCTTGATAGTGAAAAAATTCCATAGAAAATGATACCCACCAACTTCTAAGGAACGTCCCTTGCACTACATGATATCCTCAACCCGTACTCCCAACGGAGTATCAATTGACCTAACTCCACACACCATCTCCACAGGTAATCCCAGCGCTACCACAAGTTGAGAAGAGACTATAGAGTGTGTGGCACCTGTGTCAAAAAATGTACTAGAAAAAGTATAATCTATAAGGATCGTACCTCGAAAAATCGATGGTCCAACCTCACCATCACCAGGCACAAACTGAAATGCCTGAATTTGACTTTCCCCTCTACCCTAGGCTCCTGCCTGAACACCATGCGCTGCACTGCCCTGCTGACATGAACGATCTTTCCCTGGAGTTCCAAGTCCACCACCCCTGCCAGTATGGCCCGTGTAGCTCCAACTGCCTGCCTGATAAGGAGAAACTGGTCCCCACTCTAAGAGGTAGACCCTCTCTTCCAGCCGCTTTGCACACCTCCACCATGCTGTGAACCCTCATGGCGTCGCTTCCGACCCTCGGTAGCTGCACATCTCTTCTGCCCCACTGGCACCACAAGCCCACTACCCGAAGCTTCCTTCAGGTTTCCTTCTGAGATCAATTCCTATTATACTACCTATTAGAACAACTTCAAGACGAAGATGTTTAATGGAGACCTAATATCATGTCTCAGCCAATCCTGGAAATGCATTGAAACTACTGCCTCATCCCCTTCTAACACTGGGAGAAAGCGTCTCAAATCTGTGAAGCGACTAGAGTAGTCCATCACCAATAGCGATGCATGAGTCAGGATGATAAACTCTATAGCCCGCTCCTACCTCAAAGTCTCTGGGTAGGAATGCTCTAAAAACATTTCCTAAAATGCTTTCCATGACATTCCCTCAGTCTTCTCGATTTGAGCCTGAATGTCCCACCAATGCCTAGCCTGGCCTCACAACATATATGCGGCCAGCATCAGCTGCTTTTTGATAGGGGTATCTAGATGATCAAGTATCATATAGATAGACTCTAACCAGAACTCCACTGCCTCTGGCCCGCCATCTCAGGTGAAAGTCAGAGGGTGTTATAGCTGGAACTCTATACATAGCTCAAACATACTCGGTACAACCCGCCCTGGGTCCCAATTCATCATCTGCATAAGGCGAGCCATGTTCTCTTAGAACTGGTCTTCTCTACCTTCATTGATCACCACATTTTCTTGCTCCTCTACTGGAGGAGTGTTCTCAACAACATCCTATCATTTCCGAACAGGTAATCGACTTCGTGGTGGCATTTCTCTACAATGACAAGCACGAGAGTTTATAACGCATACCACCATACTTTCACGTCTTTATCAAAATCTCTTTAATAGATAAAACGACCCACTTTTCATACACTAACCCAACAACATTTTTCCCAATTTGTTTGAACCCCTATTATTTCATTACACATCATTACACACTTGTTTTATTTCATTATTCTCATTATTTCTTGGTTCCATGAAATGCATGATACACCCTACTTTCCTACCTCACACACCCACCCCGTGTGTGTGTCTAATACAATGCATGTCACCTATCTCCCTAGGAGCCTATAATGATGAATGAATGTCAATTATCATTCCATTAAGGCCACGATCCAAATATCATAAAATAGTCACATCAAATCACATGTGCATTACCCAGCGGTGAAATATCATCAACTGTAACAACACACAACCATTAACAACATTTCCCACCCAGGGTGACTTGGGTTTTCCCCCGTAGCTGGGTCTGCTACTCCCATGAACGAGCCCATTGCCATGGGCCGACACATCCAAACCCTTGGCTACCAATCCTAATTAACAAGACCTCAAATAAGGAGAAGAAGAACCTCCTCTGATACCACTTTGTAAAGTCCCTGACCTGAAATCCACTAAACTAGTGCTCCGAGCCGGGTGGTTACATGACCTTATGCACGCCTCCCCATATGCCAAAGGCTACCGACTAGCAGTGGGGGTCTATGGGGTCAAGAGGAGAGACTATACTCCCCTTTTTATTAGAGTAAGAACAACAGAAATAAACCAAATAGAGGAAACAATAACCAATAAACAAAGAACAATTATAACAACCATTTCCAAAGATAAATATGCCATGTCTTACTAAAAGTGAAAAAGTGGACACAACCCCAAAATAAAGACAACGACCAAAATCCCCAAAATGGTCCCGACTCTAATTCTGGATCCTCCACCAAGTGCTACCCATGTCCACTCAGCTATCTAGAAAGGACCCTTTCCCTTGTCCTGACCTGCAAACATGAAGTCTTCTCAGGTACCCAACTGTGGCCCGAACAGGGTTTGAGTACAACTCAGTAGGCCACCACCAACGGTGTCTACAAACTATTCAGTATAAACAGTAAAGTTCATGGAAAAGGAAATGAACGATAAATTCCAATTAATTAATTAAGGTGACATTAACTAGTTCAGAGCCAAATCTATTTTCATTCCATTACCATCCATTTATTACCATTTACCATCACTTACCATTTCATCACATTTACATGAGTTAATCACATACATTATGTTACATGGGTTTAAGGCCAACAATAACATGAAAGAGGGTAAACTCATCATTATCCTATCTCACTAGGACTACCCCCCCATATAAACCATAACCTCACCTCTAAGAATCATTCTGGGTGGATGCAACCGTTAGGAGAACAGACCCTCAGTCCCCTTTCCTAACCCGTGCATTTACGGTGGAGTTTAGAGCATCATTCTTCGCTATAACTGTGGTCGTAGATCCTCAAGTCATACCCCACTCTAACTAGACATGTTCACATGCATATATATAAGTAACAATCAACCATGGAAACCATTTCCCTTTGGAAAACAATATTCACAAAAACCCGCATGGGAAACCACAACGTGCCTTATCCCATTAACACATTACCATTTTATACCATTTAACCATTCACCCAATTCCAATGTATTATGCCTATCACACTAAGAATTAAGCATTGAACCCATAATCTATCCCATTATGGTCTTTAATCAATTTACACATTAACCCGTTTAACCCGTTCGTCATTCCCATGAATCAACCATTTAACCCATTCCACTTTAACTCTTAGGTTATATTCAAGTCTAGGTGAATCACCTAACATCTATTAAAAGTAAATCCAATCATTCCAACATATTTATCAAGGGCTCTATAATTCATTATAAAAATATCACTTGTTTAATATCAATCCATAATCCTAGGAAAAGCAGGCACATCCTAGGGATAGCCCAAACTAGTTCAAGTCTATCCCAACACATCACACGGGGATCGTGAGGGTTCCCATTTTCCATTGTAAACACCATTATTACCAAACATTCCATGGTTATCCAAAACATAACCAAAGGAGAGAAAGAACACAATTTAACATGCACAAAATACCCAAATAACTATGGGATATAACTTGTAGACCACCTACCTCGAAATAGCAGTTGAGCGCACACTCAATCAAGTCCTTATACCTCGATCCAACCAACCTTTGGAGCTTCAACCTAAAACTCACCCAAAAGATAGGGTTTTAGGGTTTTGGAACAAATGGGAAAGAAGAGACTAACCTTAAACCAAAAGAGAACCAAGGATGGGATTAGCCTTACCCAGATCTTCGATCCGCAACCAACAACACCAAAAATGCCTTAGAATCTAAGGAGAACCACCCTTGGGAAACTTGGGTCAGCCATGTTCGTTGCTAGGGTTGGGAGAGGAGGAGGAGAGGAAAACCCCCCGAGTGGGGTTTAAAAGCCTGGAGTGGCAAACTTGTAATTTTTCCCAACATTAAGTGGCCGCACTGTTTGGGAAACCATGTTCAAACCTTGCGCATGCCACTTCCCAGAGGAGGAGGGTCGCACAATTCATCCGCAGGGTTTGGAAAACCATGCACAAAACATGCACATGCTTCTGTCTGGTGGAGTAAGGGTCGCATAGTTTTGCCTGGGTAGGCCGCATGGTTTACTTGGACATGCGCAGACCGTGCGCCCCGGCTTTTCTTGCCCAAATTTCATTTCTTCCATTCCCCGAGCCCCCAAACACCCTTAAAGCCTCTCACACTTTCAGGAAACATTTTAAATCCCCAAAAAATTGTTCAAAACAAAACACAACAAAAAAATGCCTTTCTAAAAACAAGGATCTTACACATTTTCAATCTTTGACACTTCCTCCATACCCATCTTAATTTTACCTAGCCTGCAACATCCTAATGGGATCATGCCATCATAATGTATCTGACAATGTAAAATCCCAAAATAAACCCTTCAAAATACGTGGGGTTTGAACGTTGTCCCCCAGGCAGGGTATGTAGAAAGCATCCTTTAGGTTCAATCCGAGGCAATAGTAAACCTTAGTGTTCCCTTTTATGGGACACCACATCTCCGATCCACCCTGTGTAGTGTTTATATCACCCATCACGGTGGGAAACTTTCCCTTTAGAGGACAAAAAATCTAGGGTCTATCATAATTGGGTGTTCTATTCCATCCATCAAGTAAACCATCAAGGTACTCCCTCTTAGTGTTGTACCCATCTAATCCATTCTCATAGGTGTTTCGATCAGTCTAATCTGTCTCTATAATACAATAAACTCATAAAATACCCTATGTTGATTATGATATGTTAATAAGAACCTCAAAGTCATTCCTCTGTCATAATATTCCCTACATTGGATGTGGAATTTATTAGGCATCTGGGCACTTGAGAAGCACTATAATAAGTGAGAATTCATGTGTACAAAGGTTCTAGCACGAAGACATGTCAGAAATTCCCAACAAGACTACTTCCCTAAATTTAGGATGCTACCCTAACTTGAACCTTTTTAATATCCGAATATAATTATTATAATTAACTAGTTTCCACAAAGACATAGAATTAAGAAGGGTTTCATGAACAATGTTTTATCTAAAAAGGAATATCGGGAATATACGAGAAATTTTGAGGAGGAATCAATGGAATGATAGACCGAAATCTTATTATCCCATTTTGATCAAAGAGAATAAAACAATGAAGAGGTGATAGATTCCACTAGCCTATGGAAATCAGGAATGTGGGGTGGATAGATGTGCATCACCATAGATGGTGCACATCCTGATGGAAATCATCGGAAAAAAAAATTTCCCATTGTTTCAAGAAGATGGAACATTTTGAGGTTTTTTAAAATTGACCATGAAAATATCCACTTTTTAGGTCTACGATTGGTGAATATTCCATGTTTTGACCTAATTTGTTCTAGGAGATGACGATTAAGATTTAGTTGATCCATTAGAAAATGGTAATGGAATAGAGCCACTACAAAATTTAATTTGATAATCATCGAATCCCTATAATTTTTTTTATATAGTGTTTAGGAGAGTTTCACCATGTTTATCTCACCAATATCTTGGAAAAATGTAATGTCAGGACTAGGATATGTGGAACCAAGTTAGGTTGTTTAATAGGTTGGTATGTCTGACTACCATTTGGCCTTACCACATTAACCGAAATCTATTAATAATGTCTTCCATGTACAAAATCTCAAAAAGTGTATCATTGATCAATATCATGTCTTAATTTGGGATAATTTGGACGTGTAACATGATTTATACATGAAATTGTAATTCTTTTGGGTTTTTTTATTCAAAAATAAATTTTCAATGTGGAAAATTCATACCCTTGATTTAGTTATTGTGGAATCATGTTTCTGACTCACCTGAGACATAGGTGCAAGGGGAATTTAGGAGAGAATATTGGAATTAGTTAATTTATATACAATGTTTTTAATCATCTATTTTTGGGACAATTGTTTTTATGAATGGGAGAATTGTAACATCTCAACCTTTGATTTCAAGAATGTTATCTGTTTCTTGAATTTTTTCATTGTTCTATTATTTTCTCATTGATAAATGTTCTTTTGAAGGATTTTGATCTTCTAAAATCATGTGAAATTTTAGATGTATGTTTTTGTAAACATCTTAATAAAATAGGGGACAATTTTATAACACTCAGGACCATACTCAGAGGAGTGGGTTATTCCATAGAACGGGTCGCTGCACCATAGTGGTGTTGTAGGGGTTGATGAAATTTTTAGAAGGAATGGATATCCCATAGTGACCATGACCCTAGAGTTTAAACTATTTCATTCTCCATGTATGTCCATATGGGAATGATTTCACCATGGTTTCTTAGACCACACCATAGAGATATGTTTCATGTTAGTTTATGATTATTACACCCATTCTAATCTTAGGGTAATTATTTTTATTAAGTTGTTATAATTTTTTATTTGGGGACACTCAATTTTTAGTATTAAGAGGGATTTATGATGGTATTTCAAATGATAATAATATCCGTATTTATATCCATTATCCCTCTCTAGTTAGTATTCAACCTATGTTTTGAAGGACTATTGTAGAGTAGACTCCACACCGTAGTGTTTGTTCTATGTTGTAGTGGTTTGTGTTCTGGTATAGTTCCATGCTATAGTGTCCTCTTACAAAACATAGTGGTTAATTACCATGATATTGTACCATATCTGGAACTATTATTGTGTCTTATAATACACCACTATGATGTGGTGTTCCACCCTATGCCACAATGGTTGATTATACAATGAAACACCTTGCGTGCACTGCATATCATCCTAGTTTTACATAGGCTTCACATTTACCTCCTTTAAAATCCCTCATTAGGGTCTTGTGATATTATTATAATGTTTGGTGATTTTGAAATATATTCCTATTATTGAAAACAGGGATTATTTTATATTTTAAATTTATTTTATAATCAATATTTGGATATTAAATTGGGTTTTAATAAATGGACTTTGAAAGGGAATTTTCTGTGATGAAATTTTCTTAGAAATGTTTTATTGTTGATTTTAAAAAAAGTGTTCATAAATTGGAAGTGTGGCTATTGATATATATATTTTGAAATCAAAAGTAATGAGATGTTTTATGATATGAAATTTGAGGATTCTATGAATGTAATAATGATTCAAATAATTTTTCAAAAAAATATAAAACCTTGTAAATTTGTTTATTTACAATGACGCACATGGGATACTAGGTAGTTGAGAGGGAATATCACATTATAGGCATGTATTAGCTCTACTTGGAAAAGGATTAACGATGATAATACAACATAACTACTTGAGGGGAGAGGACTAGTCCTTATGGATCTTCTCCTTTTCATCATTTGTGATGTTCCTTGTGCACTTGGGAAGGTATACATCACCAAAATGTATGAAAATACTTATTTATCCTTCATCATAGTCTTTTAACCAATGTTCTATTATTGGAAATGACTTTTCTTGAATTATAATATTAAATATTCCATTATATCTGTTTTGATGGAAATTTTTATTCATTCCCCCTTTTATTAAATGTTTTATTCGTGCCTATTTGATAAATATGCTTGAATAAATTTTTTTGATGAAAAGGATATTGCAACTATTTTCTAAAATAAAATATAAATGTTTCATCAATATTTTTTTATATGAAATACGAAAATATTTACATGTATTATTTTATTTAAATTAATAATGAATGGGTTATCTAATGTGAAGTTCTTATGAAATAATTTGTAAAATCCTAATGGTCTTGTATCTAACACCCTACCTTTTCTTTCAAGAATTTGTATATTTTATTATTCCGTACCCAAGTAAATGGAAGGTGTCACATGGATGAGGATGGAGTGCCTTACTATTAGGACCTTCAGAATTTGGAGACACATGTTGGAATTTGTGATCCATCTGTTGTGTTGGAATTTCCTACTATCATTGAGAGTAATATCATGGTGTTGTTCACCCTTTTTTCCTATAGAGTTATTTTTATACTAATAATATTTTCATTATGTTACCCAATGTTTCTATTTGACTTGTAACTCTTGCGTTGAAATCATTCCCTCTTTAATTTTATCAATTCCATGGTGATCCTTTGTAGCTCACAGGGATCAGGAATAACCTTCAGGTCAAGTCAGGATTGGCTCATATTCTGATTAGGCGGGTTATATAGGTTAGTTCATGACATTGTGTGAGTATGTGTTAGGTAGGTTTGTATATATGGATGAGTGTTTGTATATGTGTATGTGTAAATGTGTGTGTGTGTGTGTGTGTTTGTGTATGAATATTTTTATTTTTATATTTATATGTTTGTGTGTATGTGTGTAGTAAACTGGATACACATAGGTATATGTGTTTGTCCACTAAAATATCACAGACAAAAAAATACAGAAAATTTTATACATTTACATAAATAATAACATTTTTAATCATAATAAAGAGATTAAAATATAGTTAATAATTATATATATTTTATATATCAAATCAATGAAATGTATATCTATATAATTTATTTAGTAATAATAGTATACATCATGTAAATATATTATCTATTTAAATATAAATATAAAAGTTTCTACATTTTATTTTATAGTTTTATAATTAATTGTATATTGTGGAAAACATTTATAATTTATATTTCTATTTAGACATTTTGAAATTATTTATTTAAAAAATATGTTTTAATTTTTACAAAAATTAATTTTTTAAGGATAATAAAAAATTTCAAATATAGATACTGATTAACTATATTTATTCATTTTTGTATTTATAAATTATTATTATAAATTATTATTATAAATTAATTATTATAAATTTTAATTTATTATAATATTAATAATTATTTATTAAAACATTAACAAATTTACCAATAAAACATTTATTATGATATTAATAAATTTATTAACAAAACCTTTCTTATAATTCTATGAAATTTATCATAATATTAAAACAAGTATGATAATATAACACATTTACCATTTTATTATCACATTTATTAGTATATTTAATATAAATAATATTGTATATTTATTTTTAATGTGCGTTTTGTTTTTGTAATGTAATTTTCAATATTTATTTTTATATATTTTATAATTTATTATAGTTTATAATGTAAAATTTTAATTATTATTTTTCACTTTTATTTATCAAAATTATATATATCATTGGTAAAATGCTCTTTATCAGAACATATCACTTAGAACTGATAAATTCTTACCTTTATCAATGCTCATAAGGTACTGATAAATCTAACCTTTATTAACCCATTCTAATTTCGTACTAATAAAAAAATACTTTATTTTTTATTTTTTACAGGCATTGGTAAAACCCCTTCACTTTTAAAGTTACCCTACCAAAGATTGATCTTGCTTTCACTACTCAAGTTATCATGAATGATGATGTTTATTTACTCTTTACTTGAATATTTTATTGAATTAAGCCTAAAAATGAAGTTACCTAATTTATAACTTTTTTTAATCAAATATTCATAATTTTCACATTTTATTCATTATTATTATAATTTTTTAATCTTATTGTAATGATTTTTTTTCGTTATTAACACCCGCACAATGTTTGTCCCCTTGTTCAGAAGATTTTTTGTTGTTCTTGTATGGATTGTTCATCTAATCTACAGATGGTGGAATCTTGATTGTTCTTCTCATCTTCATGATTCATAGTGCATGTTTTCCTAGTTTTTTGTTTTTCTTCTCATCCTCTCAATGTTTGGACACATTATAGGAATATGTTTTTGGTTTCTCTTATAGGGATTGGTCATCAATTTGAAGAAGGTGGCCTTTTTCCTCTATATGGAATTAACATATGATTTTGTATGGTTTTTTTGTGTATTTTATTTAATAAATTATTATTTGTTATTTAAATAGAAAATTAATTTAAATAATATGGATTAATTTTCAGTAATTGTTAGGCATTGTTCATATTTAGTTATGATGAATCAAGGATGAATTTGAAGAATTTATCATCAAAATAAGAAACCAAAAGGCTATTGAATCCTAATGAATGGTTGCATAATTGTAAAAATTAATGGCAGGATTAATGTTCGTCAAATAATTTTGAAAATTATGATACTAAAGGGGGTGTATATTTTACGAGATTTGGATTTTTTTTTATTTTTTAGGGGTAATTTTTTATAAAAATACATGTGGAAAGTTGGTGTACGTGCATACAAAGGTGTAGTAAAGTGAATGTATTGGGTCGATCCCACAGAGAATAGGGAACACAATCATGAACTTTTAACCAAATTATAGGTTTCTCCAATTATAAATTTATTTTATTTAAATAATAATACAAAAAAAATATGTAAATTAATTGAAATAGAATATAAAAAGAGAGGGGAATTGGTTTTTATTGAGGTTTTACAAAATAGATTGATTCATAATTTGTTTCAAGAATAATGATATTAAATAGCTACACAACCATTCAATTTTATTTATATGAAAATTTGTCAATCCTAAAAAATATAATTCCCAATTAATCATGGTATGATGAATTAAAATTTCCAAATCACATTAAGGTCAGATTTACTAAATATGAATAATAATACAACTCAGAGGTCATGAACAAATTATTTCATCCATGTTGGTCTTCATTAATTATTGAATGCATTTTTCCATGAATTAATGATGAATAAACAAAATGTGCATGAAAAACATGAACATATTTAATGAAAAAATCTTATGAAAAAAGGAACTCATGATTTTTTGGTATAACACACCTTTAACTAATTATTTTTCCCCTATGGGTTTTAGCATATCATCATTAGGTGGTTATCGGTGATGAATAAATGAATATCCACAGTGGAGAGATTAGAATTGAATTAATGGAAAATGGAATGAAAAAAATAGATAGATTGGAATTAAAATAAATTTCATAAAATGTTATATAATATAAGTGAACTTGAAATAAAAAAACAAGAATAGAAAAACTTATCTACAGCGAACTCTAGGTTTGAACTTTAGAGGTACCCTCCAAGTGGCCAAGTCCCCAAGCAGGTAATTAATCCTCTTTCTCTAAGCCAGAACACTATTTTTTTAAGAACATATATAATCATCAGGCATACATGGTTAAAGTATACAATTTAATGTTAGTCTGTTCTAAAAGATATGTCTCTCATTGAATGATATGTCTAAATCACCACTTTTGGGTCCGTTTGAGGTCTTCATGTCATTGAATGTTTACATGAACTGTAATGTGTTGTGATGAAATTTGGACTATTTTTAATCACTTTATATATTGTAATGCTTTATTTCCTTATAATTGTTTCACATTTTGTGATGTTTATACGTCATGAAATGTAAATTTATAGTGTCGGTAGCCTTGTGTTTCTATGGATCATAGATTTTGAACCTCCAAAACACATTTCATCATCCAATATCATGGATAATATTCATTCAACCATAGTGTTGATCAATTTGACTTCAATATTAAATCTAATATTCATCAGAATTACTTTTTTGTACTAATTAGCTTCATGGCTCCGTGTGAAGTTCCTTTTAATTTTGTAATTACCATGTTTTTTTCATATTGGTCGTCATGTTAGTCATTCCATAAGAATAAATAAAACATTATTATTAGGAACAAATCTCATTTTTAGTCAATTAATATTGCACTAAAATAAATATAAAAATATGAAAAATATAGAAACGATATAGATAAATCAATTACATAATCAGTTTTGAATAATGGAGTGGTTATTGAGGAATAAAAATTGGAAATGAGGTCTACTAATTTTTATAGAAATTAATAATTTAGAAATATTAAAAAAAATATTTTATACAATAGTAAACATATCTAAAGGATAAGTTGAAAATGTGTATTTTATAAATACCTCTATGGGTTTGATAGTTTTTTGGAAATAATATGATATCTTTCATAACTTTTAAAACATAATAGCCATTATTATTTTGATTACTTTGTTTCTAACACAACCAAAACATTAGGTAAAATATGTAATTTGTTTTGATATGTGTTTTGATTGTGAAATATTATAATATATACACAAATTATAGTACAATTTTTTTTTAAAATATAAATATTTTTTAATCAAATTTAATGGATATGAATAAAAAATGGATAGATACCAATCATTTTAAATAAGAGAATAGGGATGGGGTTAAATAGTTTATCATGTTTTCAAAAGATCAATGATATGACCCATCTAAAATACATTTCAATGTTTATGTTGTTTTTATTAAAAGATAATTAGTATATAGGAATTGGAAGAAAAGTTGATCTATCGTATAATAGATCAAAGATATAAATGTTAAACTGAACTTGGGGACAAACTCAATGTATCTCTTTAGTGGGATAACATTATTGTTTATTGAATAAATTATATTATTAAAACTGTAAAAAATGATATAGATCATTTCAAGTATAAGTTTATAAGTTTAAATAATGATGAAGATCATATTGATTAAATGAAAAGGATAGTTGAAGGTGAACATTACAATTATCCGATAATATTTGAGAAGTTAAATAGTATTGAAAAGACTCCATCGTATGATTTTTGTAATGAATATTTGACATTTTATGTCATACTAAAGCAATAAAATTTGAAATATGATAATGGAACATTATGGAATTACTTTCTATCTTTAATGATATATTATGAGAAGATAATGAGCTTAATTTTGGAACATATGATTATAAATGAATGCTTTGTTCAATGGGTATGTTCTATAGAAGAATACATTATAAATCAGTATATATTGATTACCTAGGACTCTGAATTGCTAAAAAAAGTCAATTGTGAGAAAACCTAATACAAGAAATATGAACAAATTCATTCATAATTTTTATGGTACATTACAATAATTCAACGGTTTAGGTGCCTATATGGATGAGACAATATTTCAAGGCAATTTAATAGGAAAAAAATACAATAATTCAATATTGGAAAATTTTTACCCTTAAAAATATCCACAAAATAAGGAAAATTCATCACGAGTATCTTGAATTTGGAAACATTACAATAAACCTCTTTCTTGATCTATATAAAGATAATGTAGTCATTTTTTAAAGTATCACTCACAGTACATGACCCATTATATTTGTAAATGATAAATTTACATCATGGTTTTGAATAAACCAAAAATACATTATTTTCTCTCTATATATATCATGAAAAAAATAATCAAGTAATGATATTATTGTTTATTTCGCTCTGTGGATCGATGATCGAAAATTCATCTATGATTCATGTGATTCTCATAGAAATTTAGGATTCACATTGAGATATATATTGTATTGGATGATAAATGGATTTTCAGCATGTAGAAATTTATTTTTATATAGTATTAATGGAATTATATGGTTCTCCCTTTCTGATGAATGTATACACTTGATTAGATTGAAACACTCCTAAAAGATAGTGTTTCTATGAGATCATAAATTTTACCCCAATGATATCAATATTGATCCTGCATGAAATCATTCAAAGTGAATTTAGAAAAAGAAACAAAAATCTCTCAATTAATAGTTGAACAACATTTATATAAATTATTCATCATTTTCAGGAAAACCCTTTGAAAATTTATTAGAAAAAGATAACTATTTTTCTGAATTATCATACATTAATTTCTTATAAACAAGGAATTTTCATGATTTAAGGCATGTAAAAAAATCTATATGTTATAATAGAATTGTCATGTTACTAAATGTGCATGAAAAAAAGGATGACCTTAAGGTTATAATGGAAATTATTTAGATTGAGAAAAATATATGTATTATACCAATAAAGGGTGAAAGGAGAAATTTTCTTCCTCTAGAATCTTATGCTCTATATAGGTATGCGACATATCATTTTGTAAACATTAGGAATGGTTTAAAGGTTTCAGAGTGGTATTCATTAAATATTAAGAACATCATGTTAATGAATGATGTTTAAGGGTCTATAATCAAATGAATGATATGTTTTCATACAAGATTTAAGCCCTATATATTTTGATTGCATACTGTTTAAAAATATCTGACATGCATTAACCAATTTTTTATTTTTCATAAATATATATAGAAATGTTATAAACTTGGAAAAAAATTCAACTATAGATTAATAATTTGTTCATTTTAAGTGAAATAGATATGATCTTACTACCATCATTCATTGATATTATGTTTATCATGATAGTTCAATTATATATAAAGATTTGACTATTTGTTAGAAAAAATTATAGATGGATATAGCCCATTAAATTATATATGTAGACTATGAAATGGTAAAGAAAATTTTAAAGTCATAAATATGGTTTTATTACAACATTATATATTACTGAGGATGTATTTGAATTCTATACTGACTACTTATCTGATTTTGGAAGCATTGGTATTTTAAAATCTCATCACATTAAGAACCATGTGGGTTAAAAAATTTCTAGAATAGATGTTGTAAAAATTATCATTAATGGGTGGGAGAAGTCACAAAATTTTAATTTACATAACTATTTAGAGGCTCTTGAAAATGTTGAAACCCAAAAATAAATTATTATTCATTTTAATCCATCAATGAATAAAATATTAATATTGAATACACAAAATTACAAATTTATTAGATGGTTTTGATAATATATATTTAATGATTCATCATAATATCAGGATTATGTTTTAGTATTAATTTTATGGGTATCTATGGGACCATGTTTGTATCTATTATCCTATTATGGTTATTAAATTAACAATTATGCTCTTTGAAAAGTAACATCATGAATGTCGTATGATGAAAAATTGTGGTGTTACACTTTGGATAAAATTGATGCATGTTTCCTATACCAAGGAAATAAATATAATTTATTAAAATATGTAATAATTTGGTATCATTGAAAAAATATGCGAGTAATATTACACAATATTCAAAGTGTTGATTTTTCAATGAAAATGGGTTGATTACATGAGTGTAGTTAAAATAAATATACTGGGATTCATAAATTTGAATTTTATTAAGGAAGATTGTAATTCTCTTGGACACCATAGCTTGTTAATTTATTGTTATTGTTGTTAGTGATTTTTAGAGAAGGATTGAGTAGGTTTCTACAAATTTATGAGAGAAAATTCTATTACATCATGTGGTTAACAACATGAACATGTGTGAATGATTGGATCAGTTTTTTTTTTTCAAAAATAGGAGGCTAGTGATTCATGTCTTGATTTTTTTTCTGGAATTACAATCCACAAAGAACCCATTACATGAATAAAATTTTCACAATGTGAATAACCATAATGAAATTTAGTGCATTTATTGGGTTTGTATTTTTAGGAATTTCTAGCATGAATTTATTTCATGACTTGAATTGGAGGACCTCTAGAAGATTCTTAACAGGAACTTTTGTTTCATAGTGTAAAATTAACAAGGTACATTTTCCCTATAAATTTCATGTCTCACATGATTTTTTTATTCATCTATTATTTAAATACAAAAATGGAAAAAACATAGGTTATTATAGGATATCCTTTTTCCCCATTCCTTCATAAATAATCCTTTGATTCGAACTCTTGATTTTTGAAATCCAAGGTGAGTTATCCTCTTTGATCCACTGTTTCTTCTTTGTTTTTACATAATAATATCACAACATTGAAATTGTTTTTATTAAAATATCTATTTTGGTAAACCCTTGGTGTGGTTTAGGTTTATTTGGGGTTTTCTTGTGTGGTGGTGATTATTTGGTTATTTCTCCTTCTCCTCATTGTGTACAATGTTTCTGAAATCTTTTTGTGGTAAGGAATTGCTGATTTTTCCTCCTTTAGATTTTCATGTGAGGGTACCATGATTTTTTTTCCATTAGGAATATGGAATTTACTGAATTAATGAAAATAAAAAACCAGTTTAACATAAATTGAAGGGGAAAGGTAAGAAATCAAAATTTTTACTAATTTTATGCAATTTCACATGACTTAATATATGCTTAGTGATATACTAAAAACCATGGATTTTGGGACGCTTTTGTGTTATATTTGATATGATTATGGAACTATTTGTTGTGGTTTTTTGATATCACCCAGTATGATATGGATAATCACTAAAATATGGATAATGAAATCGTTTCCCATTGAAAATATTGGTTTCTATTCGAGTTTCCCTTATCATAAATTTATGAAATTCCCCGAATCTGAATTATGAAATATATGCAAGTTGGTATGTGTTTCTTGGTGTGGTTATGATTTTTATTTTTCTTTGTGTTGTGTGGGATGTTGTCTGTCGATGGTGGTGAGTGGGTTGGATGTAAAATATATTGGATGGTGACATTATTGTTGGTTAGAATGGGATTTGTTGTGATGTGGGATAATTTGTGGTTGTTGTGATGGGATTTGGTTGTTGTGGTGAGATTTGGTTTTATGGTGGGGCCTTGTTAACATTTGATGGAATGGTTGTTTATGCTGGTGAGATGTTAAGATTGTATCCAAGAAATTATGGAATAAATGTTAAAAATTAAACTAAAATATCAAGGGTTGGATTGGTTAATGTACTCATGAAATAAAATATGAAGTGTGGTTAAATTGGTGTCTTAAGTGTGAAAATGAATGGTCGTAATAATGATAATGGATGTTAATTCAGAGGATATGGTAACTAGTTAACTTGAATATAAAATAATAAATACGTCTTATGGTATGTGGTTCATGGATTTCTCATGTGGTGTTATGAATTAGATGTGAAAAGGAATGTGGTAGAGGTTATGAGGATTTATGATTATTTTGTGACTAGCGATGATACGCTTACCATTAACCCATATGTTATTATTATTTTTATTATATAATTTATTTTCATTGTGATTTATATATGCACCCAATATATGTCAAGTACCATGTGTCGACACCCAAATGTATGGGGGTGGTTTTCCCAACATCTAGATAGTATGAATTCATAGTTGGAAACCTCTTATTCCCTTAACACTCTATCATAAATGTGAGTTTTATTTTAATGTGTTGTGATGGAAAAAGTCAAGAGTTCAATAATGGTAATATTTTATGAAATAACGAGGTGGTCAATGGTTGGAGTCCTGCATGATATGATGAGTCCATGAGGTCGATTTCCTTCATATTCATTAATACCAAATATTATAGATATATTATTGTGGTTGATATTTGATGTGATAGACCAAGATAATATGGGATAGAGGTTAGGGATTGCTTTATGTGTGGTGCTTGGAATGATCTAATTGTCCAAGTGTCATTAATATTGTTTATACAGAAGATATAGGAGTTATAGGATGTGTGATGTATGGGTGTGAAAGCATAAAATTAGTGGGAAATTGGTGATGGGTCCCTATTTATCATTATGCTTCATATTTTATTATTGCACTAGGATGTGTTATTTATTGATCATGCCTTGGTGAGTATGGGATTCATTAGTTGACATGCCTAGGTGTTTTTGGTCCTATTATCTTTTTATAGGTGCATTTTATTATTTTTTCACATGTGAATGAAATAGATTAGGTATGATCCTACCGATTATACATGTTATACTCACCCCAAATTTTTAAAAACTAATTTTCAGGTTTCAAGGAGGGATTTTGTGACTAATCTAGACATCAATATCACATGTTTTGGAGCTTCTATTTGGTCATTGTCATAAGAATACATATTTTTATTTGGAGGATTCATTTTATTTATTACAAAATTTATGAATTATGGGATGGTTGTGGTTTCTTTATTATATATTATGTCACAAATATTATTTTATGTTTATGTAAATTATATATTGATCTTATATTATATATAGGGTAATGCCTCTCATATGTGAGATTCCATACCATTGGTTCAACTTGCCAAATCGGGGCCTATTGGATGTAGGGCATAATGTCCATTGTCTTTATTCTTTTATTGTTGGACTAGGAGGGGTACCTTTGGAGGGATACTGTCATTTAATAGTGGTATCAATGGTTTTTTTTGAGATATATGATTGATTTTAGAGATAGTTATGGTGCGGATTTCATGGGTTCGTAGTGAAATTATGTTAGTTGATCTTGGTCGGTGACATAGGTTGGGGAAAACTAGCTAAAAATCTGATTTTAATGCTCCTTATCACCAGATGAAAGAAAATTCATCCTATTGAATGATCATGTGTGGTGGAATCTAGTTCTCATTTGATACCTTGGAGATGTTTTTAATTCATTATTGTTTGTGTTCTTGTCTGAAATGGGTGGTTTTGTGAAGTTGAAATGAGTTAATATAAATAAATATTAATATAATTACATACTATTGGGATTACGTAAATAATTTTTCTCATTTTCATTTATGGTTCATAGATGTCAACTATGAGTGGTTCAATTTGGTGGGGTATAATATGTTAACCAATACTAAAGTTGAAGGGTTGATCCGGATGGGGAGGATGATCAGTGGTAGAAGAAGTTGTGCACCTATCAGTGATAGGTTTTGGAAAATAATGAGGGAATCGTATATGATATTTATATATAGAGCATTGGAAAGAGGAGATCAAGATCTCCTTTAATTAAATATAGTCCTATGAAGTGTATTGGGTTCCACTAAAAGCTAGTCAGATGAGGGGTGAATCTCATGCATAGTGAAAATTGTATCTCAATAAGTAGAAGGAGGTAAACATTTATTGGATAGAATTTCAGAACGAGTTCTGAGAATAGTCCATATAATCAACCATGAAGGATGTTAAGATATAGGATATGATATATATTTATTAGTGGATCATTTTAGAATGATATTTTTGAATAAATTTTAAGGACCATTTTCATCTAACCCTTGACCATGTCTATGATGAGGAGTCATGTGTATGGTGCCTTGAAGAGGCCATCCTCCCTTATATTAAGTATGCAGTTTCTCCTTTTATATTTCCAAAAAAAATGAGGTTCAAAAGCAGTCGCAGTTTATTGAGATTATTCACTTATTAGGAGGGTTACCATGATAGGGGAACCAATACTGAACCGCAAAGAGTAGAGTTTTCAGTGGTTGGTCTTAGGTTCCCAGACCTTCAAGGTTTTGACCAACCAGGAGTTGAATTAAAAAACTCCCATTAGAGACATCTTGGAACAATAGTTTTCTTAATTTTCTACAGGTGCTTGGGATAATGTTTATTTTATTTGGGTATCATGTTCATCACCATAATTAGTTCTCGATAATTCTTGGATATCAACAGACTGGAGGTGGTAATCACAATTTTCAACCACTAATGTGGCTACCAACGAGGTAGAATCAGTATCAAGGGAAGTAGTCTTAAGATTTACCAATAAGATATGGGGTAGGTTTTTTGTGACCTCAATATATCCCACAATACAGGGACCTCTAAAGGAGCGTGGTCGTGGAGGAGGTCAATAGCAGCAAGACAACAGAGCTAATCATGAATAGTTTTATATTGCAGAGGTGCCATTATGAGAAGCTCTATAGATTGTTATATGTATGATTAGTTCTATATCTACCATTTTTATGTACCATTTTATTTAAGAGTCTATTACTCCTCTATTTCATCAAATTTATTCCATGGTTTGGGATAAGACATATAGATACTTCCTATGCCCCTAGATTTAAATAGTCAAAGGTTAGACTGACTTGTTTGATTTATTCCACGGGTGTAGACTGATAATGGGGAAAATTAATCATATGGGGATATTTTCTTAAAACAAATAAAACCATATTATGGTTTCCATATAATATCTAAAATTTTAGTTATCAACTACTTCCAAAGGAAGGTTGTGTTCTTGTATTTGGATGGTCATCATACCATTTTCATAAATGAATAGAGTTGTCATATGGGTTTTGGGTATGTGGATCCCATTCTCTCATTGAAGAAATGGTTTTATATGGAATCCATAGATATTGGTATGATGGAGACACACAAGGCCTTCAGGGCATTTCTAGATGTTTTTTTCATGAATGTTGTGATGTTATCCCCTTGATTTGATATTGAGTTTATGATATATCTACAACCCAATGACTCTACAATTTGATGGATTATTATCAAATGGAACCCTCTAAGTTGTGCGATATGAGTATTTCAATAGATTATACAATGAAGAAGTATTTTATTCTACCAATTGTATCATTTTGGAGTTTTTCTTTTTTATCCACCAAGAAGGAAGATGGCAGTCTGAGGCTGGGTATATACTATCATAGGATAAACCATGTGATGATCAAGAATAATTACTCTATTTTGATTATTAGTAATATTTTTACCAATTGAGGGGAGAGAGCTTTTTTACTATGATTCATTTTCATTCTGGTTGACGGTTAAAGAGGATGATATAACAAATACATCATTGTGGTGTTGTTATAGTAATATTGAGTTTGTGTTCAAGTTGTTCGGTGTCATGAAAGCATAATATGTGTTCGTACGACTCATGAACTTCATATTATATGATTTCCAAGACCATTTGATCCAGATGTTCACTATAGATAAATTTATCAACTCAAATTCAAAGGAGGATCATGCAGATCATCTCAAATATATCTAGTAAGTCCATCGACACCATTAGCACAATAGAATATTTTCCATGCTCATGTTTTGGATACGAGAGGTGCATCTCTATGGTAATTTTGTGTCATATTTGGGTGTGTCCATAGGCCTATCATATTTTTGGGAAATATTTTCTTTGGATGAACTGAATAATATGGAAGGAGTTCATATTTTTCTCAGTATTTTATGATATTACCAGACATTCACTTCTGATTTATCATGTATTATGTCCTCATTGATAGATATTACTTGGAAGGACCATGATTTTATTTAGACTGATCAGTATAAAGTTTCATTTGACTACCCGAAGGGGTAATTGATCAGTGCTCTGGTGCTTCAGTAGGCAGAGGAAGGGGTGATGTTTGAATATTACAAGAGGATTTTTAAAATGTATTGGGATTCCTCTGGATGAATTATAAGTATTTCATCTATTATTGATCTAGTTAGTTATAATCTCATTTGTGTAACTATTCCACTATTGATTTATATTTGGAAGAGGTAGTTTTTTCACTGCTGTTGGGGTGGCACTACCTCGGCAGAGAATAAATTTTGGTCTTCACAAATCATAGGAGCTGAAGTATGTTTTTTCTCAACATGTTCTAAATATATGAAATTTTAGGTGGATAAAATATCTCTAGGAATATGAATTTTATATCACCATAAAATGAAATTTTGGTTCTAATCCTCGGAGTAGGATTCCCTGAGGTTATGTGTTTTGGGATTTAAGATGTTTTGAAGGGGATAAAGGAGTATGTATTAATGAATCATGATATTGTAGAAATAAATGGTTAAGGTTATATTTATTAGATGATCATGAAGTCATATATGACGAAAATTTTTAGGAGCCTATGTAGGGTTACATAGAGTTATAATTAATGAGAGAGGTTGTAGAACAATGTGATACACTATAAGGATGACTAGATGATGGCCCGAACTGGATGTTATTTTAGGGGAGGATTTTTTTCTATTATAAATAATAAATGGATTTATCTAAGAGTTTTAAAGTCAACATTAATTGTACAAAAAAGTGTTACTAAGATATATTGTTTCTTTATAATGTGGATTTGGTGGCTAGGGATGAAATGGATGGTAATGGACTTTATGGAAAAGTGTTTAGTTGTTCAGTTGGTGAAATCTTAACACCATGTTCATAGAGGTTTGTAGAAATAATTGTACATATGAGAGAAGAAATGGCTATACATGTTGATTGACTTCATCACCAGGATTCCTTTGGATTAGAGAGGATATGATGATGTTTTGGTGATTACGGACTAACTAACAAAATCAGATCATGTAATGGAAATTCATGAATCGAGTGGAATGGATATCTTGGTGAGGTGGTATATGGATGATCTGGTTAGGTTTCATTAGGTAACAAGTTCCATCATCACCTACTAGGATCCCAATATTAACTCACAAGTCTAGAGTGGATTGTAATAGACTTTTGGTAATCTATTTCAACATATCAATTTTTTCCACCCACATATAAATACGTTGAAGAAGTGGAATATCATGACACTAGTGGGAATATTATAATCTTGTGTCTTATACTTTGGTGGATTATGGGAAAGAAACTATCATTTTATTGAATTTTACTTCAATAAAAACTACTACTTATCCATTAGAATGGCTGTATTTTAGGTGTTTTATGGGCTATCATGTCATTCTCTATTGTACTTGATGGAAGCTAGGGAGTTATCAATTCATTATCCTAACGTGGGGTAGTGAATGACTGAGAATATTCTTATGGATATAGATTGGATGAGGGATTTCAAGGAAAATAATATGGATGACTCAGATCATCGGTTAATTCACCAAGAGTTTATGTTTGGAGATGTTTTGTTCTTGCGGGTTTCCCCTCATCAGGGAAATAGTGGTTAGGTGGGAGAAGTAAGATTTTTTCTTAAAAAGTTAGTCCTTTAAAGGTATTAGAGCATGTTTTTGTAATGATGTATCAATAGGTGCCTCCAACATGGATAGAAAATATCTAATACATTTTCCACATGTCTTATATTATTCAATATCTTGATGATGACTCCCAAATTATTGACTGGCGTGAGTTGGATATAGATGATGAAACATTCATTGAGTCGCTATTAGAGATCCAAAATCATTCAGAGATGGTGTTTTATTTATGAACCTCCCCCTTTATTTCTGAATATCATTATTTTATGAGATGTTCTTTTTCTACAAATAATAAAAGGTGTTTTAAAAAAAATTACATATGAATAGGGAAATACCCCTTCTTAATCATCATTCATTATAATATAATTCATTTTAAAACCATGTGGGTGAGTCAGTGCTTCCCAAAGAGGATTATATCTTTTTATTGATGGTGAACTTCTAGAAAAAAAATCTCGGCTCAATTTTGGGTGGTATTTGAAGAAGATTTCAACTTAATTATGATGAGGTTTTTTTTGTGAAAAATTAGGGGATTGATACTAGTGTAAAATGATGCAGGGATGTGACTATGTGAGATATTTTAAGGAAATTTTTGGATTTTCATGGTGTGTGTGGTTACTGGTAGTTTTTGGGGGTAATGAGTTCCCAGATAGGTATGTCACAAGACAGTTGTTTGGCCTCTTCAATTTCCATTCCAATTTTGAATTTGATTCTCTAGAAATAAAATAATTTGATTAGAATCAAATTTAATGTTGTATTCCATTGTTTCATGTTATTTTCTGTTTTGGTAGTTGGAGACATTCAGATAAGGATCATGGAGGGTTAAATAGAGTATCGAGGTTGAATGCTAATAATGTAGGTGGTTTATGATGTGTACATGTGTTTCTAATTTGATATGTTGTTTCATGTATAATAGGTTAGAGATTAATGTCTTGAATTTATAGATGAAATTACTATGAACAAATAACTCACAACAGGATTGAATTATTTAGGATTTGATTAGAAACCTTAGAATTTTGTAGATGTTCATCAAGTTTGAAAATTTAGAAATTCATGGCCCAAATTTATTTCAAAGTATGAATTAGATTACCTATGAAGGATTCATGAATTCAAAATATATTTCATGGTTTGAAAGTTTCAAGGTCCATATTTCTTCTAAATTTTGGGGCTTAAACAAATTTAATCTTTCTGTAATTTTTTCTCAGGAACCTTGGGAGAACCCGATGTGATTTTGAAAAATCCTTTCATACCATTTTTCGATTTGTATGCCCGGGATTTCATAGGATTTATTTCTTAAATCGAAGGTGAGACCTCACCTTTTATCTTTTATTCCTCCTCTTTACCTTCATGAAATAACAATGGTGGAATGTTTTCAGTTCAGGATGTGTTTGGGGTATTTTTTGATAAACTGTTTGTCATGACCCATCCCCTGGGGCCCGTATGGTGACTACCCCAATCCCACCTTCCATAGGCCAGGGGATGGTGACTAGCACCAAAGGCATAAATCCCTAAAACTGGGAATTCATTACCTTTATAACCTGAAAATGCACACAACAATGTACAAGCTCGAAGAAAAACACTAAGTAAAACTGTATAAGAAAAAAGAGTGTTGAAACGTAATAGGGTCCGGAAATAAAAGCCCAACTGTATAGTACAGGAAACTAAAAGTACAAGTACTAGAAAAAGGTAAAACATCTCCGGGATCATCCATTGTGAAATCTTACCTGAAGCGTAGGTACTGATAGCCTTTATAGCACTCCACGTCCATTCTTCTCCACCGTGTACCGTTACGCCGTGTGGTCCACCTCTGGGTACTATCCAGTCCTGGTACACTCAGCCCCGGTCAGCAATGTCCATCGTCTGCATCCAACACAATGAGGTGCGGGAATAGCCAATGAAGGGCTGAGTATAACGATACTCAGTAGGGACCCCGAGAGTATGAAGTTCACACGAAATCCAACAAGGATAAACACCAAGTATGAAATCAACAGATAACCCCCACTTAGGTATATGCCCATTCATATACCTAAGTTATCAAGTAATCTGTCTCAATCATTAAGAAAAAACAAGAGTTACTGACTCATCTCACATAGGTATAAAACTCATGTATAGTGTTAGAAGTGATTAGAAGTATCCACTAAATCATATATTCTACCGGACCCACACATGATCCAAGAACAGAAATCAGAACTATCAAACCCACACATGATCCAGGAATAGTAATCAGAGCTGTCGAACCCACAAGGGATTCAAGAACAGTAGAAAAAGCTGTGGATCCCACATAGGATCCAGGAAAAGTAGTCAGAGCAATCGAAACCACAAAAGATCCACGAATAGTAGTCAGAGCTGTTGAACCCACACATGATCCAGGAATAGTTGTCAGAGCGCAGCTAGCCACATGGTTCCCAACAAAGATTGCTTGATTCCGGGAGGGTCTACTCCTCAAGCCAAGTGTCTATACATAAACTGCCACAATTTCCCAAGTTGATGTATCTAAGAGACCTGTCCTTCCAAAAAAATCCCATCGCGACAGACGGCGTGTCAATCAGACGCTTGGTCTGAGAGTTATTGGCAATTTCTTTATGAGGGCCTGATTAGATTTACGTTTGATCCAACCCGGCCGTACCCAAACTATGTCCAAACCTCGAGTGGGGTATACCAAAAGAACTGTTTCTTTCCAAGGCTTCTAGATCTATAGATGTTTCATCAATCAGACACCCATAGCTGATGTTACAGGAAAAAGAGGGGAAATAGGTCAAACAACTCCAGACTGGGATCTAACGCAGTCCGCGGGTCGGAACCCGTCTGCGGATCTGACCAGGCCCTCAAGGGTGGCCCGACCAGTTGGGGCGGCCCAGCCTACGCTGGGTCCGTCCCGCATGATGCTCGCGGCTAGTGGCATGTGGGGTCCTCCCAAGCCACGTGCAGGGGGAGGCTGCGCCCCCAGGATTCTCGAACGGCTTAGCCGTCTGGGGGAGTAAAACCAGCACCACGTGACGCAGGTCCGAATCACGCTACACCCATGCGATAGGTCCCGCTCCTCCCGACTGGCCGAGAATCCAGCCACATCTTGCATGGTGCGGTTGTGTCGCGCCTCCATTGGTGACACGGTGGATTGGGACACCGGTCCTTCTCACGATAGCCCTTGTTCCGGACACCACTGCACCGCTGGGGCCAGGTGCTGTGACCCCTTTTTGTTCCACCACGCGGCGCGGTTGTGTCGTGCCTTCCCTGGAAATCCTGTGGCTCAAGCCGCTGGTTTTTTTCACGGCAAGGCTTGTGCCAACCGTCTCTACACTGCCATGGCCCTTCGGTCTTGGGACACTCCTCCGGAAACGCGGTTGCACCGCTGCTATCCATGCGGTGACATTTTTCTATTCCATCCACCAGTGAATTTTCGCGAGTCATCAGACGAGTTCTGGTGGCCCGATTCTCATTCTGAAAGTAGCCACGCACACCTTGAGATGTAACCTTCGATCTGAAACCATTTTTGATGAGTATATCTTATCCTGAACTCATGTCATGTTTAGCATGAAATTTCACAACGAAGGCGGAGGAGTCAGGTCATGTTCGTTCATCCCGCACCCTCCGCGTTAGTGTGATAACATGCGGCTTCAACTAAAAATCCTCAACAGAAAACAAAGAACGTGCAACAATTAACAAAGAATAAACCCCTATCTTTGTTCATTGTTCGATGATGAAGTCGCAGAATGAAGACGAAAAAGATCATCATTCGTCGCATCCTCCGCACACTTCCAATCCTGAGCTACGTCATCTTGTTGACGACGATGCGGAGGGTAGGTCCGTTGAAGACGTCCCACGTCGGTAGGATCCGAGGATGAAGGTATACATAGATCTTTTTCAGTGTTCTTCATTGCATGAACACTTTCTTTGTTCTTCGATAGTGAGTGATATTCTCTCTTCTCCCAAGTTCCACCCAAATGAGCAATGACAACCCCCAAAATAATAGATTGAGTTTATCTATTATTTTTTTGTTGGAAAAAAATTAAAAATTATTTAATTAATTAGGTAAACTACAATAAATTAATCAAGAGGTTGGAACCATAAATGATTGTGCATTGGCTCCATAAAGGTGGAGGGGTGGTGGCACCAATTAGTGGGAATCTCAAGAGGTTTCTACCCACTTAATGGGGAGTTCATGAGGTTTCAACCTCAGGTGGTCTCCACAATATTAAACTTGAAGCGGAGGTTAGGTTCAGGTGGGCCCCACCACCATAAGCTCTCATGGGATTTTAATGTGTGGTGGTCCTCACCCCCAACTTCCACATGGAGGCTTCAACCAACCAAAATAAAAATAAATCTACAACATAATTTTTATTTAATTCATTCAATAAAAACCCAAAAACAAGCTCTCATTTCTGACCATCTTCTATTGAGGTGAAAGTATTAAGTGAATATCGACACTATGATTTCAATGGTGCCCTCATATTTCAACTCTAAGAACCGGATCAAATGTTATAAAAACCCACTTGTACGTTTACTGAACGTACCCGAAAAAAACATTAGAAATTGATTCTGGTACACCGGACCTCAGAATCAAGTGCCGTAAACTTTCGCAGACTCATAAAATTCCCATGTATTTAAGAAAAATAATTTCCATGGACATTCAGAGTGTTTACATTCTCCCCACCTTAGGGATTTACGTCCACATAAGCTACAACTCAAACTAATGGAACAATTGGGTGTACTGAACATGCATATGATCCTCTCGCTCCCATGTGCTCTCCGGGAGGTTCCCGTGCTACGAGCGATTGCACACCAGAGGTATCAACCATCCATGAAGGACCCGCACTTGTCAATTTTCAATCTCTACTGGAACCTCTCTAAAAGAAGCCCCATCGTTGACGTCCAAATATCCATGGTCGATGATGTGAGAAGGGTCGTGTACGTAACTCATTAGCTGAGATACATGGAAGATGTCGTGCACCCGGTGAAACTGAGGTGGAAGAGCCAGGAAATAAGACACGTCACCTACTATATTTATGACCTAGATAGGTCCGATGAATATAATATATAAATTTCCTCCTTAGCCAAATCTTCGTCAACCATGTCTAAGTGAGACCCGTAGAATAACGTGGTCTCCAGCCTTGAACTCTAGAGGTCTTCATCTCCTATTAGCACACGAATTCTTTATGATCTGTATAGTCTTCATATGCTCTTGGATGATCTGCACCTTCTCTATAGTAGCTCGTACCATCTCTGGTCCCACTAGTGCGGACTCCCTAGGGTCAGTCCAGCACAAGGGTGATCTGGAAGGTCGCCCGTATAGTGCCTCAAAAGTTTCCATCCTAATGGTGAAGTGATAGATGTTGTTGTATGAAAACTTCACCAAAGGTAAGTGATCCTCCAAGCTGTGACTGATGTTGATAACACAAGAACACAACATGTCCTCAAGGGTCTGAATGGTCCCCTCGGTCTGGCCATCCGTCTGAGGATTGAAGGCGGTGCTCAAATAAAGATACATCCTAAAATCTGCCTGCAACCCATTCCATTGTCAAAAGGAAAATGTGATTCAAAATCAGAGACAATAGAAGAAGGTAATCCATGTAGATGCAAAATCTCCTGCACGCAGAGGCATACCAAGATCTCTACTAAACCCTGCTCTCTGATCGGTAGGAAGGGGGCGGACTTGGTGTGTTGGTCAACAATCACCCAAATAGGGTCATGACCTCTGGATGTATGTGGAGGTCCTGTCAATAAATCCATGAATATCCCATCCCACTTCCACTCTGGAACTTCAGAAGCTGAACCATGCTTGCTGGTACCTGATTCTCCACCTTCACTTGATGACAAGTAAAGAATCGAGTGATAAACTCCACAATTTCTTTCTTAATTCCCGTCCACTAGTGTTGTCTTCAGAGATCTGGGTACATGTTTTCCACTCCTGGATGTACTGCTAGAGGGGATTTTTGGAACTCCCTAAACAATTCATCCAGAAGTGACACTGTTACCATGGTATGACCTTTGAAGAGAATGACCTGATCCCAACCATCAAAAACATCCATCGGGTGCCTACCCAATGGATATCTGATCACATCATGTCTCGCTATTAGTGCCCCCACATTGCACCAACATGACTTGCTGAAGAAGTGGGAGAGTGACTGTAAGAGACTGAAGGAACGTTTCTCCATCTCTTTCCAAAAAGGATGTTTGTAAAGCAGCCAGCTTCTCTGTCTCCTCTCCTAGTAGTTGTATACTAGATCTCCTACTGATTGCATCTGCTACAACATTTCCCTTCCCAGGAGTATATACTATCTCGAAGTCATAGTCCTGGAAGAACTCAATCCATCCCCACTGTCTTAGGTTCAGGTCATTCTGAGGAAAGATATACCTGAGACTCTGGTGGTCAGAGTAAACTATGAAACACTCACACATTCGATAGTGTCACCACGTCTTCTAGGTGAAGACCACTGCTTCTAACTCTAGGTCATGGGTGTCATAGTTCTCCTCATGCTATCTCAGCTGACGAGAGCACTAATCTATCACTGCTCGCTCCTATATCAGCACACATATGAGTATGTTCACTGATGCATCGTAGTAAACAACGTACCCTACACCCTCCCCTAGATGACTCAAGATGGGGGCACTGGTCATCCTCTTCCTCAACTCCAAAAATCTCTTCTAACATCTCTCTAACCACACAAAGGGCTATCCCTTCTTTGTCAAGGCTGATAGTGATGCTACAACTTTGGAGTCTTCTGGAAAAAATCTCTGGTAGTAACCATCCAAACCCAAGAAACTTCGTATCTCCGTTACACTCCTAGGTGGCTTCCAAGAAAGTAATGTGTCAAATCTTCGCGGGATCCACTACAACTCCATCCTCCAAGATGACATGTACCAAAAATTGAACCTCTCGGATCCAAAACTGGCACTTTGATATCTTATCATAAAGTTGGTGCTCTCAGAGTGTGGCATGTACAACCTGAAAATTGCAGGCATGATCCTCCTCAGTAGTCGAGTAAATCAGAATGTTGTCAATTAAGACAATGACAAAGCGATCAAGGCATGGATGGAAAATCCAGTTCATGAGTCCCATGAATATAGCTCTAGCATTGGTTACACTAAATGGCGTAACCAAGAACTCGTAGTGGCCATACCGACATCTGAAGGATGTCTTCTGCACATCCTCATCTCGAGCAGTGAGATGGTGATAGCCTGATCTAAGGTCTATCTTCGAGAACCACAGTGCTTTCTTCAACTGATCAAAGAGGTCATCAATCCTCGAGAGTGGGAACTTGTACTTCACAGTAACCTGATTCAGGTGACTATAGTCGAAACAAAGCCTCATGCTTCCATACGCCTTCTTGGAGAATAGAATTGGGGCTGCCCAGGGATAAACACTAGGACAGATGAATCCCTTACCCTACACGTCTTCTAACATTACCCGCAGCTCGTGAAGCTTTGCGGGACCCATCCGATACACTGATGTAGATATCAGTGTTGTCTCGGGGTATGGGTCAATGCAAAATTCCACCTCTCTACAAGGAGGTAGTCCTGGGACATCGTCAGGTAAAACATTTGTGTATTGTTCCACCACTATAGGGTAAGTCAGACTCTCCACATCAACTGCTCCGAGGGTAAGGCTAGCCAACTGATGAGTGATCGGCTGCACCCACCTCAGAGTAAGTCCATACTGCACTACAAAGGCCCCATTTTCGCCAGTAATGGTGAACCTAGTCCCATCTGTGCAGATACACCACAATTTGTGCCTAACACAGTCAATATGATCATGGACTGTAGATAACCAATCCAGGCCCAAGATGACATCATAAGGCCTCGATACTGCTACTAGGAGATCCCTATCAAAGCTCTTTCCTCCTAGAGTATGCTCACACTATCAGAACCAGGTCTTAATCAACAAATCTGCTCTCGTAGGAGTACATATCTGTAAGAATCGATCCAATGGCTCTGTCAGAATCTCAAATCTTTGAACAAGGGCAGTGGAAATGAAGGAGTGACTGGCACCTGTGTCTATAAGAACAGCAACTATGGTGGAGTAAACACATATCATACCTCAAATCATCTCTGGAGTTCCATAATCATATGCCTCAGCAACCTAGAGCTGATATCTTCCCTTTCCACCTACTCCCTGCAGTCGGGGTGGATCTCTTGGTGGTTGTGGCGGTAACTCCTCTAAACGTCACCTATCGCCAGCGTCACGACCATCTCCTCTGCCACATCCATATGTGCCCTGTGGATTTCCTCGATCGAACCTCGGCCTCTGCCTGGGAGGTCCCTCAATTGTATTCGGATCATTCTAATGGTGGTTCGGGCAATTAGAATCCATGTGACCCTACCTTCCACATGTGAAACAATGCATGTTCCTCGATTGACTAGCTCAAACTCGTGTGCCCAACCGAACCAGTGTCCTGAGGTCATCCACCAGATGGTCTAGTCCGCTTGAATATTTGCAACATTTGTCTACTGCCTGCTAAGAAGACTCCATTACTTGACGCCTAGTGGAGGGTCTCCCTACTGGTGACTGCTCATCAAGTAAACTCTGCACTAAGATGGTTTTCTCTAGCACCCCCGCCTGTGCCGGGATGCTGAGTGAGACCATCAGATCCTCGATCTCTCACCTGAGACACTGATCAAAGGTTCAGGCCCTATAGAATGGGTCCCGCACCTAATCCGTGGAGTAGCAAGTGAGGTTGGTGAACCTCGATGAGTACTATGCCACTATCATACTACCCAGATGTAGATGAAGTAGCTCCTGTATCCATACTGCACATAGGGTGGCTGGGACAAACTTCACCCAAAATAGGCTCTTGAAATCTTCCAAGAGTAGTGATGCCACTTCATGCACCTGGAGCATTAGTCCCCACTACCTGCCTACTTCTTCCTAACTAAGACTCATGACAAGGATCATCGTAAGGTCAGCTGGTGTCCCTACCTATTTGAAAACTCTCACCAAAACCTGCATCCAATCCTCAACTGCCTGCGGGTTCATCTCTCCCATGTACCTGGGCAGCAGTTGGAACTGGAACTTGTTCAATAGGCTTAGGCGACCTGCACTCTCTACTGCTGGGTCTGGTGGCATCGATGGACCACCGGGTACTGGTACCACTGGTGCCTCCACTATGATAGGGCCTGCACCGAGGTCGCTTTGCTCGGTGGGCTTCCATCTCGTACAAAGCCTGGAACCCTGGATGGTTGTCTGCATGGAGGCATCCTGTAATGAAATAGGTGCACCATGGTCAAAAAAATTATACTTGGTGAGTTGACTCAAAGATATTACAAAGAAAACTCCTCAAACCACACACATAATCAGTGTTTTCTTGCACTGAGATGGAAATCAGAAGTCACAGTCCTTGTGTATGGATACGTTGGCCACCACACCAACATTGGACTCCCTAAACTAAAAACCACACTCGGTACCATTAACACTATTGCTCCATAGAAAAGATCAGAGTCCTAATATCCTCGATAGAACTAAATCCTCTAATACCAAATTGTCATGACCCGTCCCCCGGGGTCCATACCGTGACTACCCTAAGCCCGACTTCCATAGGCTAGGGGTTGGTGACTAGTACGAAAGGAATAAATCCATAAAATATGGAAGGAATTGCCTTTATAACCTGAAAAAACACAGAACAATGTACAAACTAGAAGCAAAACACTATGTAAAACTGTATAACAAAAGAGTGCTGAAAATAAAAGGGGTCAGAAATACAAGCCCAACATTAAGTTACAAGAAACTGAAAGTACAAGTACTGGAAAAAGGGAAAACAACTCCTTTATCATCCACTAGTTAATCCTACCTTAAGTGAAGGTATAGATAGACTCCACAACACTCCTCATCTGTCCGACTCCTCCGAGTACCGTCATGTCGTGTGGTCCACCTCCGGGTACCGTCCATTCCTAGTATACTCAGCCTCGGTTAGCACTATCTGTCGTCTACGTCCAACACATTGAGGTGCGGGCATATCCATTGCATGGGTGTGTATAACGATACTCAGTATGGACCCCGAGACCCTCAAGGTCTCATGAAAACCAACAAGGATAAAAACCATGTATGAAATCAATAGATAACCCCCACATATGTATATGGCCATACAGATTCCTAAGATATCCAGTAATCCGTATCAATCATGAAGAAAACACAAGAGGTACTAACTCTGCTCACAGAGGTATACAACTCACGTAGAGTGTTAGAGATGATTAGATGTAGCCACTAAATCATCTATTCTACCAAACCCACGCAGGATCTAGGAATAGAAATAGGAACTGTCAAATCCAGACATGATCCCGGAACAATAATCTGAATTTTCAAACCCACATAGCATCTCGGAACAGTATAAAAAGATGTTGAACCCACACTGGAACCAGGAAAATAGTAAGAGCTGTCGAAACCACACACAATACAGGAACAATAGTAAGAGCTGTCAAACCCACACGGGATCCAGGAACATGTGTCTGAGCGCAGCCAACCACAGGGTTCCACACAAAGAATGCTTGATTCCGGGAGATCCTATTCTCAATCCACGAGTCTATACATCAACTTCCACAATTCCAACGTTTATCTATCCAAAAACCCATCTTTCCAAAGGGAAGCCAATGTGAAAGATGGCGTGTCAATCATATTCTTAGTCTAAGAATTATTGGCATTTTTATTCCGAGGGCCTGGTTAGATTTATGTTCTATCCAACCCAGCCTCACCTCAACTGTATTCAAACAACAAGTGGGGTATACCAAAAGAACCATATCCTTCCAAGATTTCTGTCTTCATAGACGGTTTGTCAATCAGACGCTTGTAGCTCATGTTACAGGAAAAAGAGTGGAAATAGGTCAAACGGGTCCAGACTGGGATCCGACCCAGTCCATGGGTCTACAGATCTGACCTGGCCTACAAGGGCAGCTCGGCCCGCGGGGGTGGTCGGGCCCATGCTTGGTCCATTTCAGCCTGCGGGTGTGGCCTGACCCGCGCTGGGCCCTGCCCATTCAGGGTTCGGCCCACGCTTGGTTCGGCCCGCACGAGGACCGCGACTGGCGGCCCGTGGGGTCTGCCCTGGCCGTGTCCAAGGGGGAGGTTACACCAAGTGGATTCCCGAATGACATAGTCATTTGGGGGAGTCAAATTTTCTCCATGTAGAGCTGGTTTTCATCGTGGGGGACCCACGTGATTGGTCCTACTCCTATCGGCTGGCCGAGTGGCCATCCACCTCCTCCGTAGCGTGGTTGCACTGCGCCTCCTCCAGTGACACGGTGTCTCGGGCCGCCTGTCCTTCTCACTGCCAGCCTTGTGCCGACCACCGCTATACTTCCGCAGCTAGGTGTCATGACCCTCTTTTTTCCACCATGCTGCGCGGTTGTGTCGCACATTCCCCATCAACCCAGCGGCTCGAGCCACTAGTTTTCATCACGGCCGGGCTTCTACCGGACACCATCCACATGGCGTCGTTTTTCGGTTCCATCCATCGATGAAATTTTTGCAGGTCACCAGACCAGTTCCGGTGGCTCGATTCGCATTCTGAAAGTAGCCATGAACTCCTCAAGAGGTCACCTTCAATCTGCAACCATTGTTGACGAGTATCGATCATCCCGGACTCATGCCGCATTTAGCATCAAATTCCATAAATAGGGTGGAGGAGTCGGGCTGTGTTCCTTTTGTATACACCCTCCATGTTAGGGTGAAATCATGCAGCATCGAATAAAAATCCACGATAGAAAACAAAAAATGTGCAACAATTAACAAAGCTTAAACCCCTACTTTTGTTCGTTGTTTGATGATGATGTCGTGTAAAGAAGATGAAGGAGATCGTCATTCGTCGCATCTATCACACACTTCCAATCTCAAGCTACATCGACTTGTTGACGACGGTGTAGAGGGTAGGTCGGTTGAAGATGTCCCATGTCGGTAGGATCTGAGGAAGAAGGTCGAAGGAGATCATTGTCGGTGTTCTTCATTGGAAGAACACATTCTTCCTTCATCGATAGTGAGAGCTTTTCTCTCTTCTCCCAAGTTCCACCCAAATGAGCAATGCCAAACCCCAAGATAATAGATTGAGTTTATCTATTATTTTTTTGTTGGAAGAAAATTCAAAATGAGGCAATTAATTAGGTTAACTCCAATTAATTAATCAAGAGGTTGGCATCATATATTCTTGTTCATTTGCTCCATTAAGGTAGAGGGGTGGTGGCACTGTTATGTCGGGAGCTCAAGAGGTTTATCCCCCATTAATGGGGAGTTCAAGAGGTTTCAGCCTCGGGTGGTCCCCATAATATTAAACATGAATAGGAGGTTAGGTTAGGGTGGGCCCCACCACCATAACCTCTCCTGGAAGGTTAAGGTGTGGTGGTCCCCACCCCCAACTTCCACATGGAGGCTTCAACAAACCAAAATAAAAATAAAGGAACAACTTTGTTTTTATTCAATTAATTCAATAAAAACCAAAACTATCTTTTATTTCCGACCATCTACCATCGACGTGAAAGTCTTATAAAGAGAATATCGGCTCTGTGAGTTCAACGATTCCCTCAAATTTCAATTCTGATCACCAGTTCAAAAGTTATAAAAACCCACTTGTACATTTACTGAACGTACCCGAAAAAACAACATAAATTGATTCTGACACATTGGGCCTCTAAATCATGCACCGTCAATTTTCACACTCATAAAATTCTCATGTCTTAAAAAAATCCGTTGAAATTCTTGGTCTTTACACCCTTCATGAGTTTCGGGTTGATATAGTTTATTCTTGTGTTGTTGTGATATTTTGGTTGATCGCCCTTTTTCCCATTATATTTTTTGGTTCAAAAATATTCTTTAAAATATGGGATCATTCATCTTTACTCATTTAGTTGTTCATGTGGGAGGATCATGTTGTTATTATCCTTTAGAGATATGGAATGCACTAACTTAATAATGAAAATAAATACAATTTAATAGAGATTAAATGGGAATGGTAATAAATCTCATGTTTTACATCTTTGATGGTATTATCAATGAGTTTATATACTATTTCTTCCTTGATTAAACTCATGATTTAGAGAGCCTTGTTTTTCATGTATATGATAATATTGTGTAACCCTATGCTGTGATTGTTTAATATCATCCTCAATGAAAAGTATAATCAATTATATATTTATAAAGAAATGGTTTCCAAGAAAAAAATTCATTTTTTCGAGAATTCACATGATCATAAATTAATGAAGGCTCATCAACCTGAATTGTGAAATATATGGAATATTATATGTGTTCCTTGGTGTGGTTTTGTTTGATGTGTTTTATTATGTGTTATGTGATGTTTTTTGACGATAGTGGCTACTGTCTAGAATAAATCATGTGTTAGGTAGTGTTGTGATGGTTGGTTGGACTCAAATTTGATGTGGAATGATGTGTGGAGATTGTGATGTGATATTGTAGTTGGGATGTGATGCCATTGTGGCATGGGTCTTTGTTTATGTGATATGAATGGGTTGTTGCTTTTTGGTGAGATGTTGAGTTATTTTCCTTCTAATGATTGAATAAATGTTAATAATGAAACTAAATTTCATGGCTTGAAAAGGATAATGTAATCTTGGAATAGAATAGGAAGTGTGGATACAATAGTCTGTTATATGTGAAAATGAATGGGATTAATAATGATAATGGTTGTTAGTTCAAAATATATGGTAATGGAGTTAAATGAAAAGAAAAGGTGGAATGTGGATTCTGGCTTGTGTTTTTTGTATTGTAGATTAATCATGTGGTGTTATTCATTATAGGTGTTAGTGATAGTAGTATAATTTTTGTGTCTTTGTGGTAATATTGTGAGTTGGGATGGTACTATTAGTTTTAACCTATAGGTATTATTGTTTGTGTGGATATTATATATTTTATCTTCATTGTGATTTCTATATGTACCCCATCCATGTTGAGAACCATGTGATGACACAGAACTATTTAGTGGGGGTCACAATGTCCATATTGTGAGGAAGCGTCATTAGATACCACTTTTCCCCCACTCTCCCTCTTCCTTATCTTTTTGAGTTTTAAGGGTTGGGATGGAAAAAAGTCATAATATTACTATTTTTGATGTTTTATGAGATGATTAGGGGGATAATTGTGTGGTTCATTCATGGTAGGAGGAGGTTAAAAGGTTGATTACCTTCATATTCATGATTCCATACTATTCTAGATATACAATTGTAGTTGAGATGTGACATGATTTCCCATGTGTCCTAATGTGGAATGTGATGGATGGTTGTATCATGGTAATTAAAAATATTTTTTTTCCTATGTGTCTTTGGGAATGATTCAACACATGATATGGGACCACTGTATTGTATGATGTTGGGGTGTGAGAGTAAAAAAATGATGGGAAAGTGGTGTGTGGTACCCTCTTTATTGTAATTCTTGAAATTATGTTTTGATGCATGGATGTGTTATTGGATGAGTGTAACGTGGTGCAGATGGTATTGGTTATTTTACTTTTCTAGGTGAAATTGGTTTTACTTTATCTCATGGGTGAATTATTATTAACTTTTCACATGTTTACGAGAGAATTAAGGTCTGATACTACTCAGTATAAATGTTCTTCTCAGAACATTTATATATTCTAACAACCCTATCTCTAGTAACCCAAATTTGGTGTTTACTTTATTAAATTTTAATATATATAAAGGGTCAAACCTTTAATGATTATTTAGTTTATTATTCTTGGAAATCTTGATAGTTACATTATACTCATTTTAAAGTGGTGAAAAAATAAAACATAACAATGGAAAAAATTTAGAATCCTTTAACTCATTCAAATAATTATTCTTCATATCTAAGGGAAAGGAAATAAAATAAGTTGAATTTGAAATGAATATTAAGGGTTATATAAAATAGAATATTTCCAAATTAATAAGGAAAAATAAATATAAAAATACAAAAAATTGAAAAGAAAATCATTTTCAAAAATAACTTGAACATTAAATGCATCCATTGATAATATCAATGAAATAATTTCATGGATAATAGTAATTGAATTATAAATGAAATTATTAATATTGGGTTTCGTGATATCATAAATTATGAAATCTATACAGTCATGACCTTTCACCATGATAATTTAATTCTTTTAGTGAAAACCCATTTAATTTGGCTCACTAATTTGTCTCATGAGACTTGTCGATGAATTGATAGGGTATATAATTATAGGGCCCACCTAGTACTGCATTTTTTGAGTTATTCTTCATTTATAAAATGATCAATTTAATTCATTAACAATATAAATTATTAATATATTAACATATTATTTAAATAATATGGAATACATATATCTCTCCCTAAAATCAAATATCTTTCAAAGGAGAACATTATATGCAGAGGAGATATACCATTTAAGAAATATGAATATTCATGTTAATGAATATTTATATTTAAGGGAAATTTAATTTCCAATGATGAAAATAAATTTAATGTTTCGATAGATTATAATGGTTACAAAATTAATAAGATATAATAGATGACCATCGGTTCACCGAGAATACAGGTTTTGTAATAAAATCATGTCCTTTAAAAGAATATAGGGAATGGAAGGGAAATATTAATGTACAATTTCAAAAAATATTTTTCTTTGTAAACCCATATTAAAATAACAAAGAATAATATAAATTTCATAAAAAAATTATAGTAGAAGGGAATTCTGTTATCCCCATATACATTATAAAAAACATTCCTTTTGATATTTGGTAAAGAATGTTAAAATCACCCCTTTAGAAAATAGTAAAAATATTATTTCAAAAAAAATTAAAAGTCAAGTATAACATTAAATGTCCTTTATTTATAATTTTAGTTAATAAATGGACATTTTTAATACAATTTTGAAAAAATATTGATATTGATGTATAATATTCTTGATTAAATGAAAATTAAGATATGTTTTTCTTCTAAACATTTCATTACATGGCTCATGTACGAACAAGATGATAAATTGGAAGAAAATATTTCAACTCATTAAATATACATAGTATAAGTAAATTATTGAATTTTATAAACGATAAATTATAATATTCTTTCAACTAAAATGAAATAAATCCGAATAGAAAGTGTTATTGTAAAATTCATTCTGACCTCTTTGGTAACATTAAATTTGTAACTCCTGGAATGTATAAATAATAATTTTAAAATTAAACATCAGTAATAAATAGGTATTCATGTAAATATATCAAATTAGATGTATATACAAAACATAAAATTAAAAATTTTCATAATAATAAATATGTCTCAATATTGTGTAAATTGAGATGAAATACCTTACCTCACACTTCCCATTAGTTGAATGTGATTGAAACTCATATATAATGGTTTTAATCATGTTATTATTATATAAAAGAAAAATATTCATATTTATAATATCATAAATGACCATGTTATAACATCTTACCATCTATTCGTTAATAATTTTCATTATTACCATTATTTTGGTTGTTACCTTATTTGTTTTCTAATGCATATTTTTTCATTAAAGTAATAGTTATTATGAATAGCATATAAATCAATTATCTTAATAAATTTATTAATGTTATAGATATCATGTTTTTTCATCGGATAACTTTTTATAATCATTATTTAAAATTGTACTTGGAAAATGAATCGCATCACATCATGGATATGGTAGGATGTTTGTATGTTCAGACGACAATATAATTCACTTGATGGGTGAAATGTAAAAGAAGTGGATGATTTATTAATTTTAAATAATTTATATCATTTCATATTTTTCAAATATATTCATCATTTCCATCATTATGACCATCCATGTGAGTTGTTGATGGAAACAAATTACTTCAATTCACAAGGAGGTAGTCTGTTGAACACATAGGTGATGAAATTGTTTCCCATTTGATGGATATGGAGATTGATAAATATTAAAATATATATATATATAATTATATGGGAGGTATTTTTGTTATTATATTGTAATTTTTATTATATAATTGAAGGTGATATAATAATAAATAAAAAAGAAAGAGCTTAGGGAAGACAATAACATTCTCTTAGAAGAAGAACCTTTTGATCTCTTATTAAGGACCCTAGAATTTTTCTTTTGTTATGAAAATAAACTCTTTAATGATAACACGGATTTTTTGGGGATATTTATTCATGATTTGTTTAAGATAAATTTCTAAATATGTCTAAATAAGTGAGGGATGGAGGTTACCTATTATGACTCGGGGAGGGGACCATCATTGAAACCACATAGAAATTTTCCCAAATAATATTTATTGGAAATCTAACATTTCCCAATGATTCTATACCAACGGTTTGTAAAAACCATTGGTATAGGTCCCATTTCCCAACAGTTTGGCCAAACAGTTGGGAAAGCGCACTTTGAGGCCACTTTTCCCAATGGTTTTGGCAAACCGTTGGGAAAGGGTATGGATTTCCCAATGGTTTGGCCAAACCATTCGGAAAATTCAAATTTCTGGCCACCTTTCCCAACATTTTTACCAAACTGTTGGGATAGGTATACCCTTTCCCAACGGTTTGGCCAAACCATTGGGAAATGTCCACAAAGTGGACACCTTTTTCAACGGTTTGTCCAAACCGTTGGGAAATGGTATACCTATCCAAACGGTTTGCCAAAACTGTTGGGAAAAGACCCCCAAATATCAAACTTCCACCAAGAATCAAGGATCTATACCAAAGGTTGTCAAAACCATTGGTATAGGCCTATACCAATGGTTTTGACAACCGTTGGTATAGATCCTTTGATTTTTTATCAGATCTGCTTACCTAGAACATTATATAAATCAAAATTTAAAATAATTATGACAATATATATATATATATATGTAATTATGTTCAAAAAATTCATGTTAGGTTAGTGGTTAAGTAGTTCAATGATAAACTGGCGGTCCTGGGATCAAATCCCAGTCAATGTTTTTTTGAAATAAATATACCAACGGTTCCATAACCATTGTTATAGATTTTCATATTACATATACCAACGGTTTTCCTAAAACCCATGGTATAGACATATCCCAATGGATTACTTGGCAACGGTTCTCTAAACCGTTGGTATAGGCTATACCAACTGTTTCGAGGCCTATACCAATGGTTCCAAACCGTTCGTATAAGTTATTTTTCCAGTAGTGAATACAAAATGATAAACTTATTAGAAATAAATATCATTCCAAATGAACTCATATTAAATGGGTAGGATATTATAAGTTCTAAATATGGTCATCAAATTGTATTTTTACACGTTTTATCAGAATAATTACCCTTATGATTTGGTTTAACCCCCCTTTAAACTCGTTTTAACATTTAATAGGTTACTTAATATTTTTTTACTATTTATTATTGTTAAATATTAATTAGAATTGACTATTTAGTATATAATTTTTATAATTCCAAATATAGAATCCATTTTATCAAATTTAATTCATATATGTGGAAGAATTCAATTTAAATATAAACTAGAAAATCATGTCAAAAAATAGAATTTCAAGATATGCATTTCACAATAATTAGATGATATTATATTGAGTATGTGAATAGTAACATAAATATATTGATTTGAATTAATATATTTATATATATAATTTATAAATTTTATTTAAATCATTCATCCAAATGTTTATTATAAATAATTAAAATGGAATAACTTTTTTCATTCGTAAATAGTTTTTAGAAAAATATTCATTTTACCTCCAAATGATATTATCATTATTTCAATAAAATTTTGTAGTTAATAAATTTATAAATAAAATTACTATTAAGATATTTTTTTAAAAATAATATAAATATTTTTATTTCAAATTTTTAATTATTTAAAAAATATTATTACCAATGGAAAATTTCAAAATTTTCGTTCTAAGCCTATTTATACTAGTAAGTCCGAAATTGATATTCAACCAATCAAATTAGGATTTTTATTTCATGAAAATTTTAAAATGTAATTTTATTTCATTTTATTACAATTGTATAATCTATTACGATAATATAGGTTGGTTTTTTACATATGAAAACTATTTTTTTGGTTTCCTAGAGGACATTGGGGACCGAGAAAGAAATAACTAGCTGGAGATTTGGAGATGAATTTTGGTCCCCACCCTATAACTACATCTTTTGTTATTTATTTAGAGAACCTTTGTATTTGTTTATGTTATTCATAAATTTTGGATTGGTTTTGGGTTACCTTATTTTATATTATGTCATGGAGTTTATTCATGGTTGATTTCCCCTATATCCTGATCATATGTTATATAAAGGGAAATTCATCCAATATGTGAGATTTCATACACATGATAAAAGTTTATAACCCGAGGCTATAAGAGGTAGGACTCGAGGGTCATTGTTACTCTTCCTTAATTTCTGATTTTTTACTTGTACATTTGGAAGGATCACTCCAGAAAATGGTACACGTGTGAACTATTTATCATGGAATCACAAGAAGTACAATTATTTTAAGTCATAAATATTGAAAATATTAATATTCCAATTGTTCTATGGTCGAATTAAACTACTACAGGTTCAAATTTAAATTACATTTAGGATGTCCCTTTTATTGGGATGTCACATTCATTTCATAGTCGTCTAAATTTTCTTTGTTTCCTCTTCGTAATGGGGACCATAATGATGGGATTTGGATACTTGATAGAAAATAAAAATCCATTTAACCATTAAGTAAAAATATAGAGTTAAAAAATAAGACAAATGTTTTAAAAAAATATATAGTTCATTAACTCATAATATTATGTGTTCACTAATTCATTTAAATAATCTAAATTAAATTTTCATCTAATTTTGTATTTGATGGATTCTTAATAAATTGATACTCCCATTCCTAAGGAATAACATGTTTCTCCACGCGTGGATTCTATTGATATAGGGGAATAACATAATGACAATATTAAAACCAAGGAAATGGTATATAATAAACAACCTATCCATTAGATAAAATAAAATTATCATGGTGTGATAGTATTAATAAAAAAATATTAAGCCAGGAAGTAAAAGAAAATAATTAGAGATGTATGGGATGTATGTGATATGCATTTTAACACCAACAAGTCCATTTTCATTGGTTTCATTAGGGTAACCTCTCGAATGCACATGCTGATTGGTATAGATACATGGAAAAAATTATAACTATGTTAAAGAAACTAATTTGGGAATAGATTAAGGTTAAAATATGATATAATTTCAATATTTTATTACAAAATGAAATATTTATTACTCTTCATTATCACATGCAGGGTGCATTTATATTTGATGAATGTTGAGTGAAATTAGTTACAAAGGTTTCAAGAATGAATCATAGGGTCTTTAAGATAATTATTGTGATGCATCATATTATAAATGATTTAGGTAATGTAAATCCCCACCAACCACAGATATATGAATACCAAATAAACTGAGAAACATTAAATGAATTGTTATCCATTGTGAGGGGGTATCGTTTCCGATGTATTTTGATTGGAAATCTTTTATATGGAAATAAATTTATCAATAAATTTGATTAAGAAATATTAATTTATAAAACAACAACTGAATATTGGAAATAAGTAGTGTGCATCAAAACTGAAATAAATATATCTTTATGAAACTATGGGGTCCCCTTTTCATGGAAAAAATATTATGGATTTAAAATATGAAGTAATAGATTTTTTGTGGAGTGTAACAAAAGCATTATTATATTCCATTTTTATTTGAATATTTTAGAATCAAAATAAAAATCTTCTTCTATCCTATTTCATGTGATGTGAAAATATTCTCCGGTAAATAAGTAAATAATTAAAGTCGATAAAAGAATGCATAGTATGGAAATCATGTGTATGTATTACATGAAAAAATATTATTCTACTTAAAATAAGAATTACATAATAATGAATACTTATTTTTCTAAATTTTTTAACCATTTTTGAAATAAGAATCATTATTGACTACATAGTGACCCATGAATTTAACAAATACTTCCACATAATTGTTATCATAAATATATATTAAATATAACCAATTAATTGAAAGGACTAGTGTCTTTGGAAATGTAGGTATCTAAAAAATAACTTTAAACTAAAACAAAACAATTATATTCTATTCTCCATAATGAGATCCTAAATAACTTTGATCTCCTAATACTACATAAGTTAACATGAGGAATACATAATTGAAAGGGTGAGATATAAATTTCACTAATGTAATAAATGTGTTAATGAAGTATAACATTAGAGTCAAATTGTATACCATGATATAATGAAATATAAGGATCGTGAATAAACAAATGGGATTATAACATAAAGAACATGCTATCATCTGATCATTGTAATATAAGGATATTGTAGAAATATAAATCCTAACATGAATATAAGTTACGTATAACCATTGAGACAACACAACATGATATAAAGTGTCCCACAATGTATTAGTTTTACTCCCTAATATGATCCATAAAATCACATGAGAAAAAACAATACCAAATTAATTTAATCACAATCATCATGCACCCATGAAAACATGTACATGTTTATGTGTTCAAAAGAGGGAATCAATCATAATTCATATTCATAATGAAATTGACAAATTAATACAATGAATTTATATCCACATCAAAGGGATACATAATATACTATTTATATGTGTTCGATACATATAAAAATAATATATAATAATTTAATATAATAAATTTGAGATATAAATTGAGTTAGTGATAGAAAGGCCATAACCCAAAGAAAAAGGGTGATTTAAAGAGAAATCTTTCCATATTTTCTATGATCATTTTTCACAATCAATTAATTAAATGGATAATAAAATTAAATTCTTTTATTAATTACTTTTTAATATTTTATATCAAGATTTTTTACTAAAATTTTATTAAATTAATTTATAATTATTTCAATTAGTTATATAGTTTAATTTTTTTGTTCCATGGTTGTTCGTTTCATGGTTTAAAGTTCAGATCACTAGTTTATAATTATTGTGGTTCTTTTGAAATAGTACTAAAAATCCATAAAGGTAATTAAATGGTATTCATATGCATCCAAAAAATTAAATGGTCATAAATATTTATTTTTTATGATATATGGATTATTATGTTAGTAAAAAGATTAACTTTAATCAGTTAGTTAATTTAGAATAATTTACCACATATCAAGAAATAAATATATTTTTTAATTAAATAATCCTAAAAAATTTAAAAAATAAAGAAAATAAATTTTACCTATTATCATATTAATTAAACATAACAATATTTTTATGAGTATACTTAGAGGAGGTAGAGAAAAATTAATTACATTATCATGGAGGTGGTGAAACAACCATATTGTAAAAATATATATTTTTAGAACTATAATATTTTATGCCTCCCTAGTTCAAAACATTTCATGTTTTCCATGTCAGAGTTGCTTTAGTGGATCCATAAGGAGGTTCTGTGGTGATTGGGAGTTTCTTAGAGCTATTTTAGGAATCAAAAATCATATATTGTTTACACGAAATGAAATGGTGGTTCATGGATTCTATATCTTGATGGTTCATATCTTGTAAATCAGATGGGGGGGGGGTTATGAAAAAAAAACTAATTTTATGAAAATGGATTTCAAGGTATGTAATTAAAAAAATCATATTTGAAATTATTTTAATCAAAAGTCGTAGTTTTTTCGAAACCCATAAATTACACCCCATGTAAGGTTTACATGACATGAAAATGGCAGAATCTATTTTTTAAATCCCATTTCTCACCTGATTTTTTTCATTTAGCCGTACCCATTCCTCCTCTCTGAGTTGATGTGAACCTTTGATTGTATTGGAAGTAATTTCAACCCTCTTCTCCCTAATTTGACATTTTAGATATGATAAGTTCCCATTGGTGATTGGTGGTAAATATTTATCTTCTTCTTGGGGGGTTTTCATGCATTCTTCTCTTGTTGGTTTGTTGTGGTGGTTTAGTTTTGGTATGGGGGCTGTTTAAACTATGTTCTAATATATCATTTATGCAGTTGAGGTTGATCTAAGATCTTATGGTGATTTTTTGGTTTTTCAGTGCTTCTACATCACCCTACAATGCGCAGTGGATTGGTAAAACATCATTCCGGTATATTTTCTGTTATTTTATTATATTTTGTGTTATGTGTGATGGGATTGGTTTATTTTATCTTTTGGAAGATAGTTTTCACATTCTTTAATAATATTAATAATGAGATAATTGGAATTTATTGGGAAGGGGAATGATTTCGCATGTTTTCATAGCCTTGATAATATAATGATTTTTTTTGTGTGGAATGAATACCCCCACAAAAAACAATGGTCATTGGGGGGGGGGGGTTGAACTTGTTTTACATGTGTTTGGAAAAACACATTTCTTGCTGTTTTTATATCTACCATAAATGGAATATTGGATATCCAATTATATTTGACTAATGTAATGGTTTCTTACAGATTATGGTTTGTGTGATAACACCCTTAAAATAATGTTAAATGTGATATGATAGCACTATTGAATCAATAAAATGTTCGTCAATTGGTGGTGACGTTTGGCCCTAGTTGTGTGGTTGCGATGTGGTTTGGGGTAGTGAGGTAATGGTTGTTTGGATGTTCTTGTGTATAAGTGAGGTGATGGTCAATTGGACATGATTTTGGGGAAGGGATGTGATGGTTTTTTGGACACTAATTTGGGATGACATGGTTATGGTTATGTTGGACAATAATATGGGATGGTGAGGCAATGATATGATGGGAATGATTATTTTCTTGTAATTTATAGTTTCATAGTTCTAGAATCTTGGGTATTATTGGAAAAAAATTGATAATGACTGAAATTCAAGGGTTTAGTTTTGTCAATGGGAAAGAAATGACTAATTAAAAAACATTATGGTCTCTATGTTTAAAATTGGTTGATATAAAATAATGAAAAAATTGGTTGGGTAATGGAATTGGTAAAAAATGACAAAGTTTTCTTGTAGCTTGGGATGTTTTGAGTTGTTAGTTGTTTTGTTGTGGGAAGATAGGTTGTGATTTTATGTTGCTATATGTATATACTTGTATATTAATTGTGATTTTTATACACACCAAATCCATGTCAATCACTATGTTCATACACCTATATTTTCATGCAGGGGTGTTTTCCCAATATCCCTGTGATGAGGATGGATGGATGGATTCCCGAAAATTCCCACTCTCACACTACTAAAGTAGATATGCACATTCTATGATGGTCAGAGGTCTTTTAGTGCACTATGATATTCCCCCTGTTTTTTAGGTGAGATGTGATGTGAGCATGCTATTGGGCGGTGGCCCGTGTGTTTTTTAGTGATATCCAATATGACTGATCTATTTGGTGGCTTAAGGTGGGGGTTGTTCATGGTAGAAGGATGGTATGAGGTTGAAATCCTTCATGTTCATGATACCATACTAATGTAGTTATGGTAGTGGTTTTAATGTGATGAACCATGTGTCTGCTGATGAGATGTGATGTGACCGTGCTTTTGGGATATGGCCCAATTGTCTACAGACTTGTTGTTATGTTAATGTGATTATGGGGAGGAGTTATTTGTTCTTCAAAAGATATAAGATCACTAGGACATATGAATTTGAGTTGTGGGGGTAAAAAATTATTGATAAATGATTTAAGGTACCCATTAAAAATATGATTCTTATTATCCTACAATACATGTCTTGTGTTATTTTGTGACTGTGACAGGGTGAGGTTGAGTTTTGTTATTATACCTGTGTAAGTGATGTTTGGTTCTATTGTTTTCTCATGACTGAATTAGTATAATTATTTCACATTTGGTCAATATACTTTTTTTCCAACTGAGTATACCAAAATTCTCATGAAATATATATGAAATTGTTTTTTGGTTTCCAATATGATTTAATGGACCAATCCAGTTATTACTAGATTTGACCATTGAATAAATTTTGTGTCGCAAATTTACCTTTTCTTTTGGGTAATTACCTTTGGAGACTTTTATCTGTATATATTTTATTTATACATGCATTATGGGATGGTTTAGGTTTCTTTTTATATTATGTGATGTAATTTCATTTGGATAGTTCATCTTATATCCTGATACAAAATTATTACAGAGGGAAATTCCTACCATTTCATGATATTTGTATACCTTTTTTTCTATCCACCATCTCAAGGCATATTATAGGTGGGAATAAAAGGAATTATATCCCCCGTCATTATAGTATAATTGGAGAGAGGAGGTCATGAAAGAGTTTTATTAAAGGGAGGTTGAGATTTTAGGTAGAGTTTGGAGTTAGGAACAATGATGATTTCATGGGTTGGTATGGAGATAGTGCTAGTTGAACTTGGGGCATGACATAGGACAAGGAGACTGGATATGAAATATGAATTTAGGGCCCCTTGTGATCCAGTTCTTGGGCTCTAAGAATATTGAATTACCATGTGAGGTGGAGCTATTTTCATAGTAGAGACCCAGGAGTGGTACATCGTTCATTATGAATTCTATTCCTATTTTATTTTGTTGGTTTTGGGATGTGAAAAAATGGATAAAGTGAATTAAGAAATAATAATAAAATTTTGTACTACCATGGATTAGGAAATCCTTGTTTAGTTTTTAGTTAGGGATAATGGATGTTTTCTGAACATGGATTTGGAAGTTGGGGTTCAGTAGGAAAATTTTGTTGATTCAATAGTGAAGGATTATCTTAGAAAAAGGTGTTTTTCATTTTTAAGTGGAAGACCATTGGAAAGTACAAGGGCATCATTTCAGGTGTGGAGACAGAGAGAAGGTCATAGGATCTTGAGAGCACATTCAATTTTATTTGGGCCCTAGTGGGATACTAGGTCCCTTGGTATGTTATTTATATGTTAGGAGTTGCACATCAGTTTTGGATACTGTATCTGGGAGAGTGGACATAGGAAGATGTTTCATGGGTAAGCATTAAAATTGATGTATGGGTAGATTTACATTTATCAACCATGAAGGATGTAAAGAGGAAATATATTATTTATCTTGAGTAGGGGATTCTGTCATTATCAGAGTTAGGAATCATGTTCAAGGATCTTCTATTATTTTTCCTAGATATTTTTCCATATGAGGAGTCTCATGCAAGATGTCTTGAGGAGGCACTATGTCATTCAATCCAGCATCCAGTTACTACTTTTACATTAATATTTTATATATAGGATCCGAATAATGTAGAGTTGATTGAGTGGATACACTCGTGAGGTGGTTTTTCATGAGAGGGTAACCCATAGGGTTCCGCATGGAGTAGAGTCTTTAGTGGCAGGTCTCATGGTCCATGGCCTTCATGGATTCAACCAGTGGGGAGTCTCCATAGTATATTCCCTTTCAAACATCTTGAGAAAGTGTTATCAGTGATTTTATTGGATATATAAGGATAATGTGTTTTGTTTTTGATGTTCATAGACATCAGTGGAACCAATTCCCTGCAGTTCCCAGATATTAGTTTGGTGGAGGCGGATAGTTTCATTGCTAAAATTAGAAAACGTTTCCAGTGAGACCATTTCAGTAGCAAGAGAGACAGGGTCATGCTCTTCCAAGGGGAGACTAAGTCATAAGAGGCTGATCATTGGATGTTTCTCATGTTCCGGGTCCTCAACCCAAGCATTGTTTTGTAAGGGTCTATTAGTAGAGTTGTACATGAGTTAGACATTATTAGTTTCACACATTGGAGGTAGAAATGCTAGAGCGGATAAAGATCATTTGAGGTATACTCATTTTTTATTCTTCCCTTTTTATTGTCCTAGTTGATTTAGGATATTATCACTCATTTGTTTCACCCACTCTATCCCATTCACTGGGACTATATGTTGATAGGCTTATCATGTTCTTGGTGATGAATATTCTAGTTGATTGCTAGACTAGATTATTGGATGTGTTCCCGAGGTGTGGATTGATGATGGGGAAATATTTATCCCATGGATATCTTTTAATGATATATAAATAGACATATTATGTCATAATAGGAATAGATTCTTTGTATTTCATAAATGTTGTTATCGATTGATTCTATAGGCGTGTTGTATTCTTAAATGCAGATGGAGAACCTGCAGTTTTCATTGGTGAGTGACATTTTCAGTTGGGTAGTTAGTGGGTGGATCTATTATTTCTATGATGGATTAGTTTTTTATAGAATTAGTAGTTCTTAATATGGTTTTGGTGACTATAATTTTCGGACAATTTTTGGGTTTTCTTCTTGACGAGGATGTGATGCTTCCCCCCACAACATGATTTTGAGTTCAGGATAGACTTAAAGCCTTGTGATTCTAAAATTTCAATGGTTTCTTATCAAATAGAACCTATTTAGTTGTGGGAGATGAGGATTTAGATAGATTATCCTATAAATAAGTTTTTTTTATAACATAGTGAGTCTTAATGGGGTGATCCGTTATGGTTTAGTTTTAAGGATGATGGTAGAATGAGGTTGTGTAAAGACAACCAAGGGTTGAATCTAATGACAGTAAAGAATTTTTTCCATCTTTTAGAGTTAGATTGTCTTTTATTACATTTTCAAGGTTGAGTTGGTTTTATATGATCTATTTGTGGTATTGATATCACCAATTGAGGGTGAAAGAGGATGATATTCGAAAGACTACCATCAGATACAAGTATGGACACATCGAGTTTTTAGTAATTTGATTCAATGTCACCAACACAGTAGTTGTGTTCATGGGACTCATGAAATCTACCTTCCATTAATTCTTGGACTATTTTGTAGTTATGTTCATCTAAGACAAGTTTATCTACTTGAAGTCAAAGGAGGAGCATGCAAATCATCTTAGATATGTTTTAAAAGTTCATTGATTCCATAGGTTCTATAGAATGTTGTCCATGTTTAATTTTTTATATAAGATGTAAATTTCCTTAGGAATGTGGTGTCTTAGTAGTGTGTTAAAGTTTAACCATCTATGGTTGATATAGTTTTTTCTTCTATATCACCCATGAAAGTGGAAGATGTTTTTAGGTTTCAAGGACTCATATTCCATAATTGGTGGGTTTTACATGATTTCTATCATGTTTTAACCCCATTAACAATTTTGACCAGGAAGAAACATGTTTTCTTGTGGATTGATCAGTTTAAAATTATAGTGACTAATTTTAAGGGGAAATAAGGCAGTTTTACGGTGCTTCAATTGCCTAAGGATGGAGTGACATCTGAGGCATTTTGTGATTCTTACCATCTGGTTTGTAGAAGCATGTTGATACAGAAGAGGGAATTCATCACATATGGGTATAAGTAGTTGCATCCTTCCAATAGTAACTATTCCACCCATGATCTAGAGCTTGTAGCGATTGTTTTTCCACAGTAGTGTTGGTGGAATTACCAGATTGGGTAGTTCATTTTGATCTTCACAGATCATAATAGTTTCAGGTATATCTTATCCAGGTGTGATTTGAGTATATGTAAGTGGATTTGGATAGAGTTCATTTAGTATTTTTATTTTTAGATATCCTAAAAATGGACGAAGAGGGAATGTCTTCGCAGGTTCATTGAGCATAAATTCCGGGAAGGTGGTTTCTCATGAGGCTGGGGATGATTGGAGGGAATTAATTAGTTGGAATCCTTACACATAGATTAATTTGTTTGTGTTGGTATAGGATACTTCTTTATATGGAAGTGTATTATTATCTAATGGATTATTTGGAATCCTTTCATTTTTTTAAATGATATTTTTACCCATATTTTACCAATTAAAAATCGTTTTAGAAGGAATATTCCTATCCTTTTCCAATCAAGATACATTTCTAGACATTTAATGTAAAATGGGATTGTTCAGCATGTACGGATGTACTCGGCATCATGAATGTCAATCCTTGAAGAGTCCATTGTATGTTTAGATGTTTATTTTTAACTAAAAATTTGTTTCATAAAATTATGGACATTCATAGTTTTTAAAGTGGTTTTCAGTGAAAAATGTTTTCAAAAATATTTAATGCTTATAAATGATTCCTTTAAATGTATTAAAATCCATTTTAAATAATTAAGTTTTTAAAAAATGATTTATATTTATAATTTTATTTTAATTTCCTTTAATCCTTCTTTATAACATTTTAATTGGTTTTCAATTAATGGTTTTCAAAACGTTTTCATACTTCTATTATAAATTGTCAAAGAAAATTATTAAAAAAAAATCAATCACTCTTAATATATTTTCAAAGAAAACGATTCCCAAAAGCTTTTCATATATTTATTTAAAATGCTTCAATTTTATATTCAATAAAATGGTTTTCAAAAGTTTTATATTTTAAAGAGACTTTATCAAATAAGAAATGATATTTTCCTCAGGAATTTTTATAAAAAGACACATCCAAATTATTTTTTATCTAATATGACATGCATTAAAGTTATTTATTACCTTTTAGGGAAATGATTCAATGGTTCCATTCATACTTCTTCTATGTATGGTTTATGTTTTTATAGAATGATGATTTTGAAAACTATTTCCCTTTCACGTGTAATATTTTAAATAAACAGGTTTCTCAATAATGGGTTATATGCTTATGAAACCCACTTATTTTCATGGGTTATGATTTGATTAAATGGTTAGGAAACATATCTGTTTCCCACATTTTATTATGTGATGAAATTTTAATAATACCAATTTAATTTCACGGTCTATAATAATTGTTTTTAAAACCTAAAATCCTTTTTATGGGTTATGATATAATGAATGTGTTTTTATCTTATGGCACAAGTATTTATTATTTTATTATTTGAAATGTGGGACCTATATCTCTCTCCAATGCATTGGGTAATGATAATTTTTTTATGAGCTCAAATGGTACACATGATGGAATCCCAAGGATGAAACAAGAGGGTAAACATGACGGAATCCCATGATAAAAAATAGAGTGTAAATGGGAGGGCATTCCAAGCCCAAAATTAGAGGGTACACAGGATGGAATCTCAATACCGAAACAATAGGGTATATAAGAGGGAATCCCAACCAGGATATAAAGGAATTTGTGGGGGGAATCCCAATCCAAATAATGATAAGGGTATAGAGGAGGGAATTTGAAGCCTGAAATAGGTACATGCGCGATTATCCTAAGCCGAACATTTTATGAAGGTCATTGTATGCATCCTTGACATAGGGTTTTTATGTTAATTGGTGTATTCAAATAATCCATGTCTTATTCCAAATTAATGAATTCATGGATTATTATTTTTATTTCTTTATGATTTATTTCTTATTAACAACTAAGATTTATGCCATTATTCTATTTTATGATATTTTCTATGAATTGTATGATCTACTAATGTTATGATCATGTTCACAAACACCTATGATCATTTTTATTCTTACATGAATCCATTTTTTACACATACATGGCATCTGAGGTCACCCATTTTTATGTTTCCTACCCCATGTTATGAAGAGATGTATTATGTATAGAGTGTGTAAGAATGGATTTATTCATGAAGAACCTGGATGGAGTTAATGTATCTCACATTTGTAAAAATTTCTGTGATTCCCTGTTTCCAAAGGCTCTAAACTAATTTGGTAGTTATAAGTCTATCTATATAATGTCTTATGTATTATATTAAAGTGATGTAATGTATATGTACATTAAGACTGGGTTTTTATAGTTGGTATCAGATCAAAAGTTTAGTTAGGATTTGGAAACTAGAATGATAAATCTTTTATGAGATCCCAAGGTATATTTTGATGTTAATTATTGGGATGTTTGTATGGATATATATAAGGATATATTAATATGTATGATAATGTACTAAAATATTTGGTAAAGGATATAGTGACTGGTTTCCTATAAATACATCCCTATCTAGATATTACAATTGTATGTAGCTCTAGAATAGATGTAACTAGGTGTAAAAACATTGATAATGTGTGTTGGTCTTCAATCAGCATAACCTAGTACATGACAACATGCCTTACTACACACCTGGTATGACACTCCTTGTGTATATGCTTTGGATATTCAAAAATTCATTATAAACCATCATAAATGTTTCAATATATTATAACTATGAAAATTCTAGGATAAACCTAATCTATAAATAATTAAAAATAAGTTGTTATGATATAGACATCATATAAGTAAATTTTTATGATTGGGTGGTTTTCTTCTATCATATATGTTTCTCATCTTATGTTTTTTTGTTTTATTAAATAGTGATAACTAGAAGAAACATATGTTTAGAATTAATTGTCTAATATTTGGAATGGATGATCATTAATCAAATGGATTTCCCAAGTTGAAATATTATAAAGAGAACCAGGAAGGTGGAATCAGTATTGGTTATACATCTGAAGTTAAAGAGATGAAAAATGATATGTGAATGTTATGTGATGTTATTCTTGTATTTTTTACATTAAACATAAGAATCATGATAATATTTTTTTGAAGAACATTAATATATGATTCATATTTCATATCAACAGAAAGAGGTATTAAGGAATAAGTTTATGAAGCATGAGTAATGGTTCAAGAGAAATGTTGGATGAATAAATTATCAATGTTTCAGAATTCAATGTTTATGTCATAGAATCATGAAATATATCATAATTTTAATTATAAATTTTCATCATGGATTCTAATATATATTTTTAATGGTTATGAATAATTACAAAAGATAAATTTTGATTAAGGGAAGGTAACCCTTGATGTGTTAAATATGTTGATAAAATTGTGTTTGGCTTGGATAATGAAATTACTGATCTAGATCATGTAAATTGGATAGTATCAATGACCATGGAACCAAATATGGTTTTGTTGAAAATATGTTATATATCATCATTAATTATGTTTAAAACTTATTAGATTCAGGGAATATATCTAGTAAACTTTTAAATAAGGAAGAATGTATGTCATCCAAATAGATATATGGTAATTCAGGTTGTTAACATGTTTCCAAAAGATTTATAGTGAGGGTATTAACATGTTTAGAATGTGACAAACAAGTTATACATTGTGATATATGTGGAAAAATGTTAAAATGACATCATGACTTAATTTATAAAGATTTTTGTTTTCATCTTTGGAAACTGTTATAAGGGTAACCATTTAGGGAATGATTAAGTTACACTTTCTGTCAACATTGTGAGATTATAGTATTATCTCACCACATGAAGATTTATACATATTATATAACCAATAATAGAATAAAATTATGAAGATAACTAATGATAGATGGGATGTCATATCATGTATCTGATGATCTATTAGTGCCTAAAGAATGAAAAAAGTCGTATTCCCTTTTTAGAGAAATAGGTGATGTGGGTAAAGGAATAACAAAGGGTGAGGTTTTCCTAAAATCAAGAATGAATATATTTTCATGAAAATTCATCCACATTTGGAAAAAGATCTTGAAATAAAATGTTTTGTTAATACCTCAATTTTTGTTAAACTGATGGGATTCTAAATCAATACAGATTTATGAATTTTAGGACCTCAACTTTTCATTCACCATTAACTTGTTTTTTATTGATGACCTCAATAACTCCGGATGAATATTTACACTTTTCCACCAAGTAAATGTTTTCACTTTCCACCTATGTTCTCTTATGGGTAAACATAGTTATATGTAATTATGGTAACGATTATGATTCATTTTATAATAAAGTTTTAGTATTCATTTTTATGATGTGGGTTTTATAAAAAGAAATTTCAAGTATTAAACCTTTGATAACTTTGATGAATTTCCAGGTAGAAATTCATTTTAAAGTTTCATAATATAACACCCAAAGATTTTGTGAAATTTTTTTTTTCAAATTAAATTAATCTTTTTTATTTCCCATAAAACTTAAAATAGTTTTTTATATATATTAAAAAACTAAGTTGGTATTATGTTATATGAAATAATTAGTTAACCATGCACTACAAACAACATAAATGTTACCTTTCACTCTACACAAAATAGACCATTCTTATGTTATTTGCATCACTGAGTTTCTATGAAGCCACACATTATTATTATAATTATTTTAATGAGATAGTTATAACATAGCTATTAAATATACTAATATGAATAGTAATAAGTAATTTTAAATGTTAATTTAAATTTATTAATATAAATAAAACATATTTATAAAGAAATATATAATTTTTATTAAAGACACATTATGTTTAAAAATACTATCTTCTTAAAGGAATGACTTTTTATGTCCTTCTATGAATAATAAATAAAATTAATATTTTAATATTTTAGAAATTTAATTTGATATAATTAATATCATTTTTGAATTAATAATTTCAAAATTATCTTAGATTGAAATTTTTGTATTTTTTGAGAAGTTTTATTTTTTGGATGAATAGTGGAAAATACTTTATTTTAAAAAAATTCCATTTTGTTTAAATAATTATTAATATTATTTTATATTTTTGTTTTCTTTTTAAAAGAAAAATATATAAATTATACATATATTAATAAAATCTATTTCAATGGAATTATTTTTATATTGACATTGGTTATATATTACTTTGTGAACTTTTGAAGATTTTTTTTATAATAAAACTTCACTTTCTCGCCACGTCTGTTGGATTAGCCTTAAACACAATTTTCACAATTATTTTATTTCAATTTTAAAAAATGAACATGCATAGTTTTAATAATTATTATATTTTTTATAATAATTTCATCATTATTTTTTTAACAAAAATATTAGTGAAAGTGATTAAAATTATTTACAATGATTAAGGTAAAATTTTGATTAACAAGGGACTAAACCTTATTATTAGGGGTCAATATGACCTAGAAACTTGTAAAAAAATAAATTGGATTCCAATAGTTCTACCATATAACCTATTGAATCTAATTTGTATTATAATTGGGATAATATTTCAATAAATATCATTATATGATATGTTAAGTAAGGAAAAAGACAAAAATGGAACTTTCTTCACCTTTAACATTTATAAAAATTTGAGATGTGGAAAAAATAATATTTTACATCACATAAATCCATTTGAAAAATAAATTAATTATATTAATGATAATGAGTTATCAACAATTTTTAGATATTATTTAATTAATTAAAATTCTTAAGAAACACCAATGTAGTGATTATTCAATTAATAATTAACTAATACAATGTTACTATAAATATTAAAAGTTTATTGAATTTGTTAAATTATTTTAATTAATTATTTTTGTAGATTAGTATATCATTAAAAAAATATGTGAGCTTAATATATTTTGATTCCAATATTGTTTTTATTTTTTAAAATTGAAATTAAATATATTATATCAAAACTGACATTAATTTTATTTTACAATAAATGAAATTTTCTTCAATGAATTGAAAATAATTAAAATCATATCTTATTCCAAGTTATTTATAAGTTTTAATAAATATAAAACATAGTTCAATAATGTACTAATTTATTCTTTATAATCAACATATTGACTCTTAGAGAGTAAAACAATTGTTAGCACAGTTCAGATTAACATTGTGTTTTTGCGCATTAGATGTGCTTGTTTTAATATAAATTTCCAACACACATGGTATTTTTTTTTTAAATTATATATAATAAATATAATTAAGTGGGTATATTTTTTATAATAAATATCACTATAATTAATTTTTAATAGAAAAATTATATATGTTAGAATACTATATATTTTTATAAAAATGGAAGTGATAAAATTGGGCAAACATGGAAGTTAAAAAACGAATTTTATAAATGAAATTATTTTTTTGTGGTGTATATTTTTTCTAACACTATTAATCTTGAATATATTATATTTCCATTTTGGACTCACATTAGGTATGGGGGACCTCCCATTATTTTATTCTTCATGGTATTTACAGAAGTGTCACTCCTCCTCCATAATAAAAAGGCTTCCTATCCTCCCACCACATCACACCTCTAAAAACAACTAGGTTAGGCTAAGAACTGATAAATTAACTTCAAAAAATCTCTTAATTAATTCATGAATCCTACCTTGTTTCAAAAAGGAATTCTCATAGTCCCCTTGGTGAAAACCAAAACGAGTTACCCAAAGAAGAGGTAAAATCCTTTGTCAAGCTCATTTAGCTTATTTTCATTTCCCACCCCCAGCAATTATTATTCAAAGATTATACCAAAAAATAATTATAATAAATATAATTTTGTGTTATTATTCTAAGGTTTCAATATACTCTTACACACACTTTTAACCAAGGGGTTGCGAACATAATTTTTATGTGTACACTGAACTACTGCCTCAAAAATTATGATTGTTCATTCATTATTTACCACCTCTCATGGTGAAAATTATGATAGAAAAAATATTTATATAAAATATATATTATATTTAATATGTATTTAATCTTATTTATTCTTTTACAATACATTAATACTTTCCATTTTTTGTAAATATGATAATTTGGTTTGATGAAGTGCAGACTACATCCCCCACCATGTTTTGTGATTCGTTCACACTATACATGGGATGTATTAAGAATGGTCTTAGTAAACATATATGATATATATTAGATAATAATTCTACTAGAATAATTATATATATATATATATATTTCATTTTACCTATTTCATTCAAAATGAAAATAAAATAGAAACAGTGTTCAAGTTTACATATGGCATTCTATCTCCATGAACGGTGTATTACATTTCATACGTCTATATTCAATAGATTTTTATAATAAAAACACAATGAATATAATATATATTTATATAATGTTTTAAATTCCTGAAATCATGATATTAGTATAATTATCGAAGATACAATAAATTAAGACAAAAGTAGAAAACTAATCAAATATTACCTGAAGTGAAACCTTAACATAGAATTGTTAATAATAAAGTAATATAAAGTGATAATCAAAAAATATATTTTATCAGGTAAAATAATATGGATCTTTGATATGTTTTTAATAAACATATGTTTATTATACATGTGGTCTTAATGAGTATAACGATTGTCAATATAAGGTAAGGGTTTTCTTGTCTCACTATTATTTTCCATGACACACAAGCCATGTTCATCACCTATTTCTTATATGTGGTGTTTTGAAATACCATAGATGTATTATATGATTCTTATTATTATTTTTATGGGTATTTAAATATCCATTTTATGGTATTTATTTCATGGGGGTTATGTTTCAATAGTTATCAAATCAGTAAAGTAACATTGTCTCAATTTTCCTTCATTGAGACCCATTCCATGTTTTTCACATATAGTTTTCTATGAGGTGTATATAATACCTCTTTGTCTATTATATCATTAATCAAATTATTTTAAATTCTGTTTAAGATTCATGTAATTTTATTCTTTCCGTTATAGATTAAGGTTTCCAAAATAAAAATAATTTATTGCAACAATATTTTCAATTATCGAGATAGTTTGTTATTAGGCCTTTGTTGATGAAATCATATTATCCATATCTCAATAAATCTCATGAATTTTATTAACCTATCGATATGAAATTTGTACCCACATAATGGTGACATTATTCCACTCTTTGGTACATAGGATTCTTAAGAAATTGTTTTTATGAAAATCCATCATTACCTTTCCTTTTGATCCAAAATTTGTGTTTTTTCAAAACTGTGACTTTTGACAACGATTAAAAAAATGATTTACTTTAATGTTAAATGAAAATTTTACCCATGTTTTACCAATTTCAAAATGGTTTTATAATTAATGTTATTTTCTTTTTCTGATCAAGACAAATTTCTAAGATTTTAAGGTAAAATGGAATGTTTTGCATGTATGAACATAACTTCCGGCATAAATGTTAATCCTTGAATCTCCCATTGAAATTTTACATGTATATTTTTTATGAAAAATTATTTTCATAATATTTTTACATATATTGTATTTGAATTGGTTTTTAGTGAAAATTATTTCAAAAATATTATGCTTATCAATCCTTCCTTTAAAATATATCAAAAAAATTTTAATGGTGAAGGATTTCAAAACAACTATGTTAACAAATTTAATTTTAATGTTTTAAACCCTTATTCTTAATTTTACAATGTATTTTCAAGGAAATAGTTTTTATAACATCTTCAAGCTTATTTTAAAAATTTTCAAGGAAAAAGGTTTTCAAAAGGATTCTAAGATTTCATTATATTATTTCAAAGAAAAAGGATACCAATTTGTTTTTCAAATAATTATTTAAAATATTTCTTGATTATATTCAATAAATTAATTTTTAGTAGTTTTTAGCTCTTAATATGACTATTTCAAAAAAGAAAGGTTATATTAATTAATAAATGTTTTTAAAAAACAATTCAAAATTATTTTTCATATATGATGAAATTTCTAGATATTACTCATTCATTTATGGGAATGTATTCAAAGTTTAAATTTATATTCTTTCTCTGAAGGGTTTATGTTTTTATGACCTAATGTTTATGAAACCCATTTCTCCTTCATGGGTTATATGTTTTTGAAACCCATTTCCCTTTTATGGGTTATATACTTATGAAATCCACTTCTATTCCTGAGCCATGGTTTAATGAAATGTTTATGAAACCTACCAATTTTATATAGGTTATAATGTGATGGTATTTTAGTACTACCCATTTCATTTCTTGGGTAATTATTTGATGTTTATAAAACTAATATTTTTTATTGTTCCAAATATAATGAATGTTTTTTTATCTTATGGCACATGTATTTAATATTTTCTATGTAACATGTGGGGCCTATATCTCCCTGAAATGCATTGGGAAATAATAAATGTTTTATGAGTGGATAGGGTATATGTGACGGCATCCAAATTCACAGATAATAATGTAAATGGGAGGAAATCCCATGCCCTAATTATAGGGTAAATGAGACGGCATCCCACGACTGAAACAAGAGGGTACACTTGAGGGAATCCCAAGCCCAAAACAATAGGATATATGGGAGGGAATCCCCATCCAAATATAATAGGTTACATGGGAGGTCACCCCACTCCTGAAAATTAGAGGGTACACATGAGTGAATCCCAACCCCAAAGCTTGTGCATAATAGATTATCCCAACACTAACATGTTTTGAAGGTCTTAGTAGGCATTCTTGATATAGGGTTTTTATAATATTAGGTGTATTCCAAAATTCCATGTCTTCTTATTATGTAATGATTTCAAAGATTATGTTATTTATGTTATTATAATCCATTTATTATGAGCTGATACGATTTATTTCATTATTCAAGTTTATGATCTTTGATACAGAGTGTATGATCTTATAATGTTGTTATAACATTATCATACCCCTATGATCCTATTTATACATAAAATTATCTCTTTATTACACATACTGAGCATCTGATCTCACAAGTAATTATGTTTCCTTCCCTATGTTATGAAGATATGTATTAAGTATGATGTTTCTAATAAGGGTTCTAGTCCAGAAAAGGCTAGTGGGAGATAATTTAGATCACTTATGTAACATTGTTTATGTATCCATGTTCCAAAGTAACTAAACTAATATGTTATTTGGGTGTATATATGTATAATATATTATGTATTCTGAAAAAGTGATGTAATTTCTATGTAAGTTATGACTAGGAAGTTATACCTACTACTTTAGTTATCAAGGTCGTTGTGATGTGAAGGACCTTATGTTTATGGGTAATTTGTGATGTGATTGTACTGTGGGGATGTTTCCAAGGTTTTTTTGGTTGTGATTTGATTTGACTATGCTTGTGGTTTTGTCGTATATGTTATTCATAAGATATTAGTGTTCCAGGATGTATGAAATTTGGGTGTGAGAGCCTAAAATTTGTGGTAAATTGGTTGGGGTACCATTTTTCGATCTTCTTCTCTTTATGGTACTATAATAGGATTGTTTTATTTTGTGAGTGTACATTGGTGATATTTATTTTTGTTAGTATACCTAATATAGATGTTTTTTAGTTCTACTATTCTTCCTTATGTTTATTACTATACTTTTTTCACATGTGCACAGGAGATATGTTCATTCCTACTGGTTATACATATAATACTTCAATAGTTATATACAACTATTTTTTAGTTTCAAGGTGGATTATATGGATCTTATAGTATATTACTAGATCATTCATTAGGCTATCTTTTGTGACGATTCTATAGCTTTACTTTTAGGTATTTACTTTTGAGTCAATAATCTATATCAATTTTATTAATAGATGCATTGTCAGATGGTTTTGGTTTATTTTTAATTAATTTCATGGAGTTTCTTTTGTTTTATCCATCTTTTATACCAATACTAAATTACTATATTTTGTAATTCCTCCCATTTTATGATATTTTTATACCTTCGATGCTAGTCACTAACCTGGGGCTTACTAAAGGTAGGACACAAAGGTCATTACCTCTCTCTCATCATTGCGGTATATTTGGAGGTAGCTTGTCATGAAAATATTATAATAACATTATAATATATTTATGATATTTGATTAATAATGTAATTTTTTATTTGGAAGGCAAGGAGAAGATATAAGTAAGAAAAAATCTAAAGGTGTTAAATTGAGAATATTCCCTCTTAAAATTTTCCTCCCTAAAATAATCCTTAAGGAAACATGAAATAGTATTTGGATGAGACCTGAAGCACTATGAAATGCAGTATAATTTTGGGAAGTTAATTGGGTATAAATTTTGAATGCTATATGTTTTATAAGTTTTGAGGAGAAGGGTATGTGAGGGTGATATTTATCAGTGTAGGAGAGAGGTGTTTTTGAATATTATATTCATTAAATTAATATTTTGGATCAATTATATCAATATAAATGATTATTATCTATATATATTGTAATTAATTTATTTTATTTTCGACTAAGGTATTATTACATCATCCATGACTCAAAAAAATTGTATTTATCTTATATTGTTAATTACCTAATTTTACTATATTTTATTATTCACAAAAAATAAACTATTTTAGATAAATACCAAAAATCACCCTATATATTTTTGAATTGTGGTTTTAAAAAATGGAATCAATTTCACTAATATAATTTTATAAATATTATACGTTTATTTCTTAAATAAAACCCTCCTTTATTTGAAAAATAATAATTATAATATTATGATCAATTTTTCGACCTAGTGAAAAATTATTTATATTCTCATTAAATTATGTTATCATTATAATAAAACCTAAATTTAATTTATAAATTAACATTATTAAGATGTTATTCATATTAAATACTTACATTTATTGTAAAATTTCAATTAAAACATCTATTTTTTTGAAAAATAAGAACACTTAAATTATCATTTTTAAAACAATTATTTAGTTGTATCCTTGATTAGATATGTCATATTTTCATTTTATAGGATACCTAAATATTATTTTACACTTCCATAGGTGGGGATAGTATTATAATGGTTGGGATACTATTACCAATGTTGACATTACAATTCCAATGGTGTTGTTATTATTCCAATAGACATATTACAGTTCCAATGGTCAGATTTTTAACAGTCATATGGGTTCCCTACATCCTATAAATACTTCATATTTCATTCATTATTTATTGACTTCTATTTTATTATCAAGGTGATATAAATATTTATTATCAAAATTCATATTATATAAAAAATATTATGCTTCATTTATATAGTATTGTTTACGAGTGTGATTATTAAGGGGGGTCCTAAAAATCCCAATTTTTTTGTTATTCATATCCTATTATCTATTGGTTCCCATTGATTTTATTAATTATTATGCATATATTTATTCACTAAATGTAATTTACTAATAATAATATTCTTTATCTATTTTTATGATGTTTTTTGTGTCCTTTATATAATATTTCATTACTAAATATGCAACAGTTATATATTAAGATGGGAAATTCGGAAGAAAAAATTATATGTTGCCACATTCTCCCCCCTTAATAATTTTTTCACTTGAAATTTAATTTTTCTTACTAAGGTGAAAACTAGAGAGGGTACTTTTATTTAATATCATCCCCTATTTCTAAGGTCACATACTCATACTAACAGTTTCACTATTGAAATTTTTCTAGGTGTGTTTTCATGTTTTGTAGAACTTTATCCCTATGATCTAATATCTTCACAAACTAATTCTCATAATAGATATAATTTTTTAGATTTAAAACCTCTGAATAAAAAACATATGATGGATAAGGAATTTAGGTACTCAATAGGGAGATGTGGAATGCATCATGTACTTGAGAAAGGGATGGTAGGAGTTCTAGTCGATAGGTCACAACTCTGATGTGATTGAGAATCTCAAAGGTGTCGATTTACATGGGACATAGCTTAACCTTACTTACAGATCTCATGAATATATACCATGAAGATGTGGGGGAAAAAAATTTTACCCTAACCTCAAACTTCAGGTATTTTCAATAATTTCTAGTGTATCTCTTGTTTCAAATTTGAGCTTCCCTAATGTACCATTGAATGGTCTTGAACTTTTACACCATTTCCTAAACCATTTAAGGACCAAGAATATTGTGTTCATAAAATTAATTATAGATTTTTGGTTTTCTACATTTCCTCCCATAATGTTATTCTTATGGATCTATTTTGATTTTTCATTTAAATCAATTATTGTATAAGATATTTATGAGAGGAAGATATAGATCTCCTACTTTGATGTCCATAGATAATTCTATAAACATGTAATCCATTTTCTGTAGGGTACACTCAAATTGAAAATCATTTATGGGTTATTGGTCATACTAATTTTCAAATCAGTCTTTATAGCATGTTTAAGACACTTCTATGACATGGAAGTAAATCACAAATCATGGTCACATATAATTAATAGCGGTGTTAGCTGAATCCTCACTACATATAAAATGTATATCCTTGTATGTTTATCAAGTGACAAGGCCTCTAAAATTTCAATGAAATATGAAATATTTTAAAGTTGATGCACTACAACCAATATATCATTATTTCCTCTTGATGTATTCATAATTCTAGTGACAATTTCAATGGTTATGTTATCCCATTTCCTTAAAGGTATGGTTAGTGGTTTTGTCATCTCTTAATAATTTTTACTTTTAATCATTACCTTCTAATATACCAGTAATTTTTATATATATTTAACGATCATCTTCTTTATATAATCCCACCTATAGTTCTCTCAAATATCTTAAATCATCGTCATAATCTCTAGTTAGATAGAGAAGGTTAGGATATGTACATCATTCAATAAATCCTTATTTATCTCAGTATTTTAAGTTACACAAAGTGAAAACCCATATATTACAACTCCTTATTCGCCAATTTTTATCTTAAATATTTCCCCTTTCTTATAGATTCCATTAACTTCTGTATTTCCACATTATCTCTTTTTTCATACTTTATATTCTTTAGAAGTGATGGTTGAGAAATTATTTGAGAATGGTATGATGAAGTTCCTTCCTTTATGATTTCCATGTCCATCATTCTCAAGTATAATAATATTGAATCCTTATAAATTCTCATGATTTAAATGGTTTTTTAGATACTTTACAATTATATCATTGGGAACATTATTTTCCTTCCCATCATGGTATTGGATTGCGCATTCATAATCCTTGGTCAACTCTAACAATATTCAGTGGTTCATGTTAATCTTCTCCTATGTGAATATATACTAATATCTCACATAATCTATATATATTTCATACTTCTCTCCATAGAGGCATTATGACCATATATTAAATTTGAATATCATTATATTCAACTCTAGATCATCGGTTAGAGAGTTCTGATTATGAACTTTCAACTACCTTAGGGTATATGCTATCACATTATCATTCCAAAATAGTAAAAAACACATGATCTTATTTGAAGAATTTTTTATTCCATGAAAAGTTACATACTTGAGGGTAGTGTGAGTAATGGTGTAGTGATAATCATCATTTTAAAAGTTTTAATCTACTCTTATCATTCGTCTATTTAATAAAATATTATCCCATATGATTCAGCTTAGATATTTTGTTTTAAAATCATGACAGATTTCCTACAAATATTGGTAATACCTAACTAATCCAAGAAAACAAATAATATCCAATAAAGATGCCAAAATGGGCCAATACTCAATTCCCTTTATCTTATATGGGTTTATAGATATCCCTTTTTGGAGACAAAATCCCCCAATAATGAAACTTGTTCCATCCAAAAATCACATTTATTATACTTCTCATATTGACTCTCCTTTTGAAAATTATTTATCATAGTATTAAAATAATCCTCATGATCTTATATTCTTTTTGAGTATATTAGAATACCATGAAAAATTATTATGAAAAAATTGTTGAGATAATATCTAAATACTCTATTAATTAATTCCATAAATATTTCAAGAGCAGTAGTGAGTCTGAAGGCAATCACTATGAACTAATTTTGTCTATAACTTTTTTCAAAAAGTAGTATATTGAACATCTTTCTTATTCCCCTTTAATTGGAGATATTATATTTTAAGGTCTACTATAGTTAAATATTAGTCCCCAAGTAGTTGATCAAGTATGTCATCTATTTATGGTAGGATATACATGTTTTTTATTGTGTTTCTATTTAGTTCATGATAATCAATGGAGAGGCACATTGAAAAATTATTCTTTTTAATGAAGTGGACCGAAACACCACAAGGTAAAGAACCTATGTATATAAAACCATTATCCAAATTTTCTTATAACCTCTTATTTAGTAATTATCACTAAATTATGTCCATTCTATAAAGAGTCCAAGATATTGGAAGAGATAGTAGTATAATTTTAAATGATAACACATGATCTCAGGTATGAGTAATACTAGGAAACTCCTCATTGAATAAATCAATATAATTAATCAAAAGGGAAATGTCTTTGAGAATTATTATCTCATTTCTCTCAATGATTTGGGCTAGATATTCATGATTTCATGGAAAAACATTCCACATATGAGAAGAATATTACAAAGGACATTCATCCTCCCCCTTACACATTTATAAAATCATTGGAAAAGGTATGACGTGAAGAGTGATCTCTCTTACTTGAAATTGGATGATGTCTATAAATATGGAAAGGTAAACCATTCCCAATATAACTTCAAACTCCACCAAAGTATATATGAAAATATTGTCTATGAGATTTTGTATTTAATCACTCACTGAGGAGGAGTTATATACATGCGATGTAAAAATGTATCTATTATATATTCTAACATATATCTCAACCCCAGGTTATGGGGGGATGTTTTAATAGTTTTACTAAACATTAAAGATATGAATGAATTCCTAGAACCATTATCAAACAGTAAATTCTCCATTCTTGAATGAATAAAAAGTGTATTAGTCATCACATCATTGTTGGGATCTATCTCAGTATTAGTGATAGGATATGAACATTGTTATCTCTATGATGTAGAGGTTATTTTTGTTGATTTTCTATATAAACACTTGTCTAAGTGTATAGGTTTTAATAATACCCATGTCCCTTACTTTTAAAAAACTATAATGTAGGACGATTGTTGATCTAAACCTTATTTTATTCCATAAAATTAATGGACTTATTTATATCCCTTAACATTTATTTACTTGATTCCGCCTTTTTCACACTTTAATCATCACCTAATTCATTTTAGATAGTTTTTGAAACTATTTTCCCCTCAATTTTACATGTGAGATATTGGGTGTTCATTAAATCTTGAGATTTATCCATTTATCCTTCCAAATAAATATCCATTTATGATTTTTTCTTCAAACCCATGATACCATGAGAGTTGCAAATCTCCACCTCAACCAAGGAACAACATAAAATATATCAATACATTTAAATGTTCCATATTGTATAATCATTCTGTAGACTTTTCTTTAACCCAATAAATACATTTGTCGGCTTAAATTTGGTGTTGATGAAAAACATTAAGTCATATTGTGAAATTATTTAATGTTTGAATCATACGACCTAATAGAATCATATTTTATCCAATTAAGTTAAATAAACTCCCCCTCTATTATAAGATAGTGGGTTGTGGGAAAATATTTAAGTAATAATATATTCTTGAATCTTTTGCATTCCTTGGAATCCATTAATTCTTTTGATTTTTTGTTTTTGATCAGTTTTCTCCACTAATCAACTTCCCCATGAAGAAGTTAGACATTAGGCATACCATTTTCTTATTTTTATCATTTGAGGAGAGAATATCATCTTAATAGAGTTAATATATTGTTGTGAAAATGGGGGATTAAGGAATCCACTAATGGTATGATACCTTTATCGCATAAAGAACTATACCATAACATGTTCTTTCTTATAAGAAGGGATTTCCACATTATTCAAGTTATTAATCTTATTATTATTCAACTAATACAATACTTTGCTTAAGCTCTCTTATCCTGCTCCCATAAGGTTAGAAATATCATTATGTAAATCATCATTTTTCCTTCTACATTTTTATTAGAATAATTCATCATATTTCCTTCCATTAACTAATATAAAGTAAAAATGATGGTAAGAATAATTTAAGTAATAAACATATAAAAGAGAAACTATGATCATATAAAGAATAAAATATAAATGAAAATTATATCATCTGTTATGAGTCTTTAGTTTTTAATCTTGGTTATCCATCATAATTTCCGTATTATGTTTTCTAATGGAACAATATATTTAGGAACTTCATAATTTTTTATAATGAGTATGTGGATTTTCCAAACCATGTCTCCCATGTGTGTCAAACTAGGTGTACAAAAAAGCCTCTTTTTCATAAACTCGGTGATGACCAATTTATTACCTTATGGTTTATTACATCAAGGTAAAATATACTAGAGTCACATCATCATGTATTATCTAGAAAGGATTGTAATTTGTTGGAAACTAGTTGTTGTATACTTCACTAAAATAAAAGTAATTTAACTTATACATAGACTTATCCTAAGGTTTCTCAATGAATTATTCTTGTCCCAATCCCTAAAAACAACTACAAATCACTATGATACCAACTACTATGACCCAATCCTTTATCAAATATTATGACATTTTTTTAATACAAATATCCATTAAATAAAACAAATTGATCAGAATTAGTTGTTTATGTATAAGGATAGGTACATAAAACAAAAATATGTAACTAAAGCACAAGACCATTATTTTATTATTCATAATGATTTCCCAAATCCATTTTATCTCATAAAACTGATATGGAATACATAATACAATGGTGTGATCCATAAATCCCAATATGGGAATAAACATGGTAAAAAGGAATAACATATGAGTAAAATGACATAACATGATATCATAAATGATAATTATCATTAATGATCACTTGAGAAAATAATATCAATAACATGGTATCATAATATCATAAAAATATAGTGATTTTTAATCAACATAAAGCATGCTATAAACATAAATCATGGCTAACTAACAAGACAACATCACACGGTGGATAGAGTCCCATCATAGATTCGGTTTACTCCCAAATCCTATACAAAACATATCATGAGACAAAAAAAATTGGCCAATTTATTAGAGTTATATCTAGTTTCAATCATCTTAACCTGTACATGTTCATGTCTTCAACAAAAGTGAATCAATAAAAAGTCATTATCATAAGGGATTTGTGAAATGCAAATTAAGCATGTGTTATCTAATTAAATGGAGGGGAGATAATATCGGTATATATGTATGAGAAATATGTATATATATATATATAATTTAGAATCATTTTATATAATCAATGAGGGATATAAAGAGAGTTAAAGAGATAAATGTCATAACCCAAAGAAAAAGGGTAGTTTAGAGGGATCCCTTACCTTATGTTCCAGAATTATTATGCACTTACACTTAATGACATGGATAAAAAAAATAAATTCATTAATTACTTAATTTATAATATTTAATATCTATATTTTATTTACTATAATTTTATTACAATAATTTATAACCATTTCATTTAGTTATAGTGTTTAATTTCATTATTCTGAGGGTGTTCATTTCATTTTTTTTGGGTCAAATCTCTTAAAGGAATAAATGTTGATGTTCTTGTAAAATTGGACTAAAAATCCATAAGTGAAATGAAATATAATATATATACTTGAATAAATTTAAATTTTTACTAATATTATTGTTTTTCTAACTTAGGTATGATTATTTTTGAAAAAACATTAATGTAAATTAGTTAGATCATTTTTGTGGGTTTACCATCAATAATAAACTAAATTCATTCTATTTAACGAAATGATAATTAAAACATTAATAAATGTAAACTGAGTCATATTATACTTATTATCATATTAATAAATAGAAAAAATATTTTCATAATTATTCTTGAGTGCAGTGGAGAAAAACCAAGTGTGTTGTTGATAGAGGCGGGTAACAAACCATATTATTAACAAAATTGTTATTTTAGAATCTAAAGAATGGGTAGTAGAAGATGGATATTAAATTAACATAATAAAATTTTACTTTATTAATGATATTAGATGCATTATGTTTTTTATATGATGGAGGTAAGGATACGATAGAATAATAAATGAATCTAAGAGGTAAATTGGGAATATCACCTCACATATGTCGCCTCCTTGAAATAATATTTTATAGAAACATGAAATAGTATTTGGTCTATACCAAAAGAACTTGTACAAGGGGGAAAGGATTGGTAATTTAATTTTTCCTAAATTTGATAATATCCATCACTTAAACCTTTTTAGGAGAAGGGGTTATGAGGTGTGGTATTTATAAGGGGTGGGTAGGTGTGTTTTAAAATATTTTATTCATTTGTTTATTTTTTTCTTCTCAAAGCTATAAAAAATATCGATTATTATGACTAAATAAATAAAATGGTTTATTTTAGTTTGAATTAATGTGTTATTACATTATCTATGACTAATAAAAGTCGTGTATTTAGCATCTAATATTAAATACCATATTTTACTGTATTGATATATTCACAAAAAAATTTACATTTTTATAAATTAAAAAAATTCACCCTAACAATTCTTATATATATAGATTCTTAAAATAAAATCAATTTTATAAAAATAATTTTATAAATATGATAAACATAATTCTCAAATAAAATTTTCATTTATATAAAATATATTAATTTTAATATTATGATTAGTTGTTTGACCCATCAGAAATGTACTTATGGTCTCATTAAATTATCATATAATTATAATAACTCTTAATATCAATCTATAAATCCATTTTTTGAAAATAAAATCTATTTCATATAATGGTATTTATTATAAATGTTAAATTGATATGTTTTTGTTTTACAAAAATAAAAACATTTAATTTATCTTTTTTAAAACATTTATTTAGATGTTCTATGTTTTTGACGTGTTTTATTTTAATTTTATGGGATTACTAAATATTATTTTATACTTCCATTTTTTTGGATACTATTATAATTGTTAGGATATTGTTCCCAATGCTGAGAATACAATTCCACTGCTTTGGTTACTATTCCAATGGCCAAGTTACAATTCAAATAATCGGATTAGTAATGGTCATATGGGTTCCCTACATCCTATAAATATATAATATTTCATTCATTATATAATAAAATTATCTTTCATTTTAATATTATGGTCAGTTTTTTGACCCATCAAAAAATTACTTCTAGTCTCATTAAATTATAATATCATTATAATAACTCATAATATCAATTTATGAATCCATTTTTTGAAAATAGAATTTATTTCAAATCATTTTATTTATTATAAAAGTGAAATTAAAGTGTTTATGTTTTACAAAAATAAAACAATTTAATTTATCTTTTTTCAAACATGAATTTACATGTACTACAGTTTGAATGTGTCTTATTTTAATTATATTGGATTACTAAATATTATTTTATACTTCCATTTGTGAGTGTACAATTATAATTGTTAGGTTACTATTCCCAATGCTGAGATTACAATTCCACTGCTCTGGTTACTATTCCAATTGCCAAATTAGAGTTCAAATAATCTGATTAGTAATGGTTATATGGGTTCCCTACATCCTATTAATAAATAATATTTCATTCATTATTTATTAACATCTATTTTATTCTAAAGGTTATATATATTTTAATTTTAAAAATACATATTATATTACTAACATTCTCTTTCATTTCTACAATGTTGTTCTTGAGGGAGATTATTATTAGGGGTCAAGAAGATCCAATTTTTCCTATTATTATTATCTTATTTTTATTTTTTATTATTGTAATACTTTCAATTATTTTAGAAATTTTCATTATCTTAATAAAATTTTCACATTATAATAAAATGTAGTTGGTTTTATCTTGTGGTACGTACACATTATATAATATTCTTTTAATAAATATGAAACATCTATATATTAGTCAATGAAATTCCATAGATAAAATTTCCATTCATTATGGACTTTAAACAATGAAAAACTATTATTAGTAACCTTTAAGTGGAAATTATAATATGTTCGCATTAGAAGTGTGGGTTTTGGAATGTCACTCAAAACTATATTGAGACATTAATGATAGAGGGGGATAACGATAAGAAAATGGAGAATATATAAGTAAGAATAAATTCTCTTGAATAAAAACATAATTATCATTTTGTGCTGTAATAGAGTATTAATATATGGAATCAATGAGAACAAAAAACACAAAAAAATACTATAGGATGATCCATCCTTCACCCCCAGCTTTGAGGCTAGACATTACCCTCAATGGTTTTCCTTACTATAGGTAATTAATTTGGTCATAATTATTTTTAATGGATACGAATTTGTCATACACTCATACCTTTCCTATACTAAAATCTATAGGTTAAAATTAATTTTGATATATATATATATTATCACCATCCCATCACATTTTCAATTGGAGTAAAATTGTCAATATATAAAGATATATTTTACAATAATAAAAAACTTCTAAAATGTCATATTAGATTAGAGATTCAGGAATCTCACATGATAAGAACCGATCTACATGTTCCCCTATATGATATAGATGTTCAAAAGGTCAATAATTCTATTAAAACATTCACAAAATTGTTCTATCAAATTGTAAAAACATATGTCAATATTTAGGTATGTACTTTCTAAATTATTTTTTTTAGAAAACCCTTTCACAACTAATAAAAACATCATGAACTAAATATTGTTTATACTAATGATGAAAATGAAGGGGAAACAGAAGGTCGAATCAAAACAACCTAACGGATTAACCAATGAATCCAAAATAACTAATGAGAGTACCTTTAACCAAAAAATCCAACTACAAAATTTACTATCATTAGAAGTTCATGAAGAGACAATGTTCAAAAATAATAATACATACTTCAATTATTTTTTAGAACAAATGTATGGAGATTCAATTACAAACAATATTAATCTTTAGATTTTAGATGAAACTCATATGCATGAATGGTTTGGTGTCTCAGCTATAAATGTATACATGAAGCATGTTTCTCTATTCATTTTTCCCTAATATATGATATCCTGTTTTCATTACAGTTAAATATTATTCCTATTTTTTGTATGCTTCTATAGTAGTAGTATTTAAAGGGAAATCCCTTCAGACATAAATTTGGAGTCATTTTTCCTCGTGTAACTTCTATACGGAAAAAGACATTAAAATATACTAAATATGAAATTATAGAGGTCCATATGAATGCATTGTTTGGAAAGAAACATAGAAATAGAAAACTTGTCTTAATACCCACTATCCATGGGTAATACTCCATAATCTAAACAAGTAAAATAAAATTTCATTTCTATCATTACTTTTTCATTTTTATTTTTTAATAATAATTGGTTTCTCATTACAACCAATTGTGATACCCCAAAGATTTATTTATTTCATTCAAATATTGATTACAAAATAATCGACAACACTTGACATTCTTTATTAAATTTTAATGCACTATATTGAACATTTTGCAAATAAACATCAAGTTATATGTTTATATTATGTTTTAATGAATTTTTTTATGATTAGGTGGTTTTTAAATATAACTAAAATCATGGTATGAAATGTTCTATGAGAAAAATAATCTTATAAATTTCGAAAATAGGATAATTATTTAGTTATATATAATATAATTTAACTATCCAAACATAAATCGAAAAAATTAATAATTTTTTCCAATATTTATGTAGTGTCTGAAAAAATTAACAAAAATCATGGTTATTACATTTTTATATTTAAATAACGTATCATATTCCATTATAAAACTATCATATCTGAATATGAATATCTGAATATAGTTAAAATTTATTTTCAAATATTTATTAATTTTTTGTTTTTAATATTTTTTGGTACTACCATGATTGTTGACAGTCCACGTATTCAAAAGATGAAATAGTTTTGTTTACAAACATGTAGTAACAATACATTTTAGAAACCCCGATATTTTAGAATTAATTTGATTTAAATACCACTATTATATAGAATTAATTCTATAAAACAACAGTCTCAAACGAATCATGACATACTATATAAATATTATTATTCAAATATGGTTATTAAAAATTAGTTGTTGTTTTTGGGGATATGAATTAGAATAACCATATTATGAAATATATTTCCAAAAAAATTATTATTAAAATTTATTTATTACTTCCTACAAAATATACAAAAAACTTTCAATGATAAGAATTAATGTTAAGTATTATTATTGGTTTAAAAGGGTGATTTTTCTATAAAAAATATTTAATTTATTTTATATTTTAAATTAAAAGATAAATTTATAAATTTCATAATTTAAATATTATAAATTCAAATAATTGTTGAAATCATCAGGTCAATGTAATCATTGGATTAATTTTTTGATTTATCTGAAAAGATTGATTTTTTAGTGAATAGTGAACATTTATAATATTTGTAACACTATCATGTCATTTCAATATATAAAGTAATTTAAAATAACCATTATTTATTCTATTTATTTATAAATTAAAATATTACCTATTATATTAAAAATAATAAAACTAATTCCATTGTAATAACCATTATATTACATATTGTAATAAGTTCATTTTTATGTTCAAAAAGTTATTTTTTTTAAAACAGGTTTTCATTGCATTTTAAGTACTTATATTAAAATTAATTTATTCTAATTAGATAAATTTAACATAGAAAAATGGATTTAATATTTAGAATTATGAGGTTAAATTTAATCAAAGTGGTTAATTTAATTTTTATCCATTATTAATAGTTACTTTGGTTCCCATATTGTCACTATGATAAAACAGTAAAACAAGTAAATTAAGGTTAAATATTTGAGATAAGTTCACAAAATTTAATATGAATTGTGATTGGATGATATTATTTCTAAAATTATTATCCAATAATAAAAAATATGGTAATTGTTTCCCACTTTCATTTGATAGTGACCTCTATATTATTTTAAGTAATGAAAAATTATAAAATGTCACTATCATTCTTTTAATATCTCTAACATGTTGTTGTAGGTACAAAAAGAAGACATAAATTGTTATAAATAATTACTTTCAAGATAAATAAATTATTTTATAATAGTGATTTATTTTTTATTTTTTTGTGATGGTATAATTAACTTGAACTCTTACGCAAAGCCAAGGTAGTGCTTGTGAAATCCATTGAAAAATAAAATAAATTATTTTAAAAACATTAAAACTAATATGATTTGATGAATCGTGATGTTCCATGAATTTCATGGATGATTATAAAACAAATAGTGATGGTTAAAGTATTTATATTATAATTTCATTATTATCTTGATTCCTTTAAAGTCAAACTATGTGAGCCATAATCAAGAGGTCTTTAAATTGTATTTAATGTTCAAATACAATTTTTAAATAATCAGAAAATTGTAAAAAAACTCTCATGAATGATGTTTATGGTGAAATTTTTATTAAAAATTAATGTTTCATTTATCTCCCACTTTTCAATTTTAAAATCACTTTTATTACCCGTAGAGATTGAATTTTTGTTGGCATGATTGAGATTAAAAGGATTACCAAGATGGTTAAATTAAGGGATAATGTTTAATATGACACTTAAAACTTTATAAAATTGTTTGGTTAGAATATATTACATCCATATCCTATTTTTTTCTTATATATGTCACCTTGGTAAATTTTACATGATTTAAAAACATATAATATATTAATATTTCATGTGCGTATATTATTTCACATCCTCACTTATAAAAGGGAACCACCTATCATATCTTTCTCACTCATCATGAGCAATTTATATCAACCAGTCACTTCCTAGAATCCCTCCCTATGTCATATAGGTCATTTTATCCCTTATTGAAAAATCCAATAAGACTTAAGGTTTAAGCCGAATATGTTTTTCAAAGAAGAGGTATAACTCTTAACTGTGTTCTTTTAGGATTATGTGATTTTATACCTCCTTAAAATAAATCATAACTATTAATTTATAATATATTAAGGAAATAAAATATTATCAAATCTTATTATAAATATGGTATAATAAAATTTCTCTTTTTTCTTTACAACAAAAAATGAAATCATTTCTAGTGCGTATGTACCGACTATCGTCTCCAAGTAGTGATTTAATTCGTTTTTCATCCTCCATATATGATTGGGTAAAATAATAGATAAAATAAATATATATTATATTTTTGATATAAATATTATAATATAATGATTGTATATTACTTACATTCTTTCTCTTCCATACATTGGAAAATCATAATGTCACTCATGCTTATGAATTAACTACAACCTATATGAAGCAATGTGATTCAATTTCATTAATGACTTACATAATTGGTCATAAGGATGAAAATAATAAATAATTATGAAATTTTTAATGTTTTTATGATTCTATAAAAGTAAAAAATTATCAAATTTATTTCTTTTCCACCCAATAGAAAAATGAAAATGTAATTTGTGTGTTTGTGTGTACTACCATCTCCATGAAACGATATAATTTATTTTTCATGACTACCTTAAAATAATAGTTTAAGAAGTATAATTAATATTCAAAAATGATTATTATACATTTTATAAGATTTTAGAACTGAAGTAACCATGAAACTGATGACCATAGTTATCCTACCCAATCTATTTTATAGATTATGAACCGAAGGACCTGAAAAAATCTGATATAAAATTAACAGATGTATTAAATAAATTCAAAATGGTAATTAATTATTGAAAATTATTGATAATAAAGGAATAAAAATGAAAAAGGTTATGAAACAATTTTAAAATATTATAAATTTATTATTCAGGATTGTAGGTGAACGTATGAAATGAGTTGGGACATGAGGTAAGGGATTCGTCATATCAATTTCCTTTATTTGAATCTTATTGAATTTTCACCATATGTATTATATTGTGTGGTGAATTTACTAAATTAAATATGTCTTTTATAATTAATTTAATAAAATTCATGTGGTTTAAAAACCCAATTTAGGTTCTCTGGTTCAATATTATTTGATTTAAATGTTTTCAATGACATAAGTGAATCTCCATTAAAATATTGATTTCAAATATTTTAAAATCATTCTCATCCATATATATGTTCTTAAAAATTGTATTATGGAAGTAATTTCTATACATAAAGGTATTGATAATGTTTTTTCTTATACATTTTACATTCTTTATAGATGATTAAAATAAATATTTTTCAATATTTTTAGATGATATATTTGATATTTCATTATAATGTTTGAAAAGAATGTTTTTTAGCATTTTTCAAATATGAGGAATTTCTTGTTATCATGATCATTATTCTTTTAAAATATTAATATAAAATTTTTCATGATTTTCCAAAGTAAATATAAATCCATCTTCTTCTGGTATTTTTTTAATTACTAATATTTTACAATAAATAGTCATCTCTTCTACTATTATTGTCATAACTAAAATTTAATCATTATATGTGTTTATAATGATATTTTATCAGTTTTTATGGTATTAATGAAATTTTTTATTAGCTTATGTATGATTTTGCCTTTATAATTTGTACATAATGACCGGTAAACCAGATATAGCTATCCAATGCATTGGGTAATTTGGATGGAGATAACTTTTACTGGCTCTATTTTTTTCTTATAACGATTTTTAATATTTTATATAATATTTTCAGAGCTAGGAGAAGCGTTAGATCAGGATTATAGGGACCAATGAGGATTAGTAATAATATGATAAAAATTAATCATATTATATCACACATGCATTTTTTATGAAATAATGGAATAAATAATGAATGGAGACTCAAATCAGAAATATAATACCACTTTTATATCTAGAATGTGGGTTTCAACCAATGTGTGAAATAATTTTTAGTACACATCGGGTGTTTGGATTGAGCACCATTATGGGTGGAATGATAGTTAAATAAATTATAAAATACTAATAATTTAAATAATTACTATAATCCAAAAAATCTTCTATAAAATCATTATTTTAGAAAATAACTATGATTAGATACTTAACTCTATAGGTTGATATATGATTTTTTGGAGGAATGTTCATGGATGATCATCAATAAATGGTGGTTTACCAATTGGTGTGTCAACAGAACTTGGGGATGTCACAAGTTGTAGAAACATATCACTATTCGTTTCAAGTGATTGATTGAAATGAAAGGTATGATGTTGTGTGTTAGATTTTATACCCTTTTTTATCAGTTACTAAACTGAATTAAATTGTTCAATAATATTTATTCATGGATCGATGGCTATTTTTCTGGTATTTCATTATCTTCATATAATTAGGAATTGATTATTTTTTATGAATACTCATTTAATTTCCTCTTCGTACATTGATTATACATCAATGAATTGAGGATATCTAAATAATGGTCATGTTTCAATCCCCATATTTATGTTTTATGGGTTTCTATCCTCATTCCTCATCCATTAATCATTTATATTCCTTTTACGAGTGGCTCGACAAATTCCTAGTGGAAAATAATTGTACAATCATTCTCTAGTGAAAAAGATCATTAATGAAAGGTTGGGATTACAAACAAAGGCCAGATAATGGTTTACAATGATGGTATATGACCAGGTTCTGATTTTGGAGTTCCCATGTTCATGATTTTTAGTGTTCAGAAGATGCAGTCTAATGAAGATTATTTCTTAATTGGATTTAATGACCAAATCTAGTTAAAACTATCCAAAATTTTTAATCAATTCAATATCACCATATATCGACCTGTCTAGTGGAATAATTGATGGTGGCAGTGGTGTGGAAGATACACATAGAATAGTCTATATTTTTAATGAAAATAATAACTACACAATGTGTAATCAAAAGTAACACGCATTTTGTGGTCTCGTCCTATGGTGTTAGGGTTTAAATTTAAGAAAAAGTATCGCATGCCATTTGAAACATGTCACACATCATGTGACCCATTGATGTTTGCTCGATGTGTTCCTTTTGGGTACATGATCACATAAAAGGCTAGAAAAATGGGAACAACTAAAGTACATAAACACAACTTTGTAGTCAAACATGAATAGGTACATGGGCATATCTAGAGTATATGTGCATTACCTAAAGTATGAAGGAGCTTGCTATAATGCATGGAACTAGGATGTTTTCACACAATGAGTCCCAATTCTACCTCTAAAAATCATGTTCTCCAAAATAACATGTTATGATTATGTATAAAGGCATAATATTTGATATAGAAAAAAAACAGACATACATAGGGAAGACAAGACACATCTATTACTCACAGTACACATCGTATGCTTTTTATAAGGTTGGTTGAGGCCCTCAGACTCTTTAGTTTGGAATGGTTTTAGTTGTGTGTGATACCTTGGTTCATCCCCATGAGGTTAATGTGAGGCATTATGTCCCAAGTATAGGATGTGATTTCATACATAATATTATTCTCGGATAGAGTATGACAATACTTCTTCGTGACATGGGTTGTGATCCTATATCATTTATTCATAGTCTCTAAGTGGGTCTTGAGTAATCTTCATTACCAACTTACATGGGAATATGATTCCCTAATTATCATGTTATTCCAGGTACATTCTGGTATAAATTAGTGTCCTTGGGTGACATCCCCTATCTATCTATTGATATATTTAGTGTTCTAATGTGTACAATTTTGGTGAGGCCCGACCATCATAAACTCTCAAATAAGAACTATTAGTGATCGAAAGGCTCATAGAGTGAGTTTTCTTGGATGAGAATAAATTTAAATCCTCAAGAATAATCTTGTGTCTGGTAGTATGGTTGAGATCTCTTTGAGACATAGTTTCTATTTTGAGTATATTTGGGTGTTTATATTTCCATGTCTCAAGGTACTGTTAACTTGCCTTTGTGATGATGAGATGACTTCTATCTTGGTTATTTATGGTTATTGATTTTTGGGAGTCCCATTGGGTAATGATATTATCAAACCATTATTGGATATTCAAACACATGTCGTTTCTTATATATATATATATATGATATTCCTATTGATAAATTCCTAGGAGGACTATGAGTATAAAGAGCATATTGATCTAGATCGATCATGGATTGTAACTAGTATTTCATTTGATAGAGGACTTGTCCTTCTAGTAGTTTGGACTCTTTTTTAGATTGGTTGGGCATGTATGTGTACCTTTATACCTTTTTCCATCTATACTGTGATGTACTCTGTTGGTGATATTTATATGTATGCATGCACTCTCATATAATTTGTATTGTTTAACCATTATAGGATGTATCGGTAGTCGTAGTTGTGTTCATGTGTACAAGTACTTTAGGCTAAGGCCACGCAGGTATGTGATATACTTAGTTAGAATATCTAGCCATCCATGACCGTTTGGATGTAGGATTCTGGTGTCACAGTTGGCTGACTGTAGGAAAAGTGGGCCTTAGTGATTCATTTTATGATAGAGTGGTATCAGAGTTTTGTTCATCTTAGGACTGGAGTTTTGATATTTTATAGCTATGAGTTTTGTTTTGGGATATTGGGAAATAATGTTATGTAGTTTCTAGTTCATCTCTCATACCAGTGAATGTTGTGTAAGTATAATGGAGAATTTATCAATTCATTGGGACTCATATAACCTAATTGTTGACACAATACTAGTAGGAACTTATTGGAAGGAAAACATTGGTACATGCATCATATATGAATGATCTATGGTTTCCATTCCCTTCATGAGTCAACTCCTTAGATATACTATTTATCAATGGTATATATTGATTAGTTTAGGATTCCTTTGTTATAGCCTCCATCAATGATTCTATAGACGGGTCCCAATGATGATCCTCTTATTGAAGACGCTTCAATACATGGTCCTGTATTAATGGTCATAAATTTTGGTTGTTTTCTAGTTTTTCTACCACCCCTTGAGTATAAGTTTTCACCAATATTATTATATTATTATTTGTTTTTTAGAGCACTTCATGATTTTCATTGGTATAAACCTATGACATTGTGTGATGATCATCAACCCTAGGTTAATAAGTACTAGATAGAGTCCATCACCAATGTTTTCCACCTTATGGGAACACCCTTAAATATGATGGTGTTCCTAGATGAAAGACATACTTAGGTATCCATAGGTCTACGGTAGAGTTCGGTGACTCAAACACATAATTAAATGGATCCCCCTTTGATGGTGTTTAAGAACCTCTGTATAGAAGAGTTCTATCTAGGAATGTTATGAGCGGTGCACATCCCCGAGATTTCATATCTTGAAAAAGATAGTATGAACATGGTATTTTTTTTTGAGGTTCCTTAATCTATCAAGATATTATTTTGATGCATTTAACGATATTTTTTAGAATATACCATAATGTTGGGAATACACCAAAATATTTGGTCTTGAGTGATATATATTTTAATTCATGCCAATATCATAGTACTTGAGTGGGATTTAATAGTAGAGATATTTTTGGGAGAGAATACATTGATAGTCGGTTCTAGTAGTGGTAACACTAGAGCTACGAATTTAGAAGTGGGTATCTAATGTAGAAACATGGATCAGGGAGTGAAAGAAACATCAAAAGATGATCTCAGGACATAGGTTCTATAGTTTACAGATATCAAGATTGATCTATTCAGTTTATAGAAGGGTGATATTTATCCTGAGATGGTTGGGACATCTCTTGGGAGATTTTCTAACTAGTTCTGTTTCTGACAGAGAGATTCTGGATAAAATTCCTAGGTAGATATCATAACAGTAGAATGGAAGTCCATATGGAAGTGGATGTGGAATATGATTACTGAGATCATCATGAGGTGTTAGATGGTCTGGCCTATTTCCCACATCACCTCTATTTGTACAATACTAGGCTCATGGAGCTAGTGGTAAGGGATGAGGATAACTATAGGTAGTGTAATCCTTTGACCAAGAGTATCCTAGAATAATTATTTTTATAATCTATATCTTCCCTAGTTTAGCTATGTAGCATCCCACCTCAGATTCCTCTCAATAGTGCTCTAAGATAGTTTGCCAAAAGACCTCACGTGAGCCTCCTCAAATTCCAATGGTTTCTAACTAGCATCAATATCCTATGATAAGTTAGTGGGGAGACTATTCCCTCACTAATCAGATTATATCATAACAATATAAATAAGAAACATCTGACGCAACACTCCATAATAGATTACATCATAATTAATGATAAATAAATATTCAAGCTAAAAATAAGTATGAGGAAGCTATATAATACCAGTTTGGAAGATGAATAATAATAATTGATGTAAAATATGATTTGATTTCATGTTCTTTAAAAAAATGAATAAGCAGGGGGAGGGGATACAAGCATATACAACAAGATGACAAAATATACGAAAGGCCTAAAACTTATATGAGTAGTATATTGAGAATAAGCTCGGTCCTCTTCTCCAAACCCCATCCTAGTAATCCAAATCATGTATTAGATGCTAGTTGGTTCCCTTTATCAGTACATACAATCATAATGTCTACTCAGGTACCAGAGGCTCCCTTGAAGGGTGTGAGATACCAAATTAGTAAGCTAGAACCCATGGTGTCTAGGTCATTTAATTTCATGAAATATAAATAAATAGTGTTCCATATTGGATTTAAATAAAATAAATAAATAATAAATAAAGTCATTTTACTAGGATCCAATTAGAGACTATCCCACTCACCCAAATTCATCCTCAGACATTGTGTTTGAATCAAATGGACCTCTAATGGAATATTGATATGGATAGGGTTCCAGGTGATGGACTATACCCAATCTTGTTCATGGGATAATAGGGAACATCCCTATATAATTCAAACCAATGTATAAATTCTCAGTTTGAAAACGTTGTTTCACCTCTTTGTTTAGTATTTGAAAAAAAATTAGAAACTATATTGAGTCACCCTGAGCTCCTCGATGGAAATAAAAAAAGACATGACATGTATCACTTGAAGGTATCATCATATAACAAATTACAAGGATTTAGTCCATGGTGAACCATTGATGAAGACCCACGAGTCACTCCATGCATGGTATGATAAGTAAAGTACTAGCATATGAGTCTGTCCCAAGTATTGCACAAAGGGGCCCAAGTATTTCTTGAGGCATGGATCAACCAATGTGATTTAATCCTATCCATGTGGTCTTCCCTTTGGATTGGTGTCACTATTATAGATGAAAAATAGAAAATGTTAGTGATCCCATCTCATTCATACCTGATGTGGCCCCTAACATTTTTAATAACCATTAACAGTTACACAAATAAGACACAAGAGTCCATCCAAGGGTTCTTTAAGTTAGAATATAATAACCCTTCTCTTTATTTCATATTTAAACATGACTTTTTACATAAAGGTACTCATAATAAAACTCCTAAGATAGATAGGTCTGGTGTCTTGGGAAATTTGGAATATTACATAAAAACATGAAATAGGAAATACAACATCATTATTGAAAACATCTTTTAGATGACCACAATATTCCTTCGTACTGAACATTTTATGGGATAACCTGATGACTTACACATGAAAAGGGTGATCTATAAAGCTTATTAATGGAATTATCATGGAATAACATGAGAATAATAATAAATTTTCATCGATAAGAGTATAAATGGAGAAAAAAAGAAACATGAATATAAAATTATGACATAGCATGATAATCATATCATGGAAATGTGGCATCAATATACAACATGATATTAACATGAGTCAATTCTCATTGCACATGGATTAGCATGATTAATCCATAATTTTATTTGAATTAGCATGATTAAACCTTAATTTCACAAGATTTATCTTGATTAAACCCTCATTGCACATGATGTATCATGATATAAAACCTTAACCAATGCATTGGACCTCTATTAGGGCACACCCTTCATAAACATTTCAATACATGCCAAAGTATGACACGTATATCATATAACATGGAATCATTAAACATAATAAGTTATTATATGAACAAGGAATGTGGAATAAATACATGTAATTCCCCAATAAATATGTATATGAGTACAAAGGTGAATACCCATTTTAGAGAAAAGGGTTTGGTATTCACCACACGATGGAAAATCATAGTGAAATTTATGTAGGATAGCAGCGTCAAATAGAAATTCATAAAATGGGTTGATGAGAGAGAAATGGGTCTCTCATAATTAATACATGAAATTTAAAGTAAGGGAATCGTGTAACATTATACTCCAACAAATAGAATTGAATTTAAGATACATAATACAAAATATTTTCTTGAATGGGCATGAGGTGAGAGAAATCCCTTCCAAAATTTCGGCATGGTAATAGGTTTATATAAAGGATCATGGACAGGTTAATGGGAGTGGAAAAAGATATAATTATTTATATATTAAATTTATAGTAAGGGGAATATTTATGAACATATCCCAACATATGAAAATTGAAATAAAAAGGCATATCCTGAAAAGAGTGCTTGATAAAAGAGGAGAGTGAAAGATCCCTTACAAGGATGTGTGACTCCAAAAGCCCGTGAGAGGATAATTCAGAGCATGGGAGAGACTTTTAAGTGATATATGGAGTTAACATTAGAGTTTGGATGAGATTCATGGAATCTCAGTGAAGATGAATTTGAGCATGGGTGGGTTAATATAGGAAATGAGAGGTATTTCTTTAATATTTTTGTTTTTGACACCTCAAAATAAAATATTCAAAACCACTAAACTTATTATGATTTTTTCCCTTCGTTTCTTCAAAGGGGGAGCATGAAAAATTATTTTATTGGGACAAGGGAAAAACATATTAAAATATTTCCCTTTCTTATGTGGTGGTGAGTCACACTCTCTAGGAAATTATTTTAAAATCTTAAAATATTTTATAGGTCTTGGATGATTCATAATGGATTTATAAAATAAATAAATAAAAATATTAAATTACATTATTTTAAAGGAAACACATTTATTTTGAATAAAATATATTTTATATTATTTAGTACATCATCATTGGGTTTTTATGATGTCCTCGTATATTTCTACAGTATTTTAGTTTTACTCAAAAATTTGATTGTCTCGTAAAATTATGAAAAATTCACTGTTGGATAATTTCAACCTTTTAATTAAAAAAAAAACAATATTAATTTTATCTAAATAATTTTATAAATATTTGAATTTTCAATTTTAAAATAAAAACTAATATTTATTGAAAATTAATGGGTTTTGGGAAAAACGGGTTTTAAACCATAATAAAAATTACTTTAGAAATCATAAAAATTATTTGATCATTTAAATTTTACAATAATAATTTAATTATAATATTTTATTAGAATATTATATTTTTGAAAAATTCATTATTTCTTAAATAGATATTTCTTAGTTTAATTTCAATATTAACCGAAAATACTCTTTGTGTATAAAAATTAAATTACAAATTAACAATAACAGAATGAATGGTTTCTCTTTATTAAATAAAATCATAATGCTAGTGTCTTTTTACATGTCTATTTTTACACTAGCATACACCCTAAGAGTAAGGTGTGCGATGGTGGGGATTTCATGGGGTTGTTTATTAAACATGGTTTGGGTCGTGATATTGAAGAGAATGAACTTCTCCCATAAACGGTTTCACTCATTCTTAAGTTGTCAAATGTCGATTTGGGATTGGTCTATGTAAGAGCCTTGAAATGATATCTCCCTTAAATGGTATTTATAGGGAATTATCCCACTGGTTGAGGCCATCACTTCTTTTTTCTTGGCTGAATGGATTTGTTAAACACTATATTTTTACTATTAATGTGACCGCAATTCAAAATATATATTATAAATGTGGAATATGCTTAATGTTCATTTAAAATCAAATTTGATATAATAAGATAAGTTCATTTTTCTTCGATATCCATAAGAAATTTAATCAAAATAAATGTAAGTTTATTCATAAATGGTCGAGTCATTACAACCTTTCCCTCTTAATAAATTTCTCCCTTGAAATTTCCTTTTCCCACAAAACAATATATGGGGGTAACTATTATTCATCACCTCCTATGGTTCCCACATTGTATCTTAAATGTGGTGGATTATCCACAACAGCTTGATGAGGGGAATTGTCTTATTTTGTAGAACTTTTCCCTACGATCTATGATCTTCATCGGATGCTCCTCATAAGAAATGGAATTCTCTAATGGTACCGCCTCTAGATTGAGTACATGTAATGGGTCTGGGATATACATACTTTAGAGGGAAACATGTAATACATCAGGCACATATGATAGGTTTGGTGGGAGTTCTAGTCAATAGGTCAGTCCTTTGATGTGATCAATGATCTCAAAAGGGTCTATGTACCATGGTCTATGATTTCCCTTCTCCCTAAATATCATTAAACTCTTCCCTAAAGATATAAGTTGGAATAACATGTCTCAAATATAGAACACTTGGTCAGATTGATGATTATCAGAATAGGTCTTTTTTCAACTTTGAGTAGCTTTTATGTGTTTTTGTATGGTCTTAACCTTCTCCACCATTACATCAATCATTTCTGAACCTAGATGATTTTTCCCAAACTTTACCCCAACATTCTCCTTTTCTGCACCTCTTCCCATAAATAGAATTATATAGAGACATTTAGATTCTTTAATGGAAACTATTTTTAAGATGACTCCACTAAAAGAAAAAATTTGGTCTCATCTAAATTTTGATTCCATTGAGAAAGATCTCAACATGTCCCGAAGTGTTCAGATAGTCCACTCATATTGGCTATAAGTTAGAGGGTGATAATCTATACTAAAGTTAAGCTCAGTGTCAAGAGCACACTGGAGACTTTTTGAAAACATAGAGATGAATCTTGGATCTCAATATGACATAATCGATAATGGTAATCCTTGTGGGCTTACCACTTCTCTTATGTATATTTGTTCTAGTTGATCCAGTGGGAAGTACTCTTAAATCACAATGAAGTGTGAAGTCTTTGTAAGATAATCCACAACAACCCAGATAACATTGTTTCCTTTGGATTCCTTCAGATGTCTTGTGACAAATTCCATTGTTATGTCCTCATATTTCAATGTTTCTATGGGTAATGGTTATTTTGTCCCCTTATAGTTCTACATCTCACCCATCACATGCGGATATATGAGGTACTTTTATATATATTCAAAATTCTCATTCTTCATGTTATCAAACAAATAGTGATCCTTGAGATCACGATATATCTTTTTGTTTCTTAGGTGAATGGATAAATTAAAACTATGTACATCCTCCAAAAGTATTTCCATAACATATGATTCTATAGGACACATAGTCTCAACCCAAATATAAAAATTCCTTCTTCATTAATAATAAAATCTATATATTATCATTTCATTATAGTTTTAACTTTCTTCTAAATTATCTCATCATCATTTTGATCATCCTTTAACCTTTATAAAATCGACAGTTGAGCAATCATTTGTGGAAGCATTGATGATGCTCCCTTTTTTATATTTCCCATGCCCATATTCATAAAATATAAAAAGATTTTATCATTTTAAATTATCATGAATGATAAAATTATTGGGTATTTTCTACATAGATCATTAACTGCCTTGTTTTCATTGCCAGGATGGTAGTGGATTGAAAAGACATAATACATGATGATCTCTAACCATATTCATTGGTACATATTCAACTCTTTATATGTGAATATATATTTTATAATTTTTTGATCTGTATATATTTTTCACTTCTTCCCAAAGAGATAATGCTACTAGAAATTCAACATAAATATCATAGCTTTTAACTCCATATAATGTGTGTGATATTTTTTCTCATGAGTTTTCATCTTCCTTAAGGCATAGGAAATTAATTTTTTATTTTTCATCAACACACATCTCAATCCCTTCTTTGATGCTTCACTAAATATTATGAAAAGCTCACACTCGTAGCTTGAGTGATCATAGGGGACGTGATAAGCCTCTTTTTCAAATCTATAAAGCATTATTTATATTAATCATTATATCAAAACATGACTCAATTTCATGTTATCTAAGTAAGAGGGTTTGAAAGTCATGAGATATTTTCCACAAATCTGCGATAATATCTAGCTTACCTAGGGAAGCTATGGATATCTATCACAGATGTTGGACTAATCCATCCCTAAAAATACTATCTCTTGGAAGGATCCATAGATATCCAATTTCTTTTGATGTTATTCTCAAAAGATGAGACTTCCTTTAACCAAAAAATACACTTGTTTCACTTTGCATTGAGCTTATCATTTCGAAAGGTCTTTGGTATAGAGATTAGATGATCCTCATACCCCCCCTTGGTTTTGGATTATATTATAAATACTACCCCAAATTTGACAAAGTAATCTCTAAAGAATATACTCATCATGTCCATGATGATTTCTGGAGAATTAGTGAGTTTGAATGGCATTATTATGAACTCATAATACATATACCTTGGATGAAACTAAATCATGGTGATATCATCCTTATCCACCCTTACTTGGTTATATCCCGACTAAAGAACCACTTTTGAGAAGTATTGTTCTCCACATAGTCGATTGAACAAGTCATCAAATAATGGAAAATGATACTTGTTCTTTACAGTGAATTTTTTGAGCTCATGATAATCAATTCAAAGGTATATTGACACATCCTTCTTCTGGATGAAGGGGACTGGTTCACCCCATCTTGAATCACTTTGGTGTATAAACCAAATATCCAGATTCTTTTTTATTTATTTCTTTATCTCCTCATGTTCCCAAAAAATCATTCTATATGGAGACGTGGATATTAGTATTAACCTAGGTGTAAGATCAATCGAGAATTCTACATCTCTACTTGGAGGAAGGCCAGAAAATTCATCATGAAACACATTAGTAAATTCCCCCATGATAACCATGTCTTCGAGGATTGTTACTTCATTAGAATCAATCATCTAATAAAGATACATATGATTATAGTGAAGTAATATTCATGATTGGTATGATGGTGATGATGAAGATTCATCCTCCTCCATAAACTTGTATAGAATTAGTTTTCGATTCTCCATATGGAGAGTGACTTACCTCTCTTGGAATTTTTTTTGGATTGATATAGTTACAGCCAATCCATGCACACAATTGCATCAAATTCAACTAAGGAATGTATGAAAAGTATATTCAATAATTTCGATCCATAAAGTGTGATAGGGGATGAGTTATATTCATGGGATGCAACAATTTCTGCATTTTTAATTGTCACCAAAAATATATACATTAATTATTTATTGTGGTTTTTGGGATATTCTACTAATATTTTAGAATATAAAAATATACATCTAACCATAATAAAAAACTACCTTTTTAATTATTGAATGAATAACTAGAATATATATCCCCACTTCTTTCTTGGAATTCACATTGGTGATAGAGATGAAAAAATATAACCATTGCTGCCTCAGAGGTTGTTGGTTGCCTCTGAAAACCATAGGATTAGGGAACTAGTCCACAACATGCCCTAGTTCATTGTAGTTGTATCAATGAAAAACATTTTGAGGGTCGACCAGATATATTTTTTCCTATATCCGTTTACGGGTTTCTCATGTTAGAAACTATTATCTTGGTTCCCATATCATTCGCACCAAAAGCATTTCCTTGATCTCCTTAGGTAATTTATGTGGTTCTTCTTTCCACACCTTTGATAAGAGGGTTGCTGTAATTTCTTAGCATTGTTGGATTTATCCATCATACCACCAGAATTAAAGATAACTTTTTGTTTTTCCCCATTTGATACACCTGATATTCACTAATCTCAATCTCAAATTTGAGGGAATGTCAGAAAATTTTCTTTTGCCTTTCAATTTCATGGATTTCCATAGCTTCCCATAGGCTAGGCTTTATCCCGAAAAATAAGTGGACAACCTTTCATTTGAGAGTAATGAAAAAATTGGAGTCATATCATGAATGTCTGGTGATGTTTTTCTTGTACTCCCCAACAAATTCATCATCCTTTTTCTTGATTGAAAGGAAATATCTTTCTATCATACGAAATAGGGTGCATGAATTATATTTATAAAAAAAAATCCAAAAATCCATCAAGTCCATTGCTATGATCTCCTCCCAAGGCATCATATTCTTGATAAATGTCCACTACTAATCATCTTCACCAACCATATGATAAATATCAATAAGAACATCATCTTTTTTTAGAACATTTAAGTACAAAGAATATCCTTTCGATGGAATTGATCCACTGCTCTGTGATTATGGGATGAGATGATCCATTAGACATATGGGTCCTTTGTCTCATGAAGATCTCGACTATGGGTTTCTCTTTCTTAGGTGGGTTTGGGAAATCATTTTGAACCATGATTCATTCCAGAACATCAGTTTACTGAGAGAGTATCATAAAAAAAATTTATTCATACTACCATTAGGTTTGGAAGATATTTTGGTTAATCCTCACACTACCCTTCACGTCATTTTTTAACATGATTACTCATATTACTATGCATTTACTATAATAAAATGAAGATTAGGGATGAGAAACGTAAATTTTTTAAACACATAATAGGAATCCAATGAAATTAAAGGGATAACTTATGAAATTTATTTATCTCCTTAACATATGAATTTCTAGGATTCAATCTATGTTATCCATGATCTAATTATTAAAATATATTATTATGTTATTTTATTTATATTCCCTTAAGAATGGTTTGTAATGAGATTATGAATTTACCAAATAATATCCCTTAGGAATTTCATGCTAGCATTGAATAGAGGGCCATTGTCGTGAACCAGTTCTCATTTGAGTCTAGATCAAAGCGGTGTTTTCAAGAATTACCCATAGATACATATGTGATATATCCACATCCACTTGAGTCAATCCATATTGGGATGTATTTTCTAGATAAACCCCTTATTATTTACTAATGAAAATTTAGTGATATTTTTGTTATACTTAGTCTTAACCCTAAGGGTTTTCACTAGGGTTTTCTAATCCTAATCCAAAAAATAGTTAAACATATCCTCTGATAGCAAATATGACAACCCTAGTCTTGATTTTTTATTAAAAAATTATTTGTGATATAAAATATAGCTTAATGAAACTTGAAATATTGAGAGGTCTAGTGTCTACGGAAATTAGAATCATTACATAATAACATAAAACAGAAAATACAACATCCTTATTGAAAATGTATTTCACAAGAATTAGAATGATAAAACACCAATTTCCCATAAATTATAATGATTATCCCCTCATCGTACAAGACATATCATGATACTAAACATTACCTAATGCAGTGGAGTACTATCAATTCACACCCTTCATAAACATTTCATTTTATGCATAAGTGTGCCACATAGATCATATAATATGAAATCATTCAACATTATATGTTATTCCATGATCTAATAATTTTTAATAAATACATGTAAGTTCCCAATCATGAATTATATGAGCATAAAGTTGAATACCCTTGGTAGAGAAACGGGTTTGGTATTCACTACATGATGGAAAATAGTAGTGCATTTTCACAGTATAAGGGAATCAAATAGAAATTCATAATATGGGTTGATGAGAGAAAAAGGGGATATCATCATTTATACATGAAATTTAATATAATTGGATCATGTAACATTATACCCAAACACATGAAATTTAACGTTTCAAGAATAATATAAAAGAAGTTCTTGAATAGGAATGAAGAGAGAGAAATACCTTATGGAATATTGACATAGTAACAGGTGTATATAAAGGATAATAGATGTATTAATGATATTATAAAGAATATTACATTATATATAAATAAAATTCACAGTAAGGGGATTATGTATGAACATATCCAAACATATGAAAATTAAAATTAAAAGGAATTTCACCGAAGTAGTGTTTGATAAAAGAAAACAGTGTAAGATAACTTACATGGATGTGTGACTCCAAAGGCATGGGAGAGACATATTGGGAGTTTGGGGGTGCCTTGGGAGGACTATAGGATTGAAAACATTAAAATATTGTATTTTATTAGGTGGATATGAATCACACTCATGGAATTTTTTTTAAAAATCTTAAAATATATTATAAGTCTTGGAGGAGTCACTAAGGATTTGTAAAATAAATCAAACAAATATAAAACTAAATTATTTTAAAGGTAAAACATGTTTTTATATGAATAACCCTTTTATCGTATTTATTACATCACTATTATGTCATTATGATGTCATCGTATATTTTTACAGTATATAATTTTTACAAGAAAATTCTATAGTCTCATAAAATTATGAAAAATTCTCTATTGGATAATTTTGACATCCAAATTCGAAAACTAATACTAATTTTATATATAAAAATTTATAAATATGAAAAATTTCAATTTTAAAATAAAAACCAACATTTATTGAAAATTGACCGGTGCGGATAAAAATAGTTTTTAAACATTAATAAAAATTACATCTAACTTCATAAAAATTATATGATAATTTATATTTAATAAATGAAATTTAATAATAATATCTTATTATAATATTATTCTTTTCAAAAATACATTAATTCATCAAAATATATTTCTTAATTGAATTTTAATATTAACCAAAAATACTTTTTGTGCTTAAAATCAATCAAAAAGTGACAACAATTTAATTAATGTATATTAATTATTATATACAAAAATAATGTACATAATCATAATGATTGGGTCTTACTACATATCCCTTTATTACACTATCAAACACCCTAAGATTAAGGTGTGCAATGGTTGGGATTTCATGGGGCTGTTCGGTGAACATGGTTTGGTTCATGTTCTCGATGAGCTTGAACTTCTCCCGTAGTCGGTTTCTCTCATGCTTAAATTGTTGGATATCAAATTGGGATTGGTCTAGGGAAAATCCCAGAAATGATATCTCCCAAGGAATCTCAAATAAATAAGATTTATAGTAAATGGCCCTTCTAGTTGAGGTCACAACCTAATTTGTCTTCAACAAATGGATTTTTTAAAACCCTACATTTATAATAGTCATGTGATCACTATTCATTGGAAAGATTATCAATGGTAAAGATACTAAACGAAAATTTAAAATACAATTGAATATAAGATGATTAGTTTATGTTTCTTCTATGTCCATAATACATTTATTCAAAATAACATTCATTTTATTCATAAATTTTCAGGTTGTTAAACTGAACCCCTTGTTTCACCATCGATGCTAAGGCGAAACCTTTAAACAAACATTTCAATAATGAAAAGTAAAGAATGAGGGCCCATTTCATTTTAATTGATAAATTTATATCACAATTGGAATTATGTTATATAATTTAATTGAGAACCCATTTATTTGAAAAGGGAAAGGCCTATGAATATTTCCAATTTACTTGGTCAAGTTAGTTCTTTAATGGCTTTAGTGTCTAAGGGATTAATTCATGACTCATCACCCAAAACAAACCAGTTAACAACATGAGACATTGATTACATAATGACACAAATCAAAATGCATTTTTTGATCATTTTAAAACACGATAAATAAGGGCCTCTAAGGAATATCTCAAGGAGATCAACACATGGGGTTGATTTTCATCTTGATCATGTCGCCAAATGCATGGAAATACATCCTTTTTAATCAGATTAAATATTTAGAGGAAAAAAGTAAATGGTGTATGTAGCACCCCTTGTTTATGGTTTGTAGAATTTTTATTCATTTTATGTGTTTAATGTGCATGCGATGATTTTGGATGAGTTTGGGAGTGTTTGGAATTGTTTTGAATAAGTTTGAATGCTTTTCTAAGGGCGCACAATTTGATCACGGTTAGGGGAAACCATACAGATTCACTAGGATACCGTATAGGAGGAGATAGTAGGCTTCACACATCCTGTGTATAGTTTTCCAAACCATGTGAGTAAACCTTGAAGACCACTTCTATTGAGGTAGTAGAGTGTACATGGTTAGGGCACAGCTTGTCAAACAGAACAGACAAACCGTTCGGCAACTTAAAAGTAGGGTTTTTACATTCAGCCTCCCTTGGGGATGCCTCTTTTCACTAAATATTCTCTCCCAGTCAATCCTCACTCTGTATTTTCAGTTCTCAAGGGTTGGAGGGGCACCCCCACATGTTTTGGAAGCAATTCGAATGGGTTTTAAGGTGGTTTCTCCTAGGTAAGTCTCTTATCTTGGATTCTTTGGTTTCTCTCCAGATATAAATCTTACTCTCTCTCTCTCTCTTAGTTTTTCTAGATCTACACCCTTTGTGTGTAGATGTAGGGTTTTGGTATACTGGGGTGTTTATTTTAAGTCTTGTGTATATTAAGGAAGGGGATATAGAATAGTTTTGGCGGTGCATTTGTTGGATTTAGGGTCTGGTTTCATGTGGGATGAATTTGCCAAAACCTTAAATGTAGGCGGTTTCTCTATCTAATACACTTTATTAGAACTAGTGGTTTTGGTAATTATTAATTTTTTTGTCTTGAAATTAATTGTGATTTTGATGTGTGAAATTGGTTAGAAATCACTTGGTTCATGTTTGTGTATTTTTAGGGAAAGGGGGGTTTTAAAGTTGAATGTTCTTATTGTTAAATTTTAAAATGTAGATTTTATAATTTTTTGCTTGACATTGGTCAAGGAAATGGGTTATGAAAATGGTTTTCAATAAATAGGTTATTTTAATGATTCAGGATTTTTTCATGGAAAATGTTTTAAGGGTTGTTTAAATAAATGGATGATTTATTGAAGTAATTTGGCCTGTTATGGAAATGGTTATATGCATGTTTTTGTGGCATTGGTGGGTTATATGTTTTTTTTTTCTTGTTTAGATGAGATGTGATAGTGGGAGTGGAATCTCACTATAAAAGGTGATGGATTGTGGTTGGAAGAAAAACCATATAGGATAGTGTTCAGGAAGCACCGATAGTTGTGAATGGGATGAACAGAATGGGCGGATGTCCCGACGTAATGTTTTCTTTGTTGGGTGTGGATTTTCAAAGATGGAATTTGTCATGCAAATGTGTGATGGGGATATGGCTTATGACATGGTTGTGTATTTCCATTAGGAGATATTTCTTGATAAGGGTATGTTGGTCTTGTAATAATGGTAACACTGTTTAATGTTTTATATAATCAATTTTATATAACATGCTAATGGTTTCATCCTAGTGGCATGTGTAGGGAATTCATTTGTGGAAAACATACTAAGTATTAGTACTCAACACCTTCATTGGAACTTGGGTTATTTTGTAGATGTATTATTCTAGGACATAGGTAAAGGTAATTCATCTCATGGATAGTGGTTCATAGTGATGCTTGGGATATGTGGTGGTGCTTGGTGCATGCTGCTTGGTGTAGAGCTGTAGAGTGTGTCATGGTTTATTTTGGGTTTCTTGTTTAGTCTTCTGTATACTAATCTGATGTTTTGTTTGGTTGTTTTGGTTCTTGGTAATTCTTGTGGAATTTTTGGATGACTTATGGTAATGTGTTGGTTTAGTTTTTTTGTTCTCGTGCAACATATAGTTTGTTGTTAGTGGAATATTTGGTTGGTTGATTTTATCTTAAGGGAAAATCATTCCCCAAGTATACTTGAAGCCCATAGCATTTATTTCAAGCCTTTGCCACCACGTGATTGTCGCTTCAAGCCAAGTACCATTCATCCATCCTCTCAATCCAATAAGATGGGGTGGGATGTTACAAGTGGTATCATTTTGTTCAGTCCTTAGCATTTAAGTGAGAGTAGTTGTTTGATCCTTGGTGTTGATTGTTTGTCTTAGTGTTGACATTTATTGTTATCCTATTCCTTGATTTGGGATGGTAGCAATGTGTAGGATTGTTGGAACTTGAAATTTATATCATAAAAGAGTGTAACTAACAATTTTATGTAAAACATCAAGTTACCAGGGATTTGGGTACATAAGTGTTTAGAGACACTTATAGGCATTGGATATCTAATTATCATGGGCGTAGCCAATGAGATGAGCATAACATGCATGGTATAAATTACTTCCCACATGGAAGCATATTTTTATTGGGGTATAATGAATTATTGTGTGATATTAATGTGTTGATTTTGAACATTTGAATTGGGTTTCAAAATTAATGGATTTGAAACATGGAAAATTGTGGTATTTTGAAAATGGGTTGATTATCAAAACATGGTGGATTTTTCAAAATAGTACAATATAGGAAATGTGAGCATGTAGAAATCCAGGTTGTGATAGATTTAGTTTAATAGAAATGGAATTTTTCAATCATTTTTTTCTAAAATAGAAGGACTTGTGGTTGTTTTTGTATGAATAGAAATGGCACTGGGTATACATCATAGAGACCAAATAGAGGATGCTGTGAAAAATGACGTTGTATCAGAGCATCAGGTGGACTAGTAGCTAGTGCAATGTATAGTGAATTCTTTATAATATGTCAAAAGTTGAAATAAAATTGATGAACCATCGAATATGGATCATGCTATTTAGTTTCAAAAGCAGTATCCACCCATCTTTAGGGATTATTCAGAGAAAGAAAGAGAAGAAGCATGGTTGAATAGAATTAACAAGTTCTTCAGATTCTTGGAACACTGGTAGATATGAAAGTTATGCAATCCATGTATATGTTGTAAGTTATTTCCCTTAATTGGTCAGAGTTGGTGGTCAAAGATGTAATAGACCATGGTATGACATGGGACAGATTTGAGGAATTCATTAATAAACAATTCTACACTCATACATTCAGAATTCAGTGCACATCAGATTTATTCCATTTTAAATAGGAGAACCATTCAATAACGGAGTATGCAGCTATGTTTATGAACATAGTGAGGTTTTCACCCGAGGTGGCGGGTAGTATATCATTGAATTCTCATATCATCGATGTTTTTTGAGGAAGGACATTCTGTTCAAGATGAAAGTGTTTTGTATTAATGATTAAACAAAGATGGTGAATAGATCCTCTGTGGCCGAAAGGGATATCTTGGGGGATGTGAGCGAAGGAAGTGTATTAGTACCCACAGGTAATAGTGGTAACACAAAATATGGGTTCAATTGGAAGAGGGACACTTATTTCCATAATGGGAGTATGACTTAGAATCCAACTATAGGATCGGTGAATCTTCCGATGAAGCCTTAGAGTAAGTCAGGATGTTTTCATTGTGGTTCTATGAGCCACATCAAGAGGTATTGTATGATATTACCTCGATCATGTCATAATTGTATGTATATGGGGCATCTGCAACATTACTATTGGAATGATCTAAGTTCAGGTGTCCATGAAACACCTCAGGGGTCGCAGGGGCTTTATAATTTGACAGGACGGGGGAAGAAACACACCCCTTTTCGGTAGAGTAAAGTGGGTCATGGTGATTCTTGGAATACCACGACACCTTGGAAGGGATATAAAGATCAAACCATGGTAAGGAAACAGTTGTTTGCAGATGAACAGGTTGTCGTGGATGATCATTCGGGACCATCCATGGTGCGAGGTACGGTTCTTCTAAATTCCATTTTGATGCTATATTTGTGTGATACGAGTGCTTTACATTCTTTTCAAGATTTTTAGATTGTCAATTTTTTGGGTTTAGAGATGGAAATAATGCCTTCTATTTTGAAACTACAAACTCCTCTGAGTCAAAGAGAGTGTCGGGCCTTTCTATGTTGAGGTTATTGTTTAGTTCTGGAGGGAATTGAATTGAAGTGGGAATTCTTAGTGCTTGAAATGGATGTGTATGATATAATCCTAGGAATGGATTGGTTGTTAAATTTTAAGGTCAACATTGATTGTTATGTATGAACAGTTACTGTTGTGAATGAGGATGGCATGAGATATCTATTTAGAGGGGAGAAGAATGAAAAGTTGGGTGCAACAGCCTTGTTGGAACTAGTGGTTGGAACGATATCATACCAGTTAGCATATTTTTCATTGGGAGTTGTAGAAGGTATTGATCAGAGTGTTCTTCCAGTATTTGTGGATCAGTTTAATAATGTTTTTCCCAAAGAATTCTTAGGTTTTCCACCATTGAGAGAAGTGGAGTTTACGATTTATCTCTTCCTAGAGACTAGTACTATCTCACTTCCATCTTACCGAATGGAATCAGACGAATTGTGGGAATTTAAGGTGAAATTGGAAGAGTTAGAAAACAACCATTTCATCAGACCTAGAACATCTCCATGGGAGTAACCCGTTTTGTTTGTTAAAAAGTCTAATATAACCTTGAAACTTGTATTTATTATCATAGAATTAATCAGGTTATGATAAAGAATCGATATCCACTTCTAAGAACTGATGATTTTTTTTACCAGTTATTGGGAGATCAATGGTTCTCTAAGATTGAATTACAAACAGGGTATCATCAGTTGTGGGTGAGGAAGGAGGATATTCCAAAAACATCTTTCAAAAGTATATATGGAGATTAAGAGTATGTGTATATACTGTTTGGTCTAACGAATGCACCAGAAGTATTCATGGAATTCATGAATCGAATATTTTAGATAAATATGGATGCTTTTTTGGTGGTATTTGTTGATAATATACTGGTGTATTCCAGGAAATGGGTAGAGCATGAGTAGCACATGGTAATTGTATTGGGGAACTTGGTGGATCATCAGTTGAATTCTAAATTTTTAAAGTGTGTGTTTTGGATACATTAGGTTCATTTTCATGGCCATGTTATTTCTGAGAGTGGTGTTTCTGTTGATCCTGAAATGATATAGGCAGTTATCTCTGGGAAACCACGCAATAATGTTTTTTGAGATATGGAGCTTCCTTGTTCTAGCTGGGTATTATTGACACTTTTATCATGATTTCTCGTGATGTATTCACCAATGATAGATTCAAAAAGGATGAATATTCCATTTCAATGGGATGATCAGTGTCCGAAATGTTTTTAAGAGCTAAAGGGCCGCCTTATATCATCAACAATCTTGGTTTTTCTAGAACCATAGAAAGGGTACATGGTGTATTGTGACGCATCACAATCATGGTTTGAGTGTATTGTCATGTACGGGTGTACTTTTGTTGAATATGGATCATCATTGTTGAGGTTTCATGAGAATAACTACTAAACACATGATTTGGAGTTGGCAATAGTGTTTCATGCTTTAAAAATGTTGCGCCATAATCTCTTCGGTGAGAAATTTAAAGTGTTTACCGACCATAAGTGCTTAAAGCATGTCTTCTCACCAAGAGATTTGAACATGAGGAAAAGGACATGGATTCAATTTATCTAGATGTTTGATTTTGACTTAATATACACACTACATAAGGGAAATTCGGTGGTGGATGCATTATGTTGGAAATCATCTGCTCATGTTGTGAAGAAGGTATCAGATCAGTGGAAACTGATGTCAGTCATAGCCTATAGGCAGTTGGATTGTGAGGACGTGGCTGAAAGAGCGATCTTTTTTCTGGTTTTGTTTGTTCTTGACATTGATGGTTTCGTTAAAGAGACACAAGAATCTGATTCTTAGAGTATGGAAATAAGGTCGAAACTCAATAGTGGGAAGACCATTGAGAACTGAGAACAGAATTAAAATTCAGCCTTATGTTTTCAAAATTTGATGGTGGTATACATGGCTTGTAACGAATAACATCTTAGGGCCTATCATCATTACAGGTGGGATTTCCATCCTAGAATTAAGAAAATGTATATGGCCTTTAAGTCACAATTTTGGTGGTTAGGTATGAAAATGTATGTGGTCAAGTTTGTTTTGAGGTACTTGACTTGTTATGAAGTCAAGGGAGAGCATCAGTAGTCAGCAGGCATGTTGAAGTCTTTACCTAGCCTAGTGTGGAAATGGGAGCTGATAGCAATAGATTTTGTGATGGGTGTCCCAAGAATGGTCAAGAAGCACTATTACATATGGGTGATAGTGGATCATCTCACAAAGTCGATCTATTTCAGCCCGATTCTTGAATCTCAGACGATTGAGGATCTGTCCAAAATATATATTCGGGAGGTTCAAAAGAGGCATGGTGTTCTACTGTTTATTGTATGAGATAGAGATCCGAGGTTCACATCTCATTTTTTAAAATCTTTGCAACAAGCCTTGGGACACTGTTGACTATGAGAATGATATATCATCCTTGAATGGATGGTTAACCCGAGAGGATGATACAAACTTTGGAGTAAATGTTAAGGGCTTGTGTGATGGACATTGTTGGTTCATGGGAGGAGAACTTACCATTGGTGGAGTTCTCCTATAATAACAGCTATTGGACTTTGATACATATGGATCCATTTGAGGGTTTAAATGGGTGTCTGTGCCATTCTCTACTATGTATTAATTATTGGACCAAGCCTTGTCCCAGAGACTACAGAGAAGATAATGTTGATCAACATGAGGATGGAGATGTCTCAAAGTCGTCAAAAATCGTATGCGGAGCATTATCGATTACCGTTGTCATTCGATGTGGGAGATCATGTCTTTTTTTAGAATCTCTCCTAGGTTTGGACATCATCGGTTTGGGGAGCATGGTATGTTATCTCAAAGGTATATTGGGAATTTTGAGATACATGAGAGGATTGGATAGCTGGATTATCGTTTAGCTTTTCCACCATGGTTTAGTGGAGTGTACAATGTGTTCGATGTGTCGTAGTTGAAAAAGTATCAATCGGATCGTGACCATATGATTCATTGGGATCCTGTTGAGCTAGAACTAGATGCTTCCCCTGTGCATGTGCTATTGAGGATTGTGGATAGGAAAGATACTTTCTTTCATGGTAAAAGCATCATTTTAGTTCATGTTTTGTGGATTCATGGTCATATTCAAGAGGAGACATGGGAACGAGAGAATGTGATGGTCAAGCAATGCCCCGAGCTCTATCGGTAAAGTAAAGGTTCCCTACTTTCTAAGGATGGAAATTCTAATGGTGGGGAAAATATATCAACCTCGGTTTTAGGTATGCAGCCTTTTTATGATTTTTTATGTGATTAAAATTCATGGTAGGAGTTGGGATGTGGTTGTGAGTGTTATAAAGGGTTTTTAATATGTTTTGAGGCTATTATAAGGGCGCATGGTTTGAGCGCGGTTAGGGGAAACTGTGTAGATTCTCCAAGAAACTATGTAGGGAGAGAATGTTGTCTTCGCATGGCCGACACACTGTTTTTAAAACCATGCAAGACAACCATGCAAACCAATTCTCTGGATGTAGTGGTGTGTGCACAGTTACTGCATGGTTTGTCAAACTATGCGGACTAACCGTGCAACCACCTAAAATTTGAGTTTTTGAATTTGGGATCCCACAGGTATGGAACTATTCACTCCAAATTCTCTCCCACTCAAGCCTCACATGGGATTTTTTGTTCTTAAGGGTTATAGGAGATCTCCCACATTTTTTGGAAATGATTTGCAGGGGTTTCAAGGTTGTTATAATGTTGTTTCTCCCAGGTAGTCTCTCCTATTATAATATTTGGTTTCTCTCTAGATCTACATCTCCCTCTATCTATTTTTTTCTAGATCTACACCCATTGTGTGTAGATCTATGGTTGTGGTAACCATGGGTCTGGATTTTAAGTCTTCTTGATATTAAGGAAGGTGATCTAGAATGGTTTTGGTGGTGCATTCTCTGGATTTGGGGTGTGGTTTTTTGTGGGTCAAATTCGCCGGAACCCTAAAGGTTGGTGTCTTTTCTCTTGACTCCACATTGTTAGAACTAGTGTTTTTTGTTACAATTAATTTGTTTGGATTTAAATTAATTGTGATTTTGATTTGATAAATTGGTTTTAAATATATTCTGTCATGTTTTTTGGATTTTTTGGGGAAAAGGGGTTTTATGGTTGAATGTTCTTCTTGTTAAATTTTAAAATTTATATTTTATAATTTTTTTCATGGCCTAGGTCAATCAAATGGGTTATGGAAATGGTTATCATTAAAGAGGTTTTTTTTAATATGGGTTTTGGCATGGAAATTTTTTAAGGGCGGTTTCAATAAATTGAAGATTTATTGAAGTTATTTGGAATGTTATGGAAATTGTTATTTGCATGTTGTTGTGTGCTTTGTGTGTAACATGTTTTCTTGTGGCTTTTTGAGATGAGATGTGAATGTGGGCGAGGATTCTCACTATTAATGGTGATGGATAGTGGTTTGAAAAACCACCATATTGGATAGTGGTCAGGAAGCACTTCTAGTGGTGAATTAAGTGAACAGGATGGGTGGATGTCCCACCATAATGTTTGCTTTGATGTGTGAGGCTTTAGAGAGATGGAATTTTTTGAGATAATGTGTGATGGGGATATGGCTTATGACATGGTTGTGTATTTCCCTTGTGTGATATGGCTAGATAAGGGTATGTTTGGATTGTGGTAATGGTTACTCTATTTAATTTTTTATCTAAACTATTTTATATAATGTACTAACAGTATCATTCCAGTGGTGTGTATAGGGAGTAATTTGGGAAAAGCCTACTTAGTATTAGTACTCACCCCCTGCTTTGGTACATGGGTGCTATTGGAGATGTAGTATTCCAGGACACATGTAAAGTTAAATCATATCATGGCTAGTGGTTTGTAGTGATGCTTTTTAGATGTGGTGGTGCTTGGATCATGGATCATGGTGTGGATCTATGAACTGTGTCTTTGTTTATTTTGAGTCTCTTGTTTAGTCTTCTGCAAGGTACATTGATGTTGTGTTTCATTGTTGTGGTTTTTGGGAATTATTGTGGAATTGTTGGTTGTTTTATTGTAATGTATGGGTTTGTTAATTTTTTTTATCATGCATCATATTGTTTGTTGTTAGTGGCATATTTGGTTGGTTGATTTTAACTTAAGGTCAAATAGTTCCCCAATTATTCTTTAAGCCCTTGTCATTTATTTCCATCCTTTGGAGCCTTGGTAATTTTTCTTAAGGCCAAGTAGCACTCCTCCACTCTGTCAAGACAATGGGATGGGTCGGGGTGGTATAGTACAACATGTGTCAAAATGAGTTATTTTTGGTAATGTGAAAAAATTATTGGAAAAAACATAAACCACCAACCTTTTCCATAAAGATCATCCATCATCCAATCTTGGGCTTTGATTCGAGCTGTGTTGGAAGAAATTGAAAAAACACTCATATTCTATGAATATTGATCAAATGAGATTGCACCGAAATAGTGAAATGGATGGGATGAAGAACTTGAAATAGAAGGGAGAGGATTGAGTTGATTAATGATAGATTTTCAATCGATCCAATGACAAAATACAAAACATACGAATGAGGAGGAGGAGGAGGCCTATCATGTGTTGGCCCTACAGTATGAGGGAATGAAGAGAAGCCATGTTATAAAAAGGGGGTTCTAAACATTTTAAAAAAAACTGGTTCAGGGCTCAAGATGATATGAAAATTAATTACACATCATGTAATTAATGGGTCCCTTCCCAGGGAGAAAACATTAAACAACATGTAATATCATTACAATTATTATATTTCCCTATTTCATTACACATCATATATTCAATATACTACATGTTTTTGGTATACAATAGTGTCCATCCCAATATCTCTTATTTTCCAAAAAACTATTCTACCCTTTGGCATAGTTTCTAGGTTTAACCAAAATCAAAATAAGAAAACAAATCTCTGTAAAAAAAATGAGAAGTTACAACCTCCCCTATTTAAGTCAACTAATCACCATGCTTCCCAAATGAGAGTATTATAAAAAAATTATGAATAGATCCAGTCACTGAACACATACATTTGATTCATGCACCCAAGTCTCATCCTATACACATTTGATCTACAATATCTCCCAGACTAGTGGAACATGCCATCTTTGGAAACCCTTTTTTCTATGATCAATGATACGTGTTGGACATTCCTTGAAAGACACATCCACTTCCAACTCACAATTTTCAGGGTAAAATGAATGATATGAGCCGTATTTATACTATTTAAGCTAAGATACACGGGGTTTGAATGCATGGAACAATACATATTGTGTAATAGAAACTAATATTCTACTAGTGAAACTCCATACATTATCTTGAAAGTCTTGACATATTGAGGTGAAAACATACATATCTCTTAATTCATATATGAACCAATCTATGAGATACATGAAAAAAGACACGATGTTCCACCTCAAACACCAGAGGTTTGTGGTCATGATTGGTGTATGAATTCTTCTTGAATAAGTTGTAGACATAAACTTGTGAGCTGTATTTGCTCTGAAGTCCCCTGAAAGATATGAGGACCCAATAGAGTGGCCTAACCTACCTCGATCTAGTACAAAGATTAATGGTACAGTTTACCATATAGGTCCTCATACAGAGCCATGTGAATCATTTCTTGAAAACTATTGTTATAGGAAAAATCAATCAAAGGATTATGTTTCTCCTACATATATAAAAAATCTAGGATACATGCATGTAGAATATCCTATAACACTTGTATCATACTATCAAACTACTTATTGGTCTAAGGGTGGTAAGAATTACTCAAGATCACCTCTTAACACAATTCCTTTTTAAACCCTTTCTATAAATGTTATGTAAAGAAAGAACCGCTATCCAAAATGTTACAAAATGGTAGATCATGAAGTCATAATATCTTTTAGATGTAAAGTCTTATTAGATCATAAATATAGAAGGTCTCATAGATTTGTATGAAGTGAATTTTTTTTACCTATCAATAATATCCCATACATTATTGCTGCCTTGAGGGGATCTCGACAAGACTGTCTTGAGATCCATTGTGACATTGTTACATTTCCACCCCGGAATGGATAGAGGCTTTGGAATCCTAGTAGGTCCCCAGTGCACTAACGTCTCTAACTGATAGGTAGAGCACCAAGTGATGAATCTTGTTATCTATCTCCTCAAACGTGACCACCAATACTGGTGATTCATATATCTATGTATCATGGTAATCTTGGGATGAAAATTCCATAAAGAGGCACGAAGTTATCCAATAATTTCATCTCATATACTTAAAGGAAACCATACACGACCATATATGAGTATGGTCTCACTTCCATCAATAACCCAATTAGGAGGTGGGTTCCCTCCTATGATGCTTTGCCTTAAATAGAATCCCTCTTAATCTGATATCACTTATAGGTATATTAGAAGTGGTTTACCTGGATATTCTTGAACCTCTAGACATATCTAGGAGAACAAATCCCTCAATTTCCAATCACATATGGCTTCTTTAGTGGCATCAGTTTTATGCTTATGGATGAAGGCATCAGCTATGATATTTCTTTTTCTAGTTGTTCATGTAAGATCAGTGTCAAACGATTGAAGGTATTCAACCAACATTTGGCACCTCATATTCATGTCTGGCTAAGTGTAGAAGTATATAATACTTTTATTGTCCGTGTAAATGATCACCCTCTCCCCCAATAATTAATACCTGCAATAGCACATATCATGAACCGCAATTTCTAGTTCAAGATCATGAATAGGGTAATACTACTCATGAGACCTCGGTTGGTGGGACCCATATGCCATGACATGATCACCTTGCTTCTGAAATGCACCAAGTATGATTATTAAAGAATCATAATAAAATATATAACTTCTAACAAGGTCAAAAATAATCATAATCAGTTCCAAAGTGAGTCTTGTAACAACATGATTTTTTTGAATTATTATATTTCAAATTAATTTATATTTTTGATATAGTTTATTTCACATGACACTAGAAATAGTTATTTATTTATTTATTTATTTATACATTAAAAAAACTTTAATTTTTTTTTTACATTCAATAATTACTTTTTTTGGACTACATGCAGTATCGACTTATCTTGCGCTACAGGGAATGCATAATATTCTACAAAACTTTATTTGGTTATTATAATTATTTAAATGATATAATTATAACACAACCGTTAAATTTAGTTATAGGAATAATAATAAGTAATTTGAAAATATTATATATACTTTACTATATAAATATGAATTATTGATAATAAAATATAGGTTTTTGGAAAATTCCTTTTCTGTTTAAAAGTTCAGTTTTCTCAAATGATTTTCTTTTAATGTCCTTTTGTAAAAACTAATTAAATAAATATTACAAACTTTTAAAATTATAATTTTATAAAATAAAAACATCTTTTTTATTCAAGGCATAGAAATTATCCTAGATTAAATTATTGGGATTTTTCTAAGAAACATCATTTTTTGATGAATAGTGAAAATTAATGCATTTTAGTTAAAACTGCCATCTTGTTTAAATAATTGTTAATGTTAAATAATACTTGAAATTTTTTTTAAGGTCAAATTAGATCAATTATACTTATATAAATACAATTTAGGTAATTATAAAAAAATTTAACAATGAAATTGAATATAAAAACATAACAAACTTTTGAATATTTTTCTACTTTAAAAACCCATAATTTCATCCCATCTGCGGGATTATCATTAATCTAAAATTTCCCACCTCTTTGAATTTAATTTTCATATACTAAAATACACCATTTAAGATAGTATAAAATTTATATTTTAATAATACCATGTTTATTTTTGACCAAAATAATTAGTAAAAGTGATTTAAATTAATCAAAGTAATAAATGCCAAATTAAACTTAATTAGAGAATAAACCTTAGAATTAAGGGAAAAATTATATATCCACTTTTACAAAACCGATTTTATGTACATATTTCTTCCATAAACCTTCCATTAATGAGGTGTTTTGGGTTTTATGAAATTTTGTAGGTAAGAACATGTGTACACCTAACAAGTCTCTAAACATTCCAAGTGAGTCAGTTTCCTTCCCTATAAAAAGACACCATGTCTCCCATTTCCTCACGCCTCTAAAACCTCTTATATTTAAACAATACCATACCAATATAATTAAAAACATACATATCTTCCATCTAGAATCCTTATAATGGTAAAAATGAAACTCAAGGAACCCTTTTGGCACAAACCAAAAGGAGTTAGCCGATTAAGAAGTAACGTCTTCTCTCAAGTCCTTTATTTTATTTTCCTTACACACCTAATAAAACTATATTTATTATATTATTATATCCAAAATACATTATCCTCAATATAATAGTACGTTTTAATGTAAATGGTTTGATCTACACTTACACATACCTCCATCTAATGGGTAAAAAATATATTGTTTCTGTATACAACGAAATTTGAGGATGAGACCATAAAGGGCTCTATGAATTTAGTGTTTTCCCATGTTGTCGCATTCATCCTCTAAATCTATATTCAATGTCATTCCCTCCTTATCATCCTTCTAGAAACTTGTGGAGTGCGGCTTGTAACATTGTTGGGTCGAACCGTCGTTCCACTATTGGATGCCTTCTCCTTGCCCTACCTCTGAATCTGTTAGTGGTTTTTCACGGTGGTATGGTAGAGGTTCATTTTCGAGTCCCATCTCTGACAACCTCATTTTATTGTCAATGTTGGGTTCATAGGGAGTATTATTATGGACTTGAGTGTAGTTGAGGAGGTAGAAAGCGGCTTGCGTCCATGGATTTCATTTGGGACCTTTTTTCGTCTAGTTGGCATTTGGGTGGATGGCTAAGGGGACGGTTTTTGACTCTTGAGTTCTTAGATAGTTATATTGAATGATTTGTTTTGGGTATCTTACAATGTGATTAAAATTTCATATATTTGAAGCATTATGTACTAGATCTATTTGTTGGTTTGGTTTGTGATTTCCAATTTTGGATATGTGAATCTTGGTTCTTGAATCGCTGGATTGTTGAGTTGTTCTGTACGTGTGAAAGAATAAAATAGAACCTGAAAATGTTTAAGGGTTTTATGTTCCAAAAATGGAGGATCTTTGAATCACAAGTACAATTTTTCAGTTTTTTATTACTATGTTGAGGGCTCAGTAATGGTGGATCTTCTAGTGGAGTGTGTTGAATCGGAAAAATGGTATTTTCATTGTGAACCTTTGGGTATCTGTGGTTAGAGGTTTGTGAGAATTGCATCTATCTCGTAAGGTGTATTCATTGGCATTATAGGTTGTGTTGTGGTTCTCTATAGAGTAGGATGCGGTGTCAAGGTATTATGGTCTTCCTTAATATGGTTTTTTCATTTCCCTTATTTGGATGTGTTATTCCCAGTGGACTTTTGGGATTTTGTCTCATGTCACTGGAGGGTTTGGGTGACCTTGGACTAGAGTTCACTAGAGTGTTATTGGATTTGGGCTGGTGTCGAGGGCCACATCAACGGCGTTCAATGAGGTCAGTTCTGTAATTTGTTAATGCTTTTCTAAGGTTCGTGCTTTCTAATTTCTGGTGGTTCTATGGCCTTATCTTAGATGATTCTAGCTCCTTCTATGAATATTGCCAGTTTTAATGATGGTGTGGTTGATTTTTAATGTTTAATGAGTTGTTAAGTTGGCTGTAATATTCTTGTTAATGGTGTTTAAATTATGTATTTTGTGAATTCATTTATGTTTTAACAATTTTACTCAACCATTTTTTTCTCAATTTTTCCTCAATAGTTATTGCAAAATAAAAAAGTTAATTTTCAGTCAGTCTGTGTACAATGAACTACTTCCTCACAAAATATCTATTGTTCATTTTTCTATTAGCACAAATCATTGTGGCTATTATGATGTACAATATGTTTATATATTATATTTGTGATATTTATAATGTATTTATGCTTCTATAATTTTTATTTTTAATGTACCTTTATTTTTTTCATCTAATTTAAAATCTATAATTTTATTTGAGGAAGTGTGGACTACCACCCCTCAATGTGATGCAATTCGTTCATATGCTACATGGATTGTATTATGGATGGTTTTAGTGAATGTATATGATATATATGATATCATAAATCTACATTAATAATGATATATACATACATACATATATATATATATATGTATACATATTTTTCTTTTAATTTCTTTCTCCCAACATGATCATAAAATGGAAATAGTGTTCATGCATACGTGCAACCTAGCATCACAATGAACAATGTATTTTTTTCACAATTATACAATATATAGATTATTATAATACACATATACTATATATAAATGATATTTATATCATTTTTTAAATTTATGAATCATGATATAATTATAAGGTAAATCAATATAACAAATTAATACACATACAAAATGTAATGCAAATATTCCCCAAAGGGAAACCTTAACATAAGATGGTTAGAAATCTGGAAATATAAAGTAATTATAAAACAATATATGGTATTATATTTAATAATATGATTATGTGAAATATGTATAAAAATTTTATATTTATTACACATGTTTTTTGAACATGAATGACAAGAGTCAAGACACAATTTAAGGGGATTTCATCTCACATTTTATTTTCATGAGATTAATGTTATGTTCAGCACTCTTTACTTTTTTGTAGTGTATATACTGACCATTATTATATTATATTTATCTTATAATTAAATTTATGGGTATTCACATATCCCTATTATGATATTTCAATCAAGGGTTTTATGTTTCAAAATTTAGGAAATCAGAAAAAATGTTTTCTCTCGATTTTCCACCATTGAGACTTGTGTTTTGGTATAAACCTAAACACTTTGTTGAGATGCATATTCTTCAATTTTACATGTTATGTCATGAATATACTTATTTTCATGATATTTTAATCTTCATGGAATTTCCTTTCCTACATAGAGAGTATGATCCCAAGTTACCATGTTATAAGTGTATAGTGAGTCAATCTCATCGCCTTTCGAGATTGTTTACGTTTATGTTTCCTTTGATAAATTCAAATTTTCAATCTGTCAATAAATTCATGACTTTTATTCTTATATTTTTATTCATTCTATATTCATTTATTTTTACCATTTTCAACTCTTTTGTATATAATATATTTCAGAAAGATTATTTTAGAAATCCCGACATTACCCTCTCTTCAGTCGGAAATTTGTGTTCCTTCCAAACCATGTTTTTTAAAAAGGGATTCCAAGAATACACTAATAATATAATATGATCATTAAATATAATTTTGACACTTTTTTTCTTTTACCAATAATTTAAAAGTATTATTATTATGGATTTCGGAATAATGAAATTTTCTATCATTTTTACCAAGAAAAAGAAATGTTCCTTTTACCTTGTATAACATGTACAGATTTATCTGTTGTAAATCCATTGAAGATTTATTTTCATGTTTAATGGTAGTTTTTTTATTGAAATGTTTTTAAATATTTTTTTAAATATTTTTTTTTTAAAATCAATATTATTTTATATGTTTTCATGTAAAAAACGTTTTCAAAACGTTTTCAGACTTCTTTTATACATTTTCATTGAAAAAATTTGGGAAAACATTTTCAATATTCTTTTATAAGTTTTTAAGAAACTAATTTTCAAAATTTTTTAAACATATATTAATAAGTATTCATCATTTTTTTATGAAAATTGTTTTTAAATTGTTTTTAATATTATTTTATTTTATTTTTCAATGAAGTGGGATTTCAAATGATTCCATGTCTTCTTTAATAGTTTTAGTGGTATTTTATCTAAAAATTATTTTAAAATGGTTTTATGTATTAAAAATGATTTTTAAAATAATAGATGATATTATTCTCATGAAATTTTTCTGATCTATATTTCAAAATTATTCTCAGTCTAAGATGATATTAATTGATGTTACTCATGACCATCTAGAAATAATCTAAAGGATCCATTAATATCCTTCATATGAATGGGTTAAGCTATATATCATTGTATTTATGAAATCTATTTCTTGTTCATGGGTTATACGTTTATGAAATCCATTTCTATTTCATGGGTTATATGTTTATGAAATCTATTTATCTTTCAGAAGTTATTATTTTGAAGAAATTTTATTAAATTGTGTATCTTTTCTACAGTTTTTGATATGGTTACATGTTAATGATACCTGTTTAATTACATGATTTAATATATGATTGTTTATGGTTTTGTGGCATAGGTGTGTATTATTTCTCTATGAGATGGGTGAGACCAATATCTGTATAAAATTTATTGTGTAATGTTTTATATTTCATGAGATAGACTAAGATGGTCTTGGAAGTGAACCCTGACTACCATGATGGTATAAAGAGTGAACTCATGCTACTAAGATGGCCATCTGAGTGAACTAGGACTACCAAGATGGTATGTGGAGTGAACTAATGATACTAAGATGGCTATAGGAGTGATGCATTACTACCAAGATGGTATGAGGAGTGAAATCATGATACTATGTTGACCATGAGAGTGAACCATAACGACCAAGATGGTTTGATGAGTGAACCCATACTACTAGGATGGCCTTGGAAGTTATGCCTTGACTACTATGCGTGCACCTGATTACATGTTCACCGTGTTATGCATGGACCTGGTTGAATGAACATAAGTTTATGAGAAGACCTAATCTCATGTCCATAACCTAATTAGTGAATAAGATTCTACTTACACAATTTCAAAATATTATATTCTTATTTGTTCTCCACAATTCCATGTTTTATTCCTATGATATGATTTCATGGTTTATGTTCTTACTTCCTTATGATTCATATATTATGAACTACCAATAATTATTATGATATCTAATATATATGGTACTATCTTCAAATGTTATGCCCATGTTACATACCCTTTTGTTCATGTTATGATTTTTCATTTTCATTATTTACCCTTATTGAGCATCTGGGCTCACCTATTTCTTATGTTTCCTTCTCCATCTTACAAAGAAAGGTTTTAAGTATAATTCCTAAAGGTGGAGTTATTTAATGGAGATGTTGAATATCTTTCACTAGAATAGAATATATTTTTCCATGTTTCCAAATACACTAAAATATTAAGGTCCTCAGGTAGGTATTATTGTAATGTACTGAATATTCATCTAAAATGATGTAACATACATGTAAGCCAAGCCTGGGCTGCTATAGTTGGTATTAAAGGAAATGTTTAGTCAACCTTTAGATACTTGGATGAGAAAAATTTGTGGATATTAATAGGTATATTTCTACATATATTTCGAGGGATGTATTTAAGGATACACATAAGTATGAGGAAATGATTAGGAAAATGTCATTGAATTTTGGAAAAGGATAGAGTGAGTGGTTTCCTAGAAAGGAATCGATTTATGTATAATGTTAGTATATGTGGCTTTGGAACCGATGTACCTAGGGTTAACAACACTGACACGATGTTTTGGGTCTGACTGAGGTTGATCTGGTACATGACCTTGGACCTTACTGCACACCTAGTATGAAAATCCCAGGGGATATACTTTGGGAATTCACAAAATCTTCATGAAAATTTTGAATTATTTTAATATAATACAAATATTAATAAATTAGAATAAACCTAAGGACACATAGATTAATAAAGTATGATCCTTGATTTAGGGACTCTATAAATAATTTTTCATGATTATATGGTATCCCAATATGATAAATGTTTCTCACACTATGATATCTCATTTTATTTACTAGATAGAACTAGAAGGAACATAATTAACATTTCATTTTTTGGATGTGGAAATTATGGGAATTATGTGAATAAATTTCCCATGTGGATATATAATAATGGGAATCAGGATTGTGGTAAGAGTATTGATTATACTTTTGAAGAGAGAGAGACTGCAGATGACATGTGAAAGGTATGTGGTGTTCTTCATATATTTTTTACATTAATCATAATAATGATTATTATATTGACTTTGAAGAAACATAAGAAATTATTCACATTTCAAATTATAGTAAAGAGGAATTAAGGAATAATTTTATGATTCCTGAGTAATGGTTTAAGAATAATGTTGTATGATTGAAGTATTTATGATTTTGAATTTTGAGATTATTTTAATTGAATCAAGATATATATGTGTGTTTTTAGTATAAATTAAGGATTGTAAATGATATTTTTAATATTGATGATGATATAGAAAAGATATAATTTTATTAAGGGAATGTAACCATTAATGTGATCAATATGTTGATTTTATTTTCATGGAAAAAGAGATGATTGATTGATATAAAGTAAATCAGATAACACTAATAACCCTAGATATAATTATTGATTCATTTATAAAGTAGTCTATATCATCACAGATGATATTATAACTTATTGGATTTAAGGATAATATCAATGTTTTTGACGCTTTCGCTAGGACGTGTACATCCGTCCGCTAGGGCTCGACATGCGTGACTTTTGTGTTGCCACACATTCCCTTTTTCCAAAGGTGGGCGACATCCGTCCCTTATTCAGGGACGTATGCTCCTTGATCGAAACTGGGATGATGGGATGTATGTTCTTCCTTCCGCGGATTCCTCCTCGGAACTCGTCACCTAGTCCAGGTCTCCCTCATAAATTTAATATGTTGTTCATGAAACTCTTCCCAGCGCCATGTTTCCATGGACGCCGGTTAATTACACTGCTTCTGTCAGGACATTCCGAAGGGTCCGGTCATGGTAGCTATTATCAGTCGGGGGAGTAGTCATGTCGAGGCACCAGTAACCTGTCTGAACTCTCAGGAATTGGCATGTATATGTTTTGTCTCTTATTATAGGGCTTCTTGAGGGTGCGGATGCCCGATGCATCCCACATAGAGCACGGTGGATCATATTACCTAATCATATATTTGAGGTTTTCCTCAGCTTCCCATGTTTAGAATAGAGTATGGTGCGAGTTTAACGTCTAGTGGGGACGAATCTGCCTGATCAGAACACCAGCTAGGGTGTATCTGATCGAGGAAATCCCCTTGGGGGAATACCGATATCGGAGCCAGCCTATGGGCGGCTTCCCGAATGCTGTGGAGGGGAATGGGGTGGCATGACCTCACAAATATGTGGTTGCCCGGGTAAGAATCGGGATGGATGATGGATAATTACATGGAGTGAATGAGGAATGAATGAGCCATCGTGGAGATGGCGGTGGTGATGGGCTTGACCCACGAAGAGACTTCCTACGTATCCCCATGGCAGATAATCAAAGTCCATGTAGTTGGGGATGGATGTGTGGGTCTTACACTCTAATATTCCCAATGTGCTGGAAGAACTGACGTGAATAAGGTCGGAACGACCAGGTGGTGGTGGGCTTGAACCTCGTGAGGCTTCCTACGTACCATGCCTTGATATGGATCAAATACCACGTTGTTCAGGTTGAGTTCTGAAAAACCGGCGTAAAAAGGACCTTGGACCAATGGGTGGTGGGCATGCACCTCGCGAGGCTTCCTACATACCATTCCTTGACATGGATCAAAGTCCACGTAGTTTAGGAAAATGGCCTATTATACTAGCACGAAGGGGTGTCGGAACAACTGGATGGTAGGGTCACAATGTATTATCGCTAGATTAGGATGTAGTTTAACGTCATACGTGACAGGGTCGTGTCAGAGAAATGACATGAAAAACGACCTTGGTCCAGGTGGACGGTGGGATTGAACCTTAGGAAGGCTTCCTACATACCATGCCTTGACATGGATGAAAGACCACATAGTTCAGGTGAAAATGGGGGTTTGGCACACTGACATGGAGACGGTCGGGGACAATGATTATTAGGCTTGAACCACAGGGAGGTTTCCTAGGTACCATGCCTTGACATGGATCAAAGTCCACATTGTTTAGGTGGGATGTGGGTGTCGGCGAAACGACGTGAGAAAGGACCTTGGTCCGATGGGTGATGGGCTTGAACCATAGGGAGGCTTCCTACGTACCACGCCTTGACATGGATCAAAGAACACGTAGTTCAGGTGGTGTCTTTCGTCAGCAAACTGATTAGACGGTGAACCCTTGTGTCTACTAGTGGTGGGATCGAACCTCACGAGGCTTCCTACGTACCATGCCTTGACACGGATAAAAGTCCTCGTAGTTCGGGATAGTCACAACGGCTTACCGCTGGACTAGAATGCAGTTTGATGTCATACGGGACGAGGCTGTAAACTGATATGAATAAACAATGGGTGGTGGGCTTGAACCTCATGTAGGCTTCCTATGTACCATGACTTGACATGGATCAAATACCTCGTAGTTCAAATATATGTACATTTTAATGTCATACAGGACAACATACATTTTAACGTCATGCTGGACGGGGGGCATACAGTTTAACGTCATACTGGACAGGGGCATACAGTTTAACTTCATGCCGGATGAGGGAATTTTTGTGGTCGATGCTTACTCTAAGCCCACGTTAGTCATGCTCGGTGTGAGAAACAAGAGGCAGCAGAGACCTGACAATCACGTTGCGAAGGGTGCGTCCATGAGAAGCGAATAGGGGCTTACGCATTAGGCAACCCATGGTGCTGGGACATACTCCAAGATGGAGGCCCAAAGTACAACATAGTGTGGTGGGAGAGGGATTTGGGACCAAATATGGGAGTTTCCTTGTTCCCTATCACGTCCTCCACTTGCCTTGGAAGTGGGGAAGTACAGAGGTGCATGGGTGATACCGTCCATAAGAGAGGCGTGGGGCTTACACTCTGAGGCAACCCTTCCCCCATGGACAAACACCACTCCGATATGGAGGATATTATCCCATGTGAGGGTGATTCCATTCCTGTGGAGATGAGCGGCCTAAAGAATGTCCGAGCTGGGGGGACCCTGCGTGCGAGGCACGGGGTCGGGTCATAGTTTAACGTCATGTGTTGAGGATGAGGTGCTTGGTAGTTTAACGTCCTGTAGCTCAGATGAGGTGGGTTTACTCCGCACCCCTATGACATATATAACCGGCACCCTCTACCCATTGTGGGAGGGAAGGCATCGGCAAGGCTGTGGAAAAAGGGGGTTGTAGAGCGCACCATCGAGGGGTCCACGTTAGTGTGGCTATGCAAAGAAAAAATAGCTGTTAGCGTGCCTATGCAAAGAATCATTAGGTGAATCAATGCTACGGGTGGTGTCGTCCATGGGACTTTGAAATCACATCTTGAAAATATGAAGGGCCGCACGAGAAGAGAAATGTCCAAGAAAAGGGGTCCACAGGCAGGGACCTTGTGGAGATTGGTTTCTTTGTATAGTGGAGAGAACTTCTAAATGGGTGTGATTTGCAAAGTGGAGTGCCTTGGCCATAGCATGGGCAAAGGTGTGAGTGGGAGGTGCTTCGTGAAGTGGAAGGGTGTTCGCGGATCACTGCCTCGCGAAGCAAGGTGCTGTGAAGCAGTGTGTTTCGTGAAGTATAGTGACCCTACCTTGGCATGTGGATCACTTGTACATGATGGGTGTTTCATGAAGGATAAATTATCCACGACTTCCCGGGTTCCCTTGGGAATCCCCTTCCTTCCCATAGTCCCTTAGGCTTCTTGAAGGGAATCCCTCTCGGAAGAGGTGCTCAAAACGAGACAAGGCGAATGACTCTCACGAAGAAAAAATACCTCGCGGAGCTCATGATTCCCAGAGTGAAGAGTGCTTCGCGATTGGGGAGATGAGAAGCTGAATGGTCGGATTATCCATCCGGAGAGCTCAGGGGGAGCTTGGTATTTATAGGCATGGGGCGCCGCGAAGCAAAGCTCATGCAGCGTGAAGGGGGCCTCGGTGGCTTTTTGGCGGGTCGCGAACGTCAACTGGATTTGTGGAGAGGTACCACATCCTCTTCTTCGCGGCGGGTTCACGAACGTCAGGGTGTTCGCAGAGCATTAACGCCTACGGTGCTTCGAGGGGGGTTCGCGAATGTTAGGACGTTCGCGGAGCTTTACGGCCTCTGGTGCTTCGCAGCGGCCGCAGAGGCAGGGGGCTTCGCGTCCTGGCTTTGCGAGGAATGGCTCATGGCCTCTTTTTCTTCATACTTTTCTTCCAATATTTTGGCACTAAAAAATGACCCCACAGATTTGGAGCCATGGAGGGATCAAAGGTTGGAGTCTGAGGGAAATCACCAAAATTATCGGTGGTTCGCAGTGCTGACTCGTGGAGGTGTCACGCGTGGCAGGCGGGGGTTGTGCACTCTGAATGTTCCTCGAAGCTCTGTGTGGGCTGGATGTGCCGCGAAGCTCTGGGGGCCACCGCCTATAAATAGGGGGCTGACCTCTTGTATTTTTCATTCTATGCGACATTGTCCTCTTGTGATCTCGATTTTGGAAGCTCCACGTCCTCTGCATCTGCTCACTGCGAATCAAGCTTCATAGCGAACCGCGAGTCTCCGACTCCGCGACTCCACCAACCAAACTTCATGCTTGAAAGACGAGGCCTGGCTCCGCATCTTGGCTTTGCAACCGAGGTTCGCGAGCGATCTTTTCAAAAAAATCTCCACGACCCGACCTACAATAATTTCAGGTTCTAAAATCATAATGGCCCATCATGAATCTGTGATGGGGGAGCTCGCAGAAGCCACCACAAGGGATGAGATGGCCAACTATATGGGCCTAGGGGAGCTTGTCCGAAGCCACTCAGACCATAATTATTTGACAGACCGGCTATTAGAGAGCCAAAATAACTCTCTCTTGTGAAAGAATCTACCGTTGTATGGCTTCGGGATGAGGGATGATGTCTTCATTCCTGAGGAAAGTATGGACAAACCAGCTTGCTAGTTCACGAGGATGCCATGCCAACGCCAATGGTTCAGGGTGGCCGATGGTGATGCACGGGAGGAATTCACACCCTTCATTGCCGACTATCTGTACAACCATCCGAACAATAGTGACGGGGAGCCACTACAACCGGTATCATCCCCTCCCATGTACCACACCATACTAATGGCGGAATTGTAGGATTCGAAAAAGTGGTGGTCCGATGAGTGGGACCTGCGTCAGGGCGGTAACATTACCAATGACTAGGCATCATCCTAATGGGTAGGTGCCTCATGCGAGGAGTTTGGGGTTGAGTTTAGGAGAGTTGGTTTGTATGAGGTTACATGGGCCTCGCAATTCCACATTTATCAACCAAAATAGCTGATGTCGGAGCGGCTGAGTAGATAGTCATCTAGGACAAACACTTTTCACCTGCACCATGGGGAGGTTGCCATCAGTCTGTGGGATGTCCATCAGATCTCGGGGGTCCTGATCTTTGGGGCCATGTATGATGAGTTCCTCCCCGTCATGAGAGCGTGGGAGGATCCGGAGTAGATGTAGCGGATGGCTCTAGCACTGATGGCACTGGTCCCACTACTACAAACACGGCATTTATCAGCGCTAAAAATGGCCTTTATCAGCACTAGAAAAGCACTGATAATGCCAATGTAGATAAAAGGGGGGTCCCCTTTATCAGCGCTTCCTTTATCAGTGCTTTCGTTTTAGCGCTGATAAAGGACCCTTTTATCAGCGCTTTTCAAAAAGCGCTGATAAAAGTTACAAAAAAATTAAAAAAAATTAAAAAAATTAAAACTGCCAATCGGGGGGGCTTTTTTAGTGCTTCAACCCCCCTTCCCCTTTACAGCGCTTTTCGGACCCTATACAACACCCCACACACCACACGCACCCCCTTCCACCCTTTAACAGTGCTTGCTCCAATATTCCCCATTCACGCGCACCCCTGCCTCCACCAGGATTTGAACTCGAGACCTCCCCCCTGCGCGCCTAAGCCCTTACCACTACTCTATTTTGATTTTCTTTCCAATACAGGATATCTCTATATATATTTATATATTTATATATTTAGTTATATTTATTCGTATAGTAATATATATTTATATTAATATATATATATAGTTATATTATAATATATATAGTTATATTATAATATATATAGTAATATTAATATATATATATAGTGGTATTAATATATATCTATATCTATATATATATATATATAGTTATATTTATTCGTATAGTAATATATATTTATATTAATATATATATATAGTTATATTAACATATATATAGTTATATTAACATATATATAGTTATATTAACATATATATATTTATATTTACATATATATAATTATATGAATATATATTTATATAGTTATATTAATATATATATTGTGATATTAATATATATATTTATGGTGATATTAATATATATATTTATAGTAATACTAATATATATATATATGTAGTTATATTAATATATATATAGTTAATAGATTAATATATGTATAGTTAGATTAATATATATATATATATAGTTAGATTAATATATATATATAGTTAGATTGATATATAGGTATATAAATATTCATATATTGGTATTTTAAATAAAATATATATTAGTTATTATTTAGATAAAGCTAATATATTTTATATGTAAATATATTTAATTATTTAGTTAAAAAATTTAATTTTTAGGTGTGAATATATAAAAAATATGTACATATAGTTATATATTTGATTATAAATAGCAGTTCATTATAAAAAAGGATGAAATTTCAAAGACATAATATCAATATGAATGTAATAACTTGGAATAAATTCAGTCCCCACCATGAAAAACCAATAATACCCCCTTAAACGAGTCTGAAAATCCACAAAATGTTAAAAAATCTGGGTACCCTGACAAAAAACTCAGTTTTGGAGGCCTTCTGGGCCTCTTTTGGCCTTGAAATATGCTTGACCAGGGTTTTCCCCAGTCATAGAAACATAGAGCTAGTCGTAGGCTTCGATTTGAGAGGTGGTAGAGCTCAAACGGACACCATGATCAATAGTTATGGACGTTTGAAGTTCGAGTTGCTTTTTCAACATATTTTGGATCTTTTTTTAATTTTTTTTAATTTTTTTTAGTTCTGAAATTGTTATTAAAGGACTATTACTCCATAATTATTATCAAAATATTAATTAAAAATATTTTTTTTAATTTTTTATGAAGACATTTTCACTAAATATCTAATATATTAAGTATAATAAGTGTAAATGTACATTTATACTTATCTAAAATATATTTAAAAATTATATATTATATTTATATAACAATATAACAATATTTATATATTAACATATTGATATATTTTTTAATTTTTTTTGAAGCCGACACTTTATCAGCGCTACTAAACAAGCGCTGATAAAGGGGGGCCCTTTATCAGCATTTTTTTGAGCGCTGATAAAAGGATCGTCCCTTTATCAGTGCTTTTTTTGTTAGCGCTGATAAAGGGGGGAATTGCAAAAAACTTTTTTAGTGGTAGTGTCCCCGGAGAGGAAAAGGAGGTAGTGAGAGATGTCCACTTTAATAAGTGGTTCAAGTGGTTCTTGAACTTCGCAGTGGATCGAGAGTTCCCTCTGAGGCCTCGAACATGACCGAAGGGGGCTCAACGGGGCAAGGAGCACTCATATTGGAGGCACCTGGAGGATAGCTAATGGTAAACCTGGGGTTTTAGCGTCAGCACTGAATAGCAGTTGATAGTTAGGATGGATGTGTTTTATAGCATCCCGCCTTTTTATCACATAAACATTAATTACATTATACAAAACCAAGGATCTTTAAGGTTTAGTGTCTTGGAAACCAGAAACATAATACATGAAACAAAAAAATTATTCTTAAACACTTGAAAGGCTTATCCTTATGTTTATCCTAGGTTCATTTCTGAATCTCATAACTTGAGGACCGACATTAAAAGAATGGGTGAGCAGAAGGCCCAGTAAGGGAAACAAGAGGAACATTTTACAAGTGAACTTGAGATACTTCAATAAAGTCATGAAAAGAACATTAAGGAATGAGAAAGAAATCAAGAGATATATCATAATAAAAATAACGTTTTTCATAACATGAAAATGTGGCTGTAATATTTAATATTGACAATCATTTTGTTTCACCAAGGTCCATCCCCAAAGTGTCATTAAAAATTACCAAGGTTATTCACCTAGGTATCAGTATAAATTGTCATCTCTAGAGATTAAGTCTTTACCCAATGAATTGAAGCGCTATCTTGGCGCACCCTTGACATGTCATTATTATCATGTGAGCCAAATATATCATCATCAATCATTTCATAAACAACCCATATATAATAAAAGAAATGGGTTTCATTTCATAATCATAACGTTTAAAAACTGCTTTGAAGACATGATCATTACGTCACTTTAAACCCACGGAAAGGGAGAGTGGGTATCATGTATGTAAATCCAAGAATTTAAAATATAACAACATCGTATATATGTGAATACCCCTATAAAAGAGAGAGAGTTGAGTATTCACTTAATAAAATAAAATAACTTCAGAAAAGGAGAGAGACATTTTGAGACGGAAATTCTGCAGCATAAGGGCTATGTTTCGAGGTTTTAGAAAACAAAGAAAAGAGAGGGGGCATGGATCAAACAATCATAAATGATCCATAAAATAGTAGCGAGACATAATATAAATGATTTTAGAACATTGTAATGACATTTTAAATATATACCATATGAAGTGAAGAACATGAAAGAAAGACAAAAATAAGATTTCTCTTATTAAAATTCGGCAGCCTAACGGCGTACAAAAACTTCAACAAAAATGATTTGACGAGATCAAATAGGGCTCTCATAATATGAACATAAATGTTCAGTATGATAGATATAGATATCATAACCCAACATAATAAAAAAGAACTTGAAATACTTGACATGAAAGTAGAACTTTGAAAAATGAGAAAGGTGAAAGAATCCCTTAAAAATTCGGCAGCCTAACGGCGTCTCTTAAACTTCAACAAAAATGAATTGACGATTTCAAATAGGGTATCTAATCATATGAACATAAAAGTTCAGTATGATAGATATAGAGATCATTCCCCAACATAATAAAAAGGAACTTTAAAGACTTTACATGAAAGTAGAAAATTGAAAAATGTGCATGGTGAAAGAATCCATTAAAAATTCGGCAGCCTAACGACGTCACTTAAACATCAACAAAATTTAATTGATGATATAAAATAGGGTCTCTCATCATATTAACATAAAATTTCAGTATAATAGATATATAGATCATACCCCAACATAATAAAAAGGAACATGAAAGACTTGACATGAAAGTAGAACTTTGAAAAATGAGAAAGGGGAAAGAATCCCTTAAAAATTATGCAGCCTAACAGCGTCACTTAAACGTCAACGCAAATGAATTGCAAGATGAAATAGGGTCTCTCATCATATGAAAATAAAAGTTCAGTATTATAGATATATATATATAATACCCCAACATAATAAAAAGGAACTTGAAAGACTTGACATGGAAGTAGAACTTTGAAAAATGAGAAAGGTGAAAGAATCCCTTAAAAATTCGGCAGTCTAACGGCGTCACATAAACACCAACAAAAATGAATTGATGAGATCAAATAGGTTCTCTCATCATATGACCATAAAAGTTAAGTATGATATATATAGAGATCATAACCCAACATAATAAAAAGGAACATGAAAGATTTGACATGAAAGTAGAACATTGAAAAATGAGAAAGGTGAAAGAATCCCTTAAAAATTCTTCAGCCTAACGGCGCCCAATAAACATTCATAAAACGAAATGATGAGAGTAAGAGGGGGTCTCTCATCATATGAACATAAAAAGTACAGTATAATGAAGATAAATGAACATACTCTAACATAATAACATGGAGAATAAAAGAAATTACATAAAAGAGATTACTTGAAAAGAAAGAGAGAGGTCAGATCCCTTACCTTAAAACGTAACTCTTAAAACTCAAAGGATTGGACCTTGAGGGCTTGGGGCACCTTGAGAGAACTCTTTGGGAGGTAATGAGACCAGAACATCGTTATGGAGAGTTGGGAGTCGAATGGATGAGAGGATGTCATGGTATTTATAGGGAAAGTGAGGGGACAAGGCATTAATGGCCAAGGGACACCTCATAGGTGGTTTTCTCAAAACCATGGGCTCTCCCATGGTATTTTCCATGGAGTTACGCCACATGGGCCCCCCATACAATAACTCATCACCTTTGGTCAGAAAACCATTAAAATATCTCATGACATCCTCATGACACAATTATGATGTCATTAAACATACCGAAACCCTAAAACTGCATTTTTACTATTCACTGAAAATTCATCTTTCTCAGAAAAATCCCAAAATTTCACCTTATCAAAAAATCGATACTATGATTACAAAAAGGAACTCCATTTTATAAAAATAATTTTCTAAATATTTTTAATTTAATTTTTATTTAAATACACTATTCATCGAAAATTCATTTTTTTCAGAAAAATCCCCAAAAATTACCATAACATAATATCGATGGTCTGAGTTCAAAAATAAAGTCTATTTTATTAAAATAAATTTCTAATTATTTTTAATTATTTTTTTTATTAAAAAACACTATTCACCCAAAAAAACTAATACTTGAATAATAATTTATGAAACCGTTATTTACCCATTTTATTGAATCACATTTCATAAACAAGGTGTCTAAATTATATTCAAACCTTCTTTATCTGAGATTTCTAATCCATTTGGTCACATTACTAATCCTAAGTGAAAAATTACTATTCATAATTTACTATTCATAAAAAATCAAGTTGATCTTATTAGACTATAAATTTTGTACTGAACATAATTGTAGAAGTCCATTTTTCGAAAATCATTACACATTTTTAATTATTTAAGGTTTACATAAACCTTTTTCTAAAATTCATTAAAAATATGTATACTATATATATCTGGTCATTTGAAAATACATAAACTTCATCATAAGACAAAATCAAAATTATTTAAAACAAAGGATTACACAAGGCAGTTACTGTCTCTTTACATAGCCCCTTATCACACCAGCATAGGACCTACGTGTATGGTGTGCTATGGTGAGAGAATCGGAGGGCGGCTCGACCAACATTCCACGAGTAGTAATTTCTATCAGTTTGAACTTCTCATGAAGGCGATTCCGTTATAGATTCACATGATGAATTTTGTCTTGGGTTTGGTCGAGATCAAAGCCCAGTGGTGCTACCTCCTTTACAAGTTCTGTTAGATTTGATTCGATCGGTCCAAGACTACTAGGTGAGGCCATCAAATCTTCCTTCTATACTACTTGTATTTAGAGACAATAATCGAAACATTTAGTTTCCAGCGGTCATATTGACCAATGGTCATATAACAGTCAAAACCCAAAGGTCCCATTTTTATTATACTCATGTTATCAAATGAAACAGTTTTGTTGAGTATAAAAAATAAAATAACACACAAAATTACGAAACAAGATTTATTCAAAATTTTGAGTTGTTACAATCTTCCCCCCTTAAGAAATTACATCCTCACAATTTTTAAAATTGGGTTTTGAAATTTCATTGAAAGTCCCACATTGGACAAGGAGTCAGTAACACTATTACTTTAAAAGAATGAAAAGGAAGTACAAAGGCCACCCAAATTAACCCATATTAGGATTCCATGAAGGAAAACATGGATATGGAAGAAAAAACAAAGGGTCAAGTTCGGAGGGAGAGTGATAGAAAGCATGATTAGGAGAAAGTTAATAATAAGAAAATCAAAAAATTATGATGGGTTAAATGACATTTGATTTCCTTGTAGGAAACGTTAACATACAACTTTTTTGTTTTACATTCTTTTTCATAGTTTTGAGGAATTCACTTAATACATAGAATAAAACACATGGAAATACACCTACTTTCAAGTTGATTATCACCATTTAATAAGTTTATACCAAAACTAATATTTTCTCCAAATGATTAGCATTAAAAACTACTTGGTATCATCAAAGAACAAGAATCATCTTCTAGAGAATCACACAGTCAACCAAAGATTAACTATCTATTTCTTCTATTATCCCAAAAAAAATAAAGGTTAGTATAAAAAAACTCTTCAAAAAGAAAGAATCCCATAATACGGGAAACGTCTTTAAATCTTCAAAATTCCACGGTACTAGCCAATGTTTATCATAGACCATTACATAAATAATTGTCCTTAAAAATTCCTCAAAATAAACCAAACTAATATAGAAACCCAAATACAAGAAGGATTTGATAACATAGTCTTCCAAAATTAACTTCATTGTTCATCTCCAAACAACATTAACCACTCCTAACATCTTATAACAAAAGTAGCTAACCTAAACATATTTTCCCCTAGATAGGTTAATCATTTCCATAAGAACCTAATTACTATAATCCCACCTTAAATACATCGATTCATCAAATTATAAGTCAACCATTACTCCTCAATGAAAATGTTGTCACAATCTATTTACCTCGATCAAATAGAGATCCCAGAATAGTGAACATCTTCCAAAATAATAATCATTTTTTAATACCCTAATAATAACTGTCATATTAATATGGGAATCATCACATTTCTTATCACATTGGTTTTTGGGACATGTTCTTCCATTTCCCGCCATTATCTACGAAAAGAAAGTACAGTTAGGGGCTTGAATACTTAGCCAATAATCATTAAAAGGAAACTTTAAGCATAGAACGATAAACTTGTAGAAGGAAAGTATACCCTAACATGTGATCCCCTTGGTTCCAATCAAGGTTATCCATGATCATATATTCTTATGTGAATATTTATTTTATTTTATCTTTGTCCCTTTAATAATGGTTCATACTATGCTAATGAATTTTCTGAAGCATATCCCCCGGGAGTGTCGTAACCAAGAGTGCAGCAAGGCCCGTTGTCATGTACCAGTTCCCCTTTGAGTCTAGCTCAAAGTAGTTTTTTGGGGTTTTACCCCTATGTACATCTGTACCAGAGCCACCTCTACCTTATCGTATCCAGGCAGGGATATATTTTCTTGGCAACCCCTTACTCAATACTCACCAAAATACTACAAAGATTTTATATATATAAACTTTTCTATAGGATTATTCCTAAAGTTTTAATATCCTAATTTACACAAATAACTAAACCATCATTTGATACCAACTATATCATCCCGCTTTTTTATCACATAATCATTCTTTACATTATACAAAACTGAGGATCTATAAGGTTTAGTGTCTTAGAAACCAGGAACGTAATACATGAAACAAAAAACATTCTTCTTAAAAACTTTAATAGATTCTCCTTATGTTCATCCTAGGTTCATTACTGCATTCAATAACCTAAGGACACACATCAAAAGAAAGGGTTAGAAGAAGTCCCAGTAAGGGAAACAATAGGAACATTTTATAAGGGAAGTTGAGATACTTCAATAAGGTCATGAAAATAACTTTAAGGCATGAGAAAGAAATCATGAGATATATCATAATAAAAATAACATTTTTCATAACATGAATATGTGTCTGAGAAATTTAATATTTAAAATCATTTCGTTTCACCAAGGTCCATCCCCAAGGTGTCATTAAAAATTACCAAGGTTATTCACCAAGGTATCAGTCTAAATGGTCATCTCTAGATATTAAGTCTTTACACAATGCATTGGAGCGCTATCTGGGATCACCCTTGACATGTCTTTATTATCATGTGAGACACATATATCATCATAAATCATTTCATATACAACCAATATAGAATAACAGAAATGGGTTTCATTAAATAATCATAATGTTTAAAAACTACTTTAAAGACATGATCTTTACATGAATTTAAACCCATAGAAAGGGAGAGCGGGTCTCATGTATGTAAATCACAAAATTTAAAATATAACAACTTGGTATATATGTGAATACCCCTATAGAATATATAGCTTTTAGTATTCACTTAATAAAATAAACGAACATCAGAAAAAGAGAGAGAGATTTTGAGACAGAAATTCTGCAGCATAACGGCTATGTTTCGAGGTTTTAGAAAACATTGAAATGAGAGGGGGCATGTGTCAAACAATTTTAAATGATCCATAAAATAGTATGGGGACATAATATAAAGGATTATATAAAATTGTAATGAAATTTTAAATATATACCATATGAAATGAATAACATTAAAAGAAGAAAAAAAAGATTTCTCTTATGAAAATTAGGTAGCCTAACGACGTCACATAAACTTCAACAAAAATGAATTGACAAAATAAAATAGGGTCTCTCATCATATGAAAATAAAATTTCATTATGATAGATATAGATATCATAAACCAACATAATAAAAAGGACCTTGAAATACTTGACATGAATGTAGATCTTTGAAAAATGAGGAAGGCGATAGAATCCCTTAAAAATTCGGCAACCTAACGGCGTCACTTAAACATCAACAAAAATGAATTGACGAGATCAAATAGGGTATCTCATCATATTAACATAAAATTTCAGTATGATAGATATAACGATCATACCCCAACATAATAAAAACGAAACATAAATGACTTGACATGAAAGTAGAACTTTGAAAATAGATAAAGGTGAAGAAATCCCTTAAAAATTCGGCAGCCTAGCGGCATCACTTAAACTTCAACAAAAATGAATTGACAAGATCAAATAGAGTTCCTCATAATATTAACATAAATGTTTAGTATGATAGATATAGATATAATTCCCCAACATAATGAAAAGGAACTTGAAATAGTTGACATGAAAGTAGTACTTTGAAAAATGAGAAAGGTGAAAAAATCCCTTAAAAATTCGGCAGCCTAACGGCATCACTTAAACTTCAACAAAAATGAATTGACGAGATCAAATAGGGTATCCTATCATATGAAAATGAAATTTCAGTATTATAGATATAGATATCATACCCCAACATAATAAAAAGGAACATTAAAGACTTGACATGAAATTAGAACTTTGAAAAATGGGAAAGGTGAGAGAATCCCTTAAAAATTCAGCAGCCTAACGACGTCACTTAAACTTCAAAAAAATGAATTGATGATATCAAATAGATCCTCTAATCATATGTACATAAATGTTCAGTATGATATATATAGATATAATACCTCAAAATAATAAAAAGGAACTTGAAAGAATTGACATGAAAGTAGAAATTTGAAAATGAGAAAGGTGATAGAATCCCTTAAAAATTCGGCAGCCTAACGGCGACACATAAACATTCATAAAACGAAATGATGAGATTAAGAGGGGGTCTCTCATCATATTAACATCAAAATGACAGTATAATGACGATGAAATAACATCCTCCAACATAATAACATGGAGCATAAATGAAATGACATAAAAGAGATTACTCGAAAAGAAAGAGAGAGGTCAGATCCCCTACCTTAAAATGTAACTCAAAAAACTCAATGGTTTGGACCTTGAGTGCTTGGGGGAACCCTGAGAGGACTCCTTGGGAGGTAATGAGAGGATAAAATCATTATGGGAGAGTTAGGAGTCGAATGGATGATTGGATGACTTGGTATTTATAAGGAAAGTGAGGGGACAAGGCATTAATGGCCAAGGGACACCTCACAAGTGGTTTTCTCAAAACCATGGACTCTCCCATGGTATTTCACATGGAGTTAGCCCACATGGGACCCCCTATACAATAATTCATCATCTTTGGTCGACCAACCCTTAAAATATATAATGACATCATCATTACATAGTTATGATGTCATTAAACATACCGAAACCCTAAAACTGCATTATTACTATTCACTGAAAATTCATCATTCTCGGAAAAATCCCAAAATTTAACCATAACCAAATAACAATGATATGATTACAAAAATGAACTCCATTTAATAAAAATAATTTTCTAAATATTTTTAGTTTAATTTTTAAATAAATACACTATTCACCGAAAATTCATTTTTTCAGAAAAATCCCCAAAAATCACCATAACATAATATTGATGCTCTGAGTTCAAAAATAAAGTCCATTTTATAAAAATAATTTTCTAATAATTTTTAATTTTATTTTTAATTAAAAAACACTATTCAACTGAAAAAATCTTATACTTGACTAATAATTTATGAAACCGTTATTTACCCATTTTATTGAATCATATTACTTTAACAAGGTGTCTAAATTATATTAAAACATTCATTAAGTGAGATTACTAATCCATTTGGTCACATTACTAATACTATGTGAAAAATCACTATTCATAATTTACTATTCATCAAAAATCATGTTGATCTTATTAGACTCTAAATTTTGTACTAAACATAATTGTAGAAGACAATTTTTTGAAAAATCAGTACACATTTTTAATTATTTAATGTTTTACATAAACCTTTTTCTAAAATTCATAAAAAATATGCATACTATATATATCCGGTTATTTGAAAATTCATAAACTTCATCATAAGATGAAATCAAAATTTTTATTTAAAATAATGGATTACACATGGCAGTTACGGTCTCCTTACATAGCCCCTTATCAGACCAGCATAGGACCTAAGTGTAAGGTGTGCTAAGGTGAGAGAATCTGAGGGCAGCTTGGCCAACATTGCACGAGTAGTAATTTCAATTAGTTTGAACTTCTCACAAAGGCGATTCCGTTATAGCTTCACCCAATGAAGTTCGGCTTGGGTTTGGTGCATAGTAAAGCCCAGTGGTGCTACCTCCTTCCCAAGTTCTATTAGATGGCTTCGATCGGTCCAAGACTACTGGGTGAGGCCTTCAAATATTCTCTCTATATTACTTGTATTTAGAGACAATAATCGAAACGTTTAGTTTCCAGCGGTTATATTGACCAATGTTCATATAACAGTCAAAACCCAATGGTCACATTTTAATTATACTCATGATATCAAAAGAAACAGTTTTATTGAGTATAAAAAATAAAATAACACACAAAATTAGGAAACAAGATTTATTCAAAATTTCGGGTCGTTACACGTTTATTACGACCCTTATCTACTGTTGGATCCTATCAGTGAGGGATACCAACATGGGGGTGCAGCCTAGCTCGTTCATCATGGCATCCATTCTGGCCAGGGGAAGGCGGGTCAGTCTAGGAATTTTGATGCTCGCCAGAATGTACAGGATGTTGCGGCACGTTAGCGAGGGAAAGAAGCCGTCGAGGATATGAGGGCCCTTCCACCATCTGTATGGGTGGATTGCAGTGCACATCAGGGGGGTTTACGAATACACAAACCCTATCTCGCCACCAGGATCAAACATCTGCCCTCCCATTCTGAACATGGATGAGAGATTTCCAGTCATATTTACCATACCGAGGGTGCTGAACCGAGTATGGAAGGCGGACGAATTTAACTTCCACCTGTTTCCATTACCGACGGGGGTACTCATCGACGACGGGTAGGGAACGGAAGAGCACTGGACTTATCTCCTGGCCTTTGGAGATGGATTTTTGGTGGCATAGGTAGACCGTGAGCCGCTCTGTGAGCCGTACACCCCGCATCGGTTCGCGAGGAAATTTGGGTGCCTACAGCGGCTGACCCCACAGGTCTACTGGGAGGTGCATCATGAGGGGGACCTGTGTGTAATGAGGTAGTTGTGGATCATGTTCACACGGGAATACGGGAAAATGTGAATTGAAATGCCTCCATCCCCTGCCACTTTTGGGCTGGTTAAAGAGTATGCCATCAATTGGGAGGCCGCTTATCATGGATAAATGTTGAAGCAGCCAACCGTTCGGGCTGGTGATGGCAGGCCTCCCCTATCCCGAGGTCGGGGTCGGAGGGAAGCAAGGTCCTCTCACTGTGGCGTGGCAGCCATGGCGGCGAGGCCTGCACCTGCTGAGGATGTGGCAGCAGCGGTGGATCCGTTGGTCCCGGATGAAAAGATCCATCCGGAGGGGAGGCCACCGAGGGGATTCCATAAGATATCCACCCAGGCTCCGGGGAAGCGGCTGCACCATATTGGCATGCCAGAGAATAATGTTTTCCAAGAGTCCTGGGACGTTTGGGATGTCTACAAATGACACCATAGTCCACCCATAATGTGGGAACACCTGAACCGTCTGGGGATTGTCTTAATAGGTATAGGCCTTGTTTGGGACGGTTTCACGGTGTCTCCGGCAGAGGTGGAGCAGTATTTGGACGAGCTGGAGGACTACGTACATTCTAGTGGTGCCCCGCGTCCGTTGATGAACTGGGTAAGGTTGCTGCTGGATCGAACGGCTCCCCCAAAGCTGTCAGCCGCCAAACTGAGAGTGTACTTACCCCCTACTAGAAGAATCATAAGAATCCTCTGCGGAGGACGAGGCCAGCGGAAGGAGCCTGTTAGAGGAAGGTGAAGTCGAAGATCAAGACTCAGATTCTGATGATTTCGCAGTGGTTCAAGAGGTAGAATTTCAAATTTCTTTCCTTAGGGTCCTCTTTCAGGTCATTATGGACCTCTTACGAATACCTGAACTGTGCAGGAAGAACTCGTATACATGCCTCACTCTCGCCCCTTGGAGGGTGATGATGCAGGACCTTCAGAACCTGTGCCTGTGGCCACATCCAGTTTTGTGTCTGCCGGGGCTAGGACACCCGGGGTGGCTCCTATAGGATATCCAATCCATCCAAAAATATGTGGAGGGTCATGCTCTGGGGTCCCGTCAGCACCAGCTCAGGAGCATCACCAGGATTTCGATCTCCGTAAGTCTTTTCCACTGAATTCATTGATGTAATATATTGATCGTGACAAATGACGTCCATTACCTTCCCTGCCGCGTACAATTCAATGACAGGCATGGGTTGTTGCCGAAAGTCTGGTCGGGATGTCTGGGGCATCCCTCCTAGGGGCATGTAGGTTATTGTGGAGATAGTTATCACACCTACCCAAGATGTTGGACTCCCTTTCGTTGGTGGGACCACCAGTAGGGGCATGCCTGAGGTCATTGAGGTGGATTCCGACGATGAGGATCGGTCGGTCGACCCAATTCCCACCACACCTTCTTCGGCGCTAGATGTCGCACCGAATTCAATGCCCAACGTAGATCCTAATAGTGATTTCTTGTAGGCGTATCCTGTATATGAGCCTGCCAATTGCATGGACTAGGAAGAAACGCCTCCGATGAAGAGGACAACAAAATAGTCTGTCATCTATCGTGGAAGATAATCACATGCTTCATCAATGACACCCCCCAAGCGCTATGGATGAATAAAATTGACAGACTTCGCTCACGGCTGCATGAACTGTGGGCTGGGGGAGTGGATGCCTAGTGTCCTCATATGCTCATCCGAGATCTCATGGCAGAGAAGATTCGGGAATACGATCGTGGGCTCAGCGTGGGCTGGCAGCGGAGGAAGGCGATGATTGTCAAGAAGCTTCAGGAGGCTGAAATCGAGGTCCAACAGCTGCAGGCCCGAGTGGATGAGAACTTACCCTATCTTAATGATCAATATGAGCTGATCTCACGGTTGAAGGCCTAGCTGGCAGAGGCAGAAGAGTGTGTGAGGCAAGATTTTGGAGAGATGGCTGCCATTCAGGCTGATATAGAAAGGGTCCGAGCCGAGGCTGACGAACTGCACCCCATCGCTGCTGAGGAGGAGTGGAAACTAAGTCAGCGATAGCAATTCCTGGATGGCACATGTCAAAGGGTGGCATAGCTACAACACCCTTTTGACCGGGTCAATCCGTCCATGGGGGGAGTTGACCCCCGGGTACTGTAATAATTACAAACCATTGAACAAACATTCATTATTTATTATTTTTTGAATGTTGTAGAATGCACAAGTTCCGTTACTTGCACTCGTTCATTTTTCATCCTTACAATGTTTGTAGGACATCCAGCGACATTTCCCTAAGCTCATGTGGGTCAGGCCCGATGTAAGAAACAAGAGATAGTCACCTCATCGTCCAATCCAGACACAGGATTGGAAGCCAAGCATCAGGAATCTGGGGCTTGGATAAGCGGTCCTGATTTTTGGGAAATATGAGAGACCTGGCCGGAGAAGGAAGTTCTCAAAACAGCTGAATTACTATTTTTCTAGCGTGCTCTTGTGCACGAACAGTGCAATTCTAGGGGCGCTGAAATTGGTTCGAATGGATGAGAATGGTAAGTGTGAATCATGATACCAAAAATTCGAAACACTGTGAGGGTGGAATGAAAATAAAGGACAACCATTAACCGTGGTGGAAAAATGGTATCCTTACTGCGTTAGCCTGAAATGGGTTCAACAAATGAGGGCTGACTGTTGACCATGCTCGCAACACGGGGCCTAACTCAAATATTGTCGATCAGTCTTCTGGGACGTTAGCCCAAGATAGTAGGCGGACCATAGGATGAGGATCCATACTGTTAGGGGGTCCCTAAAAACATGACTAGTCTTCCAGAATGTTGGCCAGGTCAGTCGGTGGACCATAGGTTGTGCATCCATACAGTTAGGGGGTTCCTCCAGACATGAAAGGGGGCGATGGTCCGAATAAGGGGCACATAAAGCGTGGAATTTGGAATGATGGTTTGTCTGAACAAAATCCAACACTCATGCAATTACACCTCTGCGGTGGGAGTACGCCAGATGGGTGCATTGGTTTGATCATGGATCATTCCTTCTTTCAGACAGGGTCTCTCTGGCGAGGGGGTCTGTCACTTCCCAATGTAATCTTGGGGCATCCTGAACTTGTTCAGGGCAGAGTCAAAGTTGCACGGTCCCCTACGAGGGGTTCGACCAGGGGGCTAGAAAGACGATGAACATGATTTATGATTCCTGTGGGCTGGAACCTAGGAAAAATACCAGGGTGTCCCTACGTATCCCATGAGGATGGGAATAAAGCCATACGTAGTTCAGGAATAATAGTGTAATGCCATGTATGATGAAGAGAATCCTGGTTGTGCAGGTATATATCCCACCAAAACTACTAATCCCACGTGAGTCGTGCTCGATGTGGGAAACAAGAAGTAATGGAGAACTTTCCCGACACAGGAAGGGACGTGTTAGGCCAATGGGACGCTCGGTGAATATCGTCCCAATGACGCTATCACGTCCATGTGGCGCACCTAGATGTGTGAAGAGGTAGAGACGAGTATGTTAGAATTCCAATTGAACATACGGAAGTGGAAATTTTTGAATCATGATGCTTGAGATTTGGATCACAAAGATGGAGGTGTGACGATAGAGTATAACTGTTAACCATGGAAGAAACGTACCATCTATATTGCATTATCCTAGAATGGGGACAGATAAATGAGGGTCGACCATTGACCATGTTAGAAACACGAGACCGTATCGCAAATGTTGTCAGAGATCCTTAGGGACGTTGGCCCGAAACGATAGGAGATCCCTTATGCCCAGAATCCATGGAGATACCTTAAGCCTAGCATCCATGTCGTCTGAGGGTCCTTCTGGATGTGGAAGAGGATGAGGATCCAAACAGAAAGCTCACGAATCATGGTCATGGGAGGAGGGAAATATACCAATGAAAATTATACACTTCAGGCTCATTGTCAAAATGCATCTGAATAAGACAACGAGACATATTAGATATAGGGATCACATTCCTTTCCCACAGGGTGATATTAGTTTAGGGTCGTAGAATTCGGACCATGGGTTAGAGGAAACACAAGAGGCACACGACGGGTAATTACAAAACCAGACGTGGATGAGGACATAATCCCATACCACACCGCATAACTGCCGTAGGAGAGGTTTTAGGTGAAGGGACTGAAAACAAGAGTTGATATGGTCCTGAGAAAAGTTGTAAGGCGTTCTTACTTACCCAATGGGGATGGGGATCAAGCCACATGTAGTTCTGAAAGGTGGAACGGTAAGGTACCAGTGCCAGAAAAAAGGGTAGTGCGGGTGTGGAACTCGCACTAAAAGAAGCGTAATTTGATAAATCATGTTTTTTCTTTAAGGTGAGTGGTTTATTTTGTGAAGCGATAGGCCTATGGTAGAAAGCACTGGTGTAGCCACAACAATCAAGCTGTGATAGGCATCGAAAAATGGCATGGCACGTGGCCAATACACGACATGATTTCCTCTACAAAGAGGTCATCAAAATGAATTGTCGTTTTTCGTCTTGCAGCCAGGACGATAATGTCACAGTTTAGGGTCGTGTGATAGGACCAGGCATGAATTTGAACATCATGTAGTGTAGACGTAGCAGAGACGATTCTAGGTGGGGAATGAGTATTATGTCATGCGACGTAACCGATCTGGATGGGGACATGATCCCTCATTACACCGTACACAGTCCCAAGATAGGAACCTTGGGCCAAGGGCCCCAAACAGAGGTTTGAGTGAAAGGGGTAGGAGAAACTAGCTCCCAACTGAGCTGGACCCGAAAATGAGACGTGAGGGTGACCCTACGTATCCCATAGGGGTGAGGATCGAGCCGCACATAGCCCTTAATGAAGATATGAGTTTATGGTATTAGAGCTCGGACCATGGGAGCACCAAAGGACACCGTATTGCAGTTTCATCCCCCTAATATGAAAAGGTGAACTAAGGGATAGCGCCAAGAGTGTCGAGATTCCACCTGGACACAATGGGGTGGAACATAACATGAATCATGCCACCATCATTCAAGGCCTGAAGGGGCTGGCGTGATGAAGGAGGATTACTGCTGACCATGTTCGCAGCACAGCATCCTGTCGGGTTAGCCTGAAATGGGAACAAATAAATGAGCATCGACCGTTGACCATATTCGCAACATGGGATATGTATCAATTTTTTGTCTAAAAACCTCGAGGGCATTGGCCCATAACAGTAGGAGAGCCCTTGGGTGTTGTATCTAGGTCGTTCATGGGTGTCCCTTTGGGTGTGAAAGATGATGAAAGCCCAAATGAAGGGGAACAAGAAACTTGAAAAGTAGAAGGAACATGACCAAGTCGAATCTGACACTCTTGGTCCTAGACCAGAGTACTCTTAACACATGGGTGAATCACTACAAAGCGTCGAGGGACTCAACTTTAGGCTGATCGAGAGATGGTAGATTCCCATGAAAATGGGGCATAATTCCAAATACCATGTATCATTCAGATATCCCCCCCTTAGAGAGGGACAGGCCAAGGGGCCAAGGTGTCCGGGAGATCGGGAGATCTATAATAAGTGGGGCTAGGCCTGAAGTCTAGACATTCGGGTGGTCCAATGTATCCCATGAGGATGGGAATCACGAAACCCATAGTTCTTGAGGATGCCTTTTAATTTCATGTGGGATAGGAAATAGGTGGGATATTTCATAGAAATGGGTGCGCATGGTGCGGCTATTGGAAACCCGACGTGGATGGGGACGTAATCCCGCATCACACCACGCAGTCCCGTAGTCAGGCTCCCAAAAGGAGGACAGAAGAAACAAATTATCTGAACTCAAACTAGACCCTAACACAGGAGGTCTGGGCGTTCGTATGTATCCCATGAGGATGGGAATCAATCCATACGTAGTTATAAGGAGATCTTAGTTTATGTTCATAGTGCTCGGACCATGGATGGATGTCACTTTCCATGTAAGCATAGACCTCGACCCAATCCCTAAGACCACATGAGTTAAACTCGGTGTTGGGAACAAGGGGGGAAGATCCTTATCGCAATACCCGAAACATCCATTGAGGGGAAGTCGGTGGAGATCCCCGAAGGACACCTTTAATTCGGCTTTGTTCCCCTAACGCGCAGATGCACACTGAGGAATAGTACTAAGAGTTTCAAAACTCTACTTGGAAATGATAAGAATGGAGAAGGATGTGGATCGTGTAACTGAAATTTTGGGCTTAATGGGGTTGGTGTGGTGATGGAGGATAATTTTTAACTGTGGTGGAAAAACAGACTTTATATCGTGTTATCCTGATATGGGAATAACAAACGAGCATCTACCACTGACCGTATTCGCAACACGGGATTTTTATCGATTTGTCGCCTGAAACCCTTTGGGGCATTGGACTGTAACGGTAGGAAAGCCCTTGACCGTGGTATCCAGGTCATTCCTGGGGGTCCCTTTGGGTGTAAAAGATGGTGAAAGCCCTGGTGAAGAGGAACACAAAACCGAAAAAGCGGGTGCGGATGTGTCTGAATAGAGTATGAAATTCTAGGTAACTAAACCAGAGTACCCTTAGGCACATTGGAGAATTGGTGAAAATGGTCGACAAAGTGTCTCAGGAAAGGTAGGCCAAGATGCCAAGGTGGGACCGCGATTTTCGGGAGATGGGGCTGGACCCGAAGCTTAGACATTCAGGTGGTACTACGTATCTCTTAATGATGGGAATCAAGACACACATAGTTCTAGAAGATACCCAGGCGGAAGGATACTCCAACAAGGATGTGTACGGTGCGGCGAGTAACCCGATGTGAATGGTGACGTAATCCCATATTACACCACACAGTCCTGTAGGAAAGAACCTGGGCTAGGGGGGCCAGAAAAGGCCAAGGGGCTTGATAGTTGGGTTTTGGTCAGGAAGGCCTGGCCTACTCACAGTTTAACATCTTTCAGTGAGGACGGAGGTCGGGGAATATGATTCCCTAGAAAAAGGAGTTGTATGGTATGTTGAACAAACTGTTGTTAGTGTGGAAATAATCCCTCACCACACCGTATGCTCTTGGTACGAACTTGGTCTAGAGCCTGAAAAATCCAAGAGACTTGAGGCAGGGCCTCAGTAAGGGAATGAAGATGGCATGGAAAGTAGCCCGACGTGAATGAGGACATTATCCCGCACCACGCCATCCACTCTTTATAGAAGAATCAGGGCCAGGGTACAGACTATTGGAACCACCCATAAGGATGTTTGTCCAAAGTGATGGAATCCCAGTCAAGGAGTGGGTGAATCATAGCTGTAACCATCCACAAAAGAGGCGAACAACTCCAAGTGGACATAACTCCAGGTCGAGACATTCTCGGTGTTAGTTGGGGAAAAACTGTGCACCCAACCATATATCTTGACCCGAGGGGATGATTTTGGCTTTTGGGATAGGCCAACAGATGAAATGTCCAGGCATTCCTACATATCCCATGAGGATGGGAATCAAGCCATATGTAGTTCTTAAAGGCCATGCAGTTTAACGTCGTGCGGTAAATATGTGGGAGGATAGAAAAACAGGAGTGGGCATATGGTGAGACCATTATAATCCTCCTATGAGTGGGGATAAGGAAGCCTACTCCTTATGCGAGGAGCCTCAGAGAAAACTATACCCCGGGGGGATAGTCAAAGAGAAAAGCTCGGGGCTGGGCTCAAGAAAAGATGTATGAGCATTCCTACGTATCCCATTAGGATGGGAATGAATCCGTACATAGTTCTTGAAGCACGGTTTAACATCGTGTCGGACGATAGAGGCGTCTCATCTGGGGGTATGTACGGTACGGTGGGTAACCAGACGTGAATGAGGATGTAACCCCGCCCAACACTATACACTCCCATAAGAGAGACTGAGTCGATGAAAGCAAGGGGACCTGAGGCTGAGCCTCAGTTAAGAAGACCTGACTGGCTTGCAGTTTAATGTCTTACAGAATGGATGGGGTCTAGGGGCCTGAGGAGGCCAAAGGGAATGAGGCTGAGCCTCGGTCAGGAAAGCCTGACCGACTTGCAGTTTAACATCTTGCAGTATGGATGGGGGAGATCTTAGTTTATGGTCATGGAGCTTGGACCATTTTTTAGTTTATCATCAAGCATGGTGATGTTTTGGTTTAAGGTCATGCGGGACTATAATGTGCAGTTTATGGTCATTTGGGACAGTACAGTTTAAGGTCGTGTCAGACCAAGGGGATCAGGCAAAGTACTACTTGAGGAATTTGGCATTGGTGGGAGGAGTTATGCGCTCACCATCCATGGTCACCAAGGATTATGCTCCATTGGGGTAAACCTTATGGGGGACGTATGGTCCTTCCCATTTGGGCTCAAGCTTGGATGGTTTCCTACTGTGAATCATTGGCACTCAGAGGGCCAACACCAGGTCTCCATGCAGAAAAGAGAGAAGGCGAACCTTCTGGTTTAAGGCTCTAGCTATCTTATTCTGACGCCTTTCCAGATTTTGAAGGGCACAAAGCCTGTTCTCATCTAGTACTTCCAATTCAACTATATGGATTTGGGACACCTTATCTGGCGCCTTCTGGTCATAGACTGCAGTGCGTAACGATGGTAGCTGGATCTCAATGGGCAGGACGACCTCAACACCATACACCAAGGAATATGGGGTCACCTGGTTAGAATTGCGAGTAATCGTCCAATAAGCCCAGAGGGCATTGGAGAGCTTGTCCGTCCAACTCTTCTTATTCTGACCATCCATCTTTTTTAGAATGTTCGAGAGGTTTATATTGAATGCCTCATTGTGTCCATTTTCCTATTCATGATAGCGAGAGGTATGGTTTGAATAGATATTGTACTTGGCATAAAATTTCTTAAGTTCGATTGCTCGGAAGTTAGTGACGTTATCGTTGAGGACAGTGTGAGGGACTCCAAACTAGTGGATGATATTGGAGCTCACAAAGTCGACGATGGAACGGGCCTTGACCACATTGTGTGGAATAGACACTGCCCACTTGGAGAATAAATCTGTAGCAGTCAAGATGAATCTACACTGACAAGCTATCACCATTGGATATAGTCCCACGACATTGAGTCCCCATACCGCAAATGGCCAAGAGTAATTGGTGTAGTGGAGAGGCTCTGGCAGCCGATGCAGAAAGTTAGCATGAACATGGCACATGTAGCATCTATTGGCAAACTCAATACAATCATAGATCATAGAGGGCCAGAAGTACCCCAACCTCCGGATCTAATGGGACAGCTTGGGCCCAGCCTGGTGGGCACCGCAGTAACCTGCATGAACCTATTTCATGACCAGAGAAATATCAACTCCTTAAATGCAACGGAGGAGAACACCATCGAATCCCTTCTTATAGAATATCCTCTCAAGACTGGGACCACTCTAGAGGGTAACTTTCATTGCGCGATGTCAAATTTGCTTGTGCTCAGCCCAATCATATGGGAGGAAACCATATTGGAGATACTCGAAAAATGGTGCCCTCTAGTTTTGAGTGTCCTCAACCACTGCATCTAAAGAACCTGAGACCCCTGACGCGGAGGGTTCGGCGGTAAGGTGGTTTACCCGCAAGCCATCGTCATCCTCTGGGGTAACGGGGGAGATGGCTCTCTGGTGTGCTATATGTATGATCAAATCATATTTCTCAGGTTCTACGAGTGACGCAACTAAGTTGTCCAAAGAGTCTGATAGACCATTTTGTGGCCGAGGGACATGGGTAACTTCTGGCCGAGAAGAGAACTGGGCCATTAAACAGAGGGTGCACTCCAGCAATGGCACAATCTCCAGCTTCCTGACAACATAGTCACCATTGACCTGCTTGATGACCAGTTCGGAATCCCCTTTCACATGCAGATGGGGCACGTCAATCTCAAGAACCAGTTCGAGGTCGACGATGAGAGCCTGATACTCTACCTCATTGTTGGTGCAGTCTTCTGACAACAGGAATGAGTATGGAAGAACTTCTTGTGTCGAGGTGATGAAGATGATACCCAGACCCACTCTGTTGATCATTGTATCATTGAGCCTCCTACCGGTGGGGCTCCGGGGGGCACCGTCGAAGTGATTTTTCCAAAAATGTATGGCATGATCGACTGAGAGGATTGCCTCATCAGGAAAATCCAGATCCAAGGATTGATCTGTGGAGGTTGGATGGGAAGCTAGGAAGTCTGCCAATTCCTGTCCCTTGATGGACTTCGGAGGCACGAACCTGATGTCGAAATGCTGGATGATCACATCCCACCACGCTAGTCAGCCAGTTAACATAGGGAAGTTCAAGATGTATTTCAGTGGGTCTACACGAGAGACCAACTGTACCTCATGGTGCTGCAGGTAATGCCACATTTTTTGTATGGCGAACATGAGTTTAAGGAAACTATTTTCGATAGGGGAGTATCTGGTCTCCATATCGAGGAGCATGCAGGTGAGTTAGTAGAGACTGTTCTATGTTCCCTCATTGTTCTTCTGGGTGAGAAGTACGTCGAGGGACCATTCCAGGGCGGTCATGTAAAGGACTAACGGATTTCCGGAGACAGGTGGCATCAAGGCCAGGGGTTGGAGCAGATACTGCATGATTTCTCCGAAGTCGGTCTGACACTCTTCATCCCATTCATAGGTGGCACCTTTCTTCATGAGCCTGAAAGAAGGCATACACTTTCCAGCCAGATTCATAATGAATCGGTGTATTTAGGTTATGTGTCCTTGAAGACCTCGAAGCTACCAAATATTACTCGGGAGAGGCATTTTTCTGATGGCCTTGATCATCTCCGTGTCGATCTTGATGCCTCATTATCTAACAACAAAGCCAAGAAACTTCTTGGAAGTGACCCCAAAGGCACTCTTCAGCGGGTTCATCATCAGGTGGAGAAAATGGAGGAAGTTGAACACTTTCTCAAGGGCCTTGAGATGGTCCTGGTGCTGGCGATATTTGACCACCAGATCATCCACGTAGCATTCCACTAGTGTCCCAAGAATCAGCTTGAATATGTTATGAATGACCCGCTAATAGGTGGCACCTGCATTTTTCAGGCTGAAGGGCATGACCTGGTAACAGAAAGTACCTTGGGGAGCCCTGAAGGCAATGGACTCCTCATCCTCGGGGGCCATCCAGATCTGGTTGTACCCAGACTACCCATCCATGAAAGAGAGGGATTGGAACCCAGTCGTGGCATCAATCAACAACTCCATCACTAGGAGGCCAAAATCATCCTTCAGGCAGTGGCGGTTGAGATCGAGGAAGTCGATGCACACTCTGATATTCCTATTCTTCTTCCTGACTGGCATAATGTTTGAAATCCACCTAGGGTACTGGAATTCCTTGATGAAGTTGGATTTGATAAACTTGTCAACTTCGACCTCAACCATGGCACCATGAGAAGGGTGTATCTTTCTGGGAGGCTGCTTGAAACCGCGATGGTTTGTCAGGAGACCAAGGAGATGGATGGCTACCTGAGGATGTAGTCCTGGAATCTCATTGTAACCCCAGACATACACGCCACAGTGCTATTTGAGAAAGTCCACACACTGTTGCTGCTCCTCAAGGGTCATGGTTGCACTGATCAATGTGGGTCTCATATCTGCCTCACTACCAAGGTTCACCTATACCAGTTCATTGACCGTGGTAGTGACTCCTTCTTCAAAGGTAGGGGAGCATCCTCCAAGTCCTCTTTTCCACTTTTGGAGGGATCTCCCATGGGGGGAGTGGCTTATGAGTTATCAAACCCTGATGGGAAGCTAGTGCCGACCAAGGCAGCAATGGTCATCATATCAGGAGACTCACGTGCCACTGAGACCATAGAGATGAAGGCAGTCAATCCTATACCATCTAGTCTTCGGCCCAAGGGGCCATTCTTGATGACATCAAAGCAGTAGTGATGCGTTGACTTGAGATGGTTGATTCCAGCGCGATGGAAGAGACACATATGACATACCACAGACACTATAATCCTAACATCCGGATACAACACAGGGGTAAGAGGTTTCTGGATCACCTGAGCCTCGTTGGTGTAGGAGTACGAGGAGATTTTCTGCCGTCACTTGGACATGAGAACATGTATTCCTATTGTACCCGAAACAACAAATCACTGCACCATTTCGGGGGTCGTGGCCTCCAACCGATGGATCAGGAAGATGTAGGCTTCGTCCAGGCCTGCCCAAGGATCACTTGTGACTGGGGCGAGTTCATCCTCACTTGCCAGGATTTTATTATCCTTTCTCTAGTAATAGTCAGTGTCCAGATAGCGGGATTCACAAGAGGCGAAAGGAGACGAATCACTTTGGAGCATGCCTACTCGACCATTGAGGGAGTACTTGAGTCATTGGTGATACGATGAAAGGACCTCTACATGCAGATGAAGCCATGGATTTCCCATCAATGTGTTGTATGCAGTGTCCTCAGAGACAACCTTGAACCCGGTGCTGGGAATTAGGCCACCGAACTAGGTCTTTAAGAGGATCTTGCAGATTGGGGATTGCACGGTCCTATCATATCTCTAGATTCTGAGGTTAGAGGGAGTTAAATCATCCTTAGACAAACCCATCTTTGACAGCGTCCGAATCGAGATTAGGTTAATCCCTGAACCTGTGTCAACAAGGCAGCGGCGGACTTCCATGCCATTGAACTGGCCAGTGTCATACAGTGAGAAAATATGCCCATGTATGGGAGGGTATTCATCTTCATCGAAGAATGAGATAACTACCTAGCATTCGACGTTCTCAATTGCCTCTGTGTGGAAGGATTTTGTAGCTGCTACCTCTGTCTCAAACTGGAGGGGGCTTTTTAGGGCCTCGACAAGTGTGTCACGCATTTCAGATGACAAGAAAAGAGCCTAAAGAATAGTATTCCTTGCTGGAATACTGGAAAGGTGCTTCAGAACATCATACTTTCATGACAAATGTGAACCTCTGCTTACAGGAGGTCATTCTACAGTTGGAGGCATGATGGGCCCTGCCGGTTGGACCGATGGTTGGCTGGTACTGGGTACATCCCGCTGCCTTCTAGTTGATGCCTGAATAGTAGCTACTAGATGATGACAGAACAACTGAGATTTTCCTATAGTTGGGCAAGACTAGCCAACATACGGATGAGACAACTTTGCCTGATCTAGTAGCACAAATGGGAGTGGAGGTAGACCTGAGGGCACCAGATGAGGCTGCGCATGCAGAGCTTTACAATGTGCCTCCTGTCTGGTTTTCGTAGCATGCACAATCTAGATGAAACTGCCTGCTGTCTTGCCTCGACAAAAAATGTGGTTATAGTTCTGCTGACGTTGACGTCACCTGGGGGCGTTGGGGAGGTTCCCTTGGTGTTCCCCTCGTCAGGGGTCATAAATAGATTTACTAACTCCACGGTATTAACCGAAGCGTCCCCCTGACTATCGCTCAATGAGTCATCCACCACTGGGCAGATTCTGGTAGGAATCCCCATCTCAGGGGTCATGAAATCACTGAGAGTACGGGATGATGACGGTAGTGGTGGAGCATGTTTCTTCTTCTTGCGCCACCGCTACTTGCCCTTTTTGGAAGAGGTCGGCTAAGATGACGATGCAGTGGTACTGGTCGCATCACTTGAAGGTTCCGGCTGATTCAGGCATGCCCGAATGATACCATGGGCGTGGGCGACAGTTTTACGAGCCATCCAGTCGTTGTACTTCTGGTACCCACGGTTGGGAACCTGCTGCCACTCGACTTCGTCGTCACTACCGCTTTTTGACCATACAAATACACCTACCACTTGTGTCAGGGCCGGGCCCAACCTGACTATGTTGTTGTCGACCTGGTCTTAGAGACATTCATTAAACACATATCACTGCTTGAGGGTGTGCCCCAGAATCCAATGATAGGGGTAGTAGTTGGGGCGATCGGGGATATTCGCCTCTGTCGGCCTTCTGCACTCGGGTAAACAAACAATCCTCTGTTCTAGGGCACTACGGAAGTAACCAGGGACCTGATTCTCATTGAATGAGTAAGTCTGGTTCCTTCTTCCTAGGTAGGGGGCATTGGGAGCATGGCCCTGACGAGGGGCCGGAGGGGCCTGCTAAGGAGGCAGAGCCAGATTGTCCCTCCTAGGCGGTGGTGGCGCATTGCGCGGGGAAACCTGTCGGTTCTGAGGTGGTCGCTACTGTGTAGGATCCTGTGCTTGAGGTGGAGGGCCTCTATGGGGTTGTGGGGCTGGTGCCACTGGAAGAAATTTTAGCTGCCCGGGGGCATCTATTTTGGCCACCGCAGTGGGTTTGGCTCCGGTAGCCCTCATGGCTGGGATCAAAGGGGGCAGCATACGTGCTTGACTAGCCTATCGTAGAGCTTCCTCAAGGCACTGGGCCTTATCTGAGAAATCCCGGAACCCTCCGGGGTAGTTCCGGGTGACCAGGGAAGGAACCGGTTCTGTTTTATTATTCCCTACACACATCGTCAGTAATTGCTCCAGAGTCAGTGGTATGTCGAGAGCATATGTAATCCCCTTCCACCAGTCGATGAAGTCCGTGACTCGCTCGTGAGGCCTTTGTTTTCACTAGAAGAGCTCTGCGATGCAAGTCTTTCGCATGGTGGAGCTGAACTGGTATAAGAACTGCCATTGAAAATCCTCCTAGCCGGTCACCAATCCGATAGGGAGCTGACTGTACCAGACGAATGCAGCACCCTCCAATGTCTACACAAATCATTGGAGCTTGGAAGCTTCCTGTTGGGCCGGGGTCCCCAACATTGGGCCACACCTAGAGGAAAAATGAGCCAAGTACTGCGTTGGGTCCCCAGTCCTGTAAAATGGTGAGAATGTTGGATTCCCAAAACCTGGGGGTGTGGGCATATCATCCACCCATTCGGGATATGGATTTCCATCTAGTGTGACGTCCTCCAATCGTGTTTCCAACGCCTCGAGGTGGGCGATAATTCCCGTGATAGGATCATCCGGGTGGGGTTCCCGACCTTGATGGGGATCCCTAACTACGAGTGCATTTCTAGGCTCTTAGACATTTTAAACAACTTCAATGGCTCATGGAGCGACTGGCGGAACGACCCTCGGGTCTGCTGGGGGAACCCGGGCTGGATTCCTCGGATTTCCTCACCTTTCAGGAGGGTTTGGCGAGACATATCTCACACTCTTGACATGAGTTCCGACTTCTGCCCTGTCGGTGGGAGTATCATTATCAGGTTTTCTCGGAGGCATCTCGCCGGGGGGAAGTTGTTCATACCCCTGCTGCCCTGGCTTAAAATTACCATAGTCAGGTTGCCTCATTATAGTGCGCTCAGCTAAGATTTTGATGACTAACCTCTTCTGCTCAGCGAGCTGTTGGTGTAACGTGGCCTTCTCGGGGTCTTCATCCATTTTCTGTACTGAGGCGGACGGGTCAGAGTGGTTTATTATTCCTACATGTTTGTCACCCTTACCGACATTCCTACTAAGTACCAACAACTTAGTGGGCGCAAGGAGGCCTATATGGTTCCTCTATGGATGAGTAATCCTCCGTGATGGGTCCAGCATTAGTGTTACACCCTCATGTGGTATGTATCCATAGAGAAACTCCAGATCGTCCTCTTTGTCCACTATGTCTGCCATGTTGACCGCAACCCTTCTTGGGGGCATGTCCTCAATGTCGAATAATGAATCGAGTTGTCGTTGGATGGAACTGAAGAGGAGGGAGACATACTGTACCCATCCAAAGACTTGTACATGGGGGGGTAGCTTCCCTGACAATTTTGTGGAGTACCTTGAAACATTGAATGTATTTTTGTTGGAGGGTGCTTTGTTGACCTGGTGACTCAGGGCGCTGGGCCACGGGGAGTGCAGCCAAAAATACTAGACGACATTGATCACAGATTTACTCTAAGTGCACATGGATCCTAGGGTACAGTACCCGTTGATAGTGAAGAAGAATGTCCATATCCCATAGGGATTGACGAAAGCACTCTACTTAATTTGGGGTGAGGTATTCCGGCGCACAAAAGTTCGACACTACCTAGGGCCAGAACTTCTATGGGGAGTGATCCGCCGCAAGAATGTTCCAGAAGCTCTTGGGCTCAGATTCATGGTCTGGCCCTGTATTGCCCCCAAATGTTAACTGGGGGTGGATGAGGTACTATTAACGATACTGAGGTGGAATGCTGGGACAATAAACTTGGCGGCGGAGAATATGGCTTATGAGACGGCTGGCTGCCGAATTCTGGGCCATCCTCCGAAGTGTGCGGTGACCTGACCATAATGTCACATTTCGAAGGGTTGATCTCCATAGCCTCTTCTATATGGATCACGGTTACTAGCATTGGGTTACACTATTTCTCAATCGTTATCGGTTCCCATAATAGATCTACGTGATATCTGGTTGAGGTAGAGGGTGCTTCTGGTGACGACAGTGGTGACCGCATGGTCAGAACCTGAAGGGTTCCCACAATTTCCTCCACTTGGATGTACCTACGAAGAGTGGCGGGAATCTGGTGGACCTCAGATTACAGAAGGATGAGGCTGACCTGCCTTGTTCTTGCCTCGACCCTTGATGCGGAGGAACGAGGGGAGGGTTCCAATGCCGAGTCACATTCTACTTTAGAATACCAGAAGTGGACTGGTTTAATCCCTACCCGGGCCTTCCCAGGATTCTTTTTATGGCAGCGACGACCCGCCCTCTTGCCCCTTAATGGCTCTTCGGGACAAGGTTGATTCCCAACATGTATTATCGGGGTCGTCCCGGAGCCAGGGCGGAGAGGACATCCGCTTGAGACGGCCAGGGTTTGAGGGGCACCAAGGAAAATTTCAAAGGGAACATGGGGAAGACCTCCATGGACAGAACATGAGCAGGCGAAACCTCCGTTGGAACCGGCGGGAGCATGGGGAGGACCTCCATGCATGGTGCGGGTGGAGCGAGGATAGACTTCACTCCTTTGGTTTCTAGGGTGAGGTGGAACTTCTCCAACTGCAGGGAGAATGTAGGGGGGATCCCCATGTTGGAGAGGGACCATATGGGCAATGACTTCATATCGATTGTCAGGGGTAGGAGGATGAATTCCATTCCCAGTGTGGTGGGCACAGGATAGACATCCGCGTCGAGTCTCGCTACCGCGGGGCAGGTCTTCATTCGGGTTGGGGTAGTGCGGGGATACCTCCGTGATGAACATCAGAGTGGGGAAAGCCCATGATCTGTGGAGCGGTGGTACGAGGAGGGCCTTCGTACGGGGGGACATCACCACAGGTTGGTTCACGATTATCACAACTCGGGCCTGCGACCTGGAGGGTGAACTGAGCCTGCCCGTGGGGTGGTTGGGGCCTCGACCCTGGTTGGGCATAGGAATGTTCCAGCTCAGTGTGTGCAGGGGATTCATGAAATATGTCGGCGATGGCTCAGGCCACAGTAGTTGTCGACATTGACGCCCCCTGGAGGGCGCCCTCAGCTCGGGCCCAACACTGGCATCGGGTTAGGCGAGCTTGGGCAGGTGGTGCAAGGGTATAGCCTACATGCTCCTCTGGCAAGGCCAGACGGCGGCGCTGACGCGGTCGGGTAGGGGCCCTTGCTTGGAGTCCTTGGACCAGGACTCTGACCAGGCTGATCCAGACATCACCCATATCATCAGTGTAAGGCATGGAGTCATCGAGGCGTTCCGGGGACAGGCTCCCGAAATGATTGAATGTTGGGGTGGGGAGCAAGGGCTCCATGCGCGGCCATCGAGGGCGGCGTTTCTGGCGGGGCCTAGATGCTTCCAGTTCCAGGTGGTCCATATCCCGAGATGGGATTATTTCCTCCTCCTCGTAACGACCTACGAGGTCATTAATCACCCTTCGTTGGATGACTTACGATGGGGAGAGGGGGCGTGGGTGCCCGAAGCTTGTGAATAAAGACGCCATTGTGGCACTAGTGGAGCCACACGGAGCGGCTATGCTAGTATTTACCCTACCCATGTGTAGGCGGGCAGGTGGTGATCGTGTCCCTATAGCAACAGCCGGATTCATGAGAAGCAGGGTGATTAACACATCAGCACTGCAAGGAAAAGAGATCGACAACTAGTGCCCCAACATCATTTGAGAAGAAACCCTTCACGTAGGGTTCACCATTTCTGTTTCTGATGCCTTCGCCAGGGCGCGCACGTCCATCCACTGGGGAGTGACAGGCGCGCCTTTTGCGTTGCCCCGCATTCCCGCTTTCCAATGGCGGGCCAAATCTGTTCCTTATTCAGGGATGTCTTCTCCTTGATTGAAACTGGGATGATGGGATGTTAGTTCCTCTTTCTGTGGATTCCTCCTCTGAACTCGTCACCTAGTCTAGGTCTCCCTCATTGATTTAATACATTTTTTGTGAAACTCTTCCCAGTGCCATGTTTCTATGGATGCTGGTTAATTACACTGCTTCTGTCAGGACACTCCAAAGCATCCGGTCAGGGCAGAAACCTTCAGTCGGGGGAGTAGTCATGTCGATGCATCAGTAACGTGTCTAAACAATGGGGAATTGGTGTGTCTGTCTTTTTTACCTTATTATAGGGCTTCTCAAGGGTGCGGAAGCCTGAGGAATCCCCCATCGAGTGTGAAGGATCATATGCCCTAAGAATATATCTTAGGTTTTCCTCATCTTCCCATGTTTATCACAAGGTATGCCATGAGTTTAACACCCAGCGGGGACGGATCGACCTGATTAGAACACCATCTGGGGTGGATCAAATCGAGGAATCGCCCTTGAGGGAATGCCGATATCGGATCCAGCCCATGGGTGGCTTCCCGAATGCTGTGGATGGGAATAGGGTGGCATGATCTCACCGAGATGTGGTGGCACGAGTAAGAATCAAGATGGATGATGGATAATTACATGGAGTAAAGGAGGAATGAAATCAGTCGTCGTGGAGATGGCGGTGGTGATAGGATTGAGCCACGAAGAGACTTCCTATGTATCCCCGTGGCAGGGAATCAATGTCCACGTAGTTCAGGATGGATGTGTGGGGCTTACACTCTTGGATTCCCAAGGTGTTGGAAGAACGCATGTGAATACGGTCGAAACGACCGGGTGGTGGTGGGCTTGAACCACGTGAGGCTTCCTATGTACCATGCCTTGACATGGATCAAAGACCACGTAGTTCTGGTTGAGTGTCATAAAACTGGCGTGAAAAGGACCTTAGACTAATGGGTGGTGGGCCTGCACCTCGTGAGGCATCTTAAATACCATGCCTTGACATGGATCAAAGTCCATGTAGTTCAGGAAAAGGGGTTGTTATACTAAAACGAAGGGGTGTCGGAACTGCTGGATGGCAGGGTCACAATGGATTACCACTAGATTTGGATGTATTTTGATGTCATATGAGACGAGAGCGTGTCGGAGAACCGACATGAAACAGGGCATTGGTCTAGGTGGATAGTGGGATTGAAGCACATGAAGGCTTCCTACGTCCCATGCCTTGACATGGATCAAAGACCACGTATTTCAGGTGAAAATGGGGGTTTATCACATCGAAATGGAGACGTTCGGGACCAATAATTAATGGGATTGAACCTCAGGGAGGCTTCCTACGTACCATCACATTAAATAGATCAATGTCCACATAGTTCAGGTGGGATGTTGGTGTCGGCGAAACGACGTGAGAAAGGACCTTGGTCCGATGGGTGATGGGCATGAACCTTAGGGAGGCTTCCTACGTACCACGCCATGACATGGATTAAATACCATGTAGTTTAGGTGGTGATTTTTGTCAACGAACTGATGTGACAGTGAACCTGTGTGTCCAATGGTGGTGGGATTGAACCTCTTGAGGCTTCCTACGTACCATGCCTTGACATGGATCAAAGTCCTCGTGGTTCGGGATAGTCACAACGGATTACCACTGGACTAGAATGCAGTTTAACGTCATGCAGGATGAGGGTGTAACCTGACATGAATAAACAATGGGTGGTGGGCTTGAACCTCGTGGAGGCTTCCTACGTACCATGCCTTGACATGGATCAAAGTCCTCATAGTTCAAATGGATGTACATTTTAATGTCATGTGGGAAAACATACAGTTTAACTTCATGATAGACAGGGGGCATAGAGTTTAATGTCATGCTGGATGGGGGCATAAGGTTTAACAACATACTAGATGAGGTCATTACCAAGTTCAATGCTTACTCTAAGCCCATTTGAGTCATGCTCGATGTGAGAAACAAGAGGTAGGAGAGACCAGATGATCACATCGTGAAGGTTGCGTCCGTGGGAAGAGAAGAGGGGATTACGCATTAGGAGGCCCATGGTGCTAGGACTTACTCCAGGATGGAAGCCCAAAGTGCAAAAAATCATTGTGGGAGAGGGATTTGGGACCGATAATGGGAGTTTCCTCTTTCCCTATCGCGCCCTCCACTGGCCTTGGCAGTGGGGAAGTACGGAGGTGCATGGGTGCTACCTTTAGTAAGAGAGTCTTGGGGGAATATTCTCTAAGGCATCCCTTCCCACATGGACAAACACCACTTCGATAAGGAGGATATCATCCCATGTGAGGGTGATTCCATTCATATGGAGACAAGTGGTGTAAAGAATGTCTGAGAAGGGGGGACCCTACGTGCGAGGCACAAGGTCGGGTCACAGTTTAACGTCATATGTTGAGGGAGAGGTGCTCAGCAGTTTAACGTCCTGTAGCTCAGACGAGGTGGGTTTACTCCGCACCCCTATGACTTACATAACTGGCACCCTCTACCCCTTGTGGGTGGGAAGGAATCGGCAAGGTCATGGAAAAAGGGGGTCGTAGAGAGAACCAGTGAGGGGTCCATGTTAGCGTGGCTATGTGATGAAGCAATAGCCATTAGCGTGCCTATGTGATGATGCATTAGGCGAAGCAATGCTATGGGTGGTGTCGTCCATGGGACATTGAAATCAACTCATGTAAACCTGGAGGGTCGCACGAGAAGTGGAATTACCAAGAAAAGGGGTCCACAGGAAGGGACCTTGTAGAGCTTGGTTTCATTGAATAGTGGAGGGCACTTGCAGAGGGGTGTGCTTTGCGAAGTGGAGTGCCTTGGCCTTAGCATGGGGCAGAGATGTGAGTGGGATGTGCTTCGCGAAGTGGAAGGGTGTTTCGCAGAGCACTGCCTCACGAAGCAGAGGTCCCTCGCGATGGAAGGTGTTGTGAAGATGTGTGCTTCACGAAGTACAGTGACCCTTCCTTGGCATGTGGATCACTTGTACCTGATGGGGGTTTTGTGAAGAATAAACGCTCCACGACTGTCCATTTTCTCTTGGGATTCCATTTCCTTTTCGTAGTCCCTTAGGCTTCGGGAAGGGCATCCCTCTTGGAAGAGGGTCTCAAAATGAGACAAGGCGAAGGACTCTCACGAAGTAAAAAATACCTCATGGAGCTCATGATTCCCAGAGTGAAGAGTGCTTCATGATTTTGGACTTGAGAAGCTAAATATTCGGATTGTCCACCCAGAGAGCTTAGGGGGGGCTCGGTATTTATAGTCAAGGGGCACCGCAAAGCAGATCTCATGCGGCGCAAAGGGGGCATCAGTGGCTTTGCGGCGGGTCGCGAACGTCAACCAGATTCGCGGAGAGGTACTGCCTCCTCTGCTTCACGGAGGGTTAGAGAAATTCAGGGTGTTCTTGGAGTGTTACCGCCTATGGTGCTTCATGGTGGGTTCATGAACAACAAGGCGTTCATGGAGCATTACCACCTCTGGTGCATCGCGGCGGCTGCGGAGGCTGGGGGCTTTATGTCGGGGCTTCGCGAGGAAGGGCGCGAGGCCTCTTTTTCTTCGTCCTTTTCGTCCAATATTTTGGCACCAACAATCAAGTAGCCTCTAATATAAGTAAGCGTTCAGGTTTTCCAAAAGTATTTATGATAATTCTGTTTATTTCCATCTATCAAGGGAATGTATGATGCGGGTATTCACATACATGGAATGTGTAAACCAACAGAAACATTTCGATATACATGGGATCAAAGTCAATCTGATTCTGTGATTCCTATTTAATGTTTTAAATTTTCATATTTCACATGAATTTTAAGGTTAAACATTTATGGAAATATTATGTCAAACATTTGATGATGTTTGTGAGAATATAGTATTACCTTACCACATTAGGATTTACGCATATTGGATAACATGTTATAAAAATGTGATGCTAATGATAAAAAATGATATATAGGATGACATATCATGGGTATCATGATCTTTTAGTGACATGGGAATGATGAATTAACCTACCTTTTTTGATAAAGAGGTGATGTAGATAATGTAACAACAAAGGTTGAGTTTTTCCTGAAATGATACAACAATATCTTTTATTGAAAAATCCTTAAAATTTGGAAAAAGGATCTTGAATCTGAAAACTTTATCCTAGTACCGACGTTTATGATGAATCATAAAGTCCCATAGTTTATTGCATATTTATTTATTTCATATTGTTAACTCTCTGCTGAAAATTTTTTCTATCAATCCCCATTTAAACATAACAATAATATTTCTCATTCATATCCATGTTTTCACATCCAACCTATGTTCTCCTATGTGGAAAACTAGTTACATGTTACTTTGGGTAACCATTACGGTTCCACCTATTCAACATTGAGGGAAGTTTTAGTATTAATTTTTACAATGTAGGATTATATGAATGAAAATTTAAAGTATTAAACCATTGATAACATGGATGAATTTTGAGGGAGGAATTCATTTTATGGGGGTATAATGTAACACCCTGAGATTTTGTGACTTATTATTTTCAAGTTAATATAACTTTTTATAATGTTCATTTTACATGAAAATAAATAAATAAATAAATATATACATTAAAAAACTAATCCAGATGTTACTTTTACAAACAATATTGACTTGTATTTCACTAAATACATTGCCAACTTGGCTTGCATTGCACACACCACAAATGTTTCTACAAAACATCATTTTATTAGTATAATTATTTAAATGAGATAATGTAAAACATACCATTAAAAATTTTTATAGGAAAAATAATAAATATGTTTCAAATATGTTTTATAATTTTCTATATAAATAGAAAAAATTTACAATGATAGATTTTATTTTTGGTAATATTATTTTATGTTTAAATGTAATGTTTTCGTGAATAAACCACATTTAATATCCTTCTCTCATAAATAATAAAATAAATTTTAGAAACTTTTACAAATTTAATTTTATAAAATATAATTAATTTTTTAATTATTAGAATCTAAATTATCTGAGTGTAAATAATTGGTAGTTTTTTGAAAAGCATCATTTTCCAAAAATAGTGAATACTATTACGTTTGAGTTAAAAACATTATTTGTTTTAAGTAATTATTTATTTAATATTATACATGAAATTTGTTTTATGGTAACATTAGATAAATTATAAATATATTAATACAATTTAGTTCATTATAAAAATATTCACTTTGACATTTGATATATGAACATAACAAACATTTGAACATTCTTCTACTATAAAAATAGGCCATTTTGTTCTGTCTATGGAATTAAAATTAATTATAATTCTCTAGATTCTTCGAATTGATCTTGAAAATATATAAATAAACCATTATAATATTTATAATATTTATAGTCTGATTATATCATATTTACTTTTCGAAAAAATTATTTGTAAAAGTGATTTAAATTAATGACATCGATTAAGGCCAAATTAATCTTCATTAGGGACTAAACCTTAAAATGAAGGGCCCAAATGATCTAGACCCTTTCCAAACGCTCATTTTATTTCCATATTTTAGATATACACTTTAAATGTTGATTTATTTTGTTTTTATGTCTTTTTAGGTAATAACATGTGTTCATCTGACTTGTTTCTAAAAATTCCAAGTGAATATTTTTTCCTTCTGTATAAAAATCCACCACCTCTCCAACATCATCACCCCTATAAAACCTATTAAGTTTTTCCAATACATTATCGATACACATAAAAACATCCCTATATTCCTCGTTGATTCCTTACAATGGGAATAAGTTAACCTTATGAATCTTTTTTTCACACACCAAAAGGAGTTACCTAACTAAGAGGTGACATCTTCTTTCAAGTCATTTCTTTTATATTCCTTATCCACCCCCTCAAACTATAATTATTAAATTATTTTATAACAAAAAAATATTCATAAATATAATTTGTTTTTTATGTAAATTTTTCTACCAACACTTAAACACACCTTAGTCTAATGGGTAACACACATTCTATTTTTCAGTATGGTGAACTACTACCTCACGAAACGATGACTGTTCATTTTTCCATTACCACCTATCATGGAGGCCATTATGATTAAAAATATGTTTATATATGAAATATATTATATTTATAATGTATTTATCCTTAGATAATATTTAATTATAACATTTTTTATGCTTTCCATTTAATGTAAATATGATAATTGTTTTTGAGGATGTGTGGACTACCGCCCCCTCAAAGCGATGTGATTCGTTCATACAGTACATGGATTGTATTAAGGATGGTTTTATTAAAAATATATTATATATATTATATCATTAATTTAAATTAATAATTATATATAAATATATATTACTTTATTTATCTCAACACGAAAGTTAAATAGAAATAACGTTCATGCATAAGTACAACCTACCGTCTCCCTGAACGATATATTTTGTTTCATAATTATACAATCTATAGATTATTATAAAACATATATACTGTATAAAAATTAATTTTATATAATTTTTTACATTATGGAATCATGATATAAGTATATTTACAAAAAATATAAATATTTATGACACATATGATAAACAATTCCAATATTAACCAAAGTAAAAAACATAACAAAAGATGGTTAACAAGCAGGTAATATATATTCATAGTAAAACCATATATGTTATTAGATATAATAATATAGATATGTAAAATATTTATATTAAATCTGTATTTATTATACATGTGGTTTGAATGAGTACGACAATAGTCAAAACCCAAGGTAAGGGGGTTTCATCTCACTTTTTATTTTCGTGAGATACATGCTATGTTTTCCACTCATACCTTTTGTGTGGTGTATGTAATACCCATAATTTATATATATATATATTGTAATTTAGTTTATGAGTATTAACATATACATTTTATGATCTTTCATTCATGGTGTTTAAGTTTCAAAAGATACCAAATCAGTTAAAATATTTAATCTCAATTTTCCTTCTTTGAGACTCATGTTTTTTTATGCACCAAAACTCTTTTTTGAGTTGTATATAATTAATAATTACATGTTTTATAATAAATATACTTATTTTAATGATATTTTATTTTCATTTAAATTTTTTAATAGAGGGTAAGATCCCATGTTACCATGTTATAAGACTCCATCCAGTCAATCTCAATTCTTTTCTAAAGTGTTTATGTAAATGCTTCCTTTGATGAATTATTATGTTCCCCATCTCATGGAATTCATGAATTTCATTCTAATATGTTTATTTATTCTATATTAATGTATTGAGACTCTATTTTACTCTTTTGAACATAGTATAGTTTTGAAATTGTTTTTAATAAATCCCGACATTACAATTTATTTGGTCGAAAATCTGTGTTCCTTCAAAACCATGTTTGCTAAAAAGGGTTTCCTAAAATATTATACTAATATCATGGGATCATTAAAATAAATGTTTAAATTTTTTGTCTTTTACTAATGTTTTCAAAGGAATATTATTATCTCTTTCTGAATGATCAATTTTCTATCTTTTTTACCATTAAAAAGGAATTTTCATTTAAACACATAAAACATATATAGATTTATCTGTCATCAATCCTTTGAATCATTATTTTCATGTTTAAAATAAGAAATTATTTTTAAAGTATTTCTTCTAATAAAAAGGTTTTAAAAATTTATTCAATATAATTTTATATGTTTTCAAGGAAAAATGGTTTTAAAATCATTTACAATCATAATTTATATGTTTTCAAGAAAAATGTGTTTTAAAACATTTTTATACTTCTTTTATAAGATTTCAAGAAAAATGATTTTCAATATTTTATCACACATATTTTATAAGATTTCATGGAAAAAAATTTTGAAAAGTTTTTTAGAATGTTTTTATTCTTATTTTATAAATTTTCAATGAAAATGGTTTTCAAATGGTTACATTTATTATTAATATGTATTAAAGGTACTTTCTATGAAAATTAAAATCAAATGGTTATATATATTAAAAATATTTTTTCAAATAAGAAATGATTTTTTCTTCCAGAAATGTTTTTGAATGATATTTGAAATTATATTATATATAATATGACATCCATTGATGTTACTCATGCTCTTCTAGGAAATGATCTAAATGATATATTCATATCATTTAAATGAATGGGTTATGCTTAATATCATGGTCTTTATGAAATATGTTTCACTTTCATGGGTTATATGTTTATGAAATCTATTTCTCTTTCATTTTTTAAAGTTTTATGAAATCTATTTATCATTCATGAGTTATGATTTGGATAGAATGATTTTTAATTCTGTATGTTTTCCAATGGTTATTATATGTTTAAATTTTATTGATATCCATTTCATTTCATGGTTTAAGTTATGATTGTTGATTATTTTTTTGAACATGTATTTATGTTTTCATATGAGATGGGTGGGACCAATATCTTCCTTCAATGCATTAGGTAAATATAGATATCTCATGAGATAGAATAAGATGGTTTTCAAACTGATCTTTGACTATCAAGATGGTACGAGGAGTTAATTCATGCTACTAAGATGGACATGGGAGTGAACTATGACATCCAAGATGGTGTGAGGAGTGAACTCATGCTACTAAGATGGACATGAGAGTGAACCATGATTACCAATATGGTATGGGGAGTGAGCTCGTGCTACTAAGATGGAATTGGGAGTGAACCATGACTACAAGGTGGTATGGGGAGTGAACCCATACACTACTACAAAAAACGAGCAAGGTAAGTGCTTCCCTTTATCAGCGCTAAAAACCGCTGATAAAGGGTACCCCTTTATCTTTTCATTTTTTGAAGCAATAATAAAATTTATATTTAAAACATTTCATGAAAAATAATATATTGTTATATAAGTATACTTATATTTATATAAATATAATATGTATTTTTTAAATATGTTTTAGATAAGTTTAAATAGAATATTACATTTAATTTATAAGAATTTTGGTGAAAATGGATTTAAAATATTGTAGAAAATATTATTAATTTAAAATTTTCTAATTATAATATATTAATAATCATTTAATAACAATATGAAGAGTCAATAAAAAATGAATTAAACATCTAAAATAAGTTGAAAATGTAACTCAAACTTCCAAAGACCATAACTTTTGATCCGGGTGTCTATTTGATCTCTACAACATTTCAAATCAAAGCCCGTGACAAGATCTACGTTCTAATGACCAAAGGTAATCTTCTATCACATTTTTTTGAGGCCCAAAAAGTCCTAAAAGGCCTCTAAAACTGAATTTTTAATCAGGATACCCCGATTTTGTTAACATTCAAACAAGTAGAACTTGTGATTTGGACGTTCTCTTGGCCTGTACCACATATCGTTTGGAATATTGTTTCATTTTCTTCTATTTTACTGGTTTTGGAGTTGAAATGGAATTATGGATTAGAAGTTATATTCATTTTAACATTATATGGCTTTTCAAATACTCATATATACGTATTTATTCGTATATATTTATATATATCAGTGTGTGTGTGTGTCTCTATGTGTGTGTTGTATATTTGTATTTATTTATTTATTTAAAAATAATCATAAAAAACATATTGTATAAATGTATTTAAAACTAATCCTATAAATATATATTAATATAAAAATAAATGTTTGGATAAAAAATTATAACTAAAAATATATATATAAATAAATATAAATAAAAATTAATATATGAATAAATATATATATACTAATATATGAATAAATATATATGTATTAATATAACTAAATTTATTTATATTAACATGCATCAATATTAATATACAAATAAATAAATATATTAATAAATGAATAAATATATATGTATTAATATAATTAAATATATTTATATTAATATAAATATATATTAATATACGAATATATATAACTATATATATAGATATATCATTAAATAAAGAAAAAACTAAATGGCTTAGTGGTAAAGGTGCAGGCCCGCAAGGAGGGAGGTTGCATGTTTGAGTTTGAGTGGAAGTACGAGGGCGTGTTGGGCGATGCGTGGGAAAGGACAACAAGCAAGAGAGTGGGAGGGGGTCTGCCTAGCGCCGATAGGGGTGGTCAAGCGCTGTTAGAAGCTCCCCCGAGCATAATATTTATTTTATTATTATTTATTATTATTTATTTTTTAAACTTTTATCCGCACTTTTTAAAAGTGCTGAAAAGGGGTATTTTATCAATGATTTTTTAGTGTGGATAAAAGGGGATTTTATGAGAGATTTTATGAGGGCTAATAGAAGGGACCCCCTATTTTCGCTTCGATTAACAAGTCTTCTTTAGCACTATTAAAGCACTTTTCTAGCGCTGATAAAGGCCATATTTTTATTAGTGATACAACCACGATAGCCTTGGCGGTGATACCTTGACAACTAAGAATGAACATGATTACATGGTCATATGAATTGAATTAGATGCATGTCCATAATTTTATGTAACGGAGTTATCTCGTGTCCTTAACCTGATGAGTGAACCTACTTTTTCTTACACAAGTTCACAATTTATATACTTATGTGTTCTCAACAATTCAATGTTTTATTCTTATCATATTATTTAATTGATTATGTTATTTATTTACTTATGATTCATGTCATATGAACATCCAATATTTATTATAATTTCTGATATGTACGGTAAGTTCTTCAAATGTTATTCTCATGTTCCATACCGTTTTTTCATGTTAAGCTTATGCATTTTATTTATTTACCCTTAATGAGCATCTGGGATCACCCATTTCTTATGTTTCCTTTCTCTATGTTATGAATTAAGGTTTTATATAGACGTACTAAATGTGCAGATATTTATGAGAGATGTTGAATATCTTCCACCGGGATATAATATTTTGTTTCTATGTTTCCAAATATTATAAACTCTTACGGTCCCCAGACATCTATTATTTTAATGTACTGAATAATAATCTAAAATGATGTAATGTCCATCTATTTCAAGACTGGGCTATTATATGTTTTCCCATTAACTCATGAAATGATTTCTCACAAGCTTTAGACCATTAAAATTTCACAACCTTCTTGGACAATCCCATAAGCAGTGCTTCTAGGCGTGAGATGTCATGGATGAATCTTCTATAATAACGATCCATCATTATGAATATTTTTATATCGAAATAATTATTAGTTTGTTCCTATGAAACTGTAATTCTCACCTTCTCTAGTTCAATTGATATGCATGCCTCAAAAATGATATGACCATAAAATTGAACCTTGTTTCTCTAAAAGAGGAAATTATTGAGATTCTCAAAAAGGTGGTTCCCTCTCAATGTACACAGTTTGATCTCAAGATTATTGGAATGGTTGTGTCTGCTTTGTGAGTAGACTAAGATGTCATCTTTGATGACTAAAACAAAAGAATCATGATACAGGTGGAAAACTCAATTCATCATATCCATGAAGATTTTTCATGTGTTCGGAAAATCGAATAGTGTCACGATATACTCTTATAGACAATAACTGCTCTGGAACACTGTACATGGTATGTTTGATGGCCTCACATGAACCTGATGGTAGCCCGACATCAAATATATCTCATAGAAAATAGTTTCTCCTTGGAGTTGGTTGAAGAGGTCACCTATACGAGGCAGTGTATACCTATTTTCACCGTAATCAGGCTCAATCATTGGTAATCCATGCACAATTGAAGGTTACCATATGACTTTTTGGAAAAAAGATGGGTGAACCCCATGCTGATGTGCAAAGGCAGATAAAACCCTTAGCATCAAAGTCTTCAAATTGCTTATTGATTTCTTGAAGTTTTGTATGTTCCTTCCTATATGGAGGGATGGAATCTAGTTCCACTCTTGGAATAATAATTTTTGTGAAATCAATATCCCTATTAAGAAGCATGAAATAGAAACCTTCAAGTCATACATCACTGAAATGTTTCACAACAAGAGTGAATTCTGCAAAATTTCAATCCCTAATCACTCATAAAGAGAGAGGCCGTCTGGGCGATCACACCACCTAGCCCAATATTCTTGTGTCCTTCTTGACTAACCTAAAGATACCATTCACCCATATATATATATACATGTCTAATTTGCATGATGTGAATGACAATAGGTAGAGATATTAATTCACCAGTGCTCGATAAAGAACAATACAATTCACACCAAGAATGAAATCAAAGTTAGTAATCTTGAGGATGAAGAAACACGATAGAAAAATATTCACTCCTATTATATGGGGTAAATCCATAAACTAAATTATTCCATATTATAGATCTCCTCATGAGATTTCTAGTGTCATAAAACCACTAGAGTACTTTACTACAAAGCCAATACTACCCATTGTTAGTATTGATAGAAAAGTGTGTGATGTACCTTTATCAAATAAATAAGATACTAAATTAGAGGATATAATGATAGTAATTCTAACTATAGATGGACCTATATTATTCTTATATTTTTTTGGATACATAGTATACATATGGCCCTAAGCATAACTCGATGATACTAACTGAGTAGCCTTAGAAGGCCCACTCTTCTAATGTTGGAACTTCGAAGCTTAATTCCCTTGACAGAGACCACCTACTAGGCTTGAATGGAATGTAGAATACCATATTTTTTCTGAATAGGGTTTACTAATCATTAAACCATAGGTGGTTCTAGAAAAATAGCTAGCTCTATCATAATAAAAATAAAATATTTCTAGAAACATTGGAGGTGGTCCATCCAGCCTCATGCTCGTCACTCGATTGGGTTCCTCGTACACTGTGTATTTTTATTTCATGACCTACTGCACTAGTGGAACACCAAATGGATTTTAGTGTGTTCCACATGGCTGGTACTTCCCCAATGTTTATCCTCAATTAATATCTTCTTACCGATGGATAAACCACTACTTTTCCTAGAATCTGAACTTCCCTACTTCATGCTAGCTGATTCCCTCAGGTTCCACTCTTTTATGAGGTCATGGTTTACAATATCTAAAATTATTTTTAGACAAATTACATTCACCTATGTGTGAATGGCATAATTAATACATCTTTGAAGTACCTCATGATAGTCAGCTATTCACCGATCAAGGTCAGAGTAAAAATCAGCAATTCTGTGAAGCGAGCTAAGTATTCCATCATAGAGATGTATCCTTTTCATGTTTCATGATTTCTCAAACTTGATCTATTCATAGGGTATGAGGGTAGAAATAACTGTATAAATGTACCTATAATTCTACTAATAACATACACTAATGTCAACCGATCTATGTTAGAATCTCCCAATATCACTTGGTTGAGTTGTGTAGCTTGTAGGTCGCATGATTGACCCTCCTCACAGGAGGTGTCTCATCAAAATCGAAGAACGACACCATAGCCTCTAACCATGATTCAGAAGCCTAATGTCCTCCATTCCCCTACAAGGTGGGAGGATGATGCTACTAAAACTCACTGGTAAGTTCTTCTATGGAAGGGGTAGGTCGAGGTTCACCCTAAATAAATATCATAATGTGAAGGAGGCTATCTCAGAACTAGGAATCGACACCTAGAGGAAGTTCTACAGGAGGTGCCTTAGCTGGAACTATAAGAGTCATAAAATTTGTCTAAGGACCCACCAGCTAAGGATAATTCTCAACACCACAACCCTGTCTTAATTATTGAGGTCATCACGGTGGTATAACTCTAAAAATTCCAAATTCATACCTCACTAAAGAGTTTTAATAAAACAGATAACTTTTATGAATGGACAAGCATAATGATTTCCTACTAAAGAATCAAACCACCCTTCCTACTCTATGAGGATGATTTTAGAAAAAATAATAGGTCACAAATTAAAGCATATGTGACATACACTACTTCGCAAAACCTAGTCATAACATGGTCAAGTTCTCACATATAAGATAACTATTTCATTTAATGGAATCGTATTCATTTAAAACTCTTTACATTAATTCTTATTTAATTGGTTATTAAAAACATGATCCAATAAATTGTGTCAATAATTCCAATTCATAAGGGACCATACACCTTATAAATTGGGATTGGTGTGCCATATAATTTCATCCTGACATTTACACTAGATTAAGAGTGACAAAAGAATTGGATGTGGTTTGATCAGATGATATTACCCTACAACTCATAGATCAAACCAACTAATGTATAATTATTGGTCAATTAAACCAATTATTCCATCATTTTCATTTCTAGAGTACTGCATATCATGAATGATATATTTTGTTTCATAACTATACAATATATAGATTATTATAAAACATATATACTGTATAAAAATTATTTTTATATAATTTCTTATATTATGGAATCATGATATAAGTATACTTACAAAAAATTTAAAAATTTATGCAGATATGAAAAACAATTCCAATATTACCCAAAGTAAAAAACATAACAAAAATGGTTAACAAGAAGGAAATATATAGTCATAGTAAACCCATATATGTTATTAGATATAATAATATAGATATGTAAAATATTTATATTAAATCTGTATTTGTTATTCATGTGGTTTGAATGAGTACGACAATAGTCAAAACCCATGGTAAGGGGGTTTCATCTCACTTTTTATTTTCGTGAGATACATGCTATGTTTTCCACTCATCACTTTTGTGTGGTGTATGTACTACCCATTATTTTTTATATGTATATTTTAATTTAGTTTATGAGTATTAACATATACATTTTATGATCTTTCATTCATGGGGTTTAAGTTTCATAAGATACCAAATCAGTTAAAATATTTAATCTCAATTTTCCTTCTTTGAGACTCATGTTTTTTTATGCACCTAAACTCTTTTTTGAGTGGTATATAATTAATCATTACATGTTCTATAATAAATATACTTCTTTTAATGATATTTTATGTTTCATTTAAATTTTTTAATGGAGAGTAAGATCCCATGTTACCATGTTATAAGAATTCATCGAGTCAATCTCATTTCTTTTCTAAAGTGTTTATGTAAATGCTTCCTTTGATGAAGTATTATGTTCCCCATCTCAAGAAATTCATGAATTTCATTCTACTATGTTTATTTATTCTATATTAATGTATCGAGACTCTATTTTACTCTTTGGAACATAGTATAGTTATGAATTTTTTTAATAAATCCCGACATTACTATTTATTTGGTCGAAAATCTATGTTCCTTCAAAACCAAGTTTTCTAAAAAGGGTTTCCTAAAATATTATACTAATATCACAGGTCATTAAAATAAATGTTTGCAATTTTTTTCTTTTACTAATGTTTTCAAAGGAATATTATTATCTCTTTCTGAATGATTCAATTTTCTATATTTTTTACCATGAAAAAGGAATGTTCTTTTAAACACATAAATCATATACAGATTTATCTGTTGTCAATCCTTTGAATCATTCTTTTCATTTTTAAAATAAGAAATTGTTTTTAAAATATATATTCAAATAAATTGGTTTTCAAAATTTATTCAATATAATTTTATATGTTTTCAAGGAAAAATGATTTTCAAATCATTTACAATCATATTTTATATTTTTTCAAGAAAAATGGGTTTTAAAACATTTTTATACTTATTTTATAATATTTCAAGAAAGTTGATTTTCAAAAAAATTTCACACATATTTTATAAGATTTCATGAAAAAAAATTTGAAAAGTTTTTGAAAAGTTTTTAATTTTATTTTATAAATTTTCAATGAAAAAGGTTTTCAAATGGTTTCATTTATTATTTATGTGTATTAAAGGTATTTTCTATGAAAATTAAAATCAAATGGTAATATATATTAATAATATTTTTTCAAATAAGAAATGATATTTCCTTCCAGAAATGTTTTTGAATGATATTTGAAATTTTATTATATATAATATGACATCCATTGATGTTACTCATGCCCTTCTAAGAAACGATCTAAATGATATATTCATATCCTTTCAATGAATGTGTTATGCTTAATATCATGGTCTTTATGAAATATGTTTCTCGTTCATTGGTTATATGTTTATGAAATATATTTCTCTTTCATATGTTCAACATTTATGAAATCTATTTATCATTCATGAGTTATGATTTGGATGGAGTGAGTTTGAATTCTGTATGTTTTCCAATGGTTGTTATATGTTTAAATTTTAATAATAGCAATTTAATTTAATGGTTTAAGATATGATTGTTGATTATTTTTTTGAACATGTATTTATGTTTTCATATGAGTTTGGTGGGACCAATATCTCCCTTAAATGAATTGGGTACAAATATATATCTAATGAGATAGAATAGGATGGTCTTCAAACTGAACTTTGGCTATCAAGAAGGTATGTGTAAATTCATGCTACTAAGATGGCCATGGGAGTGAACTATAACTTCCAAGATGGTGTGAGGAGTGAAATCATGATACTAAGATGGACATGAGATTGAACCATGAATACCAATATGGTATGGTGAGTGAGATCCTCCTACTAAGATGGCATTGGTAGTGAACCATGACTACAAGGTGGTATGGGGAGAACCCATACACTACTACAAAAATGGGCATGGTAAGTGCTTCCCTTTATCAGCGCTAAAAAAACCGCTGATAAAGGGGACCCCTTTATCTGTGCTTTTTTTGAAGATCTAATAATATTTATATTTAAAAAAATTCATGAAAAATAATATATTGTTATACAAGTATATTTATATTGATATAAATATAATATATATTTTTTAAATATGTTTTAGAGAAGTATAAATAGACTATTACATTTAATTTATAATAATTTTGGTGAAAATGGATTTAAAATATTGAAAAAAAATATTATCAATTAAAAATTTTCTAATTATAATCTATTAATAATCATTTAATAACAATATGAAGACACAAAAAAATCTGAAAAATGAATAAAAGAGCTAAAATAAGTAGAAAATGTAACTCAAACTTCCAACGTCCATAAATTATGATCCGGTTGTCTGTTTGATCTCTACATCATTTCAAATCAAAGCCCGCGACAAGATCTACGTGATAATGACCAAAGGTGATCTTCTATCACATTTTTTGAGGCCCAAATAGTCCTAGCAGGCCTCTAAAACTGAATTTTTAATCGGGATACCCCGATTTTTTTAACATTCAAACAGGTATAACTTGTGATATGGATGATCTCTTGGCTTGTACCATATATAATTTGGAATATTGTTTCATTTTCTTCGATTTTACAGGTTTTGGAGTTGAAATGGACTTATGGATCAGAAGTTATGGTCATTTTAACATTCTATGGCTTTTCAAATACTCATATATATGTATTTATTCGTATATATTTATATATATCAGTGAGTGTGTGTCTCTCTCTATGTGTGTGTTGTATATTTGTATATATTTATTTATTTATTTATTTATAAATACACCTAAAAACATATTTTATAAATGTATTTAAAACTAATACTATAAATATATATTAATATACAAATAAATGTATGGATTAAAAATTATAACTATAAATATTTATATAAATAAATATAAATATAAATTAATATACGAATAAATATATATATATTAATATATGAATAAATATATATGTATTAATATAACAAAATTTACTTATATTAACATGCATCAATATTAATATACAAATAAATAAATATATATTAATAAATGAATAAATATATATGTATTAATATAACTAAATATATTTATATTAATATAAATATATATAACTACATATATAGATATATCATTAAATAAATAAAAAACTAAATGGATTATTGGTAATGGTGCAGGCCCGCAAGGAGGGAAGTCGCATTTTTGAGTTTGAGTGGAAGCACGTGGGCATGTTGGGCGATGCGTGGGCAAGGGCAGCACGCAAGAGAGTGGGAGGGGGTCTGCCTAGCGCTGATAGGGGGTGTTCAAGCGCTATTAGAAGCTCCCCCTAGCAGAATATTTAATTTTTAATTTTTTTAATTTTTTAAATTTTTTTAAACTTTTATCAGCACTTTTTAAAAGTGATGATGAAGGGGTATTTTATCCACGTTTTTTTAGCGCTGATAAAAGGGGATTTTATGAGAGATTTTTTGAAGGATCCTAAAAGGGACCCCCTATTTTCAATTTGATTAACAAGTCTTTTTTAGCGCTATTAATTGACTTTTATAGCGCTGATAAAGGCCATATTTTTAGTAGTGATACTACCATGATAGCCTTGGCAGCGATACCTTGGCAACTAAGCATGAACATGATTACATGGTCATAGTATTATGAATTGATATAGATGCATGTACATAATTTTATGTAAGGGAGTTATCTCATGTCCTTATCCTGATGAGTGAACCTATTTTTCCTTACACAAGTTCACAATTTATATACTTATGTGTTCTCATCAATTCAATGTTTTATTCTTATCATATTATTTAATGGATTATGTTATTTATTTACTTATGATTCATGTCTTATGAACATCCAATATTTATTATAATCTCTGATATGTATGGTAAGATCTTCAAATGTTATTCTCATATTCCATACCCATTTTTCATGTTAAGATTATGCATTTTATTTATTTACCCTTAATGAGCATCTGGGATCACCAATTTCTTAAGTTTCCTTTCTCTATGTTATGAATTATGGTTTTATATAAAAGTAATATATGTGCTGATCTTTATGGGAGATGATGAATATCTACCACCAGGATGTAAGATTTTGTTTCTATGTTTCCAAAGACACTAAACTCTTACGTTCCCTGGGCATCTATTATTTAAATGTACTAAATAATAATCTAAAATAATGTAAAGTCCATTTTTTCAAGACTCGGCTATTATAAGTTCTCCCATAAACTCCTGAAATGAGTTATCACAAGCTTTAGACAATTAAAATTTCACAACCATCTTGGAAAATCCCATAAGCAGAGCTTCAAGGCGTGATATTTCATATATGAATCTCCTATAATAACCATCCATCATTTTGAATATTTTTATATTGAAAAATTTATTAGGTTGTTCATATGAAACTGCAGTTCGCACATTCTCCAGTTCAACTGATATGCATGCCTAAAAAATGATATGGCCAAAGAAGTGAACCTTGTTTCTCTAAAAGAGGCAATTATTGAGATTTTCAAAAAGGTGGTTCCCTCTCAGTGTACTCAGTTTGATCTCAGGATGATTGGAATGGTTGTGTCTGGTTTGCGAGTAGACTAAGATGTCATCTTTGATGACTAAAACAAAAGAATCATGATACATGTGGAAAACTCAATTCATCAGATCCATGAAGATTTTTTGTGTGTTTGGAAAATCGAATAGTGTTACTATATACTCTTATAGACAATACCTGCTCTGGAACACTGTACATGGTTTGTTTGATGGCCCCACATGAACCTGATGGTATCCCGACATTAAATATATCTGAGAGAAAATAGTTTCTCCTTGGAGTTGGTTGAAGAGGTCATCTATACGAGGCAATTTATACCTATTTTCACCGTAATTTGGCTCAGTCATTGGTAATCCATGCACAATTTAATGTTACCATATGACGTTTTGGAAAAAAGGATGGGTAAACCCCATGTTGAAGTGCATGGTCAGATAAAAACCTTAGCATCAAAGTCTTCAAATTGCTTCTTGATTTCTTGAAGTTTTGTATGTTCCTTCCTCTATGGAGGGATGGAATCTAGTGCCACTCCTGGAATAATCATTTTTATGAAATCAATATCCCTAATTAGGAATCATGAAATTGAAACCTTCAGGGAAGACATCACTGAAATGTTTCACAACAAGAGTGAATTCTGCAAAATTTCAATCCCTAATCACTCATAAAGAGAGAGGTCTTCTGGGCGATCACACCACCTAGCCTATAACACCCCGATATTTTATGAAAAATATTCTTTTAATTTTATTAATGTCTTGTGTTTTATGATACACAAAGATTACCTTGCGCTATATGCAACACCGTATTAGCTTGTAGTATACGCAACACTATTCTTGGATCGTGTTACACACAATTTTGATAATAGTTATTCTATGCAACATTGAGTATATATATATATATATTAAATGTATAAATGAAATATGGTTGGATTATGTTATACAAAACAATGAAGGATTCTTTCACAACACGCAACCCTGACTTGGCTTCCATTACACGCAATCGCGACCTTCCTCGATAGCGTGTGTTGTACGCAATACCGAGTTTTACTAAACAATGATATATTATTATAATATTATTATGAACTAGCCATTATGAATAGTATTAACTATATTTTAAATCTTATAACATTATTATTCGTCTTACACATTTTCTAAAACATGGTATAATAAAAAAATAAATTTTTCGGGTAAAAAGTATTTTTCAAAAAATGCAGTTTTGCCGCCTTTTGATGGCGCACCCACTTTAAATCTAGTTTTTGACATGTTTATAAGTTCAATTTGACAAAATTAAATTCTTCTTTGGAATCATGAAATAAAAATTTACTTTGGATAAAATTTTCATATTATTCTGGTAACTTTCATATTTTGATGAATAGTAAAAACACGATATATTTTAATTAAAAACTACTTTTTTCATCATAATAATTTATATGCTTAAATTATAATATTGAATGGTTTTAAAGTATAAATAGAATATATTTTTACCATTTAATATAATGTATGTCATTAGCATTGATTCTACCTTGAATTCGTAGGATAAATCAATTCAATCTTTTGCAATGTTTTACAGAAAAACCCGTTTTCTTTCGACAATGGGATTAATTTTAATTTAATTTCTGAAACTTTTGTATATTGAATTTGGAAAAATGGATTCCATATTTGGAATCAGTGGATCCAAATTATGTTAATAATCTACTTTTTATTTTTGGGAATTATGAATAGTAACTACGGTAAATTTTATTTATCATAGTTAAAGATAAATCGGCTAATTAAGGGTAAATATAATATAATAAAATTACCCTACCACATGTCAAAATCATATTGGATGACTATAAGTCGACCCATATCACCTAAGGGTCGGATTAGATTCATTTAATGGACTTTGGTCCATGAAAATAATTTAATTATTATTAAAACCAAAGAATGTGACAACATGTCACTTTCTTAAATCTTATAAGTATAATAATATTAATTTAGTGATACACTTCATAAAACTTCAAACATGAATAGTATACAGAAAGATAATACAATTATCTACATCATAGGAATTTATTTAGAATTTTTACGGAATAAATAATTATCATTTATTATGACACAAAGATGATGCAATAATTGTCTTATTAATGAAATATTGACATAATTGATGTTATAAATACCCAAATAAAAGTAATTTAAGACTTTTGATGAATTAAACTAATTTTATAGGTTACTATGACATGTTATTATGGATTTAATTAACTTTTTTTGAGCTAATAATTCTGTTATGATTTAAAAAAATCAATTACTAAATAGTGTCAAAATTGACATAAAATAGTTTTTAAAAAAATATTATATTATTAATTGTTATTTTATTCCTAAAAATATATGGTTTGGAAAAATTACTAATATAAGGTTATATATTTTAATAATAATCAACTTGGGGTTCTTTTGGCTTGATATAGTAAGTTTATTAACCATATAGTGTAAGAAAACAAGAAGACGCTGTGAAAGTTAAATTATCTAACTTAAAGTTAAATCTAAATGATAACGTTAAAATTGATACCTAAACATGTCTAAATTATATTTTATGAGATTATTTAGACCCCTACACACCGTATCTTATAGATATATCAATTTGGAGCTATTAAAAACCGAATTTGACTTTATAATATAATAATTGTTTCTGTTATTCCAAAGATGCCCCTCTCCAACCTTATAAAAGGGAACCTCCTCCCCCCCTTTCTCACACCACTTGGAGCCTTCATGCTCGGCAAACACCTGCCAAATTATCTTCTACACTTCCCTAGAAACATCCTAGAGGTTCTGGTCTTCCTCAAAGACCAATTTTAGTACCCTAAGGGGAGGACTCAAAGAGGTGCTTCAAAGAAGAGGTAATGTCCGTTACTGATTATTTCAACTTTATTTCTTCTTCCACTTATTCTTCTTAGGTTGTTTCATTATGAAGTAATAACATTAGTATCAATAATATATTGATATGTTATTATAAGTATGAAACATCCCTATTTCACCATCTATCCATCATACGAAAAATGAAATTACAGCGCGTGCGTACGTAAGGAATACCGTCTCCACGCCGTGGTGTAATCTATTTTCCACCACCACCTTACATGGATGTGTATAATGGTGTAAATAATAACTATATATGATTATTGTAAATTGATATTGATTCTTAAATAGTATACATACACTAAAATACAATTTAACGATCCTGAGAACGATATCATCGCTCGTGCATACGTACGGACTACCATCTCCACGACGCGATGGGATTCATTCTCCAGGTTAACCATTCATGAATGATTATAAAGTATATATAATAAGTAGTCATGAAATATATTACATAATAATACTAATTGATTTATGTATATATATATTTATTTCATCTACTTAATTCCACTCAATTCAATAAGGAAACGAAAACAGCGTTCATGCGTACGTTCGGCCTACAGTCTCCAGGAACGGTGTATTTCTTTCCATATATCGATCCATTATATATATGTGTATTCTGAATATATTTTATATATAAATCATGTTTTATATATTCTGGAATTAATTAATCATGATCTAAGTAATCATATGAATAATTACAAGTTGAAACACGAACGACAAATGAGACGATTTTACCAAAAACACTACTTTAACATGAATTTACAACAGAACGGGTAAAATAAAGTCATAAGTGAACCATATATGATATAATAACAATGAATATGATTCTGTAATAAGTCAATGACATTATTTAAATCATTAAAGAGGAGGTTCGGACACTTAAGAAGCAAATCAGACCTAAGGTATGGGAGATATCACAATCTCATTTTTATCCGAGATTGTTTATACTTTGGCATTTACTGGGGTGTATTTTATCATCCACATCCATGTTTCCTCAATATGTAATATTATTTAAATTCACCTACAATTGGTTAAATCATATTTTACCATTCAGTGAATTTTTAGTAAATGATATGAAAGGAATCTTTTGTCGTTTTTCGTACGAGGTACTTTTTTGACTTTTCCGACAAAAGTACGAAGAATGTTTTTTAACTTATACGGCATGAATGGATTTTTAAAACATTATTTCGAAGAAGCTTCCTTTACAAGTTTTCAAGTTTATTTTTAATCAAAATCTTTTAGTTTAATATTGTATGACATGTTAAGAAAGGAAAAATGTTTTTGATGTAGAAAGGATATTTTCCTCAAGAATAGAGTTCAAGTGTTTTATCAAAATTATTTTCAATATAAGATAATGTAGGGTTATGATTCTATCCATATAATTACATTTATTTGATTATGTTGTGATGGAATTATTTTTATGAATTAATTTATCTTATATGAATTTCTTTATGATGTCACGATGTTTAAGAATTCCATTTTTATTACATGGGTTATGCAATGATGTATGATTTATGATTTTTGTGGCACACATAAGAATGGTTTGATTATGAGATGGGTGGGACCTATATCTCCCTCCAATTCATTGGGTAATGATTTTATATCTCATGAGATAGACATGGATTGAACGGTAGGTTATACCGGTTCAGTGAAACAGGACTGAAACGAGGAGTGAACTCGGTTTAGAAAGGGACTTTGTCCACTAAGATATTCTTGGAAATAAGTCTTGACTAATAAGAAATGATTCTCTTGGATTATGTGTGTATTCCACAAAATTTAATGTTTTATGTTATGATTATTGGGATTACATTTCACTACTATGATTTATCCCATGTTATGAAATTACGATCTTTTTTGCAGGTTATGATTTCCAAAAGATGTGTTCTTATGAATATGACGTGATTGATATTTCTTTTGTTTACCCATACTGAGCATTTGATCTCACCCTTTTATGTTTTATTCTGCCCAGGAAATAAAGAAAGGATTTAGGTTTAGATAAAAAGGAAGATCTTTATGGGAGATGTTGAAGATCTTTCACCACGATTAGAAGATTATATTCCGAGTTTCCAAAGACAAAAAACTATTACGGTCCTTGTGTGTGTGTTTTATTTATGTACTACGTATTACACAAAAGTAATGTAATGTCCATGTACATCATGCTTCAGGTCTCTACAGTTGGTATCAGAGCGAATTGTTTAGTTAACCATTGGAAACTAGGATGCGAAAATGTTAGTGAGATCCCTAGAGATATTTCTATGGTATGTATAGGGATGTTCCTAAGGATAAGTATACGTATAGGATATAGTCTTAGAACTATGGTAACGATATTAGATTAAACCAAAGATGATAGATATTGAAGTTACTCCCCCTTTATTATGATTTTTGCCTCTCACACTATTCTTTTTGGGTTTTAGAAAATGGCTAGAAACATGACGATTCACGATAATGGAAGATATGGTGGACAATGGAATGATATTCTTCATGAGAATCCAAATGAAATGGGATTTGGAAGTCCAAACATCATTATTATGCCGAATCAGCAATCTCATAATATGATCAATAAAGTAATATTTGGTAAGTTTCCTGACTGAGCTAATAAGGGAAAGATGGAGTTTCATGATGATCATAAAGGAAATAAAGTTCAATTTCCCCTATGTAAATCATGTGGGAAGAGGAATCAAGGAGAATGATTCAAAGGAAATGGAAGATTCTTTGGGTGTGGAAAAGAAGGACACAATGCCAGTAAGTGCAAAGGAAATGTTCAGTTAACACCAGGGATGAGGATAATGGTATTGCTACGATATCAACAATGGTTAAACGTTTTAAATGTGGAATGTACGGGCATTATGCAAACCAATTCCCTAAGGGAATGTCTCATGAAGAGAATCAGTATGGTTGTATGGTTAGTATTTACATGGATGATGATGAAGAGACTACAAATGATATATGAGATGAAAGAATTGTTGAAGCTCGGTCAATGGTTTAAGAATGTAGTGGAATGATTACATGTTTATCATGTGTAATGTTCTATAAGTAATCTCGTGGTACTATGGAATAAAGAGACATCTAAGGATTATTAAACTGTTGTCTTTCATTCAGTTTTGAAAATGTAAGATTAAAGTTACCAGTATCCATGAAAGGTTATTCAGATATTTTTGGAATTTAGATGATATGCGCATAATGAAGGGATAAGGAGAAAATTAAATGTTTGATAGTATTCATGAGCTCATGACTGATATAAGGAGAAGGTTATATCATGGTTTGAGAATTTTTGGATTTTGGTATATGGAAAGAGTTAACTTTTGACAGCATTCATGTTTTCACTAAGGTTTAATGGGTATTCATTTTTCAAGAAAATACATCATTAAGGTATTCACATGATTGGAATGTGACCAACAAGATATATGGGGGATAAATGATGGTATTCAAATTCTGGGTTGACGACATTTCAAGTAATCATTTTCTTTATACTATGAGCTTGGACCGAAGTATTTTAGATAAGCCTAAATATTGGAATGGATTATGTTGGACATAAGTTATTATTGTTTAAGGATAAAACATTTTTGATATTGTTGATGGGATGTTATAGTAATATAGCTTTAGAAAAAGGACAACCTGCAGGACGGGCGATAACCCATCGCGTCGGACAAGGTCGTAGGAATCGAACCCACAACCGAAGTGAGACTGGCCCTTATCACCTACCACTGGCCTATAGGAAGTCCCTGGTTAGTAGAAACTATTTTTATTTTATTAAGAGGTATGATATATGATGTATAAGTTCATTTTAGGAACCATATATGATTAATCTCACTATATATGGACTTATCTATTTTTTGATAACTTTTCTAACCTTTTGTTTGAGACAGATGGAATGACCCATCATTCTATCACATGATCTGCTAACACATCACGAATGAAAAATTCAACTTCATTTCTTTATAGGATGAAGTGGAAATTGTCCAAAGAACAACAAACGGTGAGATTATACCAAAATCACGAAAGTATTTATTCTAATTCCAATTTCATCAACTTTAGGGAAATGATCTTGAAAACCAAAAATGTTTTCCTAGTGCTCTTATATCTAGTGAATCAGATAGTACCTTATATCGTCACAAATTTATGGATTTGTGATTGTTGGCTTTTCCATAGCCATGTTCTCTACCACTCTCCATCAGAACATGATGGTTAGATTTCTCTTCAATATCCATATTTTCACCTATGTGGAAACCCAGTGATTAGTTTATTTGGGTAACCGTTACGTTTCATACTTTTGTTTTTCATGATCGGTTTTGGTATTCCTTTTTACGATGTGGGTTTCTATTAAAGAAACTTTTGAATAGTAAACCATTTATAACCCCGACGAATTTTGAGGGCGAAATTCATTTTAAGGGGGGTAGAATGTAACACCCCGAGATTTTATGAAAAGTATTCTTTTAATTTCATTAATGTCTTGTGTTTTATGCTACACCAATATTACCTTGCTCTATACGCAACACCGTATTAGCTTGCAGTATACGCAACACTATTCTTGGATCGTGTTACACACAATTTGGATAATAGTTATTCTACGAAACATTGAGTATATATATATATATATATATATTCAATGTATAAATGAAATATGGTTGGATTATGTTATACGAAACAATGAAGGATTCTTTCACATCATGCAACCCTGACTTGGCTTGCATTACACGCAATCACGACCTTCCTCGATAGCGTGTGTTGTACGCAATACCGGGTTTTACTAAACAACGATATATTATTATAATATTATTATGAACAAGTAATTATGAATAATATTAACTAAATTTTAAATCTTATAACATTATTATTCATCTTACACATTTTCTAAAACATGGTATAAGAACAAAATAAATTCTTCTGGTAAAATAAGTATTTTTCAAAAAATACAGTTTTGCTGCCTTTTGATGGAACACCCACATTAAATATAGTTTTTGACATGTTAATAAGTTCAATTTGACAAAATAAAATTCTTCTTTGGAATCATTAAATAAAAATTTACTTTGGATAAATTTTTCATGTTATTCTGGTAACTTTCATATCTTGATGAATAATAAAAACACGCTATATTTTAATTAAAAACAACTTTTTACATCACAATAATTTATATGGTTAAATTATAATATTAAATGGTTTTAAAGTATAAATTGAATATATTTTTACCATTTAATATAATTTATGTCATTATCATTGATTCTACCTTAAATTCGTAGGATAAATCAATTCAATCATTTGCAATGTTTTAAAGAAAAACCCGTTTTCTTTCGACAACGGGATTAATTTTAATTGAATTTCTGCAACTTTTTTGTATTGAATTTGGAAAAATAGATTCCATATTTGGAATCAGTGGATATAAATTATGTTAATAATCTACTTTTTATTTTTGTGAATTAGGAATAGTAACTACGGTAAATTTTATTTACCATAGTTAAAGGTAAATCAGGTAATTAAGGGTAAATATAATATTATAAAATTACCCTAAAACATGTCAAAATCCTATTGGATGAATAAAAGTAGACCCATATCACCTAAGGGTCTGATTATATTCATTTAATGGACTTTTTTACATGAAAATATTTTAATTATTAATAAAACCAAAGAATGTGACAACATGTCACTTTCTTAAATCTTATAAGTATAATAATTTTAATTTAGTGATACACTTCATGAAAATTCGAACATGAATAGTCTCCAGAACTCTAATACAATTATATACATCATAAGAATTTATTTATAATTTTTAGGGATTAAATAATTATCATTTATTATGACACAAAGATGATGAAGTTATTGTCTTATTAATGAAATATTGACATAATTGATGTTATAAATACCCAAATAAAATTAATTTTAGACTTTTTATGAATTACACTAATTGTATAGGTTAATATGACATGTTAGTATTTATTTAATTAACTTTTTTGGAGATAATAATTCTTTTATGATTTTAAATAAAAACAATTACTAAATAGTGTCAAAATTGACATAAAATAGTTTTTAAAACAAATATTATATTATTAATTGTTATTTTATTCGTAAAAATATATGGTTCGGATAAATGACTTATATAAGGTTATATATATTAATTATAAACATCTTGGGGTTCTTTTGGCTTGATATAGTAAGTTTATTAACCTTATAGTGTAAGAAAACAAGAAGACACTGTGAAAGTTAAATTATCTAACTTAAAGTTAAATCTAAATGATAAGGTTAAAATTGATACCTAAACTTGTATAAATTCTATTAGATGAGAGGCTTTAGACCCCTACCCACCTTATCTTAGAGATATATCAATTTATAACTATTAAAAATCGAATTTGACTTTATAATACAATAATATTTTTAGTTATTCCAAAGATGCCCCTCTCCTCCCTTATAAAAGGGAACCTCCCCCCTCTCTTCCTCACAGCACTTGGAGCCTTCATGCTCGGCCAACCCATGCAAAATTATCTTATCCACTTCCCTATAAATATAATAGAGGTTCTGGTCTTCCTCAAATACCAATTTTAGTACCCTAAGAGGAGGACTCAAAGAGGTGCTTCAAAGAAGAGGTAATGTCCGTTACCGATTATTTCAACTTTATTTCTTATTCCACTTCTTCTTCTTAGGTTGTTTCATTATGAAGTAATAAAATCAGTATCACTAACATACCGATATGTTATTATAAGTATGAAACAACCCTATTTCACCATCTATGCATCCTACGGAAAATGAAATCACCGCACGTGCGTACGTACGGAATACCATCTCCACGCCGTGGTGTAATCTATTTTCCACCACCACCTTACATGGATGGGTATAATGGTGTAAATAATAACTATATATGATTATTGTAAAGTGATATTGATTCTTATATAGTATACATACACTAAAATACAATTCAACGATCATGATAACGATATCATCGCTCGTGCGTACGTACGGACTACTGTCTCCACGACGCGATGAGATTTATTCTCCACATTAACCAATCATGAATGATTATAAAGTATATATAACAAGTAGTCATGAAATATATGACATAATAATACTACTGGATATATGTATATATATATATATTTCAACTACTTAATTCCACTCAATTCAATAAGGAAACGAAAACAGCGTTCATGCGTACGTACGACCTACCGTCTCCATGAACGGTGTATTTCTTTCCATTTATCGATCAATTATATATATGTATATTCTGAATATATATTATATATAAATAATGTTTTATATTCTGGAATTATTTAATCATGAGCTATGTATTCATATGAATAATTACAAGTTAAAACACGAACGACAAATGAGACGATTTTACCCAAAATGCTACTTTAACATGAATTTACAAAAGAATGGGTAATATAAAGTCATAACTGAACCATATATGATATAATAACAATGAATATGATTCTGTAATATGTAAATGACATTATTTAAATCATTATACAGGAAGTTCGGACACTTACGAAGAAAATCGGACCTAAGGTAAGGGAAACATCACAATCTCATTTTTATCCGAGATTGTTTATACATTGGCATTTAATTGGGTGTATTTTATCATCCACATACATGTTTCCTCAATATGTAATATTATTTCCATTCAACTACAATTTTTTAAATACTATTTTACCCTTCAGTTAATTTTTATTAAATGATATGAAAAGAATCTTTTGTCGTTTTTCGTACGAGGTACTTTTTTGACTTTTCTGACAAAAGTATGAAAAATGTTTTTTTAAATTATACAGCATGAATGGATTTTTAAAACATTATTTCCATGAAGAATCCTTTAAAAGTTTTCAAGTTTATTTTTAATCAACTTCTTTTAGTTTAAAATTGTATGACATGTTAAGAAAGGAAAATTTTTTTTGAAGTAGAAAGGATATTTTCTTCCAGAATGGAGTTGAAGTGTTTTATCAAAACTATTTTCTATCTAAGATAATGTAGGGTTTTGATTGTATCCCTATAATTACAATGATTTGATTATGTTGTGATGGAATTATTTTTGTGAATTCATTTATCTTATATGAATTGTTTTATGATGTCACGATGTTTAAGTATTCCATTTTTATTAAATGGGTTATGCAATGATGTATGATTTATGATTTTTGTGGAAAACATAATAATAGTTTCATTATGAGATGGGTGAGACCTATATCTCCATCCAATGCATTGGGTAATGATTTTATATATCATGAGATAGACATGGCTGGAACGGTAGGTTATACCGATTCAGTGAAATAGGACTGAAACAAGGAGAGAACTAGGTCCAGAAAGGGACTTTGTCCACTAAGGTAGTCTTGGCAATGAGTCTTGACTAATAAGAAATGATTCTCTATTAATATGTTTGTATTCCACATAGTTTCATGTTTTATGTTATGATTATTGGGATTACATTTCACTACTATGATTTATCACATGTTATGAAATTATGATCTCATTTGCAGGTTAAGATTTCCCAACGATGTTTTCTTATGAATATGACGTGATTGATATTTCTTTTTCTTACCCTTACTGAGCATTTGAACTCACCCTTTTATGTTTTCTTTTCCCCAGGACATAAAGAAAGGATTTAGGTTTAGAAAAAAAGGAAGATCTATATGGGTGATGTTGAAGATCTTTCACCAAGATTAGAATATTATTTTCCGAGTTTTCAAAGACACTAATCTATTACGGTCCTTGTGTGTGTGTTTTTGTTATGTGCTAAGTATTCCGCAAAAGTAATGAAATGTCCATGTACTTCAAGCTTCAGGTCTCTACATAGCCCAATATTCTTGTGTCCTTCTCGACTAACCTAATGATACCATTCACCAATATAGATATACATATTTAATTTTCATGATGTGAATGAAAATAGGTATCGATATTAATTCACCAGTGCTCGATAAGGAACAATACAATTCATATCAATAATTAAATAAAAGCTAGTAATATTGAAGATGAAGAAACATGATAGAAAAATACTCACTCCTATTATATGGGTTAAATCCCTACACTAAATTGTTCCATATTCTAGATCTCCTCATGAGATTTCTAGTGTAATAAAACCACTGGAGTACTCTACTACAAATCAAAGACTACCCAATGTTAGAGTTGATAAAAAAGTGTTTGATGTACCATAATCAAATAAACAAGATACTAAATTAGAGGATACAATGATAGTAATTCTAACTATAGATGGCTCTATATTATTCTTATATTGTGTTGAATATATAGTATACATATGGCCCTAACCATAACTCGATGATACTAACTGATTAGCCTAAGAAGGACCACTCTTCTAATGTTGGAACTTTGAAGCCTAACTCCCTTGATAGCGACCACCTACTTGGCCTAAATGGAATGTAGAATACCATATATTTTTCTGAAGAGGTTTTACTAATCATTAAACCATAGGTGGTTCTGAAAAAATACCTCACTCTTTCATAATATAAGGAACATCTTTCCAGAAACATTGGAGGTGGGCCATCCAGCCTCATGCTCGTCACTCGATTGGGTTCCTCACACACTGTGGATTTTTATTTCATGACCTACTACACTAGTGGAACGCCAAATGGATTTTAATGTCTTCCACATGGCTGGTACTTCCTCAATGTTTAACATCAATTCATATCTTCTTACCGATGGATAAACCACTACTTTTCCTAGAATCTGAACTTCCCTACTTCATGCCAGGTGATTCCCTCAGGTTCCACTCTTTTATGAGGTCATGGTTTACAATATCTAAAATGATTTTCAGCCAAATTAAATTCACCTATGTGTGAATGGCATAAGTAATACCATCTTTGAAGCACCTCATGATAGTCAGATATTCACCATTCAAGGTCAGAGTAAAACTCAACAATTCTGTGAAGCGAGCTAAGTATTCCATCATGGAGATGTATCCTTTTTCATGTTGAATGAATTCTCAAACTTGATCTATTCATAATGTATGAGGGTAGAAATAACTGTATAAATGTACCTATAATTCTATTCATACCATACACTAATGTCAACCAACCTATGTTAGAATCTCCCACTAACACTTGGTTGAGTTGTGTAGCTTGTAGGTCACATGATTGACCCTACTCACTGGAGGTGTCTCAACAAAATCGAAGAATGACACCATTTCCTCTAACCATGATTCAGCAGCCTAAGGTCCTCCATACCCCTACAAGGTGGGAGGATGATTCTACTAAAACTCCCTGGTATGTTATTTTGTGGAATGGGTAGGTCGAGGTTCACCCTAAATAAATATCACAATGTGAAGGAGGCTATCTCAAAACTAGGAATCGACACCTAGTGGAAGTTCTGCAGGAGGTGCCTTAGCTGGAATAATACGAGTCATAAAATTTGTATAAGGACCCACCAGCTAAGGATAATTCTCAACACCACAACCCTGGCTTAATTATTGATGTCATCACGGTGGTATAACTCTAAAAATTCCAAATTCATACCTCACTAAAGAGTTTTAATAAAACAGATAATTTGTAAGAATGGACAAGTATAATGATTTCCTACTAAAGAATCAAACCACTCTTCCTACTCTAGGAGCACAATTTAGGAAAAAATAATAGGTCAAAAATTAAATCATAGGAGATATATACTACTTCCCACAACCTAGTCAGAATAGGGTCAAGTTATCACTTATAAGTTAACTATTTCATTTAATGGAATCGTATTCATTTAAAACACTTTAGATTAATTGTTATTTAATTGTTTATTAAAAACATGATCTAATAAATTTTGTCAATAATTCGAATTCATAAGGGACCATACACCTTATAAATTGGGATTGGTGTGCCAACTAATATCATCCTCACATTTACAGTAGATTAAGAGTGAAAAATGCATTGGATGTTGTTTGATCAGTTGATATTACACTACAACTCATAGATAAATCCAACTAATGTATAATTATTGGTCAATTAAACCAATTATTCCATCATTTTGATTTCTAGAACACTTCATATCATCAAAACCAAGGGACATACCACATATAACGCATGAAATACATGCTGAAATGTGAATATGGCATGGCATAATGCATACCATTTTATGTTATATTATTCCTATTATAATGCATAATTCTATTGTGCCCTGAAATATTCATGACAATATAATAGATAAATCATCAATACAATGAAAATGAAATTCATGTGTGCCACCCTATAGTGAAATCCATGAAATGGTAACGTTGAAATTAATAACAGCATTTTCCAAAATAAGGAAATTTGGGATTCCCTTGTATGTTAGGTAGATACTCCTTGGTATAGGTTTATGTCTAAACTCCAATGTCCAAGTCTCATTTCTAAATCCCAAATATTAATCAGAAAAATGAAATCTCCCTCTGATAAAACAATGTACCATCCCTTCCTAGGTTCCACTCACCAGTGCTCCGAGTTGTTTGACCAAAAAACCACATGCTTTCCTTCTTGAATGCTTGATGATTCCTAGTAGCAATGATGTCCCTAGTTAAGTCTATGGAGAATCTATGGCCACATTTATTAGAGTATATTGAAACAATAGATTGTATTGGAAATAATTATAAATAAAAAATAATTATTGGGGAACTATATAATAACAGTGCTGAAGATGAATAGTAATAATATATTCAAAAGATGGTGGAATTTCATGTTATATAAAAAATGAATATGCATTGGGAAGAGGATACAAGAATATATAACATCATAAAAACTATATAAAAAGTAAAAAAACTTAAATTAATAGTATCCCGAATATAGGTAAAGTTCTATGGTCCTAACTACACCCTATTAATTCAAATCAACTATTAGAAGATGGTTTCTTGCCTTTATCCTTACCTTCAATCAAAATGTTTACTCAGGTACCAAAGGTTCCTGATAAGGGTGTGAGATACAATCTTTGTAGGCTATCACCAATGGGGCCTAGGACATTCATTTCATGAAATAATAATTAAATAGTTTTTAATATTTTATTTAAATTCCATACAAAATAAATAAATAAATAAATTGGATTGGGTTCCAGTTAGAGAAATGTGCACTCAACCTACTTCATCCTAAGCCACTATTTCTGAACTTAAGGGAAATGAAATTTAAAAGTCTGATAGATAAGGTGCCAGGTGATAGACTGTACCCAATATTGTTCTTGGTCTTGGAGGAAACATCCCTGTATCTGTCATACCAAGGGAACAATTCTCATTTTGAAAATGTTCATTCACATATTTCATTAATTCAATTTGAAAACCAATTTATAAACCATAGTGGTAATCCTTGGTCTAGTCCATGGAAATATGGAAGGAATTTCCATTAATATTTTAAATAGATCATTATATAACCAATTACAAGGAGTATGTCTATGATAAACCAATAATAAAGTCTCACATGTCATTTCATACATTGTGGGAAAAGACATGTACAAAGATATGAGTCCATCCCAAGTATCACACATAGGGTCTTGAGTCTCTCTCAAGGCATGCATCAACCAACATGCCATCAAGACTATCTAGGGGATATCACCTAAAAACCCAAATGACAATCATCTAAAGGAAAAAATAGATAATTATTGGTGAGCCTATCTTAGGCATAGTTGGTGTCACCCCCGACATGTTTACTAACCATTAATAATTTGAACAAGAAGGCATGAGTGTCCTCCCAAGGGGTCCTTATGTTAGAACCCCTTGTTTCACCCTTATCACTATGTTCAAATAATTAAATATATTTCATTCAATAAAATTCAAGAAATAGGCCCCATTTAATTTTAATTCATAAATTTGTTTCATAATTGGATTGATGGTCTAGAATTCAATTCATAAACCATTTATGTTCATGTGTATATTCGTATACATATACCCAATTCACATTTCCATGATTGTTCATTGAAGGCATCAGGGTTCAAGGGCTTAGTCCATGACCTTCCACCCTAAAGAAACTCGTTAACACCTCAAGACATTGATTATATGACAACATAAATCAAAATGGGAGTGTTTTTCATTTTAGAAAAAAGGTTAATAAGGGCCTTTAAGGAATAGCTCCTGGAGATTAGGTCATGGGGTTGATTCAACACTATATCAGGTCAACAATGGAATTTAAAGACATCCATTTTAATTTTATTAGACATTTAGAGTCAAAAACAGAAAGTTTTAGCCTATGGCATAACGACGCATTTTATGGAATGTGAAAAAATGAAAGGTAAAGACCTAAACCACCTACCATCTCTTCAAATATCATCCCTCATACTGTATCGGCTTTTCATTCCGGATAGGATGGAATAAATCAAAAAAAATAAGATGACTTAAAAGTGGGGAAAAAGATCTTCCACCCAAATAGAGAAATTGATTGGATGAAGAACTTGAAATATAAGGGAGAATATTGAGGAGATTATGAAGATATTTCAAAAGGATATGATGGTGAATGAAATATAGAACATTTGGAGGAGTTATCACCAAAACTATAGAGGAGGAGGCCTCTCGGACATCTCCCTTACTGTAGGAGGGAAGTAAGAGATCCCCTGTTAGAAAAATATGGTGGTTTTGTCCAATTTTATAGAACTAGATTTGTAGATTACATGACGTGTAAATGAATTACATGTATTGTGATTATTGGGTCCCTTTCCCTATTCAAAATAAATTACATGGCATGTAATTCCGTTACATGTCATGTAATTATTGGTTTCATTACATGTCTTATATTAAATATACATCATATATTTAATAATCATTGTGTATTAGGTCTGAAACCAAGTTCCAGCCCATCTATACCCCTTTTCCAAAAACAACTGACTGGCCCTTTTTCATATTTTATAGGTTTACCAAAATGAAAAAAATAAAATGTACCTCGATAGAAATTCAGGATGTTATAAGATTCATTACTAATAAATGTAGGTATGAGACACTCTTTTCATTTCAGTTCTTTTTTTAAACAACTAGATTTTTTCTTAACTCTTGGATCGACCATTATGCATGGAGACTCCTATTGTTTTTGATTCTATGATCACAAAATTCTTACTGATAGTTCCATTTAAATCATATAGAAGAATGATTCATTTGGGATATCTTTAAAGTAGCAAAAAAAACCTAGGACATCATATTAGGTATGTATTGGCTATACATATTTCATGACGATATTAAAGATTATAGGATGAGGATAGGGTGTGTCCGCATAGATGGGATGATATTTTCATTAATTGGTTAGAAAGAATCCTAGGAAGAGTTGGATGGGATCATACAGAAGATGATATTTCATATTACTCACCATTTGTCTATTATAACCCTTGACGCGTAAGATATTATTAGAAATTAGTCACTTTAAGTGGTTTCAGTGTATGAAGATATCATAATTCAAGACGGGTTAGGTTTTCCTCCTATCGATAGATAGAATTTTTCAAATATTTTAATCTAGGTCCATCCCGAATATCTGCACTAGCATATCAAATGTCTCCTGTAGTGATTAATTACATGAAGGTGTAGTTGGAGGACTTGTGGTGGAAGGGAATTTTTAGAACCATTTTTTCTCCCTAGGGATCACCAGTTTTGTTCACATAGAAGGAATATGGGTGATCTAAGTTGTGTGTGGATTGCTGTCACATGAACAAGATGACATAGAATAACAAGAATCCACCAATAAGTATTGATGACCTTTTTGAATAGTTGAATGGTGTGATATTGTTCTCAAAGATTGACCTTAGATCACTATATCACCAGCTTCGAGTTCGAGACTATGATACACCAAATATGGTATTATGTTTTTTCTATAGTCACTACGAGTACATGGTTATGAAATTAATTGTGAATAACACCCATATAGTGTTCATTGGACTCATGATCCATATATTTCATCAATTCTCTTATCATTTTATGTTGTCATTCACAATAGAAATTATAGTGTATTTGATGTCTTATGAGGAGCACACAAGACACTTGAGGATGGTTCTAAACATACTTCAAGATAACATAATTTATAGGAATCTCTTGATGTATCAGTTATATATTCAAGAGGTACACTTTCTTGGTAATGTCATCTAAAAAAAGGTTGTGGTGGTGTACATGGTAAAATATGAGGTCGTGCTAAATTCAAATCTAATAAATATCATGTAATAGGTACATATATTCCTTTAGTGTGAATGGTACTACTATATATTCATGTATGATTTCTATAGGATATTTTTACCCATAAATACTTGGACTTGGAAGGGGAAGAAATTAATATGGATGGAGAGGTTATAATAAGATTTTAAGGAGTTGTGTAAGAGGTTGATCGATTCTCCTATTATTAGATTGTCATAGGAGGGTGTTGAGTATGTATATTTTATAAATTCCAATGAGTATAGGAATATATTTTTCCAGCTGTAAGGGTATGTGGTGATATATTATGGATATCAATAGCCAATAACTCATGATATATACTTCACGACTCATGATATAGAGTTTGTAGTTGTAGTCTACACCCAAAATATGAGGAGAAACTACATTGTGGGTGAGAGGGATATCATATATTATGACCCTAAGGTTATCAATAATATATTACCATAGAGGTATATTATCTTGATATATAGGTGATGGATAGAGTTCCTCCATGATTATTACTTTGAGATAGTTTATACTATTGGGAAGGGTATGTAGGTAGTAGATTAGCTCAGTATGAGATATTTTTTAAAAGAGGTTTTATTGTATATAATATCAATGTTGAAGTCATTAGTGGATGATGATATTGTAACTTACGTCTATACAATGGTTGTTACCCCACTACTTCTAGAGCATGTTAGGGAGTCCAACCCTAGAGATACCGACTATGAGATGTTCTATCCATATATCTATTAGACATAATCTAGAAGTATTCTATGAAGGTGGGGAGGACATGATCCATTTCATAGGATAGATGATGGTACATTTGACATGTCATGATGAGGTTTTGATGGAGTTTCATATATCCACCATGTCAGAAAATCCTGATGTGGAAAAGATGCACCAGTACCATTAATATTAGTACTGGTGGTTGGGAATAAGGAAGTGTGTAGTGTTGTTTATCTCTCTAAGAATCACTTTTCCATAGGTTAAGGATGTTCACTAGTATCCAGTGGGTTTAGCTCAACCCCTTTTGGTTCAAGAGTAATGGTGGGATTTTTTATTCTTATACATAATTATGGGACTCCCACGAATTTCAAGAGGATAAAATTTCATCTATGTGATCATAAACTAACTCACCAATCCATCCCACATCCTTGGTATCCAAGAGAAGAGTTTAGAGGAGATATTGGGATTCCATTACATGTCATAGATAGTCTAGTTTCATGGATTTCCAATGAAGTATTTATCAGACAAGGATTCTCACTTCATTTCATGATTATTTAGATGATTATAAGAGGCCTTTGAGACTCAATTGAATTTTTTCACAACGTTTCACCCCCAAAATTTCATCCATACTGAGTTGACCATTCAGGTTCAGGAGGAAATGTTGTTGGACTAATGTTATATTTCGACTGTAATTGGGAGGATAACCTACCATTGTTGGTGTTTTTTTCAACAACAGTTACCATTCTACCATCAGTTTGCACCAATTGAGGCCTTTTATGGGAGACCCTATAGGACACCTCTATGATGGACTGATCCAATTGAGTAAGAACTCAGGAGACTAGTGTTTGTCCAAGTGGCAACATAGAAGGTGGACATTATTTAGGAGTAGAAGAAAACGTCCCCTAGCCATAAAAATTCATATAAATATCAACTATAGAGGCCTTTTATGATTGAGAAGGGAGAATATATGTTATTGAAGGTCACACCTTTACATGGATTTTATATATTTTGCTAAGGTGTAAAGTTATATACAAGATTCATTAGTCCTTTTTGGATACTGCACAGGGTTAGTGATGTGACCAATTTCTTGGACCAACCACTACAGTTAGAACAAGTAAACGATATCTTCCATGTGTGATATTTGAGGAGGTATGTTCATGAACCATCACATGTTATTGACTGGGGTGAGATGTACATCAGGTGTGGAGATACCTTTATAGAGTAATTGATAGACATCGATTATCAATAGATGAATATACTTCATTATACAGAAATTCCCCTGGTGTGTGTTTGGAGGCAGCATGAGAATCTTTGGGAGAGCACCTGGGGGAGGGAGAACAATATGTTAGCTGAGTACCGTCATCCTTTTTAGTATAATTTTTTTTAGTAAGAAAATACCCGAGTTATAGAGAATTTAACAACTCTATTTTATTTTCTCATAATGATCTGAAATATTTTACATAACATTTTCAAATCTAAGAACTAACTTATAATATGATTCTAGGTTCTATATATTCATAGTATTGATAAAATAAAAATAATAAAAATATTATATCACACATGGATAATTTTTAAAAAATAATGGATTAACTCAATAATAGAGGCTCAGATAATAAATTTGAGATTTCCATTAAATCTGAAATATGGGTTTTAAATGAAATAATTTTTTTACTCATTGGGTTTTTCATTTGAGAACCATCATGAGTAGAATAAATAAAATAAAATTTTAAATTTATTTAATTTTTATAACATGGATAAACCTGAATTCACTCTATAAAATCCTTCTTATATAAAAGCCTTAGGTTTCTCCTCATAAACCAATGTATTGAGAGATGATCCATGTGTAGAGCGTTATTGTATGACTGCCAATGAATCGTGCTTTGGAAACTAATGTTCCAACAGTGCTTGTGGATCTTAGAAGCAATAGTGGCAAGTTACCATTCATCAACAGTGATTGATCCTAACCTAAGGTAAGATATTTTTTTATATTTCAACCCTTTTTTATCCAAATTATAACATTATTAAATCCATATAATAATATTTATTCATAGACTTGTGGTTTATTTACGGGTATTTATATATCATCATATAATTAGGAATTAATTTTAATTTATTAGTACTTGTTCAATTCCTAATTAATTAAAAAATTATACATCAATATATTGAGTCTATTATGAAAAATGGATATGTTATATTACTCATATTTAGGATTTTTGGTTTTATCTCCCCATTATTCATTCATTTATCATTGATATTCCTTTGGCCAACGGCTTGATAAATTGTTGGTGAATAATCATTACTCTATTATTATTTATTTAAAAGTGAATTAAATCTGGGTTTAATATTAAAATAAATTATATGATCATGGGGGATAATAATTGTAGATGACTAGCTTCATATTTTTGAGACCACCAGTTCGTAGTTTTCAATGTTCAGAAGAAACAGTTTGAGGAAGGTTATTTACTAACAAGATTTCATGATTGGAATATAGTTATCAGTAATAACCATGATAGGTTGATCCATGATCTATATTTTTTGGTTTCTCTATTGGTGGAATTGTGGGTGGTGACAGTGTGGGAAAGATGCATAGGATAATCTGGATTTTCTTGGTAAATCTTTACTATATAAAGCGTACTACAGAAGAACACACTATATGTTCTCCCCTCCTACAACACTAATTTTTACACATAGATAAGAGTATCACAAGACATGTGACCCTTGTATGGAATCTTACCATTTACCTATCTGTACACAAGTATGGACATGTCCAAGAACATTAGAAAAGCCACAATATGTAGACATGACTTGGTAATAGGGCATATAAAGATACATGGGCATGACCAGAGTACATTATAAAGGCCCAAAGTACATAAAAAGATTCATAGTAAATAGGATTCGGTATGTAGTACATGTGACTTCCTTCCCTAACATTACATTTCATGCATCCTAAAAGGATACAATGTGTATATGTAGAATTATATGACACATGATATAGTGAGATACGGGCAGAACCAGGGAATAAAAGAATTGTGGTGTGTTCCCAATACATGTTGTGTACCCTCTACAAAGAATTTTAAGGCCCTATAACTCTTAATTATAGACCTTTTTTATTTGGGTGTGTTTCCTTGGTTCATACCCATGAGTGTACACTTAGGTATTACATCCTTATAATGGGATTAGAGACCCTCTATGGGATTATTCTGTGATAGATTTTATGAATACCTCTTCATGACATGGGGTGTGATCCTATATCATTTCTTCATCTTCCATAGGTGGTGATTAGGAATAATCATGACCAAATTATGTGGGGATATTATATCGTACATATCACGTTATTTATAGAGGGGTTCAATACACCCTAGATGACTATTGTGAGATCCCCTATTTGTGTATCGAGATATTCATAATTCCATAAAGTACTTATTTTGAGATTATCGATAATAAATATCTCTTGGATGAACACCATCAGTGATTTAATGGATCATGGATTGAGTTACCCAAAACAATCATTACTCTGAAGCCTCTGGTATAATCCATTGGCTGATAGTATGGTTTAGAACTCTTTGATATCCATCGGTTGATAGTTTGGTTTATAATTCTTTGATACTCAGTGTTTTTTATGAGTATATCTATGTGTTATTATTAACATGTATCATATATTGATTAACATGTCAACGTGATTTTGATTTTTCAACTCTCTTGGTGTTTTATGTTTGGTGATTTTGTGGTGTCCTGGTAGGTATTTTTATAATCACCCCTTTATGGGGTCTTCTTGCACTTTTTTGTCTTATCCTGAAGACATAATATTTGAAATAGTCCTTGGAGGACTCGGAGAATATAGAACATAGAGAGATAGAAAGATTCTGGTTCATATAAGGTGTTTTATTTGATAGAAATCTCCTCCTTCTAGTAGTTTGGCATATTTTTCATAGTTTTGGTTGGATTTTATGTTTTAATTTTGGACTTTTTCTCTCCATAGTATGTTTTACTCTAATGGTGGGATTTCTATTTTTTCATACACACTGGTATCATTTGTATTATTATAATTTTAAAACTTGTATGGGTATTTGGATATGTGTGTTTGTGCATATGTACGTTAGGTAAAGGCCTCTAATGTGTGAGATATTCTTACACAACACTTGTATCTATCCCCTGGACCATTAGAGGTAGGCTTGGGGTGTCACACTTAGTTTACCACCAACCAGCAAGTCCATGGAGAGTTGGGTCATGAATAACATTATAAGTCCCTCCTACATAATGGATGAATCTATCTTTATATGTTACTTCTATAAAGTTCACAAAGATAACATTATATGTTACGCCTATAAAGTGTATAGAGTTACTTTATTTTAAGGTTCTCTTGTAAAGTAATTTAAATTATCTAGGTAGGTTATTCCATTAAAATAGTGACATGAAGATGATTTCACAAGTAACCTTTATAACCTCTCCATTCTTGGAAAATAATTTTTAGGGAAGTTATTTTATTTAATATGGTATGGAATAAAGTTTATAGATTTAATAAATTTTCTTTACTTTTTATATACAGAGTTTAATTTTTGAAATATTTTTTTAATATTTTTTAATAAACATTCATGATTATGTTTTTTTACATTATATATTATTAAAAAGTATTTTATGTAAACATTTGGATTTTGAAGTTTATTTCATGAGTAATTAAATTATTATTTTATAAAAAAATAATGTAATAAATGACACAATAATGGGTTTTCAATAACATTCAAATAGACTAATAGTATTTTCAATTATTTTATATTTGTTACCAATATTTTTTTCTCATCCGATGTTTTCAAATATTTTTCATAATGGTTATGTATTAGTAGGAACAATATATTGGTATATATATCCATTATTGGGATTCATCATAAAAAATAGAAAAAGTTTTTAATGAATCATTTGTTTAAATTTATGAATCTCTTTTTTTGAAAAAATAGACATTGAGTGGAAGTTTCCACTTTGTATTATAATAGTATATATATGAAAGTGTTTTTTCTAATTCATTAAAACTAAAAACCTAAAAAATCATGGGAATGTAATAAAATTAAACCATTCCAATTAAACTCATATTTATGGGTTGATTAAGGAACACATTGTTATAGTTGGTATGAGATCTAGGTTTTAGACAATTTTAGAGAGTATGATATTCTCATTTGAGGTTAGCTTAAGAGTTATGGATACAATTAAGGTTTTATAAGTTTAATTTTGAACATAAGCTAAAATAATTAACCTTTTAAGTTTATGGGTGGCTTAATTTTATGATTATTGATGATAATTTTGTTGAAATTTATTTAGTTCTAATATATGATTGAGGTATGTGTAAATATTGTGTTTAACATATATTTTATTGAATTCAATATTTGAGGTAGACTTTATTTATATTTTTATGGATCTAACATGAAAGGAATAAATAACCATTATTGTTAATATGACCTTTTATGTATTGGTAATTATGGTTAATTGGATTTATGGGTTATTAAATTATGGGATGAAATATTTTATCTTATAGGTAACTAACAGATTGAAAATTGATCCCATGAATAAGTGTTTAAAGTTATTTTTGAATAATTTTAATATGTTGGAGAGTTATATGATTATGTAAATAAAATATTATTGTTAATGATGGGAATTTGTTAGAGGAATAAATTGTAAGTTAACTTTTTGAAACATATGTTATATTATTGTGACATTAGGGTGATTCATGTTATTTATGGATAATATTATCATATTTTGGAGAATATATTATTATGGAATACTAATTTATGATATATGAATTTATGAGTGATTAATATTGTTTAGGGCTAAATATTAAATTAATATTAGAGGAATATGTGGTCAAACTCTCTGTTTTTTTGGTTTTGACCTTGGTTAGACATATTTTGAAGAGTTTTAAGGTTAGTTATTTATGGACTAATTTATGTTAAACATTATGTTTTATTATTCACACATTGGAGATTAATTTATAATTTATTCATATAATGGTTTGTTCATTTTGAATATTATCTTATATTATGATAGCCATGTTGGATATGAATAATGGATATTATCATTAGGAATGACTTTTCATATCCTTTTTGGACATTACAGTCCACTGAAATCTAATTTTATTTATTTAGGTCTGAAATATTCATTATCATTTGGAATATGAGATGATGTAGAGATGAGAAACTACACAATGCACAAAAGAAGATGAAATTGTGATGATTTAAAGAAAATATGTCATGTATATATTCACATATAATCTATCATGATGGTAATTTAAATCCTCAACTCATCTGGGGTTAATATTAATCTATCGAGTTTCATTACTCAGCTATTATGGTATTCTTTTAGAAATTTTATCACAAGTATGAGTCTGGATAATATAAATAGATGGTTTAATAAATAATTATGAAATGATAACTTTATGATTCATAATATAGACCTTAAACTTCTTTTCAAAAATGAAATGTTATTGATGTGTATTAAAAGATAATTCCTCCCAATTAAGTATAATAATCATCCATTTTGTGAAATTGATTTTGAAAAAAATCAATGAATTTTCTATCAGGCATGAGATAAAATTGAGAGTATAAAATTTATTTAATGAGGTTTAATGTGACATCCTAATATTTTAAAATTAATTATATTAAAATAATACTAATGGATTGAATTTGGTTTATGAAACAATGTTCTTAAATGAAAAATGATATATCATAGAAATATTATTACTAAAATATGGTCGTTATAGACTTGTCATTATTTTTATGGGTATGAATATGAATAATAATATTTTGAAATATATGTTAAATTTTTTTATTAATATTTATTGATCAGTCTCTAAGAAATAAATACTCAATTTTTAATGAAAAGAATTATTTTAATAACAATAAAGGTTTTAAAGGGTTATTTTTTTATAAAATCGAGGATTTATTTATATTTTACATTTTAATTTAAAATTTAAATTTAAAAATTTAATAATATTCATGATAAAATTAACATCATTTCTAAAATAAAAATTTATAAAATAACTTTTGAATACTATTTGGGATTTTTATGAAGATATTAATTTTTTGTGAATAGTGAAAAATATCAATATTTAAAAAACTGTTATTTTATTACTTAAAAAAAAGATATATAAAATTTTTATTGTTTTTTAGAATTGGTTATAATTTAAAATAATATTAATTAGATTATATATAATCTATTTATTTTTCTATAAATAAAAAATTATATTTTATTTTGGTAGAATATTATTTTTATGTTTAAAAACACATTTTTCAAAAAACACCTTTTCATTGCATTTTATGAACATATATTTACATTACTATATAAAAAATTTAGAAATTTAATCTTGGAAAATTTATTTAAAATATGTATTTAGTTGGTTCTAATTTATAAAATATTTCATTTTCATTTTTGGTCATTATATATATTAACTCACGTAAAAATGTTATCACCTTGGTAAAGGGGTAAAACAAGTTAATTATAGATAGAAATTTTTAATAATGTCAAAAATTATCATTCTAATTATTATTGGATGGTATTACTTATATAAACCATAATCCTAGATTCTAAAATATTGGAAAAAACTCTTCTTGAAATTTATAATGACTTTTATATTATTTTGACTAAAGAATAATTTCAAAATGTTACTTTATTTCTATTAATATTTAAAAAAGATTTTAATTCAGATAAATATAAAATATTTATTGTTATAAAAGGTTAGTTTTAATATTAATAAAGTATATTTATTATATTAATTTATTTTTAATTTTTAGTTATGGTATAATTACATTGATCACTTACACAATGCTAATGTAGCGCTTACGCAAGCTGTATAAAATTATGTATATGATTTTAAAAACATTAAATGTAATAAGATATTAATAAATTATTAAAATAGTTTGATCGAAAATTTTAAACTACTAGTGATGTTGAAATTTTTTATATCCAAATTTTATTATTATCTTAATGCCTTTAAAGTCAAATTATGTGAGTAGTAATGAAATAGTATTTAAATGGTATTTATTAGTTTTGAAAATTATTTTTAAATTATCATAACATAATAAGAATCCAATCATGAATGAAGAGGATGAGAAATTTTCAAGGATAACATTTATTTTATATTAATTCTCCACTATTAATTATTTACATTACATTCAAGACACATTGATATTATAAATTTTGTTACTACAATTTATAATTAAAAGATTAACGAGAGGGTTAATCAAAGAGATAAATTTTGAAATGCCACTTAAACATGTAAAAATTTTATTTGTAGAATTTAAATAGATATTATCCTCATTTTATTCTATTATAAGATAATATTTTTCAATTTAAAATTATTTGGACACATATTATTTATTAATATTTCATGCATTTACAAGATTTCCACCCCTTCACTTATAGAAGGGATCCATCAATTCTAAATTACTCACACCTCTTGATCAATTTATCTAGAAAAATACATGATAAAATCCATGATAAAAATCTAGCCCAACATCATATAGGTTCTGGTCTCACTAAAATACCAACCTAATAATGCCTAAGGTGAAAACCAAAGGAGGTCTTCCAAAGAAGAGGATTGTCTCCAAACAAAGTTCATTCATATTTGTTTATTTGTCTACCTCCTTCAAACCTATTATAGCCATTATTTTAGAATATATTTAATATCTAAAATATATGTAAATATTATTTTTATTATGTTTAACTATTTTTATCTTCTTTTCTATCAAGTAGAAAATGAGAACATCACTCATGTGCACGTATAGACCACCATCTCCACGTAGAGATGTTAGTTTCTTTTAATAATTTCATCATATTGATGGTTACAATAATGTATAAAAAGAATAAATATAATATTTCTGACATAGATATAATTTTTTTAATTATTTTATATTTCATACCTTATTTCAATTCCATACATTATAAAATGATAATGTCACTCATACATACATGTGAAATACCCCCTTCATAACGAAATGCGATTTTTTTCATTACTACATCACATGGATGGTCATAAGTATGTAATTAAAGAATAAATATAATATTTATAAATTTATTATTGTTGTTAAAAAGTAAAATTTTATATAATTTATTTCTTTTACACCCAACAGAAAAAAATTCATTCATGTGTACGTATTGGCTACTGTGACCATGAAACAATGTAATTAATTATCAAGACTAGCTTACATGGATGGTTCTAAAAGTATATTTAATATGTAAACATGATAATTATAAAGATTTAATATTATGTAGATAATAGAACCATGACCTCTTTGACCAAAAACACTTGAAGAAGTTATTTCGGAGATCATGAACTATACACCCACAAAATGTCCAGTATAAACTTCACTGATGTAGTAACTAAATTTAACAAGGTAATATACTAAAATAAAAATGAATGGTATTAAATGAATAAACATGAATAATATTCTGAATAATTTTTAAAAATAATTTTATTTTATTATTCAGTTGGATATATGAGCTTATGAAACAAGTTGGGACACAAGTTGATGGATTTTTCATATCAATTTCCATTCTTTGATACTTATATAATTTTTACCATATGTTTTCATATTTTTATGTATATAATTTTATAAAAATATGTTTTTTTGATTAATTTAATTAAATTAAATTTTCATAAAAACCCATTTCATGTTCTCTTCATAAATATTATTTGATTTAAATTTTTTCAAAGAGAGCGGGGATTCTTCTTGAAAATATTGATTTAAATTATTTAAAATATTTATCCTCTCTATATGCATGTTATTTTAAAAATGTTATTGTTGTATTATCTATAGGTTAATTTACTAATTTATTTATTTTGTACTTCCTTTTAACTTATTTACAAATGATTATTGTTAATAATTTCTAATGTTTTCCATACAACATATTTTTTACTTTATTACTAAAGTGTGAAAATATGTTTTTCAATAATATGTGAAATGAGATGAATTTTATAATTTCATAAACATTAATCATTATAAATATTACTCTATATGTTTTCAATGTTGTTTCAATGTTTTTTATATTCCCACTTCTTCTGTAAATTTTTCGTTTTAAGGATTTTTCAATGAAATGTAATATTTATTCTAATTTTTATGTGATACCCAAAAGTGATTATTAATATATGTTAAAATTGATATATTATGAATTTAGGTGATTTAAATAAAATATTATATGTTTTTTATGCATTTTTTGTTCATTTTAAATATTTTGGATAATAGGTTATCATGATGTAGCTCTACACTGCCTTGAGTAATGTGGACATAGATACAATTATTATTTACTTGAATATAGTTGGTCTTGTTAACATTATATGTTACTCTTATAAAGTGGAAATATTTAACATTATAAGTTACTCCTATGAATTGTATGGAGTTAGATAATAATTATTTACTCCTATGATGCAACTAGAATTATCTTGTTAGTTTATTCCATTTAAGAATGACATGAAGATGATGGTTCAAGGCAACAATATGAATTATATATTCTAGAATAAGTTATTTTAGAGAATATTTTTAATTGGTAAGTTAAATTAAATAGATTATGGATTTAATAAAGTTTATAAAATATTTATATAATAAATTTTGTTTTAAAGGTAATAATTTTTATGTTGTTTTAAAAAAAACCTCATGTTTATGATTTTTTTTCTTTATAGGTTCTTACAAATTGTTTTATGAAAAAATTGGGTTTTCAAATTTTATTCCATGAGAAAGTAATTAGTTATTTTATATTAATGTTTATTATATAAAAATAAAAACACACATATATGTTTTTAGGTATTTTAAATGGAAAAACGGGTTTTAATTCATTTAATATACATTTCATAGATTTTTTTTCTCGTACCATATTTTCAAATATTTATCTTAGGGCCTAAGGATGAGTAAGAATAATAGAAAATCACATACTTACAATTGTGAAAAATCCATCAATTAAGTCTCTCTGAGTTTTTGCATGTGATTTTATTTGTTGACAAATCCACATGACTATGAATGAGTATGGTTGGTATTTTTTGATGTATGGTTTTAATATGGTGTAGTTTCGTAGTGTTTGCCAAATTTTTGGGCCTCAAAATCTAGAGTTCATTAAAATGGAATAGGAAGTATTTTCGAAAATAGGTTCATGGTTTTTAGATCATGAAGAAAGTTTTTTGGACAATAAAAGGGGATTTTTGGAATTGTGGAGGAAATTTTTTGGAGGTATATTTCAACATATTAGCATTATTCAAACGATAAAGGATGCTACATGGACCACAAATGAAGAAAAGTTTATCAGAGGATTGTAGTCCATGAGATAATTTTTGTTTATCGAATGGATCTTAATGAGCAGCTGAGAGGTGATGAGACATTTTTTGAAAGGATGTAGTGACATGAGGAGATGCAAATAGTTTTCATCTGCTGAATAGATCGGCCTCCACGGAAGATTAAAGTGTTATGTGGACCGCATAGCATTATGTGGTGATGGTTTTACAACATTAAAGATTTAAGTAAAACTGATAATAAAATTTTTTATAATAATTTTCATATATAAGGACATATAATCACATCATTACATAGATTGTTTTTCATAAGAAAATATTTTTTCTCCATGAATAATTTGGTGAAGTCCAAAATTGTTTGCAAAGAAGAACTCAGTGAAAGGGAAGAGGTTTTTGAGGAGGAATACGTGGAAGGAGTAGTGGTCCACAAATACTATATATGGAATATGTTTTTCTGGGCACTATAGCCCACAGAGGAAGAGGGGTATGTAGAGGAGAAGTGGTCTATGGGTTATCAACCATCCATGGAGGAAAGGTGGTCCATAGAGGGAGAATCTATCTGCGAAGCTGGGATCGTCCACAGAAGTGGATGTGTTCTATGAAGAACTCACACCAAAAGGTGCAACATAGTTCTTGGAGGACACATCCAAATCTACAAAGGACCCAAGGATGCTCGTAGAGGAATAGTTCACGAAAGTAATTTCCATTGACTAATAGTACATTGAAAAGTGGATTTCATCTATGGGTGAAAATATGAATTCAATAATGAAGATATCTATAGCTGTGTATGCTCGAAATCAAGAAAATGAGGGGACCTAAATTTCCATAAACTGTGAGTGGATCCCTTCCATGACTAGTGAGAAAATGAAGAGGAACATGGTGATCCTTTCCACTAGTAGTGATCTGGAGAAGGATACATAGGGAGTGACCCTTCTAGAAGTAGTGAGCTAACCATAAAACTTGAAAAGGTAGTGAGACTAGTAATATAATTAATTAATCCCAAGCCATGTAATTTGGACGTATTATTTAGTGCATTTGGTATATCAACACATTCTCATTGTATGCTCTATAGATATAGCCTAGTGAGGGTGAACAAAAAAAAATATTTGTGTCTCATGCATGATTTTCATTCTGTTCATACACTAATATGGGTAGGGGAGAGAAAAATGTTTTTTAATAATGAAATAAGATCCTAAGGTAGAGGAGTTTTAATATATCATACCCCTATTCACCCCTAGGATATTTAACCAGATTGGGATAACAATGTTTATCATAGGTAATGGTTGAAAGTCAGTGATTCTCTATCGGATAAAGAAATGGAGGCTGCTAATCAAAAATCTATTCATATTGTTTATGGGAAAAATTTTAAATTATCAAATAATCAAATGCACCACTACTCATAATCATTAGGAATTTATGTATCTACAACATCTATGCATGGAATTTTAGCTAGTGTCAACAGTGATACTTTATCAAAAGATGACTGAATAGAATTTGACGTTGGTTCTAAGGGAATCAATACTTGAGGATGGTCTCTATAAAATAAAATTTATATAAAAGGGATGTCATGTAAGTCATCTCATTATATGTAGGAGATGATGTTGAATATTTATGAGGGAGTCTCAAAATATAATGATGCAAAGCTGTAGGTTCTGTGGAAAAAATATGAGGATCTTATAATTTACCCTAATGATTCGGTTGATACATTCTTTCACTAAGTAAATTTTGTTATGGAAGACATGTGGGATCTCAGAGAGATTATTGAGGATATAAATGTTTTTATGCGAATTAGTAGAAGACTAACAAAATAATTTAATCCAAAAGATTCTTTACTGGAAAACAAAATTTGAAGGAGTTGACATTGGATAGATTTCATAGTATTCTTATTTCATATAAGATGATAAATGATGTTATCAAGTCTATGGAAAAATGGAATTTTCAATGAAGTAAAATTACAGGCCATAAATAAGCTCACCATTGAATATGGTCAAGAGGATAAAGAGATGGTTGATGTGATGTAATTCATTTCCTTAAATCATTTCAAAATAAAATTAAATTTCAAAGGTAAAATAAATCATGGAAGCTTTCCATGTGAAAAGGTTGGACATTTATAGCATGGTTCCCCAAAATATTTCAAGAAGATGATGAGGATGAGATTGAAATTCCCATGAAGAAGTATTTATCCCACATGAAATTTAATAAAAACTTTAAGAAAAATATATTCTGAAAGAAGTGTAGGCTTATAAAATAAGATGATAGTACAAAAGAATCTAAATCTAAATAATAAGATGACAATAAGGATAATAATTCAGATGACATGGAAGTACATTTTGATAATTCCCAAACAATGTAAGAAAGAGACAATGAGGAAAGAGAATTAGAAGGATGATTTGATCAAAAGGTTGAATTAGAATCTACTCTAAAATAAATGGATGTTTGGAGATCCATGACTATGAAATCCAACAAAGTGGTTCATAGTTCCAAACTCTATATGCAAAACATAGGAAGAATAAAAGTCTGAGTGGAATGAAAAAATTTAAAAAATAATTTTTTCAATTCCAGATAGCCTAGAATTGTTTTTTATTAAAATACCAATATTGAATAATAGAAAAGATAAATTAATAGTTTGACAGACAATATATAATATTCTATCAAGCATATCAGAGATCTTGAAGAAGAATTTTTTAGCTTGTGATGTAGTGTCAAGGATTATGAAATTCACTTAATACTTTGTGTGACATTGGGAAATTAGTACATTTAAGAAAAAGAGAAGATAATGGTGGAGAAAAGAGGTCTAGTAGAATAAATGTAACAATCAAACCCAAATAGTAAGGCTAGTATTAGGGTTACTCAAAAAACAAAAATATGTGGAAGATGATGAAATTTGTGGGCCTCACACGTCAAATCCAAAATCAATGAACATAATATATGATTTATATACTACCCAAATATTCTTATACGACTCTTCTCTTCCATTGTTGGCCCATGATTTTTCTCGGATTGTAGTAGATATATGAAAAGGATAAAAATACTCATACCCTGATAACACAGTCGATAGCAAATGATAAGTATAATGACTCAATATGACTCAAGTACTTACCCTCGCACATCCAATGTGATGAATGGATGCTCGATTAGATGTCGAACAAAGGAGATCACTTGATTCTTACCATAGATCATAAAAGGGCTCCAAAATGTGATCAGTTTAGGTTATTCCCATATAAATAATGTTTAGGGATTTATAGGGGTTATAATTAGATCATTAAGTGTTTTTTTTAAATAACTGAGAAAAAAGACATGTACACGGTTTGTCTGCAAAGTTTTACGAACCGTGTGAAAATAACGCATGGTTACCATTGTAGAAGGGGAAAATTATTGGTTGGTCGAAAGGGTCATAAACTAACTATGCAAGGTGGATTTTTCTGAAAAAACACCATATTCACGGTTAAGAAAATCATGCACCAACCATGACCCAACCATGGGACTTTTCCAGTTTCCCAAAAAAGACGTGTTTCGGGCCCCGATCAAGCCCCAGACACCCTTAAAAAAACATATAACACATTATTCATCCTAATTAGGACTAAAGTATTGATTTAGAATTAAATATATAGGATCCATAAATGATTAAAAAACCACATTCTTAAATTAAAATGAATGGGGGCTCATATATGGTGTTTAGACAAATGAAAAGTCATGGATCTCCATGGAAGGGATTCAAACAAGAAACAGTTCTTGTGCTCAAGAAAGAGGTTGTGCTCATCTTTGGAGAGTTGTGTTCATGGTCAAGGTTTTTCATATTAGGTTATCTTCATCGCACCAAACATAGGATACGCTACGACAAATGCCGGTCCTAGCGGCGGTTTTTTTCCTGTTTAGCGGCGGTTTAAACCGCCGCTATATTGTGTGGCGGTGGTTTACAAAAACCGCCGCTAAGTTTGGCGTCGGCAATCTATTAGCGGCAGTTTTTTTGATTCCGTGATGGTTTTAGAAATGTGTCGTAGGTCCATCATTTAGCGGCGGTTTCTCTTCATTTAGCGGTGGTTATATGGGTATCTTATTCACGGCGGTTTTAACCGCCGCTAAATTCAGGCGTTTGATGCGCCTATTCTGCGGCGGTGAATACCGCCACTAAATATCAACATAATATATGTAGTGGTGGTTAAAACCGCCACTAAATTCTGCCCAGTTCATCATTTAGCGGTAGTTTTAACCGCCGCTAAATGCTTCCCAGTTATTTAGCGGCGGTTTTAACCGCCGCTAAATGCTCACAGGTAGGGCATTAGCGGTGGTTAAAACCGCCGCTAAATGTTGAACTGAAAAAAAATTATGTTGGATCTGCTCCACCACTGCCCTAAATTTTCCAAAACCACAGCCACATCTCACCCATCAGCCCCACATAATATCACATCCACACATCATCATCCCATAATCATGTACATGCATCACAACACATCAAGGATCATTTTATAGATTTATCAACGGGTATTTTATCACATGATACTTTATTTTAGGAGTGTTGTAACACAATCCATAATCATAGAGTATCCATTTTATTAGAAAAATATAAGTGGTTGGTTAATTTCCCTTTTAGGGTGATATCACAACAATAACAATAGACACAACAGTCACAACACATATCATCCAGTGAAAGAAAATCCCCCAATGACCATAATTTTAACCACGGTATCAATACCATACAATCCATCATATCATAATAATATCAGAGCTGTAAAAACTTGTGAATCATTCCTATTTTCCCCCTTCAGTTTCAATTAGCCAATTATTTATCTTTGATTAAGCCAGCACAACTAGAACCCATAGATGAACAAGAGTAACCCCCCATGCATGATACACAATAAAGAGAAATAACTGATTCCCTACCTTAAAGAATATTTTTCGACTCGCAGCACACCATAGGGTGAAGAAGAAATGACCATAAACCACAAATGCATGAAAAACCCACAAATAAACCTACACTGTGCCAAAAGATCATCAAAATGTAAACCAACTCAGACCCTAGACCAAAAAGGAATCATTGTATTGAATCCCCAAGAGAATAATAAGAGGAAACTAACCAAGAAGAAGGAAGGTATTACCACCAATTTCCAACCAACATCCACCGAATCCAATGACATCCACCATGCCTAAACTAAAAACAAATTGGTATTCCTGGACCCATTGGAGTGGTGTAAAAATTTTAAGGCCATGACATAGCCTTTTATCATTAACCTTTCATGCCTTAGCAATTTATGGTCATGGGATTGGTCTTTTAGTGTGATACATATTGGATATGGATCTAATAGGGGTATGAATATGGGTTACATATATGGTATTCTCATTGGATGTGGTATCATCACATGCATATTGCATTAAGAATATTTTTGTCAACACATGAGGAATCCAGAACACAATAAATAAAATGCATAGAAGGAAACATGAGAAATCAAAAAATTGATAGGACATGGAAATGTTTGGTGGAAACTATGTGTCATAAATGTTACATATACAAACCAACTGTTATCATACTTGTTCAACACATCAACAATACTACTACTCATCATCTGATGCTGCATCGTCACCCTCTCCACCTTCATCTCCACCACCTGCTGCCACCTGTAAGAACATTATATTGAAAATTAAATATTGTTGCATATTTATAATAAAAATTAAAATCAATAAAAGTTTGCAAACTAAATGATTTTGATTTTTTTGTGATTTACCTGCTCACCACTACCCGATGCACTACCACTGGGGGCATATCTGCTCATATGCTGACGTATTTCAAGCAACTCTTTCTGCAAATCAGATATCTGATTCCCTTGCTGGTGAACTGTGTTTCGTAGAGAAGACATCTCCCTCTGAGAATCTTCAGGTATGAAATGACTATAACCAGGAGTATATGAGGCCGAAATCCCTGATGGCATGCGAAAGACCTCAGATGGTACGGGTCCCAAACCCATCCCGCGCACTCTACCAATATGCTCCTTCCCAAGGACTTGACCAACCGGGTCATCCTGGGAGACTGAGTAGGATTGCCCAGGATTGGCATCCCATATTTCTTTAATTTTTACCTATAAATCATATATCAATATATACTAGCATAGTAAAAAACTGATATTAAGTTATTATAATAAATAATTGACTTCATACCCCAACTTCTCTGGCAGGTTCATTAACAAAACTTCCATCTGTTTTTTTATGAACATCCAGCCACAGTTCTGTTCGGGATGCTTCATGCCCTAAACTCTGTGACTGCATTAAACAAAGATAACTAATCAATCAAATATGTTAAATAGATAATATTATCTTATAAATATTTAAACTAATTAAAATACTACCAATGAAATTCGGCTTCTTGAAAAGCTTTTTGAACCCGCAGTGTGCGGGATTACCTGCTTCGCCCGGTTTGAAGCATTCTTTCTTGAGAGATCCTGAAATAAATAAAATCGAATTTAACAGTATTGTATTCAATGTCTATCTCCTCTTCATGTACATGTATAAATGTAAAATGAGTATAACATAATAATATATATTTCAATACCATCCGCCTCTCATCACGATGTCTATCGACAAAAACCTTCCACTGTTCTTTCGGTACCCCACTGGGTATCTTCTCATACATCTGCTGCACGGTCAACGAAGAATCGTTGACATCACACCACAACCTCCATTTGAAATCTTTCCATTTTTTCCAATATTTTTCAATGTCCACTTCCGTGCTATCACATCAGCAACGGTAAAGTGGAAGAACATCTGTATACAGAAATTCGTTTTGAATATATTAGTAAAATGACATTCAATTAAACCATAAAGTAATAAAATTACATTTATCTGAGAATCATAAACTTCATTTTTCTAGTTTGGAGGTATATGCCTCCAATCATCATACGAAATAGGTAGGGAAACGGGCTCTGCTGCCAGCTGACCTATAATCTGACCAAGTAAACCTGCGGCGTCATCCGTCAGGACCCCATAAGAATCAAATGGAACCACTATCTTCTTGCCATGCATGTTCCAAACATCATAACTTTTTATGTCTCTTTCCACGGTTTCATTGTCTTCATCTGAAATGAGCAAACAATTACTATAAGCAAAATGCAATAAATTTATTTAATTAAAATTTGTACCTATGACTGCGACCCTCCAGAATGTCCGTGATGAACTGGAGGGGGCGTGTCGCTGCCCCAGTGCTGAAGCTCCTGTAGGGGGAGACGATGACTCATCCTCTAATGAGGCATCCACTGATGGTGTCAGAGATGGTGCAGGGGGAGATGATGCCGTGGGGACAGACGGATCGTCATCTGTCGCAGAAGAAAAAGGAATAGTGTACCGCTTCTTCCTTGGAATTCCTGTCATTTAATCAAATAAAATTAAGTTCAGAATATATATTTCAAAAAATTTATGCAGAAAAAAAATTAAAAATGATAATAGATGCCCAGTATTAACAAAAAATATATATATAACAATGATAATGAATGACTACAGAAATGAAACAAGTAGTTGCTGAATGAATAAATAATTGTACATACAATCATTTTCCCCTTCAATCATGTCGGTTTCCTGTTCCATTGCTTCATCCACTTCATTCATCCTTTCTAGACCAATATTTTCAATATCATGATGGACAAATAATTCTGCTTCCTGTTGTTGATGAAATTCAATTGCAGAGGTCAAATATTCCACTTCATCACCCATATCATACAAATATCTTTGTTTTCTTGCTTTAATTTTCATACATCAATAATACATTTTATATAAAGAGTGACCCTTCCCTAATATCATTTGTGTCATGTATAGTCTGAAAAAAATAGACGAAGATATGTTTTTTCACATTGTATGAGAGTGTAGGATAACTATCGAAGACTCTGGGTATGTTACTGTTTACTAAACTTTTAGTTTTTTTTGGGTTGAGAGAGGCTATGACAGGAGGACATGGATCCTATAATAGCCAAATTTCATTTCCCATGTGCTCCAATGCACGAAGAGGACAATAATATCATCGTTGAATTATATCCTATGAAAAGGGAATGATAAGTTAGATTCAAAATGATTGAAATATAGAACAGGATGGGAGTGGCAAGGCAATATAGGATAACTACAAATCATGTTTATAACACAATATCCACACCATCAGCTTGGAATGGGGACAAAAAAATGAGGGTCGACCACTGACCATGTTGGAATCATGGAATCTATCTTAGGATGTCATCTAAAGTCATCTTTGATATTGACCCAAGATGGTAGGTGAGACAAAGTGGCATCAAAACATGACATTATGGGTCACATAAATTTTAGAAGTGGATGAGGATCCATATAAGGGGATCACAAACCATGGGAATGAAGTGGTTTATTTTTATAATGGGAACCCACTCTTTCATAATTATACCATTGTGGCTCGTAGTACATTGGTTTAATGTATTGGTTTGATGAAATATCAAACCTATCATTCTGAAGAGATTATTCTCCAATGTTGATCGATGGGTGAATAAACATGAGTGATGTGGTAGTCGACCGACATCGAAGTAAGTGGTTCTAGAAAAGGGCGAATGATTCCATGTAGTTTTAGGTCATATAATGAGGACAATAGACATGATTATTATCAGCATAAAGTAATGATGATGTATGTAAATGAATAATGTTAGGTGATCAGGATGTCTCTAACATTTCAACATCATGATACTTAAATGTTTCACAAAATTTATGTTAATATTAAATGGATAATGACTAGTTCATAAAATTCATGCTATGGGGACATTGTTTCTACTTCTAGTTTAAGGTTATAAATTTGGAAATGGAATATCCCCATAAGAAATGCATGATATAGTGTGTTAAGAAACCCAGGTTGAATAAGATATGGAGTCCCTACACCACGACACATATTCCTAGGAGAAAACCCACAGACAGTTTATAGTCTTCATGCTTGGACATTAATCCGTAGTCTGTGGTCATAGATCTTTGACCATATGGATCCTTCATAGGGATTAACCATATCAATACAAACATTACTGGAAATCATAATATCATGTGTGTTATGCTTAGTGTGGAAAAAAGGAGATGTAAAGGGTTTCCCTAATATGTGAAATCACAAATAAAGGGAGAAAACACGAGTATTGTAATACCAGTAAGATACATGGATGTGGAAAGGATGTAAGATGAAGCTTCACTAATTCAAATTACGAGTGATTAACATTTTGGGATAAAATTATGACCATGTTCAAAATGTAGGGATAAATATCTTGTCAGTCAATAATGGGGAGAGAAAATATAAGATCAAATGTTGTCCATGTTCAAAAACAAAGGATATATAGTTTGATACATAGAATCTATTATGGGATTATACTTGAATTGGTGGAGACCAATAACTTTCATAAGGCCATTACAATTTGGGTCCCATCTTGATTTTAAAGGTGATGTGAATCTAAACTAAAAATTACTCTTTGTGTGGAATGAGAGTGTATTAGAAAGTGGAATCCAAACATTTTCAGTGCAATCAGTTTAATATCTGGATTTTTAAGCCATGGAAAATAGTTTCAAGCCATGCTTCTTATACTATGGAAACTTTTTTCTTTTAGTGTTGCATAAACTATGGAAAACTTTTTAATGTTGCGTTTTTTGGAGAATAGAAAATAGTTTAAAGTCATGTTTATAATATTATAGAGGGAAATTTATATTCCTATGGTATATATATGTAATGGAAGAGGTAATACCCAATGTGAATTTATCCAAGGAGAATCTATTTCCAAATAATAACATTAAGATTCACTATATATAGTTTATGATCATAATTCATGGACTATAATCAGTGCCAAAGTCGAAGAGAACTATTGAATTTGTAATCAGGATTGATGATGGAATGTGCATGAATCACTATATATCCCGTAAGGATGGGAATATATCCACATGTAATTATAGAACACATTGTAGTGATATTCCAACAATGATAGGGATGATCTTCAATAATGAGTGAAATTGATGCATCTCATTATTTTCGTGAGGCATCCCATATTAAATGAATGGGGTACCATTTTTTAATAATCCCAAACTTATCATATGAGGAATCCAAAATTTATGTGGGGTAAGACCACAACATAACATCATGAACTGAGTATGTTAGTCTATGTAGTTTATAGGTGCACAAATATAACAATAAGAGATGTAAATAGTTTGGGATCATAATGATTCAACCTGGTGAAAACAGTTTATGTTCATGTTTCCCAGACAATGATGAGAGGGGGTTTTCTTAGGATGATACATTTAGTTAGGTGTTTTGATAAAACAAACATGGATAATGACTATGGAGGCCCAAAAATAGACTATATTTTCTAGATTGGTCTTCCATAAATATTATGGTCATAATTCCAAGACCAAAACTATGTCTGTGAGGCTGAAGTGTGAATACTTTTGGGAGGGGTCATGTGAAAAATGTTGTAGATGTCACTACATATACCATAAGGATTGAAATCATCCCACACATAGTTCTACAAATGTATGCACATAATTTAATGTCACGTGGTCTATACTATGAACAAAAGTGGTGTTCAGTGATGTTCATGCGGTGCAAGAGTTAAAATCCAACATGAATGAGACAAAGAGGACCTATGCCATGAAAAATAACCTTGACACCATCTACCTATAGTTTGAATTTGTACATTATTTACCATAAGGGTGATTAGTTTAATGTCATGATGTAATGGATGTGAGAAATCCAATTTCTAAGGTAACAATATGGCCCAATAGAGGCATATACATATGTAAATGGAGCATAAATGATCCAAAAGGGATTTTATACCACCTTCATATCATGAAATAGAATGTATAATGTTTATGGTCATGTATCAGGACTATAATCAAGGCCAAAGGGAGGAGGTTATTTTAAATATTTGGCAGGTCCAAAAGGTAAAAATATCTGGGAATTACTACGTATCCAATAATGATTAGAATCAAGCCACATTTAGTTCTAGAAAAAAGTGTTTTTAAAGACCAACCATGGTGGTGAAAATCCTCTATGGTGAGAGTATTGAGGTATCTCATGATTTTGGTGTTCCATCATGAACATTATTAGGTTATGGTTATTGTTTAACATTATCTGATGAGGATATTTTCTCTTAGTTTTTGATCATATAGTTCAGACTATAAGATATAGGAATGCCTCTAAAGGGTATGTACAATGTTATTTTATTAGAAACTATATTTGAATGAACCAAGTGGGATCAACCCCATAAAAAACATCCCAAAGAATCCCACAAGCAATTTAGTGGAATGATTCTTGAACTATAGGCTCTCAATTTTGGGTTATTGTGTTTGGCCCTTATTCTCATCTTAATAATATAGAGTGTGGATGATTGATAAACCATACCTGAATGTTATAAGGAGGCCCTAAACCCTAATTACATATTTTCAAGGAGAATTTATAGGCTATCCATATGTATTCCTCAATGATATTCTCAAAATAAACAACATGTGAATGAAACAAATGAGGTCTATGTTCCATAAATGGGGCCTCGGGTGATAAATATAAGAGGTGATGAATTTTTGGCTAGGTAAAATGATGTTTCCATATGTCACTATATATCATTCAAGGGTAGGAATAAATCCTAGTCTATTTCTTGAATTATATGCACAGGTGAAATTCAAACCCATATAGTGTGAAGGGAGAATATTTTGAAATTTTGGTTGGTTGTTTTTTTATTAAATGAACTAGCCCAAAAAATCCAATTTTCACTACATATCTTATGTACACTAGATTCAATCCATACATAGTTTTAGTAAATGGAATTGTTGATGACTGTTTCCAAGGGTGATATATTCTCAAGTGAGAACATCATAGTGATGTGGAATTTTTTGTTGTGCAACCATATTGATAATGATTATTAAATTAAATTCCCCAAAACTAAAATAGTTTTTGTTACATAATTTAATGTCATAAAACTATGATATGGATTCTATTTCATTTATCTTCATGAATCTAGGAGGATAATTTCATTTCCTATGGTTATGTATGGGGATCGTTCTTTGAAGATTAACGCTAGGTGGTCTGGATGCTAGTTTCTGTGTATTTTATCATCATGTGTCTAGGATTATTACTGTTACAAATTTTATAATTATGAAACTAGGATGATGGGTGTTTATGTGTTCCAAGAGGACTGTGTATGATTATATAGATATAGCATTGGGTTAATGAGGACCACGGAGGCCTAAACTATTCTGTACACTCCCATGAAAAAACCATACATAGTTTAGAGTCATGATGTTTGGAATTGAACATCTAGTTTATGGTAGTAGATCATGTACAAGGTGCATGTTTTAACCTTATGAGCCCAGGATACTAAACACTTTATGGGATGTACTGCTTGGGAAAATTGATTTGGTTGGGCGATTTATGTGCTCCGCATCAATAGTGACTGATGAGTATGCACCGTTGGGATGTAACATGTGAATTATGTATGGTCCATACAACTTGGGATATAACATTGTTATATTTTTTCTCTTTATCATTATCATTTGAAGGTATAATATAATGTCACCTTAGAGTAAAGAGTGAATGTCATCCTTCTTTTCAAATTATCTTGCTATATTTTTATATGTCTCTCTAGATTTTGAAATTCATGGATTCTATTACTATTGAGGGATTCTAGGTCAACTAGATGGACTATTATTATTTGATCTTATGTATGTTGATCATAGAAAACAGTTTCATGTGATGGTAATTGAATCTCGATTGGAATGTATACCTCTTTTCCGTACACCATGATATGTATAGTCACCTGTGTGGAATTTTGAGTCATCTTCCACTATTCCCAAAGGGTGTTGAAGAGCATGTCTAGCCAAATCTTAGTATTCTAGACCACCATCATCTTAAAAATATCTTAGATGGAATTTTTGACCACCTCAAAATATCCATTTTCCAAAACATGTTTGTTGTTTGTATGGTTAGAAAATATATTTTATATGAAAAATTATATATTATCATAGTACCATATAAGTCTCTTCACTTATTTGTGAGATTGGTTTGAGGAACTCCAAATAGATGGATGATGCTGGAGCTAATTGACTTGAAAATTTACTAGTCCCTGACTTCCTTGAGAGGAAATGCTTCTACCCAATTGGAAAATAATTATATTGTAGTAAGATTTAACCTGCATTAGAAATCTGTTGATAGGGAATGTGGTCCCATAATGTCAAGACCCCAAACATCAAAGAGATAAGAATAATTGGTGTTATGGAGGGGCTCTAATGGTCAATAAAAAAATGTTTCCATGGATATAACACAAGTGTAACCACTTGGAAAGCATGATACAACTATGGACCCTGGTGGGCGTGAAAAAGCCCAAACGATAAATCTTGTGGGAGTGTTTCAACCCTAACTGATGTGAACTACATGAGATTACATACACATACTTCATAACATGGGTAATCTAATCTCTTTAATAGAAAATGATAATTCCATGAAAACTATGTCATTAGAGACTGTAATCAAGGTTGAGAAAACTCTAGTGGGTGGACAGTGATGTGCAATAAATTGTTTCTCATATTCATCATGATCTGATGGGAGAACACCGTGAACATGAAACATTATTAAAGGATTTTTCCAATCAGAAATTAATTCTACTATGGTTGGTTTTGTGGTCCCGATGTGGATGTAGTAGTGGTCAGCTGGTTTACCTACTAATTACCACCTTCCTTTAAGGTAATGGAAGATATGAATCACTATTTTTCCACATGAATGAATAAGTCATCCTCATCAGGCTCTACATGAGATGTGTCCAAACTATCTAGGGTATCCACTCAACCATTAAATGATTAAGGTACATGAGTTACCTCTGGCTAAAAATTTTACTAGACCTTAAATGATGAGTATTTATTCGATGATTCATGAATTATAACTTCCTAACATTGTAGTCTCTATTGATATTGTGGATGACTTATTCAGAGTCCCACTACCTGTTAAAGCAAGGAACATCTATCCCAAGAGAAGCTCAATACCATTAATAGGATCTTGATACTCTACATCCTTGTGGGTTAATACCATTGATAGTATGAATGAATATGGAATGATATCCTATTTTGGGGTAATGAAGAGGACTCCCAGACCTACTGTGTTGTGCCAGTGATCATTGAGACATCTACTGATAGGGATCCGGGAGGTACTATTGAAATGAATCATCTAGAATGTCATATGTTTTTACACTAAGAGGATTGAAACATATAGGGTTTCATGATCAAGTGGTTCTTCTTTAGGGGTATCATGGGTAAACAAGAATTCTACCAATTCCTTATCCATGATGAGATTTTGTGGAGCAAGATTGATATAAAACTAAAGAAGGATCGACACCCAATGAACTAGTGATCCCTTAAATATGGGGTGGTTTTGGATATAATTCATTGGATACCAAATGTTTCTTTTGACGTAGTAGGTAGTAATGAAAATCATGTATTGATAAAACTAGTGAGAGGAAGATATTCTTGATTTGAGAGTATCTACTCTATATGTCGAGGAGCATGAAACAAGGATAATATAAACTATTATTTGTCCCACCATTGTTCCCCTAGTAGAGAGAGGCACCAAGGGACCATTAAAGGTAGTATCATAGAAGTCCATATTATTTTCCAATATGGATGGAATTATAACAAGAGGTTATGTTAGATACTACTTGGTTTACTAGAAAGAATCATGGAACACTTTTTGTCACTGGTATAAATTACCTTTCTTCTTGAGCAATGAATATGGCTTACAATTTCTAGCAAGATTTTGATGGATTAGGGTAAATAGGATATCTTCCCATTGAGGCCTTGGAGCTCTAAAAGGTTTCTCAATGGAGGCATTAGGATGGTTTAAATGATCATATCTTGTTTAATATTGATTCATCTATATTAGAAGAAGAAACTGAGAAATGATTCATAGGTAACTTTGAATGAAAATTTCATGGTGTTAATTTTCAACTATTGGAATAGGAGGAATCTGAACAATATCTCAATATACATTAGATAGTATTGATTTTGGTGGGTGTTGAATACTAATTCATCAATGTATAACTCCACCTGCATCCAGATAATCAGCTTGAAAATGTAGGGTAGGAATTTCTGAGATGTGGTACCTAAATTCTACATACTAAAGGCTATAAAATGATATATAAAAAATTATTTCATTGAAGGTAGAAAATTACTCATTTTTTGGTCCATAAAAATATGAATTTTTCTAAAGTATTTACATATGATTGATTGATCATGGAAGGATGTTGTTTCCTTGATAAGTAAAACTAACGCTGGAAGAATAAAATCATCCTTTAGGAAATGGTAACAAAGAGTCTGGATGTTGATGAAAACATTTATCGTTCTATTCTAATAATCTACTAGAATTATATTGGCCACCATTTGGGGTACATAAATACTATTAAGAATATGGATTTGACAAGATTATCTATTTTGGACTCAACCATGGCATTATGCGAGGGTGTATTTCCATGGGAGGCTGCTTAAACGTGTGACGATTCACTAAGAGACCCAAATGGTTGATGAAAACATGCAGTTATATCACCATAATCTCATCACAACACATATAAATACATCATAATTTCCAATCAAGAAATCCACATACATATTTTGTTCATTTATATGCCTCGTTAAACCAGTAAATATTGGACTTAGATTTTTCTTAGTGCCAAGGTCCACTTTTACCAGGTCTATGCTGGTGTTAGAGATTCCCTCTTCAAATTCAGGAGGAGCATCATCCAAATAATCTTCGTTGTTTGAGGAATGGGATTTAGTTGGTGGATATGGTTCTTTGAGGTTGAATAATTCTTGTGGAACCCTATTTTCTTCTTGGGAAGATGTGGTATCCTCAATAGCGGTCTCCAACTCTGTTGAAACCTTGGAAACATGAGCTTTCTTTCTAATTTCATCAATCCTTCATCTTTGGGGACCATTCTTGATGATGAGGTAATGGTGGTATGTCAGTTTCTTGAACTCAACCCAAAATTAGTGAATAGATGTAGGTTCTATAGAATGGTAGCCATTGGGAGAACATATCGATACCATACATGGGTAGGGGTTTCTGGTATTACCCAAGATTTCACTATGTAGGTGTACGAGGTAATCTTAAATAATTCTATGTACCTAGGGACTTGTTAAAGATTCCTATTAGAAATGACAATGTAGTTTCCCAAGCCTTGGTTCATAGCCTCCAACTAATGAGTTTGGAGGATTAAATCATTATCCATGTATATCCATGGATTGGTCGAAGTGGTTTTGGGATCAAATTCATTGGTCTGATCATATTTTTTCTTTCTCTTGTAATAGCTATAATATAGATAGAGGGATTCCCCAGAGTCGGTGGGAGATTCCTCCCCTTAATGCATTCCTACTATTCAATTGAGATGGTACTTGTTTCATTAGAGACATGATGAATGAACTACTTTCTGATGATGAATATAGGGTCTACCCATCAATGCATTGTAGTTAGTATCCTATGATATAACCTTGAATATGAATCATTCCACCATTCTACCAAATGAGGTATTCAATAATTTTTTTGAAATGATCTCTACTCGGTTCAATGAAAACATGGACTTCACTGTTCCGAGGGACTCATACATACCTCAGTTAATCATAGATTTCCTAATAACTAGGTAGGGAAGGGATTTATCTCAGATCCTATGTTGACTAGACATCATCATACTTACACACATTTGACCTGGCATGTGATGTATAAGAGGTGAAGGTTCCCCTACTCAAGGCAGCTATCATCTTCTCCATTGAATGAGTTGATATCTTGACATTATGTTTTCTAAACCTACATGGCATAAAAAGTATTTGTGGTGGCTACCTCTGATTCAAAATAGAAGGGGATTGTAAATTGATTAGGGAGGTCATATTACATCTCTTCTAGAAAACAAATTACCATGAGGATTGAGAACATTGTAGTTATGATGGAGAGGTTCATTAACACATCATACTTATTTGTATGGTGTACGTTTCTGACTTTTGTGTTTCTGTCAATAGATAAAGGAATGGAAGTAACTTTTTAAAAAATCAATGGATTTTGGATGGTGTTTGAAATGTCAAGTTTCTTGTCAACTATATTAGGAAATCACACTTCTAGTTTTCTAGAATCTAACTGATACCCTACATTAACTAGTAAAAGATAATAAATATGCGATTTTGGTTTTTCTCCCTAGTAAGTGTACATGGTCAATGGTGGAAATGTGTCTAATAGAGCTGGCTATGTGGATTGTGTTTGATGATATCAATGCAAAGATTATTGTCTGGTATCTATAACATGCACAACCAGACATTAATCATTGTCTTGAGCATACCAATAACATTCATGTTCTCAACATCCTCTTCAATTATATTGACCAAAGTTCTTCAATGAATCTATATAGTTCTCCTCGTCATCTGGGACTAAAAAGGGGTTTACCAACTCAATGATATTCGTAGATCCACACCACAACTCCTCATTATAGAGGTCTTATAATTATGGGATTCCCATGGGAATTAATCCCAACTATGGATTCATGAAGTCACTGAGTTTTCAGGATAGATATTACACCGATAAAGGACTTTGATTTCCCTTTTTTCATTTGTGCCTATTCTTAATAGAAGTAGAGGGATGTGATATTGGCCTAGAATCCCCTATCAGAGAATGCATGGTGACTTGAGGATATTGAAACTAGCCAATGTAGGTTTGAATGACACCATGTATTTGAGTAACATATCTGTAATCCAGTCGATCATCATAATTCTGATCCCCATGATGGGAAACATGTTTTCACTCACCAAAGCATCATATTTCAATGTTAGGAATGGTAAGAACATGTGTCACCAGTGTCGGGAAATCACCTAATTTAACGTCCCTACTCTGGGAGCTTCCGAGTGGATCCCCATACCCGGTTGGTCACATGGACTCATGCATATTTCCCCGAATTCTAGAGGCTTCCGACTAGCAGTGAGGGACTTGGGTGTGATAGTGGGGAAAATATTCCCTAATTGGTAGAGAGATACAATGGAAGTAAAAAAATAGCAATAGAAGAAGCAGAAAAACATGAAATAATTAAACAATGGAAGTAAAAAACAATTGGAGCACACACATATATATAAATGATGCATGATACATATATCTAGGAATGACGCCAAACAAATAAAAATGTTGTAATACAGTTCTAAACCAACGTACAAAAAAATTAAATAGCTATATAGCATCAGAATCCTCACCATGGTCCCATTCTCCCCAGCTTCATAGAAATCAAGTACCTAAAGTAGAAGGGTGCTTACCCTTAACTATATGGGCAGTAATATAATCTGTTTGGGGCAAAAAGCAAGTCCCAATTTGGGTTTGATACTAATCCCAGTAGGCAACCATCCATTGATTGGTGCCTAACAGTCAGTGAATATATATGTTATGCAATAATAAAAAAGAAGCAAGGAACATAGAAGTACCCAAAAATAAGTAGTCCAATAGTTTGATTTATAAACATTTACTTTTATGTATTTAATCAACCATAAACAAATACAATCAACCCTTTTGGTAGTTCTAATATCCTAACCCCTCTGGTTCACAATATGAGAAAAAATATATAAAAGACTCTATGAGGAAGCACTCATCATCAATTCCCCCTTTATTCATGTGTGATAAACTACTATCTAAGGAAGAACTCACCGTCAATTTCCCCGATACTCTTTTAATGGTAACCTACAGGAACTCAGAGAAATCACTCAATGTCAATTCCTCATGTGGCCTCATAACGTAACCATAGACAATATGAGGGAGCACTCAAATTAAATCCCTCAAATAGTCCCACACCGTGATAATTAAAACAGTCACTCTAGGAAATCCCTCAATGTCAATTTCCCCTATGATCTCACTACACCAGGTTCATGTAGCCCTATATAATGCAATCATGCACAAATGATAATCAGTTGATAAATTAAACCTCAAGAACAACTTTTCTAAACAACTAAAATATATCATAGCCTATCAAATAAAAATCACTCCACCTAATAATACAAGGAATGGAATGAAAATAGAGGCCTAACAGGCAAGGCTAGAACAAATATTAAAAAAAGGAAATCATTGGAAAAACATCTATATCTTGGAAAAGAAAACCAAATTATCTAACAATTAACCTCTATCCAATCAAACAAGGCATAACATGCAATAAAAGGGCTAAAAATATAAACACACCATACCCAAAAAGAGGGTACTGCACACTTTGTCACATATAACTCAATGAATAACTATAGAAAGGAAAAAACCACATACCTAACTGTTTTACGGATGACATTCATGAACCTCAAGACTTGAATCACCAGACAACTCCATAGATATAAAATCACATTAAAACATTCTACCATGTATATCTTGTAGAAGAGGCGATATCCAGAGATGATGTTAAAGAATAAGGGAGAACACATCGATGATATTCCAACGTAATCAACGGAGGTCGATTTCGAGAATGGACAAAGAGTCGAGGGCTCATAGAAGATCCCCAGCCGTATGGACACTCCTGGACAAAATAGGTCGAGAAGAAGTGTGTTCTGTCTATCAGACGTGACCGCAGTCCATTTAATGAAAAAAGTACAAAATAAGTTCTTTAAAAGTACACGGTTTGTACATTCCTTTTCTGGTCTCTACTTTATGTGTTCTCAAGGTCACCAAACATGGCCCGGTGCCCGACCGTTACACGGCCAGCACACGGCCACCCGTGGCAACCGGGTACACAGCGTATACTTAATGTACATGGTCGGTACTCCGTAAATTTCCAAAAATTAATCTCATTCATCAAAAAGAAAGGATAAAAATACCTGAAAAGAATATCTGTGTTCTTAAAAACAACCCCCCTTAAAGAAATTTGTCTCCGGATTTCCCTAACATGGCAGCATAGATAAAGAAACCTCAAACAGCTCCGACCACTGTGATCATACATTGACCTCCCTCTCCCAAGTCTTGTCTTGTACTCAACCATGATGCCATAAAACTCGTTCTAGAGGAACATACAGGCCACAGAGAACCTTCAATCTTCGATCAAAAATCCATATAGAATTCTCTTCAAACGATGCATCCTCATCGATCTCATCCTCCTTGGCTTGGAATACATGACACTAGCCTGAGATATAACATCAAAGCAGAGAAACATAGAAGACGTTGTGTGTAGCCTGGTACCTCTGAGGCAATTTCTCCTGATATGAAACTGGCCCAAATATCTCCAACACCTCAAATGGCCTGACATACCTCAATGAAAACTTCTCTCTCCCCTAATCCTCATGTGTCCCAACCTCGGTGTGACACACAAGAAAACCTCATCTCTGACCTCGAATTTGAGAGGTCGTCTATGTTGATCATCATAAAACTTATAACATGACTGTGTTGTATCCATCCAACTTTGAATCAACTATATCTACTCTGTGGTATCCTGAACATGTAGAGGTCCTAACATAGCTACCTCTCTTGCCTCTAGCTAGAATAATGGTTATCAGCATGGCCTACCTTAAAAAGCCTCATAAAGATCTATATGAATAGTTTCTTTAAAACTATTATTTTTGGAAAAATCCACAAGGGGTATGTTATTATCCCACAAACCTCCAAAATCTAGGATGCATGCCAATAAATTCCCACAAGCACCTGAATCGTATGCTCAGACTGGACCTTTTTCTAGGGATGATATGCTATAATCTGAGGTATATGTGTACCCAAAGCCCTCTGTAGTCCATGGACGACCTGATAAGTAAAAAGGGAATCCCTGTCTGAATCAATGGAGTGTGGAACCCATGTATACATACAATATCTTGGATAAACAACCATTATAGATCATCAATACCGAAGGTCTCCTTAATTGAATATAATTGGGAAACCTTCATGAGTCTCTCAATGACAGAACATACTGCATCATTCCCTCAAGGTTACCTCGGAAAACCTATCTAGAAATCCATTGTGACATCATTCCACTTCCACTAGAGAATGGGTTACAATTGCGTAAGCCATGCAGGTTTCTGATGCTCTACCTTCACCTACTGACATGTGGAACACCTCATGACAAAACCAGCAACATCTCTATTCATACTATGACACCAATACTAACAGTGTAGATCTTTATACATCTTGGTAACACCAGGATGAACTACGCAAATTGAGTTATGAAAGTGACACATCAAATCCACGTGAATGTCGGTTGTCACCTACACGTATCCATGAAAATGAAATATCTCATCCTTGCCTAATGTCATTCCAGGAATAGGGTCCTCTCTTGAAACACTCTTTCATTTGACTAGGCCCTTTGAATCTGATAGCTTCCACATTCTCACTCGATCAGAAGAGTATAGGTAATAACAATAGAAGATAGAAATGTCTTCCTCTATCTCTCAGAAAACACCAAATGCATTTTCAAGAACATAGCCAAAAGATGAAACTCACTACTAGCCTCCTGAACTGCCTATACCTGAGTCCTCATGCTCAATGCATCAACCACTGCATCTCCATTCCCATTCTTTTAGGCAAGCTCCAAATTAAAAGACTAAATGTACTCAACCCAACTTCGCTATCTCAAATTCAGGTCATACTGAGTGAAGATTTAATTGGGACTTTTTTGGATGGTGGGAACCAAAAAATTATCTCCCAATAGGTTTAGTCTCCAATAGTGTAAAGCATGAACAATGATAGCCAACTTGAGATCATGTGTCTAGTAATTTTTCTCATATGGTCTCAACTACCGACACTCATACGCAACGACCCTTTCTCCCTACATAAACAATGCACCCAGCCTGATACCTAATGCATCACAGTAAATAGTATAGATATTTCATGACATCGGAAAAACAATTATTGGTGTTAAGGTACCCCTCCCTATCATCTCTTTAAAGGCTGACTCACATGATTCTGACCACAAGTACTTCACACCATTCTTAGTCTGCCCCATGTGGGGCACTGCTAAGCTTGAAAAGTCCTGTATGAAAAATCTACAGTAACCATCCTGCCCAAAAAACATCATAACTCAATGATGTTCTATGACTGCACCCAAGAAACTACTGCTCTCACTTTCTCTGGATCTACTAATACTCATTTCTCTGAGATGACATGACCTAAGAAGTGAATTTGGTCCATCTAAAAGTGGAATTTTTAGAGCTTATCATATTACTAATTCTCTCTCAGTTTACTCAATAATACCTCAAGATATGTGAAATGGTTGTGTCGAGTATGAGAGTACACTAATATATCATACATGAAGATCACTAGGAAAGATTCCAGTTATGGTTGGATCACTCGGTTCATCAGTTCCATGAAAACTGCAAGTGCGTTCGTGAGACCGAATGATATAACCACATACACATATAGACCATACCTACCCCAAAAGGTTGTAAGGGTTACATCTGATGGTATAATGTTCCACTAATGGTAAATTGACCTCAAATCAATATTCAAGAACACTCGAGCTACTTGAAGATGTTAAAAGAGATAATCAATACTCATCAAGGGATATCAGTTCTTGACCTTATACTTGTTCAACATATAATAATACACAAAAATTTAGAGGGTACCATCTGCCTTCATAGCAAACATGATAGGTGAATCCCAAGGAGATGTACTAGGTGGGATGAAACACTTGTCTTGTATCTCCTCCGACTTCTTCTTGAGTTCCTGTAACTCTGGTGTAGCCATCCTATAAAGAGGAATGGACACTGGTGCTGCCCTGACACAAGATCTATACAAATTTAAACCTCTTGCATTGGTGGAAAACCAGAAAAAATTCTAGAATGATATCCCTAAATCCATCCACCACTAGAGGAAACTCCAGCTGTGAAGTCCCCTATTCATATAGATACATACTATAGAACTATTCTATAACTCCTTCCAAACCATGATGATAGGGTCCCTCTATGCTCGCCTGAACATCCCATTATCCATTATGAAGAAACACTTCTCCATCTGTTGATGAGAAAATCACCCTACGATGATAGCAATAAACAACCGTCTGGAAGGGAACCGACTAGTCCAATCTATGAATGACATCGTAGCCCATTATCTCCAATACAAAGAGGTCCTAGAAGAAGTGACACCCACCAACCTCAAGTGGGAACTCCATGAACTGATGCACACTAGCCATTCTAGTTCCCAACAGAGAATATAGAATCAAGAAAACCACATAAGAAAAGATATAGATCCCAAGGCTCCCTAGTACAGCAAAAAAAATATTAAACTATGGGAATCCCCTTTATTCAAAAGTGAAGATGATAAAACTAAGGAAACTAGGATTTTAACTGAAACTGTAGAGTGTTTGAGATCCAACTCTTGCTGGGTATACTTCATTGAAAATATCGGACCTACAACGCAGACCTCTAACCCTTCTTGACCACTCTGAGATGATACACCCTATTTTCACTGAAAGCCTGATGATTGGCAACCATGACCACGAACTCCACCTCAGCCTAAACGGTCAGAATAACTCCAGTTCCCAGATTGGTGAGAAACTGTTTGTGATGCTCCAGAAGGAGGAGTCCTAGAATAACCCTTGTCAACCATTGCTGGGGAGAAGATCTGATAGAAGTGCTAAAGATGTCCCATCTTACCGCATGATTGGAACTCTACTAGGTCTTTCGAGAAATGTGTCCATGTATGCCCAACACATCCACACTGGTAGCATACCACCTAACTATTTTGATGTGCATCCCACCTACTCGGATCTCCATGTGTTGACTCCCTACAGTGCCTCCTACTATCATCCGGAGATGCATGAAATCTGGATGTGGAACCGCTCTTGCTCACATCTCTTAAATACCTTAGGTTTCACTCTGTGGTCAGCACCTGGGTGACTATATATGTGATGGATGACAACCTGAATATGTTAACCTGAGCCCAAATGTCCTGCCTGAGACCATCCTCAAACTTCCGTTATAGGAATAACTCATCTCCCCCTAGAAAGGGTATAAAGAGTTGTATCTCTGTGAAGCGAGAAGAATACTCCATGAATGAAAGAGTTCCCTTCTCCAAACTCATGAAATCTCTGGATGGATCAGCCCTCAAAGTCTCTAAGTAAAAGAATTCATAGAAGGGACACTGAAACTCATCACACGCCCTCACCTGCTGGCACCCCACCTTGGATATCACATCCCACTATCTCTTTGTGGAATCCTGAAGCATATAAAAAGTGATCTTGACCATCCCCTCTGAAGGCATATCTAGATGCTCAAAGATAGATATAATGGCTTATAAACATGACTTTACAGCATGAGTTCCTCCTTCCCATACAAATGTGGGTAGATGATACTACTGAAAGACCCGCATCAATTCTTCCATTGACATGGCAGGATGCTATACTCCTTAGAAGTTATGCTTAATCCTCAAAACCCCCTCTCGGAACTATTCCTCAACACCTGTATCTGGGATGATGGTTGGTGCTATTACATGCACAATTGGAGGTTCCAATTATAGTCTCTGATCAGCCAAATATGGTTTCTGATAATTGTTGTATAACTAGGGAACAACTGGAGGATGCCTTAGAAAAATCACTCTACAAGGTCATGTACACACCCTAGATCATGATTAACAGTGATTGAAACATATAATTGTATGAAGGTAACAAGATAAATAAAGTAGTCATGTTTTTCAAAAAATGGATACCCGACATGTATAATGTCTACACAGCGTGTTCCCTTAAGCCTTCACATGTGCGTGTACTTCTGCAACCCATGTTGTGTAACACCCCATACACACGACATGTTGTCCTAACACACAACGTGTACTTGTATCCTTTTCCCCTACCTTAGTTATTCAACTTGGTTAAGCCACACAGTTCTCCTAAAACTAGACTACACAACGTGTTAGTTCTAGATAAGACATCTACTTGATGAATGCCATCGACCCCTGTTGTTCGTTACACAGTCGGTTACACGGCTAACACTACACAGCGTGTTTACTCCAGACACGTCGATTACTAGAAATATATCACTGACCCATGTTGTTTGCCATATGGCCGGATACATGGGTTACACTATACGACATGTTGATGATTGACACAACATGTATAACTTATGTTTTATCCTTCAGTTTCATTAGTCACACAGGTGTACACAAGTTCTACACCACACATCATGTAATACCAGTACACGACTTGTTCCCCCAATGATTTCACAACCCTGTGTCTCTGTCCACACATCCAGTGATAGGGTTGAGACTACCTGACATGTACATATAGTACACGATGTGTACTTAAGAAAAGTAGTTCCTTCCTGAACAGAAGGACACATGGCGTGTATTCATCATTATTGGAAGTGTATTCTAGGTTCTTCCAGATAGTAAGACTCATTAACTACTCCAGAACCTAGAAAACACTAAAACAAATATTAAGGTGACAAATTATGATCTGTGAGGGCCCATACTCCATACGAATCAATGCTTGGCATCTTATACATGTCATTTTCAAGCATAACAGTGTAATGATCCACCAAATTTCAATCCATGAGGGCCCATAACACCTTAAGAACAAATGTTTGGTATTCATTAAAATGAAACCATAAAAAATTCAATACACTATAAAAATCTGGTATTTTATCAAGGGATCTATCACAAAAACATGCATATCTGTAGAAAAATTTATCACAACAACATTCAATCACTAATTCACCATAAATGGTATGGAAGGAATGCATGACATGTGATTTATAACAAGTTCCTATTTGATGCATGAGATGAAATACCCTCATCTCATCAGGTTATAACAGAAGTTGAACCTTAATAATATCAACAATGATAGCACAAAACATGTGAATCACCCAAAGGTGAAATCAAATCAACTGTAAAATTGAAAAACCAGAAAAATTTCAATAATGAGGTAGATTTTATTTTCCATGTACATAGGTTAGCTACTCCTAGTAAAAACTTATTACCAAGTACTTATTATTTCTTATCCCTTACTATAGGATCCAAATAGTAAGTCAAGAAGAAATGAATCCCTATTATACAACTTTGTAACGTCCCAGTTTTGAGAGCAGCTAAGAGGTTCCCTGTACCTGGTTGGTCACACGACCTCAAGAGCATTTTCCCGACGGAAAGAGGCTGCAGAAAATCAGTAAGGGCCTTGGGTGTGATAGTGGGGAAACTATGCCATCATTGGCAGAGTAACCTAGCTAATGTAAAACAAATAGCAATAGATGAAGGAGTAAAACATGCAACAAGTAAATAGTGGAAATAATAAACAACTAGAGCACATAGATATTTATAAATGATGCATGTTACATATGTCTATGAAATAATAAAAACAAATAAAAATACTAGAATATAGTACTAAACAACCGTACAAAATAAAATCATGTTAATTGCTCTACAACATCAAAAGCCTCATCTTGGACCCATGCTCCCCAGCTCCAAAGCAATCATGTAGCTGAAGATGAAGGGTGCTGGCCCTTATCTATACTAGTAGAAATATAATCTTTTTAGGCACAAAATCATGACCCAAATAGGGTGTGAGACTAATCCTAGAAGGAAATCACCCAAGGATCTGTACCTAACTTTAAATGAAAATATATGGCAGGTAATATGCCAATGAAATAGTGAACACAAAATTACTCAAAGGTTAATAGTCCTACAGTTTAATTTAAAACCTTTAATTTTATTTATTTAATCAACAAAAAATAAATTCACGAAACCCTCTAGGTAGGTCTCACAGCCTAACCCCTCTAGTTTACAATAGAAGTGAAAATATAGAAAAGACTTTCTGAGGAAGACCTCACCGTCAATTTCCCCTTTAGTCATGTTTGATAAATGACTCTCTGAGGAAGCAGTCATCGTCAATTCCACCTATAGTCTTTTAATGTTAACCTATAGGCACTCTGAAGAAGCACTCAATGTTAATTTCTATTATGTCCTTATAATGTAACTAAAGACACTCTGAGGGAGCATTCAACGTCAATCCCCACTACGGTCTCACAACCTGATAATTAAAACACACACTATGGGAAATCCCTCAACGTCAATTTCCTATATGATCTCACTAACCCAAGTTCTCGTAGCCCCGTGTAAAGCAGTCATACAAAAATAATAACCAGAAGCCAAATTAATATTCAAGAACTAAATTGATAAACAACTATATTATATCATAGCATGTCAAATAATAATCACTCCACCCAACAATACTAGGCACGGAATGAAAGCTGTTGCCTAATAGGAAAGGATAGACCAAACGGTCAAAAAACATGGGAAAAACACCCAAAACATGGAAAATATAACCCTATTCTAAATCAAATAACTACTATCCAATCATACATGGCATAAAATCAATTAAAAGGAAAAACCAAAAACCACACAATACCCTGAATGAGGTTATTGAGAACTATTGCACATATAACTAAAAGACTAACTACAAAAAGGAAAAACCACCTACCTCAGCATTGTACGGACGATATACATGATCCTAAGGCCTTGAATAACCCAAGAACGCCATTTATCTACAAAAACATTAAAACAATCAACCGAGGATATCTCGCGGAAGAGGAGAAATCAAGAGATGATGTTCAAGAAAATGGGAGAACTCACTTATGTGATTTCAACACATTAAATAAAGGTCTATTCAGAGAACATATAGTGAGATAGGGGATCAAAGAATATATGTTTCCATACAGATGCTCCTGGATGAAACGGGTCAAGAATAAGTGTGGGTTGGTCATCAAACGTGACCTCGGTTTAATTAATAAAATAAGTTCATGATGTGTTCTTTAAAAGTACATGTCGTGTACTTTCCCTTTCAGACCTCCACTTTAAGCAGTCTCCATTTCACAACACATGACCATGTGCCACGCTATTTCACGGCCTGCACATGGTCACCTGCAGAAAAAGGGTACATGGCCTGTATATAATGTACAGAGGATGTAATCTTGAAATTTCTAGAAACTTTTCTTTTTCATGAAAACAACCAAAAAGGAAAAAAACCTAAAAATAATATATGGGTTCTTACACCCAACTAATCTAAAATAATATCCACATAGTACTAGAGATTATAGTTTAACACATAAAATTTCTTGATGGTATGTATACATATCCTTTCATAAGGGAAATGTTTGGGATGATTAGTGTGTTATTCCTCCTGGGGTATCTAACACTTTGGAAGCGTAAAAACCCCTTGTTCCATTAAAATGCTTAAATAACTAGGGACATAGGCCTCATAGAAAGAATATTTATGGTCTCTCTTGTGTTGGAAGTGAAATTTTGGATCTTATCCCTAATGTGGGGTTGGAGCTTTAAGAGTGACTAGAGCTAGATTCTCTCACCTATGAGTCTATAACTAGTGAGGTCGTTCTTGTTAATTCTATGTTGGGTGAGGCTTCACTTGTTTAGGATGTTTTATTGGGCAGAATTCTGTTGATATGTCTATTCTAGATATATCTCTAGCGTTATGAGGACCTATACCTAAACATTTGATATAGTATAAACATTGGCGAGTCACCTTGAATGGTCTATAAGAGGCTATTTGCGTGATCGCTTGGCATGCTACAAGGATTCCACTTATTTCATTACCTTGTAAGAAAAATATTGGACTCCACCATGGAATATTTTAGTGATGAGGGTGGGGACAAGATCTGAAATTAATTTCCTCATGCCTTTTTTTATTATAAAATCATGAGTCTGTGATATATCAAGTGAATTCATGAGGCCCCTCCATCAAGTGATGAAATCTAAAACTCATTCATTGGAAATTTTATTGAACTAAAGGAGGAAAAAAATAAATTTATTCTATGTGATAGAACTAAATTGGTAGAGAAACATATTGTTATTGTCTTCCCAAAATATATCAGACCCAATAGGTTACTGTATATACCAGGAAAATTTAGGACCTTCGATGTACGAACAAAATAATTGGAGCTTGGTGGCCTCATAGTTCTATAGGGTTAAAAATTGGATCTTCACCTTGAGATGAAGTGGGACAATGCTATATCTGGTCACCCATCCCATTGATGTGGAAAAAGGTTGGATTCACAATTTTTGTGGGTTCCCTCATATCATCCACCCATGATTGGTATGGCTTACAATCTGGTATGACTTCCACCATCCATGTCTCAATTGATTTTAGGTGAGCTGTGAAAGCAGTTATCGAATTGCCTTGAAATGGGTACCAATGTGGAAGAGGAAACAAGACCAACGATGAATTTGAAGGATCATCAAAGTGTTAGATGGTCTTAATGACGTTATATGACTAAACCCAAGAAACTACTGATCTCACTTTTTCTGGATCTACTAATACTATATTCTCTATGATGACAAGACCTAAGAAGTAAATTTGGTCCATCTAAAAGTGGCATTTTTAGAGCATATCATATTTCTATTTCTCTCTTAGTTTACTCAAATGTACCTCCTGATATGTGGAATGGTTGTGTCGAGTATTAGAGTACACCAATATATCATACATAAAGAGCACCATGAAAGAATCCAGTTATGGTTTGATCACTCGGTTCATCAGTTCCATGAAAACGGCAGGTGCATTCGTGAGACCAAACGATATAACCACATACACATATAGACCATACCTACCCCAAAAGGTTGTAAGAGTTACATCTAATGGTCTAATGTTCCACTTATAGTAACATGACCTCAAATAAATCTTCATGAATACTCGAGCTACTTGAAGCTGTTAAAAGAGATAATCAATCCTCATCCAGGGATGTCATTTCTTGACCTTCTACTTGTTCAAATTCTAATAATACACAAAAAATAAGAGGTTACTGTCTGCCTTCTTAGAAAACCGGACATGAAAACCCCAAGGAGATGTACTAGGTGGGATGAAACACTTTTCTGGTAACTCCTCCAACTGCTTCTCGAGTTCTTGTAACTCTGGTGTAGCCATCCTATAAAGAGGAATGGACACTGGTGCTGCGCTGGAACAAGATCTATAAAAATTTAAACATCTTGCATTGGTGGAAAACCCGAAACACCTCTAGAATGATATCCCTAAAACAATCAACCACTAGAGGAAATTCTAGCTGTGAAGTCCCCTAGTCATACAGATACAGGCTAGAAAACTATTCTGTAACACCACCAAAACCATGATGATAAGGTCCCGCTATGCTCGCCTGAACATCCCATTCTCCATTATGAAGAAACAATCGTCCATCTGTTGATGTGAAAATCACCCTACGATGATAGCAATCAACAACCATCCGGATGGCAACCAACCAGTCCATTCTGAGAATGAAATCATAGCCCATTATCTCCAAGGCAACGAGGTCCTAGAAGAAGTGACACCCACCATCCTCAAGTGGGAACTCTATGAACTGATGCACACTAGCCATTCTAGTTCCCAACAGAGAGTAAAGAATCATGAAAACAACATAAGAAAAGATATAGATCCCAAGGCTCCCCAGTACAGCAAAAAATATAAATCTATGGGAATCCCCCGTATCAAAAAGTGCAGATGCTAAAACTAAGGAAAATAGGATCGTAACTGAAACTGTAGAGGGTCTGGGATCCTACTCTTGCTGGGTATGCTCCATTGAGAAACTCTAACCTACACCGCAGACCTGTGACCCTTCTTGACCACTCTGAGATAATCCTCCCTATTTTTGCTGAAAACCTGAGGATTGGATACCACGACCACGACCTCCACCATAGCCTGAATGGTCGGAAGAAGTCCAGTTCCCAGACTGGTGAAAAACGGGTGGTGCTTCTCCCGAAGGAGGAGTCCTAGAATAACCCTTGTCACCAGTTGCTGGGGAGAATATCTGATAGAAGTGCGGAAGATGTCCCATCTTACTGCATGATTGGAAATCTACTAGGTCTCTCGGGAAATTTGTCCGCGTATGCCCGACACATCCACACTAGTAGTATACCACCTAACTACGTGGATGTGAAACCCACCTACTCGGATCTCAATGTGTTGACTCCCTACAGTGCTTCCAACTATCATCCGGAGAAGCACGAAATCTGGATGCGGAACCACTCTTTCTCATAGCTCTTAAATACCTTATGTTTCACCCTGTGATCAGCGCCTGGGTGACTATATATGTGATGGACGTCAACCTGAATATGTTAACCTGAGCCCAAATTTCATGCCTAAGACCATCCTCAAACTTCCAAGACAGGAACAACTCATCTCCACCTAAAAAGGGTGTAAATACTTGTAGCTCTGTGAAGTGAGAAGAATACTCCATGACTGAAAGAGTACCCTTCTCCAAACTCATGAAATCTCTGGATCGATTGTCCCTCAAAGTCTCTGAGTATAAAAATTCATAGAAGTCACACTGAAACTCATCAAACTCCATCACCTGCTGGCACCCCACCTATGATATCACACCCCACTATCTCATGGTGGAATCCTGAAGCATATACAAAGTGATCTTGACCCTCACCTCTGAAGGCATCTCTAGATGCTCAAAGATAGATATCATGGCTTATAAAAATGAATTTGCAGCATGAATTCCTTCCTACCCATACAAATGTGGGTAGATGCTACTACTAAAATCCCCGCATCAATTCTTCCATTGACGTGGCAGGATGCCATACTCCCTAGAAGGTCTGCTTAATCCTCAACACTCACTCTCAGAACTATTCCTCAACACCATATCTGGGATGATGGTTGGTGCTAATACATGCACAATTGGAGGATCCAATGATAGTCCCTGATCAGCCAAATATGGTGTTTGATCACTACCGTAAAACTAGCGGACAACAGGAGGATGCCTTAGAGAAATCACTCTACAAGGTCATGTACACACCTTATATCATGATTAAAAGGGACTGAAACATATAATTGTATGAATTTAACAAGATAAATAAAGAAGTCATGTTTTTTAAAACATGGATACCCGACATATATAATGCCTACATGGCGTGTTCCCTTAAGCCTTCACTTGTGCGTGTACTTCTGCAACCCATGTTGTGTAACAGCCCATACACACGACATGTTGTCCTAACACACAATGCGTACTTGTATCCTTTTCCCCTGCCCTAGTTATTCAACGCAGTTATGCAAAACAGTTCTTCTAAAACTAGACTACACAACAAGTTAGTTCTAGATAAGACATATACTTGACGAACGCCCTCGACCTCTGTTGTTCGTTACACAGTCGGTTACACGACTAACTCTACACAGCGTGTTTGCTCCAGACATTTTGATTACTAGAAATATTTCACCGACCCATGTTGTTTTCCACATGGCCGAATACATGGGTTACACAACACAGCATGTTGATGATTGACACGACATGTATATCTTATGCTTTATCCATCAGTGTCATAAGTCACATGGGTGCACACAAGGTCTACTCAAGACATCATGTACTACCAGTACACGACATGTTCCCCCAAAGATTTCACAAACATGTGTCTCTGCCCACACAGTCAGTGATAAGGTTGATACTACCTGACATGTACTTATAGTACACGATCTATAGTTAATAAAAATAGTTTCTTCTTGAACAGAAGGACACATGGTGTGTATTCATCATTATTGGCAGTGTATTCTAGGTTTTTCCAAGTAGTAAGCCCCATAAACTACTCCAGAACCTAGAAAACACTAAAAAAACATTATGGTGCCAAATTATGATCTGTGAGGGCCCATAATCCCTGTGAATCAATTCATGGCATCTTATACATGTCATTTTCAAGCATAACAGTGTAATGATCCACCAAATTTCAATCCATGAGGACCCATAACACCTCAAGAACAAATGTTTGGCATTCATTCAAATGAAACCATAAAAAATTCAATACCCAATCAAAATCAGGTATTCTATCAAGGGATCTATCATAACAACATGGATATCTATAAAAACATCTATCACAACAACATGCAATCACTAATTCACCATGTTATGGAAGGAATGCATGACATGTGATTTATAACAAGTTCCTATATGATGCATGAGATGAAATACCCTCATCTCATCAGGTTAAAATAGAAATAGAACCTTAATAATATCCATGATGATATCACACAACATGTGAATCGTCCAACAGTGAAATCAAATCAACTGTAAAATTGAATAACCATAAAAAATTGAAATATTGTGGTAGATTGGATTTTACATGTACATAGGTTAGCTACTCCCAGTAACAACTTATTACCAAGTACTTATTCATTGATATCGCTTACTATAGGATAAAAATAGTTAGTCAAGAAGAATGGAATCCCTATTATACAACTTTGTAATGTCCTAGTTCTGAGATCAGTTAAGAGGTGCCCCGTACCCGGTTGGTCAAATGGCCTCAACAGAATTTTCCCGAATGAATAAGGATGCAGACAAGCATTAAGGTCCTTGGGTGTGATAGTAGGGAAATTATGCCCTCATTGGCAGAGTAACTTAGATAAAGTAAAAAAAAATTGCAATAGTTGAAGGAGTAAAACAGGAAATAAGTAAATAGTGGAAATAATAAACAACTAGAGCACACAGATATTTATAAATGATGCATGTTACATATGTCTATAAAAGAATCCAAACAAATCACAATGCTGGAATATAGTACTAAACCAACGTACAAAAGAAAATCAAGTTAACAGCTCTACATCATCAAAAGCCTCATCTTGGACCCATGCTCCCCAGCTCCAAAGAAATCAAGTAGCTGAAGTTGAAGGGCACTGGCCCTTATCTATACCTGTAGAAATATAATATTTTTGGGACCAAAATTATGACCCAAATAGGGTGTGAGACTAATCCCATAAGGAAACCACCCAATGATCTGTACCTAACTATCAATGAAAATATATGGTAGGTAATATGCAAAAGAAACAGTGAACACAAAAGTACTCAAAAGTTAATAGTCCTACAGTATCATCTAAAAAAATATAATTTTTTTTATTTAATCAACAAAAAACAAATTCCAGAAACCCTCTAGGTAGGTCTCATAGCATAACCCCTCTATTTTATAATAGAAGAGAAAATATATCAAAGACTTTCTGAGGAAGCAGTCACCGTAAATTCCCCCTTTAGTCATGTGTGATCAATGACTCTCTGAAAAAGCACTCACCATGAATTCCACCTATAGTCTTTTAATGTTAACCTATAGGCACTATGAGGAAGCACTCGATGTTAATTCCTCTTGCGGCCTCATAATGTAACTATAGACACTCTGAGGGAGCAGTCAACGTCAATCCCCCCTATGGTCTCACAACCTGATAATTAAAACAGACACTCTGGGAAAGTACTCAATGTCAATTTCCTATATGATCTCACTAACCCAAGTTCTCTTAGCCCCATGTAAAGCAGTCATGCACAAATGATAACCATAATCCAATGTAATCCTCAAGAACTACATGTCTAAACAACTACATTATATAATACCATGTAAAATAATAATCACTCCACCCAATAATACAAGGCATTGAAAGAAAGTTGTAGCCTAATAGGCAAGGCTAGACAAAATGGTAAAAAATGAAAAAATGTGAAAAACATCCAAAAGGTGGAAAAGGTAACCCTATTCTCAATCAATTAACTAATATCCAATCAAAACAGTCATAAAAATCAATTAGAATGAAAAAACCAAAACAACACAATACCTTAAATGAAGTTATTGAGAACTATTGCACATATAACTCAAAAACTAATTACCAAAAGGAAAAAACCACCTACCTCAGCATTGTACGGATGATATACATGAACCTAAGGCCTTTAATAACCATATAACTCCATTGATCAACAAAAACATTAAAACCTTCAACCGAGGATATCTCACGGAAGAGGATAAATCCAGAGATGATATTCAAGAAAAAGGGATAACTCACTAATGTGATTCCAATGCATTAAATAAAGGTCTATTCAGAGAACATATAGCAAGTCGGGGGATCGGAGAATATATCATGCCATAAAGATTCTCCTGGATGAAATGGGTCACGAATAAGTGCTGGTTGGTCATCAGACGTGACCCCAGATTAATTAATAAAAACAGTGCACGATGTGTTCTTTAAAAGTACACGATGTGGACTTGCCTTTTCTGAACTCCACCTTAAGCAGTCTCCATTTCACCACACATGACCATGTGCCGAGCTATTTCATGGCATGTACATGGTCATCTGCAGAAAAAGGGTACATGGCCTGTATATAATGTACAGAGCATGTACTCCTGAAATTTCAAGAAACTCTTCTTTTTCAAGAAAACAACCAAAAAGGAAAACCATACCTAAAAAGAATATATGGGTTCTTACACCCAACTAATCTAAAATAATATCCACATAGTACTAGAGATAATACATTAACACATAACATTTCATGATGGTATGTATACATATCCTTTCATAAGGGAAATGTTTGGGATGATTAGTGTGTTATGCGTCCTAGGGAATAGAGGACTTTGGAAGCTTAAAAACCCCTTGTTCCCTTAAAATGCTAAAATAACTAGGGACATGGGCCTCATAGAAATAATATGTCTGGTCTCTCTTGTGTTGGAAGTGAAATTTTGGAACTTATCCCTAATGTGGGGTTGGAGCTTCATGAGTGACTGGAGCTAGATTCTATATCCTATGAGACTATGACTGGTGAAGTCATGCCTGTTAATTCTACATTGGGTGAGTCCTCACTTGTTTAGGATGTTTCATTTTGAGGACTTCTATTGATATGTCTATTCTAGATATAACTCTAGCTGTATGGGGACCTATACTGAGCATTTGATATAGTATAAACCTTGGCGAATCACCTTGAAAGATCTATAAGAGTCTATTTTCATGATCGCTTGGCCTGCTACAAGGATTCCTATGACTTCTTCCCCATGTAATAAAAATATTTGACTCCACCAAGGAATATTTGAGTGATGAGGGTGGGGACAAGATCTGTCATGAATTTCCTCGTGCATGTTTTCAATATAAAATCATGAGTCTGTGATATATCAAGAGAATTCATGAGGCCCCTCCTTCAGGTGATGAAATCTAAAACTCATTCATTGGAAATTTTATTGAACTAAAGGAGGCCATAAATAAATTTATTCTATGTGATAGAACTGAATTGGTAGAGAAAAATCCTGCAATTTTCTTCCCAGCATGCAGCAGACCCAATAGGTAAACGTATATACCAAGAATATTTAGGACCTTCGATGTACGAACAAAATAATTGGATCTTGGTGGCCTCATACTTCTATAGGGTTAAAAAATTGGGTCTTCACCTTGAGATGAAGTGGGACAATCCTATAGATGGTCATCCATACCATTGATGTGGAAAAAGGTTGGATTCCCATTTTTTGTTGGTTCCCTCATATCATCCACCCATGTTTGGTATGGAATACAATCTGGTACGACTTCCACCTTTCGTGTCTAAATTGATTTTAGGTGAGTTGTGAAAGTAGGTATTGAATTTCCTTGAAATGGGTACCAATTTGGAAGAGAAAACAAGAACAACTACGCTTTTGTAGGCTCATCAATGTGTTAGATGATCTTAGTGACACCAGGATTGAATTGAGGAAACCATTATATAGTTTCTTGATCAGGGTCATGAGGGAGGTTATCATGTTGCTGGGGAATATATAGTGATGAGTACCATGGTTATTTTTTAAAAACTATGGACTCTAATCTATTTGGTTGTTTGGGATCACCATGATCAATTATGTGCATCTGTCCATGAATGAATTGTGGATGCCTCTTCTTTTCCAATAGTGGACAGATATGATCTTATAGGGGAGAACCATAATATAGGTGTCATTCAACAATAAGATACTCCACGATCCTTTTCAAATTTTTTATCTTCTCACATAAGGAAATGATTTAATTTTCAACCTATATATTTAGTGATAAATCTCATGGAATATAGGGATCAATATGTCCTTTGTCTTTGATGAGATTTCGACCAATGGGAAATGATGTATAGGGTTCCCTGAGGCCGAGTATCTTCCATTGCAGGTTTGTGTGAAAACCGACATGAGGTTCCACATGATAATGCACTTCCCTAGTGATTCATCTTCAATGATTATGAAGAGAATTGTGAAGATACAAAAAAATCTCTATTAGAGGCTTATGTGGTAGAGGGGTTTTGTAGTATGCATGGATAACATGAGTGCCACAAACCAAATATCATGGAACTATTAATCAAACTCATCAAAATGATCTCAATTTTTTGATAGATCATCTAATTGTCATAGAGGTAAAAACATGTTACCTATATTTTCATGAAAATTCATGTTACCTGGTCCTTAGTGAGGGACTCTAGGATGTCTATGTTGGGATAAAATTTTTCCATAACACTACTGATAATTGATTAGTCGCTGCCATGTCCCAAATGATTCATTTTTATAGAAATGGGTCTCGAATCATGATTGGCCCATGATTATACCATTTATGGTGGAAATACTGGAAAAACATTGATGTGGATTAGTGTGGTGGTGTAATGATTGAAGTAGGAGAAGCTGCATGATCCAAACATTCATAGCACAGTGGCTCATCTCTCAAATTCAGCACTAGCTGCATCATTTCTTCTTTATAGGATGAGGGTTTCACCGCAACCATATATGTGAGATTGGAGAAATTTATCTAAAGTTCTATAACATGTTTATTCTCTATAAAATCCAATAATAAATATCCATGATCTTTGGTAGAGGTAGTGATTGAAATAGGTCATGACAGAAAAGACTACACCGTCAGACCCTGAACAGAGCCAAATATTTCTTGACCTAAATGTATATGCGAAGGGATTTACGAATATTATGGTTATCCCCTTCTAGGATGTAGACATCAAATGTTGGCATCCATAACCCCTCCTCATTTATCAATTTTGGGGAATGGGAAGGACATCCATGATAATTTTTATGGGGGTGGTCTACTAATTTTGGTGACTTTATGAGGAGGGCCTTTGTAATGGATCTCAAAGTCACGAGGCATCCCATTATGGTTGTCAGTGCTTCCAAGGAATGAAAAAGTCAACTAAACCAGACTATTGGGATATTGAGATCTTGTTCCCAACCAGACATTGATTTTTACCTATTATAAAGTATCATGGATCTGGATGAATACGCTTGGGGTTTAAGGAGCCATTATTGTTGTGGAAGAGGATTCCCTTAATAGGGATCCTCATGATCTTATGCCTGACCTTGCCATCAGGTAGTTAAGACCAGGTATAACAGATCTAGGGTATCATCTATCCATTCCTATGGATGGATATAAAGACATTTTTATTACACACATGGACCAGGGGGAGCCCTCTATGGCGGTTTCGTAGTGGTAGTCACAACTGGGGAGACTCCGGAATACCTCACCTTCTTAGCATAAGGGATTGATTCGTATGATCACTCGGAGGAGAGGCTATTGAATTGGTTTTTTGTTGCAGTAAAGTGTATCCATGCATGGCCTTTGGGTGTGGTAGAGTAGGTGAGTGTCAAACTTTTCTGGGTCCTGGGGGCTATATCCATTCTAGGAATGGTTGCCTTCTATATGTACCAATGTATTATTGCATATATCACCCTACACTAAATGGTCTCCAATCGTCAGAAATGTAGTGGGATCTCAATAGAAGATGGTATATTGGAATTTCTGTCATGTAGATTTTCCTCATTTTATTTTTTTGTGAATCTATGGATCTGGGAAATTGGAAATTGATTTTCAATAAATGTAGTCCTATAAAGTAACACATTTCAGCTTCTACAATGGTTATAGGGAAAGAAATTTAAAATTAACCAACATTTTACAATCATATATTGCTGTGGAGAATGATCCATGCAGACAATGTCATATACTAGGATACCCAATGTTTTACTACACCAATATCTGGTGAATTCTATGGTAGGACCAATATTTGATTCTGGGTCCTCGTAAGGAATAGATGGACCTGATGACATTCTAATCTGTCGATATCTTGAACACTAATAGTCCCCATATAGAGAAGAATAGTTTCATGCAAGGTGCACCATTTCTATTTCCAAAGAGTCAAATTGTGCAGGCTACCAAGAATTTCTTCAAGAAATTGGTGTCACCTTCTTTTTCCCCACCCTCCTACATCCCCATGATGGGAAACATTCATTACATTAAATATAAATTTATTCTCTTTTTTTAAAATAGGAATATGGGATTTTAATTTCTTAATCCTTGGATTACTCCAAAAAACTAATTGCCTAACCTAGGTCTCCCACAATGAATTTAGTGTGTTGGTAGAAGACATTCTTGGTTCCATATCATTGTGGATTCTAATTAATTAAACTGCATCTCTATCGAAATTCAAATGGATCATGATTTGACAGAACACATTGAACATGACGGTAGTAAGGTAGGGTATCACTAGTATATCTAGATGTTAGAATAATGGTCACCTTTATTCTTCCTTCTAGGAGGGGTCCTTGTGGTGGAATATTTGGTGTGGAACTAAAGGCAATTTTGCATTGATCATAAGGTATATGATGATGATGACATGTCATCCAAGTATTTCAACTTAGGAATCCAATATTTATCATGATTTATTTATATGAAACATGCCGTGATTTTAACATAGGATAGATATGGGAAGAATGATCATAGAGGAGAACCCCAGGGAATGGGACACTTAGGATTTCTGTTTGTTGGGATTGAACATCTAGGAGGTATTCTACATACCCATCATAGAAGAATGTGATAAAAAATAATGTAGTTCGACAGATGGAGTGAGGATTATGTATGGATTTTTAACTTATCAAGTGGATTTATATTGGTTGAATTTTGTGGGGATTACACATTGGAGCTACTTGAATGTCTCTACGGGAAGAAATGGAGTTGATGTGGTGTCACATTAAATAAATCCTAAATGGGTGGCATGGTCTTCTCGAGATGTGGAGGCCTAGAGAAGAACTAGGTAGATGTGGATGATGTTGATGAAATTTATGGAATGGATGGAGTTATGGTCCTGAACCTCATGGAAGATTCATATATATCCTAGTAAATTGGTAATAAATGTCGACGTAATTCAAAAAGTGGCATTGGGAAATGAACCTAAGGTTTAGACCTGTGGATGTGGGACATGTAGTTGGGACCTTTTCATGGATGAAGTCCATTTGAATGTGAATAATGGAGATTACTATAGTCGGTATTCACATGAAGGGAGATTCATAAGTATGGAGGGTTACTTCCATTCTATAATCCCATGTCAGTCATTCTTAGTGTGAGAAAAAATAGGAAGCAATAGGCCAGACGCTTGACTCGAAAATGATTTGCCAATAAGAAATACTGTGGGGTTTACGCATTGGATCTTCTCAGGGAATATCTCACTCAGTGTGAGTAGCATATCATTTCATTTGAGTGGGGATAATTTATAGAAGATTCATAAGGAGGATTTCATATCTTCTAAACAGGATATCATTCCATATCAATCATACTTGAACCATCCTTTTCCATTTTCATTGGGTATATCCATCATTTAACATAATACATTGAAGTTATTGTTACTATGTAGTTTTACGTCATGAATATTGGATGTTGGGGACTCAGACACACCCCTTTGGCTTACATAACTATCACACATGAAACCCTATGCGGGGAAAGGATTTAGAAATTCTAGGGTTTAACTATTAAAATGAGTTTTCAATCCTGAGGTCCAAATTATTGTCCCTATGATGTGAATTAGATGATCTTAGTGTACCTCTGAGCTGTAGAAAAAGGTAGGGATATACATGAATAAGGGGAATAAGGCATATCTCACGAGGGACCATAAAATCATTGTGTGCAACCTTTAATAGTTTTGTGTAGGAGGTGTGAAGAAGAAATAGGGGTTATACACCAAGGGTGTTTGAACATGTTGTTTTGACGTAAATGAAATAAATGGAGATCTATGGAAAAGCACACACAAGATAGGGTTCTGCAATGCATGAACAAGGTTTCACCCTTATTTGGAGTTTTTTAAGGTTGAGGTTTCATATAAGAGGAGAAATTTTAATTTCACACACCTAACATAGGCTGAAAGTGGTTGGGTGAGGATTACAAAATTGTGGGTCCTCTCAAGGGTGGACCCAAAGGTAACATGTCACACATGATCTGTACGCTGACTATTCCATCCATTCATGATGTCACATGATATCATTCATATTCTTAGTAGAGATGTTATTCAACATCAGGAGGATCACCTCAATGAAGACCATCAAATTAGAGAAATTCCATTATTGAATTTGTTTCATTCCCATTTTCATCCCTATAATAGTGAACCATGTTCACATTCTGTCCCTGCCCTATGTTGTGGAACCAAGTTCATTTCATGTTCTAGCCTTGTAATATTGTACCTCATTCACTCCATATTATATTCTTATATATCCCATGAGATATAATAATTTTCCCATAAACATTTAGGGAGATATAGGACCCACCCATCTCAAAATGAAATCATACTTATGTGTGCCACATGATCCTAAACATGGATCATATCATAAACCATTAAATGAAATCCTACCTATATAAAAGATATTGTATTCATAATAATATTATCAAAGAACAACCCATGACAAGAAGGAAATTTCGTAATATTATAATCATGTTATAACCTGTAGAAGGGAAATCAGTTTTATAACAATATTTCATCATAAACATAAACCAATTAGTGAAAAAATAATAATTGTATCCTTGTATCATATCCCAAATAAAAAAATAAATTATATCAAATAATTTAATGATTGATGGATATGGATTTTTTTAAAAATCACTTGGAACATTTAATATGGAAAATAACTTTTCTTCGAAAATAACATTCAAAAAATATTTAAATAATCCATTTCTTTTAGAATAACATTAGAGTCCTACAAAAAGACATTTGAAAAATCATTAAATATTTTATGATGAAAATAAAATTTCATATTTGAAAAGGAATTTTTAATATTTAAAACCTTTTGGAAACAATGTTTTCTTAAAATAATCTTGAAAACATTTAATGTAATTTTTCAATAAATATAAAAATATTTTAAAAAATAATACAATTTCAGAAATCATTTTCCTTTAAAAATAATATAAAATAAAAATAATTTAAAAATATTTAAGGTAAAATTTTATTTTTAAAATATCATTGAAATTGTTTCAAGGAAGATTCAATGAATATAGTTCTCATGATATAGAAGAATTTCATACATGACATATATGTAAAAACAATGATTCATTTCAAATTTTTCGTTGATATCAAAAATGCCTTGAGTGGGAAATGACAAGAAGATTAATTATAAAAGAATTTTTTAAAAAGGTAAAAGATAGGTAAAAATATATTTTAAAATTCCTACTATGAAATATTTTGAAAACATTTTTATAAATCATTTATTTTATTTAACATAGATTTCTGACTGAAGAGAGAAATAATGTTGGATTTTCCTAAAAAAAATTCTTAATTAGACAATGAACCAAATAGTGTATGAATTGTAGAAATAATTTAATATAAAATTAATAATCAAAGGGGAAGAATATTTTTTATAATTCATGAGAGTTAGATCATGAGATTTCAATATTCGAGGCATAATCATAAAAAACCCCAATAAATAACTAGATTGTAATATAAATGATGATGACATTGGTAAAATTGAATCATAAGACCCATGAGAGAGTAACATAAATTGGATCCTAAAATATCATGAGGATAGAAAATTTAATTATATTACATTTAAAATAGATTTTATATACATCTCATGACAGAATAATATGTATATCATGACATACATCTTAAAGAAGAAAAATATCGGTAAAAATATTTTGCGGATTTCATATCATTTTAACCCTAAACCCCATGGAAGATAGATCATAAAATTAATGTTTAAATAGAAATAAATTTTAGTATAAAAATTATAAAATAATTTTATGTGAAGTATATACAATGCATTTAATAATGTGGCAGTGAATATAGAATGTGCCTCCCAAAAGAAAAAAAAGAGAGAAGATAAGCCCTTACCTTATATATTAATTTCCATTGTACTCAATAAAAATTCTAATACATTAAATAGTATTTTATTGTAAATTTAACAATTAACCATATTCATATATATAATATCATATATTATTTTCTTATTACATTTTATTACACATTTATTATCAATTCCAAATTAAAGTTACATTTAGAGTAATAGCAACTTTGTTTTTCATAAATGTTGTGATTTTTATATTTAATAATTTTTTATTTTAAAAATTATTTAATTATATAAATATTAATAACCATGATTAATAATGATTTTTATTCATTGTATAAGTATTTAGAGTAACCAATAAAATTTATTTATAGGAAACTAAATGTAACATTCATGGATATGGTTGGTCATATGTATTCAGCAACATTGTTTCAATTTTCATGTCGTATTGAATGAAGGAAAAGTAATATATATATATATTAATTCATGTCTAATTTTTATTTCATATATATTATATATCTCTATTTAATTCATCCTTAAAACATCAATTTAAATCATGAACTTATCACATCGCTTCTCAACGCGGTAGTCAGACATACACACGAACGACATTATTATATTCACATAAAATGGTATCCATGAATGTATATGTTATATAAAAAATAAAGAATCATTAATAAATAAAAAATATAATAATATATCATATAAAAATAGTATTCCCATTATTATTCTGATCCATGAGAGGTGGTAATGAAAAAACATATGACATTTTCTCCCGTGGCAGTTGTATTCTGTACACATGAAGTATGATTTCCCAATACTTTTTGTGAATGTGTGTGTTTTTCTTCATAACAACAACACGTCAAAATATAATGATGTTTAATATAATCATTTTATTTTATAATATAGATTTAAAAAACTAATTTTTGGTTTGGAGGAAGATATATATCAAAAACATTCAATGATGAAAGTTATGTCTTCTTTGGGCATATCTTTATGGTTTTCACGAAAGGACTTCATTGGTTGTATTGATTACCAATGTATGGGTTCTATAATGATTTTATAGAGGATATTAAGTGATATTATCATATCTGGGATAACTCTAATGTCTTGAATTATATGAATAATGGAGGATAAGGAGACCCCTTTATAGTCAAGGAGGAGTTGAATCCTTGTAAGTACTCAAATATATTCACTATTTGGTGATCTCTGTTACATAATAGGGATCCAAAATTAAATTAAAATGGATTTAATAGATTTCATTCTTGGATACCATCTTCTAAAAAATGAAAAATATTTAAATACTTTTATTCATTAGTCTTTATGTTTACGCTTTTTTTACTCTTTTAGGTTTTACTATGGTAACTATATTTCACACCTAGGAAAATAATCCATTAAGACTAAATTAAAGAGGTAAATATTATCATTCAATAGAAATAGGAGATGGGCCCGTAAGGGGTGAGGAAGATCAGAGCTAGGTCTTCTCCCGTCGTCGTCACCTTTCCTCATCCCTCTCAGGCTCCGACCATCCTCCTTGGTCCGCTGTTCAGGACGGCGGCCTCCTCGGCTCTGTCCTTCAGAGGTACACTTGATTTGGCTGGTCATTTCCACAACTCCTCTATCAGGATAGGGTTTCTTGGCCACGTTCCTATCTAGAGGCTGATTCCCAGTCTCTGTGGGTTGAGGGAGCCATTCTTCAGTGGATGCGTGCTATAGGGGGTTGATCGTGTCCTCTGTGGGCTTTAATAATGGTGGTGATGGGTGATTTATGCTGCATTCTTTTTTGCTTATTCTTTTAGAGTAGGGTTTCATAAGTTTTTTAGAGTTTAAGTTAATGATGAATTGATTTATTTGGCTTTAGGAATGTTGTTTTGCAGTTTGCTTTGATCTGGCCAATGTTTCTGTGTATTTGTCTTCAGCCTGGTTGTTCTTGGCCTTAGAGGGGTGTTTGTTTTGGTTCTGAACCGTTGAAGGTGGTGACGATGGACGTTGGTGAAGCTCATCCACATTCCGGTTGATGTGGTTTATCTAGTTGTTTCAAGGCTGGCTGTGGATGTTTCTATGGTGGATGGGATGAAGGCTGTGGTCGACTGGGCTTCAGCGACGATGATGGATGGCTTGTTGACGGATGCCAACAGTGATGGTGGTGAAGGACGCCAGTGAAACTCTTCGACGGCCTAGTTTATTTTCTGTGTTGTGTCTGTCGAGGCAGTCCATGGATCGAGGCGGCGTTGGTTAGACGTGATGGGTTCATTGCTCGAGGAGTGATGCGAGGTTCGCGGTTTGAGGCGTGGCTGGTGGTGTGTTTGAATTTTGAATTTTGATGGTTTTTGGAATATTGAAAGTGTAATGTGGTTGTTTCATGTGAGTTGTTTCAGTACTGGGAACCCTTAAGATGACCTATAAAAAATGGTTGTTTAAAGAGGTAAATATTAGACAATTTATACCCACTAATTATAAATATTATATATAATTTAAATAATAAAAATACCATATGTTATTGAAACTCATTTTAAGGGAAGCACATGTAATGTGCTTAAACACATCTTTAACCTTAACTACACTAATATCTATTAACATTCATGTCTCAACATGTTCATTAAAAAAGATAAATTGGTCAACACATTGACCTTATTTTATATAATTTACATTTAATAGTTTCATGTCACAATATAGGATTTTTGGTAATTTTAATTCAATAATGAAATATCTTTTATTAGAAAATAAAAATAATTTCTTTTTGACATTATTTATTTAATTTAAATTTACAACTATCAAGAATATAATAGAATAAGAATATATAATTTTAAAAAATATTTATCACACTATATTCTATTAAAAAATTAATTTATGCCATTAATTCATTAAATTTACCTCACTTTTAATATTCTTAGTATTAATTATATTAGTTAATTATTAACTAAATAAATCATATGTCGGTGTATCATAATAATTTAAATTTAATATTTAATCGAAATTATTTTATAATAAACAATCATTATAAAAAATCAATTACCTTCAAAAATAATATTTATAACTGAGAATTTGAGGTGTTTTTTATCTCAATTCTTTATAATGTTTAAAGTTAAGGAAGGTTCATTTTTACAATTTTTCTTTACTCAACATATTATATAGAATGCTTTAATAGATTTCCATCCCACTAACTCCTGAAAATATATCCTAAGTTGTTAAGGGTCGAAATATTTCTAGACTATTAGTATTGAAATTTTTTAAGTTATTCTAGACTATATATTATATGTCTTACAACATAGTAATTTTTTTAATTTAGTCACCTAAATAGAATTTTTACAATAATAAATTAAATAAAAAACTAATTTGGCCCTATTAAAAATTATATATTATTCATATTCAAGAAATAAAATATAAGTTTTCATATTCATCTCATAATATTATTGAATTTATTTTGAAATTTATCTTCCTAATGTGTTTAGAGAGGGAGTCTTTAATGTGTAAAAGATTTTAGTTTACAATATTTTCATATTAAAATTCAACATTAAAATCATTAAAATGAACAATATTGGATAAAAGATTTATAATTGAACCATTTTGACGTTAAATATTATTCAAAATACATTATATATTTATAAATAAATTAAAATAAATGAATAGTTTCAAATGAAAATTAATTTTTTTATCATTTATCGAAGAATGATACTTATTTAGAATACACTGACATATTTTACTAATATAATTATTATTTTATGATTAAAAAACTAACGAATATTGTTTCAATTTTTTTTTAAAAATTTGATAATAATTTTAGAAAAGATAGTGTTTTTCATAAAAAAAATCCTTTAATTTTGAATGAATTTTATTTTATGTATATCCAATATATAACATGAGAAAACAATTCATCTTCCTATGTTATTTAATTAGAATATGAAATCTCATGATTTAGTTAACAACTATAATATTAAATATTAAAAGTAATAAGATGTTGTAGTAATGTTAATATCCGTATTGAGTGTAACAAAAGCCAAACCATTTATTATGTATAACGTACATTAAAATTAGTGTATAATATAGATATATAATAACATTGTGTTTCATATAAGGACGTTTTAACTTGATACCACATGAAATACTATTCCTCAAATAATATTTACTCTTTAAAAAAATTCCTAAAAATTCAGAGGTCTCATTCAGCACCCCATAAGATGAATTTCACCATCAAAATTAATCAAGGACATACAATTTTTATTACATGAATTTTACTTTCATTGTACCCCACAACATAAAATTGAATAAAAATATTTTCATTAATCATAGAATTTTGGGAATGATACAGTTACCCAATGTAACTTATAACTTGTTTTTGACAAAGGATAACATAGGTGAAATGTTATAACATAGACATAAATGTAAAAAAAACAACTAAAAAACTATTGATATTGATATAGACCATGATAAATAAAATGATAATGATTAGAAATACATAAAATATAGAGGCATTACATATTTAATTAAAATAAAAAAAAATATGACGACATGAGAATATTTTATTTCAAGACCACATCCAAAAATTTGATGAATTTTATCTATCACATATAATGAAATGATTTAATTTTCTAAGAAAAATGTCATAAAGTATTTATGATATGGTAAATTACTATATCATCTCTTATTAGAAAATATATAAGTCAATTTTTTATTACTAGTGGATGAACAAATCCTATGATATATAAATAGAAGGATATGTCATTTGATCTATATTTAGTTACCATAAAAAATAAACAGTTTTCAGTGGTTATCCAATATGTGTAAATCTTCATATGGTGAAGTAATACATTAATATATAAATCCTAATATGAAGATTAAAATAAACCATTCTATAAATGGTCCACATTATAATGCATCAAACAGTTAAATTTTATAAATATTGTTACTAAATCTCAAAAAATCCACTTAACATTGATAATCCATATACTATAAAGTAACTCATGAATGTCACATAACAAATACGTGAACACCATCCTTAAGTATTATCATGATAGATGGTAAAAATTAACAATAACAAAAATAACATTGATAACATACTTGAATATTCACTTATTATATAGAACAAATATTATTTGGTATATTTTATAAATCAAAAAATGCATTAAACACCATCTATGATAGAATAAATAACGTTGTCAATAATCTTTAATCCCTTCCAAGGTAATCAGTACTAGACAATATATTTTATCTAAATCAATCATATATTTATCCAAATATTATTATATCAACATCAGGAACATATTAGTTTTTATATTTACTATAACCCTGTGTTTACCATGAATATCATATTGCCAATAATTCACGTATTCCATAAACCAACACTATTCCACACGTCCTTTCATATCAATACTGGAAAACAAATACTGAAAAATAATGATATATTTCTTAATTATATAATATAATCATTGAATACTAATAAATAAATAATTATATCAAATGAGTTTCTTCAAAAACAATTAAAAAATCATCATCATCTTATTTTGTAACATTTCTTTCTTTTCTTATGTCATATTTATTCTTTACATCATCATTTACATACCCTTTTCTCTTTACAACTAGCTGATTTTCATAAAAAAACCTTCCCTTTAAAACATTGATATTCATATTCACCATTATTTTCACTTTTAATGAAATAATCCATTGATAATACCCTAGGGAGACCAATATTCCCAATCACTGTGTTGATCAAACTGTTAATTTTTCCTTTACAGTTACTTTCATTGTATCCTTCTTTCCAAAGTCAGGTCATCTTCACATTCTTCTAAGACATCCACATTGATTTTTTTACCTACATTTTCAACATGTTGGATACATAGCCCTATTTCATCAGGTTATATGTTACCCTAACTCTTAATGAACTATTTCATTCTCATATTTTGGGAGTTTGGGAGTTGGATAATGTACATGTTTGTAATCATGTTCCCTGAAAACAAATGACACATAATCTTAATATCCTTTAATCTAGTTATCATACCATTTGGATACTCATTAGGGAATAATATGACATTTTCAATGTTAACCTAGTTCTTTCTAGATCCCATTATTGCCGAAAACCAAAACACATAGTGTGAGATACACTAATCATAGTTGGAAACCAAGTAATTTTAGAAACACACTTATAATTTTGGATAAATAATGAATACTCTATTAATCTATGACACATTTTGTTTATCCTATGACTTTTATAGTGATATTATATTTAAATCCTTTATGATGGTTTGTAATGATTTTGTGAATTTCTAAATAATAACCCCATTGTTGGTCAAAATAGGTTTGCAGTATTTCCCATTTTCATGCATCAGTTTCAGATTGAGTCTAACCCAATATGTTGTTTTTTGGTTTTGAACCTATAAGTACATCCGTGTTAGAGCCACATCCGTATGTAGTATCCAAACAGGTATGTGTTTCTAGAAAAACACTCATTTTATCCTTTATTAAAATTACAGGACATTTTTCAATAATTTAACTCAAACATAGACATATACATATTTGAATTCCTATAATTATCATTAAAAATATTCTTATGGATCCCACAAATGCTTTTTGATCCTATTTTAGAAATGGTTGGAAAACTTTTTTCCATTGAAACCATCTATATTGACGTATCCTTATCATATGTGGATACTACATCAATTTTTATAAATATTCATTAAATAATATAAACACACGCAAGAGGACCATAATAGCTAAATTTGTTTGGAAAAATGAAACATAATGTTCTAATATTTTTAAGTATCTTAAAAGTTTATAATAATGATTTTCCATTTAGACATTTTCATAGAAATATTCTACAGAAAAACATTCTTCATAGCCTAGGGAAATGAAACATACAAAATGGTGATCTTAGATTCTTAGTAAAGGCAAAAAAATGATATGCATATCTATAACATGAATACAGTGGTATGAGAACATGATAATAAAATTTAAAAACCATACCATGCATTAAAATGATCGTAATCATTATTCATGGAATAAATATTTGCAGTTTAGAGGACATGAATCCAATGATAATAAAACCATATGATCCATGAGAGAAAAAAATTGGCATTAGATATAGATTTTGTTTCATACACATAATAATATAAAATAATTTCAATATTATTCAAGGATCACATCCAGGATTATCACAATAGAAAATTCCTCTAATGAACTAGGTTCACTCACCATTCTAGCCCTATATTAAGGAATCAGTTTCACATCCGCTTCCATCCTTGTATTAATGAACTGTGTTCACTTGCTATTCTAGCCCAATATTACTGAATTGTGGTCACTCCCCATTTTGGTTGATTCCATACCATATGATACACATATTTACCAAATTCATTAGAGAGAGAAATATGCCCCACCCTACAAATAACAAAATCATTTATTTGTGTGTTATAAGATCATAAAAATTCTTCATATCATAACCCATGAATTGAAATGGGTATCATAAAAATTCCAACATATCCTAATCTATGGAAAGAGACATGTTTCATAATCATTTCATTATATAATTACTCATGAAAAGATATGGGTTTCATTAATTATATCATGGTATAAAAAGTGGAAGAGAAATGAGTTTCATAAACAACATTTCATCATACACATGAACAATTAAAAATAATAATAATAATAGTATACATGGATCATATCCCTAGTAAAACATAAATTTCATCAAAAGATGTAATCATATATAGAGAAGGATTTTGACAGATCAATTGAAATTTTTCTTAAATAAAATAATATTTATTTGAAAATCATGTTCCTAAAATTTTTTCAAATACATTTTCATTGAGAGTTACACAGGATACATATAAATAAATATTTGAAAACTCATTCAAAAAATTTCTCGAGAAAAATAATTTCTGATATGGAAAACTATTTTGAAAGTGTAAATATATTTAAAAACATTATTTGATGTTAAACTTGAAAATATAAACATATTTATTTGTAAGCCTTTTGAGAAATTTTTAAAACATATTTTTTTTTAAAATACATTTCCTTGAAATTAAATTTAAAATAAATATATGTTCAAAATATATTACAATAAAATTCCTTTTTAAAATATTTATTAAAAAAATGAAGGAAAAAATAAAAAATGGATTCATTATGAGAGCAGAGGATTCTTTCCAAGATGTATATGAAAAAAAAAATGATTCCTTTCAAAATTTCAGTAGTAGACAAAAGGGCATTGATTATAAAAAAGGAATATCAGTTTTTTAAAGGTAAATAATTGGTAAAATATATCTCAAAATCATATTAGTAAATTTATAGAACTTTGTTTAGGAAACATGGTTTTTAAAGAACACATATTTCTGACCAAAGAGAGATATAATGTTGTATTTTCTTAAAAATATTTTACTCACCATATAATGAATCAAGGACTGGATAAATCATACCATTAATTTTTAACATCATGAATAACTAGATAATAAGAAGATTCAAAATAATTCATTATATTTGTATCATGATATTTTAATATTTGAGATTTAATCACAAACAATCCTTATAAATGATGAGATTAAAATATAAATCATTGTGACATTGGTAACATTGAATCATAATATTAATGCAAGAATGAAACAAAATGGATGTTAATTTACAATTAGTACAGATAGATTATTTATATTACGTGTAAAATAGTATTTATGTACACCTAAAATAATATGGGATCATATCATAACATATGTCTCATATAAGAAAAATTAAGAAAAAAATGCTTTGCTTATTTTGTATATTTGGATCTGTAAACCCCAAAAAAGAGAGATATTCAAATGGATATGTAAATTAAAATAAATTTTATGTGAATAATTTTAAAATAAATTCATGGTATGTATATAAACCACATTGAATAAAGAGGAGGTGAATATAGCATGCGTCTCAATAAATAAAAAATCCAATATAATAATTATATGGTTAATAAAATTGTACAATGTATAATATAAATAAATAAATAATATATTATATTATATTCTTATGGCATTTTATTACCTATTTATTAACAATTCGATTTTAATGCTATATTCCTGGTAGAAACCGCTCTGTTTTCATAAATGTTTTGATTTAATATATTTTTATTTTATTTATATAATAATTTTTTAGTAATATCCATAATTATTAAAATGATATATATTTATTACAAAGAAATAAATAAATATATATGTATTTTTTTTAACAAAAAACAAAATTTAGTGATACAAAATGATATACACTATTCATTAAGATGGAATGTTGTACCTACACATGATTGATATTTCTATTTTTATCATATTGAAAGGATGAAGAGAAAATGAAATATATAAACATTATCATTCCAAATTATTTTATTATTAATTATATATATGATATGTATACCTAAACCGATCTTAATTCATTCCATGTAAACAGTGAATGGATCACATATATTTACGAGGCAACTGTGTATCACACACACGAATGATGTTATCATATTCCCCTAAAATGGAAAGAATAATTTAATGTTTTATATAATAATTATATAAGAATATTGATATCATAAATATCATAATTATCATGTATGAACCTTATGTCCATCTTTATTTACATCCCTGAGAGGAGGTAATGGAAAAATGAAAGACATCAATCATAGGGTGATAGTCCACCATACACACAAACTGTGATTTTATAACCCATATTATAGAAGTGTGTGTTTTTTTATTAACCATAACAAAAAAATATAATTATATATAATATAATTTGGTTGTTACATAATTATTACATTAAAAAATGATGTTCTTTGAGGAATAAATAAAAACATTAGTTGATGAAAATTACATCTTCTTTAGGTATCTCATTTTGGTTTTCACAAATTTAATTACCTGGATTGTTTTCATCAAAAATCAAGGCTTATAGGATGATTATAAGGTTTTTGTGAATTTATTTTGGTATATCATTTTTAGGAAAAATTTCATGAGAGGTGTGAAGAATAAGGGAGAGTGAATTCCATCTTATAGTTTAGGATGAGTGTAATAATTATAAATACTCCAAAAAATTCACTACTGGGTGGTATCAATTACCTCGTGTGCCTCTCAAATAATTAAATGACTGAATTTAGGGTATATTTGGTTGATAAAATCCAACACTACACAAAAATAAATACAGATTAATTATTTTCTTCCATAGTCTTTAAATTTACTCAATTTTCCTTTTTTATTTTTACTATGGCAACTAATTTTGTAATGTATGTTCTTTATCTATTAAGAGTAATTTAAACTGAAATTTTTTATAAAATTTATACCCACTAATTTTAAATATAATTTATAATTTATAAAATAAAAATCCTATTTGTTTTGAATATTAATTATAATTGAAATGCATGTAATGTGTAAAAAACCCCCTTTAACTCTAATCTCAATATCAATGGTTTTACTATTAAGTGTTTAATTTGTTCATTATAAAATATAAATTGATCAATTATTGGAAACTATATTATATTTATTATCCTTTAATTTTAACAAGTCATAATATATTATTTTTTCTCATTTTAAATCACCTGTAAAATTTCATTTATTATAAAATTAAAGTAATGTCAATTCTGACATTATTTACATTATATGAATTCAAAAATGATAACATAATAATGGAATTTGAATATATTATGTTCATAAATATTTTAAAGGATATTATTTTCTATAAAATATAATGGAATTTAATAATTCATTCTATTTAAATCACTTTTAATATTAATTGTATCATTTATTTTAGTTAATTATTAACAAAATTTTTCCGGAATTTTAATTTTTTGAGATTTTAAAGTAATTTCATAGCCTCTAAATATTTGAATTAAATTAACATGATAAAAAATTTTAACATTAAAAATAATATTTATATCATTACATATAATTTTTCCCAATCAACGATCATTATAAATATTAAAGGCCAAGAAGGGTCCCATTTTTTTCATTACATAACATGTTATATAAGTCAATTTAATGGAATATTATCCCAATTTGTCATAAAAATCAAGAAAATGGTGTTAAGGATATAAATATGTAAATAATATGGATTTTAAACCTGTTTTTATTTCATTTTACACCATATATTCTATGTTTAATAGATATGTAATCTAATTTTATCATAATAACTGCAATTACTTTTATTGTTTTCTAAAAAAAATTAGTCAAAAATAAACAATAATTATTATAAATTAGAAATTATTTTTATTTTAAATATTTAATCCATATTTTCACATTAAATTCGTATAAATGAATTATTATAATTTAAAATTAATCCCACATACGGGGTTATTGAACTTGTTTTTTAAAGTTAAAATGTTCAAAAAATTGATGTTTTTATATCCAAATTCATTATTAAAATTAGTCCAATGATCTAAATTTTATAAATATATTTATTATTTAACTATTTTTACTTTAAAACTAGATTCATATATAGTTTTACAGGATAAATTATTTAAAAATTTGCATGTTTCAATAATAATTTATTATTTTAACTATTAATTAGAAAATGAAAATTGTAGGAAAACACTGAAAAATAAACCTATAATAATTTAAATATTATAGTTTAATAAAGGTCTTATTTTTTAAAATAGATTTTCTTATACTATTTGAACTTAATTTTAATTTGTTTGTTTCATCCATGAATAAATCATCATTTGAAAATGATTTTATTTATCTTTCTATCCCCAAATGTCCATGAACATTAAGGAAGTCCACACGTCTGTCTTCTTATCCCCGGAATCCCCCGATTGTACTAAAAAACAATCAGCATTGCACGAAGCAATCTGAACAAGATGTTCATTATGAACAATGCATGAGTGCCTTTCTCTATATAATTTACTTCAATAACATGAAATCTCTAAATTTATGGAATAGTTGTGTGCTCGTCCAAATGAGATCCAATTTCTAGTCACTACACCAACAATCGGATCCCTGTTCTAATGGTCATATGTTTCTTTTAATTTTGGAGGGACCTATACATGTTTCATTCAAACTACGGTTAGATAGAAATAGATTATATGACATTGTTTCATAAAAAGTGTAAGGAAAATTATGTTACATAATAAAATTTATTTTTTAGAGTCTATGGAAAAATAGAATTTGGAATCAAATAAATAATTCAGAGTCTATAAGATGTGTATATTCATCATTTATTTTACAAAACATTCAGAGTCTAAATTATGAGGAATTTAGAATTTCAATTCTAAGTAAATTGAATTTGAATTCTGAGGAATTCAGATTTTTAATTCTGAGGAATTCAGATTTTTAATTCTGAGGAATTCAGAGTCGGAATTTTTTGGAATTGGAGTCCAAATTCAAAAGAATTTGGTGTCTAAATATCCTAGAATTTATTGTCAAATTTCAGAGAGACCAGAGTCAGAATTTCGGAGAATTCATAGTCCAAATATCATAGAATTTGATGATTGAATTTCAAATAATTTGGATCCTTAAAACAAAATACTATATATCCAATGATTTATAAGAACCCAAGGATTTATATGTGACATAAAATTTTAGACATAGGAATAAAATGGGATAGGTTTATAATGTTTATAAAATGAATCAATGAAAAAAATTGTAAGGATAAAAAATTTCTTTAGAGAAGAAAAATTTTCCATAGGAAATTAATCCTTAGGAAAACAATTCCTTAATATAGTGTGTTTGTTATTTTAAAAACATAGAGAAATGTAAATTTCATTAGGAAACTTTATTGGCTCAATAATCCCTCATTTTTGGAAAGCACAAACACCCTTATAAAAATAATATATGGACGTAGAATTTTCCTTTATGAACTTAAAAGAAAAACTAATCTTCCTTTACTTATAGATGATGGTGAATATGACTAACTCCCCCCTTATTTTTGGAAATACCTAAGGATCATATTTTTGACTTATAGAGATTCTGATTTTTGTTATATAAGTAAATCATCTTTGATTAACCCCCCCAGATAGACTCACCATTACTTATAGAATCCTATTATTTACTTAGTATTCTTTTTATCATTCCTTTCTCACAAATTGTTATTTTCATAAAGGAATAATGGGAATGGAAAAAATGGTATCAGAAATATTAGTACTACACAATAAAAAACAAGATTGACAACCAAAATTTTCATTAAATTTGGAAAACTTTGTACATGAAATGTAATACATCAAAATATGGGAGTTAAGAAAAAATAATCCTTATTTTTTCATCTTCATAAGTTTATTTACAATGGCCTTCAGTATTTTAATATCCTTGTGATCCTCTTCAAAACATTTGAGCAATTGTTCCAGATAATCATTTTTATTCTCCAGAGTGTTTATCTTTTATTTTTGATACTTATGAAATTCTTCCTGAGTCTTCAACATCTCTTCTTACATACAGAGATCTTCTTTAAACTCAATATTGAGATCTCTTTCCCTAAACAAATTCATAGAAACCGAATTATTATTCCCATTTAGATCCTCGTCATCCTGCTTCCGAGTTGTTTGTTCAAGATTGAGTTCCTAATTGAAACATGTAGTAAGATCGTAGATCTATATATCATTGGTATCAAAATAATCCTTCACATTATCTTGAAAATCATCAAATATTATCATCTCTTCAGTTGTATTTTTTGGACCAGTCAATGAATTCCTTGCACGACCTCCTGTCAATGTCATACCCGATATAGAACGATTTAAAATAGGCCCCATGCCAGATGGATTTGTCCATAAGCCTAGAAACAGAATTCAATATATGATTAAATGAATTATAAAGCATGTAACATCTCGAGTCAATACATAAAACTAGATTAATTTTATCAACCAATGTTTTCGCAGATTGGACTAAAAAATCATAGCCCATAGAAGAAGATTTTGAATCATACTCTCTTGTTGGTGAGGATTCATTATCAATTTCATTATTATTTCTTTTTGAAGATCCACCAACTTATTTTTTATCCACCACAACTTTCACAGTTGTATCTTCTAACACTTATTTTCTTTTATCATCAATCAGAATGATCTTAAAAAAAATGGTGATTAAACTTCACTATCTGATAGATGGACTGTCTTATCTTCCTTATCCTTTTCCTTTTTATCATCTTCCACTAAATCCTCTGGTTGAACCAATTCATGGTTGCTTCCCTCATCTACTAATGGTTTCTTTACATCTTCCTCATCATCTTCTTCTTTTCCCGAGGTAACCAGTTTAGAAGATTCATCTTGTGTAGTCCAGATCATAAATTTCTTAGCAGGACTCTTCGTCTTATGATATTCATTAAAATTTCATATCATATCTTCAGTATAATCACTTCCATCCTCTTCTTCTTTTTTAACTTCCTCTTCCTGCAAAATTTCTTCATCTTCATCATTTTCCGGAATGACCATTTTCTTTCTCAGAGCTACATTAATTTATTCTTGTAAAAATTATTTTGATGCCTGGATTTGTTCAGAAGCATTATCAATATCTTTGAGAATATCTTGATCTAATTCATCAATTGTATTTTTTTCTATGGATTCTTTTTATTTTCGTACTTCTCATATTCCTCACCAGCCTATATCTTGGATGATTTTTCATTAGAAGGAAAGAATAAAAATCTAGGATCTCTTTCATTATTATTATTTTTATATTCAATCTAATTTGCAACAACATCATCCAGATATGCATTTTTTTTCTAAGGTTATGGAGGTTTTGATTGGGTTTGCTAAACTGTATGAGATTTTCCTTTTTCATCCAGTTCCATCAGCTTTCTCTTCTTTTCAAAATTCTTATATGTCTTAGAGAATTATGGATTCTTGGATAGGGATTGGATCTATCATTCAGACATGTCATAAAATTCTCTAGACATGTTGTTAATGAAAACATTCATCCTTCTCAGTGTATCATCACTCAGTAAAATAACCCTGAACATTCTTGACATTTAACGGTATGGAATTTTGAATGAGTGTAGACAATGATATATGATCATATAAATATTAATTGTATACATAATGATTTGCGATTTAGGGGTCCCATTCTCGATATTCAAAATTTTATAAATGAAAAACATCACCAGATTAATCATCCTAGGGTTCACCGTAAAATCGCGAATATAGATATCACTCTTCTTTAGGGTATCCTTATCACCTTTTCTCTGAATGATCAATCCTTGAACACAAAACTCTAGAATCCTAAAATTTTTAGAGAGATAAATAATCTTTAGTGTCTTCACCTCGGATAAGCCATGTCACTCTATGGCCTTCTTCATATTAGAACTTCCTGATATTTTTGATATATTTTGTGTGAAGAAATTATCTTCCCCTTCATATGTAATTTTTATAATGCATTCATCCAATCTAAAAGAAAGGGAATAATTTTTTCCAAAACTATTAAAATAAAACATATCATTCCCATCATGAACAAAAAAACATGCAGTCTCATAAAGTTATATCAGTAACTCCAGATAGACTAGATCATGTGCCCTTGGTTTCGATACACACAGACTATCCCAAACTTTCAACATGATATTTCTCAAAATAAGAGAATCATACATAACAATGATCTTCGAATCTACTAACCTCCCTATATAAGTATTCTATTCTGAAACATCTATAGTGGACCAAATTTTCTTCTATGGGGATACACCCAAAGACATTCATATTTGAGAAAACCAAAAAAATCGGAAAAAACCCTTATATAGAGAGGCATAGCTTTAGCATGAAAGAGATTGAAAACCGATGTGAAACAACCATTAGGGGGATTTTATATTTTCACTTAGGAAATGGTTCCAATTCCAAAATTGATCCAATGGTTGAAACAATCATGTTAAGATCTGATGGTTGAGATGAATTCTAATGAAGTATTTTGAAAGATTCCAATATTTTTAGGTTATACAGATATAGCTTCAGATTTAAGGAAAGTGAATCCGAAAAAATTTCTTAGACCAATATGAAAAAATCAACAAGTAAAAAAGCTATTAATGATTTTTAATTAAGGAAACGTAACATCCAGATTGCATGAAAAATTTTCAGTGATAAGGAATATTCTTCTAGATAGACTTTAGATTCTAGAATATTTTAAACCAAGAAAACATTCATAAAAAAATTATCATTTTAATTATGAAAAATTTTAATAACTAAAAATTTTAATTACAAAAAATTGTGATTATGAAAAAAAAATTACGAAGAATTTTGATTACAAAAAATTTTGAATATAAAAAATTTTTATTACAAAACGTTCTATTTATGAAAAATTTTGATTAAGAAAAATTTTGATTATGAAAAAAGTTTTATTTACGAAAAAAATTGATTATGAAAAAAATTTCATTTGGAAAAATAATTTCTGATTAACAAGATATTTTATTCCCCGTATGAAAAGTAGTTGTTTAATGTATGTAAAGAGGGTTCAAAAAGATTTATATTGAAACTTACCTTATGGTTATCATTCCTGACTTTTGTTTAATGTATTCAAATCTATCAGAGGGTAGATATTTTGTAAAAATATCAAAAGGCTGATGTTGTGTTCCAATAAACTGAATAATCATATATTCTTTTAGTGTGTGATCCCTAATAAAGTGATGCCTAATATATATGTTTTTCACAAGTATGATGTGAATTGGTTATTCATAGGAAAATGCCAATAGTGTTATCATCCAATATCTGGGTTTTGGTAAAACTCATGTCATAGTCTGGGAGTGTGTGTTGCAACCACAACAATTGAGCACAAGAACATCCAACTCCTATATATTCAGCTTTAGTAGTGGAAAGTGCTTCTAATTATTGTATTTAGCATCACCATGATACTAATCTATCTCCACGGAAAGGAAATGTCATGGATATACTTTTCTTATACATTCTTAGTCTAAAAAATCAATATTTGAAAAATCTTTTTAAAAAACTTATTTACAGAAGTATAAAAGAGTCCAATATCAATGGTTCCCATTAAATAGTGAAAAATTATTGTCACTATGTTTCAATGAGATTTCTTAGGATTGGATTGATATATTTTACATAAGAATATTAAAAACATTAAATCGTGATTACTTGCAATCATGTATAGTAAACTTCATATTACACCTTAAAATAATGTTTGATCTACTGGTTTCCCAACATCATCAATATCAAGGGAATGTGAGGTATCAATGGGGGTAATTATTATTTTAGTGTTTTAATATCCATACTTTTTAAAAATATGTTTAATAAACTTATGTTGAGATATATACATTCCTTCTGATTTTTGACAAATTTTAAAACAGAGGGAAAATGATGACTCACCCATCATACGCATTTCAAAATCATATATCATTATATTATTAAAAAAATTAGTTAACGATTACTGATTTGATCCAAATATAATATCATTAATATAAATTTGAAAAATCAAAACATTTTTTTATCTTTCATTATAAAAAGAGTTGGATTAGATGTTCCGTTAATATAGTTGTTTTCTAACAAAAATCCCACAAGTTAATCATACCAGGCTCTAGGGGAATTTTTAAGACCAAATAAAGCATTGGAATGTCTGAAAAAATGTTAAGGATATTGTGTGTCTTCAAAACTTGAAGTTTATTAAACATTAACTTCTTCTTGAACATATCCATTATGGAAAAGCACATTCTACAACCATTGGAAAATGATCAAAATTAAAGAATGCTACAAAGGCAAGTAAAATTAGAATATATTCAATTCTAGATAATCAATAATTAGTTTCATCATAGTCTATTACTTCTTTTTTATTATAGACATTAGAAAAAAATTATTTATTTATTTCTTATAATTATTCCATTTTCATCACACTTACTTATAAAAATGCATTTTACTCCAATAATAGATGTTTCTTTATGTCTTTCAACTGAGGTCTAGAATTTCTTCTTTTCAAACTCATGTATCACATATTGAATGGATTTAATCCTATCATCATCACCTATAGCTTATTCAGTTCATTTTGGTTCTAATTGGGAATTAAATGATAAATGTTCTACTTCTGTTCTTAAGGAACTTCTATACCTTAAAGGTTGACATACACCAAAAATGATACTATCACTAAGCTGATTCTTAATAAAAAAACTGGTTTGGGTTTTGTGAAATATGTTCATACAACATACAGTAGAAAATCACATGGGGTAAATGATTCAGTAATGTTCTCTTGAACATTTTCCTTATCGGAAGGATCTTCTATCAATCGTAGATAATCTATTTTTGAAAAATCATCTAAAGATGTATGTTGGGTTTGTTTAAAAACAAATGGATCAGTTTAATAAAATTTAACATGTAATGGGTCTTCAATAGTTCAAGTATTTTATTAAAAACACTACATGACTTAGAAGTTGTTGAGTAGAAAAGGAAAATTCCTAATCAGATTTTGCTGTGAATTTATGTAAATTGTCATTTGTATTCAGAATGAATACATTTCCACCAAATACTTAGATATAAGAATGTCTAGGATTTCTACCATTCCACAATTAATAATGGGTTTTTTTATGAAAAGAATCAATCAAAACTCCATTTATAGTATAATAAGTAGTACTTACAGCTTCATCCCAAAAGTGATTACCTATAGAATATTCACTCAACATTGTTCTAGTTTTATCATAATGAATCTGATTTCTTCTATCAACAACACCATTATATTGAGGAGTTCATAGAGGTGATAAGTTATGAGTAATTCCTTTTTACTAGAAAATTTTCCAAATCTCAATTTTTGAAATTATCCTCCTTGATCACTATGAATAGTTATAAGTGGAAGGTTATTCTCATTATTGACATGGGCTCTAAATTTATTGAAATAAGAAAATTCATTATATTTCTTTTCTAGAAAATAGACCACCTTAAATATAGTATAATCATTAACTAATAAAAATGTATAATATTTTCCTGCATTACTTCTAGTTTGTGTTTCACCAAAATTATTCATATGAACTAACTATAATGCATCAAAAGTTGAGAATTAACCAATTTATTACAAACATATTTTTTGTTTCTTTTCATATTGACAATGATAAAAAACTTTATAAAATAAAATATATGATCTGGTAGATCCTTAAAAATCCATTTCATTAAGATATTTCATTGGTTTCAATGGTTATTGTGCCCTAACCTCCTATTCCATAACCATGATTAATCATACAATGCACTAAGTCATGGTAGATCTTGGATCCTTAGGTCTTCAATGTTTAGTATGTATACATTCTCTCTTCTATGAAAAGAATATATAAACTCATCCTTGGAAATTTGTACTAATAACTTCTCATTCCTAATATTCACAAGGTAAGCTTCATCACATAATTGAGTTATTCTAATGAGGTTGTGCTTAATACCGCTAACAAATAAAACATTTTAAATCAATGTATTTTCAATAAGAACAAGGTTGCATATACCAATAATTTCTCCCCGAGCATTATCTCTGAATGATACTTTTCCACATTTCATCTTGATAATCTTTTAATATAAGTTTTTATTAACAATTATATGTCAGGAACATACACTATCCATATACAATATATTTTAGCTGGTACATTCCTTATTTTCCCTAAAATAAAAGAGTTAGAATTTCAGAATACAAATTTCTTAGAACCGGAAATTTCAGAGAGAAAAATTTTAGGGATCAACATTTTTATAGAAAAATAATCATAATGAAAACCTAAAGATTGATTTTAATTTAAAGGCTATTTTAAACACAATTTCCACCACACTGACATTTAGTACGAAATGGAGCACATTGGGGAACAAAAAAATTATTTACTAAAAACTAGTTTATAATAGGTATAATGAAAACTAGAACAATTCCGTAATGAACGAATTTTGGAAAAAATCTGGTCAGAATTTTTTATACGAGAGGTAATGATTGACATTTATTTTCTTAAGAAAAATATTTATAACTTTAGTTTTGTATCCAAGTTATTATAGTCGAAAATATTAGTTTTAGAACTAGATTTATCCTCTAAAACATTTTTTTTAGAAATTATATTTTCACAATACATGGAATTATTAACCTTCTTAGAACTAAAATTCTAACAGTTTTTAGAAATACTTTTGAAATAAAATGTTTTCTCTTAAAGATCATTATAAATATCATATAATTCATTAGTTAAAATAAATATTCTATAATTTTTATTATCAGGATTTTTCTTGATTTTATAAATTTTATTCTCATTATTATTATAAAATATAGACACTTCATTATAAGAAGGTATGTTATTATATTCTTAAGGGGAAGATTCATCATCTAATATTTCATAATATTTATCATTATTTTACTATTCATTAAATGATACATTGGTGATTGAATTGTCATTTTATACCTTGGTCACTAGACACCGATTTTCAATGGGTAGTTTGGCTAGTAGACGAATATTCTTCTAGCCAGAAGATTAATAAAAGGATGATTAATCAGATTATTCACCACCACTGTCACTCTGGATGTCATTTTCATTCATGAAATTTTTAGATTTATCCTTTCTGTTCTTTTTTCTATCCCTTTGATAATTCTTCTCCTTATTATCCTTATTATTAAGCATATACCATTTGGCATTATATTCCTATCTCTTTTGCATTCATAAAAAGTGACTTTGGAGTCAATATTGCCTTTCTTTTCTTTTATTTATTTCATCTTATATCTATACATAAATTATTTCCATCCAAATATATTATTAATCCTTCAAGAAAGATTATATAGCACATTCTTAGAATGTTCACTTTCATTAGATTCAAATAATATAAAATCTTTCTATGACATAGATCTTGTAACCCCTTCAGAAGTCATAGAATTAGTAGTAGTAAAGACTACACTTTTATTGACATTCATCTTTTTATTAATAACAACATTTATTTTCATTCTTATCTCATATTGAAATAGAGTTCCAAAAATATTATCAAGATTAATTAGAGAAACTTTACAATTATCATCCACAACTGTTCTTTTTTATTCAAACCAATCCGGCATAATATCGATAATCGTATCTATAAAAGATTCATCATCAAGACCTCTCCCTCCAATATATTTTAATCTATTTAAGATAGTAATATAACTTCGTTGAACCGTGAAATAGGTTCTCCATAAGGAAATAAGAATCCATGATATTCCGCTCTAAGAATAGATCTTCTAGTTTATATAACATTATATGTACCAAAATGTGTAACATCCAATTTCTTCAAAATGAAATTTGCTTCTTCACAAGATGAAATTTGATTATATCTATTCCTGGTCATAGAACACAACAATGTATTTTATACCTTGTAGTTCAGTTTATATTCTGATTTTTCATGGTTGGTGTTGGTTTTGAATTCCTTGTCTGGAATTTTGTTGTCTCTAGTAAGCAAGACAGAGTTTCCCACTCCAGTATTAAAACAAATTTCTTTATCCTATACCTCTAGTACTCATAATAATTCCCATAAAATGTCTGGTAGGATATAAATTATAAATGTAACCAACATTTATTCCATTAATTTTATAGGAAAATAATTCTCCAGAAAAAAATTCTCACATTAAAAGTTTAAAAAAACAGAAAAAATATCAAAATAAACTTAAGCATGAAATGTTAAGCATAAAAAATTTAGAACAATGAAAAATTGGGTAAGAAAACATATAGGTAAGTATAAGTATTTCATAGACCACCTATGATACCAATTGTATGATCAAAATGTGAATATAGATTCATAGTTACAAGTGGGTGTGAATTGTATGTTTAAAAACATTCATTTTTACTATATGGAAAAATATTTTTATTAATGTTAAACAAGGTAAATTCACAAACCCAAAAATTGTTTTATAAGAAAAACATTATTTTTTCTGAAAATATGGTTCTGAGAGGAATCATAACCGATGTTTAGTTAGGTAATGATTCTTCCTTAAAGCATATTTAAAAATATTTGTAAGAGTACATAAAAGAATAAGAATCTATAAAAAGGATATACATTATTATTTTATCAAAATACAACTGAAATAAACATGAAACAAAACATGTAACAATTATGAAATATTTTAACCCTAGAGTAGTGTATTTAACAACAATAGTTAAAGTCCATTGATTTATACATTCAAGAAAGAGTTTCTTTCCCTCACTAGGGAATTCCCTCTATTGTAATATTGGAATCTGTCTTTATATCCTTGTAAGCCCTCGATCATTAAGTTAGTCGTCACCTCTGTCTTACTATACTATGAAGTCCTCGAACATTAAGGTAGTAGAAACCATTGTATTCCTATCCCTAGAAGCCCTTGAGGGTATTCAGTAACAATCAGAGTCGCACAAATCAAGCTGAGAAAGCTGTTCAATACGCACAAGGCATGTGAGTCTCTCTCTCTAGAAATCTCTTCATCAATGTGTAATATCTAGAGTAATGGAATAGTTGTGTGCCAATTAAAATATGCTCTTATTTTTTGTCACTTATACAATAATCATCTCCCTCCTCCATTGGTCATATTTTTTCTTGAAATTTGGAGGCCCCTATTCACGTGTAACTCAAACAACGGTTAGTTAGAAATATATTGTAAGACATAGTTTCATAACAAGTGTAAGAAAAATGAAGATAAATAATCAAATTTATTTTTTGGAGTATAATGAAAAATAGAATTTATAATCAAAACAAAACATTATGAGTTTATTAGATATGGATATTTAGATTCTATTTTATAGTGAATTCAGATTTCTAATTCTATAGATTTTGGAGTCCTAATTCCAATGAATTCAAAATCCGAATTATGAGGAATTCAGAAACATAATTATAATGAACTCAGAGACTGAATTCCGAGAAATTCGAAGTTTGAATTCTAAGGAATTTGGAATCTAAATTTTGGGGAATTTCTGAGTCTGAATTATGAGGAATTCAGAGTGTGAATTATAAGGAATCCGGAGTTTGAATATCATTGAATTCGGAGTCAGAATTTCATATATTTTGGTGTCTGAATTCCATAGAAATCAGAAACTAAAAATAGAATAATCTATATCCATGTATTTATAGGAATCCTAGGTTAAATATGTGTAATAAAATTTTATACATAGGAAAATGGGTTTTATTTATAGATTTTGTAAAATCAACCAATTAAAAAAATCGTATGGATAAAAATTTCTTTTTTGAAAGAAAAATTTCTTAATGAAAATAATCATTAGGAAAAACAATTTTCCTTAAGATAATCTATTAGTGATTTTCAAAACATAGATGAATAGAATATTAATAAGGAAACACTATTGGCTCAATAGTAAAGGAGGAGTTAATTGAGACAAAATAGACACTAATGATATTTTATGAATGTAATATTTTATTATATTAATAAAAATTTATTAAAATATTAAATAATGTCAATGGGATGAGATATGGTTGAACATATCATAAGATGAACATTTATGGATCAATTTAATATTTTTATATATTAATTATGTTCACAAAACATTGAAAACATTTTTATCATATTAAAATTCAGATATGTTATCTAATGGTTAATAAAAAATATAATGAATAAAATTACATAAAAAAATTTCTAATTTTTTTTTATTATGTTACTAAAACCCTATATAACAATATCTTCAAATACATTAAATTTTTTATGTATTTTAATTGAGTTTTAATTTGTATTAAATTAATATTTTTAGATATTCAAAAAGTGACCCTCACCTTAATTATAAAAGATCACATACTCTCTCATATATTCAAACCACATTAAGCTACATATATCTACTATACCCTATCCATTTACCTTATCATACTCACATTCTATATTTTAGTGGTCCTGGTCTCCCCAAAGGACTAACTCTATAGTCCCATATAGGAGATCTAAAGGATTCATTCCAAAAAGAGGTAATCACTCTAACTAATAATTCCAAATTTCAAGACTTCTCTTTCTCATTAAAACCTATAAAATATATCATAAAATAAAAAAAATTTCCTAAAAATTATTATGAAAGTTTATAATTATTATGAAAATACCATCAAATTTCCTCATTCCTATAAAACCAAAAAATGAATGTCTCGCTCGTGCGTAGGTCTGACTTACCGTCTCCACATATCAATACAATTTATTTTATATCACTATTTTATAAGTGAGAAATATAATGGATATAAAACTTTCATATTTTATTTATGATATAATTATACTTATTTAATGATAATATCATTTCTATACTTTTACTTACCATCCAATATTTCGGGAAATTGATAAAGTCGCCCATGTGTACATATGGATTATCATCTCAATAATACTAGGTGATTTTTGATTCACCATTATTTCACATGGATGGTAATAATGATGGAAATAAGGAATATATATGTTATATATGTAATAAAAATGATTTTTAATTGATAATTTATCATATACTTTACTTTATTTTAACCCAAAATTTAATGAAAACAATGTTTATGCGTACATATGACCTAACATCTCTACGTACCATGTATTTTATTTTCTATCTATATATATTCAACGTAACTAAATATAGGTATATATAAAAAATATATATGATATGTATATCATTATTTTAGTTATGTAGAGGATTAAATCATGTTCTATGTATGGGGACTGAGGATAGCATGTCAAAATAAGAAGGAAAAACAAATTAGATATTGCCCAAAGTGTAACATTATCGGGGAATTATTAATAAATGAGTAATATTAAATCATATGTAAGTCATATAAGGAATATATATATATATATATATTATATGGTATTTGTTTAATAATCTCAAAATTATTATACTGGAAGTTTCAGCACAGGAGAAAGAATTCATGACTTAAAGTAAGGGATTTCTTGTCTCACATTATTTTTGTGAGAAATATAAGATAATCAATACTACTTCATGATGTGGGAGTATTTATATCCCATGACATGAAATATCATGAATTACAATTATTTAATGATATTAAATGTTTCAATTGATTTTATTCATTTATTCGGTCTACGGTTCCATGGTTACAATATTGGGATGGTACTTTTTTCATAAGATTCGTTCATTGAGACATATGACTTGTTATGAACTTATATTCTTTTATGATGTGTATATAATACCATTAGACTTGATTTATTATGTATATACTTATTTTTATGATATTTTAAGATTCATGTAATGTTATTCTCTCTTCATTTATAAGTATATATTCCTTCAAAAACATTGTTTTTTAATAATAGTTTCAATGTTTTTTAAATGGCATTTAAATAATTTTTTTGTGAAAAAGGACGTCAAATTTGTCTACAATGTTTTTATCCATCCAAGATACGTTATAAAGGTTATTTGGAATGAATTATTTCTTAATTTGTTATGATTTAAAAGGTATTTTATAAATGGAATGGATATTTTCCCAAATAATTAATTCAACTGATCTTTCATAATGATTTTACTTTTAGAAAAATTCATTTTGATGACACCTATGTTTTACGAAGAATATAGTCCCATTAAACAATTATTATTATTATTATTAATTGTTCGTTATTATGATCATATGATATTTATAAAACCTTTTTAATTTCAATTGGTTATGATATGATTGAATGATTTTTAAGAAACTCATTTCATTTATCAGATTCTTATATGAAGAATGATTTATGATCATGTGGAACACATATATATGGATTTTATTATGAGACATTTGGAAATTAAATATTCCTTTAATTAAATGGACAATGATTTATATCTCATGAAATATATTATACTAGACCAATAGTAATCATTGTTCAGTAATACAAGACTTGAACATGATTAATCTTTGTTCAATAATACATGGCTAGAATTAGAGGAATCCTGGTTCAGTAATGCAGTACTAAAATGGGGAATGCTTAGGATATTTTACTAAATTAGAAGAATGTGTACCATGTTTCAAAATTCACTAAACTAATAAGCTCATTGGGTGTGTGATTGTGTTATTTTGAACAAACAAATGACACAATGTCTATGTATATCATGTTTGGTTCATATATGTATAAAAAATAATTATAGTTATCTCCAAATTAAAAAAATTATATAATTTTCATATAAAAAATCTAGTAAATCTAAGGGAATATAATATTATAGATATATCCATCTATAGGAAGATAAGTAATAATACATATTCCCTAAGTTAAAAAAATTCAAAGATTAATGTATCTACACAACCATAATCCCATGATGGTTAAATCATATAGGGAATTTATTATGGATTTTTTTTCAATTTTATGATAAGATAAGAAGACATTGTTCCTTTATCCCACTCTTCATCGTAGTCAGAAGAAAAATCATGGAAATTAGACTTACTTTGGTTATGATCAAACATCAGGAAAACTAAACAATTTTTTTGTGAATATTGTACTGACGTCATTAATTGATTGAATCATACTGAACTATAAACATCAAAGGGACATCATAATCATTTCTGAATACATGGATCCAAACATATGATCCCAATAAACCATCATAAATTAAATATACCATCATTCCATACAAACACATTTTATTTATAATATATTATTCTAGAAAACATTACATCGTATGATCTCTATATAACCTAAATGACAGTACCATTTAAAACAATTTGATAAAAAAATATATCACTTTGGGATATTTTCCAGTACATTCCATCATTTCAATGGTTTCGATATATTTAATATACATAAGATAACTTTTAAATGATCTCAATTGGATTAAATAATACCACTAGCTATATCTATATTAATAATTGAGTTAAAATAAATATTCAATGCTTTTAAATTCATATTATGGAAAAATTATATAATTTTTTATTTTATGATAAAAGAGGTATAAATGCTATCCCAAAGTCATTCCACGAGGCTGAAAAATGTCAAAACACATTTCATCACAAATAACCTCTATGTATAATCGGTCTATGTGATCCATATGTCATATTTCGAGGATCATAACTTCCTTTGTGAATGGATGACCTGGCACCTTTAATGTCATAAAATAGTTAATGTCCACTTTTTTTACACAATGAAATTTTTTACCACCTATATTACATAATAATGGGATATGGTCTTACATTAATTGAATTATAATTTCAAAAAAAATATTTAGTTTCGTCATGATATCTTATGGATCCACACCAATGATCATCACAACTGATTAGGTGGTCCCCATGTGGCAATGCGACATTGATGATTATAGGGCTTTTAGATGTCTATAATGATGATTTGATTGAATTTGGTCATGTCCCCTTATTTGGAAATCCCATATCACAATTCAACACTATATCAATGCCTAAAAATATAAAAAATTTAAGTATGATTATACATCCTAATTCTGAGGCCCATAATCCTTTTACCATATAATTTTTTCGTCATGGTGGTTGTAGCTTTGAACTCTATTCTTCATGATATATAATGATTGAAGAGTATGGTTACATGAATAGCCACAAATTCCTTCCCATGGACACCAAATTAATGAACTATGAAACCTAAATGTCCCTGAAATTATTCATATGATTTAGATTATTAAATCATATATACCTAGATTGATACACTTGTGTCAAAGCATGTGTGCATGTGGAGGATCAATGGTGTTGTAATGGAATCGTTGTCCATCGAACACATTTAATATAAATGTGCCTATTTTTCCGCAAATATAAAATATAATAAAAAATTATTTTAAATACAATTATTAGATTTTTAATATAAACATTAAAATTATATATTTTAAAATAAATTCATTGTAAAAATATATCGAATGAATCCAATAATATGTTTAACTATGTTTCTTAAAGGGGACCACCATATTAAATTCCATTTACCTCCACTCAACTTATATAAAATTCCAATAACTATAATTGAGAGGAACCATTTGAGAAAAATGTTCCTATTATGGTTTGGCAACCCAAAAATAACATTCATAACCCTTATATGGAACACATTGATATGGATAGTACCCTGAAAATTTAATTTCAATCAATGATCACATTTATTTGGTGTTTTTTATTTTCTTTACATGAGGTAATTTTCATGAAAATTTTATATTTTATATTTGATTAAATTCCATAAGAACACATTAAAACATAATTATTACTCCTTTAGCGAGAATGTTCACTAATAAATCCAATATAATGAAAATCAGAGTTAAAATTTCTAGTATAGTCAAAGATATTATCTAAAAAAATATAAGACACTAAAAATAAAACATTGAAATGTATGGTTTTATGATAACTGGGGATTTATTAAATACTTATTTAATGGGTAATTAGGATGATAAAAACCTATTAAAGTATTCTAATTGTTATACCTATATCTAATAATTCCATTATTTTGATAAATTTCAATTAGTATCACTATACTATTTCAGTTGAGTACAATTTGTGTATTATATGGAAAATAATTCAATTTTTATTTTTTACACTTATATTAAAAAATGAGTTATATCTGTTACCATTTGATTTTTTAATGAAATTCATTTTAGTTAGTCAGTAATGATATTTAATTATTTGATTTATTTAAAATGTTATTAAATTACATCAAAGGAGTATAGAAAATTAAATTATTATTTTTCTAAAGAAGACAATTATGATATTCTTTTGTGATGAAGCCCACTAAAATCCATTTATATATTAATTTTATATTATTTAGTGAATGTTAAAAATAATTCTCTTACCTATAAAAGCATAGAGAATTTTTCGAACCTAAATATGGATAGTAAGACTCAAACCTATAAATGGGGGATATATCTTAAATAGTGTTTTTTATTATGATTTTTATTATATAGTCATATATATTAATGTTTTATTGAAAATTAAATTAAATTTTTAAAGATGTAGGATTATTTTAGGATTGAGGTGCTTTTATAAAATCTAAATGGGGTTATTAATGAACCCATGTTAGTATAATGTTTTATGTATTTTCAATACACTACAAGAATTAAAAATCACTTGAATAGCTTATAGTTTTAATGAAATGTTTATTATATATATATATGAATAAGAGATCATAATATTATTTGAAAATTAATCCATATAGTGATTATAAATAGAAAGCATTATTAGTCTACATGGGATATATGGAATATCCGTAGAATATGTGAAGATGTGATTTATTCCTTAAAAAGTCTATGTGGATTTATTCTAAAAGAAATAAAATAATATGATTATAATAAAATATAATCATTTATTATTGGTCAATAATAAATTAAAAAATAGGGATATGTTTCTGTCAATTTAAAAAATATTATATATTCCAATTCAAATGATAATGCTAATCATTAAAATGTATGATTCAAAGTTAATGGAAATATTGAATAACAAATACTGTTGGGATTTTATTTAATTTAATGAAAAAGTATATTATTTAGAAATATTTTTTTAATTTTACCATCAATTTATTAATGATGTATATTTTTTAGGTCTAAATAGAGTTCGCGATGAACTTTAATGCACCAAAATCATATTCAAGAGTTGTTATTAAAAATTAAAAAATTATAATGTTTAATGATGTATACTTATATAAAAATATTCAATGAATTTATATACATTGAATACATGTGAGGAATTTACACACCACATAAGAATTTATGATTTACTAAAAATAGTCAAAATACATTAAAGGGAGTTGCATCAAGTATAATCAGGTGAAGATAATCAATGAATCATTAATACATGGGTTATAATAAATGATTTAATAAAAAAAGTTATTTTATGGATAGAGAAATAAATTATATTCTCAATTAAAGAGTGATTCATTAGTAACTTCATTATTATTAGTTAAGGTAACTAATGATATGTTTAACGAAATAAAAAAATTTATTCATCAAAATTGATTTTTGTAAGAACAAATAAAAGGAGTTGCATAGTATAACAAATTATCATGGAAAAACATTGTAGAGTTACACCATATAGTATTTAGTATTATTTTAATACTAATAATAAGAAAAAAAGATATATTATGGCAACAATTTGGGAAAGATCATGGCATATTTTTATTTATATTATCACAAAAGGCACAAGAATTTCGATGAAAATAATTTTTTATAAATTAATAAATGTTATGTATTTTAAAAAGTGGATATTAAATCAAACCAGTATTTTTGGATCATAATATTATTATATTGAATTGAATATTTTGAATAAAATGGAGGTATAATAATAAGTTTGTTATGATATTCCGTATAACCTAAAATAATATCTTAAAAATAAAGCGTGATAGTATTATGTAATGTAATTTTCTAAAAAAATTAAAACTAATTATCTATATATATTATTGGGATTTGAGGAATTGGAAAATATGATTTTTTATAAATAATATGAAGATCCAAATAAATCTAAAGATGCATTTTTATGGTTGAATGATAATATTTTGAAGTCAATTTTTTATATATTTAGTAATTTTTGGATTTTAGATTAGAAGATGATAAATATATATTGAGAATGTGATTTTTTAATTAGTTTCTCCAAAATATATACATATATACAGTTATAAAGTATGAGTTATTATATATAATTTTACACATATATTGAGAAGATGATATAGATTAATCTAGACCAAAAAATAATCATGAATATCAGAGAGTAATCGAAAGAGTGTTATGTTTGAAATTTGAAACACCTATTCCCAAATCATCAGGTATGATATGATGTAAAAAATTACCACATGTGAACCTTCCAAAAAACTGGAGGCTACAAAATAGATGTGAGGGTCAAAAGATTATATGGGGAGTCAATTCCATATAAAAGTAGATCCATACAAAATAAAAAAGAATAATTTACATAATACAACTAAATCATAAAATTGAAAATAATATAAAAATGATGCTATAAAAGATGTCAGGTTAGGTCCAAGAATATCCAACCAAATGGACCACCAATGTGGCATGTCAACAAGTATAAGTATTAAAATTCGAATAAAAAGATAAATGGTGTTTTGATATTTTTATGGAGTCTATCAGGGTACCAATTTGATATTAAAACTCTAATCTAGGTAGCAACCTACCTCATGGAAATTTCCATTCTCTGGATCCATAATGATGAAGTCAACATGCACACTAAAATGACCGTGAAAAGTGTTATTATAGAACCATAATGACACAACCATATCATTCTCCACAAAATGGAACCTGTATAGAGAGTTTTAAATCAAAATTGAAGTTGAATTTTTATAAAATATTAAACAAATAATATATCCATAATTTATTCTCTAAACATGTTTCCCTGAACCCCAAATGTACTTACTTCAATGAAATTCCATAAGAGTGTAATATGTTGTAATCTTATAAATCGTTTCATAAATTGTTTCTCTATTAACATTTAAATATAATTAAATTTCACATTTATAGAAATTACTCAATGCCAGCCTTTATGGGATCATCACACAAATAACTCTTTTCTATCCTCTAAATAGTATGCATACTAAGAAACCCTTTAATAATGTAACTCTAAAAATATGCATGGAAATTCGCAGTAGACATATCCATCTAGACTGCAAACCATGTTCCAATTTTTTATATCTTTTTTCCTCTAACATTATAATCTAATTTCACGATCTAGTAACACTCATCCATTCTCTAGATCCATAACCACTAAGTAAAGTCACCTAATCTCCACATCTAAGGAGTGTTTATGTCCATCCAGGCCACCTATCAGCATGAAAACGTCCCATAGTTTCCATTGTTTATTCATAGATATAAATGTAATGCATGATAAGGAAAAAACAATATATAGAAAACAAAATCTATAGGCTCTGAAATAGTTTGTATGAAAGGTAAAACATAACAAGGAATAATAATAAAACATAGAAAATTCATTTTCTATAAAATAATACACATTTGAAGCACAATATATCATTTAAAATTCATAGAATTACAAAATTGGCCTCATAGGTTTCCCACAATTTCCAATCAAACCATATATTCCAAGGGTCTCTATACTAGAAACATACCCACTATTGAGGCATGTCAAAAAATTCCTTTCAATGGTCAAAGGGGGTAATGATTTCCTACCATAATCTTGTTTGTAATAATTTACATGATTCATCAAGAGATGTAATGCAGATCATGTATACAAAATAATGATCCCTATAAAAGACTTAATATTTTATAATTGACTCTCAATAAATATAATTCAAGTAATATATCATTTGAAGAGGTGGAATCCACGTGATCTCAATAAAAGAGAATTATCATTATAGAAGATATTGACCCATTTGATAGTATAAAATTATTCCCAATAACTCTAATTCCAATTCAAAAAATCTAAATTTGATAACGATAAAATTCAATGATAAATCCCAAATTACTTCAATCTATGATTAATCTCAATAAAGAAAGTGGAGATATGGGATAGACATGAATAAAATAGAATGAAATAATACAATTCCTTGGGTCTACACAATTCAAAATCCAATATCCTTTGTATTTGGTGTACAAAAGGAGAGGTACCATTAAAAATAACAACTGGATTCCCTAGGGGTTTTCCCTATGATATGGAGGGAGAATTAGAGGTTTGAGAGTGGTTTTTCTGTTAAAATCCAATTTAATATTTATTTAAAACCTAATGCATGGTTTTTTAATCTAATTTATAAAACAATGATCCATCTATGTGAGGTTATCTACCTAATATGGGAAGTAACGTCATTTATCTAGTAATATTTGAATACTTTACAAACTAAAATTGTATTAAATCCTTTCACAAGGATATAAATTTTCATGAAAAAATAACACCGTTATATTTTACAACGAGGAAATTATACTCCATCCAATATCCTCTAAATATAAGCCCCATAGTTTACTAGGGGGCATCATTGTTTCCCCTAATTGTGAACCAAATTAGAAATCTATTTAATTTCACATAAACCCTACAAAGACAAGAAAAATCTATCATATAATTCACTATATGAAATCATAACACTTTGAAACATAAATATGGGATAAAATTAAATTGGTATGTATCTAATAATTTATTTCCCAATATAATCCCACCAACAATGATATTTTCATTCTCATGATTTGTCTCAAGAGTTCTTCCTCAAACTACTTGATACATTTTTTTTCATTATATTCCTTCTCTTTGTTTCTTATTAGATACAACCATTCTTTTATAGGTCTCTCAGAAGTGGAACTATCATTCGTAATAATAAATTCTCACATTTGAATATAATCTAAACTATGAGCTCTAAAAATAATGTATCATTATCAAGATTAATGTTAATGTATTCAATCACATGGAAAGATTATAAATGTACCACCAAATCTATGAGACATGGAACTCATCATGCATACCTCGATATCATAGAGAAATATCCAAATTGTATGCCACAATCTTAAAAGACTCATAAATCTATAATGGTATCTAAAATCTCATCATTATCTTCCCCTTATTTCCTCAAATTTCAGTACTTTAGTAATTGTTCCACATGTTAAAAACTAAATTTTCCACAAAAAACACTGAGGTCCATCTCCTCTAGTTGTCATAAAACAATTGATAGCACTAAAGAGTGAGTAAAATATTTTGGGTCAACTATAATCTATTAAAGTTATATTGTTTCAAAGTCATCCCCATAACTACTATATCACAAGAATCATACAAAAATAGCATGATAGAGAGATCTGAAAAGAAAATAACCTCAAATTATTCTATAGAAATCGAATCCAAAAAGATGTTTTTGTATAAAAACTCATCTAATGTTATGTGATCATCACAATATCCACCAAACACTATAACATAAAGCCACATCATAACCACAAATATTTATTTCCACTTATCTAAATATCAATTAATATTTAGATTTAGTTTCGTATATAGATTCATTATGGTTCCAAAATCCTTTTTCAATACCAAAGAATAAATAAATGGAAAATACATGTCTCTATTAGGAAAAATTCTCAATGTAACTCCATAAAGTCATATAATCTCTCAAACACACAGATTTCCCAACAAATCAACTAAAAAGGTCCCACAAATAAGAATGAAATGGGACACATTCATCTGTCGATCAAACATAATCAATGTAACATCATGAATACTTGTAGATTAGGGAAAACACATCACAATGTCCTTAATCACATCATCCTTCTCATAAATAGGCTATGCATATAATTATGGTGAACTACCATAAGACTGATACCTACCCTTTGCCCTCTACCAAGTAAGACATCATGAAATAATATTGCCAATGTCCGTCTTTATACCCATCCACAAAAACCAACATTGAATGCCATTTTTCATTATTTCAAAGTTCAATGGACAACCAAATTATATTAATGATTGTCTCAAATTAGATCCCCCATAATAGAATTTTTCACAAAAATATCTCATGAATTTTGATAAGGTTATCTTCATCTATTGATAAACCTATAACTAATACACTCCCTACAAATAATTTACGCATCAAAAAAACGTGGGATATAAATTATAAATGGTGTTTATATGGACAACTAAATAATATTTGACAAATAGGGGCACACATTTCAAAGCTATAAGATCTTTATATTCATCGACTAGCTGTATAGACATCAAGAAAATTATATGTTATTTATTCTATGAAGGTTTCTATCCATGAATTTGTATGTCTGGTATTTTCCTACTATTATAATATATAATGATATTATCCTTCCATGGAGAATATTATTTTATGGTATTGATTTTGTGAAGATACCATACCTAAAAACACTACCTCAAATGTAAATACCACGGATATAAAATTTATCATAGTACATTGTGGTCAATGTATATTATTATCCTCTCATCGATGATATATTTTTTCCAACACTTTAGAGCTGCGACCATATCGTCCAATTATATATCACATGTCATATAGATTAGCTCAAGAGGTAATGGATGACATGGCCTATAAGATATTTTTTGAGCTTTCTTCATTAAAAAAGATCCCAAACCAATACCTAAAGCATCAAAGTAAAGATAAGATTCAATCACATTCTATAGAATAATAAAACTGAGATATATCATTAATAACCTTTTTTCTATAGGATGTTAAATTCTCATGGATTAGACAACTCAAATTTTTTCCACTTTTTCATAATTTTCAGCATCAGATCCAAATTGTCGAATCCCTGCATGATGTTTTGATAGTACCCTATAATCCCCTTGAAAGACATGATCTCATGTATATTCTTAAGATGTTCCCATGGTAACAAAACATCAATCATCTCGAAACCTAGAGAAATTCATACCCAAACCATACCTCCTGAAACAAGTAGTGATTCATCCATATTTTACCATAAATTTGATGTGATCATATTATAATCAACACTATGATGTCTTTGATGCATGTATGAAGTCAAAAAATATTTCATAATATCATCCAAGAATACAATGATTGAGGAGTCAAGGATGGATGGAAAATACATTTCATGGGATCCTTGAATAACTATAGTGCATTTATCATCCCAAAATTATTGACTTGAAAATCATATAGTCCATATATACTCTTCACTACATTCTTGATAATATCATCCTCTTTGAATCATAACTAGTGACAATATGAACAATAATCATCAATGAAAACCATGGGTTTCTCCTTTACTAATAATGTATATCATTAATCATGGGTAAATTTTACATCTTACCCATCTTTACATTATTATGATTCCTTAAGAGCTCAAAGTTTGGTAGAATTTCATATTTCTTCTTTGAAGACAGCACTAGAGTCCCCCATGGAGATGTGATGGTCTGATTAATGTTTCCCCTACAAATCCTATAACATCAACTTTAACACTTTCAAACCAACTGGTTCCATATAATAAAGAGTTATTGATTTCTATTTCCCCATAATTACACGATCAATTAAAATTCAATCCATCTATCTAGTGGAAAAAATCAGAAATAATTAAGGAATATATCCTGATAATGATCTACAGTAAGAGGAAATATAGTTTAAGGTATTTCAGCTTCTATTGTGAGATTCAATCTTTCTATATGCTGCAGGAGTTCTCCAAACTCACTTACAACTATGACATCCCACTCACCTATTTAAAACCAACCTCACTTATCAAGATATGTTGAAACATAAAAATATATTATAGCATTCAATAATATCTCAATAGTTAGTTAACCATTCCATTTTGAGTAAAAAATTGAAACTGGTTGTCTCTTTAATCATGAAGTCCCACATATGTCTATAGTCTACAATAACTCTTAGAAACTCATGAAATCACTATGGATTGTCTACATTATTTCCAATAGTCATATCAAGGGTGAATAAATTAGAAGATTACTTAAACGGTAAATCTTGGATTATGATGACTGGAGATAAGATAAAATAATAAGAATATCTCATATCTAACAACGAAGATGATAACATAATGGTAATAAAATCCATAATATTAACTATAAAATGTACCTATCCCCCAATGGATAGACCCTAATCCATTGGGTATATCCTTTCAATCTCACGATCACTACATTAAATCAAGGAAGTATGACTCAATAAAGTCACCATATTCAACAATGATTATGTATTCTTTTGAGGACCCTTTCCCACAACTTGATATGATCTACTTGAATCTAAATGTGAAATATTAAACAAATCCCTTGATATTACCACCATGAATAAATAGATGACATTTCTATGGTGGCATCATGCATGATGTAATAAAATATCATTTCCATCCATACTTATAGAACTCAGTAGAACATATTCCCAAATGTGAGTAAAATAATCCAAACTCTGATAAACCTATTAATCCCTCGTTATACCTCATCAGGATTCATATTACCACATTTGAATGAGGAACCTGTTGAAATATAAGGAATTATGCTCACAAAATCATTGGAAGGCATAACAAATCGTTCAAACTTGTACTCATATACCCCATTATCAAAATATCTATCTTTAAGATGGAACTCCACATATGTCATCATGAAAATTCCCATAACCTAATGTCTATTATAGTGACCCTACATTTTCTTACCTAACTTATTAAAAAAATTTATAGAAAAACAATATTAAAACACTAGATAGCCAGGATTATAAGAATTTTTTCATGGGTAAAATTTGACCATACATATCCTTTTCAAAATAATACAATGTATTTTATTTTATTCATTCATCACTCTCTTATAATTGGCCCTTGTGTTCTTTTTAGTATGTGTATTCACCTGGGGAAATACATAAAAGAATGGGGTGATCTAAAATATATATAAGAGGATATATAAAAACATGATTAAATATAACTTGTGGTGATAACAATCATTATAATACTATCATGGGAATATGATCATAATCCTAAGAGGAATCATTAAGAAAATGATTTAAATTTGATAATACATAAAAAAGAAAAATCATATCTTTGTGGAAAACAAAGAAAAATTGTTGTCAAAACATCTATCAAAATGTTCACACAAATTTCAATTTTTATCATCAGATAAATAACATTACCCATTTTATTAGGGAGGTATATAATTCCTGTTATTCCCGCCACATCATAACATTTACATTTCACAATATAATTTCGGGCACACATATCACATCATAATATTTACATTATCATTCATAACACACAGACTGCATATCAATCATCAACATAAAATAACCAATGGAAATGAATGAATTTAGATTTATAAGTCATATATTAATGAATAAATTAGGTGAAATACTTTGGGATAATATTATTTCTATAGTAATCATCAATCTTGAGTGAAGAAGAAACAATCTCAAGAGAAGTAAAATGTTTGTATTTATTTAAGAGCGTTCAGTACAAAAATATTGTGTTTGTCATAATATCAATTAGAAAACATGTATTTCACTGAAAATAAAATATATTTTGATGAAATTATATTTAAGGAACAGTGATTAAATATCTATACTTAAAATTGGGTGAAAGAGGGAAAACCCAAAAAAAAGAGTTGGGTTTGGGAATCCCCCTTACCTTCTGTCTTAATGCTTTCTTCACATTAATATCCTATATAATCATATTTAATTAAATTATTTACATATAGATAACATTTTTAATGTTATAATTATTCCTTATGGTTTATTAATCTAATTTTTGGGATTTTCTATAACTTAGAGAGTTTAATTTTATCATTTGGGGGTGTTTGTTTTCATAGTTTTCATGATCAATTAAATTTTATTCATGAATGGAAGTTCTTGTAAAATGCTGATAAATATAAATACTTTTTATTATATGATATTAATTATCATTAATATTTTTATGTTATAATATTATTAAAATCGATATAGGGTATAGGGTTTGAGGATTAATCTTCAGAAAAATGTTTATGATGATTATTTTTTGTTAATTTTTTGGGGTTATTCGATTGTAATCAACTTGTTTTGATTCATAATTTAATATTATGAATATATTTTCATTACATCACATAAATACGGATGTATCATAATTTTAAAAAATATATTTTAATCATTATAATGGTTTATTGACATCCTTTAACTTGATAATGTCAAATGAATGGGCATAGCCCATGATGTTGGTAAATTAACACATAACAGATGTTGAGTTATCATTTAGAATAAAAGTGAAACTAAGTGGAGAGTTTAATGACTGGTCATTAATTATCATGATATAATTCTAATATATATTTGTTACATTATTTATCAATCTATTTTGGTTTTGTATGTTTCAAAGATAATAAAAATAGGAAATATGTTGAAAAGTAAATAATAGAAAAAATGAGTAATTTACCTATTGACCTTCTCCTCTCTATGAGCCACCATAGAGAAAATGTATTGGATTTTTTATGATACCATGAGATCCTGAATTTAATGGAGGGTATATGTTAGAGTATTGAGAAGAATTTGGAAAATCTCAAATTTTGAGAGATGTGAGAAAAATAGGTGATGAATGGTAGTATTCACAGTGGAGGATATGGGTATTTTCTCATTATTAAATTCACTAGTTTATTATTGTCGACCAATACTATGAAATGTTAGAGAATTATCACAAAATATTTTAAAATGATGAAGGATAGTTCTATTTTTTTTTCTTAAATCATCCATATATAATATATGGCTCCCTAAATCATGTATTTATCATTAGTCAAAAATTATTGTATTTACTATACATAAAAAAAATTAGTATTTAAAAAAACAAAAAAATTACTCCTAACCATACTTTGATGTGTTGAAATTAAAAATTTAAACCATTTAAAAAAATAATAATTTTCAAAATATGAGTAATTTAATTATTAATTAAAATAATCATTTACATTGAAAATATATATTGTAATATTATAAATAATTTTATAACACATTGAAAAGTCACCTATGTTGTCATAAAATTATCGTAAAATCATAAGAAAAAAAATATAAATTTATTAACATATTTTAAGAAAGGAAGTTCATTAAAATTAATAAATTAATTAAAAAAATTGTAATTAAATAATTACGACATAAAGAAATAAAATCACATGAAGAGTAATTTTTAAAACATTTATTTAATAATACTATGATATAATTATAACATACATTGGTTTATAAGATTCATGAATTTTACATATACCCTCATGGTAATGTTGACTATTCATTTGGTTGGTTTAATATTCATAATGGAAATATTACTATTCTTATGTCCATGTTAGTATTTAATGAGTATTGGATCCTTAACATCTGGAAATACTTCCTATTTCATCAATTTTAGAGTTATAATGTTTTTATTCTGGTCCATAAGTGATTTTATGTGGTTTATAATTTATGAAATTACTATAAGAATGGATAAATTAAATTTTTAAAAATTTACATCTTCACATTAATCACCTTTTTTAAAATTTCACCACCAAATTTTCATTTTACATTAATTGTGGATGGTACTTCTTCGTCATCACCTCCTTCAGTTCCCATGTTGCATATTCATACTAATAGTTCTTCCAAAAAACTTTGAAAATGACGGTTTTATTGTTGTGTAGAACCTTATACCTCTAGTCAAGAAACATTACTATATTTTCCTCATAAGAGAGTTCAAAATTCCTCTGTACCACCTCTGAGTTCAACACATATAAGGGATCTGATATAGACTTCCTCTTGAGAGAAATGTGGTACATATAATGAAATTGTTCCATAATTTGTGTAAGTGATGGATGATAAGACACATCTCATATGCGATAAAATATTTCAAATGGTCCAATGTACCTTGGTATTAAAATCCATTTCTTTCGAAACTGCATGACTCTTTTCCATAGTGATATATGAAGTAAGACTTTACCTGCAATGTATAACTCTAGTTACCTTTAATGTTTGTCATCATAGATATTTTTATGACTATAAAATGCACTGATATATTGGTGGATAGATTGAACCTTCTATGTTATAACTTGAACAAGATCATATTAAGGTAGCTTTCTATTTCGAACATCATCCCAATTAGATGTAGTTCTCTATCAATTTATATATAGAGATTCAAATGGAGCCATCTAAGTACATTAGTGAATATTATTGTTGTAAGGGAACCTCACCAGCAAGATATGATGATCCCATCCACATATGAATTCTAATGATAATGTAATTTAAATATATTTGAGGGTCTTAATTTTCCTTTGATATTGGCCCTCAGTTTTGGGGTTATAGTCAGTGATGAAATTTAATTCAGTAGTCAAAGCATTTGGAAGACTCCTAAAAAAATTAGATGTGGGAATTGGATCATGATCAAATAAAATCAAGTTTTCATACCCATGCACTCTTACCAAGTCATTAATATATAAATTTCTTGTTTTTCAAGAGATAGGTCATCCCAAATAGCAATAAATTGGCCAATCAAGGTGAGTAGGTCCACAACAAACCATATTTCGTTATTTCATTTCGATTTCTTTAGGATACCTATGAAAAATTCAATAGTTACATTATCACATTTCAAAAAGTGTATAGGAAATGGTTGTATCATCCTTTTGTAATTTCTTCTCTGTACTTTAACATGCTGACATATCAAGCACCTTGAAATATACTCTGAAATCTTCTTCTTGTTGTTATATCACCAGAAGTGTTCTTGTTAATCATAGTACATTTTGGTGCCCTAATTATGGATAAATAATATTTATCTATATTCATTATTGAATAAATTATTCTTTATCCCAATATATGAAGGAACTCAAATTCTTGTTCTAAATAAAATCACACAATTATCGTTGATATGACACTCTTACATATTCCTTTCCATTAATGTATTCACCTTCTCCTATAACATCAGATCATCTCATTGTGAATCTATAATAATATATTGTATGGCTGGATTGTAAATCACTGGGGAAATGTAGTATTTATTCCTTGCCTTTATGATTCCAAAATCAATACTTCTTCATATCTAGGAAGATAGTTTTTTCCTCAATCCAAAACCTGGATACAGTAGCAAGTTAGTTTCTACAAAGAGCTTCAACCAACTTAATTTCCATTACAGGATGATACTGAAAATATCAATCATAGTCCTTGATTAGCTTTAACAATGTCCTTTGAATCATTTGGATCTTATTGTGTGTGAATATGTATATTAGGATCTAGTGATCAATATATATCCAAAAAATCCGACCATAGAGGTAATGATGCTATATTTTCAAAGAAGAAATCATAGCTACTAACTCCAGACCATGAGATAGGTAGTTTTTCTCATGGATCTTCAGCTGTTTCTAGGTTTAGGATATCACATTATCCTTTCTAATTAGTACACAGCCAAATCTATTCATTTAATAATCAGTATAAATCATAATACATTCATTACTTTTTGTTAATGTGAGTATAGGTGTAGTAATCAACCACTTCTTTATCTCCTTGAATCTTTTCTCACATTCATTCATTCATTCATACATTACCCCTTTATTCATTAACATAGTTATTGGACTTTAAAATCAGGAATAATTTCTACAAATGAATCAGTAGTACCCAACTAATATATGAAAATTGTTTATTTTCATGACACTAGAGGGTATATGCCATTCATGAATTGATTGTTTTGAATGGTCCATAAATATTATCTCAATTGTGATCACATGTATGAATAATTTGACATACTACATTGGAAATTCACACTTTCTAAACATGGTGTACAACATCCGGTTTTTTAATATAGCTAACAAAATCTGTTGGTATTCATCTTGTTCCTCATTTCCCTTAGATTTTACGATAATATCATTGGAAAAAACTACAAAAAAAATTTCCATTGTACTATTTAAAGACCTTATTCATCAAATCCATGATGATTTCAAGTGATTTATTATGTATGATTAGAATAACCAAAAATAATAGTGCCCATATCTTTTAATCATGATAGTCTTCAGAATATCTTACATCTTCACCTATAGCTGATTATATCTAGAATGAAGATCCGCCACTGAGAAGCAATATGTTCCTCATATATTATTGAACAAGTCATCAATCCACAGAATAGGATACATATTCCATATAGGGATATTGTTTAATTTACCAATAATTGAAACACAACTACATTGATATATCATTATTTTGGATAGACAACATCAACACACGCCAAGGTGATGCACTACGGAGTATGAACCCTTTGTCAAAATTCCCTTCAAAATGCTTCTTTAACTCCTCCATTTCAATAGGATCCACCATGTAGGGACATTTTGAGATATGATTAGCTATGGGTATGTGTTTTATAATGAAATATACCTCCTAATTAGGGGGACGTCTGAGTAATGACTTTGGAAATACCTCATTGTATTCACTCACAATGAGAATTTCCCCTAGGGTAAAACATACATCTGACTCAACCATTTGAGTGAGGATTGATTATTCGCATGGAATAAACACCCACACAGCTAATGTATTTCGCATTGCATATTCATGATCATGATTTCATTTATAGAGGACTGTGGGATGGTTTAGAATATGAAAATTAATTTCCTTTTCCAATCAATTTATAGGTGGTAAACATAACGAGATCAAATCTATTCCTATTATAGAAACAAATTACACCAAGGGGAATATCATGAGACTCTATAAAATAATTTTACATCATATTATGTCCACACTAAGATCACATCAAACAATTACATAATAATTTTCCAAATCCTGAATTGATAAATCCTTTTTAAGGTGTTTTAATAAACTAATAAATATAATTTTTCATATAATTTTTGAAAAAAAATATAATGAATACCTTTCATGCCATATGAAATTATATCATAGGTCGTGACATAATCCCATTCCTTCGGTTTTTCTCAATGAATTCTATCTCCATATTTGTATGAAGAGTTAGAGAGAAATACAAGATAAAAAAATTATCTTAAGGTCTTCCAATTAAATCCCATAAATTTATTCATTTTTTATGATGTTGTTAATCAATTTCCCCCATTGATAGACCTATCTATCTAGATGATAAATTACCAGATTCACCATATCCATCCTACAACATATATGTATATAAATGATCTAACTCATTGAGTGGACCCAATATTCCATGACTAGTGGATAAAAATATCCACAAAACATTGGTGGTTGTTTTATTATAATGTTATCCATAGGTAGTTCCCCCCTCTTACTTGAAGGGTTACATTTCACATATTCAAGTTATTGTTCATAAGTTGAGACAACTAGAAAAAATATCAATGAAATTTTAAACTCCAACCCCAATGGCATAGGGGTTGTTATTCAAGATATCACTGTGATTTCCCTCCCATGTGTTGTGGCATGGTTACTCTAGGATCTTAGATTTAATAAAATAATAAAGGTTAGAAATAAACAAAAGTAAACCTATTATAATAAAATAATTTAATCCTTTTTAAAATTATGTCTTAATGAATATTATTTTATATACATATGTTTTTAATTTCCAAAAAAAAACATTATCCATGGTTTCCTAATTATTCCTAGTACAATACTAAGGTATTTCTCTATCCTTCCCTAATCCAAATTCCCAAATTAATTATACCATTATCTAACACCATGTATCGTGACCTTTCTTTTTCATACATAACTTATTACATAATTTTTTAGAAAAATGAAATAAAAGAAACACACAAAATAGATCCAAAGGGTTAATCCCTAGTAAAAAATAGGACAATATATAAATTCTAAAAACTTAAAAATTTATTTAATACCAACTCTTCTATCATCCCGTTATCCCTCATGTTCTCTTTAGTACAATAATCCCATGAGGATATACATCAAATAAAGGGGTGTGATAAAAATCCATTAATATGTCAAATAAAAACATGATTCAATCTATGTTTGGGTGAGAAAAATCATTATAAAAATAACATTGGAATAGAATCACAATAATGGGAGGAATCAATAGGAATAGGGTTGAAATGTTGAAATGCAAAAATGTGAAACACCATGGCTTAATGGTCAACTATCATACATCATAGTGATCAAAATATAGAAATATGATCCTGAATATTTCAATTTTTATCATAAGATACATCACAATAACAAATTCATTGGATATCTATATAATTTTGAGTACACACGATCATATCATAATATGTATATTTTTCATTATAATTCTGGTCACACAAGCTACATCAACACATTCATATTATCATTCATGCCACATAGAACACATATTAGTCTAGAAAATTAAATAACCAATGGAATATATTGGTTTTCATTTAATAAATTACAAATTCATTAATAACCATAAGGAATGAAAATGAAAAAATATTATTTTTTAGTGATAATAAATCTTTAGTGAAGAAGAAACAATCTCAAGAGAAGTAAAAGTTGTATTTTTCTAAAAGAAGGTGATTTATGAAAACCATTTTTTTCATAAACTCCTTTTGAAAACATGTACATCCCATAAAAGATAAGATAATTATAAAAAATATATTTAAGGAACATTACATTCATATCCATACAGAAAATGGTGTGAATGATGGAAACCCAAAGAAATTGAGTTGGGTTTTACAATTCCCCTTACCTTGTGTCTGAATGAGTACTTTACATTATTATCATGTATAATAACATTATATTGTTTAGCTAACCCATCCAGTAATATATGTAAATGAATTTTACTCATTAGTGTTTTATTAATATCATTTATTGCCTTTTAAATGAGTTGTATAATTTATTTTCACTATTCAGCAGTGTTATTTTTCTTAGTTTTCATGATTAGTTCAATTTTATACAAGAATGTTCGTTCATGTAAATTGAGGATAAATATCCGTAAAGGTTAGTATTTTTTATTAATGATATTAAAAAAGTTTAAAAGATCTTATAAGTAATTTGGAAATATTTTATGGGGAAGAATCACCACATAAAAGTTAATGGTGGTCGTTTTATATTTATTTTGGTTTTTTAATACCAATGATAATTTGTTTGTTTTGTCATTTAGTAATATGAATATATGTACTTCCATAAGATAAAGAGGGTTGTAACATAAATAATAAAAAAAAATCAACAGTTATAATGCTTTAATTGTAGTGGTAGCAGGTCACTGTTGCGGTGGTAGAGTACTGTCCTAGTGGTCGGGACTGTGCAGTACTGTAGCAGCACAGGTACTGTAGCAGTACAATTCACATAATGGGAATTGGGCCAAAAAATGGGCATACGGGCCATGTATTGGGATAGATGCCCACTCGGCCTTCGTGCTATGTAATGGGTCTCCCTCTACCCAATTAAAGTGGTCCATGCTTTGCTTTAATAATAAATGAGGCTTTTCCCCCAACCTTTTACAAAAAGTAGTTAAAAGAAAATAAATGGGAATCTCCCACGATGTGGGAAAATTGACACATCACCATTTTCAATTTTTTTTAGAAGAAAAGAGACCGAGAGAGTGATAAGAGTTTAATGAAGGATATTCTATTAATAGTATATAATCAAATTATATAGTATTTAATTTATCTATCATACCATTTTGATGAGGGGCGTTGATGAGGGAATAAATATTAAAAATAACTTTAAAATAAATTAATAGAAAATAAAGCTGAATTTACATCATGAATTCCTCATCCTTGAGAGCCTCCTTAGAAAAATTGTTTTGGTCTTTTTAGGATTCAAAGAGCTAATGGACATGTGGAATGGACTAGGGAATATTGATGGGAATAATTGATATATGTCTCCAAGCTTGATATGTTTGAGTAAAAGAGGTGGATGGGTAATTTTATAGTGGAGGACATGTGTGTTTTTTCATTATTATATTAATGATTTTATTATTTTCGCTCAATAGTATGAGTAGATTGATTATTATCAATAATATATTAAAATAATTAATAAGACTTTGATATTTTGGAATTAAATCAACTATACATCATCAATGACTCCATAATTCATATATTTATCTTTTATCATAAATTTTTATATTATAATATTCATTAAAAATTAAAATATTTTACGAAATTAAAAAGTTACCCAAACCATTTTTAGACGTGTATTATTTATAATTGAATTATATTTTATGAAAATTATTTTCTAAATATGAGTAATTTTTAATTTAAATATTCATTTATTGGAAAATAAATATTTTAAAATTATTACTAATTTTAAAATGCATTGAAAAATTAAATAAGGTTTCATAAAATTTTATTAAAATAAAAAATGGAAATATAAATTTTTGAATACTTTTTATAAATGTAAATTTTATTTTTAATTAGTTAAATAATTATAAAATTTTAATTAAATATTTACAACTTATAAAGATACCAATATTTAATTAATAATTTTTAAAACGTTTATTTTCATATACTATGAGAGAATTATAAAATAAAATGATTTATTAGATGCATAAATATTTTTATACATTAATGGGTGATGATTCAATTCATTTGGATGGTTTACTATTCATAATGGTCATTTTACTGTTCCTATGGTCATGTAACTCTTTGATCAACATTGTTCCTTATCTTCTAGAAATAATTCTTATTTCATAATTATTCATTTATAGAGTCTTTATTATGGTATATAAGTTATTTTATGTGATTTATACTATATGAAATTACAATAATAATGGATAAATTCTATGGATAAAAGTTCAGGTAGTTACATCTATGCACTAAAATAAATATATCTTAAAGGTTTTATAATCATGTGCCTTGTTACGGGTAAAAATTGATTATAAATACTATAATTTATTTATTATTATTATATATTACGTCAATATAAGGCACATATAGATTCGTTCTGTTGGATTTTGTATCCTTGGAGATACTAACATAAAAGACATAACCAAAATAATTATATATTATTTTCATTCCAAGGATTTCATACCTACATGTCAGTCGCAAAAATAAATATAAATACTTATTTGATCACTATATGTACATGTTCAACTGACTAATTCCATCACATATATATCACTAGAGAATAGAGTATGAATATATCACAAAATAGATAGTATAAATAAAGGCATTTAAATAAATACCTACAATTCAAGAAATTACAATTTATATACACGACATGTGATCCAACATAAATCATAATGATGCATGAATTCACAAACATACCATTAATGATAATAGTAATACATACATAGGATCATTATTAATCTATAAATCCTTAACTATAACTCTAATACCTTCACAATAACATGAAGGTTTGTTGGACATAAACTGTCTTGGAATATGGAAACTCCCCTACCTTAGTTCCACAATTCTTATCATTTTTATATTATTTCCTATAATATACATGAATAAAATAAAGGAAATTTTACATTGATACAAATTTTTAATACCCCGACCTAAATCACTAGGTATGAGCCGAACTTCAACATAACCTCATGTGCTCCCCCTCATAAGCAAGGGAATGTTGACTAGTTGTACGATTCTAGAGATTACATGGGGATACTATTACCTTAATAATTATATAAATTGAACAGTGTACAAAATTTTATAATCAAGAACAAATAACATTACAATGAAAAATAAAATAATCATGAAGTAAGAATAGTTATAATGTATTTAAAACTATGTCAAACCAAACAAAACCCAATTTCAAAAATCAAAAAATATATATCATAAAACATGAATAAATTGATAAAATATACTATGAATGATGTTGGGAGTTGGTCCCATTACCAATTCAATATCCTAACCCCAAAATCCTTCTCAACATACCACTATATTAATTCACTTCTATAGATCTCTAATCATAATGATTACATGATAATCATCATACTTAGGTAGGATTTATGTATAATCCCAATAGGAAACTACCATGAATCCTTATAAAAATGAACATGTATATTTAGGAACATATTAGTAGATAATTTAAATGGTTATAATGGAATAAATTCAATCACAATACATGTGTTTGTGTGAAAACTAGGATATCAAGGATTCCAATCATACATGCTCCATCACCAAGAAAAATTACTATAATATGCAGTCGTTAGATGAATTTGATTAAATTATGTATCCTTATCTACCTTATGTGAATATAAACATTCCATATTAAATTAATAACTCCAAGACAATGTTTTAGGTCTTTTCACACATATGATTCACGTATATCATGATATTTCACACCTGCTTGGCATGCCCACATTAATGGAACTCTATACATAAGGAATGATATTCACAATAAAAACATCATAAAGGCATATAAACCCTATTTAAATGGAATATGATGTTCTCATCCCATGTTATCTTTTCATTCCACAATTTAGAGGCACCCTTCATATATAATGATCTAAAAATGATTAATGTCATTCAATATCTCCTTTTATAGAGTTTCCTTAGTCCATCAGGTCCAGACATCAACCTAAACACTGAACATAGGTCCCACTAGATTTGAAAAAATACGCATGTTAGGGATATCATAGAATGGAAAAATATATCATAATAATTTTCTCAAAATCAATGAAAAAATACATAATAAAGGGAAATATATAAAAAAATTCAATCATGGAATATAAAACATTCCATAACTATGAAATTATAAACCACTAAGGTAAAATATAATAATAAAAAACATTTTACAATAAGAAATGGATTCATGGTATACCAACACAATACATACAAACTATATCGAGTATATTTCTTTACACTATTTTCATTCAAACAAGCCACTAATTTTAAATAACATTATATAAAGGCCAAATATGTTTATGATGTCTTACATTGAGAATGTGAATGCCAGTTTCTAAAATCCATCAATGGAAAATGCCCAAATCATTATATCACACCCAAATTCAGTAGAAAACTATCAAATTAATCATTAAATTTTCTATATTATTTGTATTAAAATATGATATAATGCTACGAGGTGTAATCCACATCATCATACCAAATGATATATATTTTTCAACAGATTTCAATTTTAGTTTGATCAAGAGGAAGTGATTCTCAATATATATTTCTCTTATCCATAAAAAATCCATATACTCTCCATTAGATCATGATATAATCTATATATCATGACATCAAGGCATGTATAAATAATTTATCTAATGAGATAAAGATATGTTCTAGAATATATATAAAGGAATAAGGATGAAATAAAATCTTACCTTCAATCAACATGATTCAATACCATAGATAAATTATATTAGTATGATGGAGGAATAGAACCACCATGAATAACTATATACATCCCTAGTTTTTAGATCCATAGATTTAGGAGAAATAATGAAGTGTTAAAGAGATGTTTTTTGCACAAATAATTTTTTTGGATTATGTAAAATCCCATCCATGTTATAGTCACCCAATTTAACTTACCACAGACATACCATGTGGGAATCTCTACCACTTATTGGATATCTAACTATTTGGACACACGGTTTGGTAAACTTTTTTAAAACAAATTATTTCTCTACTTATTTTATCTAATTTGTTTTCAAAAAAAATGTTTATCTTTATCTCTATCATTGTTGAAAATTTTCATCACATAAAAACCATCTCCAAATGAGTCACATGTTTTCCTTGGGAGAACTGAAAGTCTTACCCTAAACCTGATCCAAATGCGTAAAAAATTTAACGATTATAATGCAGCAACCATTGAAATTTAATGATAAAAAATATTTATTAATTTATTAATTATATTTTAAATATGTATAATTATTATAAAAATACTAGGTAAATTTTTACTCAGAAGGAAAAAAATCAATAAATATATCCAATTTTGGGTATCAATCATTATATAGTTATATTTAAAAAAATACTCCAAAATTATGTAAATTTAATTTTTCTAATGAAGATAATTTGTTATATCATCATTTCAAAATTACATTAATGTAATTTTTTATCTTGAAATATTTATATTTAATTGATAATGGAAATTACTAATTTTAATTGAGTTATCAATTTTATTATCATAAATTTAGAGGAAATATTCTATTATATATTAGATTTCAAATTCACTTGTCTATTTTTATGAAAAAAATTAATATAGTAATGGTTTTTAATATTATTTTTATACATTAATTTGGTAAAAAAAAATTATACATAAAAATCACTTTTTTGAAAACTTATTCAGTATCGCATTATGTAGGTTTATATATAAATTAAAATATCCCACATGTATTAATTGAATCATGAAATATGGATTCCATATGTTTAATTAGGGGTAAAAAATGTAATAAATATTTTGATTTTATTTTTGGTCATTATGTGTAGTTACCATGGTAAATATTTCTTACCTCGGTATAGGTAATCAGGTAATTAATGATAAAAATAATATGAAAAGGTGTAACCCCCCCCCCCCATTATAACTATTTTATATAATTAATTTGGTATGTTTTCTCTGACATGACTATCTATGATTCAAAAATTTGGAAATTTCATTCTAGATTCATTGGATTACGAAACATATATTGTTTAAAGAAAATATAATGTCCAAAATTTTTCTATATTTATTTTAATATTTGTATTAATATTTGATAGGGATACAATATCTTATGTTAGGTTATAAATAGTCACATGAAAAATTAATTATTATTATATCTTGGTAATTTATTTCTAATTCTCAGAAATTAATCAACTTCAAAAAATTCTTATGCAAGGTCGAAATAGTATTTATTAAATTAATAATGAAATTAAATAAATCAATTTAACTATATTAGAAGTAATAATTTAAATTAATAATTATGTTTCATAATGTTTTTAAGAAAATATAACATGTTATGGATTTTTAATAGTATTATATTCATATTCTTTATTTTCATGTTATTTTTAGAATAAAATTCAATCAATATTACAAAAAATGACATTAAGGATATTATATAGTGTATAATGTTTTATTAAAAAAAATTAAATTCATAAAAATATTATCCCTGGCCTAGATAATGTTGTATAGTTGATAATATGAATCATGGTCCATCTCTGGGGAACATTTCCTTTTATAATTACTTTTTTGACTCCATTAGTGTACAAAAGCATGAAACCATGGTAACAGTCAAAATGGTTAACAAAGGATAAAGAAGGGAAATGGTCAAAAAATTACCTAAAAATGTCTAATTATTTTTACATGATAGTATTTAGACTCTTTATAATATTATATATATGTGTGTGTGTGTGGAGGCATTTGAAAATGAAAAATATTTTCTTGTAAATTATTATTTTAGTCAATTCCAATAGTGCCCCACCCCTTTCTTATAAAAGGGAACTTCCAATCATTTATTCATCATACCTTTTGAGCCCTCTATTTCAAATAAAATAATACCAGGTCAATTCCCAAAATTCTATCAAAAGTTATATATTACATTTTTTTAATCATAAAAATGAGCTACGAAATATTTTTGTGTAAACCATAAGAGGATTTCAAAAGAAGAGGTATTGTTCAAAACCAACAGGGCTTGCCAGAAGCAAAGAATCTGACCATTTATTAAAAATAAAATAAAAATAACATAATAGGAGGAATATATCAAACAAATAGAAATGTTCTTATCCACCTAATAGTACGTCTAAATATCATAACACGGAATATCATTTCCATAGTCAGGGTCACTAGAAACCTGCCTATCAGATTGATATTTATCTAAGTTTAAAATCATAAGATTTCCTTTTTCCACTATTCTAGGAATCATCAATGATGCTCTGGAATACACATTCCAAATAAGGTTAGAGTCATCCCTACACAGTCTTCATTTGGAGGGAATATAGGTAAAACCCTCACCAACTATCATCATTTCCTTCCAACCCACGATTATCTCCCTGAATGATGCATGCCCACCACTTCTTGAAGCATTAATAGGGGTATCATTACACCTTTCATCCTCAGATACATTCCCCTATTTATCAGAAAATTTTGAATATTGAAATGGGTTTTGTATTTTTTTTTTGCAGGTTACACACTATTGTTCATCAATCTGATCATCGAATTCTACATGAGATTGATCAGGGATCATTAATCCTGGATGTGTAGGGATTTACCTAGCTGTAGTAACCACATTAATCAAATCAACCTATGTGTATTAGGGGGGGAATATGAGCACTCTCCAGAGACATATTCACCAGAAAACCCATTCCTTTTAGCTGGGACATGTGATAGTCATATTTCATAGAAATTATCACATTATACATAGTGGAAACTTGATCCTTGATTGCATCACCATCATGAACCAAAGGATTTGTTAATGAAGCATATCTTATACCTATCATCCATTGGTAATGATTTGTTGAATGACCACTCATACCACATTTCTCAAATAAAAAATTCAGGCATGTCACCAAATAGTGTCCAACAACCATATAGTAATTCCAAAAAAGTTGTTTTTTCCAAACTTAACAAAAATTTTAATGTTATATGAGGGTTTTGAAAGATAAACCTTGTCAATAAAGGTGGAGATTAAGTAAACCTCCACCAAAATCATGTAATAGTGACCAAAAATACCTTTTTAGTCTCCTTGTAGAGAACTATTGGAGTTCTAATAGTTGTATCAATGACTTTAAAAATTATCAAATGAAAAAGAATCTAATTGAACCCATCTATCCAAACAGAGACTATAGAAATGGAATTTTTTTCAAATGAAATATAAATTTCCAAATACCATTAATGTAAGTAATTTCATCCAGGTTTTAGTAATAGTGTCCCCATTCTCCTTGCACAAATTTTCATGTCATCAGAAGGAAATAGAAAATTAAATCATCCTTGAGAAAGAGAGATGAAATTACAATTAGAGAAACCCCATAAGATCGATATTAAATGAATCATATCATCAAGCTTCCATTGGTTTTTACCCTCATGTAAAATAATGCATACAATCAATTTGTTCATTCAAATCAAAAGCCTCTAAACTAGAACTATAGTATTGGATTTAATGTTAGTTGATGAATCCTTACAAAGGATCCTACTAGGACATGAATCCTTGAGAATACCCGAAGAAGTAACATCATTCTGGTTCGACAAGAATGGTCTATTAATTAAAGCATCAGTATAAGATTGAGAGTTGAATTCCTTACCACAAAAATGAATTGGATCCACTGTAGAATCCGACAATGATTCATTCTCGATCACACCAGATAGAATCCTCCAATCCATATGGTTTTTATTCACAACATCAGATGATCATTGTAGCACTTCTTCAGATCTAGTATGAAGACATAGGATTTGGTGAGGTTAGGAAAAGCCTTCCAGCACAACATTTTATCTATCATATAGATCTAAAACTGAGTGAAGATAGTCTGGAGTGTGATTTGTTAGAGAATTTGTTGGGATATGAGTATCATAAAGATGTCTTGGGGAGTGAATCGCAATATCATATCTATTGGGTAAATCTACCACTATGCAAGGATGAGACAAGACAATATTTTTCTACACATCTATAAGGTTGCAAGTTGGAGAAGGATGTAATGGGCCACAGATAGTCAAAGGAGCTAATGTAGAGCCACTAGGAGGGAGGAGGTTGAATATGAGGATGTGGGGGATGGTCATGGCCCATATCTATCTCATTCATAAAAAATTAGGACATGAAAACATTGTTCTTGTTTATCATTTACTAAAACCTCGTAAACTGATAAAATTTGTTCCCCTTCACTACCTCTCATAGATGGATATAATAATGATTTAATGTATATATAAAATATTAAAGAATTATTTTAATTATGAATATATTATATATCATGTACATTATTACCATCCCATCCATTGAAAGATCATTACATTTTTTTCTTCGAGTGAATTGCCACATCCCCAAAGAGTTATGATTCATTTTTCATAACCACTTCACAAAGATGAAATATATATGTGTATTTAACGAATTAATTTTATATTTCTAATATAATATTAGATTTTTCATTTCAAAATAATAATTTTTTTCTTTATATATTGTTCATTGAAATGCAGAAACATTTTTCATGTTTAGATACGACATAATTTATCCAAGACTATAACATTATTAATATTTATTAACCATAATCATGGATTTTTTTAATAGTGTAATTGATTTTTAATAATATAATTATTTCATAATTATTGTTTATTGTATAATGTAGTAATAAAAATTTGTCCCATAGTCTTCCTACCAATATGAATTTGGACACATGTGCTGAATATCATCATAACATCTAACATGAACCTAAATGATTTAATAATTGAATATAATATGTTAATAAATAAAATAAATATAATAATAAACATCAAAAGGATTCATAATAATTTAAATATTTAATATATTTTTATTTCTTATGATGATAAATTATATATGTGATCCGGCCGACTTGAGATAAAGGGAATTTAACCTAAAAACTCATTTTAAATTTCCAAAAGATTTTTCTTTTCTAAATCATTTTCATCCATATTATAAAATTTATTTTATATATGTTTTAATACAAACATAAATATAATAAAAAGTAAAATTTTTGACACTTCTACCTTTATATTAATGTTTCTAAAAATAGAATATTTTTAACATTACTATTTTATAATAAATGCCAACAAAAATGATATATTTTAATGAATAAAATATAAGAAAAAATTAAAATCTATTTAATAATTATTTAATGTTTGGATTATATTAATATTTTTCATGTCATCATATTAGAGAAAACATAGTTTACTTAGTTCTTTGAATTTTGGTGTTATAAATTTATTCTCAAAATGGAATGTTATTTCAATAAGGAATAGTGTTTTCTATATGGGTTTAAAATAGTTTTTTAGGGTTTTATGATGGAAAGGTTGAAGAATTTAATGTTTAATTAATGATATGGTTCTTGAAAATAATATTTGATTAATGATTTATCCTAATTTATAATAAATAGTTAGTGTGTCCCATTATTTCTCTAGAATTATTTGCATAATGTTGGGGTAGAAGGGGGGAGATAACCAGGATAGTTTCTCTTATTGATTTAACACGTTTCAGGTTGTTTCATATATGAGATTAAAATGAGATATGAATATAATTCTATATGATTCCAAAATGGATAACTATTGTATTGATATTGAATTTGAAATTATTATGAGAAAATGTTTTTGTGTTTTATAACTATATGATTTATTTCATACGCTCAATGAATATTTTGATAAAATTAATCATTTTATGTGGATTCATGTATTCACTAGACTAAAAAATTAATTATTTTTATACTCCTTGATAATATTATTTATCTCACCCAACTTTTTAATATTCTTCATAAGTTTTAGTGATTGGTTTGTAGAATAAATAACTCATGTTGATATCATAACAATTTTTTATGTAAATAAAATATGTTTAATTATACATTTTTGTCATTGGGATAACAATTATACAAAGTATATTTCATCACATTAATATATACTGATTTTTTATAAAAGCTTTTTGAACTATCTACATAATAATATATACTCTAATAATCATATATATGTAATAACATAAATTATTTTCTTATAAATAATTCTAATGAAATTCATTTAGCATGGATACTTATATTTGGAATTAGAGGATTTTTTTTATAACATTAGTGTTTAGGATAATGTTAATTGACTACCATTAATAGATTACAATTATTTCATAAGAATAAATGATATTTAATTTGAATATTACAATGATTCATTTTCTAAAATATTTTTTAATAATGGTCATCTAAATATAAAACAAGGAACATGGGGTTGGAAGGTATTACGATAAAAATATCCTTCAAAATCAGTATCCCTTAGTTTATGGAATTGGAACTGATAATTTTATTAACGTGATGGATTAGTTGATGGAGGATATAAATAGTAGTGTCTTATATTTCATAACAAACTAGATTAACCACATATGAAAATGTCAATAGATGAGAATTTGAATAAACATAACCCTATATAATATAGTGGAACTTTTGATCTAATTGTAGTGATACTATGGATGAATTCACTACAAAATATATTTGAATATGTTTATAACATCAAAATGTAACTCTTAAAATTTATCATTTTGAATGTGAAAATGATTGAGGGTTGTGTTTGGTTATGAATACTATAGGGAGATCTGTACATAAATCCTTTGAATAGAATATATTAAAGAATATATTTCTAGATAAATATATCCCTATGTTTGATTGACTTTGTATGGATAAAGAATCATAATGTTGTAGAAAAAAAATATGATGATATAATTTTTATTTATGAATTACATTTTTCTTTATTGGATCAGAATGTACAACATTTTATTTTTTAGCTTGATAGAAAAATTAATTGAATTTACACAATATTGAATCCAATTTTAAGAATTTTACTAGAAAAATTATAATTTAAATGTTTGGAAAATATTTTTTGGTGTGCTGGTAATGTTGAGAAGATATCTTCCCACACCTATTTTTTTTAAGATGATAATTTATGAAATGTAGAAGGTGGAAAGAAAAAATCAATATATAAAGTCTTTAGGAACTCCCCCAACATGTTCCAAGTTTGGTAAAATAAATTTCAAGTAATTTTTGACTGGATCATGAATTTTTTTATTGTGTGGTATGTTTTTTCACATGATTCTTAAAAATATTGAAAAATTATTGATCATCCTGGGAATGGGGTAACAAATATCTAATCAACAGTGAGATCTTTTAATTAAATGGATTTGTGTAATTATTATAATGTGTCTTCGATGTAAATAAATCATGGTCGAAAAAGTTATTATTGAAATAAAAATGGTTTGTAAGTATCATTAGATACAACACTAGTTGATGTTCACCCATATATTGAAGTGGTGATAGGTTTGTTTCTTATTTATTCAAATTATGTCAATGCATTATTTGACTGAGGATCTCTACATTACATCTTTTTAAATAAATGTAAACGTAAATGGGAATATCATTTCTTGAACCTGATGTGGAACTTCATATGAAAAATCTCGGTGGAAATATTAAATTATCTATGATTTATATGAATCATCCCATAATTATTAATGGGATTGTCTTTTCTACAAATCATGTTAAACAGCCCATAGAATATTTTGATAATATTATTTTATGGGATTGATTTAAATTTTTTATTATAATATATATAATAGATAAATTAAAATTTTACTCAATGATTTCATACCTTTGATATCCTACTATGAAGCAGAAAAATTGATTAAATATCGAAGAAAATGTTAGTTATCTCCCATATTTAAAAAAAGATAAATAGTATATATTAGAGATGTCCTAGTTGTGTGTAAATTTAAAGATTTATTTTCTCATGAAATGGATAGTGTTATTATTTATTGAGAGGTTGTGTTTATTTTTGAATTAGTTTTAAATGTTGACACTTTTTTTAAACCCATTTATTGCATGGATCAAAAATATAATAATGAATTGAAATATTAGTTTCTAGAGATTCTATATAATGGTTTCATTGACCCCACCATTTCTTATTGGGTTTATATATATTAATTTGTTAAATATATTGATATTTCAATGAACCTTTTTAATGATCATGGATCCATGAGTACAATCAATTTTAATAACAAGTATCTATTTGTTAGAGTGATTAACTAAATAGGGGGTGAATTGAGTACCCCAATAAAAATTTATATAAAACATTATTAATTTGGAATCACCCAATTAATGTTAAAAGGATAAGTTAATCAATATATTTGATGATTATAATTTCTAACCATTTAAATAGTTTCTTTAATATTTATTAGTTCTCAGGTAATAAAATATTAGTTAGTCCTATGAAATCAAATTATTTAATGAAAATATTACGAAACCCCTAATAATGATTATCTATACAAGTATTAGTGTTTTTGTACAAAAAATTCAATTATAAATTTAAAAATAAATAAAATAGAAATATAAAATAGAAATTTGAAACAATATGAATAGTCTCAAGCTGAAGCAAAGTCATATACACTTAACGATCACCCAACTAAAGAGTTTATATAAAATAAAAAAGTTTTTCCACACCCTATATTGATAATTACCATATTTTACAAAATTTTCTCAGTAAGAAACGACCTCTTCCACTATTATCTATGGGAGTAAAAAATCAGTTCACACATAGTCCTCTACCAATTTTATCAGTGGGAGTAAAAATTTAAGATGAATTTTGATAATTTATCATATATCATCCCATTCATCATTATTGAAAGTGAGAATTTAATAAAATAGAGTATGTACACACACACATCTCAATATATAGAAATAATTAAATAGAACATAGAAATATAGAACTATAGGAAAATAAATTCTTGGTCTATAACAATGCATCTCATTACTCATGGAATGTGTTTTTAAATGAAACATGATTCAAGTTCACATGAAATATTAATAAGAAATAAGTGTCGTGGACTTGTGTTCCATACTACACAAAGGCATTTTATTTAATTATTTGGTTTATGTCCCCTATCAAGTAATTTTAGGATGTAGTACATTACCACTTCCTCTCTATGTTCATGTTCGATAATCACGATATCTCATCTTGTTATCTATCTACTTCCAATGATTATTCAGTACTCCGTAAGAGGGATTATGCTTCTTTTGTTATCAGTAGAAGTAGAAATATCTGGATTCTCTCATATTCATCATAATACTTGTATGAAACAATTTTCTATGAATTCTTAATGTCATTTAATAGAGAATAATTAAAATATCAATCATCATTAACATTAGTAATACATCTATTTGAATAATTTAGTTAATAAAATATAAGTAATAGTTATGGTTTGTACTAGAAGGGTGACTCAATCTATGGGGTGTCTCATAGTCTAACATTGTATTGACATTGATGATTGGTTCTTTAACTATGTCATGTACTTTTCAAAATTTCATTTTTGGTAGTGTCTGGATGAAAAAGCCTCATTGCTTGCGGTGTGATGTACTTATCTAAAATTTTACTTCACTGGTTGTGTCTCACACTTTTCCAAATTTAGGATTTGGTGGAATTAAATCCTGAGAGTGAGATATCCTAGAAATGTCTCATACTTAGTGAAATTTCCTTTATTATGAGGATTCATGGTCAATATTTAATCTATGCTACGGTGTCTTATACATGGTCAAAATTTTCTCTCAGTGGTGAATTGAGTTGGTAGTGTTTCCTTGTCTTTTAGTGAGTCATCTCGACTATGTCTAATCCTTATCATTGATTAGTGGTAAACCATACTTATAAAATTTGATCACATATCATAGATTATGTAATACATACAAAAGACAAGAAATTATTTAACATCATTAGAATCGTATTTTTTTTTTGAAATTAACCGTGGAGATCAAGATTCTCCCCCTTTTTATTGATCACAGATCATGGAATCGAAGGTATCTCAAATTAAAAAACATGTCAAAAATAGGTTGATCAAAAATAGAAATCATTAAAAATCATTCCCATTATGTGAAGATAATATCAATGACTAATAATAATCAAATAAATGTAATTATCAACTATCAAAGGTAAAAAGAGTAAAATATAGTATCAAAGGAAGAATAAAAACATCACAAAAATAAATAATAATTAATTTAAATACATGAAATTCCATATGGTTATACCCCTTTGGGGATTATAAAAAATGTTGAAAATATTTATAATTACAAATTAATCCTATAATAAGATTAATTTTTATTGTAGAATAGGATTTTTCAAAGGAATTAAAAGAACTATATTGGAAAAAGATATTACAGAACAACTCCTCCAAGATATAGTTTAATCTAACCAGCATAACATTTATACAGTTGAAGATGGGTCTATTGGTTCTTTTCCTTTGGCTAGTCTTTCATCATATCTAAAGAAGTATATGCAACATGTTTTGAATAATATCTAGGAAAGGTAATGGGAACTCTAGTTGGAGGTCCAATGAAATCTCAAGGATTTCGTTTCTCTATAACAATAACAGGTATGAGTTGTCTTATAACATATTTATGATGAAGAGAGAAAGTTTGGAACCCGGTAGGATGAGGAGCTCATGTATTACTAGAAACTAGTGGTATTTAAGAGGCCTGTGGGATAGATGGAATGGCTTCCTATGATAAAATTATAGTACCATGAACATGAATAAATTGCTTCATGTTACTCAGGAATTTTATTTGAATCTAACCCCCACATTTCATTACTTTAAATAAATCATCCTTCCCATCCAGAACACTTTCAGCACAGGAGTCATCTCCATCCAATATCATAATTTCTCATTAAATTATAAAGGATTTTTGGTTTCTTCATTAAATTCTAATGAAAAAAATTGATATTTTCATCCATGGAATGAATGGTATAAATACTAGAGAGATATTATTTGATAGCATTAGTTATTGTCTCTCAGCCAACATTTATATCCTTAGAATATTATGTAATCATCATGTGATCATTCTTGGTACACTACTCAAACATTCTTAGAATCTATAATGGTATTATAGGTTCTAAAATAGAATGACCACTTTATGCAACAACAACCACTTCTCTAACATCTATTCTGATTTGTTCAACATCAACTATAGGAGGTTCTTTGATTGTAGATTTTAATAGGGATACACAGTCAAGAATTTGAAGAATTACAACCAAAGTGTTCAAAGAAAACTTTATATCTTCCATCATATGTTTAAAATATTCAGTCTCATTACTTGTATATTTGTTTTCAATGTTTACATAAGGGATGTGATGCCTCATTTTTGGTTGTGTATATTGGAACACTAATTCAAAGAGATTTTGTGCATCTTTCTCACTATGTTTGGTAAAGAGTGGATCTTTATTGTTTAGGAAATTTTCAACATCTAAATGTATGTTTCTACAAAAATAATCTAACTCACTCATTATAACAACATCAAGTCGTATAGTAGGAATATGAGAAAGAGGTTTAGATGCTTGAGGTATAATAAAGAAATTTTTTCTCACATCCCATCAAATGAACATGTCCAATCATAGATCCCATATTATCTTGTTCATTCCCGACCGTAGGTGCACCACACTTTTTTGGGGTCCTATTGAATTTATCACAATATAATTTCATATTATCAACCGAACTATTTTTAATTTTATAAAGAATAGGTGAAACTTATATAGATACAACAACATCAGATATAACAGTAGGGGTCTCAACATTCTGAGGAGTATAATTCTATCCACTAATTGTTTTTACAATACTAGATGTTGTTTCTTCCTTCAACTGATCATATATCTCCCCAGTAATTATAGTTGTAACATCTACCTTGTTGAAAATAAGAGGCTAATCATTATCTATGATAACCCACTGTACTCCGCAATATTCATCCGAAAAATTTCCATCCATGATTGTTCAACTACACATTCCTAAATAGTAGCTATAATGCTGATCTACTTAATAATTGTGGAATCAGAAAATATATATCCATCACCAATTAAACTCAAATCAGTTCCTTTAGAATAAAATATTCTTTTTAATAAATTAAAATGATTTGGATTTATCCCTCTTAACAAAATTTTCATTCTCCTTATTCTCTAGATGAACATCTCTAGTCTAATTTGGTTTCCCAACAGAAGCACATAGTGAAGGATGAATCATTGGAGGCATCTCTACATCTCTCATTCTGATTATTCCACATGACCCATCAAGATTAGAATAATCATCATCTGGTTCACTATTATTATTATTTTAATCATCTCCATTACCATTACCACTTTCAGTTCTTTAATTTTATTCTTTCTCATCATCATCACAATTATCTTCTTCTCCATAATTTTTTGAATTTCTTTAAATTTGATCCCCTCCCGATAATTCAATATATTATTCATCACATTCCACAAATTATTCTATTTTTTGGATGTCTTATATGTGTTATAGGAGATCTCTAAGTAATGAGATACTATTTTGGAGATATGTATGGTTCACATCCTTCATCTATAAAAGGTTCATTTTGTTCTTCTTTTACAATAGATTATTCTTCTTCATCTGAATACTCACAATCATTAAAAATGGGTCAACAATATCCCATGGTCTAGTGGGATTATCCACTAGGATATCCACAAAATACAATTTGTCATTATCAACTACAAACAATTTCATCCAGGGGGTGCATATAATCTTCATCATTGAGAAGATTTATTTTGATATAAGATCACCACAATAATAAAAAACTACTTCTTCATCATTTGAAACAAGTCCTTTATCCTATTACATTTTAGAAATAATCTTTACATAAATTAGTGAAATAAAATTAGATGAATAATTAAAAAACTCAGATAGATGAACCATAAGATACATAAATAGATTCATCTTAATCCAACTTTTAACAAGACTAATCATGTAAGTATATTGAAATCCTATGATAGAGAAGTCACATTTCTAGGGACTCAACACGTGATGAACAAATTTGATGAGTATATTACACTATCCATATAACTAGGAGGGTACTATAATTCTATCTATCATGTCACATTTACTGTCTTTGTGGTCATTTTCAATAATAAATACGTCAATGCCCTGAGTAACGGATCCTTATTAGTCATCATAACCACATTCATAATGAAATCCCAAGAATTTGGACTACTATTTTGAAGAAAATATTACTCCGTGAACATTAAATATTGAGAACATAAAATATTCATTTATCTGATTAAATACAAACTAGAAATGGTGGAAATAATGATGTATTAATATTCAATTAAAATGACTCTTATTCCAATAGAACCCATATTACACAAAATGATCATAAATAAAATTGATAATGAGATACATGGTGGAAATCAAAGGTTGAATGTTCTGTAAGGAAAAGGGTTTCATTGGGATTGAAATAGAAATACAAGAGAGTGTTGGTGTGTTTTAAATAGAAAAAGTTTCATTTTTATCATTTGAGATTATAGGTATTATAAAATTGAAGTCATAATTGAATTTTATTTCATGAAAATATATGTAAGGGATAATAGAAATAGAATAAATTGAATGAAAAGAAACTAGAAAATAAAAAAATTAGAGGAATTAAAAATACAAAAGGGCATAAAAATACCGAGGGTGAGAAAAACAGGACGGTGTTTTAAGTAAAATTTTCTGACAAACACATATTGGTGTTAAATAATGATTTGTCTTAGAAATAGTGTGTCATAACTATGGTGTGTCATATAAATGGAATCTCATAACAATATTGTGTCATAGAAAATTAAACATTACAAAAAATAATTATTCATAGTCCATGTTTGATAATGATCATTCCCCCTAAATTTAATAGTCTAGTAAATATATCATCTAACTATTGTTTTATTCTAATAAAATCTATGGTGATATTCCCTTTTTGAAAATGGGCACTCAAAAAGGTGTATATTTTAACAATTTTTATTTTACAATAATGTGAAACAATATTCATTGAAATATTTATGGACCTTTTTTATCAAAATTTATAAGGACATGTTAGAATTGATATCTATAGTATAGTAAATTGTGATTCATCAACAAATATTTTCACAACAACGTCCATTAGAAATTCATTCAACTTTAGTAGTAGACAATGAAAAAAATTGTTTCATACTAAACCATGAATCTAGAGATTTTATGAAAAAGTGAAATGTTTCGGAGTTATCTTTCTCACTTACATCCACCACAATCAACATAAGAATAACCCACTAGAACTTATTTTTTTCCTACAGTGTAAACAAATCATCAATTGGTTGTATATTTGACGTATTGTAAAATTCATTCAATAACATTTATGTGCATTTCTTTTGGATATGATTGAAATTGCAAACACATATGTAGAGTAAACAATATTTCTTCTTGGCTAGATGTAAAGTAGAGAATACATCCAATCATACCTATGTGTCTAGTTTGATCAACTAGTTTCCCATCATCTTCAAGCCCCAATTTACAGGTGGTACCCATAAGAGTATCACTTCAATTAGTGTTATCTAGATGAAAATGTTATGAAATTAATTTTCAATATTTACTGTGTTTCAATATAAAAGATATGACCAAAGCCTCAATTTTATCATGGAAAGGGGATACAATGCAATGAATAACATGGATCATACAATGTAAGGATGTCTCACTGAGACTCGAACAAGATATCTTTCCTAGATCCATTGGGGAAGCTACCACTGAGCTACACCCCGAGGGAATTTAATTCAATATAATTTAATCTTTATTTCGAAAAATGTGAAATCCTAAAAAGAATTTTAGTTCTCCCATTAAACTCATTTCAAATTCTATTTTTATCATTTTAAAAAAAAATATTATAATGATTATTTCATGATTATCTGGAATTAATACCTTCAATATATTTTTATACTACTAAAAAATATTTTAAATTCATTTTATGAAAAGGGTAGGGTCAGATATACATTTTAAAAATCCATTTCAAAAAAACATAATTACTTGGAATATCATACGAATATCTAAGAGTATGTTTCAAACACTAAAAATCAAATTTTATTATAGAAACATGATTTGGGAAGCTAATGGGTTGTTTCAAAAATGAATACCCAACTATAAAACCATTAAAGAATTCACTTTTCACGACCAATTGATAAATATTAAATTCTAATGAGCTCCACAGGAATGTATGATTATTATGGACTGAAGTATGAAAACATGTGGATAGGTTTACTTATATTATATCATTTATTCATGACTATAAATTTGTGCAATAAGTCTAACAATGTTTCTAAATACTACAATTGAATCATATACCTCTTTCTAAACACCCGTTTAGATCCAATAATCATTGTTTCCCTAAGACAAGTTACAAGTTCCCGCACTTTTTTTCATTAAAACTTATTTAATCCATATTGCATTAAAACTTCCCATAATTTATCATTAATGGAATCATTGATGTTATTAGGTACATGATGGGAAAATAAAGGTTGATGTTCAACAAGATTCTTAAGATAAACTCTTGGTTGATAACCACTATATAGATATCAAAAAAAACATTTAAAGGCTGGTAAATTTTTATAATATCTCTAGAAAAATATGGATTGGATCTTTATACTTTTAAAGCTTCATGTTCATGATGTTTTGGAAATACATCAGAACATGAATGTTTTTTAACTGTTTGATAGCAGATTCTAATGGTTTGGAATTTAGGTTCAAACAAGATAAATCATCCTCATGGTTTTCTAGAGAGGTTTTTTAGGATCATGTGAATCAGTATCATAAATTTTGGCATTAAATGTTTTATATAGGATTTTTTCATATATTAAAGAATCTATATAATTTTCAAGAGATTTGACAACTTATAAAAATTCGTTCATCACTTTTGGAAGAAAATATGTCCAAATTTTCCATAGTGTTAAGAATGAATACATTAAACCCAAAAACACTAATTTAATTATACATAGGATTCCTATTTATCAATAGTGAGTAAGGATTATTCTTAAGGATACACATAATCGAGACCATATTTATGGGATATCATAATTTATTGATGGCTTCTTCCTAAAAATTATCTGGTAGGTCATACTCGATCAACATGGTCCATGATATCTATTTAATGTTATATTTCTTTTTTATCTATATTCTATTAAGAGGTCCTAGGAGAGTGAGTTTATTAATTAACCCATTCTAAGAAATTATAGATTCAAAATCATGATTCTAAAACTCACTACTATGTACATGTCAAATGGTCTTAAATCTATGTACACTATGATTTTCTACAAACTTAGCATTAATGATAATGTAAGAGATTTCTTCACATTTTTGTGATTGAAATTATACTAATGTATACATAGATAAATCAACTATGAGAATATAAAAATAGTTCATTACATTTAAAATAAAAACTCTATATGGTCTAAAAAAATCCATGTGAATCGAATCGAGTGGTTGAGAAGTTGACAAATCTTTTGATTATTTTATAAAAATCATAGTGTTGTTTCCCATTATGGTGGGGATTAAAGAATTTATAATTTAAGAAATAAATCATAGGTAGAGCTTAAACCAACCAAATACTAGTAATATTTCAAAGGGTGTGAATGTTTTAATGTTCTTGTTTTTTGTGAAATTTCCAATATTAATTTTGAAAGAAACTAATGAATGGTACATTTTGGGTAAATAATGGGTTTAAATCAAAAAGATAAACATTTTAATTTCATAATGGAGTAAAACTAAGTCATTTTTTATAATCATTAACAATACAATATTAATTACAAAATTTTCATAGAATCCATCATCCCATTACTGAAAAATACTAATAAGGTTATATTTTAAACCATCAATAAATAGTACTTTAGAAATCAAAACTAACTTTTTGTATCTAATTTGTCCATAGATGATAATTTTTCCTTTTGACTTGTCACAAAAGGTGACATAATCACCATAAAACGTAATAAAACTAATAAATAATGAGTTATATATTGAAATATGTCTTGAAAAAACACTATCCATGTACCATAGACTACCACAAGAGGTCTACAAAAAGTTTTCTTACAAAACAAAATTTATGAATGATATGACTTCGGTAGCTAGATATATTTGGGTCTAGAGAATATATTAATAAAATATTTGGGAGCCCACATTTTTCCAATGTGATTCTGATTATGATATTGATTATGTTTTAGAATCAAAATCATTATTAGTTCCTTTATAATAATAAATGGAGGAAGAACATTCTGGTTTGTACTAAGAAAGCATAGTTTTTTTGTTACTCTCTCCGTCTAGGATGATATTAAATAACGCTATCATAATTAGGTTCTACATTCTTTCCAAAAACATATATGGGATTCTCTATACCTTTAGTGAATTTTTCTACATACTTCATTCAATTCTCATTTTAAAATATTATTTGGGTATTTTCTCAACAAAATTATGCATTTTTTCCTTTTTTCAATAATTATTTCATATTTTATATTTTCATATAAAACATAAAATATTTTTAGAAAAAATTATTTATTCATAATCTCATTAAAGGTTTCTTCTAATGTATTATAGTACCCAAATAAGTTTTTATTTAACATACTACCATAATTTTTCATTGTATGTATCATCAGAATAATGCACGTATGGACCAATAGATTCATTAGTTAAATAAAATGGAGAAGGTACCCTAGACATTTTTTTTCAATAAATACATATTTTCATGATCAGAAATTTCTTCAGATGAAGAATATGATTCATAAGAGCTATCCTCATATTCACTCCAACTGCAATTAATAGACTTTTTTTCTCCTCTCATTCTCCTTTTAATTATTCTTACACATAAACTTTTGGATTTCAACCATTATATTTCCCTTAATTTTACAATGTTAGTATACAATTTCACGTTCATCACTCTTCCAATCTTTCATCCATTTTTCTTTGGAGTCATATTTTCCTTTGTAGTTTGGTTTTATGAAAAATATTTTCTTCTAATAAATATTCCTAAAAATTCTAGACATATGAGCCGTCTCTCCATCACCATATGGTTGAGATTTAGTATCTCTTAAAAAAGCTACTTAAACTTTTTTTCTTTTATTTTTTCATATTACATTTCATTTTACAAAAGTTAATATGTTTTAATCATGAAGGCTATTGATCTTCTTTTATTCTCTTCATATTTATTTTGATTTACCATTAGGAATTCTTCAAACATCATAAGCTTTCCAATCATCTCCATGACCAGTTGATCAGTAATATATCATTACTCTATGATGAAGACATATATGCCTTTCCATATTCCAACAAAGCATCATAATATCTTAAAGATATGATCCATTTATGAAACAATATTTTAATAACAGATCATCATATTGAAAATATCACTCAACAACAAAAGATACATGTTAAGAATTGGTTCATGAGGCTTTATTTTTATGTTATCATATTTAATATTTTATGTCCTGAGCTTCATATCATGTAATTTAGAAGTTCCATGATGTGAAACATACAATATTTCCCAAATCTCATTTGCATTTTGACATGTAGAAATTCGGTTAAATTCATTATCTCTCAATGCATAATAAATGGAATTCATTGAATTTTAATTACAATTTTAAGATATCTTTGTAGGAAAAACCTATTATTTCCTAGCAGTATCAGGTATAAAATAATCAACTTCAATGATAGACCAAATATCATGATGCAGAGATTCTATATGCATTTTCATCTTAATTTTCCATTAAGCATAATTATTTCCATTATTTAGTATAGGGCTATTTGAAGAAGAACATAAAGGTATATCTTCTATTTTAATAAACAATGTTTATAAAAAATATAAATTACATATCATTAAATATTAAATAAAGTCATAGGTAAAATTAATTTGAAAAAATTGATACCTTTGATTCTAAATGTTGTGCTTTGTGAGTATCTCAATTGGGGGAGAATTGAGTTCCCAAAAAATCCTCATAAATTGGATTAATTTTAAATCACAAAATTAATTTAAAATGTCTTATTTAAAAAATATAAAAAAATTTAAATGTTATAACATTTCAAAAAATTTCATAAATATTGATAAGATCTCGGGTAAGTAATATACAATATGAACTATTCATTCGAAATAAATTTTCATAATTAAATATATAAAAAACACTAATAAAGAATAATAATCAGTGTATTAGTTTTTGTTTTGGTAAACTAGTTTCAATTTTAAAAACAGAAATATTGTCATAAATATAATAGAAATTTGAAATAAGATGTTTCTTCACAATATGAAACATAATCCTCTCCCCTTAGTGATAACCTGCCACGAAGTGGTTTATATAGAAAAAAAATGTTCATCTAGAAATATATAATGTTATATACATTTGAATAACTTTCTTTCAAAAATTTATAATATAAGTTAATTATATAAAATAGTATTATTTACTATGTCGAAATATTATATCCTATGAAAAAAAATCCTTTTCACTTAAAAAACATGTAATTTTTTTAGTCGGAAAAAATGTTGTTTTTGCTAGAAGCACACAAATTTTGTTAAGTGTCTGTTTTTTATTTTCTATAATATTTTCTTAAATTATAAATCTATTATAACTCATTAAATAAAGAAATTATATTCTATTGAATATTTTTTAAAATATATATATTGTATTTCATAATCAATTATTGTGTTAATATTGAAATAAAATTGTATGTTGTTTTCAATTACACTTATATAAACATAAAATTCATTTTATATTATATTACCCAATTATTTCAAAAATTAATTTATTAATATTAAATTTGACATGGAAGAGTAAATTTCACACAATTTTTTAAACCATTATATCCTTTTTAGATATTAAAAAATAATTTATTGGTTTTTAGTTTGATTTGATACCATTAAAATACTTCCTATTTATAATATATCGTATTATAGGTCATTAATTGTTGATAATTTATTATTAAATAATTATTACTTATAGATCTGAAGTCATAAAATAGAACGGAATACAAAATATAGTATTTTAACTTTTAACTAAAGAATAATTTATTTTGTGGCATTATTAATTGTTCAACCAAACCTAATTTTGACATGATGATTCCAAATTTAATGTTTATTTTGTCAAAATATTTCTCCAAATATGATAATTTTATATTTTAAATTAAAATCAAACAATTTCGACCCATAAAATATTCATTGGGAATTAAAAAATTATATAATAATTTTTATTTAAATATATATTATTTTATTAGACAGTTTGATTAAAATAAATATTATTAAGAATTTATGAGTTTATTATAAATGTGTTTATATTTTTTTTAAAATAATTTTTTTCCTATTTTATAAAACAATATATTTTTGGAATTCATCGTACATTCATTTGTGTTTTATTAAATTTCATTATAATTAAAATCAGGTTGATTTAAAAAAATTCATTAAAAAATACATTACACATTTATGATACTATTATCTAGATCATTTACTACACTGGAAAATGCTCTAGGGGTATGGTGTGAAATGGTGGAAGTTTTTAGGGGTGTCTCTATTAACATTGATCTATTGGTTATATCAACTATCATAAAAGACTCTTGTGGGTTTTTTTTCATGCATCACCTTTTGATGTTCATCTTTGTCTTGGTCATGGGAGAACACTAGTGAGGAAACCTCCCTCCTATATTCTAAAAAATATATATCAAAAGGAATTATTTTAATGGTTAAGGCCATAATTTCTCCTTCCTCAATAAATTACAATTTATCATTACCATTTATAAAAAAATATTTCTTTTTCTATCATCATTACCAATTGTCATAATAACCATCTGTAATATTGGCCATTAGTAATATAGGCCAATGGTAATATCTCAATGGTCACTATACCTACTATATATTATATGTATTCCTCTATTCATAAACATATAATACATGATTTCCAAATATTTTTACAATATCTTGTATAATTTCAATTATATTCCTATCATTTGATTTTCATTTTACAGTTTTAATAGAAGAACTATTATAATTTCCATAGTTTGAATCTATGTCTTTTACCATTATATGATCAATTCTGTTTGGTTATTATATCCCTATACAATTATTAGTTTAAGTAATTGTTATTATCATTTGAAATTTAATATTTTATTGTAATGTTATTTCTATATACATCTTATTTTTGTCATAATAAAATAGTGGTTAGGATGAAAAAGAGTTATTTTATTAATTATAAAATAAATTTTCCTATTGTTACAAATATGATGAAAAAAAATTCTTTTCATTGTATAACACAAGAATTATACCATGTGAAATATCAAATAATATCTTATTGTTATATTAAGGGATAATGTCTAGATACCCATTATGAGAACCTTTATATTTTGATACTTTCCATTTACAATACTTTTGAATTATCTAATTTGGGGGTGAATGGGTATTCTAATTTTCTGTCAACAGTTATAGATCAACTAAAATAGTATTTTACTCTCACACGAAAATCCTAATATTTAATACCCTGATTGTGTTTAACTGATAATTGTACAGTCACATATAGATAGAGTGTATTATTTAATTATCTATTTTGTATGATTGGAATATAATGTTTTCATCTATAAATGTTCATGAAATGTTATTTATTCATAGACTTGTTCTATCAATACTCTATGAGTAAAGAAAATGTTTTTTGGCTATATGGAATTCACATAATCCATGTATTATCTTCACTCAATGTCTTGGAAAAAGGGAATATGTGATCATTCATTCTAACATGTCATGAAATTGGATTACACATTTATATAGAGACAATTGTTTAATAGAGATCATGTTAGATCCCATGGGTTCACAATTGTAAGTGGATGAATGTGGAATGAGTTTTAATAATATAGATTACATAAAATTAATTTAGAGAAAACCCAAAAGAGTTTTAGATTTTTATTTTAGGGGATTATATAAGATGTTATACAAGGTGATCTCAATGATAGCTTTCCAAAAGATTTCTAGAATATATATTAAAGAATATTTGGATAGCATATAACAAGTAATCATATATTATTTGATATATGATGAAATGGAACATTGAATATTATACATGAGTTTAAGTGGGATATTGAAGTAGATATTCCCTAAATCCATTACAAAAATAATGTCATTCACCATATATTGTATGTTTTGGAATAATCATGTCATGAGACAATACATATAAAAATAAAGTCTGTATGATATTTCCCGTTTTTATTTTATCAGGATTCCTGATATGGTATATCATAAGGCATTGAATGAATGTTTCATGCCACTACTAGACCCATTAATATTGTATGATTAAGTGATATCATATGGTATGTTTTTACATCAATATTAAGGTCTAGTAAACTTATATATATATATATATATATATATATATGATGGTAGATATTTCCCTTGAATGTAACATGATAATGTTTTACTGATCATCCATGTTTCTTGTCATCATGTATGATATGATTAATGAGATAAAATACAAGAGAGGAGATGCATTCATGCAAAGGGTTACATGAACTGGCCGAGTCATTTAAGATATCTATATAATGCTTGAGTAAATTAAAGATTTTTTAGGAGTTTCATTCAATTATTTATAAATAATAATTCTTAATGATATTCGGATGACATGAATGCACATTAATCATTTTTCAAATCTATCCCATGTATGAAACACTCTTTCTTCTTCAACTATTCCAGCAATCTATTATATCATTGTGTAGTGAGAAGTGTAATCCCACTCATACATTAAGTGACAGAACAACCCCTTCATACCTCTAAATGGGGAATTTCCACTATCTTCCATTATTTGTCTATTTATGAATACCAATATATGAACATGATCCTAATAGATTTATTCATTATAAGATAAATTTTAGTTTTGGTTTAAAATTATTTCATTTCATTTTTCTATCATAATTATTTGGAGTTTCTTTTTTTTCTTCTAATAAATAAAAATTATGGTTATATCTCTATGAATCTCATTTGGTATGTGATGGGGAATGAGGCCTCAGTTTTGTTAAGTGGTGGAGGTCTGATATGTGGTATTAGATGTGGTGTGAGACCTCACACATAGTGATATGGTTGTATCATGAGAGTATATATGAGACCTAACCATGGTATGAGCCGTAACTCTATATGAGAGGTATGTGATCAAGTCAATGATTTTGGGAACTACCTAGTGTGATATGATATTGGTTTTGATTTTTATTTTGAGAAGCATTGACTATAATAATTGGAAAAATCATGTGATGTTAGGATTCAACATGGCCTAGTTAGTACATGACGATCAGATGAGATTAATTTCATGATATGAGTTAATATATGAATTTTACATATAAATTAATATGTCAAATATGATAGAGAATATGAGGGGTTTATATTTTGATACTATTGAGTTTTATTCAAACACCTATAAGGTCACCCCATTGTGAATACATATATCATTCTTAATGTTTATAGAGATAGGTAACACAAGGGAAACAAATAGAGTAGTCAGATATTAGTTGAGGCACTAGTCCGAGTGGGGACTGATGTTTTATCATCAAGTCTCCCCTATATTATATATATATATATATATATTATCTCTTAGTTGGATAAGTGTGTGAACCTTTTATAATGTGTATATAGGTTTAATGGATATGTATATAGCCTATCAATGGATTATTTTTCTTAATGGGTTTTGTTAGTTGTAATTACTATGGCTTAATGTAATGTTTGATGATATTATATTATTTACATTTTATTATATGTAATGGTTCCAAGAGTATAATCTCATCACATTTCTATTAGACCCTCTTTGTTGGCCACTAGATTCTAATGCATAGGGGGGAACACTTGTTGTTTTGTTCTGATCGAGCTATAGTGTCATATATGCAATTTTAGTTTGGGAATTGTAGATTTATATATGTGCGTCTATTTATATATATATATATATTTTAAAGTGAATATGTTTGTATTAAAGCATTAATGCATGCGTGTATGTTTGTATGATTCTATGTATATATGTATGTATTTAGGTGGGTAGGAGGGAATTTACATATGTATGTAGGTATATTTTTACATATATATGTATTTATGTTAGTATGTATGTATCTATGAATGTATGTATTTATGTATGTAGGCAGGTGTTTATGTGTGTATGAATGTATGTACATGGGTGTGTATGCATGTATGTATGTAGGTATGTATTTATATAATAAGCCATGCATGTTTTTATTTATGTTTTTATGTATCTTTGTATATATGTATGCTGATTTGTATGTATGTTATTATGTATGTACATATGTATATCGGTGGATATGTACATACTTACATACATATGTATATATTTATGCATCTGTGTATTTATGTATGTATGCATGCACCTATGTATATATGTATGTAATTAGGTATGTACATATTTAAAAATATGTGTACATCTGTATATATGTAATTCAATAAATTAACATGTCAAATATATAATATACTTATACATATATATATATATATAACATGTTTTGTGTATCATTATGGAAGAATCATAAAATGTCATGTACATTATTAAACTTTTCTTTAAAAAATTGTAAAAAATAAGTTAATTATATATAATTTTAGAATGTATTGTGGATAAATAAATGTGTCCTATGAAAATTAATTTGTTTGACTTCAAAAAAATGAAATTTTTTGTACTTAAAAACAATTTTGATTTTATTTAAATAACACTTCATTTTTTATTTACATGTGTTTTATTTTTGATACATTTTTATTAATTTATATATCTATTATTACTTATTAAATATAATACAATAGTTCTATTAAATTTTTTATATGATCTATATTTTTTATTTTCTAATTATTTATTATGTTAATGTTGAAATTAAAGAGTATCTCCCATTCAATTCCATTTATATAAAATTAAAAAATATTACCAAGAGGGTTCATTTAAATTAGTTATCCGTAATATTTATAAGACATCTAATTTGGAGATACACGCACTCATATCCTAATACTTATAAGGTACATGATTAAATTTGGTGTGTCCTTGCAAGATAAATCCATGGATACATATATTCTTTCCATTTGTTCGATCAATGGGAGGCTACATGATGTTTGGTTTCAAGCCGTTGGTGAGGGAATTGGCAGGTTCTTCATGGAATCTTGATGTTTCTTATGCGGATACTAATGTAAATTAATGGATTTCCATAGATAAAATTACTTGGGAAATCAATTGTCAATATAGCGGATATTGGTGGCCCTAATGTGGGAATAAATGGAAACAATCTATTGGGGGAATAATGATAAAAAAATATTAGGCATATTTGAATGTGGAAAATCATCTCTAATGATGAATTTTGAACTGTTATAGTTGACATGGTTATTTGGTCGGTGCCCGAATCAATATAGTATTCAATTAAGAAACATAAAAAATTCACCAGATGAACTCTTCGAGACAAATTAATTTTATAGATCTGCTGAAGGAATTTTAAAAAAAATTCCAAAGAATTTTTCTCTCAACAATTGTAGATGTATTTCGATCACGTGAATACATTATTAGTACACCCATGTACAAACCATTTCATTATACTGTCAATAATCATAATTGGTACATTTTTTTATCTGTTAAACCTAATTGAATTTCTATACATGACATTCCACCATGGATCTCATCATTATCAATCGTTGTTTCCTTTTTTCGTTATCATCCACACAACATCTTATTCTTCATATCTCTGCAAAATCTACTGCAAATGTGTTATATCAATCCAAGATATCTCTAGGTGGCTACATCATTTATATATTCATAATTTTTAACTTCATCACATCCCTATATATATAAAGGCTCATGTAGAACCCATGTCGAATAAAAAGAAAAATATCTCCTTTTTGGATATCTCATCTCACGTATCTCTCTTTCTGTCAAACTACTTTACTTATTTCTTCCTTCATATTGAAAATTTTATAGTCAAAATATACCAACATTACTTAGGGATCAGTCATTAATTTGTGGAGGTGCATGCCCTAGATTTTCCCAACATGTGTGATTATTATAATCCCTCGAACCTATAATAAAAACAAAATAAAATATCATTTCTATTAAAGAAACAATAACATAGAACCCATTTATAAAAAATCATAAATTTTATTTATATAAATTGTTTCTAGATTATGTTAAAAAAACTATTAGTTTCTTCTTTTTTTACAAAATATGAGAAAATGAATGATTGAAACTCTCAACACATGATAAAAAAGTGAGACATTTAAAAAAAATTCAAAAAAATATGTCTATAAAATTTCATGTATTATAAAATATATAATACATCATACATAATTTAATACAATTATTTATATTTACCATTTTCTGTAGAAAAAAACATTTAATTCTCAAACAAAAATAATTTCAGTATTCCAATATAATAAGTTATACTCCCAAAATATTCCAACAACATATAATCAAATATATGTTAATTAAAAATAGTTAAAAATATTTTCGAAAACATAAAATATTTTTATGAAATTTTAAAACCATTTTTAAACATCTATATTTCATAATTGAAACTATAATTATAATCTATTACCCACTAGAAAAGTTTTTCAACAAATAAAGTAACTCAAATGTTTTAATTTATAAGTATAGATAATTTATATTTAATGTTCTTAAAATTGAAATTATAATATCATATAATGTTACTGATCAACGTAAAATGAAATTGAATATAGAAATTAATATGTTGGAGTATGTTTTTAGAGAATTTTTATATTAAATGGTTTATTTTTTTCGCTCAATGAATAAAGAAATGACAACATTTCTCATTGATATAGTCTCACACTCCCTTGTGGAGTTGATATATTCTATTATGGTATTTATTTAAATACCCCTATGAGCCATGATACCTTTTCCAATTTTATTTCACTGATAACTTCTAGTTCGGCTTCGTCGGAGGTGGTTTAGAAGAGCCATCAGTCAATAAATCATTACTGATGCATCTACCTTATACATTATTTTCCTTGCCAATAACTCATCATCATCAAACCTATACTTGTTATTATGTATTTTTTTATGTCCTAAACTTCCATATATCTGATCTCATGGTTATGGTAGTGGAGAAACAAGCATTGGTTTTGTGGTGTAGGTCTACGTGGTGTGTGAGGCCTCCATCATTCATGATCTGGACTTTTTCTAGATCCGAGAACTTTTTCCAACCGATCATCAATGAGATCATCTTATTTGAAGACACTATGTTTTCTATTGTTTCTCAATATTGTGTAAGATAAAGGGTGTGGATTAGCGATGGATCGTTGTACGGCAGCGGGTTCTTATTAGATGGAAATGAGGATCATGTTGGTGTTTTAGTGTGGAGATAGATTTCTATTGTCAATCAATGTCATTGATGAAAATTCTTACTTTATATTTGATCACATATGTAATGAACCATAAATTTTATAAATTAAATTTCCCTTCTTATAATTTTTCAATATATCATAAAGCACATATATCACATAAAGACGAAAACATAAACATTATTCTGATGGATGAAGAATGAAACATTATTCCAAAAAATAAATCAATAAGAATTACAATTATTACATGTATACAATAAACATATAATAATTTAATATGTATGAGATAATTCGAATCTACTCGATCCACCATAATGACAACACTCATGAACAACAATGAATTAATAAAACATGGTGTTATGTATAAGATGTACATTTGGAAGATGATGGTTATTGTAAACAATAATAGAATATATAAGTTAATGAGTAATTAATTTAGTAATTATTATTTTTGGAAATTTTTAATTTCATATTTCATTTATAGATCTCATAGTTGGGATACTAATCTAATCATTTAAAAAGTAACTTGAATGTTGGAATATTTACCTGGCCACTAAGAATAGTAATATGATTATTAGAATAGTAACCTCACCTATAGAAATGTTAAATTATATTTATGTATCGTATATAATGAAAAAATTATAAATTTATTTCTTGATAAATTTATGTGATTGTTTCAAAAATCATAAATAAATTATTTCTATTTTTATAAAAATAAATCTTAAAATTAGACATTTATCAGAAATATAATTATTTAAAATAAATTTAATATATATATATATATATAATGGATATATAAATGAATAAAATTGTTTATTTGAATGTAATATAATTTTATAAGACCATAAATAATTATTTAAGCAGGCATAAAATTGATTATAATATTAAAATCAATATCTTTCGAATAACTATTGATTTATTATAAAAATTAAATTTCACATATTTATAAATGTATTTTTTATAAAATAGAATATATTTTTGATATATAATCATAGGAATATAGTATGGGTTAATATTTGAATTTTTACTAAAATATTTGAATTTTTTATCAATAGATAAATAAGATAATTTATGGTATTTAAAAATTTAAACCAAATAGATTAATTTTTTAGTAATGAATGATATAATATCCCTTTATTTAAAACTAACATTCACTGGTAATTTTTATTTAGTAACATGGATGATAACTTTTTATAGTGTTAAGTAAAAAAGAGTAAACTAATGAATATAATAATAAAAAACACCCGACTCCAAAAATTATAAATTCCACTAATTCTCATTACAGCCAATATATCATGGATCTGGCCAATAATATATCTAATATTCATCCCAAGCCTCTTCCATTTCACTTATTCTATGTATATTAATTCCAAATAATTTCACTTATATGGTATTATTCTCTGTTGAAAAGAACATTCCCAAATAGACACAACTTGACCAACCATGAAACTGTGAAATGAACACTCCCAAAATAACGAAATTAAACACTATAACACATCAATATGTAAATAAATAATCATATAAAATTATAATTAATAAAATATATGTGTATAGAGTTATTAATTATTTTTTAATCAATCAAATTTGATTATTTATGATTTTAATATCTAGTACATAATACATCCATACATATACTAATGGATCTCTCTAAACCATTATTTTTCATTGGGCTATACATTCTATATATTTAACCAATGTATTTAATCATTATTCTTATATAAATCTCCTAAATTAAGTATATATATTCTTTTCATGTGAATATGGATCAACAAATCCTTCATTAATGGGGGAATACATGTTTTAAAATGGTCTCTTCTCAATTTCTCTCGATAAGAAAGCCCATTTAAAGGGAACTTCTCCATTTCATACCCATTTTCAATTATATCCCCTGAACTATTTGAAATAACTATTATTATATTTAAATCCTAAATTTTAACATTGAAAACTATTTTATAAATTTTATGGTTTTATAAAAACAATTATTCCTTTACCACCATTAAATATTTTTTATCCTTTTCCCAAAAACTGCATTTGAGTGTAGACTTTCTAACGTTACCTAACGACTCTCTTTTATACATTAAGTTCATTTAAAAATAATTATTCATGATATAATATTACTTTTGCCTTTATAAATTACCATGAATTACTTAATCCTATCTTTTATAGATACCATTTTGATACACACTAAGTTTTTTACTTATTACATGATTATGAAACCAATTTCATTTCATGGGAAACCTTAATTATTAATACATATGATTGATTTAATTATATGGATAACATATTCATGACCATTTCATGATTTTTGTGCCTATAAATTATTCAATTCACAAGGTAGTTATTTTCCTCATGAAACATTATGTATCGGATTAGAGATGAAATGTAATTCATTTAGCGATTTTTTCCACCTTTTGATGTTGTCTTAGACATTATATTTCACTCGTGTTTATGACGTGTTATGGGTTTCATACACAATCCTACATTTATATGATCATATGATTCCTTTTTCTGTATGATATGACACGACAAGTTTATTAATATTTCATGTCATTTATGTTATCAAGTTATTATTTCTGACTCATGGGCCATGATTATTCCCTTACTCTAAAATTTCATTCATCATTTTTTGTCTGTGTATTCCAAACTTTATCCTATGAGGTTGTAGGATCTCAAAAGATGATAGGATATCATTATATATTTTAATAAATTGGTGTTTTATTCTAGTTCTAGGTTTTCAATTTTATGTACTTATTCTTCAAATTACACATGCATTTTCAATCCTTGGTTTGTATTTAATGAAAAATTACAATTAAAATACTATAATAATATGTTTAAAAGTGTAAAATCACTATATTTGGTGTTAGAGATGGGTCTAGTTATTTTTTGGGATTATTACTAGAAAATATTCGTAAGAACCCTTAGGAGAATTCTACCACCATGGATAACCTGGAGATAAATTTAGGTAATCATTAGTAACGATACTCTTTTCATTTATATGTTTCTCCTTCTATGTTCATTATTACTTTGTTATATGATCTATATCAATGTAATTTTCCCCATCATATTCTTTTTATTATCATAGTTAATGGATTTAAATATGAGTTTATTTTCCCTCAACCAATGCGATAGAAAATGTCAATATTTACTAAATGAGATACCCAAAATGAGGGAAATGGGATCTCAGAACATCATTATAGTATTGGATCAACATGATCAGTTTATGAAAAATAACATGAATAGTGTCAAAATCCCTCATTCTCTGGAGAAATAGAATGTTGTTGTATAGTCATTTATGTGATATATGTCACTTATCATTTGGTTTTATTATGATCCACGTGTTTCATCACAATGGATAAACTCTATTGAGGACAAAAATTTTTACTCCAATGCTCAAAAGAATAGAATTTTTTCTTTAATGTCAATTGTTTTGAGGGGTGAAGATGATTATTGCTGGACACTGATGAAAAACTCAAAGTATAAGGAATAAATTTATTCTATGTGATTTAATGAATTTATGAAAATATTTATTAATTAATTATTTCCTCAAACTCTCCATTTTAAATATAGAGGGAGATCCTTGGACTGAAGAAAAAATGAAGATTAATTTATAAGTTCATACCAGATAAACATCAGAAAGGCTTTCCTGTTACCCCCATTGTATTTAACATTAACAATAATATCAATGTGAATCACTTATTTAGTATATTAAATATGAACTAATAAATTTTTTTAGTTGATTCATGTTTTAAAAAATTATGAGGAGATTGTCTAGTGTGACCTTATGTATAAGATAAGCATTGATGAATCTCAGTAATCTTTTGGGATCAGTGTTAAAAATAGGAAATTGATTTTAATATGGGAGGATACATAGATAATTTCAACGGAGGAATGAAAACCAATAATCCAACATGTCAAAAGTATGGGAAAATGATATCTAGTACTTTCTAAAGGGAATCAAGAGTTATTTCAAATGTGGAAAAGAAAATAGTCATACTAATCATTTCATAAGGGATATAAAAGATCTAAAAATTATAATTAATAATGTATGGTTCAGATAAGAAGTGGTCTTGTAGAACATTGTTTCAACTACAAGGATGACACTCATTATTCAGGCTAATGACCTATGCTAGGGGTTATTAGTGAAAGTCAACAATAATAAAAATCAATGTATAAGGGATGGAATAAGATATGGATACTCCTTTTGTGGATTCCAATAATGATGTAGTGATTGGTATGCTTCTTATTAAATAAGGAATTGTGAAGATACAATTTGATTATATTTCTATGAAATATTTCATAGCATACATGTTTCGTAGATCAATTCAACAAAACCTCAAAATATTGATGTTGATTTTCTTGTGAGAACATCGAATGGGGATATTATTTCATCCAAAGTATATAACTCCTCCTCGATAAATGTATGTTGTCTAAACCACCCAAAAAATATTCATAATTATTAATTTAGAAACGGTTTTTTGTATTGGTCACGGGTTAGATATTGTTATATATATCCAACATCAATTGTCAGGGGAGAGAGATCACTCCTCACATCCCATGGAATCCACTAAATCAATAAAAGTATTAGGAGTAGGATGAATCTTTTTCATAATAATCATATATTTCGATTATTTTTTTTCCATATGAGATAGAGTATTTAGATGAAATTATTGATATATAGGATTGGATCATTCTTGAAGACATTCCCAATGTAAGTGACTGCACTCATGTGTTCCTTGAAGAATTTTCTAGTCTTCCTTCAGAACAAGTGGTTGAGTTCTGAAATCAAATTATACTAGGATTTCTCCACATATCATAGAATCCTTATAGAATGTCCAACATTGAGTTAGAAGAACAGAATCATTGGTTATAAGAGAAATCATTAAAGGGTCCCATATGAGTGATTCTATCATTGTGGGATGGGAAATTCCTCTTCGTCAAAAATATGGATTGATCAATGTTCCTATACATTGATTTTCATTTGTTCAAGAAACCATGATAAGGAAAAATTATCTCCTTACATATATATATTAATTGTTAAACCACAATATGTCCTTCTATATTTATCAAAGGTGGACCATCGGTCTGGATATCTGCAATTAAAGGTGAATAAGGAAGATATTATGAAGATATCATTTTGAATTAGGTAAGGACACTATGAGTTTATAGTGATACCATTATAACTAACTACATCTAAAAATCATTAATAATTAATAGAGTCAATAGAGAATACCTATAAATAATTATGGTAGTCTTTATATATGATATTCTAAAAATACTCAAAGAGAAAGGAGGATAATGGAGAGCATTTTTATACAATACTGAAGACATTGTTAAAGAAGGCACAATATTCAAAGTTTGATACTTGTTAGTTTTTATTGGAGTAATTATCATTATTTGGGAATGTTATCATATTAAATGAGATATATGTAGACCCCTCAATGTCAATAGATATTGATGAGTGACTTCAACTAGCATTTGTAACAAATATCTGTGGTTTCCATAGTCTAGATGAGTATTAAAGACGATTTCTTAAGAACATTGCATGATTGTGCAACCCATTTTCCTAGATGAATCTGATGGGATTTATGTTTTTCTAGACTAATCAATATGAATATAACCACAAAGTGTTTAAAATAAGGCTAATAACTACACCAATACTTACACTATCCACAATTGTAGAACTCTTTGTGGTAAATACTGATTCAAATAATAATATCTTAAGATTTTTACTGATTAAAAATGATAATGTTGAAGCCTACACATCAAGGTAGAAAAATGTTCCTGAAAAAAACTATCTGATGCATGATCTGGAGTTGGTGTATAGGATATTTTCATTAAAAATATAGTTTCATTATTTCTAAAGGGAGAAGTGTGAGATATTTACTAATTAAAAGAGCCAAAAATATATATTAAAACAGAATGATATTAACATGAACAATCGCAGATGGAAATAACATAATAAATATTATGACTGCTCAATCCACTACCATCTCTGTACAGAAAATAATGTGAAAAATTCTCTATATAGAAATGTTTCTGCAACATTATCAATGATGAGAATTGAGAGGGATCTGTTATTCATAGAAATAAAAATTATGGAATGGGAATCATAATTTTTGAAAAAAAATTATTAATTTTTAAAATTATTATTCACTAATCCCTTTTATATAAGATAAAGGCCACTCAAAGAGATGATCTGGAAATTCGAAATAGCTTGGATGCAATCAAAAATATGAAATCCTAAATAGTCAAAAATGATGTGGTATGAGGAATATGATTCAGGTCATGACTATGTTTACCTGGAAATACTGAGATAATGATATAAAATTTGAATGATGCACATTTCTTGACTTTTTCTATCCACTTAGGGGCCACAAATATGTATCAAGATCTACAAGAGAATTATTGGAATGACATTATGATTGTATATATTGGTGAGTATGCATAAATGTGATATGTCTGTCAACATATGATGAAATAATGGTATAAATATTAGGGGTTTCTAAAGCGATTAACCATACCTATATAAAAAATGGAAACAAAACGATTGAAATTTTTGTTAGACTGAATAATAAATTTAGAGGAGAAAAAATATATATGGGTTGTTGTAAATCATATTACAAAGACATCACACTTTATTAATATTTGAGAGCACTTATCGCACAATCTGCATGAAAAGATATACATTATAAAATTTCTATGGGTATAGGGATTACCATTATCGATTGTATCTAATTGAGATAAGATTTACCAATATGTATTAGAAGATTCTATGCATGCTATAAACCCTGAGTAGAGTTTCAATAATTATTTTAATTCTCAAACTAATAGAAAATACGAGTTGACTGTTAGGAATATGGAAGACATGTTGAGAGCATTCTCTACTGACTTCAAAGTAGGATAGAACCAATATATTCCTCTTGTTGTGTTCTCTTACAATAATAGTTTCAACTCAAGATTCCAAATGGTCCTATATGAATCCCTTTATGGGAAGATATGTAGAACACATACTTGGTGGGATTAATTCATTGAATGTAAGCTATTAGTTCATGAATTTATCAATGGAATGGTAGAAAAGTTGAAATTCATTGAGTAGTGCATCATGGTAGCCCAATATTGATAGAAGAGTTATATAGGAAATAAATAATGGGAATGGGAATTTGAGTATTGGGAAATAATATTCATCCACATATCTCTATGGAAGAAAGTTATGTGATATGGGGAGAATTGAGAGCGATATGTCCCAGTTACCTCGACACATTCATTTTTTTATCATGAAGGGGAATTGGACTATACACTATCCCTTCTACCAAAAATGTATCATGGAAATTATTTATCACACATATCCTTCTTGATTAATTAAATATTATACCCTTCACATATAATAAATTAATAGGCATTAGAGTTTTTAAATGAACTCTCCTATATGGAGAATCTAGTGATGATCGTAGACTATAGAGATAATGGTCTTCGCAACTAGACAAATCACCTAGTCAAAGATATATGGAGAAACTATATGTATGAATATATGTAATGGTAAATGGAGAATGTGGTAAGGAAGAAGTACCCTCACATGATTTTTGATTAATCTAATAAAATAGACGTAGAAATTTCATAACTGTGGAAGAATATAGTGACATAATATTTTTTTCAATGGAATTCACCTTCATATAATTATGACATATAGAATATTGATCTAACATCACATAGAGAAACAAAAAAACATTATTCTCATATATTAATAATGATTCATTAATCATAAAATATACTAATAATAATGAAATATATTATAGTGGAATAGTAAATAAAAAATAGGGTAATAAAAATGGGATAATTTTGAAAAGCTTGATCCACAATATTGACTATGATCACCACTAAATATATAGAAATAAAACACAATGTTAGTAACTTTTTATTCATTTATAAGATGATGATATATGTAACATTAAATAGATGATATAGGTGAATGAATATGGAATGTAACAAGAGGTATTTATAGGAATTATGGAACCCATATTACTATCATAAATATGACTTTTGGAATAGTAATAAGACTGTTGGAATAGTAACAAGAAATTTGGAAAAATAATCAGACTATTATGAATAATAATTGAACTATTAGAATATTAACCTTAACAATTTTAATGTAAAATAATATTTTGTTATATTATAAAATAAAATTATGATATATTTATATAATATTAAATGTAAATAAATGTTTAAAAAATGAGAATTTATTTTTTTGGATTCTTAAAAATGTAAATGGTTTAATCACACTTTTATAATAAATATAACAATTTAAAATAAATTTTATTTATCTAAAACGAATTTAGAATAAAATATTGTGTTTTATTTTAATTTTAATGCAATTTTATTATGCAATAATAAATTTTCAATGGGTTATAATATTGATTATAATAATAAAATCATTCATTTTTTAATAGTTCACAGTTTTATTTAAAAATTAAGTATTTATTATTTAGAACATTATACTCATTAAATGGATTCAATTTTTGAAATATATACATTGATAAATGGTTTCTATGAATTTATATGTATTTTATAAATTAGTTTAACTACTGTGAATAGTAATATATAGTAATTTTCAGAATTTACATTTTATTCCAAATGCATTAATTTTTGAGTTATCAATGATGTTTTCACCAATTTTTTTGAACAGAAATTCAATATTTATGGTAAATTGTCACATGAATAAAATTATTGACAGTCTTGATCCGAAATAACATGCTAGTGAATATAAAAATAAAAACCAACCCACACCTCCTCATATACATACCACCCCTCTGCACCATTTCTTCTCGCACATTATAAGCCATAGATTTGGGAAATTTTATATTTAATTCCATTATCATGCCTCTTCACCAGGTCATAGTTTTTATTGCCTCACCAAAAGATAATTTCCAAATTCTCTAATGGTATTCTCAAGGAAACAACATTGAAGATGTGATATCCTACACCATTATCTATAAAATTATTGTGTTCTTCTACCTTATCCTCATCCACTATCCAAAGTGATAGGATAAATCTAGTAACATATATATACTAAAATTTAATTGTGTTACTGTAATATCAATCAAAAAAACCCTTCACTCCCACTTCTATTATAAAAATGAAAAAAATTTCTATAATATATTGGTTCACCAACATCATGGATGAAGGGTTTTTTTCCATTACTGTTAGGCCCAAGTATTGTTTTTGTTGTATTGTTTGTCGATCGATCAGTATATTGAAGATGGAAATGATGTTTAAAAAGATGATGAATGGGAATTCAAACGAAAGGGATAGACTGAAATACGTAATTTGAGTGATCCGTTTTGAGGGGAAAGAATAAAGGTATTCTGAAACATTTTGTTTTTAGAAAATATTGTATTGGTTTCAATGAAATCATACTAAAATTTGTTTCCAAAAGAATCAGGTCCAGGTTTTCAAAAAAATAGATCCTTGTTTTCTAAAGAATTGCATCCATGGTTCCAGAAGATTTGTACTCACTGTGAAGGTCCATCATAATGATATGAAGCTATTTCAAAAAAAATTTGATAGGACTCAATTGAGGGCCTTAATGAAAGTAAATACATCTTTTTTCAATTCATTGTCATTATATTTAATCTAGAACTAATATGAATGAAGTGAATGTATTGAATACAAGTCTCTATGACAATGATGAATTAATTGTGATAATGGACTGCTAATTTGTAGTTCATATAAATCATAACATGAATTGAGAAATTAGGATTCCGTCTTTCTAGAAGAAAGAATGAGTGATGAATATGTTGTTAATTAGAAATGGATCATATTTAGATTTATCGCATTTGGGTGGTAAATAGAAAGAAGTGATATCGATTTTGATTTCAAAAGAATCGTATCATGGAGAATCATAAGTGAGAGATGCATCCAATAGAAATGTTGGTACCAATTGAAGCGGTGATGTCACTTTAAAAGGGGGTGTAGTTTTTAAAAAAATAATATGTTTTAAGAGGAGGTGCCGATTTATAAGGTGGTGCTGTATGAAAAGGTGGTTCCAATTGAAGGGGTGGTTCCTATTGAAGCAGTGACTTTTATATAAAAGTAATAGATGGGGAATTTTTTTTTCAAAATGATTGTACTTGAAACAAAAAATCATATTATAGAAATTTTTATCCTTGGATATCATATCTATAATGACTATAGCCTAAATTATCATATAAATAATGAATGTACCTATTATTATCGTATCCAGGCCAATTTGATTTAGAACAGATCATAATCTGGTTGATAAGAAAATATTGTAGCTCGAATGAATGGAATGTTATGGTACTTTACAATTCAAGATTTGTGATCCTAAATTTATTTTCAAATGTATTTAGTTTCATGAAGGAATTCATGATACAAGAACAGTTTTGTGAATCATCTTTTGAATAAGTCAGTCTAGATAATAGAAATAGAAAATGTGATAAAAATGTAGTAAATAATTTCAAAATAGGTTGAATTACTGTGTAGGTTTGCAACTGGTTCATGAGAAGTGGTGAAGATGAAGTTTTTAATCTCAAGTGGGTCAACGAAAAAAATGAGAAGGAGCATATTGAAGTAATTATCAAGGGGGATTTGTACATTAAAATGAAATATACTGAATCAAATTGTTTCTGAGAATTATATTGAACAAATCAAAATGGTTTGGATTTCATCACACGTTTTCTCAATTAATACAAATAATTGTATTGAAGAAGTAGGACATGGAATAATAAGGATCATATGTTGAAATCATTCATTCCATTTACATTAATTCTTGAAGAAGGAGATTATTTTTGTTGAAGAATAAAGAAGTTTTGTGAAGGGTTGATGAAGTTAAAATGCATTGGATATTTGGGGGGAAATAGAAATGTGGTTGAATTTGTGAGAGCATGAATCTTTTTTTGAATTCCTGCCAAATCCCTTTGAGGGTCACCTACAATAAAGGAAGTACAATTTACTTTATAACTGCTGGTACTCTTCACAATAGTAAAAATAGAAGCTATAAGTTATTAGTGATTGAAAGTGACACCATTTTTTTTGCAATGAATAATTTTCTACGATGAAGAATAAAATATCATAATATTGTATTCGGGTAATCATAATACTCAGAATTCATTGTACACCACCGAACGTTTTATTCAATTTAACAATATTGTATTATAATGATCACTGTATTAGTTTTGATTAATCAACATCGGGGTTCCATATTGGGTTTCTAAGACTATAGAAGTATCTTATTCATATATGATGTTGTGTTAATTCACATCTATTGTTTTCAATTAAAAATTCATAATTGCGATTTTTTTTCCAAAATCATACTATGAGGAATAAGAGTGGGAAAATTTTTCCCATGAAAATCAGACACAATTTTCATAACAAAGTCCCTGAGATTCATACCATTCGTATGGGTAATGAAATGATGAATTTTATTTCAATTGAATGCATTTGTTGAATTTAAATGAAACACAGGTAACAAGAGTTTTTACAAAAAAATCATTTACCCTATTGTTCACAGAGTATCCAAACACATTAGTGGCGGTGTTTCATAGGACTACATGACTGTCAGGGTATATGCTACTCATTTTAATCCAATTTTGTTTACTTGTGTATTGAAGGTTATTCTATTATTTCCAAACCATACAAAGGATGTAGCTATTCTTATTGAATTTTGAAACATTTAAATCCTTGTGTTCCTGTGGATTTTTAGATTGAATTATTTTCATAACACAATTGAATCATTAATAAGAAGAGAGCGTTGTATTAATTGAAAAGAAACAGAAATGAAAAAGAGTATCACAGATTCTCCCTCCTCCTTTTTGTTATACAATACACGACTGGGAACTTAAATATGTTATTGGAGGCTTGATACCTTCTCTTACTATTTTTTGAAGTATTTGTAGAAGAATTTGTAATGGATTATTTGAATTATGTGAACAATAAATATACTCATGTTGTTTATGGAAATAATTATCATATTAGTGTTGGGAACACTTTGTGTATTAAGATTGTATTTTTTGTCAACAGTTGACAATACTCGTCAAAATGAAGAAGGAGATGAAGGACGAAAATGGTATTGGAGATTTGCTGAAGTGAGGTTTCCTAGATAATTTTAATTGATTCATAGAATTGGATGTCATACATGGTAAATTCTTTAAGAAGGTCAATTCAAATGATTGTTGAACTCATCCTAGGTTCAAAGAACTTATTTCATAGGTGAAACACTGTTTACAACATTTAAGAATGGTGAATTAAAATCCATCTAAGGATGATTGACGAAGAATGAGTATTTGAAGAAGACCATGCAATGATTCATGATTGCATGAGAACAATTCCATAGATTACTTGAAGAAAATAATCATATGATTTTCATGAAGTATAGAATGATGGTGTATGAATAAGAGAGAGTGTGGAAGGTAATGGAATTCTATAAAGGCCATGAATTACACATTTCCATGAAATCAGATGATTTTGGGACTATTCTTAACATTCAAAATACATGTATCAAAAGAGATACATTGTCTTCAACATGGAAGGTATTTGAATAATCCTCAAGCATCCACTTTTGGATGAAGAGAGATGATTGGAGTTCTTTGGAATTAACACTCTAAATGGAAATGAGGATTTGAAATGAGAATGAAGAAGTTCTTTGGAATTAATATTCCAAAAATAATGGTGAAATCTATGATGATTCTTTTCTGATTTATATTTCAAAAATATCATAAATTTGGAGAACTTGTAATGAAATCACTATAAAGGATAAGGGAGAAAATAAGTGCTCTTGGAAAAAGAGTGAAATTGGTGTGCCAGTATATGTGGTGTGCATGTATATGTGGTGCTCATGTTTATGATGCATGAAATTAATATTCAAGATCATCACATCAAAATATGAAAAATGAAATAAATTGGAGTGAAATTCAAAAGGTGTCGTGCATGTGTGGCACATAAGTATAAATGGTGGACAAGTTTATTATTCATGCAAGCCATACATCCACATCATTTTATCAAAATATAAAAAGAATTAATGTCATGCGATAGTGATGGAGCGGTGTGCAACTGATTGAGTGGAGCACAAGTTATGGGGTGGTGAGCAAGTGGTGGAGTGGTGTGCAAGTTGGAATGTCACACAACTGTATATGGGGAACAGGTCACCAAAATTCCAATAAATAGACAGCTACCCTCCTATTTTTTCCAAGCTCAACACTTAAGTGAAAATTTGAGCTCTAATCCCATAGGTAGTAGAATGTGTCTTTCAAGATGAAGTGGAGCACACGTTGAGCATTATTTATAAGGAGAAAAAGTATGAAGGTGTGCAGCCAGAGTGGTATGCAAGTAGAGTGTTGCACAAGACGAGTGGTGCTCAAGCTGAAGTGGCATAGAAGTTGTTAGAGGCTCCAAATTTGGTATCTGTTTGAATCAAGTGTGTTGTGTCTAACCGCCGAAGTGGCGTTCATGTTGTGAGTTGTGCACAATTGTGGTGGGAAAGTATTTGGTCCTGCACAAGCATGGAGGCATGCAAGTAGGCTGGCATGCAAGTAGGGATTGGCACACAAGCATGGAGTTGTTTTATATGTTCTTACTAGATTCTGATCGACTATGATGATGCAAATATGATCTGAAATTCATTGTTTTAACAATCACAAAGAAAAAATGTGATTCTATAAAGAAAACAAAAGAAGGAATGTTCTGTGTAGTTGGTTTTTCATTGAAATAGAATGTGTGAAGAAGATCATGTTTCTGTGAAGCTGATTTTTCATCGAAGAAACTGAATAAGAAGAATAGTGTGCGGCCTACATGTTTTATGTAGACAATGTAGAGGTTGGTTACATTCATGTTTTTAATCATGTAACAAGAAGAATAAGAAGGTTGTGGAAGAACAAAGGTTCACTATAGCATCCAATAGGTCTCATGAGGTGGAATATTTATTTGGTGTTGCAAAATTTTTGAATAGAGAGATGATTGTCTTTAGAGGTAGTATAAATAACTAGCTAGAGGTTGCAAGAGACTGTCTACACTGGCAGTATAATGAACCAGTGAGTGTAAGGGTAATCCTAATCACTACTAGTTGTAATAGGATTGGTTCACTTCCCCCTCTGAGTGTAGGGAGAAGCACTAGGAAGTGATTATTTCCTTCCCTCCTCCATGTGTAAGGAGCCACACTGTCTTGCGGATTGATTTTCCAGTCACCCATTGTAACAGATACTAAATTATAGTGAATAATCCATGCACTGGTATTACCATACACGACACGAAGGTATCTTCTCTTATTGAGGGGTGTATATTGCAATACATTTGTGTGCATGTTTTTACTCCTTTCAAATTATTGTATACAACAGGGAAAAGTGAATAAGAGAATGAAGATCCTCATAGGACAAGAGGTATCAGGATAGAAAGAATAAATTGGTTCAAAAAGTTCCCCATCACTAATTCACTCCCTGTCGTAGTGTTGGGCACATCCCAAACATGTCATATCAGTTGGTATAAGTGGGACAGAAAAATCTATTATGGATTCTCTACAATGAAGATATTCTCTATTGAAGACTTGAGATTATATCCTGAGTTAAAAATAAAGTTTAGTTTTGATGAAGAGTCTGTTATATCTAATAAGAATTATATATCTACCAAAACCTTGATGAACATGATGGATAAGGAGAAGAGAAAGCTAAATATGGATTTCCTATTATCTAAAGAAGAGGAAGCGTCTAGTTCTCCATATCTGGATTACATTGAAGACATCGCAGACATGGAATGTAATGAGAAGGTGGCTCATGCTTTGACCTCGAAAATGGAAAACTATCCTACCTCTACTAATAAATAGGTATGTGTTAGTACATTTGAAAATTATTATCATGATGAAAATTCTATCACAAGTGGTGATGATTAATCAACAACATCTCAAGAAATATAAGATGATAGATTAAGAATGATTCTGCATGGTATTCCAGAAGAAAGTACATCCCTGGTTTATAGATTATTTCAATGCATGTAGGAAAATATCACACTGCTGGATGAAGAAACTGATGTTTTAGGGAAAGGCTTAAAAGAAAAAAAATGTTTAATTTTTAAAGCTCACTAGACAAGTTGGAGCCTCTGAAGAAACAAATAGGGTATTTGATGTAATTATTCAATGTGGATTAAAGATGTTGAAGAAAAAGAGGGTGTCAAAATTAATATGGAATAGAAGATCCATGCACCTGAAGATGAGAAGAAAATGAGAAATCAAGTCAAGAATATGTATTTGGAAGATGACTCCATGAAGATCAAAGAACCTGAATTTTTGTTCCAAAACAAAGTAAATATGCATGAAGATGATGTTGAAATATTAAAGAAGGATTTTGAAAAAAATATGAATATTATTAAAGACCATGAAGACTTTCATAATATGAGATATCTAAAATTGGATGCGGAGTTTACCAATAATTAGAGGACACATATTGGGTCTCCAAAAAATTATTAAATAGTTGCTTCTAGTAATCAATTATCACTGGAGGATTCTACTATCAAAATAAATCCAACATGTGATAATAAGATCGTGACTTCACTCATTAATCCATCACATGTATCTGAGAGGATGGTTCCATCCATACCAACTTGTACGAATGGTTCTAGAATTGTTTCTATTAAAAGTGCAGGTTGGAAGAAACATTCTAAACAAGTATGGATGAATAAAATAAAGAATAATCCTACCACCATGGCTAGAGTGGATAGGTGAATGAGTGTGGAAGATTGATCCTCGTAAAAAATCACAACATACCATGAAGACAATTCAAAAACCATATAAATAATATGGGAATAATTCAAGGTTTGTTGGTCAATGTCAGTGTGGTAATAAATTTTGGAATTGTGCATTGGATTATTGGTACAATTCATTAAATGTAAAATAAAAGATAAATCCCATCCCAAGGGGGAGAAAGTATGCGAATAAGAAACAAAATCCATAGATCCAGAAGCATCTATACACAGAAAATAGATTTGGAATGCTTGAAAAAATTTGTAATGTATTCAATTGAAGTTTCCACAATGTTGGTACATGCTTATCATAACATTTATCCATAGTTGATTAGAATATCAGATCAAAAAATATGGCTATGAATGAAGAAGAATCATTTAGAAGAAATTAGAAGAATGTTGCAAAAACAAATTCCCCTAAGAAGACTCAAAGAATGAAATATAAGAAAACATTGGATTCCAAATCGAAGAAGGTGAGGGGTAGTGCATCCTAAATAACTTCTAAGATGAATGAAACTCTGAAGAAGACATGTAGAAGATCCAATCTTGTTTCCCCAATTCCTAATGAATTATTGGTTATCTGGCCAAAATATTTTGAAATGATGACAAAAATGGAAGATGCACAAGCTAAGACCTGTGTAAAATGTAATAATTATATTCCACCTAAAGAAAATAATTTTATATGTGTGATATGTAAAAAGGCTGGTCATTTTGTTAGTAATTGCATTGCACATATTTCAGACCAAGAAGAATTCCTCCAGAAGATGAATGTTCCATCAGGATATTCTAGTGCATTGAAAGCTCTTGAAGAAACAAGATTAAAACACAATGAAATAGAAGAAGTCATAATATCCACCCAGCCACAATCAGAATTGATGATCAAAAGTGAAAATTTAAAGATGGGAAGAAATGGAGCATCTTGGTTGACAAAACCATCGTCGCCTTTTTTTCACATATATGAAGCAAGGAAGATCCACCTTATTTCCAAAATTATTTTTTGTACTGTATTTTTGCTTCTAATACATGGAATTTATGGTTAATCAAGCTCTTAAGGGGAGAACTTGAGATTTGGTGATTGCTATCAACTCATGATTGCAAATATAAAGAAATTTTCATCCATGGATGATTTTTCAATTGATATTCAAATATTAATATGATGAGGGATCACAAATATCGAAAATTATGAGGTGTGTTCCCATAAGGAGGAGACATATAAAGAAGCTCTAGAGGTATTATTTCAATTATATTCTACTTTAGTAGGGATTATGATCAATTACACTAGAAATTTCTTGAATTAAAAGTCATTGAAAAAAGTTATGTCATTTTATAATTTCTCATCATTGGTTACTCAAAATAATTATTTTTTATAAATGTGGGAGTAACTAAGTCAATTAGTTTCATAAGAAGAATGAAAGTGTCCCAAAGCCACATATCCTGCCAATTTCACTTGAATGTTTTTAATCCACTGTTGAAGTGAGTGGAAGAATTTCAGGATTGATTATTTCCTATCACATTCATATCTTCATCCTGGAATGAAAGTAGAAAACCCTTGAAGACAAGTGTAATAGATCTCATCTCATGAGGTACCACGATCAATGGATAATGGATAGATTTGTTGTCTAAATCAAATCATATTATTTTCAACATCGAGCTTTGATCATGTAGACATAGAGTGAAATGACTGTTGGCACACTACTTAAGGACTGATACCCTCACTACAATGAACTTTTTCTTTCTTGTCAATAAGGGGAGAGAAAGTGAAATGACATTTTGATATGTAAGGGGGGGAGAAATAATGAAAAGGGGGATAAGATTTTCTCGTTTTGACATTGTCACATTCATTTCAAGAGACTTTATGGTGTTGACAACAAAATAAAAAGGGGACATTGTACTGAACACTTTGTGTATGAAGATTATTTTTGTTTTCAATAGTTGTCAATACTGGTCAAAATTAAGGAGATGAAGAAGGACTAAAAAGTTAAAGTGAATTGGCTGATGTGAGGTTCCTTGGAGAATTGTTATCAAATCATAGCATTGGATGTCATACATGAGAAAATGTCTTAGGAGATCAATTCAGATGATTGTTGAACTAATCCAAATTTCAATGAACTTCTGTCAAATATGACATGTTGTTTACAACAATGAATAATGGTGAAGTATCATTCATCTAAGGATTATAGATGAATAATGATGATTTTAAGAAGACCATGCAATGCATCATGATTTAATGAGAACCATGAAAAAGCTTTCTAGAACAAAAGAATCATATGATTTTCATGATGATGATAATGATTGTTGAAGAATAATAGAATGTATGGAGGGGCTTCGAATTCTAAGAAGGTAATTTATTTCACATTACCTTGAAATTAGATGATTCTTGCACAGTTCATAACGTTCCAAATACATGTATTGAAGGTGATACATTGTCTGCAACATTGTAGGTATTTGAAGAAGCCTAAATCTTCCACTTTTGGATAAAGAGAGATGATTGGAGTTCATTGGAATTAACACTCCAAATGGAATTAATGATTTGATGTGAGGATGAAGAAGTACATTGGAATTATTATTCTAAAAATAATGTCCAAAACTATGATGATGCTTTTTGTATATGTATTTCAAAAATATCATATGTTTATAGAACTTGTGATGCAATACTTATAAAGGTTAGGGGAGAAAATAATTAAATTTTAACAAAGGATTGGATGTGGAGCGCAAGTATATGTGGCATCCAAATATGAGTGGAACGCAAATGTATGTTGCATGAATTTCATATTTCAAAACCACCACATCAAAATATGAAAAATGAAATAAAGTGGTGTGTACGTCAAAAAGAGGCAAGCAAGTGTGGTGCACAAGTATAAATGGACTGCAAGTGTATGTTGCGCACTACTCATATTTCATCATAAGCTTACCAAAATATAAAAATGCAAGGAAAATGTCACTCTAGTGATAGAGCGGTGCACAAGTGATATAGTGTCTCACAAGTGATAGAGAGGCGCACGTGTGATGGAGTGGCACACAAGTAGGAATAGCACACTAGTGTATGTGGAACACAAGTCACCAGAATTACAATAAATAGATGGATACCCTCCTAATTTTTCTATCCTCAAAACTTAATAGAAAATTTGAGCTCTGATCACCCAAAATGTAGAAAGTGACGCACAAGATGAAGTGGCAAAAAATATGAGGGTTATTTATAAGGCGTGCAAGTTGGGAGGTGCTCATGCTGAGTGGCGCACAAGTAGAGTGGAGAAAAAACAGAGTGGAACGCAAGAAGAAGTGTCATGCAACATTTAAGAGGTGTGAAACAAGGATTTCTGTGAAATAAGTGTGTTGTTTCTAACCCTGATGCGGTTCACAAGTTGTGAGTTGTGAACAGTTTTGGCATTCATGTATTTGGTGGCGCACAGGCAGGGAGGCGCACATGCAAGGTGGCACACATGTAGATATTGGTGTTTAAGATATGAGATTTTCTAGAAGTTTTTACCAGCTTCTGAACAACTATGATTATTCTATGTTGAGTTCATCTTAATTTTATTTACAATCACAAAAAATACCTAGTGATACTAGCATGAAAAGGAACAATAAGAGTTCATTGCAGTTTGTTGTGCACTGAAAGAGAAAGTGTGAAGAAGAGGAGGTTTCAGTGTAAGTGGTTTTTCAATGAAGAAACAGATTATGAAGAAGAAGATATTAAATCCTAAAAGTTTTATACATAAAAAGAATATGTGGGTTATTTTCTTGTTTCTAAGGATGTAACAAGGAGAAGAATAAGGTTGTGGAAAAACAAAGTTCCACTATAGAATCCAACAGGTCTCAACAGGTGAGATTCATTTGGAGTTGCAAACATTATGAATAGAGATAAGACTATCTTTAGAGGTAGTATAAAGAACCAGTTAGAGGCTACAAGAGACTGTCTACACTGGTAGTATAATGAACCAGCTACCGTAAGGGTATATCCTACTTGCTGCAATTTGGAAGAATATTGTTTTTCATCCCCCTACGAGTGTTGGGAGAAATAATGGGAAGTTATTATTTCCTTCCCTCCTCCATGTTTAGGGATCCAATCTGACTAGTGGATTGATTTCCTCTTCAACCACAGAAATTGTTACTAAATTATAGTAAAGAATATGTGGAAAGGTCATTACCATACATGGAAAGAACGTAGATACACTTATTGAGTGATGAACCTTGTAATAATATCGTGTGCATATTTTTACAACTTTCATATTATTACATGAAACGGGGAAAAGAGAATAAAAAAATCATTATCCTAACACGTCATGAGGTATCGAGAAAAAATAATAAATTGGATAAAAAGGGTCCCCAAAAAAGATTCACCCCCCCCCCCTCTCGGTGTTAAGCACATATGTTCCTCTCTATTAAGAAGGAAAGAATGTTGTTTTCTCTTATTTCTCTCTGTTTTGATGTTCTTGGAGCTGCAACAGTAGCGGGTTCCACACATTTATGATAATTCTCCACTTACTTTTGTTGATAAGAAACATCTTGAGAATGATGGAAGGGAGAAAAATTTTATATTTTCACCACCTTCTGAAAGTTAATTCTTAATAGTGAATCGTGATTCCACATCCATAGGTATATTTCATCAATTGAAAAATATATACAACGGAAATACAAAAATGATGAAGGAAATACATCAAATTTGTATATTTATGTATGAATACTTGAACATGGGTGAGTATGAATTTTTTGGGAACTTCATTACTAGGGTTAATGAAATAGTGATTACTCTCATATTTTGTGGTGAAAAGGTGGATGTTTCCACTGTGTTTGAAATGTTCCTGAGATTCCTACATAAAAAATCAATGCAAAAGTTTCCTCATTGGAATAAAGGGATCCAGAAACATTATCTCAAGATTATTTTCATTTAACTTTTATTACTTATTAAATGAGAATAGAGAATGATATAATGAAAAGAAAAATTTTGTAGCAAAATTTCAATCAAAGTTATTAATAAAGAAAATTAAAAGAAGATTCTTGAAGAATAAGAATATGTAGATTCTAACTTGAAAAATGAGGTATATAAAAATATCAATGAAACATGACCCCTGGTTTCATAATATTTTAAAAGAGGTATATGGAGGTATAAAGGGAAACATCCCATAAAATGTTTATGACACGAAACTATTGTGTATTTTGTTTCAAATTTTCCTCATATAGATAATGATGAAGATATTCGTGAAGAAGAATGTGATGACTAAGAAAGAAGGCCAATAAGATATTGGAAGTAAAAGGGTGATGTAGAATATTCTCTTCCATGATGGAAGATAATAAATTCTGTAAATACAAAAGGGGAATACTTTTTACAGAGGATTATTAAGATGAGGATGTTACAAATGGTGATAAATAAAAAACATTTATTGCAGAAGTATATGTGGAAAGTTTTATTTGATAGAGAATGTTTATATTCCAAAGAAAATGAAGAAAGTGAAGATGAATCCCAAAAAATAATTATTGATCATTACAGGGAAAATAATTTTATTGGAACTCTAAATTATGAAGAATTAAGATGTATTGGTTCTAACTAATAATAAACTCATCCTTAAATTCATTTGAGAGATGAGAAAAAAGAATGACAGAAAAATATTAGAAGACCTGAAAAAAAACAAGGAGTTCGAAAAAGATTATTCCGCCAAAAATCAGTATAGATTTTCAGAAAAGAAGTATATGATGCAGATAGAGATAAAATATTTACATACATATCCTGAAGATGAAACAAATAATAATTAGAATCAGGAAATGATGCTGAAAGAAAAATAATAATATATTGAACATGTCCAACAAAAACTATTTTAAACTTAATTGAGAGATTCAAGATTCCAAAACAATATCAAAAAATATGGTGACTATTCTCTAAAAGATAAATCTGAGATGGTTCACCAAAATTTTCATTAAAAGGGTTACAAGAATGATATAATTGTTCCTGAAAATATGAAAAAATATGTGTCCAAAACCAACATGGCAAGGAATTAATAAGAAACATAATGCCCTGAGATTGAATATGTTTTGAGAAAATCTGAATCTAGAAATGATTCCCATACATCGAGTTACGAAAATTTGGGAAAGAATGTATTAATATGACTGGTAATACAAATTTTGGTGACACATAAAATAATGATAAGAAGGTGGTTAGAAAACATATTCAAAATTCTTGACATTATGGATGTTTTATTTGAAAATTATCCTTATATTGTTTTTGTTGGTATTTTGGTGCATTTGGAAACACAAGTAATATGTTTTTACTCAAAAATAATAATTTATATTATACCATAGCTTATGAAAGGAAATAGTAATTGGGAGTCAATATACTCAAATTAAGATGTTTGAGAAGGTTTTTTTGGATGAAACAAGATAGAAGTGAAGTAAATATTGAAAATAGTTCCGGGAAATTAGAAACAATTTATGGAGGATGTGATCAAACTTCACCCTTTGAAAAAGGATTACTTTATTTTTTATTTTCAAAAAAAAAATAAACAAATATCTGTTGACGCTCCTTTCGTCACGGAATCTAAAGTTCGGAAAAGGGAATATCTGAGCTCAAAGTGATTAATCCTTTGAAGAAACATCAAAAATCGACAAAGGGATGAAAAAGGAGAACATTGCCCAGAGGTCGCGCAAGTTCCCTATTGGTCGCGCAAGTATACTTGCGCGCCGCCTCAACACTTGCGCGACCCCTCATGGTCGTGCAAGGGACTTGCGCGACAGATCTGGTAACCGCCCAGTAACCACCCGGGGTCTTCTTTTGCCTATAAATAGACCCTGTGGGCCCCCCATTCGGGAGGATCTCTTTCCAGAAACTCGGATCAAAGCTCCCGACGCCCAAGTCTCTTCTCAAAGCTTCCAGAACACTTCTAAGGTAATTTCTTACCTAGAATGGAAGATCTAAAGGGAAGAAGGAAGGCCAAGTGTTGAAACTTATCAAACACTTGCGCGCCGACTTAATTCCTTCAATATAACTTGCGCGTCCCCTCTCTGGAAGAACCTCGAGAGGATGATAAAGGGTTTAATAAAGAATCGCTCAAGTATTTCAACTCTGGTTGTAAATCGCGCAAGTATCCCTCATGTCGCGCAAGTATACTTGCGCGACCAATACTTGCGCGCCGCCGCAGGACTTGCGCGACTTTTAATACTTGCGCGCCCCTAGCTTTTTGGGTGCCCATCTTGCCCATTTTTACCCCTCTTAAGCCATTTCACCCTTCCTATTCAAGATTCAGTCTTCAAGATACTCTTAAAAAGCCATTTATGGCATGATTTCTTGATTTGACATCCTTATCTGAAAGGAATTCTGTGAAATACCTCTCAAACACCCAGTGATTTAAACATCTTTATGTCACCAAAGATTGAGAGTTCATTCATTTCAACCTCATCCTTTAAGATGAGAGAATCCTAACCTGGGTCTCCTTTTCAGGAATAAGACTCAGTCATAACCTTGGGCTTCCTTTTCAGGAGTAATCCCCAAGTCCCCTAACCTAGGCTTCCTTCTCAGGAATAAGTCCTAGTCATAAATCTTGGGCATCTTTCTTAAGAATAAGCCCCAATCAAGTCCTTTAATCTTGGGCATCCTCCTCAGGAGTAAGCCCCAAACCTTAATCCCTAACCTGGGTCTCCTTTTCAGGAATAAGACTCAGTCATAACCTTGGGCTTCCTTTTCAGGAGTAAGCTCCAAGTCCCCTAACCTGGGTCTCCTTTTCAGGAATAAGACTCAGTCATAACCTTGGGCTTCCTTTTCAGGAGTAAGCCCCAAGTCTCTTAAAATTTCTCTTAACCAGTCATAAATTACCTTTGATTTGGGTTTCCTCTTTAGGAATAAAACCCAATCATAAGTCCCCTCCTAACTTGGGCATCCTCCTTAGGAGTAAGCCCCAAGATTAGAGTATTCAAATCTCCATGAAGCACATATAACTTTGTGGACCCTGTTCTTGGATTTTCTCCCTAAAAGTAAATCCTAAACTTTCGTCTATCTGGGCAGTCATCTATACATAAGCCCCAAAACAAATTCTTATGATTGCATCTTTTATGGCACAATTGTCTGAATTTTACCAATACCTCTTGTTTCTCACACCGAGCATGACTCACGTGAGCTTAGAGTGTAAAAGTAATTATGACATTCATCTTTGAGCCATCAATCATAAAACATCATATCCCATTCCTCGAACTACGTGGGTTCTGATTCCTTTTTCAAAACAAAGGATACGTAGGTAGCCCATTTATGGGTTCGATCCCAACATTGAAATAATCTCTGTCCTTCTGAATGACGATAAACTTCAAGTGCCCCACTGAGTGGCTTTAAAACCAGCCTGGTCATCAAAATGACCAAGAGACTTTTATATAAATGTTTTGAAGGATACCATTGACCAAGAATCTCTAAACAAATATAGATGATTCTATATTGATGAAGAACCTCAAATACATATAAAAGATTCTCTAAATTTCTTGCATATTTAATCATTGATTGTTAAAACTAAAGGAAAGCTCATTTTATACTTGGTAATGTAATAAGGATTCACGAACTTAACTTAAATCTATAAAGAGAGTCCCGGAGTAGACAATAATTCCCCTCAAAAAGGTGTGATGAGTCCGACCTCCCATCCTCTCGACCAATGCAATTTCCTAAGCCTCATTAGCCCACAAGCTAATGAGCGCCTGCCTTTGGAAAGTAGGTCCAAACGGATGTGGAATCATTGGATGTTTCCGGTTCTACGAACAAACCCGTTAGAAACCGATCGGAACGTTTGAATCTCCCGTCCAGGAGGTCATCCCCGGATTCCGCGCGAAACAAAAATGGTGAACCCGACGTGAATCCTTAACCAAGTTAAAGTGATGATTCTTCTTATCTGTTAGGCCCTTTGGGCCAACAAGGCAATCATTGACATGTGCTCATCCAAAAGATGCAGTGGCCGGATTCATCTTGATTATGTCTGTTACATGGAACAGGCACTCTTTTTTTCAAGATCTTCTACAAAAATGGCTTTCCTTAAATTCACCCCTGTGAATACTGCTGCTGGGAACACCTCTACTGTGAGGTCTGCTGCTGTGAAAACCAATGCTGCTACTCCTGCTGGAACGTCATCCGCTTTGAGGATGACATCACCAACTCAGCGTCTTCAACGCTGTGTTTCTAATGCACTGGTTAAGGAGTACCGTCGCAACGGTACTATCCCAACTCTGGAGGCCGCTCGTCAAGCCCTCCAAGTTAACAATTCTACCTGGTTGTCCGGACAAAGGCGACCAGCAATCAAGAAGCAGGCGGTGCTGACTACCGTCTCCAACCGTTTCGGGTCGTTATCCCCGGAACGCAATTTCCATTCACTCCCTTACTCCGAGGAAGTGAATGAGCAGGTCCCGCAGGACCTTAATTCAAAAAGACAGGAGTCCTTCTCAAGGGCTCCCATCAACAATCGCCTCCAGACTCGTGCGGTAGTGCGCCCTCAACATGATGAGGGTACCGACTCCAGGCGTTCAGCTCAGGTTCCTCGAACCCGAGCAGGCAAGATGAATCGCCAGAGACGGAACCCGGTTAACAATAGGCAGGTTGTCATCCCTGTCATCTCCGGAGAAGTCCACCAACCTAACTTGGTGGCAAATAACGAGCAGGCATACACACCTGTTCGTTTTAATCCCGCTGTCCAGCAGACTTGTCTGGCAGCATCAAGCCGATCCCGCCAGGCAATTCCGGCGGAGTACCATAGGCAGGAACATACACCTGCTTATACATCAGCAGTTAGTCAGCAGGCTCGTCTGACTACATATGATGGATCTCGTCAACAGCATTTGGCGAAGTGTAATCAGCAGGCACATACACCTGCTAATACTAATCAAGCCTACCAACAGTCTCGTTTGGTAGCGCACGGAGAAGTCAGTCGGAAAGCCCCGACGACAAACAGGAGGCAGACTAAACTCTCTGCCTCCACACTTGAGTACTTTCAGGATTCACTGACAGGAAAAGGAGGACAGGAGCAGGCACATACACCTACTCCAAGCCCGGAATGGACGTATATCCCTGTTCCGGCGGCTGAAGTCACCAAACATATTTTGTCAATGGTGAAAGAGCAGAAGCAAATTTCTGCTCATATTCTGGATGCTTGCCAGGATATCATAACAGCTTCAGCATCATCTCAGGGACAGACACATAAATCTATCCCTAGCAGTGGAGTGACACATCAACAATTCACTCCGGAACAGACACACACATCTGTTCCAGTCCAAGAGGGTTGTGGGGCCTACTCCCCCATATCATATGGACAACCAAGTCAGGCACATACACCTGATTTGAGCGATGATCATCAGCCTAACCTGACCATCTTTCCTGATCAGGCACATACACCTGCTCAGAGCAATCACTTTCGTCATCAAGTGATTTCTAAAGCGAGTAAGAAGGCATCTAAGAAAAAGATCCGCCCAGCACAGTCAGGAGATCAAAGGCCAATCTGCAACAAGGCCTTGCTCGATGCTGGAGTTCTTGAAGCCCTCAGACATTTATCTGTCGGAATTCAAGATTCTACTCCCTCAGTTCCCAATAACAGGAACATTAATCCCGAAGGTCTTCAACAGACACTTCCTCATGAAGACTTGCTTCATGAAAATTCGGTCAATCTTGAAGTTTCTTCTTCAGATGAGAACCACAGGAACCCTCTGTGTGGTCAGAAGACCAAGGAGCAAGAGATCTCATCTTTTGCTGTAACCCATCATGAAGGTCCTCCTCATGGTGATGAACTTCGCTGCGAAAGTCCTCTCCGCAGTAGTGATTCACATTGTCTCGAAAATTCTTCAGAAGGCAATGTAGTGACGAGAAAGCCCTCCTATCTCGAGGCACTTGCAAACGTAAAACCAGTCATGTCTGAAGTTTTACTATCGGTAGGTGAAACTCTTTCTCCATCAGAAGATAGCTTGGGGTTCAGGTTATTCTCCGAACCTTCCCTGGGTCATTAATCTTCCAGCATGAATAGTGATTCCTCTACCAATCTTGTTGAATACGATGAAGCAACAAGGAAACACCAACTCTGGTCCAAACAGGTAGAAGAATCTTCATTTAATGATAAAGAGGAAATGCTGAACATGAGAAAAAAACTGGCAAAAGGTGAAGTACCAGTCATGTTTTGGCCTTTGGCTGATTCACAGTATGACATTCCAAAGATGTTGACGGATGATGGAATCCATGATATTCGTCTTAACATATGGAAAACTCTTTGTCAATTAAAGAAGAAGGTATTATCTTACGATGAATATGAAAATCATCTTAAGATAATAGAAGGGTTACAACGCCAGATTGATTTGGCATCTCTATCAGTCTCTCGGTATCCGAAGGCTGAAAAGCAACAGAGAACCCTTCAACGTTCATGCCTTGGCGCACTAAGAAGATTGCGTCAGTTGATTTCCAATGCTCCATCTAATGTTCATATCAGAGGATGGGGTATTCACGGAGCACTACATTTCACAGTGCTTTCCGGTCAGCAAAGCCCGCCGAAAATGGTCTCATGCAATGTTATTGCCCATGGCCGGCCACAGTCAATGGGCTTTGTTCATAATCAAAATCTTGCTCGAGATCAAACTTCAACTAGTTCCTCTCAAAGTCAAGTATATAGAGAACAGGTTGTTGAATTTCTCCTACATCAAGCAGGCGAGAATATTGCGCAAGCCTCTCGTCTGGAGCAAACACGTCATCAAATGACAGAAGTTTCGGAAATCATCCAACGGTCTGTTGAACCAGGTGATAAAAGTGGATACAGGTTAATGCATCCAGCTAATTTCCGAACTAAGATCCGCAAGATCAAGAGAGATTTCAAGAAGATCTCAGACATAGCATGTCAAGAGACACCCCAGCTTGCCAGACTGGGGACTTCTCTAACCCTACCCTCAGAATCAACGAATGGGATTCGAGGAGTTGAGCAGAAGCAACAGGAACACCCCCAGTCCACCGGACTGGGGACTTTTTCAAATCTTCAATCCCTTCCTCAGAGAAAGTCAGTATTCTCTCGATTAGGGAATAAGCCTCAAGAGGAACGAAGAGCCAAGCCATCAGGAGATTCTCTCCGAGTGACGGTTCTCCAAGAAATTCCTGAGGGGTCAAGTCAACGGAATGCCATGCCTTATCATGGACATAAAAGGAGACAATATCACAGAAATGTTGATAGAAAGGATTCTATGAAATACGCATCCATTAATGTCATCACTGCCGTTGCTGCTGATTCACCAGATGAGGCTCAATCAGAGGGATCAGATGAAGAGGTTCCTGCTCAAGAAGTTGCGCACACAGACATAAATGAAGAAGGTGTGCGCACACGTAATCAAAGGCTTACCCAAAATCTGGGTATTCCTTCAAGTAACCCACTTCCCCCTCTCCGAAAAGGATCCAATAAGGGGAAAGGAAAGAATCAGGTTACTTATCACCCTTCCTCTGAAGGAGGTCAATCGCTCTCATTAGAGCAAAGGTTTGCACAACAGGAGGAAGAAATGAAAGAATTAAGAAGGTTGAATGCAGAACTACTTCAGAGTAGTCTTCTTCTTAAGAATGCTGAAGTCCGACAGCCGAAGGAATTTGTTGTAACTACTGAGATGGATCAGGAATATCCTCCTTTATCAGTACACCCACAGAGGTCTAATCCTACGGGTCAAACGCAACAACGGTTGGCAGCACTACCATTAGTTGCAGCACCAACCTCCACGGTTGTCCAAGCTCCATTCATTGCACCTACCCAAAACCAAGTTCAACCTGACGTTTCTCAAAAGTTAATAACTACTATTGAGTCATTAACAGCTCGGTTAGAAACTATGGAAGGGAAACGGGCGCAAGTTCAACCTGAAAAGAAAGTTTACCCTGAATGGGTAGATTCAATTTCTCCTCCATCCAGTTTTGGAAACCCTATTTTCCCTACTTTCAATGGATCAGGCGACCCTGAACAACATTTGACGCATTACGTGTCTTGTTGTGATCCTATGATGGGAACTCCAGAACAACAAGAAGAAGTGAAACTCAGATGCTTCGTGCGAACCTTGCAAGGACCAGCTTTTGTCTGGTATACAAGCTTGCAATCCCGGTCAGTCATCAGATGGGAGGATCTTCGTCAAAAATTCCTTCTTCAGTTCAGCTCAACTTTGCCAAAAACGACAGTTTTCGATCTTACAAACTGCAAGCAAAGGGAGAATGAAAGAGTCTCTGATTTCATTGCTCGTTGGAAGGGATTAACGTATTCCTTGAGTTTATCACTCCCTCAGGAGGAATTATTGCCAATCTGTGTGGCAAATTTGCGTGACGAATTACGCACGCCATTGATCCCTGTGAAATACACAGGAGGGTTTCGAGACCTTACTTCAATCTCTCAACAGATTGAAGATTCCCTTATGCAGGCTAAGGTTAAATCTCGTGTAATTCCATCAGCTCCATGAAGAAGAATGGGTAAAGCAGAAACTGCTACAGTTATGCTTAAACAGGCACCTGTACCTATTTCTACTTCAAAACCTTCATCTTCTCGAAGGGCTCCACCTCCTGAACGCCAACAACAAAGGTTGTTTCGTCCGAATGATCAAAAAGATCAACGACGAAAACAATTTGAGGATATGAAGAGTAAAACATACTCTTTCCGAAGTGAGCAAGTTCCTGGTTACTTCATTTCAGCTCTGGAAAATAATTTGGTTCAATTACCAGTGCCGAAGAGACCAAACAAGGAAGGAGATGAAGATCGTCCCAATTATTGTCCCTTTCACCAAATGTTGGGACATCCCATCCAGGAGTGTTTTGTCTTTAAAGACCTCCTACAAAAGATGGTTGACTTGGGACAAGTCAAATTAAAGGGTTCTTCAGCTCATGTAGCGTGTATTACCGCTACAGATCCAGAGGAAGGAGGCGAGTGGCAGGAAGTCAAAAGCAAAACTGCGAAAAAATATGATGATTGGATGGTCAGAAAGACAATCAATCGGACTCATTCCATTTTGCGAACACAATTGAAGAAGCCAATTGTGTCTCCTACAAAAGCTGCAGTAAAGCCTCCATCAAAGGACAAATCCTCAAAAGGGCAGCGTAATTCAAAGAAGAAAGAGGAATCAGAAGAAGATGAGTATGCATCAAAGCCTAAATTGTCTTTGACTCTGGCAGATTTCATGCCATCTACTTCAAAGTCACGGGCACCGTCCCACCAAACGGCACAGCCTAAACAGGCTAACTTGGCAGAGTCTTTATCAGACGAAGAATTGATCTTTGGTTCTGTTAATATGATTCAATTAACAGATTCATATTCCAGTCTTGATGAGCCTGAATTCCCTGTATTAAATAAAGGAACCCGAGGAAGTTCTAGAGGTTCAGGATATAGGGGAAGACGTGGATCTTTCCGAAGCCACTACTCTAATTCTACCCCTGCTAGCACTGTATATGCAGCAGAAACTCGTGGTAGAGCCCTTCAGCGAGCTCAAAATGAACAAGCAAGTTCTTCTGCCAATGGCCAACTCAGCTTCGGCACAGTTATTTTGGAAGACCGATTAAATGTTCCATCTTCTTTATCTCAGCAAGTAATTGGATCTAATCAGTCTAATTTTCCAAAACCAAAGATGTTGCCAACTTCAATACAAGAGGCATCAGCTTCCAAAGCATCTGCTTCCAAGATACCTGCTAAACCACATATTCATATTGGGAAACGCAGGCCTCTAGATCAAAAGTATGATATATTGAAACACTTGGCCCAAGTACCAGCCAAATTATCAATTTTGGATGCTTTGAATCTATCAAAAGATCTTCGGAAAGCACTCATCGAAGCTTTTTCAAGTCCTCAGGAGTTTGAAGCTGAAATTGCTGCAGCTGAAATTTATCACATAGAGAATAATCCTGCAGAATGCCATGCAGTGATATCTTTTACTGATAAAGATGAAGATTATGTTGTGCATGGGCACATAAAACCTTTGTACCTATCTGGCAAAGTCAATGGTATAGATGTTCGAAGAGCTTTTATTGACAATGGTTCAGGAGTCAACCCCATGCCCATTCGCACACTTCGTCGATTGGGCCTCACGGAATCTGATTTATCTCCTTCTACCATGATGTTGCAAGGATATGATAAAAATGAACAAGAACCACTGGGAGAAGTTACGCTCAGAACTCAGTTTGGAGATCTTGTTTCCAATTCAGATTTCATGATTGTTGATCAAGACTCAGCTTTCAATATTTTTCTTGGAAGACCCTGGTTACATCAGCATGCAGCTATTCCGTCATCATACCATCAATGTCTCAAATACTGTTTCGATGGTCAAGTTGGAACATTATATGGTGATAAGGCCCCGTTCAAAACATGTGAGTCTCAATACATTGAGGCGGAATTTTATCACATGAAGGGAAGAGAAAAATCTACAATGAAGGAAATTACCAAAGTTAATGCTCCATATGGTTTGGAAAAAATTCCAATAAATCCATTTTCACATGTGAGTGGAGATTATGTGTTACCTATTAGTCAAATTGACAAAATAGGCCCAAATCAAAATACTCTTATGGAAAGATCCATAATGTCAATTACGGCAATCGAGCCAGACAACATGGGAGAAATTGGTAACTTACCAAGCAATGATGAAAGCATAAGTGGTGACGTTTTCATTTCGTCTGCTGAAATCCAACAAGTCTATACTTCGCTAATCAGGCCAGAAGAAGTTATAGCAACACCAGAGGTGAATGTTGATGTCGATTCTCAATCCATCATCTCCTCTTTATTTCCCAAAGAAGACCCTTTTTCATCAATAGGGACGGAAATGGAAGCTTCTTCTTCAAAATGTGAAAATTTTGACATCTCTTATGATCATGAGAATTTCGTTTTTTCATCTACTTTGCAAGTAGAAACGGAAGATATAACACATAATGAAGAGGAAGAGGAAGATCTTAGAGATGCTCCTCCAGCATTTGAAGAGGGTATCTCTACCACTGTGGATGAACTCAGAGAAGTAAATCTGGGTACAGAGAAAGATCCATGCCCCACTTTAATTAGTGCGGCCATGACCCTTGAAGAACAAGAGATGTATGATTCTTTTCTAAAGAAAAATAAAGATATTTTTGCTTGGAATTATACAGAGATGCCTGGCCTTGATCCTGATGTTTCCACCCATCATTTGGGTTTGCCAAAAGAACATCGAGGATTCAAGCAAGCCGCGAGAAGAACACACCCAACCTATGCTTCCAAAATCGAGGCTGAAGTGGATAAGCTTATCAAAGCTAACTTCGTCGGAGAAGTTCAATATCCCAAGTGGTTGGCTAATATTGTCCCAGTAAAGAAAAAGAACGGACAAATTAGGGTTTGCATCGATTTCAGAGATCTTAATCGGTATTGTCCCAAAGATGATTTTCCAGTTCCGATTACAGAACTCTTAATTGATGCGACGGCTGGCTATGAAGTACTTTCTTTCATGGATGGATATTCTGGATATAATCAGATCCGAATGGCCCCAGAAGATGAGGAATATACAGCCTTCAGAGCTCCTCAAGGTGTGTTTTGTTACCGGGTGATGCCCTTTGGTTTAAAGAATGCAGGTGCAACATATCAACGCGCCATGCATCGTATCTTCAAACCTTTTCTAGGGAAATTTGTTGAATGCTATGTAGATGATTTGGTGGTTAAATCCAAACAACGTTTTGATCACTTGGCTGATTTGGAAATCATATTCCACAAGCTTCGACAACATAATTTGAAGATGAACCCCTTAAAATGTGCTTTTGGGGTAACCTCAGGAAAATTCCTCGGCTTTGTTGTACGCCATCGTGGTATTGAAGTCGATCCTGAGAAGACCAAATCAATCCTTGGTATGTCACCTCCTCAGAATTTGAAAGAATTAAGAGGACTTCAAGGACACTTAGCCTATATTCGGCGTTTCATCGCCAATTTGGCAGGCAAAAGTTTACCTTTTACCAAATTATTGAAGAAAGGAGTCACTTACCAGTGGACTAAAGAATGTCAAGAAGCATTTGATGTTCTCAAGAAATACCTCTTAAGTCCACCAGTACTCATGCCACCTGTTGAGGGTAGACCTCTTATCCTCTATGTGACAGCTTTAGAGCGATCATTGGGTGCCTTTCTCGCTCAAAAGAATGATGCTGGGAAAGAAAATAGTCTCTACTATCTCAGTAGAACTATGCTTGAAGCAGAAACCCGGTATTCGAGTATTGAAAAATGCTGCCTAGCATTAATCTTTGTAGTTCAGAAACTGAGACACTACCTGCAACATCACGAAGTCCAATTGGTATCTCGTAATAATCCACTCAAATTCATCCTTAGTCGTCCAATGCTTACAGGACGTATGGCAAGGTGGGCGGTTATTTTACAGCAGTTCGACATCCAGTATGTGTCTCAAAAGGCAATTAAGGGCCAAGCTCTGGCTGATTTCCTGGCTGAACACCCTTCAGTGGAAGACACATATTCAGATATCGAACTCCCTGATGAGGAAGTTTTTTCTATTCAAGAGAATCCTCAAACATGGGAAATGTATTTTGATGGTTCTTCTAGAAGTCCAACAGGGAAGAAAATGGAAAATCCTAAATTCAACAAAGTTGGTTTAGGAATTGTGCTCATTTCTCCAGATAAGGCAGTGTTACCTTATTCCTTTTTGTTGTGGGAAGGTGGTACCAATAATGAAGCTGAATACCAAGCTCTCATTGCAGGCTTGGAGTTAGCGCTTCAAGCACAAGTGAATCACTTAAAGGTGAAAGGTGATTCAGACCTGGTAATCAAACAAGTCAATGGGGATTATGCCATCAGAAAAGAAGAATTAATCCCTTTGTATGATTACGTCAGATAGTTAATGTCGGAATTCCCTTCAGAACCGACATTTTCTTATGTCCCAAGATCACAAAATGCTCAAGCTGATGCACTGGCTAATATAGCCACAGCTTTAGCAGATCCAAATCGGGACGAGACAACCATCGGTATTGCCCACCGTCGTGCAATTTCACCTTATGTTCAAGTCAGAACAGAGGAAATTAATGAAATTAGTCCCATTCCTGAACCATATGGTCATACTACAGGATGGATGCCACCTATCAGGGAATACCTTCAAAATGGAACACTTCCACCTGATAGAGCCGAGAGAGAACAAATTCGGCGACGTGTGGTCAATTTTACTCTTTATGATGGTCCAAACCACCTCGAGAAAATTCTCTACAAACGTGGTTTTGATGGAGTTCTCTTCAGATGTATTGATGGTGAAGAGACAATGGCTGTCATAAAAGAAGTGCATGCAGGAGTCTGTGGTGCCCACCAGTCTGGACATAGATTGTCTGATCAAATTCGAAGGCTTGGATACTTCTGGCCTTCAATGATACAAGATTGTGTTAATTTCACAAAGAAGTGTCATTCATGCCAAGTATATGCCAATTTCATTCATCAACCTCTAGAGTTGCTTCATACAGCTAAATACTCATGGCCATTTTCCACATGGGGAATGGATGTGGTGGGACCTTACCCTTCAGCTACGGCCAAGCAGTTTAAGTACATTCTTACTGCTACTGATTTCTTTTCCAAATGGGCAGAGGCAGTACCTCTCAAAGAAGTCAGTTCTAAATGCATTGTTAGCTTCATCAAGTCTAACATCATTACTAGATTTGGTGTCCCTCATACCATATTGACAGACAACGGCACCAACTTCTGTTCTTCTGAGGTAAAGAGATTGTATCAAGAATACAACATTAAGTCCAACCATTCATCTCGATATCATGCAGCGGCTAATGGCCAGATAGAGGCCTTCAACAAGACTCTTTCAAATATACTGCAAAAGATGGTGGATAAAGATAAGAGGTCATGGCCTGATAAACTCTATCATGCTTTATGGGCTTATCGGACTACCACTCGCAATGCAACGCGGTCTACTCCATATTCATTGGTATATGGAACAGAAGCAGTCTTGCCAATTGAAGTTCAATTGCCCTCACTCAGAATAGCCATTTGTGATCAGTTATCAACAGATGAGCAATCCCAAAAGCGTTTGAATGAATTGGAACAGTTAGATGAGAAAAGATTGTGCACTTTGCACCACTTGGAAATCTATCAGAATCGAATAGCACGAGCTTTTAACAAAAAAGTTCGTCTTCGTTCATTCATTCAGGGAGAATTGGTATTGGTTCTCAGAACACCAATGATACCAGGAAAGAAACCTCCCAAGCTTGAACCAAAATGGGAAGGACCTTATTCAGTACATAAGGTCTACTCCAATGGAGCGTATTCTCTGATTTCAATGGATGGAGAACACATCACGACTCCAACAAATGCCAGATTTCTGAAGAAGTATTTTGTATAAACACAAAATATTGTTCCTAGAACCAAGACTTACAATTGGTTCATACACAAAGGTCCGGTATGACCTTAAACTACACCAAGGTCCGGTATGACCTTAAACTACACCAAGGTCCGGTATGACCTTAAACTACACCAAGGTCCGGTATGACCTTAAACTACACCAAGGTCCGGTATGACCTTAAACTACACCAAGGTCCGGTATGACCTTAAACTACACCAAGGTCCGGTATGACCTTAAACTACAACTTCGTCCAACATGACGTTAAACTGTGTCACCTTCAATGTCCGAGATGACATTAAACTAAATTTTGTCCCTGCAACATGACATTAAACTGTGCAGCACCAATAGTCCTAACTGCAAGACTTTAAACTGCATAGTCCCTGATTTTGTCCTACATGACAATAAACTGTATAGAAGTTCCTATATTTTGTCCGAGATGACATTAAACTATATTTTGTCCTAGCGACATGACATTAAACTGTGTGGCACTTTCATCGTCCAGCATGACGTTAAAACTGTGTTAAGTCCCTTATTGTCCTACATGACACTAAACTGTATTCTGTCCGAGATGACATTAAACTATATTGTGTCCTAGCAACATGACATTAAACTGTGTGGCACTTCCAACATCCAGCATGACGATAAACTGTAAAAAGATCAGAACTGATATCCTCATATTGATTCACCTTAGTCTTAGCTACATGACTTTAAACTGTACAGCATCAGTTCGTCCTTGCTATATGACGCTAAAACTATACAGCAATGGTCCAGTATGACTTTAAACTGCATCTTCGTCCCACACGACATTAAAACTGTGAAAACGTTCCATAAACAGTCCAGCATGACCTTAAAACTGCATCATTCCTGGTCCATGTATACGACCATAAACTATTTGCAAATATGTCCAGCAAGACGTTAAATTGTGACGTCTTAACTACATGACGCTAAACTGTATAAAAGTATCTCACGTCCGGAAAGACGTTAAACTATATAATCATCAAAAGTCCAGCATGACATTAAAACTGCACAATCCCCCTTTCGTCCAATATGACGTTAAACTGTATTTTCCCCATCGTCCTAACTACATGACGCTAAACTGTACAGAAAATCCTTGATATGTCCTACATGACATTAAACTGTGCATCGTTAAGGTTGTTATTACCTCTTGTTTCTCACACCGAGTATGACTCACGTGAGCTTAGAGCGAACATCAACCATAACACTCCCTTTGGGCCACTAACCATGTGTAAGTCCCAACAACATTTTTTTTTAGATCATTGTCCACAAGAACAACTTGATCATTAATTCATTCTTTAATTGAACTACACAGACTTTGATCCTTGCCCTCCAGGCTGGGTATGTAGGCAACCTCCCAAGGTTCAAGCCCAAAAAAAACAATCTCTTCACATCGGTTCACCACCATCTCATATGATGTTGATTTGTGAAACCGCCCCTGAAATCAATATCTTTACATTGATTCATTTTCTTCCTTGTTATATGACGTTAAACTATACAACACTTTTGTCCAGTACGACAATAAACTACAATATTCTTTGATTTCCTCATTTGAGAAGGAACCATTATTAACATTGATTCTTTTTCAATCATGGTTTTCATTTTCAAAAAGACTACGTACATACATGGTAATGCCTAAACTTTTTATCTTAGGTTAAAACCATCATTGCACTAAAGTCCCTTTTCACCCTTCACATGTACGAACCAAATTTGTACAAAGGGTAGTTTCTAGAACTACGTGGACTTGATTCCCATCTTTATGGGATACGTAGGAACATTCGAGTGTCCCTCGAATCCAGTCCCAAGTCTTTTGGGCCTAACCCCAAATTTCACTTTCAGTCCCTTGGCTGAAAAGTCCTCATGAAAACACACACTGTGTATTCATTATTATGGTCCGAATTCTATGACCCCAAAAACTAAGATCACTCATCCTTTCGTCCTGCACGACGTTAAACTGCATTTCAAGAACTACGTATGGCTTGATTCTCATTCTTATGAGATACGTAGTGAAGTCCAAGTTTCAATTCAGGACCCAGCCACAACATGATTATGGTTTTCATTGACCTATGTATCTCTATATACATTGGAAAATACCCATCTTTATGTATTATAATCCTAACCTTAAATATTTTCAGATCTTCATAACCCTTTTTCATGACTTATGGTCACAAAAATGTCAAACTTCTGAGAATTCTTTTGCCTGACTATGAAGCACGTGCCCATAGGTGGCCTTGCATAAACAGTCCACATAACAGACTTGTCAGCCAAGAGATGCTATTTATTTGACCATGCAGCCAATGCCCATAGGTGGCCCTGCATGTTTTCAACCCCCTAACGGGTTTGTTAAATAATAGTAACTTCATTCTTGGGAATAATGCCTCTTTTGTCCTTATTTGTCTTAAACGACAGTATGTAGGGATCCGCAAAAATAGCCATCCTTAACATATTTGTCCCATATCCTTTTTCATGATCTGAAAGTATTCAAGTCTATGGTTTATTCTCCTTCCCTACGTTTGGGTCAGACCTTCGTAGGAGTGATATTCATCCAGTTCTTCGATATTCTTGTTCGGAAATATCCTTTCCATATTCAAGTACCTCTTTCCATACAACAAACTCTATGCTTTAGAAAATTTGAATCTCCATAAACTTTCACTGGCTTTTAGCACTAGGAAAGTAAATTTCTGAGAGTTCTTTTGCCTGACTATGCAGCATGTGCCCATAGGTGGGCTTGCATAAACAGTCCACATAATAGACTTGTCAGCCAAAAGATGCTATTTTATTTGACTATGCAGCCAATGCCCATAGGTGGCCCTGCATATTTCAACCCCCTAACGGGTTTTGTTAAATAATAGTAACTTCATTCTTGGAAACTACTTTTTCTAATGCCTTTTTAGCTCTTTTTCATATCATTCCTCAGATTCAAATATTCTTAAGTCATAGTTTACATATTTTCTCTCATACTTGAGTATGGTAATTTGTTTTCAGATAAATTATCAAGGAATTGAATCCATTTTAATCCATTTTTCGGTCAAAGCTATTTCGACCTTAAACATTAGCCTCTTTTTGTCCGGCTTGCATGACTTTAAACTGCCCACACAAAAGACAGAGGAACTATTAATAAAAGTCAAAGTTCCAGCTCACTAAATATACATTTTTTGTATGATTTAGCTAATATTGAGCAATTAAAAGATTCAAAGTTTGTAGGGTTATTTGTAAATAATCCTAGTAAAAATCAAACTATGATTACTAGGCCCATTGGCTTAAGTAAATTTGAAGCAGGTAATGAAAGAATGCAGGTACAAATGATTGGAGACGAAAGTGTTTTTCATTGATACACAAGAGTTAGAAGGACATCCACAGATTGGAGTCTCTTCTCTTTTTCAAGAATTACAAGAGGCTTTCAACATAACACTTCATTTGATTTACGGCATCCCGAGCTTCATCAGCAACCACCTGGAATTCATTCATTCAACTGGAAACAAAAAGGAGATGCAGTGATACCAGCTCTTCTTGGAACAATTGTAAAAGGATGTTCTTGAGTGCGGTTTGAGAAAATTTTCTGCTGATCAAACAGTGACTCTGTTTCTGTCCAAGAGACTTGGAAGATGGATACATGGATTTGAGAATGGAGAATTGGAAGTAAAGATCCATTTGAAGAGAGTACTCTTTTCAGATATTGCTCTAATACCATGTTTGTCTTCTCTCCACCAACCGGTAGTGGAAAAAATTTCAGCCCATGGGTTTGCCATTTTTATATCTGCAAGGAAATGGCATGCAAGGAGAATTTGAAAGTTCACACCATTGTTGTTGCTTTTAATGCACAGCATAACCGAAATGAAGGAGTAGCAGCGCAGCTGCATTTCAGGTGTATAGTTGTTTGCATTTGGAACATTGACTCCTTGCAAGTGACCATGACCACATAGAGACAGGTAGATGCTCTGTGGGAAATTAAGATGATATTTCTTCAAGTACTTAGCCAAAACTGGAAGAGTGATGTCGCAGGTGTCATAGTAATCAGGGCCAATGATGTTCATCATGTCATCAATCCGCTTGCTAGCCAGTTTATAAGTTGTTCCAATTCCCTTGGGAACCACTGAATCTGCACAAAAGATGAATAAACTAACTCTTAAATGGGTTTATTTTTTCATAAATTTTGTGAAGAAATTTGAAAAAATGGCTAAGGCATTAAGGCGCGCAAGTCTACAAAATGGCGCGCAAGTGATCACGTGTCGCGCTAGTTTTCGTCGCGCAAGTATAAACTGCGCAAGTACGAATACCTTTACAGGAGCGCGACATCAAGGAAAAACAGAGCAGACTTGCGCGGCTTAGGTGACCTGCGCGGCGAGAGCTCGAGAAGGTATGAGGTCCGGAAATCCGGATACTTGTACGGAGATGAGGCCGTATATTTATAGGCCAGGAGGCCTACCTACGCGCCATACCAGAGGGTTTAAGGCCTGCGCGACGCAGACTTGCGCGCCTCCCTCTGCGCACTGAAGACTTGCGCGCCGCCCTTTTCCTTTAGAGGGATTCGATTTCCTCAGAGTCAAATCCTCATTTTCTCTCCGGATCCAACTCTGAGGGGGGAATTTTGTTGACGCTCCTTTCGTCACGGAATCTAAAGTTCGGAAAAGGGAATATCTGAGCTCAAAGTGATTAATCCTTTGAAGAAACATCAAAAATCGACAAAGGGATGAAAAAGGAGAACATTGCCCAGAGGTCGCGCAAGTTCCCTATTGGTCGCGCAAGTATACTTGCGCGCCGCCTCAACACTTGTGCGACCCCTCATGGTCGTGCAAGGGACTTGCGCGACAGATCTGGTAACCGCCCAGTAACCGCCCGGGGTCTTCTTTTGCCTATAAATAGACCCTGTGGGCCCCCCATTCGGGAGGATCTCTTTCCAGAAACTCGGATCAAAGCTCCCGACGCCCAAGTCTCTTCTCAAAGCTTCCAGAACACTTCTAAGGTAATTTCTTACCTAGAATGGAAGATCTAAAGGGAAGAAGGAAGGCCAAGTGTTGAAACTTATCAAACACTTGCGCGCCGACTTAATTCCTTCAATATAACTTGCGCGTCCCCTCTCTGGAAGAACCTCAAGAGGATGATAAAGGGTTTAATAAAGAATCGCTCAGGTATTTCAACTCTGGTTGTAAATCGCGCAAGTATCTTTCATGTCGCGCAAGTATACTTGCGCGACCAATACTTGCGCGCCGCCGCAGGACTTGCGCGACTTTTAATACTTGCGCGCCCCTAGCTTTTTGGGTGCCCATCTTGCCCATTTTTACCCCTCTTAAGCCATTTCACCCTTCCTATTCAAGATTCAGTCTTCAAGATACTCTTCAAAAGCCATTTATGGCATGATTTCTTGATTTGACATCCTTATCTGAAAGGAATTCTGTGAAATACCTCTCAAACACCCAGTGATTTAAACATCTTTATGTCACCAAAGATTGAGAGTTCATTCATTTCAACCTCATCCTTTAAGATGAGAGAATCCTAACCTGGGTCTCCTTTTCAGGAATAAGACTCAGTCATAACCTTGGGCTTCCTTTTCAGGAGTAAGCCCCATGTCCCCTAACCTAGGCTTCCTTCTCAGGAATAAGTCCTAGTCATAAATCTTGGGCATCTTTCTTAAGAATAAGCCCCAATCAAGTCCTTTAATCTTGGGCATCCTCCTCAGGAGTAAGCCCCAAACCTTAATCCCTAACCTGGGTCTCCTTTTCAGGAATAAGACTCAGTCATAACCTTGGGCTTCCTTTTCAGGAGTAAGCTCCAAGTCACCTAACCTGGGTCTCCTTTTCAGGAATAAGACTCAGTCATAACCTTGGGCTTCCTTTTCAGGAGTAAGCCCCAAGTCTCTTAAAATTTCTCTTAACCAGTCATAAATTACCTTTGATTTGGGTTTCCTCTTTAGGAATAAAACCCAATCATAAGTCCCCTCCTAACTTGGGCATCCTCCTTAGGAGTAAGCCCCAAGATTAGAGTATTCAAATCTCCATGAAGCACATATAACTTTGTGGACCCTGTTCTTGGATTTTCTCCCTAAAAGTAAATCCTAAACTTTCGTCTATCTGGGCAGTCATCTATACATAAGCCCCAAAACAAATTCTTATGATTGCATCTTTTATGGCACAATTGTCTGAATTTTACCAATACCTCTTGTTTCTCACACCGAGCATGACTCACGTGAGCTTAGAGTGTAAAAGTAATTATGACATTCATCTTTGAGCCATCAATCATAAAACATCATATCCCATTCCTCGAACTACGTGGGTTCTGATTCCTTTTTCAAAACAAAGGATACGTAGGTAGCCCATTTATGGGTTCGATCCCAACATTGAAATAATCTCTATCCTTCTGAATGACGATAAACTTCAAGTGCCCCACTGAGTGGCTTTAAAACCAGCCTGGTCATCAAAATGACCAAGAGACTTTTATATAAATGTTTTGAAGGATACCATTGACCAAGAATCTCTAAACAAATATAGATGATTCTATATTGATGAAGAACCTCAAATACATATAAAAGATTCTCTAAATTTCTTGCATATTTAATCATTGATTGTTAAAACTAAAGGAAAGCTCATTTTATACTTGGTAATGTAATAAGGATTCACGAACTTAACTTAAATCTATAAAGAGAGTCCCGGAGTAGACAATAATTCCCCTCAAAAAGGTGTGATGAGTCCGACCTCCCATCCTCTCGACCAATGCAAATTCCAAAGCCTCATTAGCCCACAAGCTAATGAGCGCCTGCCTTTGGAAAGTAGGTCCAAACGGATGTGGAATCATTGGATGTTTCCGGTTCTACGAACAAACCCGTTAGAAACCGATCGGAACGTTTGAATCTCCCGTCCAGGAGGTCATCCCCGGATTCCGCGCGAAACAATATCATATGTGGGATGTATCATAATTTAATAAAGTAAGATATTGTATGTCAAAAAATAAATAATGATTTGTTTTCTGTCCAGAACACATTGACATGGCTAGGTAATTAGAGGAAGCACAAAATAAATTGAATGAATAAAGGAATAAACAAGTATGTAAATATAAATTAAATTTTGATTTATTTATCAATAGATTATGGATATTAAAATTAGTGGAATGATAATGAATTTTTATCAACTATCATTCGAGAAAAAATGATAGGAATGTATAACATGGTACAAAATGATCATAAAAAATATTTTACCAAAGTTGAACAACAGTCAACATCCCCATTATAAGACTGTATAGATAAGAATAAGGTTTTAAAAAATTATAATGAAAATATAAGTAAGAAAGAATATCAAATGAAAAATGAAATATTTCAATGTCTAATTGTTGTTTCTAGGGACCAATCAAGGTTATTCCTTATTAAAAAAATATTTGAACAATTGGGATAACATTTAGGTAATTGATTGAGTATAAATAAAGAATATAGATTTGATGATTCTATTAATTTTCATTCAATTGGAGGAAATTGTGATTTGAAATGGTTGTTTTGATTTTTTTGTTTTTATATACCTGAACATTATAATGTGTTTCTAGTGAATAATGTATGTTACATTTTTCCTACAAATGTTCAATCAAGCGTTCCCTTAGTCATGAGAATTTTGGAATAAGAATTGAAAATGTATTGCATTATAGTTGTGTTATGGATAACATTGATCACCTTGATTATACACTTTTTTTCAACACCAGGTTATGTCACATAGTCTGTGAGTTGTTTAGTGAAATATTCTTTGTTAATAAAATCACATGATAATAATTTTTAAGAGATGTCCCAAGCTTGGGAAATGGTAATCATTTTACAATATGGTGTAATTGTATCATGATGGCCCCATAGAATTTGATTTTCAATAAGGTAAGAGATTAGAGAAAGGGGAGAGATAAAAGAAATAAGGTGGAGAAAGAAAAATGGAGAGAATAAAAAGTTAGAAAAATTCCATGTTATTGAATTTAGTGGTGTGGGTATTGAAAAAAATAAAAAGGGGGACATTGTTAGGAAAAATTTGTGTTTTTTTATTTGTTATCAATTGATAGGTATGATGATGAAGGAAATATTAGTGATAAAGATGATGAATGCTAATTCGGATTGAAAGGGATTGAAAGAAAATATGATTTGTTGGTGATTGGTTTTGGTAGGAAAGAAGAAATGAATTCTGAATCATTTTTCCCCAAATATAATATTTTATTAAAAACCATTATACTGACCATTTTTTCAAATGAATTGGATCCATGATTTTAAAAAAAAATAGATCCATGTTTTCAAAATAATAGGATCCAAGGTTTCAAAAGATTCATAGTCACTACGATGTTATGTCTTAACTATAAGAAGTTGGTTTGGAAGAAAATATTTTAGATGATACTCAACATAGGTTAGGAATGAGAGTGAATACATATCCCTAGAAGAAAATGTTATCACGTTCACATGGGAATAGTAATGAATAATGTAGATATTTTAAATAGGAGTCTATGTGACTATAATGACTTAATTGTGGAGATTCATTTCTTATTTGTATTTCATATAATTCATAATTTGAAATGAGAACATGTGATGGAAGATTACTAGAAGAAATATGAGTGGAAGATATATTGATGATCGAAAAAGGATCATATATTGATTTCTCATATCCTAGTGCTAGAGAGGAAGAAGTGATACAGATTATTTTTCAACACAATTGTATATGGGTGATTGAAAAGAAAGAGATTCTACCAATAGAAATGTCAGTACTGATTGAATATGCGGTGTCATTTTAAAATGCGGTGATGTTTTGATGTATGGTGATATTTTAAAAGGTGGTACTGATTTAAAATGGGGTGACGATGGAAGAGGTCGTGCTGATTGAATAGATGGTACTAATTTTAAAGGGGGAGCCGATAGTAAAGTCGATGTAGATTAAAGAGACAGTTCGCATTGAAGAAGTGGTTCATATAGAAAAGTAAGAGATGGTGCAATTTTTTTAGAATGATCTTACCCAGAAAAGATCATATTCGAGGAAATAGTGTCTAGGGTAATCTATTACATAATGATCATACATTGAATTATTTTATCCAAAGGATCAGGCCTAGGATGAATTTATTTAGGCCAATTGTATTCTGAAAAGACCATATTAAGGTTAAGAATAATTTAATATAGAAAGGAACAATGGAATGTTGCAATACATTCCAATTTATGTGTGATAATGTAAAAGATATTCTCAAATGAATTTAATTTTCTTATGGATGTCAGGATACAAGCACAGGTTCATGAATAATGATTCTTATAGGTGGTTCAATATTATAAAAGGAGAAAATGAGATCAATAATGTAGTCAACATATTGAAAAGGGTTGAATTACAATGTAGTTTTCCAACTGGTTTAATATATTATGAGAAGAAGATGTTTGGAATCTCATGTTGGGAAATGAATAAAAATAGAAGGATTTTTATAAATGAATTTTCAAGGGTGAGCTATACATTCAAGTGATATATTTTGATTCAAATCAGTTATGCGAATCATATTCAATAAATTATAATGGTACTAATTTCATCATATATTTGTTTTCAATTAATACAGAGCATTGTATTAATGAAATTAGATTGGAAAAAATTAGGCTCATGTATTGAAATCATATTTACGATTCAAACTAAGTCACAATGAATTATATGAATTTTGATAAAGAATCATGATGGTTTGGGAAGTGTTGACGAAGAAAAAATAAATTTGAGATTTTAGGGAAAATTGAATTGTGGGAGAATTTCTGTGAGCATTAATATTTTTTGGGATTCCTACAAAAACCTTTTGAGGATCACTTATAAATAGAGAATTACTTTGTACATTCATACTAATGGAACTATTCACCATAGTAGAGATAAAATATATGATGTTTTAATGAGTTAATGTGATATCATATTATTTTGTATTTAATAAATTTCAATAGTGGAGATGACAAGATCATAACATTTTATTCAGATGATCATCATACTTAGAATTCATCATACATAGTGGATCATTGTATTTGATTTATCAACATTGTATTTGGATAGTCATTGTATCAGGCTTGATTATTTAGAATCTGGATTTCAAAATTGGGTTTCTCAGATTGAAGAAGTTTTTTATTTTTACTTTAAGTGGTGCCGATTAATTTATATTTTATCTTATCTCGAAATTGTACCTAATGAATTGTATTGGAATAATTATACTCTAAGGAATCATACATGGAAAATCAGTCCCAAAAAATGGGACACAATTTTCATAACATTTTAGATGAGTTTAATACCCTACTTCTGCATAAGGAATTAAAGAATTGTGTTTTAATTGAATAAATTTTTTGAATTTAAATGAAGATCAAGTAACATTATTTCCTTGAATATAATTTTATTCCCCTATTATTTTAAGAGGGTGCACATGCACTTGTAGAATTTTTTCATAGTGCTAATTTATTTTATGTGTATACCATAATCATTGTAATATATTGATTATTTTATTGTTGATTTTTCCATATTGGATCATTTCCAAATCATGCCATGGATGCAAAAATTCTTGTTAAATATTGAACTATGTAAATCTTTGTGTTCCTATGGACATGTGGATTTAATGATTAATATAGAGAATTTATTCATTAATAAGAGGTGAAGGTTGTTTCAATTAAAAAGAAATATAACATAAAAAAGTTGCATTGATTCACCCCCTCCCCCTCTAATTGATACTATACACTTAATCGAAACATATAATTACCACCTTCAAGGCTGGTAATAAAACCATTATTATGGATAATTAGGAATTTATTTGTGCATATTATATGTTATTTTATGTTAAATAACTTGTATATAGGAATAATATTAAATAAAAAGAAACTAATATTTGTTGGTTATAAAAACCATGAAAATAATGGAATCATTTATCATTAATGTTTTATCAAATGGTTCATCAACATACCTAGAATAATGATTATATATTGGAAAATTTAAAATTATGTATGAGTATTATTTCCATATACTTTCACTTGTAGAGTAATATTTTCATTTGTAATTAACTTCAATATATATACCATGTCATAAGAAAATGAAACCGTGAAACGCACTCCCCCTGAATGATATAATTGATCATTTTAACCCATAAAAATAGCCATAAATGAACGTAATGAAATTGTAATAATAAAATATATATTTATGTGGTTCCTAATTAATCAATTAATTTATATAATTTCATTATCTACGAAGTTAATTGAAGTGAAAAATGTATTTGGACATAAGGTTATAGATCTCCCAGAACCTCCATTGATTCCACAATGTTATGCATTTTCTCTCTTGAAACAAATTTTCATTTCATTATTCTTAAATAATTATCCTAAATTTTATGCATATATTATATACATGTGTATAAAACTAAATTAATTTTTCATCAATGGTTAGATTTATATTTTAAAAGGTTCTCTTTCCAATTACTCTTTATAAGGATGCCTGATTATAGGGAACTTCTATGTTTTTTACGCATTTTCAAGAATAAACCATCAAATATAGGAAACAAAAATTTTTCTAAAAAAACTCAATTTATAATTAATTTTTTTTCATTTATGGTTATATAATCACAATTCATCATTTTTACTCTTTAAATACTCAATATTTTTATCCCTAAAACTTCACTTATGTTGAACATTTCTAATGTTTACAGAAAAATGTCTATCCTATTTTCAAATCTAGTGTAAAAAAATCATAAAGATATAATATTATTTTTTCCTTGATTAATGACTATTAATGATTTCATTCTTTATTCCATGGAAAACATTATGACCCAACCATAATAACTTTGTTATGAAAAGATTATAAAATCCATTTCCTTCATTGAGTAACCATATTGATTATTACCTATGATTGATTTTCTTATATGAAAAACATAAGGATCTGCATTATTGATGGGTGAACTATGATAATTGTCTAAGGAATTAGGTTATGATTTTCCACGTGAGATGTAATGTATGAGATTATAGAATAATCCTAATATGTTTTGGAACTTTTTGCACATTTTGATAATATCTTGGTAGTTATCCTTAACACTTGTATATGTCATCTCATGTCAATCTGAAATACTTTTTATTATTTTCCAAAAACATTTAGGAAAAGTGAGAAACCCAAAGTCAAAATCAAACCCACAAAAAACATCCAAAACTATCCATGCAAATAGACACCCAGAGAAACTAACAAAAACTAAAAGCCAACGTCTCAATACTGGTCATCACAACCAACACAAGTGTCATCCTCTGCAGGGGTCATTCCCCATTCAGAAGCTGGGTTAAGATGCCTCCTGAAATCACCATTATAGTCCCGCCTCACATCATCCAACGTGATTCGCCCAAGACCATCTTACATGGCCAGGATTGATTTTTTAAAAGCTAGGGTCACCCCATGGACTCGCTCAAATGAGTCTCTAGTGCACAGCATACGAGGGCGATAAAAATAATCCTTCCCGACACTTCTTTTTTTGAGTAGTGGATGCCACTCCTCCATCCTCATTAGTTTCATGAATACCCATATTAAGACATGCCCCGACACGGACAATGTTTCTATATGAGAGCCTTTCCAATCCACCATTATTTTAATTATCACTCTCATAAATCCCCCCCCCCCCTTTCCAGGGATAACATCCTTTGTATAAGTTATTGAACGATTCTACTGAAACTGAGAATTAGCATCAATTAATTCTAAGAATTTTGGATGTTCAACTAGTTCAGAATCGTCATACATCACCATATTCATTTCTTCATTTGCAGCAGAAGCCTCCTGAGGTCCAGTCTCCACATTGGCACCATTATTAACTGGGTTAATCACCTATGCATCCTCTTGTTCTAGACCCTGAAAAACATTTCCTGTAGGAATTGTAATCAGTACCCCTCAATCAACTTTTTTCTGACCAATTTTCTCATCATCACATCCATTATAAGTCCCCACAGTATGATCATCATACACTGCAGGCCCTATTTTCGCCACTGTCATAGGTTGCACCCCCTCGGCCCTGCTGTTGGAAGCCTACACACCTCCAGCACTAGAGCCGCACTTGTCCTCAACCTGCTTCCCACTATCCCCAACCTGCATATCACTCTTCAACCGCTTAAAAAATAGTTACCAATGTATTTAAGGAGACCTTATAAGTCTTTCCCACTATCGGTGCATCCATATTCACCAGAACACAACCCTTTCCAGGATCAGTTCCACACAACCTCCTTTTTCCTTCATCGAGACTCCTCCTTGGAACATAGTTCCTCTCCTCGAAACCATCAGTATGACATTCAGAAACCAAATTACCCAATTGGTAGCAGTTCGAACAGCAGTTAACCCATGACTCAAACACAAATTCTTGTTTACATCTAAACTCTGAACTAACTACAATCCAAAACCACTCCACCAGAGGCATTGACAAATCTACCTCAACACAGATGTGAGGATTAATCAGATGATATATAGTGGAAGTGCTAATGTCATAATAAAGGTAATGACCCACCATATTTCTAATCATACGATGAATTGATGGATTCTAAAATGGTAGAGTAAGCTGTGGGAGGATTACCCAAATCGCACTAAATGTTGGATCCCGATTCATGAAAAGGTTGAATGAACATCTAAGGAATGAGAACATGAAACCCTTACATCGTCGAGGGGTAGTAGACCAGGACCGAATCAGATCAGATTACGATGAAAAATGAATCATCAGGTGTCTTCTATCCAAAATACCATCAACAAAACGGTCTTACAAATCCCATTTACTGGAGACAAAATGATCAAAGACATCAACTGAGGGCATTAGAAGATTGAAACATGTGACCAACATTAGGTCCAGATGACATGAAGCTTCCAAGAACTCTGACATTGAAATCGGAAACTGTAGTCTTCCAAGATGAAAATACAGAACCTTTGAACATAGGGAAAGCATCGGGGAATCTGAGAGAAAATAAGGGTTAGAAAAAAGAATATACAGTTTCCGTGATCTCAGAGGCGGCTGAACAAATTCATCCCCCCTCCCGCCACCATGAAGGGTGGGGGGAAGCCACCATCAATCATTCCATGGTTTCCTCGTCGCCTTGAGCACGGTTGGGCCGTCCATCGCCGTTCTATGTCATGTCATGTGATATTGACATATTTCTTTATTGACATGATCATACTATAGCATGTTTTTTATGACATTCCTCTATATTTTTATTCATATATTGTTCTTCTTTAGGTTTAAATTTTTTCTTTCTGACTCATGATCCTTTTTTATTTCTTTATTTGGATTATAGATCATCCCTTTTTAACTATATATTCCCTTGATTATCCTATGATTTTTTTAGATCTCAAATGATGTTATGAGATCATTATTTAGAATTATAAATAATTGTTTTATTCTAGTTATTTGTTTTAATTTTTTCACACCATGTCTTCCAAGTACAATTGGAATTTTTATCCTTGGATTTTATTTAATGGATGAATATGATTAAGATCATGTAATTATATTTATAAAAGGTTAGGGATTTTATATCATGCTGGTTGTGGTTCAATACAAATCTTATTAGGCTCTTCATTGGTCATTGGACTTATACGTTTTGTATGATATAGGTTTTAGGGAGTGTTTATATAGTTTTCTCAATTAATTTGGTAGGTGGTACATCAAGACATTATTTCTGGTGTCATTGAGTGGGAAACCATGAATGAGCGATTGGTGTGATAAGACCCAAAATTCATCCGTTTTTCTGAATTCTTTTGGTATTGATGGGTTCCATTTTTATATGTATTATTGTAAAATTATTATAATCATTCGAAGAAGATCATCGAGATGACAATGTAGTCAGAGAATCACAAGAACCATTAGATGTACAACTCGATAGAGAGCTAGGGCGTGCAAGAACTTACCATTTGGTCCTCCCCCACATGTCATTGTGTTATGTTTTAGAGTCCTTTGATGTTGATTTGATTATCCCAAAACACATATTTTTTGGGGGGACGTAATCAACTATGTAAAAAGGTGAAATTATTGGAGGGGGTTGGTGTGTGGTGTAAGGAATGTAACGCCCCGACCCCAGTTACCTAGAGTCGGTGCATTATTACATAACATTGGCATGATCACAATAAAGATCAAATCTCGAAAGACCGATTGGTTTAGTAGCCTTGGAAACACTAGATATATTCATAAGTTTTACATTACATAATAAAATGAAAAACTACTACAACAACATAATATCTCCACAGTCCACACTATTATCCCCTCATAATATCCCTGCAGGTCATTCATAACTTACTTCTTCACATCCTGGGGAAAATAAAACATAGAAAAGGGGTGAGCTCAAATGCCCAGTAAGGATAACAATATAGCGGAACATTCAAAATAAGCATAAACATTTATGGAAATACATTACTAAAACAAAAGCCTTTTAAACTTGAACTTCAACATAGTATGGCAAAAGTAAAATGAAATAATTCCATTTACTTATTCACATGGATATTCTACTAATCGAATAATCTCATTCAAAATCAATAACCACTTTCATAATGATGAAATGCATAATGATAAACTTTAATTTCTTTTCAAGGCCTCGTCCCAAGACCTTGTGGATAACTGTAACCGGAACCCAACCTGGAGTGCCTCTAATAACCGGACACCAACCCGAAGTGCCTCTAATAACCGGACACCAACCCGGAGTGCCTCTAATAACCGGAGACCAAACCGGAGGGCTTACTTTTACCAGTCCCTAACCTGGAGGGATTACTTTTACCAGTCCCAACCTGGAGGGCTTACTTTAACCAGTCCCCAACCTGGAACATACTTTTCCAACACATTCATATGAAGTAAAGGTTGAAATATAACATAAACATTCTTATTGGAACTAGCATACGAAATGTCAATACTTTTACTCATAAACCATGAATGCTATATAAATGACACATCTACAGTCAAACATATCACAAAACTTCATTACAATATGGAAGTTTTAAATCATAATAAATCAACTTCAAATAATCTTAAAATCCATCAAGGGATGTTGACAAAGATGAAAATGTTTTTTAAAAAAATTATTGAGAGAAATATACCTTTATCATGAAAACATTTTAATGTTAAACAATTTAGAAAGTAAGGAATTTAAATACATTTTTGAATCAAAGTTTCCCATACCACTTTGAAACTTTTGAATGGAATTAACACTTTTAAAACATTCATTTTCATATAAATAAATCCTTACAAACCATTTTGAAAACGTGGAAATAAATGAGGATGATTTAGAAGATTAAATATTTAAAACATTTAAAATGATGTTTTAGTAAAAGTTCCCTTAGAAATAATCCCTTTGAATACTCTTTTATGTAATATGGACATGGATAGTAAATATGTCCCTGTAGATTCTTACGTAAAGACAACCTCGGATATTAAAGAGATTGTGAAGTAAACCCTTATCAATTTGGTAACTTATAAAACATACAACCCATGAAAGAGGTATCATACAATGAAAATGTAAATACACATAAGGTAAAGTGTATTACACAAAGAATACAATTATGGGTAGTACATACACCACACAAAAGATAATAGTGTAAATATGGCATGAATCTCACAGAAATAAAGAGTGAGATGAAAACCCCTTACCACGTTAATCAACTGAGTCGTATGGCCAAAAGTTAATAACCACCAAATTATTTACAGAATAACATGAATATAAAGATAATCATGATAATATATATATCAAATGCCAGTACACAATACACAACTTTCAATAATTTAGTGGCGAATAATGGAAATCTCACGGAATTGAATGTGAGATAATAAAATCCCTTACCTTGTACTTTTACTTGGTTGGGGTAGGTTAACCTCCTCTTCATCGGTTTCTTCCTTTTGATTTGATCAAAAGGGATCCTTAGGATGGCTTTCTGATCAAACTAAGGCCTCTAGGTTGAAGTGGGGGAAGTTGGGAGAGTATGTTGGCAGTGTTTGGCGGAACCAAAAGGCTTTGAAGGTGTGGAGAAATGAGAAGGAGGAGTGCCCTTTTATAAGAGGGGTGAGGGGCACCTTTGGAAAAGCTAGAAATATTAATTTATAATAAATTCATATTCGGTTTCTAATGGCTCCAAAGTTGATTATTCAAAGGTTAAGGTGGGGATAGGTCGCAAACCTCTCAACCAATAGAATTTAGACAGGCTTGGGTACTTATATTAACCTTATCTTTAAGTATTAACTCTAAGTTAATTAGTTTCACTTTTACAATGTCTCTTTGTATTTTTATATAATATGGTTAATAAACTAACTACATACATCCAAGCGACCCCCAAGTGGTCCATTAATGATGCACCAATCATGATATAAGTCTCTTGGCCGAACCATAGATTTTTAGGAATTTAATATCAATTAATAATATAATATCTGTTTTAAGAACTCTTTTATGTCAATTTTGACACTATTCAATAGTTGATTTTTGTGAAACTCATAACAGATTGATTACTTCGAAAAAAGTCAATTAAATCAATCCTAATATATCATATTATCCTAGAAAATTTGTTTAATTCATTAAAAGTTTTATATTATAATTATATGGGTATTTATAATATCAATTATTTTAATTTTTCACTATTTTAGTAATTACTGCATCAACATTGTGTGATAAATAAAATAAATTATTTAATGTCTAAAAATTATAAATAAAATATAATTATGTAGGAAATCGTTTTATCTTTCTGATGAATATTTATAGTCGAAAATCAAACTTATATAACCCTATGTAATAATTGTTTTTCTAAAAGATATATGCTTGTGTCATTTTTGTATTCATTTTAACTTAATTAAAATAAAGTGTCATTATCACTTACAAGTGGATCCATGGGGTCCCAAAATCAACCCAAAGATGCCCATGGTCGACCATTTATCAACCAATAGGTTTAAGACACGTTTTAGTGTAATTTAGTATTATTATAATATTATTTTTTTAACCCTTATTTACCAGATTTACCCTTAACCATGGTAAATAAAATATTTACCGCAGTAATTATTCAAAACGTCTTAAAATAAAAGTTACCTATTTACACAATTTGAACATCCTGATTCCAAATATGGAATCCATTTTTCTAAATTCAAAACACAGAAGTGGCAGAAATTAATTTAAAATTAATTCCCGATGTCAACACAAAAAGCGTGTTTTTAAGAGATAATAACTATCAAAAGATTGACACTTGTTTATGTTCGGTTTAATTGTAAAATTATGTCCAATGACCAAAATTATATTAAATGGTAAAATATATTCTAAATATACTTTAAAACCACTCTAATTCATAATTTATCACTATTAATTATTTTGATTAAAAAAGTTGTTTTTAATTAAAATTTAGTAATTTTCACTATTCATCAAAATATGAAAGTTATCCGAAATGTACCAAAATTTCACCTTAGGCTAAATTCGATATTCCGAATCCAAAAATGAAGTCCATTTTCAAATATAAAATATATATAATTTAAAAAATTAGGTATTACTATTCATAACGGCTAGTTTGATTGGTTGTGGTGTGTGTTAAAACTCAAGGTTGCGTACAACACACGCTACGATATTATTCAAAGAAAACGTACCGTGGAAGCTTGGGATGTTTCATTTTAAATTTTTGATGTCCCCATTTAGTCAAAAAGTTTAAAATATTGTATTTAAAAAGGGTTCACTATTAAAAGTTGATAAAAGTGCAATACTGAAAATGAATTTGTTCTTGCATTATGTCTAAGATACTCATAATATGGAAAAATTATAAGGATTATATAAAGTTTAAAATTTATTTAATACTATTCATAACCTCTTTTGAATGGATTTTTGGAAAGTCATTGTGCAAGTGAACTCAGTGTTGCGTGTAGTGCATGTTATTGAATTATTTTGAAGAAATAACACATTATGAATTCTTGGGGTGTTACATTCTCCCCTCCTTCAATAAATTGTGTCCTCGCAATTTGAAATTTTTCTTCGAAAATAAAAGGTTGGAAGTAGAAAATATATTTGTGGGAAAACCCACATTGGAAATTGGGTTACTAAAATTTAGTCTTAATATGAGGAAAAGAGAAATCAAAAGGTCACCACCAAATTATGATCTCGATTAGGAGAACATTAGTGGCAATTAGAGACATATAATTGGAGGAAAAACGTAAATATTTATAGGTAGTGATTGAGGTCATCAATCACAAACAAGTGTAAAATTGAGGTCCTTAAATTCATCAATCTATGATGATTTGAAATACCATCGGTTCAACAAAACGTAGGGTATTAGGATAACACATTTTTGACGTTTCAAAATATCTTAGTTGGAATCCCACATCGAAAAATGAATTAATGAGGCCTCTATTTAAAATAAAGAGTCTAAAGTATGAAGATTACCGAAAATAACACATACTAGGGTTCCATGTAGCAAAATATGGATATGGAAGAAAAATATAACCATAAATTCTCTGATGGAGAGTGGTAGAGAACATGGCTATGAAAAGGCCAACAATCCCAAAGCCATAAATTAGTGATGATTTAAGGTACCATCTAGGAAAAAAATTTGTTCTAAGTTTCTTTTCTTAATGTTAAGAAATTTATTTATGAGATTGGCTATGATTATAAGGAGATATACTTACATTATAATTAGAGTTTTATCCATTAATAAATTTCTACCACAAACTCGTCTTTCACTCTAAAAGATAATAGAATGTAAAAATTCTATTTACACTATTCGTATAGGGTTCCAAAATAAACGAATTTATAATTCATCTACAAGATCATTTAATAAAAAATACATTATTTAATCCAGGACATCTCGAGGGCCAGTGGTAGGTGATACACCCGTGTCGCCCTTCGGTTGTGGGTTCAAGTCTCACAGCCTTGCCGGACGCGACGGGTTGCCGCCCGACCTCTAGGTTGTCCTTTTATGGCAATCCAAAATAATCCAAACTAGAACTATCCAAAATAATTCTGTCCAAACTCACAGTCCAACATTTATAAGGAAGGTAAACATAATATAGATCCTTTTTACCCCGTAATAGCATATGAATACCTTCATCATGTATTACCATATTCCTTATTGATTACATTCATGCTCCCTTATTCCATATAGAATGCTGGATATACTTCATTAATCCAAAAATGTTTTAAACCCCAACAATGATGGAATATACAAATCATTAATCAATTCCAAGGTAGTAAAGAATATCCAATATAATTTATCCAAAACAATCACATATTATTCCAAAATCACTACCTCAGTATCAGAACTATATTATGATTTATCATTCTCTCAACCATATATTTTCCAAAAATTTATCCTGCTATTGAGTCACTATTCTTTGTTCCACACAATCTCAAGTCCTTAATGAAATAGTACTGCAGTACAATCCTTATATACTCCATAATTATTATAACAAGTACATTGTTGATACAACACTCAATTGACATAATCAACATAAGAACTCCAATCATTCCTCTTCATCTGTGGTAGTATCATAACTTGATTATTATCCAATAGCATCATTTGCGACATAGTCTGATGACTGGGACATAGGTTCGCGTAGTGTCCAAACTCCTTGCAAATGAATCATTGTACATTTGAAACCATTTTCTTACCCTTGCAGTCACGTACTTTGTTCCCTTTTCCTCCACACTTATAACAAACTCCCATTCCTTTCAGGCAAGTTTCAGGGTGTTTCTTTCCACAGTTACCACATATGGAAAAATTCTTCTTTTCCCTCTTCCCTTTATCCATCTTTCTCTCTTCCATCCCTTTCTTCTCTTGCTTCCCTTCAAAGCTATAAGACTCAGTAAACTCTTTACTTATCTTATCAACACATGATATTATTTCTTCATATGATGATAATACATGGGAGACTATTTCTCTTATAAATTCTAGCTTAAGACCATGAAAGATATGATCCTTCCTTCTCTTTGGATCATGTGCATTTCTGGAGTTCTCATTCCTTCTACTGGGCGCCATTTCTAAACAATGGCATACACTAGATCAATTTATGAATCAAAATAAATAATCCCATACTTATAAAAAACATAACATAAATTGAACTATTTACGGATATAATCCATAATCATAAAAATGTCTCCTTTGAGGATGTATATACTCATAAACCCTTAATAATGGTTTGTAAAGAAAATGAGAATTATCCTAAGCATATCCCCCGGGAGTGTCGTAACCAATAGTGCAGCAAGGCCCGTTGTCGTGCACCAGTTCCCGTTCGAGACTAGCTCAAATCGGTGTTTTCGGGTTTTACCCCTAGGTACATCTGTGCCATAGCCGCCTCTACCTGCTCGTATCCAGACATGGATGTATTTCTCGGAAAACTCACAAAATCTCTACAATACCAAAATTCTAGAAAGTTCTTCTACACTAATCCTCAAAGTTCATCTTCGGTCTACGTGCTCTAATCAGAGTTTATCTAAATCTAGCTTCCAAGTTTTGTACTAAACTTCCTCTGATACCAACTATAACGTCCCGAACCCAGTTACCTAGAGTCGGTGCATTATTACATAACATTGGCATGATCACAAGAAAGATCAAATCTCGAAAGACCGATTGGTTTAGTAGCCTTGGAAACACTAGATATATTCATAAGTTTTACATTACATAATAAAATGAAAAACTACTACAACAACATAATGTCTCCACAGTCCATACTATTATCCCCTCATAATATCCCTGCAGGTCATTCATAACTTACTTCTTCACATCCTGGGGAAAATAAAACATAGAAAAGGGGTGAGCTCAAATGCCCAGTAAGGATAACAATATAGCGGAACATTCAAAATAAGCATAAACATTTAAGGCAATGCATTACTAAAACAAAAGCCTTTTAAACTTGAACTTCAACATATTATGGAAAAAGAAAAATGAAATAATGCCATTTACTTATTCACATGGATATTCTACTAATCGAATAATCACATGCAAAATCAATAACCACTTTCATAATGATGGAATGCATAATGCTAAACTTTAATTTCTTTTCAAGGCCTCGTCCCAAGACCTTGGGGCCAACTGTAACCGGAACCCAACCCGGAGTGCCTCTAATAACCGGACACCAACCCGGAGTGCCTCTAATAACCGGACACCAACCCGGAGTGCCTCTAATAACCGGTCACCAACCCGGAGTGCCTCTAATAACCGGAGACCAAACCGGATGGCTTACATTTACCAGTCCCTAACCTGGAGGGATTACTTTTACCAGTTCCCAACCTGGAGGGCTTACTTTAACCAGTCCCCAACCTGGAACATACTTGTCCAACACATTCATATGAAGTAAAGGTTGAAATATAACATAAACATTCTTATTGGAACTAGTATATGAAATGTCAATACTTTTACTCATAAACCATGAATGCTATATAAATGACACATCTACAGTCAAACATATCACAAAACTTCATTACAATATGGAAGTTTTAAATCATTATAAATAAACTTCAAATAATCTTAAAATCCATCAAAGGATGTTGACATAGATGAAAATGTTTTTTTTAAAAATTATTGAGAGAAATATCCCTTTTTCATGAAAACATTTTAATGTTACACAATTTAGAAAGTAAGGCATTTAAATACATTTTTTAATCAAATTGTCCCATACCACTTTGAAACTTTTGAATGGAATTAACACTTTTAAAACATTCATTTTCATATAAATAAATCCTTACAAACCATTTTGAAAACGTGGACATAAATGAGGATGATTTAGAAGATTAAATATTTAAAACATTTAAAATGATGTTTGAGTAAAAGTTCCCTTAGAAATAATCCCTTTGAAAACTCTTTTATGAAATATGGACATGGATAGTAAATATGTCCCTGTAGATACTTACGTAAAGACAACCTCAGATATTAAAGAGATTGTGAAGTAAACCATTATCAATTTGGTAACTTATGAAACATACAACCCATGAAAGAGGTATCATACAATGAAAATGTAAATACACATAAGGTAAAGTGTATTGCACAAAGAATACAATTATGGGTAGTACATACACCACACAAAAGATAATAGTGTAAATATGGCATGAATCTCACGGAAATAAAGAGTGAGATGAAAACCCCTTACCACGTTAATCAACTGAGTCGTATGGCCAAAAGTTAATAACCACCAAATTATTTACAGAATAACATGAATATAAAGATAATCATGATAATATATATATCAAATGCCAGTACACAATACACCACTTTCAATAATTTAGTGCCGAATAATGGAAATCTCACGGAATTGAATGTGAGATAAGAAAATCCCTTACCTTGTACTTTTACTTGGTTGGGGTAGGTTAACCTCCTCTTCTTCGGTTTCTTCCTTTTGATTTGATCAAAAGGGCTCCTTAGGATGGCTTTCTGATCAAACTATGGCCTCTAGGTTGAAGTGGGGGAAGTTGGGAGAGTATGTTGGCAGAGTTTGGCCGAACCAAAACGCTTTGAAGGTGTGAAGAAATGAGAAGGAGGAGTGCCCTTTTATAAGAGAGGTGAGGGGCACCTTTGGAAAAGCTAGAAATATTAATTTATAATAAATTCATATTCGGTTTCTAATGGATCCGAAGTTGATTATTCAAAGGTTAAGGTGGGGATAGGTCGAAAACCACTCAACCAATTGAATTTAGACAGGTTTGGGTACTTATATTAACCTTATCTTTAAGTATTAACTCTAAGTTAATTAGTTTCACTTTTACAATGTCTCTTTGTATTTTTATATAATATGGTAAATAAACATACTACATACCTCCAAGCGACCCCCAAGTGGTCCATTAATGATGAACCTATCATGATATAAGTCTCTTGGCCGAACCTTAGATTTTTAGGAATTTAATATCAATTAATAATATAATATTTGTTTTATGAACTCTTTTATGTCAATTTTGACACTATTCAATAGTTGATTTTTTTGAAACTCATAACATATTGATTACTTCGAACAAAGTCAATTAAATCAATCCTAATATATCATATTATCCTATAAAATTAGTTTAATTCATTAAAAGTTTCATATTATAATTATTTGGGTATTTATAATATCAATTATTTTAATTTTTCACTATTTTAGTAATTACTGCATCATCATTGTGTCATAAATAAAATACATTATTTAATGTCTAAAAATTATAAATAAAATATAATTATGTAGGAAATCTTTTTATATTTCTGATGAATATTTATAGTCGAAAATCCAACATATATAACCCTATGTAAAAATTGTTTCGCTAAAAGATATATGCTTGTGTCATTTTTGTATTCATTTTAACTTAATTAAAATAAAGTGTCATTATCACTTACAAGTGGATCCATGGGGTCCCAAAACCAACCCAAAGATGCCCATGGTCGACCATGTATCAACCAATAGGGTTAAGACACGTTTTAGGGTAATTTAGTATTATTATAATATTATTTTTTTAACCCTTATTTACCGGATTTACCCTTAACCATGGTAAATAAAATATTTACCGCAGTAATTATTCAAAATGCCTAAAAATAAAAGTTACCTATTTACACAATTTGAACATCCTGATTCCAAATATGGAATCCATTTTTCTAAATTCAAAACACAGAAGTGGCAGAAATTAATTTAAAATTAATTCCCGCTGTCAAAACAAAAAGCGTGTTTTTAAGAGATAATAACTATCAAAAGATTGACACTTGTTTATGTTCGGTTTAATTGTAAAATCATATCCAATGACCAAAATTATATTAAATGGTAAAAATATATTCTAAATATACTTTAAAACCACTCAAATTCATAATTTATCACTATGATTTATTTTGATTAAAAAAGTTGTTTTTAATTAAAATTTAGTAATTTTCACTATTCCTCAAAATATGAAAGTTATCCGAAATGTACCAAAATTTCACCTTAGGCTAAATTCGATATTCCGAATCCAAAAATGAAGTCCATTTTGAAATATAAAATATATATAATTTCAAAAATTAGGTATTACTATTCATAACGGCTAGTTTGATTGGTTGTGGTGTGTGTTAAAACTCAAGGTTGCGTACAACACACGCTACTATATTATTCAAAGAAAATGTACCGTGGAAGCTTGGGATGTTTCATTTTAAATTTTTGATGTCCCCATTTAGTCAAAAAGTTTAAAATATTGTATTTAAAAAGGGTTCACTATTAAAAGTTGATAAAAGTGCAATACTGAAAATGAATTTGTTCTTGCATTATGTCTAAGATACTCATAATATGGAAAAATAATAAGGATTATATAAAGTTTAAAATTTATTTAATACTATTCATAACCTCTTTTGAATGGATTTTTGGTAAGTCATTGTGCAAGTGAACTCGTTGTTGCGTGTAGTGCAAGTTATTGAATTATTTTGAAGAAATAACACATTATGAATTCTTGGGGTGTTACAAGGAATTTAACAGGTGATTCATGTGACACATTCGACCACTTAGTAATTCTAGTCTCTAAGGGGGTGAATGTTCTATTTCACTTTCTTCAGGATGATGTCGTCCTCTAATGATTATCCTTCTTCCATACATGCAGATTCTTCATTTATTTGGTTCCTTTAGACCATGTTAGTGACCTCATATTATATTTATTATAGGCATTTGTGTCATTAGGACTCTTTTCCATGTTATGAGATTCCACTATTCCCAGTTTTAACTATGATTTTCATCCCTATGTTTAATAAAGTTGTATTTTTTCCTAAATATTTTAAACATTTCATGTGGAGGTTTATGTAATATTTGAATCCCTTGTTCTAATTCTGTAGAAATATTTTGTTGTAAATGTTGGTATATGTGTTTTTGAAAAATATATATTTTTATTTCAAAAAAAATATTATTAAGATGATTATGTCATATATTGATTAATTTTTTTAGAATAATTTTTTATTTTACATTTAATGAATACTTTATTTCATCCCTAAATATTATACTACATATTTAAATTTTTTCTATTAATTTTCATTGATCATTAAATTCGGTGAAGTTCAATGTTTCATTAAAATATAAAATGTTTGTAAATATGCTCATAAATTAATTTACATATCATATATAATTAGTTCAATCACATAGTAAGTTAAATTTAATGTGAAGATATATTTTCTCAAAGTCATGTTCAATTTGATAATGTGGATTTTAAAATATATTTTTTGGTGTATGTTTGGGTTTAAATAACATAATTTTCATAATTATTAAATATTTATTCATAAAACTAAAGTTCAATTAATATAAAAATGTATTGCGTATGAATCAAAAAATTATTCTTTTCATTTACCAATATTTTAGTATTATAGTCATATGTTATGTTTAGTAACATACTAATCATGTGTTTTATAATATACTAAAATCAATTCAAAAGTAAAAACATCTATATTATAATTTTTAATACTTATTATCTAGACATTATAAAAAAACATTGAACATAATTTCATAAATAAATACATTCCCAGAAAAATATATTTTTAAAAATTTATCATTTGTTTTAAAAATAATTTATAAATATAATAATAATTACCTCTATTTAATTTCAGAATACATTAACCAATTTTCTATAATTATATTTCATTTTAAAAAAAATTAAAATTACTAGAAAAATCAATATAATACACAATAAAACAAATAATATAAAATAAATACTCATTTAATGATCTCATATTATGATGAAATCCTTAGAAAGAACCTCCTACTTTGTATGACCGGGTTTCAAATTTGTATCCATTGATCAAGGGATGAAACCCTGGAACTTCCCCAATTAAATTTGGGTTCAGATTACAATTTTCATATAACATTTTTGGGTCACATGTGTTTCCTATCATTAGTGCTCATAATAGTTGATATAATGGACCATACCACTGAACATAGGGTATCAGGTGGTTGGAAGTGAGGCCAAATAATCAAAGCGGTGCCAAAAACTTGAAATAACATGTTTTAACAAGAATCATTGAACACAAGGAGTTCTAATGGTGTAAATGGTGGGTTTTAAAGAACATTGGTGCATGGATGAGAAGTATTGGATGGATGAACCTTCGATGGGGTACGTGCTTTAGCAACACATCATGGGAGAAGGTGGGCCAGTGGCCGGGTATTTCTTAATGATCTATCATTGAAATAACTAATTCAATTAGGGATTTAATATCTTTTTAATATCATGATATGTAAAATATGTTCTTGGACTAATAAGTCTTTGATTCATGTAATGAGTTTCCTCTCAATCCAATTTAAAATATGTCATTATTTCTTGGATAAAAGATGTTTTTACTCCATCTTGTTTCCCTTCATGATGAGAAATCATTATAGAATGACTACATCCCACATTACATGAAAAATATTAATATTTATAATGGATTCATATTGTTTAAAGCCTCCAATTATACAATATTAACAACCAGGAAACCCCATAATAGAAAATGTATATTTATTACCCATTTTTGCTGATCAAATTGAACTTATAGCTTTCATAAAATTACATTGATAGAATTATATGCTAAAATAATAATTGATATAATTGATCAATAACATCGTAGAAAATAAGAAAAAAACAAAAACATCATAAAATGAAAATAAAAAAATTACTTTTTATGAAAAGAACATATATGATTACCCAATTATATAACAATCAATATTTATAAATGAAATTGAAAAAAATTATTATATTATTGATCGGAAAGTCATAACCCATACTAAGTTAATATATCACCCATCCAATTACCAATGAAACAACATTGAAAATTAATCAGTGATTTAGAATAAAATACTCTACATGACATTTTCACCCTAAAAATTAAATGTATATAACTAATAAAGCATGTATTTTAAATTGATGAATATTTCATAAATAAAAAGTAAATTTACTAAATTTGATTAAATTTCATAATAGAATTGAGCAATAATGTAATTATAAATCCACTTCACAAATGGAATATCTACAATAAATGACTAAAACGTTTTACCATATTCAAATATTGGTTCATTTGATTCTCTAAAAAAAATACTTTTTGAACGATCATATCCACATACCAACAACTGAAGCATTTTTTTAATCCCTGATATTTTAAAATAGGAAAAATGTCATCAAAGGCATATACAACACGAAAATCCAAGCATATCCACTCACCCATAACCGAAGAATTTTTCAGATCATTTAAATGTATGTGTTGGATTATTATAAAAATTAAATATATATATTTATAGTTATTCCTATTAATAAAAAAATTGTTGATAAGTATCTACTAAATAATATCTCAAATTTATAATCATGACATTTTATGCTTCAGAATAAATTTTCTTCAAAAGTTATTTCATTTTTTATTTCATTTTTTTGAACAATAATTAATTTATAAAACATATAGAAATTTTGTTTCATTAAAATAATATCATTTTTGAAATCATTATATTCAAAATAACTTAGTGTGGTTTTTTTTAATTTGTTAAAAATAATATTTATTATTGAATATTGGACAACACAATTTTTCATAGAAAAATTATTTATTTTACAAAATATATATTATTTAAGTGTCACACGATGATTTTAATTTTATTTTAGTAAACAAAATTTATACTTTTGTTATATCTAATATAATTAATTACATTTGAATCATCCTTATACCTAATTTTGGTCTAATATTTAAATAGGCTTAAAACAACATTTATCTAAAAACTATTTTTAAAAGCATAATATATTCCTTTCTAACTGATTAAAAAAACAAAAACAATAAAAATTTAAATTGAATGTATGTATTATATTTAGAAATATATTAATATATATACATAAAAATATGATCACTATTAATATATTTAATGTAATAACATCTTATGCTTGAAAAATGCATTTCATGAAAACAAATCGGTTTGTTAACATGATTTACTGGTTTATTTATAAATTTAACCCTACCACATAGATGAATATATCGTAAATGAATTTATTTAATAATAGGAATAATAATTACAATTATTATATAAAAATATCACCTTAATTTTTTTTCCAAATGATCTTTAAATACATATAAAATTATTTATAGCGATTAAGGATAAAATGAGGTTTTGCAGGTAATATGCGTCTTTGTTAAAAAATATTTCCCACACATATTGAATATTTTTTTTAATTTATATTTCATTTTAATAATTTATTGGTTAAAATTATTTATCATTATTAATAGTATTTTATACTAAATGGATTTATTACATAGGTAAAAAACTAGTTATAGTCACAAAAACTAAAATGATCAATGTTTGTAAACATAGATGATATGGGAATAACATGTTTAAAAAATATTAATTATTTTGATTTAGGTGTTTTACCCACATAAATGTTCATAAATAAATTATTTATAAATTGTTTAGATAAATTTGGAGAGTTTCACTTCCAATTATTTTATAGTTTTTGGTATTTACAAAATTCCACTCCTTAATTATAAAAGGGTTCTCCATTCCCTCACCTTTTAAACATATCACTATATTTTTATAGACCCAAGACAATAAAAATATATCCCTAATATCATTATACAAAATATAGAGCTATGTTTCCTCACAAAAGGATAACCTCAGGGTCTCCTATAAGAGGCCCAATTGTTGTTCTTCTAAGAGAAGGTTTTAGTAATAACTAAAATCCTTATTTTTTTACTTATTATTTTTTCCTCATTGATTATTTCATGTAAATTACATTAAAATAACATAATTATCCCCCAAATAATGATATATTATTATTATTTTATTTTCATAATATTTATCATCTCATCCTCCACCAAATAAGAAACCCATATATCACTCCTCTATACTACGAACTACCCCCTCATGAACTGATGTATTTTTTCCATCATTGAATCACATTAATAGACATAAAAATTAATATAATTTAAATATATGTTAAATAATAAATAATAAAATCTCTTTAATATTTATATATCCTCTAATACCACCCCTCTCAACCATTAAGGGAATGATGTCGTCACTCAAGCGTATATATGGCCTAATATCTCCATGAAACTAAGAGATATAGATTTAATAATTGTTATTAAAATACATCATATGTATAGTTATTATATATATAACATTAATATAATTATTAATATGATGTAACTATATCTCAGTATCATGAATAAGAATATATGTGATGAAACATGGATGAGAAAAAAAAGGTGTTAACAAATAAAAAAATGGTAATAAAGAAATATTATTATTGAATGGGTGATAAGATATTATAATATGTTCATATATGAATTTATAAATAATAATTTTGTCCTATAATTAATTAATAACATGTTTAAAACAATTATACCAAAGGATAATTCATTTTTATCTTAAGGGAAACATGAGGTAAGAAAAATTCTCTCAATTTTCCTTCAATGATAATCATTTTAATGTAATATACCTAGTCTTTTTATTTGGGGAATGTAATTACACTTTAACATGTATTATCATTAATAAATCAAATTTAATGATAATTTATGTTTTAATTTGATATATTTCATCCAAGGGTATTTGAAATCAATATTCTGAATTAGTATTGAATTTCATTACTCAATTTCTATTCATTGGGATATATTATTATTCCATCGTTTTTTATATTCTCATATTTTTTTGTGAAATATAAGGACTCGAACTTATTAAATTAAAAAATTAATCATAAATTTTAGTCAATAACTCACTTCCTTTGAAATTTAGTAGTTGTTTCCAATGCTTTCGCTGGGGCGCACGCATCCGTCCGTAGAGGACGCGAAGATGTTGACCTTCATTCCCACTTTCCAAAGGCATGTGGCATCCACCACGCTTGTTCAGGGACATTTTCTCCTTTATCGAAAAAGGATGATAGGATGTTGGTTTTTCCTTATGTGGCTTCCTCCTCAGAACCCGTCACCTCGCCCGGGTCCCCCGTATAGACTTAAGACGTTGTATGTGAAACTCTTCCTAGCATCATATCTTCGCGGATACCAGTTAATTACACAGCTTCTTTTGGGACTTTCCAAGGGGTCCTGTCAGGGAAGCAACCTATAGTCAGGGGAGTAGTCATGTTGGGCATCATTTCCATGTTTGGGTGCTGGGACACTATTGCGTCTGTCTTCTATCTATTATTATAGAGCTTCTTGAGGGCATAGATGCCCGAGGCATCCCAAATCGGACGTGAGGAATCATATGACATGGACATGTATCTGAGTTTTTCCTCATATTCCCATGTTTAACACTTGGTATTCCACACATTTAACTTCTAGCGGAGACATATCATACTGATCATAACACTGACTAGAGTGGACTAGATGGGTGCAACCCCCGAAAGGAACACTGATGTTGTGGCCAAAGCGTGGTTCACTTCCTGATTACTATTGAGGGGAATGGCAAATGAGGTGGCATGATCCCACTGGGATGTGGTGTCCTTGGTATGAATCAGGATGGATGATGGAACAGTTGAATAAATTGGAAGGTGTGGGATGGAACTTCCATGAGGACGACGATAGTTTTGGGCTTGAGCCACAAAGAGGCTTCCTATGTATCCCCATGGCATGAAATCAATGTCTTCGTAGTTAAAATAATTATGGATTACTGCTGATTGGGGTTTTCAATGGCTTCCCACTAGGTGGGGTCGCAATGGCTTACCGCTGCATAATAATATCAATGTCTTATTGCTGAATACGATCACAATGGCTTACTGTTGAAAAGGATCACAACAGCTTACCGGTGAATAGGATCCCAAAATTTTACCACTGAATAGAGTGACAACGACGTGCAGCTAAATAGGGAATCAAAAGTGGAATACAGATTAATGTCATGCAGAACAGGTGTGGTCCGACATGAAGTGGCTAAGACCATTGGTTGTTGGACATGATCTTGAGGAAGGCTTCCTACGTACCATGCCTTGTCAAGGATCGAATTACACATAGTTTTTGAATGGGGAAAGAGTCTTCGAACTGACGTGGTATGGACATAGGGTCCAGGTGGTTCGTGGGATTGAACCTCATGGAGGCTTCCAACATACCTTGCCTTGGAAAATATCAAAGACCACATAATTCAGGGGAGTATTTGGGTGCAAAGACTTACAGCTGACTCGGGAAACAATGGCTTACTATTTATTGGGGTCTATAGTTTAACATCATGTGGGACGGGGTCAAACCGACGTCAATATAGTCAGAGCAACTGAATTTTGGGCATCAAACTCAGGGAGTCTTCCTACAAATATTTCCTTGGAAAGGATCAAAGACATCATAGTTCATGGGGGAAATTGGGGCGTAAACTCTAAGGTGGCCCAGGGTGTTGATGAACTAAGGTGAATGGGGTTGGAGTGACCAATGGGTGGTGGTCCTAAACCTCAAGGGGGATTCCTATGTAACTATCCTTAGAAAGGATCAAATACCTCGTAGTTCAGGATATGGGGGTATTGGTGGACCGATGTGAAGATGGTTGTGTCCAATGGATGGTGGTGGAATTGAACCTCAAGGAGGCTTCCTATGTACCCTACATTGGAAAGGATCAACGACTGCATAGTTCAGACAGTGTGGGGCTTATACTATAGGCTTCCCATGGTGGATGTCATGGTCTGTGCTTGCTCTTAGCCCATGTGAGTCATGCTATGTGTGAGAAACAAGATGCATGAAAGGCCTAATGATCACGACGTGAATGGTGCGTCCATGGGAATTGGAGTGGGGCTTACACATAGTTATCATCCCAAGGAGGAAACATGGGCTTATGCATGGTTAGAAGCCCAGAGAGGAAAGAGGGTCTTACACATTGTTAGCGGCCCAAAGAGGTTGGGAATTACTCAAGGATGGAGGCCCGATAGCGACGAAGCCCTGTGGGAATCGATTTTGGCACCGAAGAAAGGATGGAACCGGTGTCCATTCCCCCTTGGTCCTTGGGACCAAAGAAGAAATGAAGAGTAGGAGTTCTTCCTCCTACAAAAAATCTAGGGGCTTACACCAGGGTTGTTGTTCTTCCCCATGGGTAGATGACACTGTGATAAAGAGGATCTCATTCCACATGGGGAATGATCTCACTCCCATGAAGACTAGTGGGCGTAGATAATGTCCAAGGTGGGGGCACTCTGCGTGAGAGGAATCAAGAGGGGTCCAAGTTTAAGATCATGTGTTAAGGACAATGGTGCTTGGCAGTTTAACGCCCTACAACTCGGACGAGGTGGGTGTTCTCCGCTCCCCTAGGACATACATAACTGGTACCCTCTACACCTTGGTGAAGAGAAAGGACATGCAACGCCATGGCTAGGGGGTGTTATGGAGCAAACCCTTAGGTGGTCTATGTTAGCTTGGCTATGTCAAGAAGCAAGAGCCATTAGCATGCCTATGAGAAGAAGTATGAGGAGAAACAACGGAACAGGTAGTATCGTCCAAGGGAAATTGAAATCACATCATGAAAACCTGAAGGGTCACATGGGAAAAGTAATTGCAAAGTAGAGGGATTCATTGGCAGGGGGCTTGTGAGGCTCTGCAGCTCTGCGTGGTGGAAGGTACTTACGAAGGGGTGTGCATCGCGAAGTGGGGAGCCTCTGCCTATGCACAGGGTAGAGCTGCATATAGGAGATTCTTCATGAATTGGAAAGGCATTTGCGAAGAAATACTTTACGGAGCAAAGGTGACTCATGAAGAAAAGTATCATGAAGTAATGTGCTTCGTGAAGTACAGTGACCTTTCCTTAGCATGTGTATCACATGTATAGGAAGGGTGTTTCATGAAGCATAAACACTCCACAATGACCCGGGCCCTCTTGGGGATCCCATTATTTTGTGGAGGCCCATAGGCTCTGCAAAAGGCATCCCTCTCAAAACAGAGGTTAAAGAAAGGAAAAGGGGAGGTACTTCACAGAGCAGAAGTACCTCGCACAGCTCATGGTTTACAGAGAAGAATGCGCTTCACGATTCGAGAGCTAGGTATTTGAATAATCGGAAGATCCTTCCTACTAGACAAGGGGGAGGCCGGTATTTATAAGGGAGAGGCATGGAAAAGTAGAACTCGTTTGGTGTGAAGAGGGAATTTTTTCTCTGCGGAGGGCTCGCGAATTTCAATGGTGCTCTCGGAGTGTTACTGCCTCTTTATTCAGTATTTGGTCGCGAACATTAATGGAAATCATGGTGCATTACCGCCCCTTGCTCTGAAGCCGCCTCATGAACATCAAACCCATTCATGGAGCGGCCCACCTCCTTGCTCTGTTGTAGGCACGGTGCGATGGGGGCTCCCCTAATGGTCTTCACGAGGCAGCCCCTTGAGGCTTTCAATTTCTTCGTCTTCTTCTAACATTTTGGCGCCAAAAAATGCCCCCTTATACTTAGATCCATGGAGAAATCAAGGGTCAATGTCTGAGGGTCAATCACAAAAATCCTCAATCATTCGCGAAGCTGTATCATAAAGTGGGCTCGTGTTATGGAAAGGCGACGTGCAGGCCAAGCGCACAGCGGAGATCGGTGCGAAATGGATGCGCTGCGATGATCCGAAGGTCATCGCATATATCAAGGGGAAATGACCTATCTTTTGTACTTTCCATTCTCCACGAAATTTTCTTTTTGTGCTCTCGATTCACGAATCTCCGAGAACTTTGTGATTTCTCTCCGTGAATTGGGTCCTCTCTTTGCAGCGCACAATGAGTTTTTGACTCCGCAATAGTGCTTCACGATCTTGCGCTTGAAGGTATCGGCATGACTCTGTGAACAGGCATCATGAACTCTCTCCGCGAACAGGCATCGTGAACCAACCTAAAAAATCGTCCAAGTTCTAAAACTGAATGGATAATCAAGAAGCTGCCAAGGGGGTCATTGCAGATGTCGCCCAGAGAGATTAGATGACAAATAGTCTGGGTCTAGGACAGTTAGTCTGGAGCCACTCTGACCAAAATTCGTTGGTGGCGCTGCTCTCGGAGAGCCAGAATAACTACCCACTGTGTAACAGGTTGCCATTGTATGGATTTGGGCTGAGGTATGGCGTCTTCTTCCCTGAAGCAAGTAGGGTGGAACCAACTTGCTGGTTCAAGAGTATGTCATGCCAGCAACAATGGTTCAAGGAGGCTGACGGCAATGCCCAGGAACACTTCACACCTGTCATTGCTTGTTGTCTATACAACCACCTAAATATGTTCGATGGGAAGGCATTGCAGCCGAAGTCTTCACCTCTTCTATACCACATGTTACTGAAAGAATCGTTGAGGAACCTGAGGAAGGGGTGGTTCGAGGAATGGGACCTGCGCCCGGTCAGAAACTTCACAGACGATTGGGCCAGGTCTTATTGGTTAGGTGCATTGTGTGAGGAGTTTGGGGCTTATCTGAGGAGAGTGGGATTGTATGCGGAGGATTGGGCCTTCAAATTCCCCAAATATCAACTGAAATAGCTAATACTAGATCTGTTGAGTAGGTGGTCGTTGAGGACCAATATCTTCCATTTACACCATGGGGAGGTTGGTATTAGCTTGTGGGTTTTCCATTAGATTTCGGGGGTCTCGGTACTGGTGGCCATGTACAATGAATTCCACACTATCATGAGCACATGGGAGGATCCGGAGAAGTTGCCTCCACTAGAAATGGCATGGATGGAGATGGTACCAGGAGAGGACAAAGAAACAGTGAAAGATGCCCACTTTAAATGGTGGTTCATGTAGTTTCCGAATTTCCCTATAGATCGATAGTTTCTAGAGAGGCCTCAGAAATGCCCCAAGGGGGATCAATGGGGCAAGGGGCACTCATACTAGTGGCCCTTGGAAGAAATCTAGTGGAATACTCGGGGGTTTTGCATCTATAATCAGCAGCATCCAATAGTCTGGATGGCGGCATTTATCAAGCCTCTTATATGTGGTTGGATCCTGCCGGTGAGGGATACCAACATGGGATTAAGCCCAAGAACATTTATCATTTCATCCACGTTGGTGATAGGAGGGAGGGTCAACCTAGGAATCCCGATGCTTGAGAAATAGTATAAGATGTTTTGGCATATTAGTGAGGGGAAGAGCCTACAGAGGGTATGTGGGTGATTCCACCTCCTATATGGGTGTATAGCGGCGCATATTAGGGGGGGTTTAAAAATACCCAAAACCTATCTCTCTTCTGGGCTCGAACATCCGTCCATCAATCCTGAATGTCGCGGGGAGATTTTTGACCAAGGTGACCACACCATTTATATTGAACAGGGTTTAGAAGGTGGAAGAGATTAATTTTCACCCGTTTCCATTGCCGACGGGGGTATTCACTGATGATGGCCATAGAACATATGAGAACCATGAATATCTCCTAGACTTTCGAGGTGGGTCTTGGTGGAAAGGGTGAACCGTGATCCCCTCTGTGATCCATACACACCACACTGGTTTTCAAGGTAATTCTGGTGCATGCAGTGATTGACCCCATAGGTCAATTTAGAGGTGAACCATGAGGAACACCCATGTCTGATGAGGCAGATGTGGCTCATGTTCAAATGGGAAGATAGGAAGATGCAGAATAAACTACCTATACCTACTTCTATCTTTGAGACAGTGAAGGAGTATTTCATGCGATGGGAGGTGACTTATCTAGGAGAGATGCTGAAGCCACCAACCATTTGGGTTGGTGATGGTCAACCTCCCCGACCTCATGATCGGGGATGGAAGATAGAAAGGGAATCCCGCGGGGGCAGGGAAGCCATGGTGGCGAGGCACGCAATAGTTGCGGGAGAGGCATAATCCATAGATCCAGCAGTGGTAGAAGACCCATAGGTTCGAGAATAACAATGCCATCATGATGGGAGGGCACTGAGAGGATTCTGCAGGATACCATCCGTGGATCCGGGGAAGCGTTTGCACCATATCGACAAGCCGGAGAATGTTGTCTTCCCAGAGGCCAGTGACATCTAGGAAGTCAACATGAAATTTCTCGGCACCGTCATGTTGTGGAAGAACCTGAACCATCAATGGAAAAATTTACCGGTGATAAGACCTATCTTGGCTGGCTTTGTGGTGCCCCATGCGGAGGTTGAGCGGTACCCTGAAGAGCTGGAGGACTTTGTGCATTCTCAGTGTGCCCCTCGTCAAATGGCGGACAATGTCAAGGTGCTTCTAGACCGAAATACTCCCCCAAAACTGTTGTCTTCTAACTTAAGAGAGCGGTTCCCTCTGCATGAAGAATCAGAATAGTCTTCCTGGGCAGATGAGCCCGAGAGAGGGAGTCTGTTAGAGGAGGGTGAAGATGGAGATCAACACTCGGATCATGAAGAGTTTGTAGAGGCCATTGAGGTAAAAAATATGAAACCCCATTCTCTGAGACTTAATTTTCTATCAGTTTGGATTCCTTGTTAACATCTGAACTATGCAAGAGAGTCTTATATACAAAACTCTTTCTCATCCCTCAGTGGATGTAGATGCGGGAACTTTGGGATTGACATATGCCACCGCATCTATTTTTTCATCCCGTGGGGCTGGTATACATGAGTCAACCTCTCAGGAGTTTTCATACCTTCCGATCATATACGGGTGACCATGCTCCGGGGTCTCAACGACATCATCCCAAGAACGAGACTAGGAATTCAATCTCTGTATGTCCCCTCTACCAATTTTATTTTTGTCATCCCCTAACCATGTTTACTGACATCTATGTACTTTTCTGGTGCATACAGTTCCTCAAATGGCGTGGGCCTCCTTGGCAATGTTGTCAGAGGCTTCTAGCGGTGTCCTTCCCAGGGGAATGCTGATGATCGTAAAGGCGGAGCACCAAACTGACAAAGAGGCGGTGCTCCCAATCATTGGTGGGACCGTCATGAGGGGTGAATCCAAGATCATTGAGGTTGTATTAGATTATGAGGATCGATATGATAGTCAAAGTCCTACGATGGCCTATGAAACACTACACATGGACCCTAATAAAGAGTTCATGGGGGAATCCCCCCACATATGAGCCTTCCAATTGCACCGACTAGGACAATATGGCCTATGATGAAAAGGATAGCAAGATAGTTTGTTGTCGATCGTGGAAGATGATCATGCACTTCATCAATTACACCCCAAGAACTATGATTGGATGAGATGGATAGACTTCGCTCACGACTGTGTGAAATGTGTGCTGGGGGAGTGGATTCCCAGCGACCCCACATGATCGTTCAAGATCTTATGGTGGAAAAGATTCAGGAGTATGACCATGGACTTGGTGTTGGATGGTAGTGGAGGAAAGTGGTAAACATCAAGAGGCTCCAGGAGGCTGAAGATATGGTTCAACAGCTGCAGGCCCGAACAGATGAGCATTCTGCTTCACATGATGCACAATCAAAGTTCGTATCGCGGCTGAAAGCCCAGCTGGTGGAGGCCAAAGAGGGCATGAAGTGAGCCTCTAAGGAGATGACCATCATTCAAACTGACATAGAGAAAGCCCAGATTGCATCCGATGAATTGTTTCCCACTACTGCTAAGGAGGAGCAGGAGCTGAACATGCGGGAACAACTCATGGATGCCACCGACAAGAGGGTGGCAGAGTTGATATGCTCTTTTGATGAGGTTAACTCCTATATGGGGGTAAATGACCCTCTGGAACTGTAATAATTACTAACCCTCAAACTTACTTTCATTAATTGATCATTTGATGCCATATCCAGCAGGAGTTCAGTTATTTTTATTGGTTTATTTCTTTCATGTGATATTCATGGAGCATCCAGAAATCATTCACTAAGCTCTCATGGGTCAGGCCCAATGTGAGAAATAAGGGATAACCACCTTATCAACCCCATCCAAATGTAGGAGTGCAAACCATGTTTTGGGAATCTAGGGTTTCAACAACCGGCTCGGGTTTCTTGGGGGAAATGGGACAGACCTGACTGGAGAATGGAGCTCTCAAAACAACCGAATTACTTTTTTCCCAGTGTTCTTTGGTTAACGAACGGGGTAACACCAAGGGTGGTGGAATCAATCTGAACAAATGGGAATGGAAGATGTGAATCATGATACCATGGGTTCAGAACACTATAGGGGTTGCGTGACAATAATGAATAACTATTGACCGCATTCGAAACACAGTATCCTTATTGTGTTAGCCTGCAAATGGGGATACAAAATGATGGTCGACTATGGACCACGTTCGAAACACATGGCCTGACTCAAAATGTCATCCATTATCCTTCTAGAACGTTGGCCCAGGGCAATAGGTGGGCCATATCCCAAGCATCCATACTGTTAAGGGGTTCCTTTAGATATAAAAGAGGATGACGGTCTGAATAAGGGGCACGTAAAGCGAGGAATGTTGAGTAATTTTTTATTCGAACAAAATCCAACACTCTTGAAATTACGCCACTGTGGTGGAATCACATTAGATGGGCACATCAATATAATCACAGATCATTCCTACATATAGATAGGACCTCTATGAAGAAGGTGATGTCACTTCCCAATGACATCGTGGGGCCTCTCGAACTTGTCCATGTCAAAGCTGTAGTTACATGGTTCCCCACAATGGGTCAGGCCAGGGGGCCTAAAATAAGGAGGAACATGATTTATGAATCCTAGGCCTGGACCCGAGGTGAAATGCCTTGATGTCTCTATGTATCCCATGCTGATGGGAATCAATCCATATATAGTTCTATAGGGTGGCATGGTATGGTACCAGTATTAGGGATAAAAGGTGAATGTAGGTTTGTCCCTCACACCAAAAGAAGTGGTATTTGATGTATATTGTTTGTACATTAAGGTGAATGGTTTTTTTGTGAAGTGATGGGCCTCAGATATCACATCCCGACATCGCCAGAAGAATAATGTCGTATCCATGCATTGAAAATTGGTACGACATGTGACCGATACAAAAAATAGTGTCTCTTTGAGGGAGTACATCACGATGCAATTCCATTTTCCTTCGTGTGGCCAAGACAATAATGTCACAATTCAAGGTTAGGTCATGGGACTAGGCGTGCATTTTAACATCTTGTGGAACAGACATAGTAAAGATAAGTCTAAAGGGGAATGTAAAAGATGCAATAAAACATACCTAACGTGAATGAAGACATAATCACATTCCACAACATACACGATTCAGTGAATGAAACCTCATGACAAGGGGCCAAAATAGAGGTAAGATGGTAATGGGCTGGAGAAACTAGCTCCCAATTGCGTTGGACCAAAAAATGAGATGTTTGGGTGTTCCTATGTATTCATGAGGATGGGAATCAAGCTGGACGTAGTTTTAAAAGAGTTGTTAGATTATATACTTAGAGCTCGGACCATTGGGATGGGATGTTAGTGTGGAGCCTCGAATGATGCCTTTATGATGGATTTGTTCTCCTAACGTGCAAATATGCAATGAAGGATAGTGTCTGGAGTTTCAAAATTCCACTTGGAAATGATGGGGTTGACAACGATGTGAATAATGTAACATACATTTTGGATTTAATGAGTTGATATGATGATGGGGAATGACTTTTTACCATGTTTGAAACACAACATCCATATCGTGTTAGCCTGTATTGAGGAAAAACAAGTGAGTGTCATCCGCTGACCATATTCGCAAAGTAGGACATGTATCGATTTGTTGTCTGCATCCATTGAGGATGTTCACCCCTGATGGTAGAAGAGCCCTTAGGCCTAGAATCCATGCTATTTGGGTGTCCCTTCGGTTGTGGAAGATCATGGAAGCCAAAATGAAGGGTACACGAAGCCTGAAAAAATGGACAAAAGCATGTCCATGTAAAATCCGACACTCCAAACACTGAACCAGAGTACTCAAGGGCAGATTGGTTCATAACCGATGAGGGTTTAGGTGAGTGATCAAATTGAGAGTATCCAATTTGAAAGGATGAGTATAGAATACTGGGATAGAGAACTCCCAAGAGAGGGAGGTACGCGGAGTGGTCGTTACAAACCCAACGTGAATGAGCACATAGTCCCATGACAAACTATATTCTCCCCTCCCAAGGACATGGTAGGCCAATGCGACAAGGTGAAAGAGAGATTTCTGAGAGATGGGGATGGACCCGAAGTCTAGACGTTCGGGCAGTCGTACATATCTAATGAGAATGGGAATTAAGCTGTATGTAGTTCTACAAAGGGACAATATGAAAAGGTCATAGTTTAAGGTTTTAGAAATCAGACCATGGGGAAGCAGGACTATATCCAATTAATGACAGACCATAACCCAATCCCTAAGCCTACATGAGTTGAACACGGTGTATTAAACAATGGTGGATAATGTATTTGAAATATGTGAAATATATGAAAAAGGGAAATCGGTGGAGCCCCGAATGATTGCCCTATCACAGAATTTTCCTGCCTAATGTCGGGATGAACACAGAGTAATAGTACCAAGAATTTCGAATTTCAACGTGGAAATGATGAGGTGGAGAAGGATGTTAATCACGTAACTAAAATATTGGACATAACGGAGTTGTCATGACGATGGAGGATGAATGTTGACCGTGTTCGAAACACATCATCTGTATCGCATTATCCTGAAATGGGGACAAACAAATGAGTGCTGACCACTGACCATATTTGAAATGCTAGACTTGTATCGATTCATTTTCCAAAACCCTGGAGTACGTTGGCCCATAAAGGTAGGAGGGCCCTTCGGCCGAGCATCCATGCTATTCGGGGGCCCATTTGGATGTGAACGGTGATGGTAGCCCTAATGAGGGAGAACATGAAGCCTGAAAAATGGGTGAAAGCTTGTCTGAGTGGAGTCTGACATTCTAGGAAATAAACCAGAGTACCCTTAGTCACATTGGTGAATTATTGAAGAGGGCTCAGGGGATAATTTAGAGATCAGGCTATTTGAATAGATGAAGATATAACAAGGGGATGGAAAACTCTCCGTAGGAGGAGGTAAATGGCATGGTTGTTACAACACCCGACCTGAGTGAGAACATAATCCCATTCCACACCATATATTCATCACTCTGGGGCAATGCGGGCCATGGGGAAAATATGGGGACGGACCCAAAGAAGATATTCTCAGGTGGTCTTACATTTCCTAGTAGGATGGTAATCAAGCCATATGTAGTTCTGGAATCGCACATAGGGGTAAGATAACCTAACGAGGGGGGTGTGTGGTGCAGCGAGTATCCCGATGTGAATGAGGAAATAGTCCAATACCACATCGTAAAACCCTAAATAGGAACTTGGGATGGGGGCCCAAAAAGGCCAAGGGGCTTGAGGCTGGGCCTCAGAAGAGATGGCCAGGTCAATTCACAGTTTAACGTCTTGCAGTGAGGATGAAGAAAGGGGTAAGATACACCATACAATGGAGGTGTATGACGCGGTGACTAACCCAATGTGAATTAGTACATAGTCTCATACCACACCATACAACCCTAAATAGGAACATGGGCCAGGGGACCGAAAAGGCCGAGGGGCCTGAGGTCGAGCATCAGATGGGAAGGCTCGGTCAATTTTCAGTTTAACGTCATGCGGTGAGGATGGAGAAAGGGGTATGATACCCCAAAAAAGGGAGGTGTATGGCACTTCGAGTAACCCGATGTGAATGAGGACATAGTTCCATACCACACCATACAAACCTGAATAGGAACCCAGACCAGGGGCCCGAAAAGGAAAAGGGTCCTCGAAGGGCCAGGTGTCTCGACCAATGGAAGCTATACAGCCACTTCTGATATTATCACCACATCCCACCTCCTAAGCCCGTGTGAGCAGTGCCTGGTGTGGGAAATAAGGAGCCATATTCAGCTCTCTCTACCATATTGGGGTCTAGTAGCTGGTATCTCCCTAGGGTAGGTCATAAAATAGATATATAATGGGGAAGAATGAAAAACTACACTTGATGTTTGGGACATCATGGTGTGGTACTGACGAAAAAGGATAGCTAATGACCATGTTCGAAACATAGCGTCCTTATAATGACCTGGAATGGAACAACAAATGACCATCGACCACTGACCATATTCACAACATGGGACTTCTATCAATTTATTTTTTCAATATCATCGAGGGAGTTGGCCCGATGTGGTAGGAAATCCCTTGGGCAGATCATCCCTACCATTTAGAGTCCTTTCTCGATGGGAAGAATGATGGAGTTCCAATAAAAGGAGTGGGTGAAGCATAACTGTAACCATAAATTTTAAAGTCAAGATGGGCGGTGAAAGAGGCAGACACCTCTGGGGAGTGGGACGTACAACACAATCGAGATGATATTGATGTGTATTGAGGCATGAACCTGCACCACACCATATGACTTGACTCGAGGGGAGGTTATATCATTTGGGTTGGACCAACAGATGAGAAGCCTAGGCGTTCCTACATATCCCATAAGGATGGAAATAAAGCCACACGTAGATCTTGAAGATGCAGTTTAATGTCATGTAGGTCTACGCACAGCTTAAAGTCATGTAGGACAAGATAGTTTATGTTCATATTGTACCAAATTGGGCTAGCCAATAGAAGAAATGTCCAGACGTTACTATATATCCCTAAGGATGGGAATCAAGCCGTAAATTTTTCTGGATGGTCATGTTGTTTAATGTCATGCGGGGAGGACATGGGAGGATATAAGAATGGGGAGGGGGAACATGGTGTGATAGTTATAATCCTATCATGAGTGCGGATAAGGAAGCCCACACCATATCATGCATGGATCCTCTGAGAGAACTACACCCAGGGGGTAGTCAAAGGGATGAGTTTGGGGGTTGGGCTCAAGATAAAATGCTTGAGCATTCCTATGTATCCCATGCGGATGGGAATCAAACCACACGTAGTTCTTGACGATGCAGTTTAACATCATGCAGGATGACACAAATTTTAAAGTCATCTAGGACTGGATAGTTTACGGTCTTTCTGGACCAATTGGCTCAGGAAAAGTATTTCTCTAGAAACATGGCATTTGTGGGAAGAGATATACTCTCACCATACATTTTCAATAGGGAGTATCCTCCATTGGGGTAAACCCTATGGATTATTTAAGGTCCTCCCAAATTGGGATCCAACTTGGGTGGTTTCCTTCCAAGGATCATTGGTGTCCAAAAGTCAAATAGCAAGTAGACTTGTTGGAAAGAGCGGAGGAGAACCGTCATGTTGGAGGTTTTAGCTATATTATTCTAATGCCTTTACAGATTGTGTAGGGCATGAAGCCTACTCTCGTCAACTGATTCCAATTCCACTAGATGAATTTCTACTACCTTATCTATCTCCTGCTTGTCAAAGACTACTGTATCTAAGAAAGTCAGCTCGATCCCGATGGGCAGGATGGCCTTAGATCCATACACCATGTAATACGGGGTCACCTGGGTAGAATTGTGAGTTGCCATCCAATAATCCCATAGGGAATTAGGGAGCTTTTCCAACCAACTCTTCTTGTTCTGACCAACCATTTTCTGAAAAATGTTAGAGAGGGTTTTTTGAACGCCTCGATCTGTCCATTCGCCTGCACATGGTAGCGGGGGGTATGGTTCTAATGGATGTAGTTCGTAGTGTACAATTTATTCAACTCAGCTGCAAGTAAGTTTGTGTCGTTATCAGTGAGGAATGCGTGAGGGACTCAACACCAGTAGATGATATTAGAGTTCACAAAGTCAATGATAGAATGAGCCTCGACCTCCTTGAGCAGAACTGATTCTTCCCACTTGGAAAACAAATTATAGTGGTCAGGATGAACTTGCACTGGTGAGCTGTCATCGGTGCATATGGTCCCATGACGTCGAGTCCCCACACCGCAAATGGCTAAGAATACTTGGTTGAGTGTAGAGGTTCTGGAAGATGATGTAATAAGTTATCATGAATGTAGAATGTGTGACATCTCTTGGTGAAATCGATGCAGTCATGGATGATGGAGGGCCAGATGTACCCCAGTCTTCAGATCTGATGAGATTGATTCGGCCCAGTCTGGTGAGCCCCACAGGAATTGGCGTGAACCTACTACATGAAAAGGGAAATATAGACTCCTTGGATGTAACATAGGATAATATCATCGAACCCATGCTTGTAGAGTATCTTCTCAAGACTGGGACTGCTCTGGAGGGTAAACCACAGCGCGCGACATCGGATTCCCTCACGCTCGGCCCAGTCAATTGGGAGGTAACCATTTCGGAGATACTCAGAAAAGGGAGCTCTCTAGTCAAGAGTAACTTCAACCATTGCATCTGAGGAACATTGGGGGTCTAGACGCGGAGGATCCAGTGGTAATATGGCTTACTCACATGCTGTCGTCATCATTTGGGGTGACGGGAGAAATGAATCTCCGATGTGCAACGTCGATAATTAGATTATCCTGCTCAGGTTCTGCAAATGATGCATCCAGGCCACCCAAGGTATCATCTCGATGGTTCTGAGATTCAGGGACATGAGTAACTTCCTTCTGAGATGGAAAACGGTCCATTAGATGAAGGGTGTGTTCCTACAATGGTACGTGCTCTAGATTTCTGATGATGTAGCAACTATTGATTTGTTTGATGACAAGTTCATAATCCCCTTTAACATGAAAATGGGGCACATCGATCTCGAGGTCCAACTCAAGGCTAGTGATAAAATCCTTATACTCTGCCTCCTTGTTGGTGTTACCTTATGATAATAGAAATGAGTATGGAAGAATGGATTGTTCCGGGGTAATGAAGATAATACCCATTCCTACTCTGTTTAGTCCGGGATCATTGAGTCTCATGCAGGTGGGGCTCCTGGAGGCACCCTCAAAGTGCATCTGCCAACATGGTATGGCATGATCTACTGAGTGGATTGCCTCATTGGAAAATACAGGCCCAGGGACTTGTCTGTGGGGGTTGGATGGGTATCTTGATAATCTACCAATGCTTGTCAATTGATAGCCTTCTGAGGCACGAACTCGATGTCGAAATGCTGGAGGATAATCGTCCCCCATGCTAGATGTCTGGTCAACATGGTCAATTTAGAATTTACTTCATTGGGTCTCCCTGAGACACCATCTATACCTCATGGTGCAACAGGTAATGTCGTAACATCTTCATGGAAAATACGAGTGCAAGGAAGCTTCTTTCTATGAGGGATTATCTATTCTTCGTATCTGTTAGCATACGACTACGATAGTAGAGGCTGTTTTTTGTGCCCTCATTCTTCTTCTAGGTGAGAAGGGCATCGAGATATCATTCTAGGGCAGTCATGTATAGGATCAATATTTTTCTTGAGATGGGTGGCATCAATACCGGAGGCTGGAGTAGATACTACATGATTTCCTTGATCGCGGTCCGGCACTCTTGGTCCCATTAGTAGGCAGATCCTTTCATTATTATCCTGGAAATGGGCATAAACTTCCTAGCCAGATTCGCAATGAATCAGCTTATGTTGGGTAAGTGGCCTTGGAAACCTCAAAGCTCAGGAATATTGCTTGGGGAGGGCATCGGGATAATGGACTTGATATTCTCTAGGTCGATCTCAAGGCCTCAGTACCTGACAAAAATGCCAAGGAACTTCCCATAGATGGCCACAAAGGCACATTTTGACAGGTTCATCTTCAGGTGGTGGGAATGGATGAAGCCGAACAAATTCTCAAGGTCCTTGAGATATTTATGTTACTAGAGAGAATTGACCACCACATCATCCACATAGCATTCCAACAATGTCCCATGGATTGGATTGACTATGCGATGCATCACCCGCTCATAGGAGGCACCTGAATTCTTTAGGCTAAAGGGCATAACCTGGTAACAGAATGTACCTTGGGGAGCCCTGAATTCTGTGGAATCTTCATCCTCATGGGTCATAAAGATATAAATATATCCAGTGTACCCGTGCATGAAGGAGACGGCCTACAACCCATACGTAGCATCAATCATTAATTCTATCACAGGAAGGGTAAAAGCATCCTTCATAACGTGAGAGTTGAGATCCTAGAAGTCAATGAAGACCCTGATATGTCTATTCTTATTCTTGACAGGAACTATTTTGGCTATCCACCTGGGGTATTGGACATCCTTGACGAAGTTGGATCTGATGATATTGGCAAATTTAGCCTCAAATATGGCACCATGAGAAGGGTAAATCTTTCTGGGAGGCTGCTTAAACCCACAATGATTTGCAGGGAGATCGAGGCGGTGGATGGCTACCTGAGGATCTAGTCCTGACATCTGGTTGTATCTCTAGGTGAATACATCATGATGTTGTTTCAGGAAATCAATGTATAGCTACTGCTCCTCGAGGGACATGATGACACTGATCAATGTGGGTCTCGGGTATACCTTGCTACGAAGGTTCACCTGTACCAGTTCATTGACTTTGGTGGATACACCCTCTTCAAAGGTGGGGGAGCATCATCCATGTCCTCTTCTTTGCATACAGAGGGGGGATCTCCAGCAGAGGAATCCTTATTTTGGTCGACAGATCCCGACGGGAGGCTGGTACCATCCTTGGTAGTGGCGGACAGAATATCAGGAGATTCAATGCTGCCGAAACCATAATAATGAAGGCAGCTGATCCGATCTCCTCTGGTCTTCGACCTAAGGGGCCACGCTTGATTATATCATAGTAATAGTGGCACGTCAACTTGATCCAGTTAATTCCTACTTAGATAAATAGATATGTATGATGTACAACCATTGCCATGGGGCGGACATCCTAATACCGTACAAGGGTAGGAGGTTTCGGGATCACCTGAGCCTGATTTGTGTAAGGATTACAAGGATGTTTTCCACCATCGCTTGGAAATGAAAATATTCTTCCCTCTTATACCGAATAAAACAAAACATGTCCCCGCGTCGGGGGTTGTGGCTTCCTATTGATGGATTAGAAAGATTTAGGCATCATCCAGACCTACGCAGGGGTCAGTGGCAACCGTGGCGGGCTCAACCTCACTCAGCTGAATCTATTTTCCCTTACTCTTTGAATAGACGGAATCCAGGTAGTAGGATTCACAAGAGGGGAAAGCAGATGCATCACCTTAGAATATGATTACTCGACCATTAAGGGAGTACTTGAGGCACTGGTGATACGATGAAGGGACCACCACAGGGAGGTGGATCCATGGTCTTCCCTTTAATGCATTGTACACGGTGTCCTGGGAGACAACCATAAAATCAGTGCTGGCAACTAGGCCGTCGAACTGGGTCTTCAAACATATCGTACTGACTAGGGATTCCTCTGCCAAATTGTATCCTTAGATCCTTTAGTAGGAGGTAGTCTGGTCATATTTAGATAATCCCAGATTCCATAATGTCCGCATCGGGATAAGGTTAATCCCAGAGCTGATTTCAACCAGACAGCGGCGAACCTCCACGCCGTTAAATTGGCCGATGATGTAAATTGGTAGATGTTTCCCTGTATAGGAGAGCCTTCATCTTCTCCATAGAATGCAATGATGGCCTGACATTCAAGGTTCTCAACGGCCTCATTATAAAAGTCTTCTGCAGTTGCTACCTTCGTCTCAAACTGAAGGGGTATTCTTAAAGCCTCGACAAGGACCTCATGTATATCTATTGATAGGAGAATGGGCTTGAGGATAGAAATCGTCACTGGGATGCCAGCAAAGGGCTTGAGGACATCATATTTCCGCTCCAGGCATGAAATTCTATTTGTAGGAGGCCACTCTGCGATATGAGGCATGACGGGCCCTCCCGGCTAGACCGACGGCTAGCTGGTGTTGGGCATGTCCTGCTGTTCACTAGTTGAAGCACGGGGAGTAGCTGCCGGATGAGGACCCGATGACTGAGATCGGCCTATAGCAGGTCAAGTATGGTCATGGCATGGTCAAGGTATCTCTCCTTGATCCAATTGCACAAAATGGAGGTGGAGGAGGGCCTAACGACACTAGATGAAGAGGTTGCACATGCTAAGTTCTGTTCTAGGTCTGTTATCTTGTCTCAGTGGCATGCATCACCTGATTGGAGGTGCCAAATGATGTGCCCTATTGACCCATATGGTAGTGACTTCACTGGTGTTGGAATTGACTGGGGATGTTTTGGATGTTTGTCAGGTGCTCCCCATCATCTGGAGTTATATAAGGGTTTACCAACTCCACAGTATTAACTGAAGCGTACCCTTGACTCTCACTTGAAGAGTCATCCATCACTAGGTGGATTCTGTGAGGAATCCCCATCTCATGGGGCATGAATTTTCCGAGATTGTGGGACGCTGATGGAATTGGTGGGGGTGTTTTGCATTCCCTTGCATTGCTGATGCTTTCTCTTCTGAGAAGAGTTCAGATGAGATGATGGGGAAGAATTGATTGTTCTAGATTATAAAGGATCTGGCTGATTCAAACATGGATAGAAGATACCAAGGGCATGAGAAACAGTTTTGTGAGACATCCAGTCATCATACTTCTGGGACACGCTATTGGAAACTTGCATCCACTCACCTTCATTGTCTCTACTGCTATCCAACATTATGAAAACACCCACCACTTGTGTCGAGGCTGGGCCCAACCTGACTATGTTGTTATTGACATGGTCATGAAACCAGTCTTTAAACACATAGAAATGCTTGAGGGTGTTCCCCAGGATCTGGAGATAGGGGAAGTAGTGGGGGCGATTAGTGAGACTCGTCTACTCTAGACTTCTACACTCAGGAAAGCATAAAATCCCATGCTCCAAGGTGTTATAGATGTATCTAGGGACCTGATTCTAGTTGAACAAGTAGTATTAGTTTCACTAGTCTGGGAATGGTTCCCTTAGAGCCTGACCCTAATGTAGAGCTGGAGGATCTTATCGAGGAGGTGGACCTTGATTGTCCCACCTTGGTGGTGGTGGCACATTACTTTGGGGCACCTGCCGATTCTGAGGCAGACGCTACTGAGCCGGAGGCTACAACTCAAGTGGAGGGCCTCTACGAGGCTGTGGGGCTGGTGCCACTGGTAGCAATTATAGTTTCTTGGGGGCTTCTATTTGGGCCACCACTGCGAGCTCAGCTTTGACAGCCCTACTTGCTGAAATTACAGGGGGTAATAAGAGTGCCTGACTGGCCTATTGCAGGGCTTCCTCCAGCACTGGGCCTTATCGGAGAAGTCTTGGAATCATCTAGGGTAGTTTTGGGTGATCAGAGAAGGAACAAGTTCCGTCTTGATGTTCCCTACACACATCGCCAGTAATTGCTCCTAGGTCAGTGGCGTGTCAACAGAGTATTTGAGCCCTTTCCACTAGGTGATAAAGTCTATGACACACTCATCAGGACTTTGTTTGCACTTGAAAAGGGCTACGATACTTATTTTTCTTGTGGTGGAACTAAACTGGTAGGGGAATTACATGAAAAGTCCCTCCCAACTGCTTATGGATCTGACAGAAAGATGGTTGTACCAGATGAATGCCGACCCCTCTAATGTCTGAACAAAAAAGAAGAGCACGACAGCCTCATGCTGCGCTGGAGTCCCTATCATGGGCCCACACCTTGAGTTGAAGTGGTCCAGGTACTGCGGCGGGTCCACTATCTCATAAAAGGGTTAGAAGGTGGGATTCCCCTAACTTGGAGGTGCAGGAATATCATTCACGCATGCCGGATATGGCCTACCATCAGGTGGAATTTCCACCTGTCCTGTTTCTAAAGCCTCAAGGTGGGATATGAGTGCCAACATAGGATCATCTGGGTGGGAGTCCCTATATTGATGGGTATCCCTAACTACGATCATGTTGGCGGGTTGTTCAACATGGTAAACAGGCTTAGCGGCTTGTGGAGCGACTTACGGGGCTGTTGGGGGAACCCAAGCTGGATTCCATGGATTGTCGCACCGTTCAAGAGGGTTTGGTGAGACATACCACTCCATAATACCATAATCTCTGGCCTTAAACATTTCCGTGGGAACAACATGATCAGGCTTTCCTGTGGGAAGTTCGTAGAGGGTAGGTTGTTCCTGCCCCTGGTGTAATGGCCTTGGATTGCCATAGTCGGGCCATCACTCTATAGCACATTCAGTCAAGAGTTTTTCGACCAAATTCTTATGCTCAGCAATTTGTTGGCACAATGTGGCCTTATCAGGGTCCTCCTACGTCTTCTGCACTAAGGTGGATGGGTCTGAGTTCTTGAGAGCTCCGACATGATCTTTTCTCTTACTAGAATTCCATCTGAGTAACAATTCCTCAATGGGTGCAGGGAGACAAAGTAGGTTCCCCTACTGATGGGTAATCCTTCCTGATGGGTCCAATAGTGGTGGAATGGCCTTGGGGGGTAAGTCTTTATCATGAAGCTCCAGCTCGTCCTACTCGTCCTCTATGTTGGCCATGTTGACTGTGACCCTTCTTGGGGGCATGTCTTCGATGTCTCCTAAAAATTCGGGATGTTGCCAGATAAGACTGAAGAAGAGGGCAGCGTACTACCCCCAACCAAGAATTTTCATGTGGGGGTAGCCTCCATGATAATTTTTCGATGTACCATGATACACCTTACACATTGCTACTGGAGGGCCTCACGACGACCTGGTGACTCAGGGCGCTGGGCCGTAGGGAGTGCAGAAAAATCGACTAGTTGACATTGCTCGTGGATGTCTTAAAAACTTTGTTGGATACTAGGATAAACCAAGCGTCAATGTAGATGACTAAAATGTGTCACCCAGAGGGTGTGGTGGAAACACTCAACTTCCTCTAGGGTGAGGGATTCTGATATGCCAAAATTCGGCACTGCCACGGGCCAGAATATCTCGTGGAAGTGGTCTACTGCGAGGATGTTACCTAAACTCCATGGAATAGATTCAAGGTATAACCCTTGATTTCCCCACTCATCAACTAGGGGTGGCTGAGGAACTGGCAGTTGTACTTAGGCAGTCTAGTGGGACGGTAGGCTCGCCGATGGAGAGTATGGAAAATGGGATGACTGGATGCCGAATCTCAATCTATCTTCCAAAGATTGTAGAGTCTCAGCTGTTACATCTCGATAAGACGGGTTGATGGTCGTAGTTACAATTTTAGGGGCTAGGGATACTAGTGATAGGTCGCAATGTTTCTTGCCCACTGTTGGTCCCCAGAATAGCTCTTCGTGATCTTTTGTAGAGGAAGAGGGTGTTTCCAATGACGATGGTGGAGATTGTGTGACCGTAACTTGTGGGGTCACCAGATTTTCATCCTCCTGGATATACCTATGGAAGGAGGCAAGAATACAATGGACCATTCATTCTGGGAGCACCAGGCTAATGCGCCTCATCCGTGCCCCAACCCTTGACTCATATGAGAGAGAGGAAGCTTCCTTCCCTGATTCGTACTCTGCCTTGGAGTCTGAGAAGTGGAATGGTCTGATATCTGCCCGGACCTTCCCAGAATTCCTCTTATTTCGGCGACGGCCAGCCTTCCTACCCCTGGGTGGCTCTTCAAGACATTGGATATTTCTGACAGGAGGTCCTTTGGCCGCACTTGTGCTAGGGCGGAGAGGGTTCCCATCCGCGAAGGACGGGGTGCGAGGAGCACCAGTACAAATGTCGAAGGGGACATGAGGAGGACCTCCATGGGTAGCGATGTAGCGGTAAATACCTCTTCTAGAACTGTCAAAAGCATGGGGAGGACCTACACGCATGTTTTCCCAGGGGATCTCAATACAAGGAGGGTCCTTGTACCGGTATAACTGAAAACAGGCAAGACCCATGTGCTGGGTGCGAGTGGAGCGAGGCTGGCCTACACCGCTGTAGTTGTTGAGGCGAGGGGGACCTTCACCAACTATTGAGAGGACATTGGGAGGATCCCCATGTTTAATAGATACAGTATGGGCAATGTACCTACCGCGGTGGCCAGGGGCAATAGGAATGACTCCATAACTAGTGTAATGGGGACAGGAGTGGCTTACGTGCTGAGTATCACCGTCGCGGGGAAGACCTTCATTAGGATTGAGGGTGGCATGGTGGTGGACCTCAATGCCGATCCTTAATGTAGGGAAGGAATGAACTCTCCATGGTAGTGGTATGGGGAGGACCTCTGTACTGGGTGGCATCACTACGGGTTAACTCGCGGCGGCCACTACTCATGCTAGCAACTAGGAGAGTCGACCCAGCCTGCCCATGGGGCGTTTGGGGCCTCGATATAAGTTGGGTGTCTCTGTGACCCTACATAGAGTTTATAGGGAACTGATGATACATGTTGGTGGTGGCTCAGGCCACATTAGCTACCAACATTGATGCCCATTGGCAGGCATCATCCTTAGCTTGTGCCCGATGCGGGCGTCGAGTCGGACGGACCGTGGCCGGTGGTGCAGGTACGTAGCATACCTGCTCCTCTTCCAGCAAGACCGGGAGGCAGCGATGATGCGGCCTGGTGGGAGTCCTTTCAGCGATCCCTTGAAATTGGACTCTGACCAGACTAGCCTAGATGTCACCTACCTCATCAGCGTAAGGCATGGAGTCATCAATGAACTCCAAGGACAGGCTCCCGAAACAGTTGTAGGTCAGGGTGGGGAGAAATAGCTCCAAGTGCGGCCCTCGGGGGCAGCGTTGGCGATGAGTCATTGATTCCTACAGATCCAGGATGTCCATATCCCAGGTTAAGATTATAATATCCTCCTCACAGCGATGCATGAGGTCATTTATTAACCTCCATTGAATGATCTCACACAGGGAGAGAGGGCGTGGGTGCCCCATGGTTGTAGATGTAGAGGATTTTGTGGAAGAGGTGAAGCCACATGAACTGGACATGTAGGAACTGCCCCTGCGTAGATGGGTCGGTGGTGATTGCATCCCCGAAGAAACAAAATATTTTCTAAGAGCAGAGAGATTTACTCGTTAGTGCTGATAGAAAATGGAATCAACGGCCAATGGCCTAGATCCATCCCGTCTTCCTTGGTCAGTAAGAGGGATCCACACTGACAATGTTGCAGAACGTGGTGTCCAACGTTCTCCTGCCCAAACTTCTGTTAAGTTTCATTATAGGCCAGACTTTTTCTTTACGGGACCCAGCACCAGATAACTGGATCTGGTGACACATCAATCCATTGATGCCTCGAGTGCTTCTATTCCCATTATTGAGTATAAGAATTTCATGTTGAGATCACCATTTCTGTTTTTGATGCTTTCATTGGGGTGTGTGCATCTGTCTCTGGAGGACGCATAGCTGTGGCCCTATATTCCAGCTTTTCAAAGGTGGGGGGCCTCTGGCACTTATTTAGTTACATTTTCTCCTTGATCGAAATGAGATGATGGGATGTCGGTTCTTCCTTCTGTGGATTCCTCCTCGGAATGTGGCACCTAGTCTGGGTATCCCTTATAGACTTAAGACGTTGTTCGTGAAACTCTTCCTAGCGCCATATCTTCATGGACAATAGGTAATTACACTATTTTTGTCGGGACATTCCAAGGGGTCTGGTCAAGGTAGAATCTATCAGTTAGGGGATTAGTCATGTTGGGCATCATTGGCATGTCTGGGCACTGGGACACTGGTGCGTTTATCTTTTTTCCCTTATTATAGGTCTTCTCAAGGGCACATAAGCACGAGACATCCCACATCGGATGCAGAGAATCATTTTCCAAGGGCATGTATCTGAGGTTTTCCTCATCTTCCCATATTTAGCAAAGGGTATTCCGCATGATTAACATCTAGCAGAGATGGATCAGATTGATTAGAACACTGAATGGAGTGGATCAGATGGGTGAAACCCCTAGAGGGAACACTGTTGTTTAGGCCAATGTGTGGTTGAATTCCCAGTTACTGTTGAGGGGAATGGGGTATGAGGTGGCACGATCCCACAGGGATGTGGTGGCCCGGGTAAGAATCAGGATGGATGATGGAGTGCTTGAATGAAGTGGATGGTGAATAGGAAAGAACCGCGATGAGGATGAAAATTGTTTTGGACATTACCCTCGAAGAGGATTTCAACATATCATTGTGGAAGAGAATCAAAGTCTACGTAGTTCATCTGTCGACGGCCTACCGCCGATTGGGGTTTTCCATGGGTTTTCACTGGGTGGGGTCGCAACGACTTACCACTAGATAAAAATTTCAACGGCTTACCTCTGAATAGTATCACAACATTCTACCATTGAATAGGATTACAACGGCTTACCACTAAATATGATCACAATGGTTTACCGCTGAATGGAGTGGCAATGACTTGCCTCAGAATAATGAATCAAAAGTGGAATATAGTTTAACTTCATGTAGAATGGGGGTGGACCGACATGAAGTAGATGGGGACATTGTTTGTTTGGCTTGAACCTCATGGAGGATTCTTATGTACCCTTCCTTGGAAAGGATCAAAGTCCATGTAGTTCGGGTATGGGGCTGGAGTCGGTGAACCGATGTGAATAAGGACCTAGGATCCAGGTGGATGGTGGGATTGATCTTCACGGAGGCTTCCTATATACTTTTCCTTGCAAAAGATCATATACCACATAGTTCATGGTAGACTTTTTGTGAAATGGAATACCACTGAATGGGGAATCAACAGCTTACCACGGATTGGGGTCCACAGTTTAATATTATACGGGATGGGGGAGAACCAATGTGAAGATGGTTGGAGAGACGGAATGTTGGGATTCAACCTCAAGGAGGCTTCCTACGTACCTAGACATGGAATGTATCAAATAACTCATAAATCATGGGGGCATTTGGGTATTACGCTCTGAGGAGGCCTAGGGTGTTGGTGAATCGACGTGAATGAGGTCGGAGCGACCAATGGGTGGTGGTCTTGAACCTCATGGAATCTTACAATATACCTTTCCTTACCAAGGATTAAAGACCTCATAGTTCGAGTTATGGGGGGCTTGGTGGAACGACATGAAGATGGTCGGGATAAATGGATGGTGGTGGGATTGAATCTCAGGGAGGCTTCCAACAAACCCTACCTTGGCAAGGATCAAAGACCTCATAGTTCGGATAGTGTGGGGCTTATACTCTAGGCTGCCCAAAGTTTATTTCATTGTCGGTTCTTTCTCTAAGACCACTTGAGTCATGCTCGGTTTGATAAAAAAGAGGCAGTAGAGACCTAACAATCACGTTGTAAAAGGTTGGTCCGTGGGAAGTGGAGTGGGGCTTACACATAGTTAGCATCCCAAAGAGGGAATAGGGGCTCATGCGTGGTTATCATCCTAGAGAGGAAATAGTGGATTATGCATGGTTAGCGGCCCAAAGAGGTTGGGACTTACTCCAAGATGGAGGCCCGATGGAGACAAAGCCCACCGGGAGAGGGTTTTGGAACCAAAGAAAGGAGGGGCCTGGTGTCCAATCCCCCTAGTCCTTGGGAATGAAGAAGAAAGGAGGAGCTGGGGTGCTACCTCCTACAAGAAATCTAGGGGATTACAATAGGGTGGCTTTCCCTTCCCCATGGATAGACATTGATCCCATAAAGAGGATCTCATTCAATGTGGGTAATGAACTCACTCCCATGGAGACCAGTGTACATGTAGAATGGACAAGGTGGGGGCACTCCATGTGCGAGGCACAGGGTGAGGTCCCAGTTTAACATCATGTGCTGAGTACGATGGTGCTGGGTAGTTTAACGTGTTGCAGCTCAAATGAGGTGGGTTTCCTCCACACCCCTAGGACTTACATAACCAGCACCCTCTGCACCTTGGTGAAGAGAAGGGAAATGAAACATCGTGGCTAGAGGGTGTTATGGAGCGAACCATTGGGGTTTCATGTTAGCATGGCTATGCGAAGAAGTAATAGCCTTTAGAGTTTTTATACGAAGAAGCATGAGGTGAAGCAACACAATAGCCTGTATCGTCCAAGGGACTTTGAAAACACATCATGAGAACCTGGAGGGTCATACGTGAAATGGAATTCAAAAGAAGAGGGATTTAAGGACAGAGGCCTTGTCAGGCTCTACTACTCCGCGTGGGGGAGGGTACTTGTGATGGGGTGTGCTCCACGAAGTGGGGAACCTCAGCCTAAGTGTAAGGAATAGGTGAACATAAAAGGTACGTCACAAAGTAGAAATGCATTCGTGGAGTACTGCCTTGAAGAGAAAAGGTTCCTCGAGAAGTATGTATCATGAATCAATATTCTTCACGAAGTACAATGACCCCACCTCAGTATATGGGTCACGTGTACAGGAAGGGTGTTTTGCGAAGCATAAATATTCCACGACGACCGGAGTCCCCTAGTGGATCCCTTCATTCACAGAGGCCCTTAGGCTATGTGAAAGGAATCCCTCTTGAAATAGGGGGTTAAAACAAATCAAAGGGGAGGAACTTCGTAGAGAAAAAGTACCTCGCACAACTCATGGTTCGTATAGCAGAAGGGGCTTCATTATTCGGGAGCTAGGAAGTTGAAAGTTCAGATGATCCGCCCTCCTGGAATTGGGGGAGGCCAATATTTATATGGGAGAGGCTCCACGAAGTAGTGCTCTCTCAGCATGAAGAGGAATTTTTTTGATCCATGGAAGGCTCGCAAACATCAAAGGCACACAAGGAGTGTTACCACCTCCTTGCTCCACAGTGTCTCATGAACTTCAAAGGTGCTCGCAGAGTGTTACCGCCTCATTGCTTCGTGGAAGCTCGTGAATGTCAAAGGTTCTCATGGAGAATTACCACCTACTTGCTCCAAAACATCCTCAAGAACTCCAAATACATTCGTAGAGAGGCCCACCTCCTTTCTCTGTGGAAAGAGCTTTGTGATTGGGTCTCTGCGAATGGTCTTTGCGAGGCAGCCCCTTGAGGCTTTACGTTTCTTCATCTTCTACTCCAATTTTGGCACCAACAGTACCATTTCAATTTTGATGTTTTATAGAATTGTGATATAACACATACATAACATTACACATTTATACAGATAAGATACCAAAAAACAGTATCCATTTCATCAAAAATGAAAAAATTCATATAAAACATGTTTTCATTGATAAATTTTCATAACATTTGACTTGTCTTCCTTAATTTTCATAAAAATCCTCAAAACCTATGAATATTATTTAAAAACATTGTATGAGAACATAAACATTATAAAGTTATATAAAAGGGGGGAAAGAAAACATTTTTCCATGAATAATTATAACATAAGAAATCATTTTAAAAAAGACATACTTGTCACCCATATAAATATACTTTGGGAAAATCGATATTTCCACAAGATTTCCCCAAAACATATATAACATAAATTAAAACATAATGGTATCATAGGGAATGAAATACATAATCTAGTAACCCACATGGTTACCTTATAATTTGTAACCCTCACCACTACCTTACAATGTAACTCTCACGACAATCGTTTTGGTGTAACCGTTGCAGTTACACATGGAGAAACCATACATACACCCTCTAACATGCACATACATAATTAATTGACGGAGATATATGTCCCACTATTCACCATAAAAAATTCCCACAAACCTAAACATAATTATACAACATGAATAATAACATAAAAACATTTCTTTTGAATTTTGTAAAACTAGAAGCTTAAAAGATGATTTAATAGGAAAAGTCTCTTTGAAATAACATATAATTGATCTGATAATTAATATAAAGAATGGAAGATGTGTATAAAATATATATAAACCTAATTCAACACAATATAAATATAAATTAATCTAAAAAATGTTCTTAAAACTACGCAATTAATGAAGTATAATGTTAACTGAAAGACTCGAAATTAGGATTCGAATTCCTTTAACTCAAGTTTTTCTTACAACAAACATGCTTAAAACTCCTGTATAATGGTTAAAATAGTGTTATTAATATATTAAAGAAACATATTCAAGTTTATAACACATTATAAGATCATTTCATAACATCATTATACCCTTTAAATATTAGTATTTTGTTCCTTCCATTATTTTGGGTGTCTTCTTATCATGATTTCCATGGTTGGTTTGTATTTGATTTTCTTTTCACATACAAATGAAATTATAGAAGTGGAGTTAAAATGTACTCATATGTTTCGAGAATATTTAATGATAACTCAAACCATTTTTATCATATTTGATGACGAATCAATAGATAAAAAATTAATGAAATTTATTTAGATCATTTTTGGTGGTACCCCGATAATGAGGATCCTGTTTCATTATATAATTTAATTTCAGGCATTAAGGTTCATGGGAGAACATAAAATAGGCTAAATAATAAAATTTACATCCTATTTCAACAAATAACTGGGTTTTATTATTATATTTGAATTAATAAATTGAAATTGAAAGCACATCGCCCACAATTTTGGTAAACAACAATTAGGATGGGTGTTTTTATTTATTTTTAGATTTAAAGGAAGAGGGTAGGAAGAAAGATAATAATTTTTTTACATGATATTGATAGAATAAAAAATAAATAATATTCTATATATTATATATTTCCTAGATAAGGGGAGGGGAATAGAGTATATTAAAACAAATGAATTGAAAAAGAAAACACATGAAAATGGAAGAGGATTCTAACCTCTTGATCTATTCTCATTGAGATCCTCCATAAGGACTTTGGTTTTTTATTTTTGTTGTCACAAGAAGGTATTGGAAATGGGAAATATCCATTTTAATGTAATATGGTAGAACATAGATAATTCTCATGTCTTGAGAGGTGTGATAGGAAGAGGGGAATGAGGGTGGTATTTATAGTGGAGGAGAGAATAGATATTACATTATTTTTATCATTATTTTAATATTTTTGTACAAGACACTGAATAGTCTTAATTATTTTTCTCAAAATATTAAATAGTTAATGTGATTTATAAATAAGTTGGATTACATAAGTCATGATGTCAAAAATAGTGAATTTAATTGGTAATTTGTATATACTGTATTTTACTCTATTTCACTATTCATCAAAAATTCAAGAATTTCATCAAAAATACCAAAAAATCACCAAACCTTTTTTTGTTGAATATAATTAAAAAAATGCACTCCATTTTTTAGAAAAAATACTAAATATTATTATTATTATCTATATAAATTCATACATTATTCAAAAAATTACAATTTTTAAACTATAACTTATTTTATATCACCATGAAAACTAAATCAAGATTTCATTATATTATAACATATAGAAAATAAAATAATAATATGATTTACTATTCATAATTGTCATATTACCATTCATCTTACTGTTTATAAGGATATATTATTATTCACCAAAAATAGGTAAGTTATATCAGACTCGAAATAACTTACTGGTCATTACAATATATTATTTTTTTCTGAAATTCAAATAATAGAAGCATGAACATTGTTTTTAAAGGCTACATAAAACTATATACATAAATAAAGTTTCATATATTTCAATTTATTTATAAATCCTTATAGTTTTAAATTCTACCTATCATTCTGAAATTTCATCCTCACGATTTTATTTAATTATTAAACAATTGAGGGTACATTTCCCTCATAGAATTTTTAGATTCCATGTTTCTTATACAACAATTTGGTTTCTCCAAAAAAAAACCAATAACTAGTGTATTACCATATTCTGCAATACTTTTTATCTTTGATAAATAATCTGAACATGTTTTCTTCATAACAAAGGATCTCTTCCAACTGAAATGCTTTTGGGCTCAATACAAGAGATAAATCAAGAACATAAATTCTCAATTTTGAAACAAGAAAAACATAATGTACACTGAGATAAATATGGAGGCAAGGATACTTGGAATGTGACAAGTCTAACTTTCTCCAAAATTTACTAATGTCCATTGAACCATGGACTTAACATTCTATTCTTACCAAAATGCAGAAACCTTTTCCATGGAGAGATTCTATAAAAAACAATATCACCTACCTCAAATGAAAATTCTCCCCTCCTATTGATTTTCTAACATCTATGTTTTCTATGAGCTATCCTCATATTTACTTGATTATATTTAGTGTTTTATCCACTTCCTCTATTAATTCATTCCCATCAACATCATTTCTCAAACTTCATCCAGAAAATATACAGCTCTACCCCACATCTCATACAATTCATCAATTGGTTATATGTGTATACTGGAATGAAAAATGTTATTATAGCAATACTCAACTAAAGAAATATGTTGACCCATACTTCCTCGGTAGTCTATTTATCAAGATCAAATCATATCTAACAATTTTTAAATTTTTCATTCTAACTCCATATATAATTGATGATAGAAAGATACACAGAACTAAAATTCTGTGACTAGAAACTTCTATATTTTCTTCCAAAAATTAGAAGTGAACCTAATATCCCAGTCAGATACAATGTAAATAGGAACTCCAGGTAACCTAGTAGTCACATTGAGGTATAATATTGAAAGATGATCCAATGAAATTATATCTCTAATAGAAAGTAAATGTGAAGATTTAGTCTGTTGATCAACAATATCATATATTAAATTGTTACATCAAGATGACATTGGCAGTCCAACAATGAACTCTATGGATATTTTTTTTCATATTTTCACTCTGGAACTGGTAATGGTTGAAGCATCCACGTTGTTAACTGCAACTCTAGTTTAACCTGTTATCATGTCAGTAATATCATAATAAAATATGTAATATCACTTTTCATTCCATCCCTCCAATAATACTCCTGAACTTCTCTGTGCATCATAGTACAACCAAGATGAAATAAAAATGGAAAACAATGAGCTTCATTCCATTTATTTTTATTCAACTGGGAATCACAAGGCACACACAATATCTTTATGAATCTCAAAAGGTATTATTTTTCATGGTTAAATTCTAGTAAGATATCAATTTTATCAAATTCTATGTTTTTCTATGGCTCACGGTCTTCCTTATATGATTTATTAATTCTATCTGATAATGATGACTACACTAATACCTGAAACAAAACATAGGTATTTCTAGCACCAAATACTTCTAAAAAATTCATCAAATCAATTATCATGGGTTCATGTTCCAAACATATCATGTTTAATCATGCATGATGTTTTTGACTCATGGAATCTGACACATTTTTCTCATTTCATAGATGGTAGTTGATCATGCCATTATAATATTTTAACAATTCAGGAAATATTTTCTACCTCATTTTTGATTCTTTATGAGTGAATATATACTTCTTTAATTTTATGGTCAGGATTTATTTTACATTAGGCTCCTTATAAATGATTCCACCAAATTATCTAATAGAAAACCATAGCTACCAATTCCAAATAATGCATGAGATAATTAAACTACTGTGTTTTTAGTCATCTTGATGCATAAGGAATTAACTAATAATTCTGCATCAAAACATTACCATGTCCATTCAATGAAGTGTCACTATAGAAGGCAAACTCAACATTCCAGGAAGGCAAGGCCAATACCTGATAACACACCAATAACTTCTTCTGTTCCTATAAAAAACATCAGATTCTTCTATACAAATAAATTTAACCCCGTTTCATGTTAACATGGTTAGTGGGGTATATATCCATGTAATGTTCTTAGATAATCGTCGATAATAAAAATCTAATAAAAAAAATACGATTATTTGTAACATTTTTAGGTCTTGGAAATTCATCAAACACTTTTTTTGGTAGTATCAACTATTATTCCATACTTATTTACCTTGTTACTATGAAGAGAAATATATTTCCACCAAAAACACACATTCTAAATTTCCCCATATTGTTTTAACAAAAATTTGTGATCTCATATTTTGAGGTGATATTTTCAATTTACCTGCAAATTTATCATTAATAAAGGTATATGTGGACCCCAAATCAAAAAACAATCTAAAATTCTGATAAAAAAACATGTACCTCATAAAACATCATTGGATAGCCCAATGTCTACTTACATAGTAAAAAATGATCTCACTACACCTTTTTTCTTTTATTCAAGATTCTTTGTGCCATTCAGATCCATCTTTGGGCAGGCATTTTCTTAATAACCCATCTCACAAAAATTAAAACATTTTATAGTTTATATATCACGATTAATATTCAGATAATTTTCATTACAATCTTACCATATTAAAATGACTTCACAATTTTGGAAGGGCATACCCAATGGTTCTTTTATCCAAAAATTTCACAAACTATAAAGTGTAATTTCTTACCATCAGATTTAATTAATTGACTCATTACCATTTCTTTTCATCTGGAAAAATTCTTATACTTATTTCTAAAGTGAATGTGATCATTTAAAAACACCATTTCTACACTCACAGAATATCAGAAAAATTTCTCATATCTTTTCAACTCAGAAAAGGCTAATGCACTTCGATACCACTGCTTCAATCCTGAGTAAAAATGGTTGCTTTTTCTATCAAGATCTATAATAATATTGGAGCATAAACCACCAGTTAGGGGATGTTTTCTTCATACATGACCACTGAATATTCATCCTTCTACATAAATTCAAGTAATTTCTACTATATCTTATGTTGAACCACCTTTGTAAAATAATTCTCAAATAAAAGGCTTTTAAATTCATCTCATGTTAAGGCAATAATATCCTCTCTAACACCGATATTCTGAACCATTGAACACTGATAATCATCTTCACCTTAAAAAATCTAAATGGGAAGACTTACCATTTTATTATATGAACATACCATAACATTGAATATATTTTCAAGTGATTTTATTCATCCATCAGCCACTATAAGGTCAGAAGATCAACTGAAAGCAGGGGGTGTTTTCTCATAAAATATTCTACTATCCTCATGTTCCTTTATGGCAGCTATGGTTCTTCCCTATCATGGATGCCCAAACCTTTATTTCTTTCTTCAGATAATCCATTACTATTACAAACTACTTAGTTCCAATCCCTACCATTTTTGATGCATATTTAGAAGAATATCATTCTATTAGTGCCTCTCCACTTCATCTTCCACATTTCTTCGGCGGAAAACGATTTTGAAAAAATATATCCTTTTGGAGAAAAATTGAAATCTATAAATTCTATTTCATTTCAAATTAACCATTGAATAAAAATCATTTATGTTATTATATTTTCCTTATCCTAACCCCTAATTTTATCTAAACCATCCTCTTATACCAACTATGAGGACCTGACCTTATTACTTTACATAATCATGAATTTTATTTAAGAACACAATTCCTTTATGATTAAGGATATTTTCAAGTTTAGTGTTTTAGAGAATAGGGACATAGCACATACATAACATTCTATGTTTATACTAATCAGATACCCCAAAAACATTATAAATTTCATTTAATATATAAAACTATTCAAATAAAACATGTTCACTTTGAACAATCCTCAAAACAGTTAACTTTGCTTCATTCAATGTCTTACATGTCATTATAATCTATAAAAATTATATAAAAAATTGGGATGCGAACAAAAATATCATTAAGGGAAATAAAACTAAGGAAATAAAACATTAGTCCTAGAATAATCATAATGTATGAAATAATTTTCAAAAAGAAATATTTTTCACCCATATAATCAATCTCTGTGAAACCTGGGATTTCCACAAGATTTGAAAAATACATAATGAACATAAGTAAAACCATAAAGATATATTGGGGAATTAGTTACATAATAATGTAACCGTATTGTCTACATTATAATTTGTAACCCTCATGGATACTTTTCAATGCAACCCTTACAACTACCTTATTTTGTAACCATCACAGTCACACTTGGAGTAACCATACAGACATCCTCCAACATACACATACCCAATGAATTAAAGGGAAATATAGGTCATAAAATTAAGCATAAAAAATTCCCATGAATGAAAAAATAAACAAACAACATTAATAATTCTATAAAAATATTTCTTTGGAATTTTGTAAAACTAGATTCTCAAAAGAGTATTTAACAAGAAAATTATGTTACAAATAACAAAACATTAATATGAGAATCAATATAACGAACGGGATTTGTGTATAAACTATAAATAAACATAATAAAACATAATATAATAAATAATTTCTCATATTAATTATCTTAAAACTACTAAATCAATGAAGTATAAGGTTAACCCAAATAATGGAAATTTGACTAAGGATTCCTTTCCCTCAAGGATGTCTTACTTGAAACATGTTTAAAATCTAGTATAATAATTAAAAACGTGTTATTAATATCATAAAGAAATATATTATTTTTCATGACACCTTATATGGTAATTTTATAACATAATTACACCTTTTAATTATTAGAATTTTGTTCCTTCCATTGTTTTTGTTGCGTTCATTACATGATTTCCATGGATGGTTTGTATTGATTATCTTTTCGTATGGAAATAAGATCACCAAAGTAGAATTTAATGGTATTAATTTGTTTCTATAATATTTAATGATTCCCAAAATTATTTCTCTATCATATATGATGACGAATCATTACATCAAACTGTTATGATATTTATTCAGATCATTTTTTGTGATTCCTGAATAAAAATAAAATTCATTCATTATATAATTTACTGTCAAGAATAAAAGTTCATTACACAACATTAAATAGGTTTGATCAAGCACTTTACATTCCTTTTCAACCATTAAAATTATTTTATGGTAATATTTAAAGGATTTAATGGATATTTAAAGTGCATAGTCCGCAATTTTGGTAAATGACACATCACAAAAATTGTTTTTATTTATTTTTATAATAATATAAAGTGGATAGGAAGAATTAAGTTGATGTTTTTACATGAAAATGATGAAATAAAGAATATAAATGATAACTTAGATTTAATAACACTTGGTAAAGATGAGGGGATGAGAGTATTATAAAATAATGGAATTGAAAAGAAAACACATGAAAATGAAAAAGGATTCTTACCTCTTAATCTATTCTCTTTAAAATCCAACTTAAGACCATTGGTTTTTGGATTTTGGTGAGACCAGTTGGTCTTGGACATGGGTAAGATCTATGGGGATGTGATTTGGTAGAACATATATAATGATTAAGGATTTAGAGGTGTGAGAGGAAGAGGGGAATGATGTTGGTATTTATGGTGGAGGAGAGGAGGGATTTTACATTATTCTAATCATTATGTTAATATTTTAGTCCAAGACAATAAATAGTCTTCATTCATGAGATAAAAATAATAAAGGGAGTGTGGGAGTTTGAAACAAGTGAGCTGACATCTGTCATGGTTTCAAAATTAGTGTATTTAACTAATAATTTGTATATAAGGTATTTTACCATATTTCACTATACATCAAAAATTCAAGACATTTAGAAAAATACCAAAAATTCACCCCAATAATTATTTGATGTTTAGAATTCAAAAGTAAACTCTGTTTAAAAAATTATGATTAATTTATTTTATAAATATAATCATAATTGATTCAAAAAAGATATTTTTTAAAACTATAATGGATTTTATATCACCTGTAAATATTAAACAAGATCTAATTATCTTATAACAATATGAAAAATAAAATAATAACATGATTAACTACTAATATGGGTCTTACTACTATTCATATTACTATTCATAAGGGGATGTTATTATTCACCAAGAAACAAGTTGGTTCTTACTAAATCTAAATAACTTACTTATCACAACCGAGGATGACTATTTTTGGAAACTCAAATCATAGAAGCAGTAAAATTATTTTTAAAGGCTAGAAATAACTATCTACATAAGAAACCATTTCATGCATTTAAATTTATTTTTTAAACTATGTGGTGTTCCATGAAATGAATTTTATTATTTTATGTATTATTTTAACATTTTTATGTTTGTATTTCTTTTATTCACATACCTAATTACTTAATTAATTCTCTCTGTAATTGTATGATCATTGTAAGTGTCTCGCCTATCAATTTTATTTCCATGAGACATATTCCTTATTCAGTACCTATAATTTTTTATTGTGTAAATTCTTCCATTTTGTTATGTTAGATCATGAATTTCTTAATATTTCTTGTACATAATTCTTCATTTTATATTATTTCATTATGAGTGTTTTGATTACTATGTTAACAGTGAGTTAAGGGTTTATCCTTAAACCACATTTTAATGATGATAATTTATGGTTGAATTTCCATTGAATGAAATTATTTGATCATTTTATAATAAATTTATTCACTTTACCCTCCTCTTTTTATTTATGAAATTTTCATGTAATATAATTTTTTTTCTCTTTTATACAAAACTATTGATTGATAATGTTTTTATGATGTTTTTAATTTATTTTTATCTCCACCCAAAAATCATTTTTTCTTTCATATCAACATATTTTAGGAATATTTTAATTTTTTTACATTAAACAAGTAATTTATAAAAAAAATTTACCCCTATTTGAATTTCATAAAAATTGATTCAATGGAATTTTCCGGTTATTTTCCAAAGAGGTACATTTAACCGTTTAAAACAATGCTGAATTAATGTTCTTGTAAATTTATCACATGTATAGAACAACACACCACCATGAAAATTAATTGATTGAAGAATCATTTAAATGTTTAAAAACATATTTTAAAATATCATAATATTGTTGAAATATTGTATTTTTTATTATGATTTTTAAAGTGAAAATGATAATTTATTCATTATTATTTTTAATCATATTTTATGAAATTTCTATTCATAAATAATTTCAAACCAATGAATATATTGACATCATCCTTATTCTTCAAATGGGTTTTTTGTTGCTTTTTTTACTAGAGAATGTATTTTCATTCACTTTCTTGATAAATGTTTTAGTCAAATACTATTCCTTGAAATATTAACATTCTTCTAATCAGTGTACTGTACATTTCCATTAAATATATGAATTCATTATTATTAATATTTTTATTAAAAAAACACATACCATTTATACATACATTGTGTTACATTAGACTTTATATGACAGAATCTGGAATTATTGATAAGATGTAATCTTTACCAAATATCAAGATTTTTTTATAAGGAATATTTTTCATGAATTAAAAAATTCATTCGATATGTAACGGTTATTTTAGACATAAAGTGATTTGGTGAGACCATAATTATATATCTCTTATATGCATCAATAATCTTCTGAGGCAAATCAGTAATCTAGAATTAAATTGGTTTCTATTATATACCCACCCATCAATTAAACTATTATAAAGTAAAGTTTTAGTAGTATATATTTTAGGATATAAAAGATCATGAAATACAATGTTAATAATTTCATTATTTAATAATTTAGTTACTATTATTTATGAACTATTTCATTAATAATATATATAGATTCATTTTGTGATCAAGTTATTCATTGTGTGGTATTTGGGTTTAGTTATTTAGATTTCTATATTGATTAGGTATAATCAAATAATGTATTCCATGATATTAATTAAATGGAATATTTTTTCATTTATTGATATTTCCATATTTCATTTTCCTTATTGATTCATGATAGATTCTGTTGTTGCTATAATATACTAAACAAGTGATCTCACACTTAATTTTTTCCCTTAGGTAGTATATGAAGAAGGAATCATTTAATGAGGTTAAGGATGAAGAATATTTACAATGTTGTAATTTATGTTTTTAAATGTAATAAAAGACTTCTGTGTGTATATAGTTAACCATGAGTACTAAAATAATATGTCTTTTGGGATGTGATATCTTGTATTTACAACCGATGCAATAATGTATCCACAAAAATTAGGCTACTAGTGTTAGGGTTTTAACATTTGGTATCAAGTAAATCTCACTGAAAACCTTGGGAACTATATTTAGGAAAACATAGGCATATGAAAATAAAACTATGTTAAACCATGATGATATGTATAGGAAAACTTCCTAAAGATATGGTAAGGAATAGATTATGTGCTTTTCCTAATGATATATCCTTATGTAGATAAATCAAATATACAAGGTTATCAAACACATACACCCTACTATAATAATAATAATGAAATTGGTGCTTCTTGATTTGACATGATCAATACCAGATGCACG